>OY728165.1:1951998341-1954398341 GCA_963277665.1 Viscum album
TGTTCGATGCCGATAGGAAATCGAAACCATTCGATTTCTCATAAATGAGGTTAATCCTCATTTCAAATTTTCGGAAGTAAATTATAATTCCCATTTTATAAATATAATTTTAATAATTATTATTATATTCATATTTTTTATATTAACATATTTATAATTTCATATATCTTATTACCTTAATAATACTCACATATTTGTAATTTTTTCTTTTAACATATTCATAAAACATTATAAATTTATAATATTTAAAATATATTTCATTTAATATTTCAAAACATTATATTTTTTAAATATTTTATAATAAATTATATTACCTTTGATACTAAAAATTTTATAATAACAAAAAATATTATATTTAATATTCAAAAAATTGACTATTCACATTTCATTTATAGTAATATTTTCAAGTATAATTAGATTTTAAATTTCAAATATATATATATATATATATATATATTCATAGATTATAATCAAAATTTATTCATGAAATATGTGTGTGTTTGTGTGTATTTAGGTATATTAACACATCTCTTATTTAAACAAACATAATTTATAATCTTCTTTATTTACATATAAATTAATTCATTAAAATTATTATCAATAATTTTACTTGTAAATTAACCTTTTATGTTAATAAATTTAAATTTTATTCAAAAACGCGCATTTATTTATGTAAAAATATGATTAAATTAGTACATATTTTATTCATACTATAAAATCGCATAGTATAATATTTCAATAAAAATATGTGTAAATTGATTAACAAAAAATTAATATTTAGTAAATTATAATTTAAGAGTGTAATTATAATTTTTTTATCTTTTATTTATATTCTTTATTGATAATTTTAATATTTATTAAATTCTTGTTTTATTGATGTTATTTATATTATTATTAATTAATTTAAGATACTAATGGAATAAAAATTCTTATATCAAAACATAGAATGTCACAATTATTTAAAGTAATTTATATCAATTATAAGATTATATTATATTAAATGGAATTCATTTTCGGATTCAAAATGTTGAAAACTTATCCCATTATGGTTTTTTTATGTTTTTTATGAGGAAGTTACATTTCTATTGAATAGTAAAAATTTCAATTTTTAGGACGTACATTATATTTGATGATATCTCTTGGAAATTAACATAACATATAAAATTATGAAACATGGTGAATAACTCATGTATGATAAAATAATAAAAATATCATAAAAAAATAATTGAAAACATATACATTATAATTTATTCAAAAATAAAAAAAATTGGTGTCAACATAGTTTCTGGTCAGCACATGAAAAGAAAAATTTGGTATCCAAAATAAATTATCTATTATGGAATAATTCCTTGATAAAAAAATTATTAATAAATAATTGTTACATATTTTTTATTCAAACATGAATATTTGTGTTATATAACAATTGGATTATCCAAATTCTTGTGTAAGGCCAAAAAACTGAACAAATAATATAAATTATGTTTTCCTGACATATATATGAGTTAAAATATATATTTAATGAATATAGATATATATTTTGAGATTAATAATATTACATGCAGGATGAAAAATTATTTATAATTTTAAGTTATTAAATAAATACCTAAGATTATTATTCAACAGAGACATAGTAATTATTAAAATAATCAAAAAAATAAAAAATGATATTAAAATTAATAAATGTATTATAATTATAGATAAATAAGGTGATCCGAAAATTTTATAGATGAATATGATGTTTTAATAAGATATTAAAAAATTTATTCCAATTTTACTTCTTTTCATGATATTATTAAAGTCAAAGTAATAAATGCATATACAAATTGTTTCACTCCTCATGTATTAATCATGTTTTAATAATCAAAAATCATATTCAACCTAGTTACCTCATATAAATTATATCCAATCATGTGTATTTATGTTTAAAGTTTTCTCATGATTTAATAAGAACCATGCAAGATCTTAATTGTTCTATATTCAGTTTACTTACTTTATACTATCTTTGATCTACACTCATAATATCCTCTTTGAAAAATGCTTAAGTCTAATACTTTCTATTATCATTATTATTTTAGTCTGAACACATTTACTTTGAAAAGTCTAAGTCACCGTGAGTCTGCCACTGACTATGTATTTCTGGCACCGTGAAGCCAGACACCGTGAAGTAGACATCGTGGAGCAAGACACCATGGAGTAGACACCGTGAATTCCAGACACCGTGAAGCAAGACACTGTGAAGGACAGACACTGTGAAAGCCAGACACTGTGAATACAGACACCGTGAAGCAAGACACCGTGAACAAGACACCGTGAAGCAAGACACCGTGAAACAAGACACAGTAAATCAAGACACCGTGAACAAGACACCATGAACAAGACATTGTGAACAAGACACCATGAACAGGACATCGTGAACAAGACACTGTGACACTCAGACACTGTGAAAAATCTAGACACCATGTGAAAGAGACATAATTTCCATGACTTATTGTGACACTGTTTTTTAAACTATTTTGTTGTCTTTCAATTTAATTTCTAACGGTCATATTTTGTGCTTTTAATACAACTGCTATTAATTAATGTGGGTTGTTGGCATGTCAAAGAACCACACCTCATACCTGTAAACGGTAATCATTCCCATTTCTAGAGAAAAAGATATAAAAGTAATATCGAGCTACTACAGATAAATATAGAGACATATACGTAAGGAATAAAAGAAGATACATATGATACACGTACAAGAAGATACACATGTACATGCAGAGAAGAACACATGAATAACTCAAAGAACACTCATACACATCAATAAAAGAAGTTCAAAGAGGAGGTTCAAGCGCCTCAAGGAAAACTCCCACATTCAAGCTGAAAACCTGTACTAGAAGTGAAGGAAAAAAACCATGAAACTCTGTTTTCTAGACAACTTCCAGAGAAGGACTCAAAGATTCATCTTCTTGAATCTAAAGGAGTCCAGAGCTGCATTCACATCACACAAGATCATTCTAAACTCATCTCCATATTATGGCTCTGTTGTGATCATTTTTATTACATTACGAGCAGTGTGTGATTCTGTCTGTTTTGGACACACACTAACTCCTAAGCTGAACCGGAGGATACTAAAATCCTCACACAAAACTCTTTATACCTTTGTGTATCCCACGTAGAATTGTGGTAGAGGTCTAAGGACTTAGACAGCCTATGTGTTGTTGTTGTTGTTGCTTTCCTACGTAGAACTGTGGTAGAGGACTGAGGACCTGGACAGTCTGAGTACTGCTATAAAACCCGATCCAGGGTGTGGAATGAAGTTATATATAAACTTTTTGAGAGGACTAAGTCTCATCTTGAGGATGAACCTCTGGGTTAAAACATTATTGCATCTTATTTTATTTTAAGCTATTTTCAATATTCCGCTTCTAATTAATTTGAAATTCAAAACTATTTTAAAATAACTCAGATAGTTGAACAAGAAAGTGTTTGTAATTATTTTGAACTAGTATGTTTGTTTCAAAACCTAACATAATCTTCAGATTAAGTTACCTGAGAAATAATCAATCTTTTACAAACTAATTGAACACTTAAAATATTTATAAATTCACTACAATTTAACTTGTTTTATTAATTGGGGGATTTCAATATAAATATTTTAAACAGAAATTTTTAATAGGAACTCAATTCACCCCCCTCTTGATTAGCCACTCTGACCAACATTTGGTATCATAGGAGTTTATAAAAGTCTTTCAAAACACTATGTTCGTAAAAAGGTTTCAACTGTGATTTTAGTTTTATCTTAAAGATCTCAAAAATTTTATTAATTATAAATTTTTATATATTTATATATCTTTTTAAAATGTAGTTATTATGGACAATAGATTAAATGGTGTAGCTACCAGCAAGACACCTTTCATTAATGGTGTTAATTATGCCCAATGGAAAATAAAAATGAAAATTCATTTCAAAAGTATGGTATTTGACATCTGGACTGCTATAGAGACTTAGTATAAGATTCCATAAACTATTATAACTACTTGGGATGAACCTAAAAAAGCTTCTTATAATAATAATTGTAAAGCAATGAATTCCATGTATTTTGATTTAGGAGATGAAGAATTTAATCGAATATCTTCTTGTTAGACTGCTTATGCAATATGGGATACTCTAGTTATTTCCCATGAGGGAACAACCAATGTTAAGTAAATGACACTAAATACATACACTATTAAGTATGATAATTTTAAAATGAAATTTTATGAAACTATTTTAGATATGTATTTCTGGTTTAATGAGATATTCAATACAATGAGCTCATTGGGAAAAGTTGTTCCAACAAAGGAGCAAATCATGAGGATACTAAGATGCCTACCAGATAGATGGAGAGGAACCTCTGTCTCTATATGAGAATCATGTGACATTGGAAAACTACCTTTCAAGGAGCTGATTGGTAAGTTGATGATGTATGAAGAAGATCTAAAGGTAAACAAAGAGGAAGATGATGAATTTAAGAAGAAGTTAGTGGCATTTAAGTCTACTGCCTCAAAGACCAAGGAAAAGGAGAAAGTTCACATACCTATCGAAATCTCAACATGTGAAGGTTCAAATTAAGATAGTGATGAAGAGATGGATCATATATCTAAAATATTCAATAAGTTCTATAAAAAGGAGAATTTGTTCAGAAAATCAAATTGTAATGGTAAGTATGACCAACAAGGTAATTGGAAGAGAGATTGGAAGAAAGCTGATAAAAATGATGAGATACTCTGTTATGAATGTAAAAGGAAAGGACATGTTAAGGATGAAGGTCCAAAATTGAAGTTTAAGAAGAAATGTGATTATAAGGACAAATAATATAAGAAATCTATGAAGGCATCATGGAGTGATTCAGAAGATAACTCAAGTGGATCTGATGCTTCTAATTCTAAAGAAAATAATCATGCCAATATGTGTTTCATGACTAAAACATTTGAGGTACCTATTTCCACTATGCTGAATGATTATTATTCTAGGAATGAAAGTGATTCAAGTATTGATGATAATATGTCTAAAGTTGAATTATTTGAATATTGTAATATGTTAGAAGATACTTGTAATGAGATAAAAGATAAGTACAAATCATTGAAGAAACTGTATTCCATGACTAGTACTATTAAATATGATCATACTATAGAAAAGGAAAAGAATTATCAACTGTTAAAGGAGAATACTAAACTTAAATTGTCAAATTAGAAACTTAGAAAAGACATAGATATGTTCACAAATGGAAAGAGCACTTTGACTCAAATTCTTGGAAAACAAGTTGCACCAAAGTATACTACTATTCTAGGATACCAACTTGGATAGAGACAGTTTGTTAAAAATAAATTTATTCCCAAATCTGGACAGTATGCTGCTAGTTCGAATTCTGGAAGTTATTATGCTTCATCTAGCTATTCAAATTCTTATAGACCAAACAAATTTTATTTATCAACATCTTTTGAATCTGTTAATTATATAAAACCCATTATACAAATATGGGTGCCTAATGTTTTACTTGCCAACCTTTCTGGACACAAGAAAATTTGGGTACCAAAGTTATCTTTTGTCTAAATATTTTTTGTAGGAAACTTGCTTGAAAATTTCTTATAGGAAGATATGGTACTTGGACAGTGGAAGTTCAGGTCATATGACAAGAGACTACTCATGCTTTAAGAGCTAAATAAAATTTTATGGAAGACATGTCACCTTTGGGGATAACTCAAAAGGAATGATCATCGGCTTAGGCTAGATTGGTAACACAGATTCAATTTTAATTTCAAAAGTATTATTTGTTGATGTAATAAAATACAATCTGCTAAGTATTTCTCAATTTTGTGATGATTGTTTCAATAAAAAAATCAAAAAAAATTCATGTAATGTTTTTAATTATAAATTTTTTTGGTATTTACTGCATTAAGAAATGAAAATGTATATGTTGTACATTTGAATTCTTTAGCTAAACAAAATTTTACTTGTTAAAATGATTTTCATAACGAATCTAGTCTATGGAACAGAAGTCTAGAACACTGCAATGCGCACTCACTTAGAAAACTGACTAGGAATGGTTTAGTTAGAGACTTACCTAAATTGGAATTCCCACTAAACAAAGTGTTTAATCCTTGTCAAAAGGGAAAACAACAGAAAGTTTCTTTCAAATCAAAGAAAGAAGTTTCTACTTCTCAACCTCTCGAGTTGGTTCACATGGATTTGTTTGGACCATCAAGAGTTTCAAGTATAAATGGGAAGCACTATGTTTATGTTCCTGTAGATTATTTTTCTAGGTACACTTGGGTACACATTCTTTCTCACAAAAGTGAAGCTTTCCCTTATTTTAATAAATATTCCAAGTCTATAGAAAACCTTAGTGGACATAGTATCAAGACCTTGAGAAGTGATCATGGTCATGAGTTTGAAAATCAAGAGGTTAAATATTATTACTCACACAATGGCTATAGTCCCAACTTCTCTGCTCCTAGAACAGCTCAACAGAATGGTGTAGTAGAAAGAAGAAATATGACTCTTCAAAAGATTTATAGGACAATTCTCAATGAATATGATTTTCCAATTTACTTTTGGGTTGAAGCTGTTAATACAGCTTGTTAAATTATCAATAGAGTCTTTATTAGACCAATTCTTCAAAATAATCCTGATTATATTTGGAATAATATGAAGACTAAGGTTAATTACTTTAGATTTTTTGGTTGAAATTTCTTTATTCTCAATACTAAAGATAATCTTGATAAATTTTCTTCCAAATGTGATGAAGGAATTTTCCCAGGTTACTCAATATCGAGTAAATCCTATAGAGTATTCAATAAGAGAACCAAATGTGTGGAAGAATTTGTACACATCAAATTTGATGAAACTGATACACACGAACCTAAGACCCCTCTTGAAAATCTTAAAGAAGATATGTCCATTCTAAACCTTGATGACTTCAACAGTGAACCTGTTGTTAAGACAACTAATTCTGGAAATTTTCCAGAACCTATTTCTGTTGGACCCGAACCTGTTTCTGTTAAACCCAAACATGTAAATAAACCTGAAATTTCTAGCCCTACCATTTCTAGACCAACTAGGACCCTTAAAACCCTATTTTAGATGATGTAGTAGGTGATTTAAATATAAGGACACAAACAAGATCTTCTCTGAGAAACCAGGTTGAACATAAAGCTTTTCTTTCACAGATTGAACCTAAAAATATCAATCATGCAATCAATGATGAATTTTGGGTGATTTATATGCAAGAAGAATTGAATAAATTTTAAAGAAACAATGTTTGTAAATTAGTAGAAAGACCTAAGGACACTTTGACCATAGGCACTAAATGTGTTTTTAGGAATAAATTTGATGAATATGGTGCCATAGATAGAAACAAGGCTAGACTAGTTACACCGGGCTATAGTCAAGAAGAAGGAATTGACTATGAGGAGACCATTCCACCAGTAGCTATACTTAATGCCATCATAATACTTCTTGCCTATGTTGTACATCTGAATATCAAACTATATCAAATGGATGTTAAAAGTGCATTCTTAAATGGGTATATAGCTGAGGATGTTTTTTGATGAATAACCCTCTGGATTTACATACCCCCATTTTCAAAATCATATTTTTAAACTATCAAAAGCTTTATATGGTTTAAAGCAAGCTCTAAGAGCTTGGTATGATGGATTGCATATTTTTGTTATTTCCAAAGGTTTTTCAAAAGGAATAGCTAATCCAACCCTTTTTATAAAATGAATTTATAATGATGTTTTAGTTGTTCAAATCTATGTAGATGACATTAAATTTGGATATTCAGATAATTCCTTGTGTGTTTATTTCTCTAAGATGATGAAAAAGTAATTTGAAATGATTTTAATGGGAGAACTCAAATATTTTCTTGGGTTTAAATTTTTTCAAAATGAAAATGGTATTATTTTAAATCAATGTAAATATAAAAATGATCTTATAAAACGTTTTGGATTGGAAATCACTAAAATTAGTGACACTCCCATGAGTACCACTTGTAAGTTAGATCTTCATGAAGATAGAAAATCTGTTGATCAAACCACTTATAGAGGAATGATTGTAAGTTTACTTTACTTAACTGCTTGTCATTCTGACATTATGTTTAGTGTGGGTATGTGTTCTCGTTTTCAAGAAAACCATAAGGACTCTCATTTAAATGTTGTAAAGAGAATTTTCAAATACCTCAAGCATACACCAAATCTTGGACTATTTTATCCTAAAGTACAATCATTTGAATTAGTTAGTTATTCTGATGCTGACTTTGGTGGTTGTAAGTTATATAGAAAAATCACCTCTGGAATATGTCACCTTTTAGGAAAGTCACTAGTATCATGGTGTAGTCAGAAACAATATTATGTTGCATTATCTACTGCAGAAGCTGAATACATAGCTACTGGAAGTTGTTGTGCACAAATTTTGTGGATGAAACACACATTATAGGATTATGGATATCAATTCAGACATGTACCTATAAATTGTGACAACACAAGTGATAGTAACATCTCAAAGAATCCTGTTTCACATTCTAGGACAAAGCACATTTATGTAAGACATCACTTTTTGAGAGATCATTATCAAAAAGGTGATATCAATTTGGAATTTATTGGTACTGAATATCAACTTGATGATATATTCACCAAACCATTAAATTCTGAGAGGATAGACTACATCATACATGAACTAGGAAAGATAAATCTCAAATAGATACCCTACTTGTTAGTGTTTCGGGTCTTACTATTTGATATCTTACTATGTTATACTTTATTGTTTCATGATTACAGTTTCTCACTTACTGTCTGACATTTACGGTCTCACCATTAGTATTTTGTACTTAATTTCATGATGTTTATTGTCTCACCATAACACACACTGAGAAGTTAATTAACGGTCTCACTATGAAGCTCATTTATTGTCTCACCTTAATGACCAGAAACGGTCTCACTGTAATTTTTTTTATGTTTTTCTTTAAACTCGTATCACAGTAATTATCCTTTTCATCTTTTTATTTTTCCCACATTTTTATTTTTGCAACATTTTTTATTCCTAAATGATAAAACAAAGGATGTATCACTTGATTCTTCACTCAAAGTTTCTCCTACTTACTCCTTTCGAACCCTTCTTCATCCCTGCAAACCTTTTCTCACTCGAACCTTTAGTAAATGCCAATAATGAAGCATCTATCATCATCAACACCTGAATACCGTAGCTCGAAGAAGAAGAAGATTTCACCTAAGCTGACATACAAAGGACCTTTAACTCGGAATCTTGTAAACCATGTTATTGTACCTGAGAAAGAGATTTTCCACAATTGGATTCTATCAAGTATTTCTTTGGTATTGAGAGTGTTAGAACAAAAAGGCTGGTTAGAGTGGTTCTTGAAGGAATTCAAACCCATCTACCCTAGGTTAGTGGCTCAGTTTTACTAGTAAGTTCAGTTTTCCTTCGATTATGGTGATAGTTATGTTGTAAGAAGTTGGGTCAATGTCCAGAAATTCTAATTCTCTTCAAGGTTATGGGATGCATGTCTTAGAATACCTCATGAAGTAATCTATGAGGATTATCATAGAGGACCTCCACCTTCAACAGAATTATTTATTTAGAATATTCCCTAAAAATCTTAATTAGAAATGGCACCTGGAGGAGAGCAATTGATGCTGAATTAGAAGGAGAATCAAGGCTTCTGTTCAAGTTTGTACAGAATTTGGTTAGTCCGAGAAAAGGTGATTTTGCTGTTTTAAAATATAAGATGTTTTTCTGATTCACCTTATGAAAAATGGGCATAAGATCAACCTGTACAAGTATATCATACACCACATATGTGAGTTGATCAAAGTCACATCTAAGTCAAATTATTTGTTCCACTCTCAGCTAATCTCAAGCATGCTTCTTACCAAGGGTATGGTTGGAACTAATGAGGAATTAATTATGGAATGTGATTACTTTCTCTCTAAATTAATTATCAAAAGAAT
The DNA here is from genome assembly GCA_963277665.1 of Viscum album. Taxonomy (NCBI): domain Eukaryota; kingdom Viridiplantae; phylum Streptophyta; class Magnoliopsida; order Santalales; family Viscaceae; genus Viscum; species Viscum album. Next base: position 1,952,008,331 of record OY728165.1, read on the forward strand.
GAAGATAAACTGGAATCCTTGGAAAAAGGAATCGGTGTAAGACAATGATAGAGTTTATGAAAAATTAAATCTAATGGATTATCCCTCAAGACCATGAGATATTTCTGATCCCGGTTTGGAACCAAATGAGATTGTTGAGTATCCTGAATAATAGTAATAAGAGGCTGAAGTTCCACCTAGGGAACCTATTACTGTTGAGGAAGATAGGAAAATTGTTCCCCATGTAGTTCTTGAAGAAGAAGTCCCTACTTCTAAATAAGCTGTTAATTTGGAAACTCAACCTGAAGCTGTAACAGAATCAGTTGCCAAAGAACCTGAAAATCATTCCATGGAAGAGCCTATAGTGGAAGATCCTATAGTGGAAGATCCTATAGTAGAAGATCTTATAGTGGAAGAGTCACCTGTTTTGCAAGAGGTCAATCTTGAGGAACTCTTGGTAGAATATTCTATTCCTGAAATCATAACTACAGCTAATGAATGGATGGATCTAGCATTTTAGATGGCCAGACAAGAAATGAGTGAGGAACTTAGATTTGAGTCTATGGAATTAGACCAAGATACTAAGACTCTTAGTTATGAGAAGGAGGCATTAGTTAAGGGGGAGAAAACCCCAAATCTTGAGTCTATTGAAGCCTCACATACAACTGAGTCATGTCCTATAGAAACTCATAATAAATTTCCTAGTTTCTATGATGTGGATGACTCTCAATAGGTTACAGCAACTGGACATGATATTTCCTCTCTATTTCAGTTCAAATCAGTCTCCAATATTTCACTTGAGAAGGAAACTAATATTTTACCAATTTATACTCCTAAACCCTTATCTAAACAACCATCCTTTGTGAGTAAGGATGATCTGAAAGAATTTTGTGTTACCCTCTTATCTGGAGTTGAGAAACTCATGAATACCCAACCTCGTCCTGTGAAAAATTTAAGTGAGAGACATGCCTCACTATTATTGGATAAAATTATTTGGAAAATACAACCTATGATGCTCCATGAAATTAAAGAAGTAAGAGTTGAAAATAAGCTACTCAAAAATGAAGTAAAGACCCTAAGAAGTATGGTTGAAGACAAGTAAAGAGATCTGCATTCGAGATCTGATTTCGTTGCTCCTCCTGTAGAACCAGTTACTCCTCAAATCTCACAGGCCTGTGTGTCTCAGATTCAACATTATCTAGCATCCTTAGATGAGGATATTTCTGAAAGGAACAAATGAATTGTGAAAGAAATTAAAGATCTTGTTTCCAATCTCAATAAACTCACTGATGAGTATACGGGATGTCTTCAAAAGGTGCTAAATCAACTAAAATATCTGACCACAGCTGTGAAAACCTCTGGTAAATCCTCAAAACCTTCATTGGACAGTAATATACTCAGAACTATAGTCAAATAAAAGCTTCAGAATATACTCAGTGGCTTTAATACAGCTTATTTATCTGAAGTGATCAAGAACAGTGATAGTGTTCTTGACCTAGTTGTCTCGCGGTGCATGAAGGGGTCATGGGGGAGAAACATGAGCTACCCGACGGTTGATTAGAGAAGATTGGGTTCTACTTAATCACTCATATCAGGTGCACTGTTTTCACATTGAAACTCCCAATGGTTTCATATCCAGTAATGGATGGACCTTCTTTCCGAAGGCAGGCCTTCGCTGGGTGGTTTGACCAATGATGCTTAAGAACTCACATTGGTCGAGAAGATGGGAATTCAGGCTCATCGCACCCTTTTGGTGGGAATTATTTCCTGTTCCGCGACTCTCTTATAGATTTAAGACATATTCATATGTTCATGAATCTTTGGTTTATACCCAATCATAGTATCAACAGATTACTCCTAGTTGGAAATGGTCAGCTGGACGCAGGGGTTTAGAATCATTTAGGCCTAAGTTTTCCCATCTCTCGTTGGATTAATAACTCCGAGGAGTTTGGACTCATTGAGACGGTTCTGGTTTAAAGCCTCATAACTGGGCGCTCTGGAGTTTATTTTCATCCAGGGGGGATAGATAATGACTTGGGCACTTGGATCAAACTCGTGATATGGGTTTCCCACGTATCCTCATGAGAGGAATCAGAATCCTCGTAGTTCGGTTTGGTATGGGGCTTACACTCTAGGATTCCCAGGTTGGTGCGGTGAATCGACGTGAAGATAGTCAAATCGACCGGTTGTTGGGCTTGAACCCCGGGGAGGCTTCCTATATACCCTGCCTAGGAGTCAGGGATCAAAGTCCACGTAGTTCGAATGGGAGTGTCAGAGAACTGACGTGAATATGGACCCGGGGGTCTGATGGTGAGCGGGCTTGAACCTCTTGGAGGCTTCCTACGTATCCCTGTGGTGGGGAATCAAAGTCTACATAGTTCAGATGGGAGTGGGGCTTATGCTCTAAGGTAGCCCAGGGTAATGGATTGGGGCTCACACTCTGAGGAGGCCAAGGAGAGAATGTCATGGTCGATGCTTACTCTAAGACCATGTGAGTCATGCTCGGTGTGAGAAACAAGAGGTAGCAGGGACCAGACGATCACGTCACGAAAGGTGCGTCCGTGGGAAGTGGAGTAGGGATTATGCATGGAGGAGCCAAAAAATTTGGGGCTTACTCCGAATTGGATACCCATGGCAACAAAATGCAGCAGGAGAGGGACTTGGCCCCAAAGAAGAACGGAGCAGTACCCTTCCTCACTACTCCCTTTCATAGTCGTGGCCATGGGTAAGTACGGAGGTGTATGGGGGATACCTTCAAATGGGTATTCTTCCATGCCCCGGGGAGGGGAGAAGTGCCCCAGTCCTAACAAGTGGAGGGGAAGAAAGGGGACTCATGGGCTCGAACTCCGCATTACCATAGGAATATGAACCCAGGATTGCTTCGGGAATCCACTCAAAGGCTAGAGCAACCCCTTCGCCCATGCATACGATGGGTATGTGAACTCAAAACAGTGCGCTGATATGCCTAAAGGTTACATCACATGGATCTGGTGGCTCTGGTGGAGGCCTCGGCTCGGGGACGATGAATTGGCCAATGACGAGGTTGCGGAGGATCATGCCTAATTGGAAGGATTTTATCTGTCTTAGGGAATGGAAACTTCGAAGGATCTGGTGGGCCAAAAAGGTGTATGAGTGGTGGTGCCCTTTGCAAAGGGAGGTACTACGTGGATGGAGAATTTTTCAGCAAACCAGGGTGGTCCACAGACTAGTGGGCATCCCGCGAACCAGGGTGGTTCGTGGCTTCAGGTTCGGCCCGCATACCAAGTTGGTACGCAGAGGGGTCAATGCGAGCAGCAGCGGCCAAGGGTGACACTGGTCAGGGGTTCATCGGTTGGGGCTTCACCTGCGTAGTAGGGTGCTACGTGGTGCGACGGATCAGAAAAGGGGCATAAAATCCTTGGTCCGCGAGGGGTGCATCCACAAAGGGTCCATGGTTCGCGATCTTCTTTTCTTTATTATTTTATGTTTGCAGTTCACGAATTTGTTATGCGTTTTTGGTTCCTTATTAATTCGCTTCCAACTTCATACATGTTCTAGTTTTCAAACTGGAACTTCGCTGTTTTCAAAATCCTAAGCTCCTTCCTTCCAAATCCTTCCACCCGAATCTGATCGATCTCCCTCTAAAATCCCCCCTTTAATCCTCCCCCTCCTTCTTCATTTATAGAGTGGGGAAAGAGATGTATATATGGTCATGCGGCAGCTTTTGTGGAGGCCCATGATTAGAAACCCGGTTTACAGATGACTTGGTCAATCCGCAACTCGTGGGGGCATTGAACACACCTCCCCCCCCCCTGCAAAACAAACAAGCTCGGGGAGTGCTTCGCGGCCGCGCAGGGTTCCGCCTCCATTCTGCGAACAATAGTGGATATGGCCTGGGCCGGTCAACAAGGTCAGTGGCTGGGGTGGTTTGTGTCGGTGGACTGGCCTGTAGCCTGTCCTACTTCACAGTCGTGGAGGATACTCACCTCTGTTCCACGAACAATAGCAGTCTGTGGAGGGGGACGCTTCACGGAACCAGCCGTGTACCGTTAATATTGGACCGGTCTGTGGACCATTTCGTCTTGTGCCAACTTCTCTACATTTTTTCTCAATTCCTCGAGGGAAATTGGGTGGAATACTCTTTTGAATTAAGGGGATTCTCATTCTCCTTTGTGAATTTTTCAGGACCCAACAAATGCCCCCCATCAGAATGGGGTCTGAGCGGAATGAAGAGGAGTCCATTCCGATGTAGAGTGGTCCTGAAAATCAATGAGTGATTAGACAATGTTCTAAATTTTGCCTGAGCCAAGGGAATAAGTGAGCATAGTTTGATTTTTTCTATGGTTTTATAGAAATACCCCACCAAATTTTTGAATTTTCTGTTAATACCCTAATTTTTCATGGGCCCATTCGTTGTGAACCCAGCGGGTATGGCTCAAATTTTTCTTAGGTCTCCCTTTTTGGGTTTTCGGCCTAACAGGCTTTGCACCTCTTTTTGTGAGTGGTTTAAAGTCCCACCAACAATACTATCATTACTGGTGTTTTAGGTCAAACAGCTTTGACCAGACATGGTGGGGCGAGGTCTCCAATGAGGTTTGGTCGATTAAAATATGTCCCAATATCCTCCAGACGCATGTGGGGGGATTATGTTTAGATTTTAACGACATGCAGGGCATGTCTCAAGGCATGGGAGTCGTATCGGCGTGCAACGGTAGGAAGAGCACAGCCAAAGGAAATATTGCCTTTGGTAGACGGGCCAGGGGAGATCGATATACAGATCCACTGAGGTCATGGTATGCATAGTCATGAAAATGTGTCATTAATTCAATGAATCTCCATTTTTGATGGCTTAGGGACTTCATGGAAGTCCTGGATTATGGAAACCACCATGGGTGGCTTGGAGAATTATGAAAAGCACCAGGGGTGGCTCAGAAAGGGTGTGTGTTGTCTGAAAGGGTTTGAGAACATCTGTATTAATCAGGAGTGTGGAAGCAAGGTCCCTTTCCTACGCATTTATCTAGCATAAATTATGGTTGGGGATTGGAGTAGTTTAAATTCATGTTGCGAGGACATTATTCGGAATGGAATGACTTCTCCTGGTCCTCGGTAATCTTGTCAGAGATGTTTCATCATATTCAGACAGGGTCATGAAATAAGCTGCTAAACTGTATCTCAGAGGGTTTCTGAATCTCAGGATGGACATGGGGGCTCAGGGTAAAAGAGGCGTACGAAGAGAATCATCATGAAAGTAAATATTTCTATTAATAGACGGGCCAGGGGAGATCAATATGCAGAGCCGCTGAGGTCATGGTGTGCATAGTCATGCAAAGGTGTCCTTAGGTCAATGATTACATTCTCCCGATAATCGAGCAACTTCAGGGATTTTGAGATTCGGGACCAGTAGGGGTGGCTTATGAGAGTTTGGATTTTTCTGAGTACATAGTATTTTTTATGAGGATAGGGAGCCTAGATATGGGAGAAACATCTGGGATAAATTTCTCGAGAATGGGTGAATTCATTTCTTCTCATGCTAGTGTGAGACGGTGGTTTGTGCAGGTCTGACTTGTGCACTGAGGGACAAAGAAAAGCCTATGTTCCTTACTGAACCCATGACAGGTTTGACCATGCAGTTTAATTTTATGCGGTAGGGATGGCTTCCGTGAAGTTTAACATCATGCAGTGAGGACAGGGGGCATTTTTGCCGAAGCTGTACAGTTTTAACATTATGAAATGTGAACGGGGGAATTTCTAAACTAGTAAAATTGTGTGTAGTTGGAGGAATTTCTATGGATGTTTAACGCTTGGTATTTGTAGCTTTATTCCAAGCGAACAAGATGTTCCATGTAGTTTAATGTCATGCGGTAAGGATGTAGTTGCAAAGGCTTCTCTCGATTAGAATGTAACCGGTCTTGAACATCTAGGCATGCTAAAGACATGGAGAGGGGTTTATTGGTGTAAATTGTGGTTCTGGGGATTCTTGGATCAGGAGAAATGATATGGGGGCTCTGAGGACAGTAATCGTACGGACCTAGGAAGAGTATCTCTTGAGAAAATATTGCCTTTGGTAGACAGGCCAGGGATATCGATATGCAGAGCTTCTGAGGGCATGGTATGCATAATCATGCAAAGGTGTCCACGGGTTGATAACATTCCACTTCCGATAGTTGTCGATGGTTATGAGGATCTGCGATTTTCCAGGCCAAGAATTCTGTCATTTGGTAAGAAAATATCTGGACATGTCGGGCATATTCGGCCGCAGTTGTTATTAAGCTTAGAGAGATCCCTGTGCTGATTTATCTTACGCGCGGGGGTTCCATCACCCCATGAAGTTTAACGTCGTGCGGTAAGGATGAAGTACTCCTAGTTTAGCGGTCATAGAGCTCGGACCAATGGGGTGACTATTGCCGCAGTCACTCAAAGGATAAATGAGTTACCATGCTCTGATATACTGTGAACATGGTTGGGGATGAAGGTTGTAAACTGTAACTCTGAGGTTTCCCAGATCAAGAGATGTGGTGTGGGGGCTCTGAGGCCGGTAAGTGTACAAATCTAGGAAAAGTACCACTTGAGGAAATATTGCCTTTGGTAGATGGGTTAAGGGATATCAATATGCAGAGCCGCTGAGGGCATGGTATGCATAGTTATACAAAGGTGTCCCAGGGTCGATGACTTTCCACTTCTGATGGCCGTGAATGGTTATGAGGTTCTGTGATTGTCCAGGACACGAAGTCTGTAATTTGGTAAGAAAATATCTGGACATGTCAGGCATATTCGGCCCTGATTGTTGTTAAAGCATAGAGAGCTCCCTATGCTGATTTATCTTGTGTGTGGGGGTGTACCTTCACTCCATGAAGTTTAACGTCGTGTGGTAAGGATGATGAATACACCACATGCCGGGATGGTCCGTACACGGGGGGAGAGGGAATTTTTAACATTTATTTTGGGATGGCTGCGCCAGGATGGGGAACCCTGGCGTTGCTAAGTATCCTTCGAAGTCAGGAATCAACCCGTATGTAGTTCTCTAAAAGAAGTACACCCCGTGCAGGGATGGTCCATACACGGGGGAAGGGGACATTTTTAACTTTTTTCATTCCATTTGGGAGTGGTTGGGCTAGGATAGGGAACCCAGCATTGCTACGTATCCTGCGAGGGTAGGAATAAAGCCTTACGTAGTTCTATTTGGAGTACACCTCGTGCAGGTCTAGTCCATACACGGGGGAAAGGGGAATTTTTAATCCTTATTCATGCAGTTTAATGCCATGTAGTAAGGACAAGGGATACACCCCGTGCAGGGCTAGTCCGTACATGGGGAGAAGGGGCATTTTTAATTTTTATCCATGCAGTTTAACGTCGTGCTCTAAGGATGAGGAATACACCCCGTGTAGGGTTGCTCCGTACACGAGGGGAAAAGGGCATTTTAAATTTTATTTGGGGATGGCTAGTCTAGGATGGGGGACCCGGGCATCAATACGTATCCTGAAAGTGCAGGAATCAATTCATACATAGTTCTCTAGAAATCCGTGCAGTTTATCGTCATACGGTGATGACGAAATACTCTTAGTTTAAGGTCATGGAGTTTGTACTGTTGGGTGCTTGGCAGTTTAACATCTTACAGCTTGAACGATAACCTCCTTTAGTTATACTGGTGAGGATGAAATACTCTTAGATTAAGGTCATAGAGTTTGGACCTTTGGGTGCTTGGCAGTTTAACATCCTGCAGCTCAGACGATAAACACTTTTAGTTATGCCAGTGAGGACGAAATACTCTTAGTTTAAGGTCATAGAGTTTAGACCATTGGGTGCTTGGCAGGTTAACATCCTAAAGATTGGACGATAACCACTTTTAGTTATGCCGGTGAGGATAAAATACTCTTAGTTTAAGGTCATAGAGTTTGTACTATTGGGTGTTTGGCAGTTTAATGTCCTACTTCTCGGACGGTAACCACTTTTAGTTATTCGGGTGAGGAAGAAATACTCTTAGTTTAAGGTCATAGAGTTTGGACCATTGGGTGCTTGGCAGTTTAACGTCCTTCAGCTCAGATGAGGGGAATTTTAGTAATCTATGCGTAATACTTCATTAGGAATCTCGCATTTGTAGGAGCGGTGGTGAACTGACCGTCCATGGAGATAAGGGAATATGCTCCGTTGGAGTAGACCTTGTGTATAACATATGGTCCCTCCCACTTGGGATCCAGCTTTGGAGGTTTCTTTTTGGGTATCATTGGGTTTCGGAGGACCAACACCAATTCTCATTCTAAGAAAGACCGAAGACAGACATTTTTATTGAAGGCTCGTGCAATCTGGTTCTGGTATACTTCCAGATGGTGCAAAGTGTGAAACCGCTTCTCGTCTAGCTATTCCAATTCACCTAACCGCTTTTTTGATTGCTCATTATTGGATAACTGATCACAAATGGCAACACGAAGTGAGGGAAATTGGAGCTCAATGGGAAGAATTGCTTCTGTTCTGTATACTAATGAGTACAGAGTGGCCCGAGTAGCAGTGCGGATTGTGGTTCGATAAGCCCACAATGCATGGAGGAGTTTATCCAGCCATGACTTCTTGTCTTTGCCGACCATTTTTTGAAGAATGTTGGACAGGGTCTTGTTGAAAGCCTCTATCTGTCTGTTGGTCGCTGCGTGGTAACAGGATTAGTGGTTGGCCTTGATACCATATTATTGGTATAGTTTCTCCAATTTAGCAGAGCAGAAGTTGGTGCCGTTATCTGTCAGTATGGTATGAGGGACACCAAATCTGGTGATGATATTGGTTTTCACAAAGCTGAAAATTCTTCTTACCCCAACTTCTTTAAGGGGTACAGCTTCTTCCCATTTGGAAAAGAGGTCAGTTTCCATGAGGATATACTTCATCTATTTGGATATGGCGGGAGGATATGGTCTCACGACGTCCATTCCCCAGACAGAAAATGGCCAGGAGTACTTGGCCTAAAAAAGTAACTTAGGGCGTTGGTGTATGATGTTGGCATGAATTTGGCATGAGTGGCATTTTGCGGTAAAGTTCTCATAATCTCGTGCCAATGTGGGCCAATAGTATCAAAGTATTCGTAGCTAATGGGAAAGGTTGGACCCCGGCTGATGTACCCCCACATACTCTGGCATGTACCTCAGTCATGATGGTAGCGGTTTCTACTCCATCAATGCATCTGAGGTGGATTCCGTTGAGGCCTCATTTGTAGAAGACCTCTTGCTGACTCGTGCTTCCATATAAGACAAAGTTGATTGGACTTCTCCATATTTTCTCTTGTTCAGCCCTATCTGGTGGAAGTTCTACTCGTTGAAGGTAGTTTGCAATGGGGGTCATCAAGCCGGTGGCAGAAGCATATGTCTTAGGGACAGGACTGACTTCAATGATTTCTTCCGTCTTGGCCTGAACAAACGACAGGACCATTCGACGATGGGCAATACTGATAGTTGTTTCATCCCTGTCTGGGTCAGCTAGGGTTGTGTCTGCATTATCTAATGTGTCGGCCTGGGCATTCTGAGACTGGGGAATATAAGTCAATGTTGGTTCTATGGATAATTCCTCCATTAAGCCTCATACATGGTCAAACAGGGGAATCAGCTCCTCCTTTTTAATAGCATAGTCACCATTGACTTACTTGATGACCAATTTCGAGTCACCTTTTAACTTAAGGTTTTGTACTTGTGCTTGGAGTGCGAGCTCCAAGCCTGAAATGAGGGCTTGATATTCCGCTTCATTGTTCGTACATCCTTCTAATAGGAGGAAGGAATATGGTAAGACTTCCTTTTCCGAGGACATGATTATTATCCCCAAAACCACCACATTAAATTTGGGATCTTCCATCCTCTTACCGGTTGGGCTTCGGGAAGAGTCGTCGAAGTACATTTCCCATGCTAGGAACTCCTCATGAACCGAGAAGATGTCTTTATCAGGTAGCTCAACGTCCGGTGCGGCGATCCCTGTTGAAGGGTTCTCTGCCAGAAAATCTGCTAATGCCTAGCCTTTTATGGCATTCTAAGGTACAAACCAGATGTCAAACTATTACAGTATGACTGTCCATCGGGATAGCCACCCGGTCAGCATTGGGCGGCTGAGAATGTACTTGAGCGGGTTACTACGCGAAACCAAATAGACTTCATGATGCTACAGATAATGTCGCAACTTTTGAACTGCGAAGACCAAGTCCAAACAACTCTTCTCGATGTTTGAGTATCGAGTATCTGCATCAATCATGGTTTGACTAATGTAATAGAGACTGTTTTCACTTCTGGTGTCATTTTTCTGCGCGAGGAAGGCTCTTAGTGACCGCTCTAGGGTCGTCACGTATAGGATGAGAGTTCTTCCTTCAACAGGGGTCATAAGCACCGGTGGGCTTAAGAGATACTTCTTTAGGCTGTCGAATGCCTCTTGACAGTCATCTGTCCATCAGTACGTGACTCCCGTCTTCATTAACCTGGTAAAGGGCAAACATTTTCCTACCAGGTTGGCTAGGAATCGCATGATGTAGGCCAGGTGCCCTTGGAATTCTCTTAACATGGTTAGATTTTGGGGAGGTGGTAGGCTGAGGATAGCCTTTTTATTTTCAGGGTCGACTTCGATGCCACTATGGCATACGACAAACCCAAGGAATTTCCCTAAAGTAACCCCGAAGGTGCATTTCATGGGGTTCATCTTCAGGCTATGCTATCGAAGTTTGTTTAAGACAGTTTCAAGGTCTGACAGGTGATCTGAGTGCTGTCTAGACTTAACCACCAAGTCATCGACATATCATTCAATGAATCTCCCTAGGAATGGTTTAAAGATACGATTCATGGAATGCTGATATGTGGCGCCAGCATTCTTGAGACTAAAGGGAATGACCCTGTAACAGAATATTCCTTGAGGGGGCCTGAAGGTAGTGGCTTATTCATCTTCTCAGTCCATCCTGGTTTGATTATACCTAGAATAGCCATCCATGAAGGATAGAGCCTCCTGCCCGGCTGTTGCATCAATTAATAACTCGGTGATCGGGACCAAGAAATCATATTTCAGGCAATGTCGATTGAGATCTATGAAATCAATGCAGATTTAGATTTGTCCATTCTTTTTCTTGATGGGGATGATGATGTCCAAACATATAGGGTACTGGACCTCCCGAATGATGCCTTCTTTAATGAGATTATCAACTTCAGCCTCTATTTTGGCAACATGTGAGGGGTGTGTCCTTCTGGAAGCATGTTTATAGCCCTAGTGGTCTTCTGGCAGACCTAGGTGAAGTGTCTCCACTTCGGGATCGAGTTTGAACATTTCTGTGTAATTCCAGGAAAAAACATCCCAGTGTTGCTTCAAGAAAGAGGTATATACCCCGTGCTCCTCGGGGGACATGGATTCACTAATAAGAGTGGGCCTTGGGTCTTCCTTGGTACCCAAGTTTATTTCCCTTATCTCATCCACCGTGGTGGAGATACCTTCCTCAAATGCGAGAGGTGCATCCCTGATATCTTCCCCCTCTTCTTCTCCCAAACCCTTATCTTCATGATCTGGTGAGGGGAGAGCCTTTGACTCGAGCTCCTAGGAGTCGGGATTCAAGGAATTGTGGGTATCCTCTCTCAAGTATGCGCCCCCAAATTGAGGTTCAGAGGATGTTCCCGCATTGTCACGTTCGGCCATTATGACTGAAGTCATAAGGATAGTTGAGTGTGTGTCCAGACTTGAACCCCTGCTCTCAATATGGTTGATGGGCAGTACGTAGTCACTGCCAAGCTATCTGAGGGGTTCTTCAGAAACCATTTCCATACCATTTAGAGTGGGGATCTAGTCACCACCATAGAACAAAGGCTTCTTCTTCTTTTGCTTATAAAACCTGGTGTCAATGTAGTGTGACTCGGAGAGCTCGAAAGGGGCCTTGTATGCGTGCAATGCCCCACTTTTTCCATTGATACAATATTTGATACACTGATGGTCGGATAAAGAAACGGCCATATTCTTATGGATCCATGACCTTCCCACAAGGAATTGAATGTTGTGTTCCGTCAAACCACCAGGAATTCCGAATAGGCCACAAGGTCATCGGAATGGTTATTTAGCTTAAATTTTTCCATTGGCTTCTGCTCACTCTGGTCGTAACTTAACAGACTTGTGGATGAGGGTACTAGGTCATTTTCATTGTATCCCAACATACGTAGTGTCCATAGGGGAAGGTGGTTAACTCCGGAGCCATTTTAAATAAATACTTTGTGGATCTCAACATCTTTTAGTGTGCCAGATGCATATAGTGGTTTTATTTGTCCTTGCATAATGGAATCTTCATCCAGATCGGTGAAGGAAATCACCGCATTGCATTCAGTCGGGCCAGTCTCCATCCGGTAAATCTCGGTGGAAGCTACCTTGGATTGAAACTCTTGGGGGCTGAGCAAGGCTTCTATAAGTGTCTCCCTGAGGTCTTCTAACAAAATCAGGGCATCCAAGATTGACAGTTTGTCTTGTAATGACGCCAGCTACTTAAGGATGTCGTATTTCTGTTCCACCGGCCGATGCTTCTCCATTTGTGGGGAAGTATTAGTGGGAATCTTGGGAGTCGGAATATGAGACGAGGAGGGACCATCCATGGGGTCGGATGTCAACGATGCCACCACATTCTGGGGACTCAGCCCGGCCGGTCTGTTTGTGCACACTAGGCATCTAGACACTTGTTCCTCCTCTGATGGGTACCACAGAATGATGGGTCCAGAGTGGCCACTAGTGGAGGTGGAGGTATATTATTTCTCCTGTTGAATCTGTTGAAGGGCTCTCCCATGAGTTTCTTTGATATTTATGGTTTGTGCTAAGGTCCAACTGTAGGGTTGGTTTCGGCCGTGGCTGCGCCTCCCCTGGTATCCCCTACCTTTGTGATTCATTGTCCTGACTCCTCTTATTGGGAACTCGGGTCCATAACCATACCCTTCGTCAGGGAATTCTTCCATAAGATGGATGACATTGATGGAACCAAATATTTACTCCTCATCCTCTGACAAGTCAACCCGGTCGGTTGTCCTTGATGGTGCCTTTTGGTGGGTCGGTGCCTGTGGCGCCAAGTTTGGGGGCATAAAATCCGACAGTTTCGGGTATAACTTTGACCTTGTTGCAGAATTCTCCTCTTGCACTTGTTTCCTCCATTTTTGATTACGCCTGGATGACCGGATATTAGAGGTTTTAGAGGCTGATATTTTCAGTTGTGCAGCATCAGGGGCTGTTGGTGGAAACACTGGCTGCTGTAGTTGAGATCAGAGCATGCCCTGGGCTCGATTGATAGTCTTCCAAGTGATCCAGTTATCAAATTTCTGCCCCTTCTTGATGGTGACTTCCTGCCACCCTCCCCTTTGTCGGAGTCGGTGGTGGAAATATATGTCACATGTGCTAGGGGTGTTCCCAGCTCAACCTTCCCAGAGTCTACCATCCTCTGCAAGAGGTCTTTGAAAATGAAGCACTCCCAAATACTGTGCCCCAACATTCGATGGTAGGGATAGTAATCTGGCCTATCATCTCAACCGACTTCTTCAAGTTTTCTTGGCTCCGGGAGGAAGATCAAGTTGCAATTCATGGAGGCAATGAATTATCTGCGGACTTGGTCTTCTCATAACGAGTATACTTTGTGTCTTCGCTCCTAAAACTGGTTCCGCTTCAATCCTCTTTGATCATCCCGCATAGGCAGAGGCGGCCACTGATATACAAGGGGCCCTTGATGATTTGGCGGAGGCCTGAGAGGTGGAGCAGGCACAGGGGCTGGATTGAGCGAGACAGAGGATGATTCAGCTCTAACTGCTTTCTTTGTGGGAGCCTACGAGGCTATTCGGGACTTCAAGTTGGTCCTCTGCAGGGAGTCCTCAATTCTCTGGGCAATGGCCGAGAGATGGCTGAAGCCAATGGTTCACTTTAATGGTATGAGCGGTGTTCGTAGCTCATCTTAAATATTATCTACGCATATGGAAAGCAACTCATCTTGAGGAATTGGCCTATTCAGGGATTAGGTTAGACCATTCCATCAAACGATGAAATCTAAGACCCTCTCGTTCTCCCTCTACTTGCAGTTCATGAGGTCATTGACCGTTGTTTTAGGCAACGTCAAGCTGAAGTGGAATAGGAACTGCTGCTGAAGGTCTTCCCATCTTTTTATTGACTGGGATAGCAGGCATGTATACTAGATGAAGGAAGATCCTTTCAAGGTTCGTATGAAGCATCTGAGTTTCAATGCTTCTTGTTGTTCCAGAGTTCCCATCATAGGGTCGCAAAAAGACGCGTAGTGCATCAAATTCTATTCCGGATCTCTTGATCCATTGAAAATAGGGAATACATTTCTCCCAAAGTTGGGTGGAGGTGGTGTGTTTCTCACCCAATCTGGGTACGCCTTCTGCTCTGGCTGTATCGAAGCTCTTCAACCTTCCATTACTTCTAATCGAGCTTTTAGTGCCTCGATGGTGTTGGTGAGACCCTGTTTTACATCTTGTTGGGACCGGTCCTGAGCGAGTGTATCCTGAGGAATTTCTTGACGATCCAGCTTGGTTGGCACCATGGGTATATGTTGCGACACCTTCGGAGGGTTCAGACATACTCACTTTGGTTTCTTCTTGAGTGGAGGGAAGTATTGGTATTCATACGGATCCACATTTAGGTAGTTGGATGGGTCGGGCGCCTTGTTGGGTCGGAGCCCTGACCATGCTTCGTTTTTCGGGGCAAACCTTAGTCTTTGAGGTGCACTTACTGGTTGTGCATGATGTGGCTCCTCTTGGGATGCGATTTTAATAAGACGATTCCTTTGAAGTAGCTCGGCGTTAAGCTGCCTCAATTCTTTAATTTCCTCTTCCTATCAAGTGAACCTCTCTTCAAGCGTAAGTGGCTAGTTTTTATCGGGAGAGGGGGGCGGGTTAAGGGAAACCAATCCTTTGTTCTTATCTTTATTGGGAGCTCACAGGGTCAGCAAAGGTAGGTTAGCTGAAGGGGCGATCATATTTAGAGTGGCCCTCTGGTTCCGGGTGTGCACACCTGGTGGTTCATTGTGAGTCACAGCCTGACCGAAACCATCGTCTCCCGATCCATCTAAATAGGCATCATCGTCGGTGTTACCCATGGGGTTACCCTCTATGGCGTTGATGGATGAATATCACGGGGTGGAGAATATGTCATCTTCCAAATAGGAATAGGATATCCCGCATCTTTTACCGGTCTTCCCTCTTCGGTCTCGGGATTTCTTTCAGGGTCCTTGACGAAGGGTGACATGGAGAGTTCTTTGATGCGACCTTACGGTACACCTCCCTCTTGAAGGGGATGATGATTCAAACGACGGGATAGGGTAGGAACCTCCTCTTCTGACTATCCTCCCTAGACAAGGGAATACTGATTCTCGTGGGGGTGGTTGTTGTTGAGGTGGTAAAAATGACCCCATCCCTGAGGGCTGGGGTTGGATCCATTCTTTGGATGTTGAGTCTCTTCCCGTTTCCATTGGTCTTACGGGGGTATTTGTTGTTAAAAATTCCCCCAGAACTATAGGCTGGGGTTGACCCTGTATTATGGTAATGGTTGCCTCTATCACTACCGAACTGATCTTTTGTGCCCCCATTTAGGGGTGAACTGGGATTGGTGCTGAGTTCTTCTGTGAATTGACCCATTTTAGGGAGGCAGGCAATGAACGCTGGTTGTCCTCTCTTAAGAGAGAGGCCTGTTGTATGCTCTCAGTGGCCTGATGCATGAGTTCTTGGATGGCTTATTCTCGTCGGTCCTGACGCTTTTGGGACTTGCTCAAGGCCTATCTCTGTTGGGCGTGTTGTCTCTCCTGAGTAGGGACTCCACTCGATTGCTGTCTTGATATGATGGTGTTACAAGACACCATGCCGAACTGGTTCTTCTGGGTGGGGAGTGGAGTGAAATGCAGAGCTCCATGTTCTCCCCATCCTCTGATATGGACTCCCGTTGGGGCATCACCAATGAGGTGGCGCAGCTGGTGCAGCGCATGGAGGCAGGTTATCTCCATGTTTCTTATACGCCTCTCGGGTCACTGTTGTCGTTCCGAAGGAAGGGCTTCCAAGTCTATTTGATGCAGGAGGTCTCCTATTGTCTTGTCATGGTCTATATACCCATCGTAGGGCAGGAATCTTGATTTCATCTGGTAGAGGGTTGTCCATATATTGTAGCAGATTTTGTGCACGCTTTCTTCTGACAACTTTCTGGGTATGTTGAATTGGGAGGTAGTCGTGGGCCAAAACATAACCGGTATATCATCCCTGGTCATTTGTTTCCTCAGGTGCAACATATCGGCATACTCCTCTACTAGATATTCCTCCACCTGGTCGGCCCAACTGAAATGCTCACTGATAGTGTGGTCGGATGCAGTGGGATGAGTAGGTATGGGATTATCATGTGGGCGATTCTGAGGTGGTTTAGAAGATGAATGTGGCCCAGAAATGTCTCCTGATTGAAGAAGGGTGTCGTTGGTGACTAGCTTGGAATCTGACATGCTTGATCCCATCCATCTGAGTGTCTCAGAATACGAGGGATTTTTTATGCTTGATTCGGTAGGGGGAGGACCTTCCTATTGATATGATATGTCATTGCGTGGAGGACCTTCACAATGGTGGCTGCAATGGTGAGGACTACTATTACTGCTTGAATCCTCACTGCATAGAGGTCTTTTGCAGTGCATACCCTGGGGAGGACCTCCAAGGCGTGTCGCGGTAAGGGGAGGACCTTCTGGCTGTGTATCATTGTTACGGGGAGGGCCTTTGCAACAACTACCATCATGGTGAGGATGACCATCATGGTTTGACGTTCGATGTGCATCATGGGGAGGACCTTCACGACACACTGCGATGAGGGGAGGACCTTCTTGTCTCTTGGGGCCACAGCGTGGAGGACCTTCGCAATGCGGCCATGGTAGCGAGGACTACCATCACACTACTGCAA
This sequence comes from Viscum album, assembly GCA_963277665.1. NCBI lineage: Eukaryota > Viridiplantae > Streptophyta > Magnoliopsida > Santalales > Viscaceae > Viscum > Viscum album. The sequence continues at coordinate 1,952,025,182 of OY728165.1, forward strand.
TAGCGAGGACTACCATTACAACTGCTGCAGGGAGAATATCTGCGGGGTACACCCTAGGGAGGGCCTTTAGAATGTACCGCAATGAGGGGAGGTCCTTCTCATTGCTTGACATCTCTATGGGGAGGACCTTCACTATCAGGGTGGCAAGGACTACCACCGTGACTTGATGCCCGGCTACGTGGAGTTTCGTTGCAACGTAACCCCTGGGGAGGACCTTCAGGGTAGGCCAGGACAAGGGGAGGACCTTCTTTTCATGATGAGATGTCACTGCGGGGAGGGCCTCTACAATTGCGACTATGATAGTGAGGACTACTATCATAATCTATGGTCCCATTGTATAGAGAGTGTTTGTAGTGTATACCCCAGGGAGGACCTTCATGGTGGACCACAGAAAGTGGAGGGCCTTCTTTCTGCTTGATCTTTTGGTCACGTGGAGGGTTTCCGTGACTCGCATCAAAAAAGGATCTCTCATGATCGATCGTTGTATGCCTGTGGGGGATGCCCCCATGGGTTCTCTATGGAGAACCTTCAGAACAGCTGGTAGCGATATTGCAGGGAGGACCTTCGCAACTGCTATTGCCGCTCCAATAATATGGTAATGGGTGGATAGGGTTCTAAGCCTTCGATATGTGCTTAGTGGCATCTGGAACCCTAGATTCTAGTAGAGTGGAGTCATGAACCCGCTCGTCATTTTTCGGCTGCCTTCGGCACATTCGGGGAACTTTCTTGCGGGCAGCGGAGACCGTATGCTGTTGACAACAGCCTTAACCTTTGGGTCCCTGTCTAATTGGGTCCCGTGATGTTGTAGGGATACGCCGACAAACATCTTGACTTTTAGCAGGAATATATGCCCCATCTAGAGAATCCACCGTGATGGATGGGTTTCCCCCAGTAGGAATGAGTAAAGCTGCTCGATCTGGTTTCCCTTGCGTCATAGAATATGGTCGGTGACCCTCCTGGTCAGAAGCAAGGGTGAAGATCTGCTCCGAGTAGGCTATCTCATCTCTTAGATGAGTCACCTAAATTGGGGAGACGGGCTCACGGGCCCGAGTCCTTGCTGCTGTTGTGGATGCAATCACATTCATCCAAGTCTTCAAGATATGATCTGGGATCGATACCTAGTCCTCCATCATTCACAGGATATGCAGAGATACATCTTTGGCTGGAACGGTTATGAAGGCCCATTCCAGCATCGGAGTAGGAATATACTGCCCTGGTCCTCCAGTGGTCATTGGGTACTAACAATTCTTCTGTGTCAGGGCAGGTGAAAGAATTTACCCCTAGGCTGGGATATGCTGGTTTATCTCTCTATTTTCTGCCACATTAGGATGGCAGAATATACTTGCATCCGCAAGGAGCTGTCCCTGCATATGTTGGTTTCCCACCATATTGAGTCAGTGGCCTTTGTTGGCAGGGATACGTTCCCACCTTTTAATTGCCACCACATCTGGATGGTGGGATTTATTGATCGCCACCATGTCGGGATGGTAGGTGTCAAGAGAATCTTCTAGGAGCTAGTCCTATAGGCGCTGGGTCGCCACCATGTCAGGTTGGTGGGCTTCACAACCCTGGGTAGGGAGAGGTTCCTGCCGGGTAAGTGTCGTCCGGCGTGAGAGACGAGCTTGATGGATCCCGACGGGGATGCGCGCCTGCTCATATGATGCTGCCATGTCTAGATGGCAGGCTTTGGAGGAGCGAACAGGTGTATGTTCTTATTTGTGGTACGTCTCCATGACTGGGCAGCGGAGCTCTTCCTCAGGGACAAGGGTGATGACCGGTCCCTAGTTGTATGTTTGCCGCCCTCGTCGGGCAGTCCGAGGGGCCAAAGCCTAGGGAGTGTGGGCCTCGATCCTCGAGGCTACATCCTCCTGAGCTTGAGGATATTGAGTCATGGCGTAATCGTGATGACGTCTCCCAGCGGGGTCCTTGGGGTGGAACCCCCATTCAACGGGGGTGAAGTCCTCAGCGTCGACCTCATCAGCCTCCCTAACATAAGTGAGGTACGCGGTTTCACGTTCCAGGGATAGACTCGTGAAATGGTTGGAGACAGAAATAGAGGATGTCTGAATCTTCCTTCGTGGCCGCTACTGGGTGGGCGACCGGTGGGTCCTGGTGGATTGGAGGGCGTGCATGGCTGCCTCCACCATTGGGAGAGTATCGTTCACATGGTACTCTCAGATCAACGCATCTGAAACCCACCGTTTAAGATGTTGGGTAGGTGATGGGGACCTCTGTGGGTGAGGAAGTCCGGTCATTACATTGTGGGAAGCACGCGCCTGTGAGTTCCTTTGTGATGCCATTGGATCGAAGGGAAATCTGAGTGGTACCTGTAAAAATATTTTAACAAATACAAATATCATACCCGTCAAAGCATCATCTCATGATCCCATGTGTAATTAATGACTTTTCTTGGCCCCTCTTGTGATTTTAAAGGGGGAACAGGGTGGGATTAGGTTAAATACGTCATGCTTGGTTAAAGATTCGCACTGAGTTCACCATTTTTTTTCTCGAGGCGCACGACGGGGTCGTGGGGGAGAAACGTACGCTACCCGATGGTTGATTAGAGAAGATTGGGTTCTGCTTAATCACTCATATCGGGTGCACTATTTTCTCCTTGAAATTCCCAACGGTTCCATATCAAGTAATGTGTGGACCTACTTTCCAAAGGTAGGTGTTCGTTGGGTGGTTTGACCAGCGATGCTTAATAACTCACATTGGTTGAGAGGATGGGAAATTGGGCTCATCGCACCCTTTTGGGGAGAATTATTGACCGTTCTAGGACTCTCTTATAGATTTAATATGTAATCATATGTTCATGAATCTTTGGTTTATACCCAATCATAGTATCCATAGATTACACCTGGTTAGCAATACTCAGCTGGACGTAGGAGTTCAGAATCATTTAGGCCTGAGGTTTACCATCCCCCGTTAGATTAATGACTCTGAGGAGTTTGGAATCATTGAGACAGTGCTGGTTTAAAGCCTCATAACTAGGCTCTCTGGAGTTTATTTTCATCCAAGGGGATGGATAATGACTTGGTTGCTTGGATCGAACCCGTGATACGGGCTTCCTACGTATACTCATGAGAGGAATCAGAATCTTGATAGTTCAGTTTGGTATGGGGCTTACACTCCAGGCTGCCCAGGTTGGTGTGGTGAACCAACATGAAGATAGTCAGATCGACCGGTTGTTGGGTTTGAACCTCAGGGAGGCTTCCTACATACCCTACCTAGGAGTCAGGGATCAAAGTCCATGTAGTTCGAATGGTAGTATCGGAGAACAGATGTGAATGTGGACCCGGGGGTCCGATGGTGAGTAGGATTGAACACCTTGGAGGCTTTGTATGTGTCCTTCTGGTGGGGAATCAAATTCCACATAGTTCAGATGGGAGTGGGTCTTACGCTCTGAGGCAGCCCAGAGTAATGGATTAGGGCTAACACTCTGAGGAGGCCCAGGAGAGGATGTCATGGTTGATGCTTACTCTAAGCCCACGTGATTCATGCTCGGTGTGAGAAACAAGAGGCATCAGGGTCCAGAGGATCACGTCAAAAAATGTGCATCCGTGGAAAGTGGAGTGGGGATTATGCATAGAGAAGCCCAAAAACTTAGGGATTACTTTGAAATGGATGCCCATGGTGACAAAGCGCAGTGGGAGAGGGACTTGGCCCCAAAGAAGAATGGAGCATCACCCTTCCTCACTATGCCCTTCCTTGGCCATGGTTGTGGGGAAGTACGGAGGTGCATGGGGGCTTCCTTAATATGGGTAGTCTACCACGCCCCGGGGAGGGGAGAAGTTCCCCAGTCCTAACAAGTGGAGGGGCATAAAGGGGACTTCTGGGCTCGGACTTCGCATTACCATGGGAATGTGAACCCAGGAATGCTTCAGGAATCTGCTCAAGGGTCGTAGAAACCCCTTCACCCTTGCTTACCGTGGGTATGTGAACTCAAAACAATGCGCTGATGCGCCTGAAGGTTACATTACACGGGTCCGGTGGCTCTGGTGGAGGCCTCAGCTCAGGTCTAATGAATGGGCCAATGACGAGGTTGCGGAGGATCAGGACGGATAGGAAGGATTTTATATTTCTTGGGGAATGGAAACTCCAAAGGATTTGGTGGGCCACAAAGGTGTTTGAGTGGTGTCACCCTTTGCGTAGGGAGGTGCTATGTGGCTGGAGAAGCCGTCCGCAAACCAGGGTGGTCCGCGGACTAGTTGTTATCCCGCGAACCAGAGTGGATTGCGTCTTCGGGTTTGGCCCGCGTACCAGGTTGGTACATGGAGGGGTCCATGCGAGCAGTGGTGGCCAAGGGCGACGTCGGTCGAGGGTTCATCGGTTGGGGCTCCGCCCGTATAGGAGGGTGCTACATGGTGCGACAAATCCGAAAAGGGGAATAAACTCCCTGGTCTGTGAGGGGTGCATCCGCTAAGGGGACATGGTTCATGGTCTTCTTTTATTTGTTATTTTAAGTTCATGGTTCACTAAGTTTTTATGAATTTTCGGTTCCTTATTAATTCTCTTCCAACTTCATACATGTTCTGGTTCGCGAACTGGAACTTTGTTGTTTGCGAAATCCTAATCTCCTACCTACGAAATCATTCCACCTGAATCTGATCGATCTTCCTCTAAAATCCACCCTTTCATCCTCCCCTCATTCTCCTTTTATAGAGTGGGGAAAGAGATGTATTTGTGGTCATGCGGCAGATTTTTCAGAGTCCCATGATTAGAAACCCGGTTTACGGATGACTTGGTCAATCCGCAACTTACGGGGGTATTGAACGCACCCCCCCCCCCCCCCCCGCGCGAACCAAACAAGCTTGGGGAGTGCTTCACAGCCACGCAGGGTTCTGCCTCCATTCCTCGAACGATAGCGGATGCGGCCTGGGCCGGTCGAGGTGGTCCACGGATGGGGAGGTTTGTGTCGGCGGACCGGCCTAGAGCCTGTCCTGCTTCGCGGTCGCGGAGGATCCCCACCTATGTTCTGTGAACAATAGCCGTCCACGGAGGGGGGCGCTTCGCGGAACTGGCCAAGTATCGTTAATATTGGACCGGTCCACGTGCCGGTTCATCTTGTACCAACTTCTCCACATTTTTTCTCAATTCCTTGAGGGAAATTGGCTAGAATAATCTTTTGAATTAAGGGTATTCTCATTCTACTTTGTGGATTTTTTAGGACCCTACACTAGTAAAAATACACTCCAAAATTGATAATGATGATCAACAAGAGATTACCATGAAAGTGGATTTCTACTTCAATAGAATCTTTTCCAGCGTCGATATGACAAATCGTTTCAAGTATCCTAAGGAAAATCTGTGGCTTCCACCTGTGACTCAAGCTTTCAAGACCCAAGTCCAGAAGCTCACAGATTTTACTTTATTTTTGGACAAGTTTATAGAGAACAAGGATGATTTTGAGAAATCCATGCAGTATGGTAGAGAGATCATTATAGATTTCATTAAACTTTTAAGGCCCTATCTTCATGTCCAGAGTACAATCATTGTTGCTCTAGCGGCTGCACCTCTTAGACCCAGGCTGCCTACCTTCACCTCTACTCTAGCCTCAACCACTATGTCTGTTTTCCATGAACTAAGTCAGATCAGGCCTGTGATTCTTGATCAGAAACTGCCTAGATCTTCTACTACTACTACCTTGGCTCCCTCAGTCTTTGAAGGTCTTCCTTTACCCACTTTATCAACAACCTCACTTCCTTCTACTACCTCGACCTCTGCCCCTATGGCTTCCTCTTCTGCCACTACAGCTAAAGGCAAAGAGAAGGCCAGTCCATGAAGAAGAACAATGATTACTTTTTTGATAGGGATGCTTTTGCTTTTGTATTACTCTTCTATTTTTTACTGAACCTTGCTTGCTATTAGTGGAATGTTTCTTTTTTACTTCTCTTATTTCATCTTTTTGATAATCCCAAAAGGGGGAGAAAATTCTATATGTTATCCATTTATCTCTATAGTTGAATCCAATATACACTTTAACTTTATATGATTTGTGATCATCAAAAAGGGGGAGATTGTTGGACTCCTCATGTATTAATCATGTTTTAATGATCACAAATCGTATTCAACCTAGTTACCTACTATAAATTATATCTAATCATGTGTATTTATGTTTAAATTTATGCTTTATGAAGAGACAAGAAATATCGTAATTGTTCTATATTTAGTTTACTTACTTTATACTATCTTTGATATACTCTCATAATATCCTCTTTGAAAAATTCTTAAGTATAATTCTTTATATTATCATCATTATTTTATTCTGAACACATTTACTTTGAAAAGTCTAAGACACCGTGAGTCTGCGACTGCTATATATTTCGGGCACCATGAAGCCAGACACCGTGAAGCAGACATCGTGAAGAAAGACACCGTGAAGCAAACACCGTGAAATCCAGACACTGTGAAGTAAGACATCGTGAAATCCAGACACCATGAAAGCCATACACTAGGAATCCAAACATCGTGATGCAAGACACCTTGAACAAGACACCGTGAAGCAAGACACTATGAAGCAAGACACCCTGAAGCAAGACACCATGATGCAAGACACCGTACCGTGAACAAGACACCGTGAATAGGACACCATGAACAAGACACCGTGAATAAGACACCATGAACAAGACATCCTGACACTCAGACATTGTGATCAATCTAGACACCGTGTGAAAGAGACATTATTTCCATGACTTACTGTGACACTGTTTTTTAAACTATTTTGTCATCTTTCAATTTAATTTCCAACGGTCATATTTTGTTATTTTGATATAGTTGCTATTAATTAATTTGGGTTGTTGGCATGTCAGGGAACCATACCTTGTACCTGTAAAAGGTAATCATTCCCATTTTTGGAGAAAAAGAAATAAATGGAATATCGAGATACTGTAGATAAATATAGAGACATATATCTAAGGAAGAAAAGAAGATACATACAAGACACGTATAAGAAGATACACATGTACATGCATAGAATAACACACGAAGAACTCGAAGAACACTCATACACATCAAGAATAGAAGTTCAAAGATGAGGTTCAAGAACTACAAGGAATACTCTCAAATTCAAGCTGAAAACCTGTACTGGAAGTGAAGGAACAAAACCACAACACTATGTTTTCCAGAAAACTTCTAGAGAAGGACTCAATGATCATATGCTTCAATACAAAAGAGTCTAGAGCTACATTTACATCATACAAGATCATTCTAAACTCATCTCTGTATTATTTCTCTACGGTGATCATTTTTATTACATTACGAGCAGTGTGTGCTTCCATCTGTTTGGACACGCACTGACTCCTAAGCTAAACTGGATGATACTAAAATCCTCATAGCAAATGCCTTATACCTTTTTGTATCCCATGTAGAACTGTGGTAGAGGTCTGAGGACTTGCACAACCTGTCTGCTATTGTTGCTGCTTTCCCATGTAGAACTGTGTTAGAGATCTGAGGACCTGGGAAGTCTAAGTACTATTGTAAACCCCGATCCAGGGTGTGGATCAAATATATATATAAACTATTTTAGAGGAATAATTCTCAGCTTGAGACTGAACCTCTTGGTTAAAAATGTTGTGCATATTATTTTAGTTTAAACTATTTTCAATATTCCGCTGCTAATTACTTTGAAATTCAAAAATGTTTTAAAATAACTTTGATAGTAGAACTAGTAAGTGTTTTTAATTATTGTGAACCATTAAGTTAGTTTCAAAAGCTAACTTAATCTTTAGATTAAGTTAACAGAGAAATAATGAATCTTTTAGAAACTAATTGAACACTTACAATCTTTATAAATCCACTATAGTTTAACTTGTTTTATTAATTGGTGGATTTCAATGTAAATCTTTTAAACAGAAATTTTTAATAGGAACTCAATTCACCCCCCTCTTGAGTATCCACTCTGACCAACACAAATTAATATTAATGATTTTTTTTTAAATATTATTTTATAAAATGATATAACATTCATAAAAATATTTGATTCATCCAAGTGATAGGTATAGAGTTTATAACATCAACCATGGTCATTTTATGATCTATTTTCCCATCTATATTAATTATATTGACCCTCAATGTGTAATAAAAATTTATTTTCAATGCAATTTTGGATAGAGTTAATATGAGATTAACACTAATGATAAAAATAAAAAACGTAGTAAAAACATGTATAATTTTTATTTGGTGAAAGAAATTAGAACCTCATTACCTAACAGATGAAAATGAGTTCTTTAAAGGAAATTTCTCGAAGAAAATGACTCATCTAATTTAAATCTTATAAAGTTAAAAAATTTCACACTCTTTGTTTTTAATACATCTTATGTGTTTACATTGGGAAAAACTAATTATGACTAAATAATAAGAGTAATGTTTCTATTAATGAAATTATTTTAATGAAGGAAATTTATTTATAATTTTAATAAAAAAATTAGTATCATAAATTTTAATTCAACACTAATGCAGTATTTATTCAATTACTAAAGATATATAATAAAAATATTTCAAAAATATTAAAATAAATATAATAGGAGTTATTTAATTTTTTTTGTGAATTTAATGGGTTAATATAAAATATTAAGGTTTTTTTAAAAGGATTATATTATAATTTTAACTTTTTTATTAATTAATTTAAGTAAAATTTAATAAATAGTTTCTAAATTGATAATAATAATATTTTATGAGAATAATATTATATTAAATGACTTGAAAATTAAAATAATAAAATAGGAAAAATGGAAGAAGATGTGGTTGAAAATTCAATTACATGTCTATTTATAGGAAATTTGGATCCATTTAGATTAATTATTAATTTATGGTATTTTAATAATTTGAGAGATTCCAAAAGCTCCCCTCACACCAATTATTAAATTCCACCACCTCCCTTACTTAGTAACACATCTTTGATCCCTCTAGCTTGACCAACCTCCACTAATTTTTCTTTTAAACTTCCCCAGCTACATTCTATATGTTATGGTCATACCAAAATACCAACCCTATAGTCCTTCAAATGAGATCATATATTATTATTTTTGAGAATAATATGTTAAAGTACATACATTACAAGGTGAACTCAAGGTATGGATTGTATGTCTCACTTTTATTTCTATGTTACATATGTCTAATATACATTTTTTGTGGTTTATATACTACCCATTAATGTATTTTATGACTCTTTTCATGAGAATTATCATATTTACATAAAAATATATTTTTATTTCCTTCATGGAGATTATGATTCATGTGATACCAAAGCTTTAAGGGGTTTAAATAACATTCTCACCAATATTCAGGATTTTATATATTTAGGTCTCTACTGGGTAATATTTCTCTTCCAAATCCATGTTTCTGGAAATATTTTTCGAAGTATTTTTACTATTATATTATGATTGTTTTATGAAATTTTTACCCAGGTTTTAATTTTTTTGAAATATTATGAAATGAATCCCTTTATCATTTTCCAAATGAAGCAATTTGTTACTTATCTGAAAATAATTATGGAAGGATTATTTTTTAACCAATATAGGATGAATGTATTTTCCCCCCATTGTGACTAATGTTTTCATTATATCCTCCATTAAATGTTTATATGGTTATTTTAAAATAAATTGTATTATATTATATGTTCACAACTTTTTAAAATTAGTGGTTTCAAAATTTAATGGTTACCTTCCTCAAGAATATTTTGAGTACATTTAAGTTGTATTTCTATTCATCAATGACAACAAACCTTTATTTAACTAATGATTTACTAGGTATATATTCCAAGGATACCGTCCTTTTTCTTTTCATGTATTTTTTATATTTATGACAAAAATATGTTTATGAAAACTATTTATTTTCTATGGGTATTGTTATGATGAAATGATTATGAAACACATTTTTGTTCATTGATTCTGATATGATGAATTCTTTATGATATTTTGGGACTCATATGTATAAATTTCATTATGTGATTGGATGTAGGTATGTATCCCTCCAATTAATTGGTTAATTTATTATGTCACATGAGTTAGTTATTGGAACAAATCAATGTGCTTGATCTTTTATAGGAAACAAGTCAAAGTGCTTGATCTGTTATGGGAAAGAAGTCAATGTTCTTGATCCACAAAAGAAAAAAAGTGTTGATGAATTAGTAAATGGTCTTTGTGGTGAAATGTGACATTTAAAATGGTTTCTAAACTTATCATGTTTCCATAAACTATTATAACTAGATATGATGATTCATGATTGATTTATGGTGATATTTCTCACTTATGATCTATGAATTTTGGAATAATTTTTTTAAATGAATCACATTTATGATCTATAAATTATTGGGTATAAACATTGAATATTTTTTATGATCTCATACTTATTTACATCTCTTATGCTTCTATATAATAATATGTTTCTATCTCACATGTTTACCATCATAGAAAATATTATCTCACCCATTCCTTATGTTTATTTTCACCAGATTACAAATAATGGTATTAAGTTTGGTATCTCTAAAAGAGGTTGTAGTTGTGATGAAATAAGTGGGAGTTGAATTTGATATATTTTGAAACAATTTTTTATTTTTTCATGTTTCCAATAATACTAAACATAAATGACTCTGGTATAGATAAAAATATTATATAATGAATATTCATCTATTAACATATACTATATATATATATGAGAAGTATTTTTCACTATAAATAGACACTTATTATTAAATTTTGTCATGGTTATTCCAAATTAGGGATCCATTTAACCTTATTATTTTTTGTATTCTGATAAAATTTTATTTTCTAATAAACACACATAACTCACAAAAAAATTGATTACAAAAAAAATATTTTTAGACGTTAAACATATGCATGAGATAAAATTTTTTTGGTTTATTATTATCAAGAAAGTAATTTATTTATTTTGAAAATCAAAAAATTTATCTAGTTTTAAGAAAAATCCAAAATAGATTTTCACCATGAAAATATGTAATTAAAATAAATAAACAAATATAGTTTTTAAATTATAATAATATATTTCATAAGTGTTGAAATGTTAAATATAATATTGATAAGTTTAAAAGTTTATTTTAGATTTCCTAAATATACACTTTAAATATATAAATGATCAATTAAAATAATTTATAAGCTTTTAGACCTCACACATATACTGATAAATTGAAAATTTTCATCATTTTGTCAAAAAAATGTATATTTTCATTATTCACTGAAATGTAAATTAATTTATAAAAATCTAAAAATTAATATTATGATAATATATACATGATAAATCCATAAATGATATTAATTTTTTCAATTCATCATCCTCAAATTTATAAATTAAACTTTAAAATAAATTCATAAAATATTGTAAAATACCTTTTCTTATAGGGAATAATTTTTTAGTTATTTTGTCAACTGTTATAAAATATGTACTATTCATAAATATACCAAACATGGGAAAATATACATTTTATAAATATAATTTTATAAATAATCTATATTATTTTTGTCTTATCTATACTAATTGAGTTAAAAGTTTAAGGGGAAATTTATTTTTTTATTCTTATTTATATTTTATTATTCTCTTTAAATTGTTAGTAGTTTATATATATATTAATATCTTATGATGGTTTATATTTTTTTTGTTTCTACATGTTCTGAAAAGGCATAGAACATGTTTTTTTATTTGTGGAGAAAAATATAGTTCCTTACAGTTTCATTTCACTTAAATTGTACTTGTGACCACTTTCACTAGTCAACTATTATGTAGTTATAGAAAAGGTTCCATAAAGGGTTTTTAGTGGTGTAATTGGTGCATTTTATGAAATATTATAACTTCAAAAATAATAAATTCAATATGATCGTGGTTAATGTTATATCATGAAGAAATCACTAAAATATTTGGTTGTCCATTGGATATATAGTTTGTAGTTTTGATGACGATAATTGAATTTGAATACAGTGGTCACTATAGTAGTATATTTTATAAATTATATAGAAAAGTTGGTTAGTTATTTATGGTGTCTTACAATGTGGATTTATTATTTCTAGTGTTATTGATGTTCTATGTGGTGACAATGGTGTGATGGTGTTATTTTTATCAATAGATGTTGGCTAGTTATCTCCCAACCTAGTTTTATAGTCAAGATGAGGATCATGGTTTCTAGTGGAATGTTCAATATGGTAAAGTGTTACAGGGTTGACTGATTATTGTAACGTGTGTGGGGGAATAAATTGGGTTAAACATAGATCAGGAAGAGAAATTTTCATCTTAATGTGTGATGAAAAAATTAAATACTCACCCCCTTATTTAGATATTTAAATTTTGAAATTTTAATATTGGTAGGGTAGTTCTAAATTTTGATATTGAGGTGGATTATATTTTATATTTTTTCTGGTTCCAAATAATCAGGAATGTTCCTCTAATCCAAAATGGAAAAAATCTATTTGTATCAAATAGAACCATTAATATTATTAATAAAAATTAAAATTTATATCACAAAGAATGTAATAAAAATATTTAAATATCATTTAAAATTTATTTTAAAAATTATTCCAAAATAAATATATAACATTTATAAAATATATATTATATTCAAAGAAAGAAAAAACATACAAAATATTTATACAAAATAACTTCGGAACTTAAATTTATATTATAAAATGCATAAAATCGTGATAAATCATATAAAATCCCTCTAAATTCAATTATTTTCATTTCTATAGCACAACATATTTATGAAATAAATGGAGTAAAAATTAAGAGATATATATAATCCAAAATAAAAACCCACTAAGAAATCTATTGAACACTTTTTCAATAGAAATACTTGAAATGTGATTTTATATTTTTGAATAAAAAATTGATTGATTAAAATTTATTTACATCTAGGATAGGTAATTTCGGATATAAAAACTCAGTTATCCCTTAAAATAGGTTCAACCATAATTATGGATAACTAAATGAATCTATATGGGAGAAAATTTATTGGCATCAAGTAACATCCTGACCCTAGAAGCATGAACTCTGTGCATTAATTTATTAAATCGGCATGATTCCAAGCAATAAAATTATGAAAGACCAATCAGTTTTTCAGTTTTGGAAATCCAGATTACATATATGATACCCATAATAAATTGTGAAGTAGGAAATACAAACATAATAAATAATTAAATTAAATAAATAGCATCCTTGAATTTCATTCAAAGGATGCATCTTTATAACATGGGGAAAGGAAAGAAAATATGGGTAAGATCAAATGATCAGTAAGAGAATGAAAATTTGAGGCAATAATGAATTGATTAAATAAAATCAATATGGAAAGGTGAATAATTGAAAAAAAAATCAATTAAAATAGACTATATAATGTATAATCAATATGGCAATGTAAGAAACTAAAACATATTCCATATAATCCATAAATTGAGAATAAAAAGAAAACATAGACATTTCGATTAAATAATCTCATGGATAATAATAATAAATTAATTCTAAATAAATTAAATTATTAATTATTAGATTTTATGTTTCCTAGGAACATGATACCCTTACCATCAAGAGAAAATTTGAACTATTATTATTTGGCCAACTGATTCATCTCATGAGACTATTGATGCATAAAGGGTCTTGAATTTACTGGTCCCAAACCTTTTGGTATTTCCTTAAATGGTTTACAACCCATTTATTTAATGTAAAAATCATTCTTTATATATTTAATAAACAATGTTCCTTGACAAAATTTACTTGTATAGAATATAAGATACATATTTATCAATAATTCTACAGTTAATCAAATAACTGTCAAAGTAAACACCATATGTGAATATGGTATATTGTTTAGGAAATAATAATATCCATATCTAAATAATTTTATATTTAATAAAATGTCCAATGAAATATAAAAATGATAAATTTATTATCTTAGGAGAAAGTAAACAATCAAAAAAGAAAGTAAGATTGTAATGGTAATTTTTACCACATTGATATTTTCAAGATAAAATTATTAAGTGATATAATTCATAGTAAAACACAAAATACTTTTAATAATGAGTTATTAATGATATTAAATTAAAACTATTAATTACATATAACATAATAAAGTGAATTGGTGTATAGTAGCAAATAAGTCTCAATGGAATGTAAATTGAGATGAAAACCATTACCTTGCATTTCCTTTTGGGTGATCATCCTTTAAAATCCTATATAATATTTTTAAAAGTGTTAAAAACTTGTTAAAAACTATATTAATATTTATTATTCCATATATGATCATCTTATAATATCTTATTACCTATTTCTTAATATTCTTTCGTTACTTTCACTATTTCAGGTGTTAATTTCCTTGCTTCTCGAGTATATTTTAACTTGTCATTTTTTGTTACTATAAATTATATATTGCTTTCATAATCACCATAATTTATATCATTATTTAATTATTATATTTATTTCATATATATTTATTTATAATAGTCCATAATATTTGGATATAAGAAATAAAATGCATCGTTCATGGAGATGATAGGTCGTACATACGCATGAACGCTACTTTAATTTCTTTGTCATATTAATAGAGTGATAATTACAAAGATAGATATGTAAAATATAATTTGATTATAATTTTAATTTCATATATTTCATATAGGTTTATTAAAATAATCATTAATATGTTCCATATATAGTGTGACTGTATCATATCGCCTTGGTAAGGTGTTAGTCCACACTTCCACAAATGATGTTATAGTATTTACACAAAATAAAAATTAAAAAGGTATATATTTTTTAAAAGTAAAAAAATCATAAATAAATAATAATATATAATATATATCATATATAAACATTGTTTCCATCATAATTCCAAATAAATAAAAGTGGTAATGTAAAAATGAACAATCACCATTTTGTGAGACGATAGTTTTCCATGCACCTAAACAATACGTTCGTTAACCATTAGATGGAAGTGTGTATAATTGTAGTTAAAGATCATATAATAAAATATTAGTTTATTTAGGATATCTTTTTATATAATCAGATAATAAGGGTATTTGAAGGAGTGGATAAAGAAGTAAAACTAAAGAGATTTAGGAAAGATGTCACCCCTTCTTTTGGTAACTTCTTTTCATTTGAACAAGAGGGATTACTTGTATGAATTTATTAAAAGGAGGAGGATTATAATATTAGGATAGATATTTTTAGGTTTTATTTATTCTGATATTGGTTGAGAAAACTTTTTTGAGAGGAGTGAGTATGTGGGAGGACAGGAGGCCTTTTATAGTGAAAGAGGAGTGGCACTCTTCTAAATTTTGGAAAAGGGAATTACTCCCATATTTTTACCATTTAAGTGGATAAAATACTATACAAAAGTGAATAAAATGGATTATAGGGTCTGAATATTTCCATACAATTTATTTTTGATCAGGTTATAGGTTATTTTTTCCCTTAATATTATGGTTTAGTACTTTGTTAAGTTTAATTTTTTCTTAACCATTGTAATTAATTTTAATCAATTTCACTAATATTTTTTGTGAAAGACTAATTAGAACTTATCAGAAATTATAAATATTTATGATTAAAAATATTTAATTCTTCTTTAAAAATTCCAATAATAGAATTGTAAGAAAATAATTTTAAATTAATCCCGCAAACAGGATAACAATGATGGTTTTTAAAGTAAAAATGATGAATTTTTTATGTTTTTATACCCAATTTCATTGTTAAATCTATATTAATGAACTAAATTGGATTACTTTATATATAATGGACATAATTTTTCTGTAAAGAAATTAAAAATATAATTTAACACTATAAATAAGTCTTCCAAAAAAATAGTTTTGAATTAAAATTAAATATTTTTCACTATTCATAAAAAATAAAACTTCACAGAAAAATATAAAAAATTCACCATAACATAATTTTTATGTTCCTATATAAATTATGAATTTTATTTTGAAATATAAAAGCTAAAATTTTTCCAAAAAATATATTTAAAATATTCTCCTCATTAAAATCTTGTAAAATTTACTTTATAAAAATATAGTATTTTATGTGTACCATTGGGTTTATTTTTATCTTATGCCTATCAAACATATTTAATGAGTGTAAAAATATCTGGATGGATATATAATATAAAAAATTTGTGTATAAATTCTCTAAAAGTGTTAAAATTTAACTAATAATGAAAAATATTACTAAATAGTTTTTTATTTAAATCATGTGTTATGTGGATTGAAAACTAACTTAGTAATGCAAGATATCTAGAAATTAAATTTATTCTAAAGGAAAATATGGTAAATTATTGAGGTGATAAATTATTCCCTCTTACAAAAACATATTCCTAAACAGTTTAGGGGTATTACCTGCAAAACAATGTGGGTAGTTCTCCTTTATAAAATCCACTTTTTCCAATTATTCTTATTTCATTTTGTGATTTCCACGGAGTATATTTATTAAATGGGTCATCTGATTCCTCAATAATTACTCTATAGTGTCAAGTATCTATAGGTGATGTTCATAGTATGGAAGGTTAGGAATTAACTCTATTTTTTCAAAGGTGAGCGCATTCGTTTGTAAAGGTATGTACTTCCCTAGAATATTTATATGGAACACATCATATACCATTGAGATATTTGGTGGCATTACCAAATGATAAGAAACAAATCCTATCCTTATAGGAATTTTGAAGCGTCTGATGTACCTGGGACTCAGTTTCCACTTATTACTAAATCTCATAACACCCTACTATGGAGATACATTAAAGAAAACATGATCTCCCACTTGGAACTCTAGATATTTCTTCTGATTTTCAGCATAACAATTTTTCGTACATTGAGAATATTTATTAGGAGAATAAACAACCTTTACCTTTCTTATCATATCTTCAACAAGTTCTTGGCCTAAAATTTTCATTCCCCAACTTTTTCCCAAAAAGTTGGTGTACGAAATATATTTTCATATAATGTATCTTTCAACGCCATTTGAATACTTGAATGGAAATTATTATTATAGGAAAACTCCACCGAAGATAAGTACTAATCCCACATACCTTGAAAGATGAGGGAACATTACCCAAACATGTCTTCCATCATTTGAATATTCCTTTTAGGCTATCTATATCTTTGAGGGTGGTAGGAATTGATCAAATGAATCTCAATGTCAAGAGCCCTATGAATTCTATTCCATCATTTCAATTTAAATCAGGGATCTTGATCATAAATAATTAAAAATGGTGCACTGTTAATTCTTATAAGTTTAATATTATATATCCTTTTAAGGTTTTCAAGAGTATATTCTTCTCTTGTGGAAATGAAATGAGTATATTTGGTTATACGATCTACAATAACCCAAATTTTATCATTCCTTCTAGGGGTTTTGGTAGTTCCATGAGAATGTACATAGTAAATTCATCCCATTTCCACTTAGAAGTAGGAAGAGGTTGCATGAGTCCTTTAGGATGCTTCCTCATAGCTTTCACATGTTGAAAAACCAAACATATTGACACATAATTTGTAATTTCTTGCTACATTTTATCCCACAAAAATTTTCCTTCAAATATATATACATATTTTTCTCCCATGGTGTATATATAAATTTTATCTTTGAGCATCATCCAACAACTCCATTTTTAGTTATTATATATATGAAATAAATAGCCTCATTACACATTTTATAACACCATCTTCACAAACCATATATTCAAATTTTCCTTCATTCACGCCTTTAATTATCTTCTATAATTTCTCATCATCAGATTGATAATTATTTATAATTTATAAAAAATATGGTTTTTCAATCATTTGAAAAATGATTGATGTCTCTCCTTACTTTGAAATTATCGTATCCATCTTTACCAGATCCATGAACATATAATCCTTGCCAATCCTAATTTGGGTTAAAACTCGATGATCATTCCTTATAAATGTATTTTCTACTTTATTTTATTTCCTTGGGTGTTATTTCATTGAGAAATCATAATCCTTCAGTAACTCAAGCAATCAACATTGTCTCATGTTGAGATTCTTCTAAAAGAACCTGTATTTCATGCCATTATGATATGTTTATATTTCACATATTTCACTATATAGACAATTTCTCTATATTTTCAAAGTGAATATTACATCTGATAACTCAAGATCATGGGTTAGATAGTTCTTTTCAGGAGTCTTCAATTTCTAGGATTCATATTCAATAGCTTTATATTTTTTCATTAGGTCAATGGAAAGTCCCTTCTTTGATGCATCACTACATATGAAAAACTCATCACTCCCAAATGGTAGATTCAAAATTCAATGATTGACTAATCTTTTCTATAGTTCATCAGAATCATTATTCACGTTCCTTTTTCAACAAAAACATAACCCTCATAAGTGTAAACATGGTTAATGGGTTAGATAATTGGGAAAAATATGAATGAATCACTGATAGTATTCTACCAAACCAAGGAAACTATGTTCCTTGATTATGTTTGATGGCGTATTACATTCTATGGTTACCTTTTTCTTTCAAGAATAAACTAAAATTCCATCTTCTGATAAAATATATCCAAGAAAAGAAACTTCTCGAAGCCATAAATTAAACTTCCTAAATATCCCATATAACTCTTCCCTTTCAAAAGTCTTAAAAATGTTACGCAAGTGATTCTAAAGGTCCTCATAGATTTTAGAATACACAAGAATATAATCAATGAATAACATAACAAAATCATCAAGATATTCCTTGAATACTATATTTATTAATCACATAAAAATAGATAGGGCATTAGTCAATCCAAATCACAATAATTTAAACTCATTATGTCTATACCATATCTAAAAATCCATCTTTCAAATTTCTTCATTCTTCACTCACATTTGTTGATACCCAAATCGAAGAACAATTTTTGAGAAATATTAGACTCTATGGATTTGATCAAAAAATTCATAAATGAGAGGTAGGGTATTATTGTTCTTTATTATAATAGCATTGATTTCCCTATAATCAACGTATGGCCTCATGTATTCATATTTATTCTTAACGAATAGGATTTTGGATCTTCATGGAGAAACACTAGGGAGAATAAATAAATTATTAACTGAATAATCATGTTATTTCCTCAACACCACCAATTCCATAATGCCCATTCTATATGGATTCTTTGAAATTATCCTTGTATCAGAAATAAAATAAATGGAATATTCTACCTCATGCTCTAGGGGATGACCAGGTAATTTCCCTATAAATGCATCAATTTATTATTTCATAATAGGTACATGTTTAATTTTAAGATTAAATCATTCATGCATAGATGTTGTTTTCTTTCATCCCATAAGAATTCATTAATTATTTCTACTAGGGTGAATATAGAAAAGATTAGGGTGGGGAAATGTCTTCTCAAAATATAATGGATTAAATAACTTCCTCACAAATCATAATTTCCTTCCTCTTATAATAAATTTTTCACCATATTTTCATAGTCAATCCATAATAAGGATCATATCAAAATCAACAGGTGTGATAACAAGGTAAGTAAGTAAAGCACATTTATGTGTCATGATTGGGATTTCACAACACATCTTTGTTATAATAATACTCCCCATTGTATTTTTGACTAATATATCTTTTATTAAATAAAAAGGTAAATGTAAAATTTTCTTGGAAAACTGGGTAGATATAAAGGAGTGTGATGATCCATAATAAAATAATGCATTAGATAAATTTGAATATAGAATTAATGTGCCAAGAACCATATTATTTGGAACTTCTACCTATTACAATTCACTACAAGGTGGGAATTTTTTCATTCCCTTATTTTCATTAACACATTCAGTTTTTCATGATTTTTAGAAAACCTCTTCTTCTCTTAGTTTCCCTTTAATGTGTAAGATCTCAGAAACTCCTTCTATTTGTTTATGGAACATAAAACTATCTCTTTATATGATGATAATGTCTAAGAAACCATGCCCTTCAAATATATTTCTTAAAAACTTCAAATAAGTGGTCAATATTGCACTTCTTTTTATGTGTGTAATATGTATCATTCCTAGAAAACCTTATAAATGGATCTTAACAATATAAAACACTTTTATCCCCCTTTTTCATTAATATAACTAAATTCTTCTTTATCTCAATTTTTTGATAATGGGGGAAGTATTTATCAAAAAAAATTCCTTAAATGTTCTACTTTCCATTAGTTCTATTTCATCTTCCTCCCTAGTATTCTGGAACTAGGACCACTATTGATCAATATCAACTTGGAGATAATATACTGAAATTGTAACCTTTTCCAATTCACTAAATAATAAGGCCATAAATATCTTCTCCAAAGGATTAATACATTTCTCATCTACAATTGGATTAGTAGTCCCACTAAATGATGGTGGATTCTATTGCATAAAGTTATCCATCATATGATATTCTCCCCATGTAATAGGTTTCTTCATCTAGGAAGGGTTATTTTCATAACTTGATTATATTTCCCTATAATTTCCATTATTTTTTCCATTATAATACTAGTTATATCAGTTTTAGCAATAGGGAAATCTCTACACTTTCCATGAGTATTGACAAAATTCATCCATCCAGGAACCCTTTCTAAACAATGTAGTATACAATATTAGCTCATAAAATAATATTGTATAATTAAAAATTTGTTAAAAAAACATTACTTATATTTTTGACATATAAATCCTAGAATCATAATATTAAGTTTCATTGAAGAAATTTTAACTTTAAATCATTCATAATGGTATGTAAAAAAATGTAAATTAACCTAAGAATATCCCATAGGATTATCAAACAAGGTGTCTAGTAAGACTCATTGTAATGTATCAGGTTATATTGAGTTAGGCCTGACACACCTTATTTGAGTTGTCACTCCTTGGTATATATATTCTATATGTAAGGACTCGACCCCGGTTACCCAAATCTGGTGCCTTATTTTATTAAATTTTCATGTAAACAAGAATGTTTTATCTCAAAATAAAGAATATTTTAGTATCTTTGGAAAATAGGATACATATATCAGTTCAACATTACAACTTGAAAACAAATACCACATATCAACTTCTTTTTAATCACACATAATCTCCTAGATTATCCTTGAAATTCATTCATAATATACCTTATCAAAACCGTGGGAAACTAAAACATGTGAAAGGGGTAAGTAATGAACACCTATCATAGGGAATGGAAAAACAATTATTTCCTAAGCCAAAATGAAGTAATGTGGTTGACCTAGGATGTCTCTGTCATGACCCGACCCTACCCGGGCTCGAGCCACAACTACCCCAAGCCCGTCTCCAAAGGCCAGGGGCTAGTGACCAGTACCGAAGGCACAATAACTCAGGGAGGCCTTTGCCTATGTACCTGTACACACACTCGTAGCACACTCAATGAAAAAGTGCAGAGTAAAAGAGAAAAGACAAGTAAAGTAAAGGGAAACTGCTATAGATAAACCATATCTGTGCATCGACCTCTAAACAGTAAAAAGTAAAAGCTGAAAAGAAAAGGGAAAAAACACACGCCCAACCAGAAAAGTGCCATAACCCAGCAACAGGTAAACAAAAGAAAAACTATGGGAAGGGTCCCCCACCTGGAACCCGACTCCGACCACCGCACGCGGTCCAAGCTCCCAAACTCCTAAGCTCCGCTGAAGTCACGACCAACCTATCCGTCGTCTGCAAGGGCACACCAAGTGCGGGCAAAGCCCAAGCAGGGGTGAGTATAAAAATACTCAATAGGATACCTCGAAGGCTCGAGGGACATACAAAGGAGGTACCGAAGGGGGAGCAGTAGAGAGAATGGTAAAAGTAAAGGAGTACAACCGAGAGTGAAGTAAAGAGTAAAAGTAGAGAGTCCATCTCAACCCAACAAGAGGAAAGAAGTTAGACTCGTCTAGACACAAGGAGCTAGAAACAGTGAGAAGATGAACTTCCCATCGAGTCTTCACTACTGATATCAGGAGAGTATAGTCGTCCAACCACGAGAAGCTAGACACGGAAAGCACGTGGCATACCTCGTGCATCTTCACCTCTCCTGGAAGGAGAGTAACCAAACCCAAGAAGTGGGTAATAGAACAAGGTATATACCTATACATATGCTCAACAAGAAGCCTGAACAAGGTTGTAAAGGGATCTACATCCCTTAGCTCAGCCCGAGAAGGTGAGTAGCCCACAGTCCCCGAAGTAAACACCATCGACGCCCAGCATCTCGCACGTCTTCCCCGAACTACAAGTCAAGGGGCTCAAATCACCACACCTTGACACTATCCGCTTTGGGCAGCACTAAATCGCCCGCACGGTTTTAGGTCGCATCACAAGGACGCTTCTCGGTGGGGAAAGTGCCCCTCGTACTTTAGAGTTATGGGTTAAGTCAAACCACACCTCGTCACTGCCCCGCAGTTGAGAGGTCTCCTAAAAGTCAAGTTCATTCCGTCACTAACCCATACAACCAAGGGTAACACTCCGGTAATCACGGAGGAAAGCCAGAGACTAGCCTAGTAGAAAGGGATGAGTCTGGAATGTCAATGGGTGTCCCACTGCCCAGCCCTGCTGGAGGGTAATTCATAATATGATATCGGGTGACCCACTGCCTAGTCCTACTAGAGGGTAAACCCTAATAAGATATCGTGTGACCCACTGCCCAGCCCTGCTGGAGGGTAAACCTTAATACATCATCAAGTGACCCACTGCCCAGCCCTGCTAGAGGGTAGACCTGGAATAAGTCGACGGGTGACCCACTACCCAGCCCTGCTGGAGGGTAAACCCGGAACAAGTCGATAGGTGACCCACTGACCAGCCCTGCTGGAGGGTAGACCTAAATCAAGATGACGAGGGACCCACTGCCCAGCCCTACTGGAGGGTAGAACCTCGAGAGTTGTCAGGTGACATACTGCCCAGTCTCTGCCAGTGGGTAAACCCTAAGAGTGTCAGGTGACCCACTGCCCAGTCTCTGTTGGAGGGTAAACCCTAGAAGTCAGTGGGAAACCCACTGCCCAATCTCTACTAGATGGAAAACCCGAAGAAGTCGATGAGCGACCCACTGCCCAGTCTCTACCGGAGGGTAAACCCAGAACTGCTCTAGCCATCTCTACTGGAGGGTACAACACTGGCCAATCGAACACAGAGTGGGTATCATGCAACCACCCGACTCTGGAACAAAACAAGGGGAAACCACTCAACCCTACTGATCTAAACCATCGAGCACAGAGTAAGAGAAAAACTCAACCCCGCTAGTCAATAATTGAGAACAGAGGGACCCTCTACGTCAGGAGAGGTCAAAAGTACGCAAATCAAAACACGGCACGCACATGGGGCCCACACAACGTGTGGACCCAAGTCAACCCCAACCAAGAGCACAAACATTCTCAAGTACCAACATCCACACGTACCTCTGAGCATTCCCGTATACTCCCAGGGTATACCACGTCTCCATCCCAAAGGCTAACGTGCACACGGCACCCAACGTCAACACGAAGGCGTAACATAACCACTTTAACTGGCCACCTCAACAGCTAAGGAACAACCAACCACATCTCTTTAACCACCAACATCTCTCTCCCAGGAGTGTACACGATCACACGCAAATGATCCGCTACAAACACGGTATAAGATCCGCCATAGGGGTGCCTTTCATATTTTCCTATTTAATAAGATTGTGTAAGAGGATCCTATTTCTTGAACAGATTACACCATTGTAATACTCATAGAAAAACACGCGAGATAGACTACTTACTCGCCCGAAATGGTCAACCGGTGAAAAAGGTTCTATTCACCGAACCAACCCATGTGGGGCCCACCCCTAGATTCCAAAACTGAAAAAACAGATCACACCACTGTGATCCCCTCGGAGAAACACATGGGATTGACTACTCAATCGCCCAAAATGGACACCCGGTGAAAAAGGTACTCTTCACCGTAGCCAGGTCGGGTGGGACCCACAACACGTCCCCAAAAGTGGTTGGGTGATCTGCGCCATCGCAATGCTCTCAGAAAAACACGTCAAAAGCACTTTTCACTTGGGTGGAACGGATATCCATAGAAAAAGATACATTCCGGCTTACCGCGCACGAGCGGTACCACGCAGAACCCGCACCTCAGTCTCAAAGCATTGCCAACGGATCACACCGTTGCGATCCTTTCGAAAAAGTACACAAGGTGAACTATTCACCTGTCCAAAACGGTCGTTCGGTGATAGAGATGGAAAAATCACCGTCAACGTCCAAACGGCCCTCGTGGGGCCCACATCATCGTGCTAAATTTGATCGGGCGGATTGCACTATTGCAATCCCCTAAGAAAAACATCCAGAATCGACTTCTCGCACGCCCCGAACGGACGCCCGATGAGAAAGTCGCTAAATGCTGCTCGCAGCTCAAAAGACGGGTTGTCGGTCCCACGCATCTACTCAGGCTTCATCGCCCGAAACCACACTGGAAAACTCTGCCTCGGTTCCAGGGTCGCAGCGCCACTAACGGCGCCCAAAACGGACTCTGGATGTGTCTGCGCCGCCCAAAACAAGAATTCCCGGGAAGCCCGCTAAGCTGCTTTACGCACGAGTCATGCCCCGAGCCCCTCATCTCAGAAGTTAAAACTCCCAAAACTACCTCAAAAAGTCTACCTCGACGTAAAATTCTTGCCGCCGCAGACAGCGTGCAAAACAGACGCTCGTAGCTCAAAATAGGGGCATCCAAAATTTTAAGGGGGATTACCCCTGGGCCGGACCGGTCCAGTCCGGCAGGTCCGCCCTGCTCGGACCGGCCCGCTCCGGCCGGCCCGCTGAACCGCGGCTCAGGCACTGGGCCCGGTTCAGCTGAACCCACGGGCCGCCGCACCGCGGCCCGCTGCCTCCCGTGAGGCCCGCGCGTCTGCGCGGCCTCCTCCACCGACCATCCAGCTGGCCGGTCGCGTCCACATGGAGACCCGACAATGGCGGGTCCTGGTCTCCCCGCGGGGTCGCGCACCTACGACCTCGATTTCCCCCTCGTCGTCTTCCTCGTTCGGAACCCTCAGTTGGTCCATCTACGACGCCCCGTACGAGCGAGGTGTTGCCCGGCCGGCAGGATGGCCGACTGTCCTTCCGTCGCGCCGCCGTCCGCCGTGGTCTGCCATCATGCCCCCATCGTGATCAAACCTTCACTGGAAACCCTGCTCGTGGCTGGAAAAATTCATAGGACCACCGGAAACGATCCGGTGGTCGAAAAATCGATCCGGAAAGCTCAGGACAGGATCTACGCAATTATGGGCTTCGTTCGACGATCCAATGGCGTTATTGAGCATAAATGGAAATTAATGCAGGGAAAGGGTGTAAAACTAAAATCTGCCTACCTGCGGGCGGAACGTCGATGCTTCTATGCTCGATCCGAGCTCCGCCACGGCCAAAACTGCCTTTGATCCATCGTTGTCGTCTTGGAGGAGGAGGAAGGAGGAGAGGGAGGGTGCTGCTGCCTGTCATGCATCCAGGTATGGGAGGTAAGGGGGAAGGGGGAAGTAAGCAGATATTAAGCAAATATATGCTAAATCCCCCGGCCTGAATCGCCCCGGATTTCACTCTCAACGCAGACAAAGAGGAGTGTGCCCCTAGGTTAAACACGACGCTTCGAGTGCAACGGCGGTCTCAGAATCTTAATCCGATGCCCCGTTCAAAAGTTATAAAATTTAACGACCGAGGCTACCAAATTACGAAAACGCCCCTCAGGCCATTTTCCACAAATGGCCCGCAACCGCGAAACTTACACCCCTCTTAGGGTAAACAAAATGTTCCGGACTCAACGGTTCCCTCGGTTTTCCAATCCAAGCCATTGTTTAAGAGATACATGAGTTTAACCATTAAGCGCATAAATTAATTATTTATTTTATCTGTATAACGTTCCGGAAGCGAGTGAGGGGTCCAAACGTCCTGTGCCGACATGTTTTATGTCATTCTTAGGATAAACACCCCATTCTGGACCCATCCATACACTCAGATTTATGATCTAGATCACTGTTTAGGAGTTATCCCGTTTATTTGGCGTTCCCAGTGTGAACGCACTGAAAATTTAATTTCGGCCACACCGGGTCTCGGAATCGCACGCCGTCTGAGGGCGCTGCTCTGGAATAATATCAAGAATATTCCAAAGTCTTTTACAGAAAAAAAACTGGGTTCTTTCATCATTCCATCCTTCAAGCTTTTCGTCCTCCAAAAGCAAAACCAGGGAATAACTCAGGGTACTCAGCGTGCACCTGGCTCCTCCGTACCTAGAAGAACTCATGCACAGCTCTGTGCCACCGCACACAGACCAAATTATTTGATCTGTTCACGTGAGGTCGGCCCTTTCCGATGTCGTGCATAGGAGCACACACACTTCTCTTTTGTTAAACCACACGGGAGACATCATTCACCCACTCCAGACATTGTGGTTAGGGCAAGGCAGTAGGGAACCTCGACATCCCTTTGCATGGTCTCAACCGTCCCAAAGGCTCTCGGGGGTAGCTCACCTCCCTAACCGAACCTCAACATTGCACGCCGCGACTAGAATCACCACCCGCACCTGGAACAAGGCCCGGTGATTACCTCCTTCAGAATATCCATATGGTGAAACACCCAAGGATATCTGGTCATGCAAGATTTCACAGTCGATGTCTCGAGACCAAGACTCTCTTACATGCTCGGAAAGCGATTGAGTTGACACCATCGACTAATGAAAAAGGTCACATGCCTTTTATCATACCAACACAGGGTTACACCGATGCTCTGTGCCACCCTGGTAACACCTCCAACAAGGAGCAGGGAGGAAAGCATTCCACACACAGAGTCTAACAATTCTACTGCAAGAAGTAGAAGAGCTATAGAGCGTACGTCTTATCACCTCATGCTGTGAACGATCGTTGACATCCAAAGCTCGTGGCTGTCTACGGTCCCAACTATCAGCTCCCGGAGCCTGACGTGAACCGCCTAGTGGTGATGGGAAGACCTAGTAAGATCGTCCCCCACTACCATATCCTCCCGCTCCATTTCTAGAACCACCTCTCTGGGTACTACTCCGATCATGGCACTGCCTCTGTCGTGGTGGTGCACCTGCTACCTGCCCAGTAGTCTCAGCGTGCCTGGTCGGGCAGTCCCGTTCCAGGTGACCTCGCCCATTACAAGCATAGCACTGACTCTCTTTGGGCTACACTAGTGAACTCCGGCGCCACTGTGGTGTACGACCACGCCCCTGAGCCTGGTTGTTAGAAATCCACCTGCGTTGAGGTTTTGCTTGCTGACGCCTGCTAGATGCGGCAGATGTCTCGGCTCCAACGTGCCAGCTGCCACCACTAACTCTAGAACGTGATAGGAAGCTCTCTGTCACCAGCGCTTGCTCTATCACCCCAGCATAAGTGAAAATGCCCAAGGGTACTATGACAGCATGAATATCTCGGCGGAGACCCTGCTCAAACTTCCCTGCTCGGATGTTGTCGTCATGGACCAAGTCCGGGTAAAAGTGTGCACGGTCTGCAAAACTAGCCGCGTACTCGGCCACCGTCATCCCTCCCTGCTGAAACTACAGGAGCTCCTGAATCCAAATGGAGCGCAAGAAGGAGGGGAAAAACTATTCATGGAACAACAACTGAATGTCACCCCACGAAATCGACGACTCGTAAAGAAACGGAGTCACTAGACTCCACCAACGCCAAGCTGCTCCACAAAAAAGGTTGGATGCCAAAGCCACTCTCTAATATGTCGGCGTCTGCAAAAGCCTGAAAAGGTGAACCACTACCTCGAGCCAAACCTATGTTGCCTGAGGGTCTGGCTCACCACTGAACCTCAGCGGTCTCTGCCGCTGGAACTCACGGAGCACGCTCAACCTGCGCTCAAGCTCAGCCTGCCCTGCTAAAACTGTATGTTGCTCACCAGATGGGGGTGCTGCTACCGTCCCACCCAGAGAAAGGGGCTCACATGATGGGTCTTGTACTGAGGCCTCATAACTCACAGGGTCGTCGTCGCAAACCCAAGCTGGTATCCTGGCTGGCTACCTTCACGGAGACATCCTGAATATTATCAAGTAGTGCCACGGTCAAATGAGAATATGTGTATATCACAACAAAAACAACGATGGAGAGCTAAATCAAGAAGGAAAATCAAATACTCAATACTATGTGATGCACAAACAAATTTTCCTTGCAACAAGTGTCTCAGCATGGTAAGTCGACAAGCAGGTAATCAGGGTCCTGGTGAATGGATATGTCAGCCACCGCACAATCACTGGACTCCCTGGCTTGAGAGCCACTCTCGAGACACATTAACACTGTTTCCCTAAATCCCAACCAATTCCTTTTTACTTTAGGGATGTCCGAACAATGTCCCAAGGAACGAACCACCTTTGATACCACTTTGTCACGACCCGACCCTACCCGGGCTCGAGCCGCAACTACCCAAATCCCGCCTCCATAGGCCAGGGGCTGGCGACCAGTGCTGAAGGCACAATAACTCGGGGAGGCCTTTGCCTAAGTACCTGTACACACACAAGAAACACACTCAATGAAAATGTGTAGAGTAAAAAAGAAAAGACAAGTAAAGTGATGTAAAGGGAAGATGCTATAGATAAACCACATGTGTGCATCGACCTCTAAACAGTACAAAGTAAAAGCTGAAAAGAAAAGGGGAGAAACACACGCCCAACCAGAAAAGTGACACAACACAGAAATAGGTAAACAAACGAAAAACCGCTAGAAGGGTCCCACACCTGGAACCCAACTCCGACCACCGCACGTGGTCAAGTTCCCAAACTCCTAAGCTCTGCTGAAGTCACGACCAACCTTTCTGTCGTCTGCAAGGGCACACCAAGTGCAGGCAAAGCCCAAGCAGGGGTGAGTCTAAAACTACTCAGTAGGATACCCCGAAGGCTCGAGGGAGAAACAAAGGAGGTACTGAAGGGGGAGTAGTAGAGCGAATGGGAAAATAAACAGAGTACAACCGAGAGTGAAGTAAAGAGTAACAGTAGAGAGTCTAGCTCAACCCAACAAGAGGAAAGAAGGTAGACTCGTCCAGACACAATGAGCTGGAAACGGTGAGAAGATGAACTTCTCGTCGAGTCTTCGCTACCTATAACAGGAGAGTAGACTCGTCCAACCACAAGAAGCTAGACATGGAAATCATGTGGAATACCCCACGTGTCTTCGCCTCTCCTGGAAGGAGAGTAACCAAACCCAAGAAGTGGGTACTAGAACAAGGTATATACCTATACATATGCTCAACAAGAAGCCCAAACAAGGTCTTAAGGGGATATCCATCATGTAGCTCAGCCTGAGAAGGTGAGTATCCCATAGTCCCAGAAGTAAACACCATCAACGCCCAACATCTCGCACGTCTTCCGAGAACTAAAATTCAATGGGCTCAAATCACCACACCTTGACACTATCCGCTTTGGGTGGCACTGACCGCCCACACGGTTTTAGGTCGTGTCACAAGGACGCGTCTTGGTGGGGAAAGTGCCCCTCGTACTTGAGAGTTCTGGGTTAAGTCAAACCACACCTCGTCACTGCCCCTCAGTTGAGAAGTCTCCTCAAAGTCAAGGTCGTTCCATCACTGACCCGTACAACCAAGTGTCCCGCTCCGGTAATCATAGAGGAAATACACAGACCTGCCTAGTAGAAAGGGATGAGTCTAGAATGTCAACGGGTTTCCCACTACCCAGCCCTTCTGGAGGGTAATTAATAATATGATATCGAGTGACCAACTGCCCAACCCTGCTGGAGGGTAAACCCTAATAAGATACCGGGTGACCCACTACCCAGCCCTACTGGAGGGTAAACCCTAATACATCATTAGGTGACCCACTGCCCAGCCCTGCTGGAGGGTAGACCTGGAATAAGTTGACAGGCGACCCACTACCCAGCCCTGCTGGAGGGTAAACCTAGAACAAGTCGACAAGCGACCCACTGCCCAGCCCTGCTGGAGGGTAGACCTGAATCAAGACGATGAGCGAACCATTGTACAGCCCTGCTGGAGGGTAGACCCTCGATATTCGTCGGGTGAACCATTGCCTTTCTCTGCTAGAGGGTAAACCCTAAGAGTGTCGATTGACCCACTGCCCAGTCTCTACTGGAGGGTAAACCAGAAGAAGTCGATGAGCGACCCACTGCCCAATCTTTACTGGAGGGAAAAACCAGAACTGCTCTGGCCAT
This sequence comes from Viscum album, assembly GCA_963277665.1. Taxonomy (NCBI): domain Eukaryota; kingdom Viridiplantae; phylum Streptophyta; class Magnoliopsida; order Santalales; family Viscaceae; genus Viscum; species Viscum album. The sequence continues at coordinate 1,952,055,263 of OY728165.1, forward strand.
CTCTACTGGAGGGTAAAACACTGGCCAACCGAACACGGAGTGGGTATCGTGCAACCACCAGACTCTGGAACAAAACCAGGGGAAACCACTCAACCCTGCTAATCTAAACCATCGAGCATAGAGTCAGGGGAAAAACGCAACCCCGCTAGTCAACAATCGAGAACAGAGGGACCCTCTACATCACAAGAGGTCAAAAGTACGTAAAGAAAAACACGACACGCACATGGGGACTGTACAACGTGTGGCCCCAAGTCAACCCCAACCAAGCGCACAAACATTCTCAGGTACCAACATACACACGTACCTCCGAGCATTCTCGCATACTCCCAGAGTATACCACGTCTCCAGCCCAAAGGCTAACGTGCACACGGAACCCAACATCAACGCAAAGGTGTAACATAACCACTCCAACTGGCCACCTCAACGGATGAGGAACGACCAAACACATCTCTTTAACCATCAACATCACTCCCCCAGAAGTGTACGTGATCACACGCCATGGATATTCTACAAACACGGTAGAAGATCCGCCACCGGGGCACCTTTCATATTTCCACATTGAATAAGATCATGTAAGAGACTTCGCTTGCCTGAACAAGATTACACCATTGTAATCCTCATAGAAAACACATGAGATGGAATACTTACTCGCCAGAAACGGTCAACCGGTGGAAAAGGTGTTATTCACCAAACCAACCAGTGTGGGGCCCACCCCTAGATCTCGAAACTGAACAAATGGATCACACCACTGTGATGCCCTCAGATAAACACACGGTATTGACTACTCAATCTCCCAAAATGGACACTCGGTGAAAAAGGTATTATTCACTGTAGCCAGGTCAGGTGGTACCCACACCACATCCCCAAAAAAGGTCGGGCGATCTGCGCCATTGTAATGCTCTAAGAAAAACATGTCAAAAGAACTTCTCACTTGAGTGGAATGGATATCCAGAGAAAAAGATACATTCCAGCTTACAGCGCACGAGCGGTACCACGCGGAACCCGCACCCCGGTCCCAAAGCGCTGCCAACGGATCGCACCGTTGCGATCCTCTTGAAAAAGTACACAAGGTGGACTATTCACTTATCCAAAACGGTCGCCCGGTGATAGAGATGGAAAAATCACCGTCAACACCCAAACATCCCTCGTGGGGCCCGCACCATCATTCCTAATTAGAGCAGGAAGATTGCACTATTGAAATCCCCTTGAAAAAAACATCCAGAATCGATTGCTCGCACGCCCCGAACGGATGCCCGGTGAGAAAGTTGCTAAATGATGCTCGCAACTCAAAAGACGGGTTATGGGGCCCATGCCTCAACTCCGGATTCATCTCTCGAAACCACACTGGAAAACTCCGCCTCGGTACTAGGGTTGCAACGCCACTGACGGCGCCCAAAAAGGACTCCGGATGTGTCCGGACCGCCCAAAACAAGAAATCCCGGGAAGCCCGCTAAGCTGCTTTAAGCACATGTCGTGCCCCGAGCCCCTTGTCGCAGAAGTTAAAACTCCGGAAACCACCTCAAAAAGTTAGCCTCGACGTCAGGTCCACACCGCCATAGACGGCGTGCAAAACTGACGCTCGTAGCTCAAAATACAGGCGTCCAAAATTTTAAGGGGGATTACCCCTGGGCAGGACCAGCCCGGTCTGGCCGGTCCGGCCCGTTCGGGCCAGCCCACTCCGGCCGGCTCGCTGAACTGCAGCCCATCCGCTAGGCCCAGTCCAGCTGAACTCGCAGGCCACCGCACCACGGCCCGCCACCTCCCGTGAGGCCCGAGCGTCTGCGCAGCCTCCTCCACCGACCGGCCAGCTGGCCGGTCGCGTCCACGCGGAGACCTGCCAATGGCGGGTCCTGGTCTCCCCATGAGGTCGCACGCCTGCGACCCTGGTTTCCCCCTCACTGGCACCCTCGGCCGGTCCGTCTACGTCACCCCGCCTCAGCGAGGTGCCACCCGTTCGGCAGGATGGCCAACCGTCCTTCCGCCGTGCCCGCTGCTGCGCCGCCGTCCACCGTGGTCCGCTGTCGCGCCGCCGCCGCGATCAAACCCTCGCTGGAAACCGGCCTCATGGCCAGAAAACTTTAAAGGACCACCAGAAACGATCCGGTGGTCAAAATTTTGATCCGGATAGCATTCTGGAAAGCTCATGACATGATCTACGCAATTATGGGATTCGTTCGACGATCTAATGGTGCGATTGAGCATAAATAGAAATTAATGCGGGGAAAGGTTGTAAAACTCAAATTCGCCTACCTGCGGGCAGAACACCGATGCTTCTATGCTCGATCCGAGATCCGTCGTGGCCAAAATTGCCTCTGATCTGTCGTTTCCATCTTGGAGGAGGATGAAGGAGGAGAGGGAGGGTGATGCTGCTTGTCGTGCGTCCAGGTAAGGGAGGTAAGGGGGAAGGGGGAAGTAAGCAGATATTAAGCAAATATCTGCTAAATCCCCCGGCCCGACTCGCCCCCGATTCAGCTCCCGATGCAGACAAAGAGGAGGGTGCCCCTAAGGTAAACATGATGCTCTGAGCGCAACGGTGTTCTCGAAATCTTAATCTGAGGCACTGTTCAAAAGTTATAAAATTTAACGACCGAGGCCGCTAAATTACAAAAATGCCCCGGTGCCATTTTCCACAAAAGGCCCTCTCCCGTGAAACTTACACCCCTCCTAGGGTAAATGACACGTTCCGGACTCAACGGTGCCCTTATTTTTCTAATCCCATCCACCGTTTAAGAGATACTTGAGTTTAACCATTAAGCGCATAAATTAATTATTTAATTTATCTGTTTAACGTTCCGGAAGCGAGCGAGGGGTCCAAACGTCTCGCACCAAAATGTTTTATGTCGTTCCTAGGGTAAAAACCCCATTACGAACCCATCCATACACTCAGAGTTTTTATCTAGATCACCATTTAGGAGTTATCCCATATATGTTTTGTTCCTAGTGTGAACACACTTAAAATTTAATTTCGGCCACACCGGGACTCAGAATCGCACGCCGTCTGAGGGCGCTGCTCTGGAATAATATCAAGAATATTCCAAAGTCTTTTACAGAAAAAAAAAATCATGTTCTTACAGTCCCTTGAAGAGGATTTCATACAAAATAGTTTGTCACTTTAAAATGAGGGAAAAAATGTTTTGTTTTTTAAAGGAAATTTGAAGTTCAAATGATTGAAAAAATTTGACATTAAAAGGGGTGATTAGGTCAGATTCAGTTACCTAATTGTAATTATAGCCTTTCTCAATTTAATTCAAACCTCTTCTTATTAGTTGATTAAAGTGGGTTTCCACAATCATTTCCTATCACATCATTGGTGAAATTATCATGGTGAGAGAAAACCTTACCAAGATCTCAGTTTGGTCACCACTCCTTCCATGTGAAAAATAGTTGTATTGAATGTCCTCAATTTACATGGGCAATACCCGATCAGGTATTTTTTATCTAAAACAATAAAGAACATTCACTACCCTTTTTACACATACTGACGAGCGTCGAGTACTTTACCACTAATTCTGGGTCTATCACATCGTATATAAACCATAAATTAGTGGAGGGAGATAATGATTATTTTACCAAGGAAAAAATCACTAACATAATTAATATTCAAGAACGAACACACTTGATAATAAAATCATCTATATTAAATTCAAAAAAACTTTGAATAAGAAATAAATTTCATTCAATTATGTTTCGAGAACTCAAGCATTACAATGTAGAAAACCAACCCTTCCCCAATCACTGAAAAAGTTTACCCCACCATGGTAAGAATAATCGAGATGAATGGGGAAGAAGAATGCATTACAACCCTATGAAAAAGAAAATAAATAAAAGATAAAGCCTAAAAGTTTTCCTTATTGGTGTTCTGGAAGGAATGGGATGGAATGAGAGATGCTTTGGGAAGGAGGTGAGGGCCTCCTTTTATAGGCAGAAATATGGAATCTGAAAGTTTGTGCGTTGTTGTCCCAATAAATGGTTGATTCACGCATTCAACTCTTCCTTAAAGATGTTCCATAATGCGTTGGCCATTCACCACCATACTTTTAGCTAATTTGGACACAAGATTAATGAGTTAACAATTTTTCATTGGAGGTTTCTTTTTCTGGATGAAGCTTTCAGGAAGGTTCCTCCAAAAGTATAACATTCAATGGAAGCTTTAATAACTTTAAAACTCCACCAAATGTTGTTCAGATCTGTACCTATGTTTCCTCGTACTATCCCATGTAGAATCACCTCAATCTGATGTGTGAAGGCCGAGTTGTGGTTCTGTTATGGTGGTGGGGTCCACACTGTCCGCCTGGAAAAGTTTCCAACTTCAATGAATTTTTAGGCCTTTTAGATGGCCGAATCAACTACTGGTCAAGAAGAAAAATTGGATAAAATAAAGTAAAAATTCCAAAAAAATAATATTCACTCAATTTGGATTTAAATTTTTCACTAAATTACTAAAATACCCTTGATACAAAAATCTGTCTAAAATCCAGAATTATGCGTTTTTCACCATTTTGCTCAAAACACATCATAAATCCAAAATTGATTCATATAAGCTCAAATTGATTATTTGGGATTATCAAAACAATTTAAATGAATACAAAAAAGGATAAAAATATTATCTCTATCAATTCTCCCACACTTAAACTATGCTTATCCTCAAGCATAAAATCTCAACATGGAATTCAAAGGGAACCAATGTTACCAATATTCAAATTTCAATAAAATCAAACAATTATAATTGACCAAGAAAAATTTCAAGTTCCACAAAAAATAACAATTTAATTTCCCATTTTTCAAAGAAACAATCAATTCATGCATTTTACTTTTCCCCTTTGAAAAGTATGGAGCTACTTCTTTCATTCATTCAAGCTTCACAATTTATTATTATTAAACATGCCAAATCATGATCTACCTATCTTTTGAATCTTTTATCTCATCCCTCATGATACAATTAATAGTAGAGTTATGAACATATCATTAGAACATTATCATTATCCTGAGGCTTGTAAAGGAACAACTTTCTCCACTTTGTAAAGAAAAAATGCACATAAAATCATTAGGATATTCAATAATGGTTAAAATGACTATATGGCATTGGTTTTGTGGGTAAATTATTGAAATAATTTAAGGCCAGAAGTATGAGGTTTGACTCTTAAGTACAATGCATGATTAATCAAGTAAAAACATAGGATAAACCTCACTCAAATCCCTTTGGTAATGTGAAACACAATAACACCCCCTTTTAATGATATGGGACATGAGTCAATAAATGATTACAAATAATGATATCATCCAAGTTCTTATTATATTTAAATAAGCTCCAGAAATGTATAGCTTTATTTTCTCCCTTTTTTGATTTTTTTTGTAAAGCTCCAGAAAGGCACAACTTTATTTTCTCCCCGTTTTCTAACGAGGACCGGATGAAATGAAAGAAAATTAATGAAATGATAACTCATGCCCAATTTTCTAATAATACATTTCCCAAAATGATAACGCACACCTCACAAAACCAAAAATATAACACACATCCCAATGAACGCACACAGAAGGCCCTTCCCCCACACTCAAACTTTAATAATCCATGAAAAAATATTAAAAGAGTGGAAAGGTAAAAAAAATCAGCTTGTAATGTGTCTTAAACCTATAAGGAAATTCATGGATTCTATGGGCTAACGAATGATAAATGTATGTTTGGGTCTGAAGTAAATATGTGGCTAGCCAATGTAGTGCCTCAATCATTTTAAATGTGTTTTTTTATAGTCATATAATTGAAAAGTTTCAATACACGTTCAGGTAGGTGGCATGTCCCAAGATCACTCAATAAATATGCTCAAGATAAAATAGGAAATATTTGGTCTATAAATCCTCCTTTTTAGGGGAATATAACATTGGAAAATCAATCATGGAATGATTAATAATAACAAATTAATTCACATGAATTTCAAAAATTAAAAGCATTAAAAATGGTAGGGAAATTTCATTTACATGAATCAATTAATTCCATAAAATCATGAGTCCTCATTTCAATATTCATGCTTCTCTTTAATCATCCAATTATCCATTTTACTCATTCAATATCATTAACATTGAAATATAAAACATGGCATCACTAGATTCCTATGAAACTCATGTCTCCTAGATATGTTAATTAAAACATAATTCAAGTTTTGTCATGCATTTTCTAATTAACTCATTAAAAGAATAAAAATTTAGGGAATAAAGTTGGATAATATATAATTTAAACTCTTACTCTCCTTTCAAATGGATGCTTTTCTTCATGACGTGTAATACCACTACATCTTCTTCATTAATGGACCTATAATATGAGAATAAAAAACAATTTATAGTGAAGGCATGTTCAATAATGCCGGTATATGAACAAGAGGACAAATAGAAAATTAGGGAAGAAAAAAATGATGGTTGCCTCCTGGTAGCACCTTTGTTTAATTTTGTTGGCTCAACTAAAAAAATAAAAAATAAAAATAATTTTTTTAAATTTTTTTTGCAAAATCCTAGACTACAAGATTCCCTCCCCCACACTCAATTGATGCAGTGTCCTCAATGAATGTAAATGGAATTTTTTTATATATGTTTTAAAAATATGGATTTACTACAAATATTCAAGTGTAAAGTAATGATGCAACATGGTAGGTCTTAATTTGTATTCAAGGTGAAGGAGTGTGATCTCTTCTACTAGTTCTTGAGGTACGGTCCCATGAAACTTCTTCAGCCTCTGCCCATTTACAGTGAATGGTTTTCGTCCTCCTTCCTTTTTAATCTTCACATCACCAAAAGGGTATACATGAATAACAGTAAAGGGGCCATCCCATCTAGAATGAAGTTTACCTAGTATATTCTTAAGTCTAGATTTGTAGAGTAACATGTGATCTCCAGGGTTGAAGGTTCTTTGTTGAATCATCTTATCATGGATCATCCTTATTCTCTCTTTATAGACCATTGAGTTTTCGAAATATTATCTTCTAATTTTCTCTAACTCCTGCAACTACAGTCTTATTTCTTTCCCAGCTTTCTCAAGGTCCAGATTCATCTCTCTGACCACCCAGTAAGCTCTATGAACCAACTCCATAGGAAGGTGGAAAATCTTTCTATAGATCAATATATAGAGACTCATCCCTATCGGTGTCTTGTAGGCCATTTTGTATGCCCATAAAGTAGCATCTAACCTTTGGCTCTAGTCCTTCGAGTTGGGTTTAACAGTCTTTTCCAGAATGGCTTTGATTTCTCTATTGGAGACTTCTACTTGGCCATTTGTTTGGGGATGGTATGGGGTAGATGTTCTATGATGTACCTCATACTTCTTCAGCAATGCTTCCATTTTCATATTACAGAAATGAGTTCCCTGATCACTGATGATTACATGTGGCACCCCAAACCTACAGAAAATGTAAGCCATAACAAAATCACAAACAACTTTAGCATCATCAGTTCTGGTGGCTTTTGCTTCCACCCATTTTGAAACATAGTCTATAGCCAAAAGAATATATGAATTTCCAAATGAAATTGTGAATGCTTTCATGAATACTATTCCCCAAACTTCAAAAATTTTACAAAAGTTTATCGTTTTTTGAAGCATTTCATGTCGTTTGAATATGTTACAAGAAAATTGGCATTTTTCCCAACTTTTACAAAATTCATATGAATCCCTGAATAAGGTGGGCTAGTAGAGTCCATTTTCTAAAACTTTTCAGGCAGTCCTCTAAGATCCAAAGTGGCCTCCACAAGATAATTTATGACTAAATTCAAACACTGATTCAATTTCACTTCTTGGAAAGAACCTTCTTATGATTTGATCATTACAAATTTTCCACAGAAACAGATCATCCCAAATGTAAAATCTTGATTCAGGTTTAAGATTATGTTGTTGATGAGGGCTTAGATGAGATGGTACATGAGATGTAACCAAATAGTTGACAATGTTGGCATACCATGGTACTTCACAATTGATGATGTAGAGTTGTTCTCCAGGAATCTCATCATTAAGTGGGTTCTGCTTTGGGATTTCTACTTCAACGGTGTGGGGTAGTCAACTTAGGTGATCAGCCAATTTATTTTATGTCCCATTCTTAGCTTTGATTTCCAAATTGAAATCTGGTAAGAGTAGCATCCATCTCACCAACTGTGGCTTAGCATCTTCCTTTTTCATTAAGTACCTATGTGTGTCATGATTATAAAAAACAACTTTAGTGCTAAGAAGATATGATAGGAATTTATCTAGTGAAAAAATGACTGCAAGGAACTACTTCTCTATGGTTGTGTAATTTATTTTTGTTTCATCCAAGGTCCTTGATGTGTAGGAGATGACTTGAGGCTTTCTTTCAATTCTCTGTGATAGGGTGGCTCCCACCGCTTGGTTGGATTCATCACAAAGTAGCTCGAAAGTGTAATCCCAATTGGGTGGATTCATTATTAGTGGGGTTATCAGCCTTTCCTTTAATTCATCAAATTATTCCTTACATGCACAATCAAAATTAAATTTAGCATCCTTTAAAAGTAATCTTGAGAGAGGGAGAGAAATCTTACTAACATCCATGATGAATATTCTATAAAATCATGCATGCCCTAAAATGGATCTAACATGTTTGACACAAGTTGGGTATGGAAAGTAATTTATTACATCAACATTGGATTTTCCAACCACAGTCCCATTTTGTGATATTATTTTCCCCAATTATATCCCTTTTTCAACCATGAAATGAAATTTTTCAAAATTTAAGACCAGTTTCTTTTCAATGCATGTTTTGAATACTTTTTCAAAATTTCCCAAGAAATGATCAAATGAATTTTCAAAAACTTTGAAATCTTCAAGAAACACCTCCAAGAAGTCCTCAATGTGGTCTGAGAGAATACTCACCATACACCATTGAAATTTACCTAGGCCATTGCATATCCCAAAAGGCATCCTTTTTTAGGCGAATGTTCCAAATGGACAGGTGAAGGTCGTGTTATCCTAGTCTTCTGGTGAGATTGGTACCTGAAAACATCTTGAGAATCCATCTAAAAAATAGTAATGAATTTTCCAGCTAACCTTTCAATAATTTGATCAATGAATGGAATAGGAAAGTGGTCTTTTCTGGTAACTTGATTTAGATTACTGTAATATATACACACTCTCCAGCTATTTTGTACTCTCATGGGGATCAGTTCATTTATTTTATTTTTAATAGTTGCCAGGACAGTTTTCGTGGGGACTACATGAATTGGGCTGACCCATTGAGAATCATATATTGGTTAAGTGATGTCATATTCTAACAATTTCTCTATATCTTACTTAATGACCACCATGATTGTGGGATTGAGTCTTCTTTGAGGATTTATAAGTAGTCGGGAATCACTTTCTAAAAATATCCTGTGAGATAATTCCTTAGGTTTGATTCTTGGAATATCACCTAAACTCCATCCCATAGCTTTGACATTCCTTTTGAGAAGGTCAATTAGTGTTTGTTCTTGTTAATGGGATAGGTTATTTTCAATGATTACAAGAAATTTATCTCCTTCTATTAGGTAATAATACTTCAAATCACATGGAAAAGGATTCAATTCTAAACATGGGGGTTGTTTAAGGGATGATATTGAATTTAGGTTTCCTACTTCTAAGGTTGTATTCTCTGGTATAATCTCACTCTTTTAACAAATCATCGAAAAAATTAGATTTTACCTCATCCTCCAATATGATATCAGAATTTTCAGGTTCTCGGGAATTATCACATTCAAATGAAAAGTGCTCTCCAACTAATAAGAATTCATGAAGCATACTTGATTCTTCAATTCGTTCCATACCTTCATCATGGGAGATTGCATAAAGTGAGTGATTGTTGGACAGGTGTTTCATCGTAACAAGAATGTTGAAGTGTATAGTACTATCTCTGAGCTCCATGGTTAGTGTTACTTCATGTACATTGATGATGGTCCTTGTTTTTTTCAGGAATGGTATCCCTAGGATGATGGGATATTTGGCTGGTGCTTGGTCTTCCTCTATGGCAAGGACATAAAAGTCTGCGGGAAAGATTAATCCTCTCACTCGTACAAGTAAATCTTCAATGAATCCATCTGGGAAAACCGTAAATATGTTTTCTAGTTAAACCACCTTCTGATTTGGTTTTAGCTATCTGATTTGAAAAAATAAAAACACTGATTGAGGCATCACATTTATCGAAGCTCCAAAATCACATAGTGCATCTATAAAATTTAAAGAACCGATAGTGCATGGAATAGAAAAGCTCTTTGGATCTTGACATTTCTGCAGTATTGGTGGTGTGATCAATGCTGGGATGCTTCTTCCTAAGTTGATTCTTTCATTTCCATCCATTATTCTTATTTTAGTACATATATCCTTCATAAATATTTCATATTTAGGGATTTTTCATATTGCATCCAGTAGTGGGATGTTAATCTCAACTTTCTAAAATATTTCCCAAATTTCTCATTAAAGTCGTTCTTCTTCACCCTTCTCTGACTCAACCAATGCAGATGGGAATGGTGCTGGGATATCCTTTTTCTCCATATGTTGTTTTTACAAAGGTGTTTCTATCCTTTGCTTCTTGATCTTTGTTCTTTCTCTATTATTTTTATTGACTTCGTCTTTTGGTTTGATAGGATGAGCTTCAAGAGGTTCCCTGGAATCATCCTCCTCACATTGTTCTGTTGGTGTGATCTCTTTCCCACTTCGGGTGGTGATTGAAATAACATTATCCTTTGGATTGGGAATTATTTGTGTGGGAAGCTTACCATGGTTCTTGGTGAGAGTATCCATAATGCTTACAAAATGATCATCTATCTTGTCTATTTTATCTTCTATTCCTGCAACTCTTGTCTTCAGCTATTGATCTTCAGTTGTCAGTTCACTTTTGGATGGTTGCTCATAATTCTTCCACTGTAAAGGTGGAAGTTTTAAAGTTTGTTGTTGTTGGAAGGGCTACTTATAAGGATGTTTGAATGATATCATGTTCTGATATTGCTGCTAAAAAGGTGGTATGGATTTTTTCTGTTGAAACCCACACCCTAGTTGGGTTTTTTGTTGGTATTTCCTTTATTTATAGGCTTAAGCACAACTTTTTGTCCCCTACACTTCTAGACATTGATCAGTGTAATGAGAATTAGAAGAGAATAAACCACATACCTGATTCGGTCCTTGTTGTTCGTTCACATGGTTCACAGCTATTTGTCGCACTAACCTGCTGAGTTCACCCATTTCTTTTCTAATTAAATCTAATGAATCAGATGTTCTTACTTTGTGGATTCCTCTGGTGATCATACCTCAAGTGCCAAACTTCTGTGAATTTTGTGATATATTTTCAATCAATCCTCATGAATCCATTGGGGACTTTTCAATCAAGGCTCCTCCAGATGACGCAACTAGAAAGTTTAGATCATGTTCAAGAAATCCTTGATAGAATAAAACAATGAAATGGTGTTCTTCTATAGTCATATGTGGACAGCTAGCATAGAGATTCTTGAATCGCTCTCAATACTTGTAAAGAGTTTCACCAATTGATTGGCGAATGGCAGAAATCTCTTTTCGGATAGCTGTGCTCCTGGATACGGGAAAAAATCTTTGCATGAAGCATATTTAAATATCTTCCCAGTCTTGGACATCTCTTTGTTGTAGACTATACAACAATTCCTTTTATTCTCCCTCGAGTGAGAAGGAGAATGCCCTATACTAAACCTTTTCTTCTGCAACACCTCAGGGTCTGCAGCTAGAGCACGCATTTATAAATTTCTAGATATGCCTATTGGGGTCTTCACCTACAAGACCATGGAATTTAGGAATAATTTGAATCTTGTTAATGTGCAATTATAAATCATTTTCTAAGGCTGTAGTAGCTAGTTGATTTCATTGGTTATCAAATTGTGGGGCAAGAAGATCGCGCAATGTTTGGTTGGGATTTCCAGCCATTGGAGTTTTAGAGTGACCACTGGATGTGTCACTTGAATCTGTAAGGTGAATTTCTTCAAAATCTATTTGCCAATTTCTATTTCTCAATTGGGTTATTATTCTCTCAATTTCTGGATCAAATTCAATTAAATTTTTGTTTGAACTACGGGTCATTCAAAATAAAGAGAAAACAAATTAAGGGTTTTGAGGCACTGCCTCCCCAACAACGGCTCCAAGTTTGACGCATTCCTGTTGTAGGGCATGGAAAAACAATTATTTACTAAGTTAAAATGAAGTAATGTGGTTGACCTAGGATGTCTCTCTAAGAGGAGTGCACAAAAAATAGTTTGTCACTTTAAAATGTGGGTAAATATGTTGTATTTTTTAAAGGAAACTCGATGTTCAAATGATTGAAAAAATATGATATTAAAAGGGGTGATTATTCGGATTTTATTTCCTAATATTAATTCTATACTTGTTAAAATTAATTCCAACCTGTTATTATTAGTTTATTAAAGTGATTTTCCACAATCGTTTCCTCTCACTTTCTTGGTGAAATTATGATGGTGAGAGAAAACCTTACCAAGATCTTGGTTTGGTCAACTCTCCTTCCATGTGCAAAATAGTTGTATTGAATGTCCTAAATTGACATGGGAAATACCCAATCGGGTATTGTTTATCCCAAAAAATCAATAACATTCACTACCCCTTTTACACGTACTGACGATCGTTGAGTACTTCACCACTAATTCCTGGTCTATTCCATTGTATATAAACCAGAAATTAGTCGAGGGAGACAATGATTATTTTACCAAGGAAAAAATCACTAACGGAATTAAAATTCAAGAACGACCACACTTGATAATAATATCTACTATTTGAAATTGAAAAAAAAACTTTGAATAAGAAAGAAATTTCATTCAATTATGTTCAATAACTCAAGCATTACAACATAGAAAACCAAACCTTCCCCAATCACTCAAAGAGTTTACCCCAGCATGGTAAGGGTAATCGAGATGAATGGGGAAGAAGATGGAATTACAACACTATGAAAAAGAAAATAAATAAAAGATAAATCCAAAAAGTTCTTTATATTGGTGTTCCAGAAGGATTGGGATGGAATGAGAGATGCTTTGGGAAGGAGGTGAGGGCCTCCTCTTATAGGCATAATTCTGGAATCCGAATGTTTGTGTGATTTGTCCCAATAAATCGCTGATTCACGTGTTTACCTATTCATTAAAGGTATTCCATAATGCGTTGTCCATTCACCCAAAAAAATTAAATTCATTTGGACACCGGATTAATGAGTTATGAATTTTTGATTGGAGGTTTCTTTTTCTAGATGAAGATTCCAGGAAGGTTCCTCCAAACGTACAACATTCAATGGAAGCTTTAATGACTTCAAAACTCCACCAAATTTTGTGTAGATCCGGACCTATGTTTTCTCGTGCTACCCCAGGCGGAATCACATAATAGGACGTGTGAAGGCCGAGTTGTAGTTCCTTTACAGTGGTAGGATCCACGTTGTTTTCCCAGACAAGTTTCCAACATCAATGAATTTTTAGGCCCTTTAGATGGCCGAATCAACTCCAGGTCAAGAAGGCAAAATTAGAGGAAATAAAGTAGGTATTCCAAAAAAAAAAATTCACTCAATTTGGAGTTATATTTTTCATGAAAGACTAAAATACCCTTGATGCAAAAATCTGTCTAAAATCCAGAATTAGGCATTTTCACCATTTTTCTCAAAACACATCATAAATCCAAAATTGATTCATATAAGCTCAAATTGATTATTTGGGATGATTAAAAAAAATTAAATGCATAAAAAAAGGCGTAAAATATTACCTCTATCAGTGAGCTCAGAAGATCATTAAGGGTAAATAATATAGAGGAAGAAAATATAAACATAAACTCTAGGCAAGAAGAATAACTAAAGTGCACACCTTTAAAAATATACCTGAACATAATATGGAAGGAAAACTTTGATTAAATAATGAAATAAAACATAACCATATATGTTTTACTAGTTTAATAATCAAATTTAATCTCAATCACTAGTTCCATAATGAGGGAATGTGTAATTCTAGAAAACTAAAACATATCGTCGATGCCTCGACCAAGATGTCTGAAAATACTAGGGTAAGGCCTCAACCAAAACCCAATTTGGTTTTGTCACATGAGACCTAATTATTCATATATGGGATATATTTTGTCCCAACCATCATGTAATAATTCCAAATCATTCCTCAAATGAATGTGGATAAACATAAACAACATGTACATTAATATTAAAACAAACATATGAAATGTAAATAATTTTCTCTAATAATTCAACATAGACACTAAGTATTCAGAGTAATATGGTAAATGGTATCAAGATAGTACATCAACTATCAATATATTCATAAACCATTTCATGAAATATGGTCTATGATATAATAAAACATTAACCCAATTTTATCGTAATAATCAATAAGAGTATTGAAATAGGTGAAAACACTCTTATAAAATCATCAAGTAATTATTGAGATAAATAATCCTTTACTTTTAAAAGAGGAGTTATTTTGGAAAAATATTTTCATAAAACTATAAGTGATTTAAATTGGTTTTTTCCAAATAAAATGAGATATTTTTTAAAAATAAATTTTTCTAAAAATATATTATAGAGTTCCCTTGAAAATAGGCTAGAATTCAAGAAATTTCCTTGAAACGGGCTTGTTTATTGAGAAGGATTTTTTGAAATATCCTTTTAAAACATGTAACTCCCCATAAAATAAATAATAATTCTTAATTTTACACATATATAGAACATTAAAACAGAATTTATGATGTGTAAATAAGAATAAAAAATAATTTAATTGGGATTAAGAGAGACAAAGAGTAACCCAAAATAGAATGGAGGTTCAGGTAGAAAACCCTTACCTTATGTTTGAATATGTTCAGATCTTGAAATTGCAGAATTGGAGTATGAAATTAAAATTATTAATAACATAATTAATAACCTATTAGACATTTATTTGATTTATTTTAATTTTATTAAGTTCATTTATGGTTGTTTTTTATGGGTTAAGAGATTTAAGATCATTGTTTTTGATTGCTCGTTTCATTATTTTCATGATCGGTTTTTTGTATGGAAGTTAATGTAAAATGGAAATTTAATTCCATAATTTATGTTATATGTTATTAATTTTCATAAAAAAATTCAAATGATCATATATTTAATTTGGTTACTTTGGATGAGGATGAATCATTAGATAAAAATTTATGATAAATGCTTGGATTAATTTGGTTGTTTTTCGATCACCACAAAATCATTTTGTTTTATAAATTAATACCATGTGTATAAAAATTATTAAATAAAATTAAATATGATATATTACATATATTATGATCTGGTTCAACCATAAAAATGGTTTCATGATTAAAATTTAAGACGATAATAGAAGTTGAAAACATGTCATCCTTGAATGTGATATATTAACACATCTCAGATGGTGTTTTCATATCTAGTATAAATGGAGTGGAAAGAATATATTATGATGAATTAAACCATAAAAATATTACATAAAATTTAATTTACTAGAGTTAACCTAACATTTGGAGTAAATTAGGTGTGAAGAGAAAAGGAAGGAATGGAACATGAAAGAAAATAAATGAAATGAAAAGAGGAATTTACCTCTTGAATGTATCTTCCTTGAGAGCCTATTTAGGGGAGAGGATTTGATATTTTGAAGAGAAAAATGATTTTAGATGTTGGGAGGATCTTGGTGGAGATTTTAATATAATTTAGACAAGTCACATGTTTTGATAGGAGTGAATTGAAGAGGGAGTGATGGGTGGATTTTATAGTGGAGGATAGAAGTTATTTCCCATTATTTTAATAATTATTATATTATTTCAGCTCAAGAATATTAATATTCTTGATTATTGTGACTCAAATAGTAATAAGTTCATATGAGTTATAACCAATACTTCTTACATCATCCTTACATCACCTATTACTCAACAAATCTTGTATTTAGCATTTATCGTAAATTACTATATTTTACTGTTCACCAAAAATTCATGTATTTTTGAAAAATACCTATAATTCAACCTAAACATTTTCAGATCTGTAGAACAAAAAAATTAACTCCATTTTTTCAAAAAAAATTAAATAATATAAATTTAATTTTTAAATAAAATAATTATTTACTTGAAAAATACAAATTTTAAATTTAAAACTGATTTTATAATACATTCGAAAGGTAACTGAGGTCACATAAAATTATACTAAAATAATAGGAAAACAAAATATTTTTTTGGGAATACATTTCATGAAAATGAATATTATTAATTTATTAACTTAAAATTTTAATTAAATATTTATTACTCACAAAAATACCAACACTTAATTAGTAATTTATAAAATATTCTATTTCATTTATACGGTGCTTAAATTTTATTTATACATTAATGGGTGTGGTTACTATTCATAAGGGTCGTATTATTATCCGTAAGGGTACATTACTATTTAAAAGGGTCAAGTAACTATTCACCAAACATGTAATTTAATCCAATCATACTCTAAATATCTTACTGAATGCAACAGTGCATGCCAGTTTTTCGAAATTCAAAACACATAGGTGTAAAACTTATGTTTACTGGATAGGTTGTAACAATGTGATGTTTTGTAAAGACTCTATGTTTCATGTATTCAATATTAAATTTATTTTTGAATCTTTAGGGTGTAAAATTCTCCCCCTTTACAAACATTTCATCCATGAAATTCCATAATGTTACCACATAAAAAGATTTGTGTAGTTCTTCATTATAATCTCCTCATAATCCCATGCAGATTCTTTAATTTTATTATTTTTCCAAAGTACCTTTACCGATCATGTCATCTAATTCCTCAACACATGTTTCGTAGTGAGTATAATATGGATAGGCTCTTCATAGTAAGATAATTCAAGTTCTAATTATATACCTTCAGAAGTGAGGACATGTGTTGGGTCTGGTATGTACTTTCTAAACAATGATACATGGAACACATTGTGTACCTTAGACAGTCTAGGAGGCATTTCCAAATGTTAATACACAGCTCCAATTCTCTCTAGAATTTCAAAAGGTCCAATATATTTGGGGCTACGTTTCCCTTTCTTCCCAAATCTTATAACACACATCCATGGATATGATTTTAAGAAAAAATGATCACACACTTGAAATTATAAATCCTTCCTTTGATTATCAACATATATCTTTTTCCGGATTTGAGATGCTTTGATATGGTTTGAATAGTCTTTACCCTATCTATTGTTTCCTTCACAAAATTGATACCCACGCGCTTCCTTTCACTGACTTCATCCCAACATGTTGGTGTACGACATCTCTTTCCATAAAACGATTCATATAGTTCCATTTGAATGATTGAATGGGAACTATTATTATAGGAAAACTCCACCAAAGGTAAATAATGATCCCACATACCTTGAAAATCAAGTAACCATGATCTAAACAAGTCTTCTAAAGTTTTGATCATCCTTTTTGATTTCCCATCATTTTTTGGGTGATAAGTAGTACTTAACTAAAGCTTTGTATACAAATATTTCTAAATAATTTTTGATAATTTTTATGTAAATTATGGATAAAAATCAGACACAATTGAGAGAGGTTCTCCATGAAGTCTCACAAATTCATTTATATAGAGTTTTTCAAGGCACCGTAGTGGAAAATCCTCCCATATAGTGAGGAAATGTGAAAATTTCGTATGTCTATAAACAATTACCCATATTGCATCATTATTTCTTGGAGTTTTGTTTAATCTTCTAACAAAACCCATGGTGATTACATCCCATTTCCATGTAGGAATATGTAGAGGTTTCATGACACCTTTAGTATGTTTTAATTCAACCTTAACTTTCTAATAGACTAAACATATTGATACATAATCTGAAATTTCCCTCTTCATGTTGTCCCACGAAAAATGTTTCTTCAAATATTAATACATCTTAATGCTACCAGGATGTATAGAGAAATTCGATGTATGGGAATCATAAAATAACTCTCTTTTTAGCTCAGGTATAGCTGGAACACAAATCCCCTACCCATATTTCAGAATTATATCTTTATATACAAAGTCTTGCAACTTCACATCATTCACAACATTAATTTTAATTTGAAGATTCTAATCATAAGGTTCCGAACTTTTAATTATTTCCAATAAATATTATTGGGAAACCAATTAAAAAAATAATGATTTTTCACCTTCTTTGATAATTCACATGTCCATCCTTACTAGATATATGAATACATGATCCCTTTAAATCCCCATTTTTTTATAACTCCATGATCCTTCCTACTCAATCCATCAGCTACCTTATCTTTCTTTCCTGGGTGGTAGTGTATGGGACAATCATAATCTTTGAGTAGTTGGAGACATATTCATTGACTTGTATTGAGTTATTGGTGTGAGAATATATATTTCATACTCTTTTGATCTGTATATATCTCACATATTTCACCATAGAGATAGTGTCTCCGTATTTTTAGATAAAAGATCAAAACAGCTAACTCAAGAACATGAGTAGGATAATTTTGTTTAGGAATTTTTAACTGCCTTGATGTATTGGAAATAACTCTATAATTTTTTATAAGGACACGATCAAGTCCATTCTTTGATGAATCGCTATAGATCACAAACCCACCATTCCATGATGGTAGATTTAGGATCGGATCATTCACTAATCGTGTCTTTGATTATTTGAAACATTCCTCCCACTCTTTTTTCCATACGAACTTAACCCCTTTACGAGTATGCTTGGTTAATGGGTTGGATAATCGAGAAAAGTTATAAAATAAATTCCAATAATAACATTATAGGCCAATAAAACTATATACCTCGGTTATGTTCATTGGTGTAGGGTATTCCTAAACATCCTATGTCTTCACAGGATCAAGGGATATTCCATCGTTTGAGACAATATAGACTCGAAAAGAAACCGATTGAATCCAAAATTCACACTGTCTAAACTTCCCATATAATTCATTTCTTCTAAGAGTTTTCATATTAATTCACAAGTGGTTTTCATGATATTTTTAGATTTTGGAGTATACCAAGATATCATCAATAAATACAACAACAAATTCATCAAGATATTCCTTGAAAACCCTATTAATTAGATCCATGTAGACATAGGGTCAATTAGTTAGTACGAAATTCATTTCTATAAACTCTTAATTCCCATACTTGGTTTGAAATGTTGTCATTGGAATATCTTACTTCATCACACGCAACTAATGATATCAAGTTCGAAGGTAAATCTTTGAAAAATATTGGGCTCCATAAAGTTGATCAAATAAATCATTAATCCAAGGTAGGGGATACTTGTTCTTTATTTTTATAGAATTGATCTAAATATAGTCAATGCATAACCTCATAGATCCATCTTTCATTTTAACAAAAATAATAGGGGTTCCCCATGAAGAAACACTAGGGTGAATAAATCCTTTATCACTCAATTATTCTAGTTGTTTCTTCATTTCTACTAATTATATAGTGTAAATTCAATAAGTAGTCTTTGATATAGGTCTTGAACCAGGAATTAAATCAACTAAAAACACAACTTCACAGTCTAGAGGATTTATATGTAAATAATCTAGAAAAACATCAATATATTCTTGCACAGTAGTTACATACTTGATTTTAACATTTATTTCCTCATTCATAGACATCAACTTATCATCCTCCCCAAGAATTGAATTCAATAGAGCTAATGTGCATGGATCTAGATTAGAATCATATGATGATGTTTTTTCCCTAAATATAAGGGATTCCACATCATCCTCAAAAATTCTAACTTCCTTCTTCTTGAAATATATTTTCTCATCATAATATCAAATACAATCCATATTAAGGATTATATATAAGAAAATAATTGGTATGATGATAAAATTGGTAGATAAATCTCATTAATATTCCATAATAGGGACTCCCTAACACATATTTTTTGCAATGATACTTACCTTAAGAGTTTTGAATCACAACTCCTATATTAAATCAAATTGTAAATATCTAATTTTCTTGGAAAACTAGAAATATATAACAGAATGTGATGATCTAGAATAAAATAAAGCATTGGAAAAGTTTGAGGAAATGATTAAAGTATTTATCACCACATCATTAGGAACTTCAACCTCATCAATTGTGATAGCAAAAGTATGGTCTTTCTCCCTTTTCCTTCTTTGGAGAAAGTTTCCTTAATGCTTTGGACAATAATTTTCGTTATATCCAATCTCTTTGCAATTGTAGCATTTAACATTGGTATCTTCTTTATTTCCCTTGTAATCACGAGATGTGTGGCCCTTTTCTACACACCTGTAATAGAATACTTTTCCTTTTAAGTAGGCTATGGGGTGTTTACTTCCACAAGTATCACATGTTGGAAAACTCCCATTTTTATTCTTCTGTTCATCCATTCTTTCCACCTCCACCCTCTTAGTCTCTTTTTTCCCTTAAATTCATAAGACTTAGATAATTCTTTCTTTGTCTTGATAGTACATGAGATTATATCTTCATATGATGAGTATCTTTGGGAGACTAGTTCCCTTCAGATTAATGGTTTTAAAACATCAAGGAATCAATCATTATTTCTCCTAAAATTATGAATGTAGTCCATAGCATGTATTTTTAACATTTTGGAGCTAGTTTTATACTTTTCCATATTCTCATTCTCTTTTTTCCTCAGATTCAGAAACTACCTTTCGATATCTTATTGTTATTCACAAGGAAAGTATTTTTCTATGAATACGTCCTTAAAATCCCTTCATTTCATTTCTTCTATTTCTTTCTACTCCTATGTGTTTTTAATTAAATACCACCACTAGTCCACATATCCCAATAGACAATAAACATCCATGACAACCTTCTCCATTTCGTTACATCCCTAAGCAATAAATATCTTCTCCAATGTACATATCCACTTCTTTTCTAAGAATGGGCTTCAAGTCCCATTGAATGATGGGGTTTTTGTCTCATAAATCGGTCTAACATAGATCATCCTCCACATTGTAGATCTAGATGCTCTATATGAGTAAGGTTATTGTTCATAACCTGAGTCAATTATCCCAGTATCGTTATAAGTTTCTCAGAACCAGTCACAACACTAGAACCATCATCAATATCTGAAATTTAAGGGAAATACCTTCATGGGATATGTGCATTCATGTGGTTTCCATTTCTTCCCCTAGGTTCCATTTCTAAATAATGGAAAACACTACATTAGGTTATAAATTATAATATATACTCTCAACTTAGAAAAACACTTATCATAAATTGAAATCCTATCTATAGCTAATATCTTAATCATAAACATGGTTTATTTAAGGAAACATTTTAATTTAATTCCTTTATAATTTTTTTTAATGAAAATTTGGATTATACTAAGCATATCCCCTAGGATTGTCAAACCATGTGTGTAGTAAGGCTCATTTTTGTATACTAGGATTCCTTTGGTCAAGCCTGAAACTCCTTGTCAGAATTGTTACTCCTAGTTACATCTATGATATAACCAAATCCAAATTTAGTATCCATACAAATATTTATTTTCTAGAAATATCCACATAATCTATTCCTTTCCAAAAAATTTTGGATGTTCTTATATGTTTACCCTTAAATATTATCTTAGGGTTTTGTTCCCAAATCTATATTTTCTAAATATAGTTTCTAAGAATTCTAATAAACTTCCTCTGATACCAAATGTAAGGACCCAACCCATATTTTCTAGAGCCAGTTCCTTATTTTATTACATTTGTATATAAACAAGGAATTTGTATCCTCAATGAAAAATAGTTTAGTAGCTTTGGAAAAAAAAGATACATACATAAGTTCAATATTACAACTTGAAATAAGCTAGAACATACCAACATATTTTGAATCATACATAATCTCCTATATTATACTTTCAATTAATTGATAATATAATTCTTCAAAACCTAGGGAAAATAAAACATATGATAGGGGTGAGCTCAGATGCTCAGTAAGGTTAAATAATACAATGGAAGAAAATACAAACATAAACTCTAGGTATGATTAATAACAAAAATGAATTCCTTTAAAAATATAATTAAACACAATATGGAAGGAATAAAAACCGATTAATAAAACATAACCATGGATATTAAACTATTCAAATAATCACACTGCCTATAAATTTCTAGTTTCATAATGAGGGAATTCATAATGTCAGACAATTGAAACATATCATTGTGGCCACAGCCATGACATTTGAAAATACTGGGGTAAGTCCCCAGCTAAAACCCAATTCTATTTTGTCTCATACAACCTATTGACGCATCTATGGGATATAGTGGGCCCCACCCATCACGTAATAAGTCCAATAAATTCTTCATATGAATGGGGATAAACATAAACAACATGTATATTCATATTGAAACTATCAAATTAAATGTAAATAACTTTCCACAATCATTAAACAGAAACACTAACCATTTAGAGTAATATGGTGAATGGTATAAAGATAGTACATCTATTGATAATCTAATAATAAACCATTCAATAAAATATGGTGGATGATATTATAAACAATTAACCCCATTTTATCATAATAATCAACAAGAGTTTTGAAATAGGTGAAAACACTCTTATAAAATCATCGAGTAATTATTGAGATAAATGCTCTATTACTTTCAAAATATGAGTTATTTTGTAAAAATAATTAAATAAAACTCGAACTGAGTTAAATTATTATTTAAATAAAAAAATGAGAGATTTTATAAAAAGACACTAAAAATATATTATATTGTCCCCATGAAAATAGGTAAGAATTTGAGAAATTCCCTTGAAACGGGTTTGTTTATTGGGAATGATTTTTTGAAAGATCTGTTTAAAAAATATAGCGCCCCATAAAAGAAATAATGATTCTGATTGTTACACATATATATAAAAAATTAAAACATAATTTATGATGAGTTCATGATAATAAATAAGAATTTAATTTGGATTAAGATTGACAATGTGTAACCCCAAAGAAAATGGAGGTTGTGTTGAAAACCCTTTCCTTTTGACTGAATATGCTCTGCTCTTGAACTTAAGGTCCTGGATTAAGAATTTATACTTATTAATAAATTAATTCAGAACTTATTGGACATTTAATTTATTTATTATAATTTTATTAATATTATTTATGGTCATTTTTATGGGTTAAGAGATTTAATATCATCATTTCTGAGTGATTGTTTCATTTGTTTTCATGATTGATTCATTTGTATTGAATTTATTGTAAAATGATAATTGAATAATAGAATTGATTTTATATGTTATTAATGTTCATAAATAAGGTTAAATTATTATATAATTAATTTGGTTACTTTGGGTGAGGATGAATCATTAGATAAAATTTTCATTATAAACGCTTGGATTAATTTGGTTGTTTTTTGATCACCATGAACTCATTTTGTTTTCTAAATTAATAACATGTGTACAAAATTGATTATATAAAATTACATAAAATATATTACATATATTTTTTTCATTTTCAATGATAAATGTGGTTTCATGACAAGAATTGTAGATGATAATAGAAGTTGAAAACTCGTCGTCCTTGACTGTGACCAATTAACACATCTCAAATAGTGTTTTAATTTATAGTATAAAAGAAAAGAAAAGAGGAGATGATGATTAATTATTCCATAAAAACAATCCAATACATGTAAATTAATGGATTTATCATAACACTAGGAGGAAAGGGGGTGAGTAAATAAAAATAACGAAAGGAGCTTGAAAGAAAATAAAAGAAATGAAAAGAGGAATTTACCTCTTGAATCTATCTTCCTTGAGAGCCTCTTTAGGGGAGAGGATTTGGTCTTTTGAAGATACCAAGGGATGATGGATTTGGGGAGGGTATAGAAAGGTGATTTTAGTAGAATTTAGACAAGGCACAAGGCATGAGATGAGTGAAGATAAGAGGGAGTGATAGGTGGATTTTATAGTGGAGGAGATGAGTTATTTCTCATTATTTTAATCATTATTATATTATTTTGGATCAAGACTATCAATACTCTTATGACTAAAAAATTAATAAGTTCATGTGATTTCAAACCAAGTATTCTTACATCATCCATATATCACATATGACTTAATAAATCCTGTATTTAGAATTTATCATAAATTATCGTATTTTACTGTTCAACTAAAATTCATGTATTTTAAAAAAATCTCAAAAATTCATCGAAACTATTTTGTTTATGTGTATAATTCAAAAATGAACTCCATTTTATCAAAATAATTTTCTAAATAATAGAAATTTAATTTTTAAAAAAATATTTATTTAAATGAAAAATACAAATTTTGAATTTAAAACTTATTTTATAATGTATTCAAAAATTAAATGAGGTCTCATAAAATTAACCTAAAACCATAGGACAACAAGATATTTAATTAGGAATACATTTCATGAAAATTAATTTTGTTAATTTATTAATTTAAAATATTTATTAAATATTTATTACTCATAAAAATACCAACACTAAATTATTAAATTAAAAAATATTATAATTCATTTATAAAGAGCCTAAATTTTATTTATACTTTCATGGGTGTGGTTACTATTCATAAGGGTCATATTACTATTCATAAGGGTACATTTCTATTCTTAAGGGTTAAGTTACTATTAGCCAAAAAAAAATTGATCCTATCATACTATACATATCTTACTGAATGTAGTCGTGTGTGTCCGTTTTTAAAAATTCAAAACACATAAGTGGTAAAATTATGTTTACAAGATATATTTTGACAAAGTGGTGTTTTATAGAGACTTATTATTTCATGAATTCAATATTATATTTATTTTCAGATCCTTGGGGTGTTACACTAGAACTACTCCCACTTATAGTAACCATGTATGGATGTATTACTGGGAATATTCACATAATATCTAACTAAAGATAATTCTTGTGTGTTCTTCTATACTTATCCTCAATGTCTATGTTAGGGTTATGTTCCCTAATATTGGTTTTCTAAATCTAGTTTCTAAGGTATCTTCTAGACTTCCTCTAATACCAACTATAACACCATGACCCAAGAAGTCCAGAGTTAGTGCATTATTTTATTTCATTTTCATATTACAAGGAATCACATCTCGAAGGACTGATTACTTTAGTATTTTTGTAAAGATATATTACATAAATGATACCCATAATATATTGGTAAATAAAAAATAAAACATAATAAATAATGAAATGAAATAAATTGTATCGTTGAATATCATTCAAAGAATTCCACTTCATAACATGGATAAATAAAACAAAATAATTCTAAGGGAAAACACTCAGCAATAGAATAAAAATGTAAGCAATAATGAATTGATGAGAGTAAATCAACATCAAATGGGGAATAACATAAAACAATCCATTCAAATAAACTAGAAAATTCATAATAAATATTGAAAGGTGAGAAACTAAATAATATACCATTTAATTAATAAAATAATAATTAAATTCATCCATAGATTCTGGTATGATAGAAATTATATTCTTCATAATAATTGCTCATTTAGACTGAATGCTGGTCGGATGTGGATTCTTATGTCCGTTCATGATGTTGCCTCGATTCAAAAGGCTTATTATGAAAACTCTGTCAGAGAATTTTAGATCCTATGCTATCTTCAAATTGATGGTATATACAAGCAACCTAGATGAACTTTTGAGGTGTTAGGAAAAGCATCCCTTTTAGGATGGATCAAAGTGAATGTTGATGGCACCACTAAAGGCAACTCGGGCCATGTAAGTTGTGGTTCTATTTACAGAAACTATATTGGTGAGTTCCATGGATGCTTATTTGGCATTTGTGGTGTTGTCTAATCTCTAGAATCAGAAATTATGGGTGTTATACATGCTTTTGACTTTTTGAAACAAAAGGGTTGGAGCAACATTTGGATTGAAATTGATTTGACTACTATTGTTCAGGACATTTGGAATAGTGTGGTGCATCTATCATGGCTGTTTACCACCTGTTGGATGAATTGTCTTTCTTTTCGTCTGGAGACTAACTTCATCTTCACTCGTGTCTTTCATGAAGAGAATGTGGTTTTATACAGTCTTGCAAATAAGGTAGTCAACCACGACACAACTTGGCTGGATGACCTGCCCGATGATTTACTCCCTCTTTATTATAAATAATGTAATAATATTCCATCCTACAGACTCGGGTAACCTTTTTTTTCTCTTGAATAAAAATTTTCATGGTCTTTGAATGAGGCACCACCTTCTAAAAAAATGAATCCATAGATATATTGAGGAAATATTATCATGGATAATAATAATAAATGAATTATCAATAAGAGAAATGCTTAATTATTGGACATCATGTTTCCAAGGCACATGATACCTTTACCATAATTTTATAGTTTACACAATTCTAATTTTTTGAAATAATTCATCTCATTAGACTACTGATTCATCTATGGGATTTCATTAACCATACCCTAACCCGTTAAAAATAAGATACAGATTTATCAATAATTCCCCAGTTAATCAAATAACTATTAAAGAGAACACCGTATGTAAATATGGTATAAGGTTTATGAAATTATAAAATTGATCCCCCTAGAATGTGGATAATTAAGGAAATATCAAATGAAAAACGAATACAATAAAGTTATTTCTTTAGGATACTATTAATAATCACAAACGAAAGTAAGATTGTAAAGGTAAATTTTACCACTTGAAATTTTTCAAGATAAACCCCTTTGGGTGAGATATATTAAATGGAAACAAAAAATACCATGAAATAAGGTTAATTCATTGTATTAAATTAAAAATAGTTAGTATATATAGAATAATAAATTGAATTGGTGTATAGTGCCATATAAGTCTCAATGGAATGTAAATTGAGACGAAAACCCTTACCTTATATTTTCATTTGGGTGATCATATTTTAACCTAATGTATAATGGTTTTAAGTGGATTAATAACTTAATAAATAAACATATTAATATTTATTATATAATATATTATCATCTTATAAAATCTTATTACCCTTTGGTTAACATTATTTCATTATTTTCACTATTTTTTGTGCTAATTGCCTATATTTTTTAGTATGTTTTAACTTGTAATTTGTTGTTACTATTAATTAGAACATGGATTCATGATATTTATAATTTAAAAAATTATTTAAATATTATATATTTTCATTAAATATTTTTTATAATAATCCATAATATTTTGAGAAAAGAAATGAAATGCACCGTTCATGGATACAGTAGGTTGTATGTACGCGTGAACACTATTCTTTGTAATATTAAAAGTGTGATAATTACGTGATACATATGTATATTAAAATTATATTATAAATTTAATGTCTTATATTTTACATTGTTTTATTTAATTCATCTTTAATATGTTACATGTATAGTGTGAATGAATCACATCCCTTTGGGGATACAGTAGTCCATACTTCTAATGTTATCATACTTAAACAAAGTGGAAAGTATAATTTTATGTTTTTTAAATAAATTATAGAAGCATAAACATTTAATAAGTATCATATATATCATATATAAATATATTTTCCATCATAATGGCCAACTAGGAAATTTGGTAAAGGAAAAATGAACAATCATCATTTCATGAGGCGGTAATTCACCGTACACATAAAGTGTATATTCATTACCTATTAGATGGAAGTGTGTTTAAGTGTAGGTATAACACATAGAATAAAAACAAATCAGTATATTTAGGATAATATTTTTGTTATATAATCATTAATTAAGAATAATTGAGGCAGTGGAGAAAGAAATAAAATAAAAGACCTTAAGGGAAAATGTAACCTCTTATTTGGGTAACTCCTTTTTGTTTGCAAAAAAGGGATTCCTCGGATGGATTTATTCAAAAGAGGTGGGTTATAAGATTAGGGAAAGGTTTTTAGATATTGTTTTTGTAGATATGTGTTGAGAAAATGTGGCTTTATATTTGTGAGTAAGTGGGAGGAAAGGAGGCCTTTTATAGTAGGGGAGGAGTGACACTCTTATAAATTTTAGAAAATAGAATTTCACCCACATTTTTTACAATAAAATTTGATCCATGTAAGAATCCAATTTTTGGATATAAAATACTTTGTAATATTCTTGATGTTATTCCAGAGTAGCGCCTTCATACGGCGTGCGATTCTGAGCCCCGGTGTGGCCGGAATTAATTTTTCAGTGTGTTCACACCAGGCGAGCCAAATAAATAGGATAACTCCTAAACGGTGATTTAGATCCTAAATATGAGTGTACAGATGGGTCTGAAATGGGGTGTTTACCCTAGGAATGACATAAAGAATGTCGGCGCGGGACGTTTGGATCCCTAGCCCGTTAACGGAATGTTAAACGGATAATTAAAATAATTAATTTATTCATTTAATGGTTAAACGCAAGTATCTATTAAACGGTTGCTCGGATTGGAAAAGTGAGGGCACCTTTGAGTTTGTAGAATGTCTTTTACCTTAGGAGGGGTGTAACATTCACGGGCGCGGGCCCCCTGTGGAAAACACCAACAGGGGCATTTTCGTAATTAAGTGGTCTCGGGTGTTAGATTTTATATCTTCTGAACGGAGCCTCGGATTAAAAATCTGAGACCAACGTTGTTCTTGAGATGTGTTTTTTACCCTAGGTGCGACCTAACTTTTCCTGCATTTGGGGTTTCAGACGCGGTTTTAAATTGGGTTGAGTTTTTTTTTAAATTAATTGAAGTCTTTATTAATTTTATTAAAACCCTTTCTTCCTACCACCCTCATTTCCACTCCCTGGAGAAAGAGCTCCCTCATCTCCCTCAATCTCTCCTCTCCCACCTCCTCCTCCTCCCTCCCGATGACAATTCGACGTCCATTTTTCATCGGATCGCGTTGATACTTCGGACACTGATAGATCAGAGCGCAGCAAACGCAACTGCGGGACAAAAATCGAGGTAGGATTTATATTTTCAATTCTGTAGCTCCTGACTGATGATTTTATTGTCAATTTCAACTTCTGATCAAAATTAATGCTTTGAAAACATTTATCAATGGACAGATTAACAATGGCCATTGTCCGATTAATTTTTTTTTGATTGTCGTTCCCCGCATTCATCATCTGTTCTTCGGGGACAACTTTTCGATCCATCGAATCATCGAAGAAACATGGAGTAAGACATATGGATAAAAAGCCTTGATCCATGGAGTCCAGATCTGTGCTCCATTTTGATTTTCGGTTGTCGGTGGAGACGCAACATCGAGCGGAAGTGGCGTCTATTTTCGCCGCATTGTAATAGTGACGAATCTTCGAGCGAAGGCCACAACGCTGTATATCAGGTTCCAAGGATCCCAGATCAAGTCTTGGAATAATTTTCTGGCCATTGGAGTTGTCATGGCTTCTTGCGGAAGGAGTGGTCGGAGGAGAGGTTTGAGCCGGTGGTCCGACCAGCAAGCAGCGGAGACCCGCGTGAAAAGGGGGGGGGCTAACCTGATTGAAAGGATGAAAAAAAATGAAAAAGAAAATTAATTAA
Organism: Viscum album; assembly: GCA_963277665.1. Taxonomy (NCBI): domain Eukaryota; kingdom Viridiplantae; phylum Streptophyta; class Magnoliopsida; order Santalales; family Viscaceae; genus Viscum; species Viscum album. The sequence continues at coordinate 1,952,084,667 of OY728165.1, forward strand.
AAAATATATATATAAATGGATGTGGGGTTGGGCGAGAATAAATTGGGGGGGGGGATTCACGATTCCCTCCCCCCTTACATAATTCTTGTTTAATATATATATATATATATATATATATATATATAATATTATTATTATTATTATAAAAACATTGTTTCTGATGCAAGTATTTCATACGGCGTCCGATTCACATGCCGTCAGCGGCAGTGTGACTCTATCTTCGATGCGGTATTTTTAAGTCCAATATTGGGTACCTTTCATTGACTCGTGGATTGGGTCAATAAAATGCCCTATAAATAATATTATCATTATTATTATTTTCAAAGTCTGACTCGAACGTAAATCCTACATGGAGCGTCCGTTTTGCATGCCTTCTGCGACACTGCCTTCCTGGTGTCAAGATGAAGCTTTTGATATGGTCTCGAGAATTTTTAATTCCCGAGATGAGGGGTTCGGTGGCACGACACGTTCGTTAAGTAAGATTGGCGTTTTCCGGGAGTTCTTGTTTTGGGCGGTGCGAACACATCTGATGTCCGTTTTGAGCGTCGTCAGTGGCGTTGTGGCCCTGGTGTTGAGTCGGAGTTTTCCAGTGTGGTTTCGGGCATTGAAGCTAGAGTTGAGGCGTGGGCCCCACCGCCCGTCTATTGAGCTGTGAGCAGAGTTTTGTAACTTTTTCATCGGACTTCTGTTCGGGGTGTGCGAGTAGTTGTTTTTGGGTTTTTTTCTCGAGGGCATTTCAATGGTGCAATCCGTCCACTTTAATTTCGCACGGTGGTGAGGGCCCCGTGAGGGCCGTTTTGGGAGTTGGCGGTGATTTCCATCTTTACCACCGGGTGTCCGTTTTGGACAAGTGAATAGTACATCTTGTGTACTTTTCTGAGAGGATCGCAACGGTGCGATCCGTTGGCAGCGCTTCGGGACCGGGATGCAGGTCCCATGCAGCACCACTCATGTTCGGTATGTTAGAACGCATCTTTTTCTCCGGATATCTGTTCCACTCAAGTGAGCAGTCCTTTTGACGTGTCTTTCTGAGGAGATCGCACTGGTGTGATGCGCCCGACTGTTTTCGGGGCCGAGGCTCGAGAGCACGGGATGCCAATCGGGCGTAAAGTGGTGTGAGATGAATTTTACATCGGCTATCCATTGGAGATGAGTAGATAGTCTATCTCGTGTGTTTTTCTATGAGGATTACAGCGATGTAACCTCTTACATTATCTTATTAAATGTGGAAATATGAAAGGTGTATCGGTGGTGGTTCCTTCTACAGTGTTTGCAGAGAACCCTTGGCGTGTGATCGCGTGCACTCCCGTGTGACTGAAGTAATGCTTGAAGGGATGTATTTTTCCATGCCTGGGCCTATGAGGTGGCAAGTTGCAGTTGTTACGTTTACGCCTTTGCGTTGACGTTGGGTGTCATGTGCAAGATAGCCTTTGGGCTGGAAACATGGTATACTCTGGGAGTATACGGGAACGCTTGGAGGTACATGTGGTTGTTTGTACATGATAATGACTGTGTGCTTGGTTGGAGTTGACTTGGGGCCACACATCGTGTGGTACCCATGTGCGTTCCATGTTCTTCTTTTCATACCATTCACCTCTCGCGACGTAGAGGGTCCTTCTGTTATCGTTTGTTTGAACAGTAGGGTTGAGTTTCCCCCTAGTTCTGTTCTTGTTTGTTTGACCAGTAGGGTTGAGTTTCCCCTACTTCTGTTCTCATTTGGTTTCAACCAGCAGGGTTGAGTGGTTCTCCCCTAGTCCTGTTCACGATAGTTTCAACCAGTAGGGTTCAGTGGTTCTCCCCTGGTTCTGTTCTCGATGGTTTGGTCGGCAGAGTTTCTTCATGTTCTTTGGTAGAGTTCTTGTGGATTCAATGTGACCAACACTTTACACGGTCACTGATCCTCTACCCAGGAGGGTTTTTATAGTAGGGTTGGCCAGTTGTACCATCCAGTAGGGATGGCCAGAGCAGTACCATCCTGCAGGGATGACTAGTGGGTAACCATCCAGCAAGGATGGCTAGTATAACAGTGATCATCGAGCAGTACCATCCAGTAGGGATGGCTAGAGCGGTTCCGATTTTACCGCCAGTGGGGCTGGGAAGTGGTACCCGATGCCGGGTTTACCTCCATTTGGGCTGGGAAGTGGTCCCCGATGATGGTTTCGAGCCTCCCTCTAGTGGAGTACCCTTTTATGGGACTGGGAATTGGGACTCATCGACGACTTTATCCGGGTCTCCCTCCAGTGGATTACCCTTTTACGAGACTAGGCAATGTGGCACCTATTGGCTCTTGTCGGGTTCCCCCCAGTGGGAACCCATTGACTTCCAGGGATTACCCTCCAGCGAGGCTGGGCAGGGGGTCACCTGTCGACTTTGAGGAGACCTCTCGACTGTGGGGCAGTGACGAGGTGTGGTTTGACGTTCCCCCAGAACTCTCAAGTACGAGGGGCGCTTTCCCCACCAAGATGCATCCTTGAGACGCGACCTAAAACTGTGTGGGTGAGTCAGTGCTGCCCAAAGAGGATAGTGTCAAAGTGCGTGATTTGAGCCCCTTGACTTGCAGTTCAGGGCATACCTTCGTGATGTTGGGCATCGATGGTGTTTACTTCTGGGACTGTTGGCTACTCAATTTCTTGGGCTGAGCTACGGGATGGAGATCCCCTTATGATCTTGTTCAGGATTCTTCTTTGAGCATATGGATATGTATATACCTAGTTCCAGTACCCACTTCTTGGGTTTTGGTTACTCTCCTTCCAGGAGAGGCGAAGACGCGCGGGGTATTCCACGTGATTTCCATGTCTAGCTTCTCATGGTTAGACAAGTATAATCTCCTACTGTAGGTAGCGAAGACTAGATGAGAAGTTCAACTTCTCACCATTTCCAACTCCTTGTGTCTGAACGAGTCTACCTCCTTTCTCTTATTGGGTTGATCTGGACTCTCTACTGTACTCTTTACTGCACTCCTTATCGTACCCTTTACTGCACTCTCGGTTGTAATCCTTACTTTTTACCATTCGATCTACTGCTCAGCCCTTAGGTTCCTTCTTTATTTCTCCCTCGAGCCTTCGGGGTATCCTACTGAGTATTTTTATACTCACCCATGCTTGGGATTTTCCCGCACTTGGTGTGCCCTTGCAGACGACAGACAGGACGAGCGTGACTTCAGTGGAGCTTAAGAGTTCAGGAGCTTGGACCGCGTACGGTGGTCGGAGTCGGGTTCCAGGTGGGGGACCCTTCCAGCTATTTTTCTTTTATTTACCTGTTGCCGAGTTGTGGCACCTTTTCTATTTGGGTGCATGTTTTTCCCTTTTCTTTTCCGTTTACCTTCAGCTTTTACTTTGTACTGATTACAGGTCGTTGCACATTTGTGGTTTATTTATAGCAGTTGGTACTTTGCTTTTCTTTTTTACTCTAAAATTTTGCATTGAGTGTTGTGTTTGTGTGAACAGGTAATTAGGCAAAGGCCTCCCCGATTTGTTGTGCCTTCGGCACTGGTCACCAGCCCCTGGCCTATGGACGCAGGCTTGGGGTAGTTGCGGTTCGAGCCTGGGTAGGGTCAGGTCGTGACAATCCAATAATAGAATAAAGTTTAAAAACGAAATATAGGTCCAAAATATGACCATATAATGGAATTTGGACATATTTATACATTATTTTTCACTTAATTATAAGGTTTAGTCCCATATTAAACTTAATGTTTCCTTAATCATTGTTTTAATCAGTTTCAAAAATATTTTTGGTCAAAAAAATGTTGAAATTATTAAAAAATATAAATTATTTTTATTCAAAATATATAATCAATTTTACTAAATTAAAATCACATACTTGGAATAAATTATTTGAAAATTAAAACTGTAAACAGGAAGATAATGTGGATTTTTAAAGTAAAAACGTTCAAAAGCTTGTAAAGTTTTTAAACCCAATTTCAATGTGAAATCGATTCTAATTACCTAAATTGATTTAATTTATAAATAATTGATATAATTTGAATTTAAAATTAGTTAAAAAATAATTTAAAACTATAAATGAATTATAAAAAAATATAGTTTTGAATTAAAATTCAGAATTTTTCATTATTCATTAAAAAATGAAACTTCACAGCAAAATACTAAAAATTCACCCTAACTTAATTTTTATTTTCATATTTCAAATATTATGTTTATTTTAATATATATAATATATAATGGATCCAGAAAATGGATTTAAAATAGGTTCTCCATTAAAAGGTGATAAAATTTCCTTTATAAAAATATAGTATTTTATGTGTAATATTGGGTTTGTTCTTATCTTAAGCGTATAAAATATATTTTATGAGTGTAAAAATATTTAATTGGATACATAATATATAAATTTACTTTATAAGCTCTCTAAAAGTGTTAAAATTTAATTTTATATGAAAAACTTGAGTAAATTGTGTTTTATTTAAATCGGGTGTTGTGTGCATTGAAATCTAATTTAGTATTTCAATATATCAACAAAAATAATATTTTTTTAAAGGAAAATATGTTAATGTATTAGGGTTATACACATTATGATTATAGAGTGTAGATAACCAATCTTGATGTAAATATACATTATATTTATTTTGCATAATACTTAATATATGACACAAACATATGCCTAAAGACCGTATTAGTTTAGTGTCTTTGGAAACTTGGAACATAATCTTATAATCATGGTGAAAGATCTTCAATATCTTCTATAAATATCTACTCTTTTTATTTTCCTACCTAAAACCTTTATTTTTATCCTGAGGAAAATAAAATAGAAAAAGAGTGAGCTCGAATTCTCAATAAGAGTAAAAATAGAGAAAATAAAACAAACCATATACATTTGAACATAAAGATTAAACATCAAAATATTGAGTTATGAAATAAATCATGGAAGTTTATATGGAATAGATCGTAAAGTAACATTAATCATGATAAAATAAAATGGGAATAAAACAATGAATTGTGGGAAACCATTAATTACATAATATGATTTCCATAGTAGCCAAGGCATTGTTTCCAAGACCATCATAGTGGACAAATTCCATTACTGAACTGAGATTAAATCCCATTCCAACCATGTATTATTGAACTAGATTTAATTGTTATTCTAGAAATTTATATCTCATGAGGTATAAATATTTACCCAATTCATTTGAGGGAGATATAGGTCTCACCCATATCATAGTGAAATCATTCTTACATATGCCACAAAACATAAAAACATTCACCATAGCATAACCCATGAAATAAATTGTGTTTCTGAAAAATTATTTGATCATAACATAATCCATATAAGATAAATGGATTTCATAAAAATGATTCCATCATAAATACAATCATATAAAATTAATAATAGGGATAGAAACATAACCACATGTCAGCTTAGATGGAAAATAATTCTGATAAAACACTTGATCTTAATTCATGAGGAAAATATCATTTCTTCTTTAAAAAAATTTATTTTCACAAAATGTCATGCAATATTAAAATAAAATAATTTATTTGAAAATAAACGTGAAATATTTTAGAAAATTATTCATGGAAATATGGTGTCATGAAAATAGAAAAATCCATTCATGCCATATAAGTTAAAAAACATTCTCCTTGTATTTTTACCAGAAAAGTCAAAAGTACCTTATATGGTAAAAAAATAAAGATTCCTTCCATACCACGTGGTAAAAGTAAAAAAGGGTAAAAATTACTTTAAATATACATAGAATAATTTTAAACATTATATGAAAACATATTTAGAAAACATTGACATAAATATAACCCCAGTAAATAATTACATATAAACAATCTCAGATAAAAATGAGATTGAAAAAGTATCCCTTACCTTAGGTCAGATTTATTCCATGTGTCCAAAACTCATTTCTAGTGGGTTTAAACATATTATTAACTTGTAACATAACCATAAGAATATTTATGATATCTTATATGTTTTAATTATGACTTTATATTACCCGTTCATTTGTCAATTCCATGTTAAAACAACGTTTTTAGTAATAATAATTTTATTTATCGTACATGTTTGGAATTGTTATTCTTGATATTATTACTTCGTTAATGATTTAATTAATTCCATAATGTAAAACATGATTTATATATCATATATATTTAGTATATATATATAATATATATAGATAAATGAAATGGAATACATCGTTCATGGAGATGATAGGTCGTACGTACGCATGAATGTTGTTTTCATTTACTTATTTAATTGAATGGAAGTAAGTAAATGACACACACACACACACATATATATATATATACATAAATCCAGTAGCATTATTATGTCATATGTTTCATTATTATTTATTATAACACACTTCATCTTAAAATCATTATAAAATTACATTAAATGTAAATTAAAGAGGCCATTTATTAATGATTTTTTTCAGGATACTATGATGACATCAGTCTTTCAATATGTGTTGAATAATTTATAAAATAGTCGATGGTGTTGTCATCGTAAATGGAAAAACAAAATTTTAAACTTCTAATAGAACTTAGATAGAATACTTTAATGTAGAATCCATTTATAAATTATAATTGTTGTGATGTTATGAGTGAATATTAAAAATAAAAAAAAATGAAAATAATTTTCTTCAACAGTATAAGAATGGGGGACTTAAGGTTATGAATATTGCATTCCTTGAACCCCTCTCAACATATTCTATGTAATTAAATAAAAAATGTAAAATAGTTTTAAATTATTAATAGAATATATCCCAAAATATTGATGAACCATCCTTAGAGTACATATAATTGAGGATTCTTAATATAGTGTTACATTGTTCATAGATGATGTCTTGAGAAGGATGGAGTTGATTTGTAATATAAATAAAATCATTTGATGAAATCATGAAAATATAGATGATTAAAAGTTATGTAAGAATCATTTAATTCCAAACATACACAAAATATAGAATTTTGGTAATCATCTTCTTACTTTTACCTAATCATCATCATTCATTTGTGTAAACATCTTTCAGTGCCATATAAAAAAGTTGTTTCTATATATAAACACCATCCCTTACTGATGTATGAATCATCATAGGATTCATGTTTTCAATAATCATATTTTCAAGTGGATTTCTAATCACCATGGGTATAGTTATGATATGCATAAAAATAATTTTTGAGTCTATGTATGCATCCACACTTAGTAAAAAATCTCAAATATCTATAGACTAAAAATAAAAGTTTCTAGATTTAATATTTTAATAAATAAATAAAATATTATGATATAAAATATAGTCCTTTATGTTCTAATCATCAATAAAAATCAAATCGGTGTGTGATTCATGCATAAATATTATTTGTCGCTGATCATTAATGATAATCTATAGATAAAAATTATATAATGATTGTTTTAGAATGAGTACCTTTCTCAATTGTTAATCATGATGAAAATATACATATAATGATACCCAATATGTTTTTCATAGTTTTAAAAATCAAAATCCTGAAAACAGATCCTGATTCAAACTGATAAAAATCATTAACCAAATTTGATGTTGTGTAAGTAATATGGAGTTCAACAATATAAATGGAGGTTTCACACCACAATTATTATAGAAATTCACACATGGAGTAGATTCAAAAAGTTATAAATTCCATGAATTTCTTGATCTATTTTATAAGGGAAATATCTTGAGTCACATGGGAGTTTCTAAATGTAAAAAATAAGGGATATCTAAAAGGATACAAGACCCTTGATGAGAATATATGATATATTTTGTTGTATAATTTAAAAATTATTTGTGACTGTAAAATTAGAACACATAAAAATTTATGATTATAAGAAATTAATTAGATTTAATATATTTATACAATTCAGTTCCTTTATAGGAAGTTATGATACCACTATGTGATATATTTCATACTCCCAGAAAATAATGTCCTTTACATTATTTTTATGGAAATAATATTCAAATTTATGTTAATATAAATTATGAAGGGAAAAATAATATATGTGATGTGAAAGATAGAGATAAATCATTCACTTTGTAGGGGATTTATAGAAACACATCTGTTGAAGAAGAAATTATATTTCAAAACGTGACCAAAAGTGTTTAATCTGATAAGAATGTAAGAAGTAAGTATCACTTCTTACTACTTGTGATATCATAATATCATCAATGGATTCACTTAGAAATCTAATGAGATCCTCATAATGGGAGGAAGTGAATATTATAGGAGAATATGTCCAACTTTATTTCATTAAAGATGAAGTAAAAGAACATTATGAATGTAACGGCCCGAAATTTTGAATAAATCTTGTTCCCTAATTTCATGTGTTATTTTATTTTATTTTTATACTCAACAAAATTTTTTTATTTGATAAACATGATTATAATTAAAATGAGACCAGTGGGTTTTGACTGTTATATGACCATCGGTCAATATGACCACTGTGAACAAAATGTTTTGATTATTGTCTCCAAATATAAGTAATCTTTGTTAACTATTATAGAAAGAAGATTTGATGGCCTCACCTAGTAGTCTTGGACCGATCGAAGCCCATCTAACAGAGCTTGGGAAGGAGGTAGCACCATTGGGCTTTGCTCTGGATCAAATCCAAGCCGAACTTCATCATGTGAAGCTGGAACGAAATTTCCTTCGTGAGAAGTTCAAACTGATAGAAATTACTACTCGGGCAATGTTGACTGAGCCGCCCCAAGCTTCTATCACCCTAGCACACCTTACTCTTAGGTCTTATGCTGGTATTATAAGGGGCTATGTAACGAGACCGTAACTACCTTGTGTAAACCTTGTTTTAAATAAAAATTGGGATTTCTTCTTATGATGAAGTTTATGAATTTTGAAATGACCGGATAAATATAGTACGCATATTTTTGATGAATTTTAGAAAAATTATATTTTAAAAATGTTTATGTAAACCTTAAATAATTAAAAATGTGTAATGATTTTCAAAAAATGGTCTTCTACAATTATGTTCAGTACAAAATTTGGAGTCTAATAAGATCAACTTAATTTTTGATGAATAGTAAATTATGAATAGTGATTTTACGCTTAGGATTAGTAAGGTGACCAAATGGATTAGTAATCTCACTTAAAGAAAGTTTTAAAATAATCTAGGCACCTTGATTAAGTAATGTGATTCAATAAAATGGTTAAATAACGGTTTCATAAATTATTATTCAAGTATTAGTTTTTTTGGATGAATAGTGTTTTTTAATTAAAAATTTAATTAAAAATAATTAGAAAATTATTTTTATAAAAATGACTTTATTTTTGAACTCAGAGCATCGATATTATGTTAAGGTAATTTTTGGGGATTTTTCTGAAAAAAATGAATTTTCGATGAATAGTGTTTTTATTTAAAAATTAAATTAAAAATATTTAGAAAATTATTTTTATAAAATGGATTTCATTTTTGAAATCAGAGCATTGATATTTGGTTAATGTGAAATTTTGGGATTTTTCTGAGAAAGTTGAATTTTCAGTGAATAGTAAAAATACAGTTTTAGGGTTTCAGTATGTTTAATGACATCATAACGGTGTCATGATGATGTCATGAGATCTTTTGAGGGTTGGCCGGCCAAGGGTGATGAATTATTGTTTTGGGGGCCCCATGTGGCCTAACTCCATGATAAATGCCAAGGGAGAGCACATGGGTTTGAGAAAAGCACATGTGAGGTGTCCCTTGGCCATTAATGCTTTGTCCCCTCACTTTCCCTATAAATACCCACCCTTTCCTCCTTTAGTTTTCACTCCCAACTCTCCCCCAACGAATTTATGGTCTTCTTATCTCCTAAAGAGTCCTCCCAAGGTTCCCCCAAGCCCTCAAGGTCCAATCCTTTGAGTTTCAAGAGTCACGTTTTAAGGTAAGGGATCCGACCCCTCTCTTTCTTTTCATGTAATCTCTTTTATGTCATTCCTTTTATGCTCCATGTTTTTATGTGAGAGGATGTTATTTTATATTCCTCTTACTTCCCTTTCATGTTTATATGATGATATATCCCCTCTTACTCTCATCATTTCATTTTATGAAAGTTTAAGTGACGCCGTTAGGCTGCCGAATTTTTAAGGGATTCTTTCACCCTTCTCATTTTTCAAGTTCGATTTTCATGTCAAGTCTTTCAAGTTCCTTTTTATTATGTTGGGGTATTGTCTCTATATCTATCATACTGATCTCTTATGATCATATGATGAGGGACCCTATTTGATCTTGCCAATTCTTTTTTATTGAAGTTTAAGTGACGCCGTTAGGCTGCCGAATTTTCATAAGAGAAATCTAATTTTTGTCTTCCTTCCATGTTTTTCATTTCAAATGGTATGTCCTTCAAATTTCATTACCATGTCCATATATCCTTCTTATTCTGTCCCCTACTGTTTTATGGATCATTTATGAGTGGGTGACCCATGTCCCCTCTCTTTTCAATGTTTTCTAAAACCCCAAAACATAGCCGTTATGCTGCAGAATTTTCGTCTCAAAATGCCTCCCCCTCTTTTCTCAAAATTATTTTATGTTATAAAGTGAATACTCAAAGCTCTTATTTCTACAAGGGTATTCACATATATATCAAAATGTTCCATTTTAAATTCTGGGATTTACATACATGAGACCCGCTTTCCCTTTCCGTGGGTTTAAAGTGACGTAAAGATCATGTCTTTAAAGCAGTTTTTAAAATGTTATGATTATGAAATGAAACCCATTTATTTTATGCTATGTGGGTTATTTATGAAATGTTTGATGATGATATATGTGGATCACATGATAATAAAGTCAAATTTAAGGGTGAGCCCTGATAGCGCTCCAATGCATTGGGTAATGATGTAACCACTAGAGATTACAATTTTCACGATACCTTGGTGAATAACCTTGGTAATTTTCAAATGACACATTGGGGATGGACCTTGGTGATATGTTCATGATTGTCTATGTTAAATGATGTAGATACATATTCAAGTTATGAAAAATGTTGTTTTTATTATGAAATGCCTCATGATTTCTTTCTCATGCCTTAAAGTTCTTTTCATGTCCTTATTGAAGTATATCAAGTTTACATGTAAAATGTTCCTCTTGTTTCCCTTACTGGGCCTTCTGCTCACCCTTTCTTTTGATGTATGTCCCCAGGTTATGAGATGCAGTAATGAACCTAGAATGAACTTAAGGAGACGCCTTTCAAGTGTTTAAGAAGAATGTTTTATGTTGTTTTCATGTATTATGTTCCTGGTTTCCAAGACACTAGACCTTAAAGATCCTCAGTTTTGTGTAATGTAATGAAAGTTTATGTTATAAAAAGGTGGGATGCTATAGTTGGTATCAAAGGATGGTTTAGTTATTTGTTGAAATTAGGATATAAAAACTTTAGGAAGAACCCTATAAAAAAAGTTTAAATATAGGAAATCTTCCTGGTATTTTGGTGAGTATTGAGTAAGGGGTTTCCAAGAAAATACATCCCTGTCTGGATACGAGCAGGTAGAGGTGGCTCTGGCACAGATGTACATAGGGGTAAAACCCGAAAACACCGCTTTGAGCTAGACTCGAACGGGAACTCGTACACGACAACGGGCCTTGCTGCACTCTTGGTTACGACACTCCTGGGGGATATGCTTTGGTAAATTTATAAGCTTAGTATGAACCATTGTTAAAGGATCAAAGATAAAATAAAATAAAGGTTCACATAAGAATATATGATCATGGATAACCTATATGGGAACCTAGGGGATCACAAGTTAGGGTATACTTTTCAACTACAAGTTATCCTTATATGCTTTAAGTTTCTTTTCTTGATTATTGGCTAAGTATTTAAGCCCCTAATTATAGTTTCTTTTCTTAGTTAATGGCGGGAAATGGAAGAACATGTCTCAACAACCAATGTGATAGGAAATGCTATGATTGCCGTATTAAGATGACAGAGATGATTAAGGGATTAAAATATGATTTTTATTTTGGAATACGTTCACTATTTTGGGGACCCTATATGATCGAGGTAAATAGATTACAACGGTATTTTCATTGAGGAGTAAGGTTGACTTATATTTTGAAGAATCGATGAATTTAAGGTGGACTTATAGTAATTTAGGTTACTTACGGGAATGATTAACCTATCTTGGATAAAATATGTTTAGGTTAGCTACTTTTATTATAAGATGTTAGGAGTGGTTGATGTTGTTTGGAGATGAACAATGAAGTTTATTTTGGAAGACTATGTTATCAAATCTTTCTTGTATTTGGGTTTCAATCTCAGTTTGGTTTATTTTGAGGAATCTTAAGGACCATTATTTACGGAATGGACGATGATGAACTTTGGGTAGTACCATGGAACTTGAAGATTTAAAAGTAGTTTCCATTCCTATGGGATTATTTCTTTTTGAAGAGTTATTTTTTACCTTACTCTTTTTGTTTTTGGGATAATGTTTAAAGATAGAAGAAATAGATAGTTGATCTTTTGTGGATTATGTGATTCTCTAGAAGATGATTCTTGTGTTTTGATGAGACCAAGTAGTATTGAATGCTCATAGTTTATAGAAAAGATTAGTTTTGGGTAGAAACTTATTAAAGGATGAAACTCTACATGAAGGTAGATATATTTCCTTGTGTTTTTGTTCTATGTTGTAAATGAATTCCTCAAAGTTATGAAAAGGAACGTAAAACAAAAAAGTTGTTGGTTTACGTTTCCTACTAGGTAATCAAAGACCGCTTGCACACATCATAATTTTGGGATTTTCTGGTGGTTAACTTCCTCATAATCATGTTTTCTATCACTCTCCTTTAAGAACGTTACCCTTTGTTTTCTCCTCCATGTCCATATTTCCTACATGGAATCCTAGTATGAGTAAACTCGGGTGGCCTTTGTACTTCCTTTTCTTTCTTTTAAAGTAATGGTGTTACTGACTCTTTTTCCGATGTGGGACTTTAAATGAAATTTCAAAACCCAATTTTAAAAATTGCGAGGACGCAATTTCTTAAGGGGGAAAGATTGTAACGGCTCGAAATTTTGAATAAATCTTGTTCCCTAATTTCATGTGTTATTTTATTTTATTTTTATACTAAACAAAAAAAATTTATTTGATAAACATGATTATAATTAAAATGAGACCAGTGGGTTTTGACTGTTATATGACCATCAGTCAATACGACCACTGTGAACAAAATGTTTTGATTATTGTCTCCAAATATAAGTAATCTTGGTTAACTATTATAGAAAGAAGATTTGATGGCCTCACCTAGTAGTCTTGGACCGATCGAAGCCCATCTAACAGAGCTTGGGAAGGAGGTAGCACCATTGGGCTTTGCTCTGGATCAAATCCAAGCCGAACTTCATCATGTGAAGCTGGAACGGAATCGCCTTCGTGAGAAGTTCAAACTGATAGAAATTACTACTCGGGCAATGTTGACTGAGTCGCCCCAAGCTTCTATCACCCTAGCACACCTTACTCTTAGGTCTTATGCTGGTATTATAAGGGGCTATGTAACGAGACCGTAACTACCTTGTGTAAACCTTGTTTTAAATAAAAATTGGGATTTCTTCTTATGATGAAGTTTATGAATTTTGAAATGACCGGATAAATATAGTACGCATATTTTTGATGAATTTTAGAAAAATTATATTTTAAAAATGTTTATGTAAACCTTAAATAATTAAAAATGTGTAATGATTTTCAAAAAATGGTCTTCTACAATTATGTTCAGTACAAAATTTGGAGTCCAATAAGATCAACTTAATTTTTGATGAATAGTAAATTATGAATAGTGATTTTACGCTTAGGATTAGTAAGGTGACCAAATGGATTAGTAATCTCACTTAAAGAAAGTTTTAAAATAATCTAGGCACCCTGATTAAGTAATGTGATTCAATAAAATGGTTAAATAACGGTTTCATAAATTATTATTCAAGTATTAGTTTTTTCGGATGAATAGTGTTTTTTAATTAAAAATTTAATTAAAAATAATTAGAAAATTATTTTTATAAAAATGACTTTATTTTTGAACTCAGAGCATCGATATTATGTTATGGTAATTTTTGGGGATTTTTCTGAAAAAAATGAATTTTCGATGAATAGTGTTTTTATTTAAAAATTAAATTAAAAATATTTAGAAAATTATTTTTATAAAATGGATTTCATTTTTGAAATCAGAGCATTGATTTTTGGTTAATGTGAAATTTTGGGATTTTTCTGAGAAAGTTGAATTTTCAGTGAATAGTAAAAATACAGTTTTAGGGTTTCAGTATGTTTAATGACATCATAACGGTGTCATGATGATGTCATGAGATCTTTTGAGGGTTGGACGGCCAAGGGTGATGAATTATTGTTTTGGGGGCCCCATGTGGCCTAACTCCATGATAAATTCCAAGGGAGAGCACATGGGTTTGAGAAAAGCACATGTGAGGTGTCCCTTGGCCATTAATGCTTTGTCCCCTCACTTTCCCTATAAATACCCACCCTTTCCTCCTTTAGTTTTCACTCCCAAATCTCCCCCAACGAAGTTCTGGTCTTCTTACCTCCTAAAGAGTCCTCCCAAGGTGCCCCCAAGCCCTCAAGGTCCAATCCTTTGAGTTTCAAGAGTCACGTTTTAAGGTAAGGGATCTGACCCCTCTCTTTCTTTTCATGTAATCTCTTTTATGTCATTCCTTTTATGCTCCATGTTTTTATGTGAGAGGATGTTCTTTTATATTCCTCTTACTTCCCTTTCATGTTTATATGATGATATATCCCCTCTTACTCTCATCATTTCATTTTATGAAAGTTTAAGTGACGCCGTTAGGCTGCCGAATTTTTAAGGGATTCTTTCACCCTTCTCATTTTTCAAGTTCGATTTTCATGTCAAGTCTTTCAAGTTCCTTTTTATTATGTTGGGGTATGATCTCTATATCTATCATACTTATCTCTTATGATCATATGATGAGGGACCCTATTTGATCTTGCCAATTCTTTTTTATTGAAGTTTAAGTGACGCTGTTAGGCTGCCGAATTTTCATAAGAGAAATCTAATTTTTGTCTTCCTTCCATGTTTTTCATTTCAAATGGTATGTCCTTCAAATTTCATTACCATGTCCATATATCCTTCTTATTCTGTCCCCTACTGTTTTATGGATCATTTATGAGTGGGTGACCCATGTCCCCTCTCTTTTCAATGTTTTCTAAAACCCCAAAACATAGCCGTTATGCTGCAGAATTTTCGTCTCAAAATGCCTCTCCCTCTTTTCTCAAAATTATTTTATGTTATAAAGTGAATACTCAAAGCTCTTATTTCTACAAGGGTATTCACATATATATCAAAATGTTCCATTTTAAATTCTGGGATTTACATACATGAGACCCGCTTTCCCTTTCCGTGGGTTTAAAGTGACGTAAAGATCATGTATTTAAAGCAGTTTTTAAAACGTTATGATTATGAAATGAAACCCATTTATTTTATGCTATGTGGGTTATTTATGAAATGTTTGATGATGATATATGTGGATCACATGATAATAAAGTAAAATTTAATGGTGCTCCCTGATAGCGCTCCAAGGCATTGGGTAATGATGTAACCACTAGAGATTACAATTTTCACGATACCTTGGTGAATAACCTTGGTAATTTTCAAATGACACCTTGGGGATGGACCTTGGTGATATGTTCATGATTGTCTATGTTAAATGATGTAGCCACATCTTCAAGTTATGAAAAATTTTGTTTTTATTATGAAATGCCTCATGATTTCTTTCTCATGCCTTAAAGTTCTTTTCATGTCCTTATTGAAGTATATCATGTTTACATGTAAAATGTTCCTCTTGTTTCCCTTACTGGGCCTTCTGCTCACCCTTTCTTTTGATGTATGTCCCCAGGTTATGAGATGCAGTAATTAACCTAGAATGAACTTAAGGATATGCCTTTCAAGTGTTTAAGAATAATGTTTTATGTTGTTTTCATGTATTATGTTCCAGGTTTCCAAGACACTAGACCTTAAAGATCCTCAGTTTTGTGTAATGTAATGAAAGTTTATGTTATAAAAAGGCGGGATGCTATAATGAAGGATGATTTTGGGAGGACCCTTGAAGAACTATTGTGAGTGAATTTAAAGATAACCTCAGGACATGATATGTATATTTTTAGGAAATGGATTCATTTAGAAGGAGCCACAATAAGAATCCCATAAGGACATGACTATTGTGGTCACTTGAATACCTATTATTTTATGAGATTATCTGCATGGTATTTCAAGTGATTATCCTGCAAGAGATTCATGAGATATCTTGTAATAATATAGAAGTCAATTATAGTGAATAAATTGGGTACTATAACATAAATCTAACCTATAAAGTAGCTTTCTTTAATGTTCAAACGTTTTTTATCATTTTTTTATTTTTTGAAATGGATGAAATTTTTGGGTGATGTTTTCTAACGAAAATAGAATTCATTAATACTCGAAATATTCAAAAAGGGTTCAATAAAGGTGGAATTAATAAAATGAAAATTTGTTCACTTATTTACCCCTTTACCTCTCAGTGATCTCACAAAATTTATGATCTATAATTGGTATTAGAGAAAATCCATCTCTCCTCTGAAATAATCAAGGATAGTCATATAATATATTAATCATATAAATAGTCATGGACTATCAATTTTTGATGGTGTGATTTTTCATTAATAGAAAATAAATATGCTTCCATATATTATGTCACAAGGCCATAAGGTATGTTGTGATAAAAAAAGTTATATTTTATCTACTTTTAAGAGTTTCTCCATTACTATTTTTTACTAAAAATAATCACTGAGTGTATAGAAAATAAGAAAATGTCATTTTATCATCTCTATCTGATAAATTCTACCCAAATATAATGGAACATAAAGAATACAATGAGAAATGGGTAAAACTATAAAATTTATAGAAATGTAATATAAATATTAAGGAATCCAAACATCGTATATAGAGTTAATATTTTTAATATATAATTATGGATGATTATTAGGGTATAAATAAATCCATTAAAACAGTTAATGATATTGTTATCATTTTAAGAGGATTTGGGGATAATATAGACGATTTAATAATTTTAAAGTGGCCTTTGAGGAATTTCAATGATAGATTAGACCAAAATATATAATCTCTAGAAGAGATAGGTGACTACTATATTGATGAACTATATTTCACAATAATTTACTAAAAAATGAGAAAAAATTTTATTTAAAAGAAAATTGAGGATGAGTTGGAATTCAAACAGATGATGAAAAAGATGAATAATTATTCTATAGGCAGGAACCAAAATAATGGGAGATCATGGTATATGGGGTTCTAAAATAATGGTATCATTAGAAGGAATTTTTCTATATTGAATCAAGTATCTATGATATGAACTTGGTTCATGGATAACTAAAGATTCATGAAGGGTTTCAGAATCCAAAGGGATACACTAGTGTGTATTGAACACATCTTGAGATGATGGAAAAAATATGTAATTATAAAATAAAAAACCATCAAAGGTGATGATATTTTTATTGTGAAAGTTTTTTTGGGTAGTTTAACATCATGTGACAAGAAAATTATTTCCTATCATTAGATAGAATATGCCCCAATCTCTCTATTCAAAGAAACTTTCAATGTACCCTAAAGCTCACATGATTTGTTCTTTGTGTGATAAAAAATAGAAAAATGGAGAGTCGATTGAGCTATATGATATTTCATGACAGGGAGTATGTGGTTCTATACACATTTATGGATGAGTTGGAATCCTTAGAAAACATGGTTCTCACTAAGGGACATTTCTATATGTGGTAAAAATTCATGGTTCGTACTAAACTGGAAGATCTAGGCATAATTATATATCTAATTATTAGAGGAAAAAAATCACACATAGTTATTATTAGAGAATCCCTTAGGCATGTCTAAACCATACATGTGGGTAGGAGGATTTTTATTCCATGCATCATGGGTGGGACAAGGATTTGAGACTTCAGTGTCACTATGTATCCTATGATCATAGGAATCAAACCAAATAATGTTCATGAAAATTAAATTCTATTATATATATTGGTATCATGTGATTTTAAGAGGGACACTATCACTCTCATACCAAGATTTCTCATATTCCAAAGGATTTTATATGGATTAAGTTTTCATGCATGGAATAATTTGTAACTAAATATAAAAGTGATATATTGGAATAACTATATATTACACCCTAAAGGTTTAAAAATAAATTGAAATTTATGCAACATCGAGTCTCTAAAAAATAACACACTTTTTAGGAAGATAGTTATAAACTACTCGTTAGACATTATTTTTCTTTTTCTATGATTTGAATTTCAAAAAATAGTCATATGTCATTGTGATCAGTAAGTTATTTGGAGTCTGATAAAACCAACTTGTTTTTTTGTGAATAGTAACATACCCTCGTGAATAGTAATATGAATAGTAATAAAACCCTTATGAATATTAAATTTTATTATTATTTTATTTTCTTAAGGTTATAAGATAATGATATCTTGATTAATTTTTCAATTTGATATAAAATCAGTTATAGCTTTAAAATTGTTATTTTTGGAATAAAACGTGATTTTAATAAAAATTTAAATTAATAATTTTTAGAAAATTATTTTCAAAAAATTTAGTTCATTTTTTAATTATACATGTCAAAAAATGGTTTGGATGAATTTTCTGAAACACTTGAATTTTTGGTGAATACTTAAATTTGATATTTTACAAAAAAATGCTAAATAAATGAATTTTTGCATCAATCTTGAGTCATGGATGATGTAAGTGGATATTGTTTTGAACTCAAATGAACTTATTACTATTTTGGATCACATTAATCAATAATATTTATAGTCTTGAGAAAAAATATTAAACTAATGATTAAAACAATGGAAACCCCCACCTCTCCTCCACTATAAATACCATCCTCACCCCCCCCCCCCCCTCTTCCTATCACACCTCTCAATCTTTTATAATTGTATAAATTATAAAAAATAAACTTCCCAATTATCTTACCCAAATCCAAGACCTAATGTTCTCACCAAAATTCCAAAAGAAAAGGCCTTAGAGAGGATCTCAAGGAAAATAGATCAAGAGGTAAAAATCCTCTTTCATTTTCTTGTGTTATCTTTTTAATTATTTTATTTTATTATACTCTCTTATACCTCCCTTATACAAGAATAATTAAAGATATATTATTATATATATTATGTATTTTCTTCATGTTTATGGAAAAATTAATCATCATTATTCCCCTTCTCTTCCAATTATTCTAAAAATAAAATTATCATCTGTGATGAGTCGATTTACCGACATCATGGACGATGTGTCTAAAATTTCCTTTACTTCATTAAAATATGGTTGTAAAACTGTTTTCATGGTTGAAACAGATTTTAAATTGTATTATATATCCTCTTTAATGTTCATTATTTATCATATATACATAATATTATGTTATATAATGAAACTAGTTCATGATTATCAAAGAACCGCAAAAAATGATCTAAATGGATATAACTAAAGATTTATCTAATGATTAATACAAATACCATATAAAAAATTATTTGTGGAATATTTTTATATTATAAAAACATATTAATACAATTTCATTCCACTTTGGTAGTTTCTCTTTCATTTGACAAGGAAATCCTTATAAACTGATCTTAAAAATCAGGTAAAGAACGCACCTGAAACAATGGAAGGAACAAAATATTATTAATTAATGGGTGTAATAATGATATAAAATGATCATATAAGGTGTTATAAACATCAAAATATTTCTATAAAATATTAATACCACTCTTTTAACCATTATACAAGATCTTTAAACAATTTTCAAGTAAGACAAACCCGAGGTAATGGAATTCTTAACCCAATTTTCATTTTTTGGGCTAACTTCTACATTATTAATTATGTGGTATTAATATTATTTTTGTGATGAATTTTAGTTTATATTATGATTTATTATGTTTATTTTCATTATTTAAACATATTAATTTCATTCAATAAATTCTCACATCAATTATATGATATTTTTAAAGGTATTTCCTTTAAAAAATCCTCTTTTAAAATTCTATTTTACAAAATTCAAAAGCAATTATTTTATACAATTATTAATGTTTTATGATTATGTTTTGGTTCATGGGAATTATTTAAGTCTAATTTTGGGACCTATATATCCCTCCAATTTATTGGGTATGTGAAAGTTGGAGGTTGGTCGTATGGTTACTCAAAGTTTAACTGTGATGGTTACACAATAAGGTAGTCATGAGGGTTACATTGTAAGGTATCCATGAGGGTAAAAATCATAAGGTAGCCAATAGGGTTGAAAAATTAAGTAATTAATGCCCCAGGATTCCCTTATGCTCTTTTTATTTTGTCTATGATATATGTAAATCTCTTGTTTTAGAAAGTATATGATTCCTTATGGGTGAGAAGTATGTCTTTGTGAAAATGATTTCATGTGTTTATAAGTATTCATGGACTAATGATTAGATTCCTTATTTTTATATCCCTTAATGATATTTTTATGATCATCCCATGTTTTTAAATTATTTTCATATCTTATAAGTATTTTTATGAGAAATAAGGAATTCAAGTTAAATGTTATGCTGATTTTTCAAAGAAATCATGTTTTTTTTTGTGTTTAAAATTTTATCTTTTGGAATAAATGGATACTAATTTAATGGTACCCACTTTTTATGCTTGTGGGTTGATACGTATGAGTTATATCCTAACTTTACAAGACAATAAACCAAAAATATCTTTGGAAATGTAAAGAATTTAAATATAGTTGAAATAACTAGAATATGTAATGTTTAAGGTTGTGGCTTTATAGTTGGTATTAGAGAACGATTTAGATAACATTAAGGGTTAAGATAATGTTAATAAAATACCATAAATGATTATTGCCTTATGTTTAGGCTGAAATGATATAAAATTTAAAGATTACCATGTTTCCTTATCAAAGATATGTCTATTTCGAATGGTTTTTCACAGAAGAAACAGGAAATCTAAAGTTGGAAGGAATTGAGAGGCTGATATATTTCCAAATCCACAACCAGGAATGGTGAGAATTAGAACCAAGAAGTTTGTGAAAATAATTAATCATTTGAAACAAGAAATAAATGGCGATGGAATCCATGTAAGAGAACAACGAGAGATACCACAAAGGAACATAATGATAGTGGAACATTTTATAAAGCAACACCTGTAACACACCAAGGTTTTCTAAAAATAAATTTAAATTCATGAAACTTTATTTTAAGAAGATATTTATAACTAGATTTTAAATATAATTTTACTACTTCTATGTTTTGAATTTCAAAAAATGGTCATCTATAATTGTGTTCAGTATGTTATTTGGAGTCTAATGAAGACCAACTTGTTTTTTGGTGAATAGTAACATACCCTTATGAATAGTAATATGACCCTAATGAATAGTAAAATTTATTATAATATTATTTTATTAAGGATTTAAGATAATGATATCTTGATTAAGTTTTCAATGTGATATAAAAGCAGTTATAGTTTTTAAATTATTAATTTTTTAATTAAATATGATTTTATTTAAAAATTAAATTAAAAATATATTGAAAATTATTTCCAAATAATGGACTTCATTTTTCAATTCTACATGTCAAGAAGTTATAAGGGTAATGTATTGAGATTTTTGTGAAATTCTTGAATTTTTGATGAATAGTGAAATACGGTAAAATACTGTATATTCAAATTGTGAGTAAAATACACTATTTATGACATCATAAGTGATGTAAGACCATTTGTTTCAAACTCACATAAAAGTATTAATATTTGGGGTCATGTAAATTAATATTATTCATAGTCCTAAACAAAAAGTATACAATAATGATTAAAATAATGAAAAACACCACATCTCCTCCACTATAAAAACTACCCTCATTCCCTTATACCTCTCACACCTCTCAAGCCTTGAGCCTTACAAAATTTCATCCCAATACTCCTCCAAAGTCTCTTCCCCATGTCCTAGAGCTACTAGTATCACCAAATGGTTAAAACCAAAGGCCTTAAAAAGGATCTCTAGGAGAAGAGATCAAGAGGTAAACATCTTATTTTATTTTCTTTCTTTTCTTTCATTTTATATTATTCTTTTTCATTATCTTTAGATTATGTTTCAATATTTAACTCCATATACCCCTTACTTCCCATATTATGTAATAATGATTAGATACCTTTTTTCTATCATCAAATTAATTTATGAAATTTTAAGTGACGCCGTTAGGGTGCCGAATTTTCGTAAGGGATTTCTCAAGTTTTCTTTTATTTTGAGTTCCTTTATTTTATTCTTATTTACTCACCTAATATTATAAAAGAGGCATGTAAAATTCATAAATATTGTATATTTATGATTTTCTCATGTTCATGGAAAATTAATCATCAATATTCTTCTCCTACCCTACTTATTCAAGGAATTAAAAACATTGTATGTGATGTGTCGAATTACCGACATCATGGATGATGTGATTTCAATTTGCCTTAATTATTTAAAGGATGGAAATTAAACCATTTTTGTGGTTGATCCAGGTTATAATATATTTATTTTGTCTCATCCTTGGTTTTGGAATTCTTTTGTACTCATGTTTTAACTTTATAATATAAAATGAGGTCGTTATTATCAAAGAACAACTAAAATGATCTAAACGAACATCATTAATGTTTTAACTTATGAAGCAACATCATGTAAGAATTAAAAATAATAAATTGTATAATTAATGGTTCTATAAATATTTAAAAATTAATACTTTATAATTCTGGAGTTTCACTTTCAATCAACAAGAAAAATCTATCATGAAGTGATCATGAAAAACATGTAAAAAACACACACCCAAAAAATGCACGGAACAAAATACTAACAATTAATGGGTGAAATGATGTTATAAAATGATCATATAGGATTTTATAAAGATTAATATGTTTTTTTAAGATAATAATAACACTCTTTTAACCATTATACATGAGGTTTAAACAAGTGTAATGTAAGACAAACCCGAGAGAAGGGAATTCATAACCTGATTTCCATTCTTTGGGTTAACCATCTACTTCATTATTTATGTTGTATTAAAATTTTCTCTGTTATTAAAATTGTCTATATTATGATGATTTGTGTTTATTCATAGTTTATATACATATTACATCCACTCTACTATTTCTCACTTCAATTATATGATTTATGTAAGGGGATTTTCTTTTAAAATCCTCTTTTAAAATTCTATTTTATGAAATTTCAAAGACAATGTTTTTATGAAATTATTCATATTGTATGATTGTGTTATGGTTCTTGTGAATTGTTTATTATTAATAGTGTAACCTATATTCTCCTCCAATTCATTGGTTATGGGTATGTTGGAGGTCAGCCGTATGGTTACTCTAAGTGTAACAGCGATGGTTACACAAATTATAAGGTAGCTGTGAGGGTTACAAATTGTAAGGTAGTCGAGATGGTTACAAGATTATGTATGTAATTCTCCAATATACCTTTATTGTTATTTATATTTTTTCATGAATTGTGTAAATATTTTAGAAATTTCATGTTTCAGAAAGTATGAATATATGAGTGATGATTATGTCTTTTGAAAATGTTTTCATATGTTACACGTATTCATGGACTAATGTGGTATTTCCTTCTTTTATATCCCTTACTAAGATTTTAGTGCTAATCCCATGTTTTTTTAAATGATTTTCATAGTTCATAAGTATTTGTAAGACAATGATGGAATTCAAGTTAAATGTTTGAATAATTTTAAAGTAAATCGTGTTTTAAGCTTTAATGTTTTATTTTTTTTAAAAATGAAAATTGTTTTTATGGTATCCACTTTGTAACAATGTGTAATTTTATGAATTCATTATGTCCCAATTCTCTAAATCTATAAACTTTAAAATATCCTCAATGTTAAATTAAGTTATTTATTGACTAAAATCAAGATTATGTAATGCAATATGGTTGGGTCCTTATAACACCATCCTACTTTTAGTGGATCTTCTGACCTAGTAGTGGTTGAAGGATGGATTAAAGAACTTGAAAATATATTTGATGTTATGTTATGTTGAAATAATAATTAGGTAAGTCTTTCCATTTATCGTTTTGAAGGTGAAGTAGATCAATAGTGGTCAATGGTCAAGAATATCATGGATAGAGAGGATAATTGTGCCATAAAGTGGGATGAATTAAAAATAATTGTCATTGAAAAATATTTCCTAAGGTGGTTTGACTTAGAATAGAGAATAAATTCTTTTAATTGAACAAAAACGATGAAGATTCAGTGGTTATGTATGAAGAAAATATTACCCAACTGGTGACTTATGCTCTAAATATTATTTTGGATCTTGATAGCAAAATCAACCCTTTTCACTCAAGATTGAATCCAATATATCAAAGGGAATTGGCTCCTATAATTACAAAAGTTATGGAAAACATGTCTAATGTGATTAGAGGGTAGAAATGGAGTATTCTGATGATCTTGTTTACTACAAAGACAAACAAAATAAGTGTTCTAGATTGAAATTTATGGGTAAGAATCAATTAAAGAAATCTTATGGTAAGAAATTTTAGTTTCCATTTTGTGAAAAGTTTGGTAAAAAGAACCCTAGGGAATTCCTGATGATAAGTCTAGAACAATGGCCTGATATTGTAATAAAGATTATATTCATATTAAAACTAATAATAAAACTGTAATGTGTTTTAAATGTCATGACATGGGTCATTATGAAAATTTCTACCCAAAGAGAGATCTGAATGATTCAAAGAATCTATAATATAAGCAGAAAGGTGTAGTGAGATCCTTTACAACTACGCCAGCATATGTTGGGCCATCCAATAAAGTTGTATCAGGTACCTTGTTTGTTTACTCCAATTTTACAAAATGATTTCTTGATATGAGGTATACACATTCCTTTATTTGTAAGAAATTTTATGGTAAATTGGAAATATCACCCCAAAAAATAAGGCCAAGAATTATAGTTAAAACATCTGGGGTGAAATATTATAGTAGAGATAAATTATAAGAATTTTTCTATTTTGGTTTGTGGAAAGAATTTACCTTCAAACCATATTGTTTTCCCTTAGTAGATTTTGATGTCATTCTAGGCATGGATTGGATTTCTATTTAACATTATAAGATTGATTTAGAGCTAAAAAAATTGTTTTTTCAGAAATAGTTTCATTTTGTATACAATAATGAACCCATGCAATTGATAATATATTAGGAAGCTGAGAAACTATTGAAATATGGAAATAAAAATTATCTTGATCATATTGTTGAAATTAAGGGAATTGTTCAGATTAATGATGTTCTATTGGTAATTGAATATCTTGATTTGTTTCTTGATGAGTTACTTGATGTTATTCTAGATAAGAAAGTTGAATTTACTATTGACATAGTTCTTGATGCTAATCCAATTTCAAAACCCCCTTATTGAATGGCTCAAATAGAACTTTTAGATTTGAAAAATAAATTGTAGGAATTATTAGATAAATGATACATTTAACCTATCACTTCACCATGGGGTGCACATGTCTTGTTTGTTAAAATGAAAGATGGTTCAATGAGACTTTTCATTGATTATAGAGCCTTTAATAACATAACTATTAAAAAAAGTATCTCTTGCCTTATATTGATGATTTGTTTGATTAGCTCTAAGGAGAATAGTATTTTTCTGAAGGTTGGCCTGAGGTTAGGGTACCATCAGTTGAAAGTAAAAGAATCAAACATCCTAAATACTGCATTCCAAAATAAATATTGGAATTATGAATTTTTTTCATGCAATTTGGGTTAACTAATGCACCTGCTATATTCATGGATCCTATGAGTGTAATATTTCATGAGTTCTTGGATAAGTTTGTGTTTGTTTTTATTGATGACATTCTTGTATATTCTAAAAGTAAATAGGAGCATGAAAAACATCTATGGGTTGTTTTTCAAACCTTCAAAATTAAATAAACTATATGGAAAATTCAGCAAGTGTAAATCATGGTTGCAACTGATTTCTTTTCTAAAGAATATTGTAAACAAGGATGGAATAATAGTTGATCCAACCAAAATAAAATTGTTTGATGAATGTACAGTACCAAAAATTGTTATAGAGATTCATAGTTTTTGTGGATTATAATGTTATTATAGATGGTTTGTTAAAAAAAATTAATGGTTATATAGACCACTAACTAAGTTAACATGAAATTGGTTAAATTTTTTTGGATAGAAGAATGTGATGTTTGTTTTTAGGAATTGAAAAGAATATTGGTGAATGCTCCAGTTATGACCCAACCTTCCAGAAATGGAGAATTTTTAATCTATATTGATGCTTCATTAAGGGGACTTGGTTCTATTTTGATGAAAAATTATCAGGTAATTTCTTATACTTTAAGAAAACTAAAACCTCATGATTTAAATTATCCCACATATGATTTCGAATTAATAGATGTGTTTTTTTCTTCGAAAATCTTGATGCATCATTTATACAAATACAAATGTGAAATATATACCGACTATAAAATTTTGAAGTATATGTTCACTCAAAATGAAATAAACATGAGGTAGAGAAGATGACTTGAATTGATAATGGATTATCATTTCACGATAAATTACTATCCGAAAAATGAAAACAAAGTCACAGATGCCTTGGGTCAAAAACCTCATGCATCATTAAACATGTTATGATTGGAACATGACCCTTTGATTAATGATTTGATGAATTTTGTCTTGGAATTTGTTTGTGGAGAAAATTACTCTATTTTGTTTTAGGTTTTAGTGGATATATCTCTATCATATAGAATTAAGAAAGCATAGAAGTCATTCGGGGAGTTACCGAAAAAGGTATAATTGGTTAAAGTTGGTAAGTTGTGAGAATATAACATTAATAAAGGTTGTGTTTTAACATTTGGAAAATTATTGTCTGTGCCTTATGTTTCCCAATTTAAGAAATAATGGTTGTACAACGCTCATAGTTCTCCATTTTCAGTTCTTCCTAGTAAAAAAATATGCACAGAGTCTTTTGGGAGTATTAATAGTGGGATGGAATGAAAAAAGATGTTGTAGATTTTATAGTGAAATGTTTAACATGTCAACAGTTCAAAGAATAGCGGCAGTTATCGAAGGGGATGCTTCAGGCTTTACCAGTGCCTAAGTGGAAATGAGAAAATATATCCATGGAATTCATTGTGGGGATACTAAGGACTTCTCAAGGTAAAAATTCAATCTAGTTTATTATTTATTGACTGAATAAATCTACTCATTTCCTCCTGAATCGAGATACTTTGTATTTAGACCAGATTTCTTAAATGTACATCAAAAATATTTTCAGGTTACATGGATTTTCTCTTTCTATTGTATTTGACCATGATCCTGTGTTAACTTCAAACTTTTGGAAAGGCCTTCAGAAGTCATTGGGAAGAGAAATAAATTTCAATACAGATTTTGATCCTCAATCAGATAGGTAGTCATAATGGAAGACTCAGACTTTGGAGAACATTCTTCGAGCTTGTTCAATGGATTTCCAGGGATGTTGGGATTATCATATTTCTTTAGTTGAATTTTCTTATAATAACAGTTTTCATTCCATTATACAGATGGAACCATTTGAGGAATTATATGGGAAGCGGTGTGGAACTCCATAATTTTGGGATGAAGTTAGGGAAAGAAAATTTATGGGACAAGAATTAGTAGAATAAGTGGATGAGAAAGTAAATATGATCGAGTAACAAATGAGGATAGCTCGTAGAATAAATAAAATTTAAGTAGATAATAGGTGGAAAAAATTTTCTTTTGAGGTAGGTGATCATGTTTTTCTTATAATATCATCATGGAAAAGTGTTATGATTTTTGGTAAGAAATTAAATCTAGTTCTATAGTTTATTAGGCCTTATAAAATCCTAGAGAAATTTGGACTAGTCACCTACCAAGTAGCTTTGCCTCTGAGTTTATCTCAGGTACATTCTAATTTTCATCTTATGATGTTGAGAAAGTATGTTCCAGATTCATATCATGTTTTGATCCCAGAAGCAGTTCAGCTGGAAGAGAACCTTTCTTATGAAGAGAAACATGTTTAGATTCTTAATCGAAGAGAACAAGTATTACAGAATAAGGTAATCCACCAGGTAATGGTTTTTCAGAGAAACCACATGATTGAGGAAGAAACATGGGAATCTGAAAAATATATGAGGGAAATGTACCATCACTTGTTTAATAAGTGAATAAAATTGTGGGGACGTGATTTCTAGAAGGTGGGGAGAATGTAACACCCCAATGTTAGAAAAATAAATTGAAATTCATGAAAAAATGAGTCTCTACATAATGATTTTTTTAAGAAGATATTTTTAAACTAGCTGTTAAACATAATTTTTATGCTTCTATGATTTGAATTTCAAAACATGGTCATCTACGGTTGTGGTCAGTAAGTTATTTAGAGTCTGATAGAACCAACTTATTTTTTAATGAATAGTAACATACCCTTATGAATAGTAATATGAATAGTATTTTGAAGCTTATTAATAGTAAATCATACTATTATTTTATTTTATTAAGGTTATAAGATAATGAGATCTTGATTAATTTTTCAAGGTGATATAAAATTAGTTATAGTTTTAAAATTGTTATTTTTTGGAATAAAATATGATTTTATTTAAAAATAAAAATAAAAATTTCTAGAAAATTGTTTTCAAAAAATGAAGTTCATTTTTGAATTATACATGTTGAAAAATGGTTTGGGTAAATTTTTGGCATTTTTATGAAATTCTTAAATTTTTGGTGAATAGTTAAATTCGATAATTTACGAAAAGTGCTAAATAAATGAATTTCAACATAATTATTGAGTCATAGATGATGTAAATGGACATTGGTTCAAAATCACATGCACTTATTACTATTTTAGGTCACATGAATCAAGACTATTCATATTCTTGAGAAAAAATATTAAACTAATGATTAACTTAATGGAAAACCCCTCCTCTCCTCCAATATAAATACCACCCTCACCCCCTACCTCTCACACCTCTCAAGATTTGAAAATTGTAAAAATTAATCCCAATCCCTTTCCTAAGGATCTTCCCCACATCTGAGACTGATTGGTCTCACAAAAAGGCCAAAACCAAAGGCCTTAAGGAGGATCTCAAGGAGAAGAGATCAGGAGGTAAAAATCCTCTTCCATTTTCTTGTGTTTTCTTTCCAATTATTTTCTTTTCTTGTAGTCTCTTATACTCCTATTATATAATAGTAATTAAAGATATATTATTATATATATTAATTATTTTTATCATGTTTATGAAAAAAAATTATTATCATTCTTCCTCTCCCCTTCCTCTTATTCTAAAAATAAAAACACTATCCTTGATGTGTTGATTTACCGACATCATGGAAGATATGTCTTCAATTTCCTTTAATTCCTTAACATTTGGTAGTAAAACATTTTAATGGTTGAAAAAGATTGTAAATTGTATTATATATCCTATTTCATGTTCTTTAATTAACATATATACATAATATTATGTTATATAATGAAACTATTTCGTGATTATCAAAGAAACGACTAAAATGATCTAAACATGTTTCACTAATGATTTATCTAATGATTAATCCTCATAAAATATAACCAAAATGATATATGGAATCACTTAATATTATAGAAACATATTAATACCATTTCAATCCACTTCTGGTGTTTCTCTTCCATTTGAAAAGTAAATCCTTTACGAACCGATCTTGGAAATCATGTAAAGAACGCACTCAAAACAATGGAAAGAAAAAAAGTATTATTAATTAATGGGGGAAATGATTGTATAAAATGATCATATAAGTTGTTATAAAAATCAATTAATTTCTATAAAATATTAATAACACTTTTTTAACCATTATACAAAATTATTAAACAATTTTCAAGTAATAAAAACCTAAGGTAATGGAATTTTTAAGCCAATTTCTATTCATTAGGTTAACCTTCTACATTATTCAATATGTGGTATTAAGATTATTTGTGTGAAGAGTTTTTTATATTATAATTTATCATGTTTTTTTATATTATATACACATATTACTTTCTTTATATTAATTCTCACATCAATTATATGATATGTTTAAAGAAATTTCCATTAAAATTCTCTTTTAAAATTCTATTTTACAAAATTCAAAAGCAATGTTTTTATGCAATTATTCATGTTTTATGATGATGTTATGGTTCATGGGAATTGCTTATGATGAATGGTGGGACCTATATCTCCCTATAATTCATTAGGTATGTTTAGTTTTGAGGTTGTTTGTTTGGTTACTCCAAGTGTAACTGTTATGGTTACACAATAAGGTAGTAGTGAGGGTTATATTATAAGGTAGCCATGAGGGTTACAAATCATAAAGTAGTCGTGATTGTTACAAAATTAAATAAGTAATGCCCCAAGATACACTTATTCTCTATTTATGTTTTCTATGATTTATTTAAATGTCATGTTTCACAAAGTATATGATTATTTATGGGTGAGAAGTATGTCTTTGTGAAAATGATTTCATATGTTTATAAGTAATCATGGACTAATGGTTTCTTTCATTATTTTATATCACTTACTAAGATTTCTATGAACATCACATTTTTTAAATTATTTTCATAGGTTATAATTATGTTTAAGAGAAAAAATTAAGTCAAGTTAAATGTTATGAAGATTTATCAAAGAAATCATGTTGTTGTTTGGTGTTTAAAATTTTATGTTTGTGAATAAATGGATACTGATTTAATGGCACCCAAATTGTATTCTTGTGGGTTTATATATATGATTTATTTCATAAATTTATGAAACTATAAACCAAAAATATCTTAGGTAATGTAAATATGTTAAATCATGTTGAAATAACTTGAATAGGTAATGTTTAAGTTCGGTGCCTTATATTATATATCTCAAGGGAATTAGAATCAAGCCACAAGTAGTTTATATATTAAAAATTCCCAAGTAAGTTATAAATTAAATGTATGGAGGGAAATTTTTCTTTTATATTGTGGTTGAGACTAGGATTTGAGATCCAATCATCACTACATATCCTATGGTAATTGGAATTAATCCATACATAGTTATAGGATTGGATCCCCACATAGACTAAAATCATACATGGGGAAAGTGCATTATATCATTTTGTCATGGTTGGATCTAGGATTAGAGACCCAGGTGTCCCTACATATCTTGGGGTAATAGGAATAAATTCACATGGAGTTATGATATAAATACTATATAGTTTAGAATCCTCCATGGTTGACATGGAATATGAAGACAGAAATTACTGAGTCATTCTTGACCACTCTTGAATGTGGAGAAAATGGATGAATGAAATAATGTATTTAAATTCCTATATCAAGAATGATAATTCAATTATTAGTTGGAATATTCCACACCATTGGAGAAATAAACCATGTGATTAAGGTGGGACTCTCTGCTAGGACCATAACATCCACTATGTGCAAGATTTGGGTAATTTCATTGTTCACAATAGAATATTAAAGGGGCCCTTCCAAAACAAATACATCCCCTATGAATAAACTCTTATTAATTGTGTTATTCCCTAAAAAATCTGAGCATGGTTCCTTCTAGATTAGTTATTCCCTATTATAAGTGTTCCCTAATTTACAACTTAGAGGATGTGGGATCCAGGTCTAAGAAATTCCAAGAGGATATGTGCTCCAGTTATCTGGTTATTTATATATAAAAAGGGGTCATGAAGTCTATATTATGGAAAGATGACGTGTCTAATGGGATTTCAAATATCAATGGAGTGAATTATTTATAATGGATATGTTACCCAAAATTAAAGATCATGTGAATAGGTTGTTGTCATATTTCCTTGATAATGGGTACAATACATAGATGAATAACATTGAGGGTTCTTGATTTATCTATAATAGTTGGGTTATGGGTAGTATATATTATAACACATGAATATCCAACTAAACAAATGATGAAAGCCTATGGGTACTGCTTGACCATTGATAATAATGGAAGCTCATATTCAATAAGGTCAGGAAAATATCTATTGGATTATGGGGGGGCTCTCTTCTAGGATCAGAATTTCCACTAGGCTCAATATCCATGGAGTTGAATTATTCATTATAGAAGCCTAGTGGGGTACCATTAGATTAATTTTTCCATGTTTCCATTTTTTTCTTCATGGGGGAACCAAGGGAATTGGATTTCATGGTCTATGGGGTTTCAAGAGAAGGTTATCAACTTAAGGAATTGGTTGATATCAATTCAAATATAAAATAAATGAATTTATATCTTAAATAACATAAAATTAAGGAAGGGTTTGAGAACCCTAAATTCTACACTAGTGTGAATTAAAAATCAAGGTAAATGGATAATACAAGAAATTATGGAATACATAGTCATCAGGGGGAGACTGGTTCGTCTTAAAGGCCTCTGGCCATAGAGTTTAATGTATTAAGACAAGGACATTGTCATTTGGTTTAACATCATGTGACTAAGTCATTAAACCCTTTCCTTATCATGTCTTGTTCAATATAGTCAGAGTGGGATTCAATATTACCTAAGCTCAAATGAGTCATAGATTTCATGATAAACAAAGGAAAACTAGGTAGTAGATTGAGTTGTGTGAGAGTGAATGATTGAGAGTATATGGGGTGTTCACAGTTCATACTGGACTGGAGTCTATACATGGATCAGAATCTCATGGAGGGATATGATTATGAGTGATGATACTTCATGGATTATCCTGTAACAAAATATTTAGGCCCCATTTTGTATCACATGGTAATTGGAATCATGAAAAATATTGTTATTATAGGATAATTTCATGTATTTCTTAAGTTATTATGTTAGGGAGAGGTCATTCATATCATATTATGGATGGGCCCAGGATTTGGGACCTAGGAATCACTACATATATGGTGGTAACATGAATCAAGTCACCCTTAGTTTTTAAAAGGAAAATTATTTGCACAGGTTTGGCCTATATGGAATGATGGGGTACAATTTCTATATATATTATAGTTGGAACATGGATTTGGGATATAGGCGTCACTATATATTATATGAAAATAGGCTTAAACCCAAAAAAAATTTAGATGGAAATATCCCTATAATGGTTTGACCCATATATTGGGAGGGGGAATTATTTTATTTATAATGTGTATGGACACCCTATTTTTGATATGGGGTCACTATGAACTCTGTATCAATATAAATCAAGACACATATAGTTCATAGATATAATATTCCCTATGTAGGTATATCCCATAAGTAGAGAGTGTAATTTTTTCAATTTATATTTTTTATAAAGCTAAGATTTGATATCTGGGCATCACTACATATCTTGTGGCAAACAGAATTAATCCATACATAGTTCTTGAGTGGAAAATTATGATCACGTGTCGGAGCGATACACTAAGATGGGTACATTTTTTATTTATATTATGTCTAGACCCATGATTTTATACCAAGGAAAAAATACATGTATTTTGTAAATAGTAATCAAGAGATACGTAGTTCTTAAAAGAAAATTTCTCTAGGAAGGTTTGATATAAACATATATATGGTTATTTTTTCCGTTTATATTTTGGCTAGACACATGATTTGGGTCCTCGGTATCACTAAGAATCATGCGTTAAGAGTAATGAAGACACACTTAGTTATCGAATGGAATATTCTACATGTAGGTATGACTAATATGTTGATAGGGTAATCTTTCAATTTATATTACATTTGGACTGAATATTTGAGATCTAGGCATCACTACATATCTTTTTGTAATAGTAATCATGCCACATGTAGTTGTTGAATGGAAAATTCTCTGAGTATACCAAAAAAATATACATAGGGGAGATTTTTTTATATTTATACTATAGATGGACCTAGGATTTGAGTTTGGGAATCTCAATGTATCTTGTTTTAGTAGGAATAATTACACATATAGTTCTTGAAAACACTCGTTTTGTAGATCTGACTAACATGTAGATTTTGTGGTACATAATTTTGTTTTTTCATAGATATAGCTAATGTGCAATGAATTATTCAGGAAGTAACATCCTCTATGATATTTAAAATCTTTCATTATGACATCTTCTATGTAGTTTAACATCATGTGGTAAATAAAATAGAATTTTATGTATTTTAATGTCTTTTTTATATGATTTAGAATATGATGATAGCTCTGTGAAGTACTTCTTATGAAATATATCCTTGGTGTAGGGTGTAAGTCATTCCTAATCCACTATGGCTAATGAGTGAGTTGTATTATGATATACATTATGTATTATGTAAGGCCCTTACCACTTGGTTTCTAGCATTGGTGGATTCTTACTCATTATCGTCAAGGTTCTAACAAAAAATACCAATTCTCCTTGTAGGAATGGTAAAAGGACATCATTTTCCATGAAGGATCATGAAAACCAATTCTAATGAACCATGATGTTTTGAAACATATGAAACCATTTCTCATCGATCCATTCTAACTCATTTTGATGTTTTATTTATTATTTTTCATCTAGAAGTTTTACACAGATAGGTATTTAGAGTTAGGGAAACTGGACATTGATGGGAATCACAACATCAAACCCATGATCCATTGAATATAGGGTGACTTGTGTGGTAGTATCAATGTTGGTATGGTTGGCCCATAAAGAATGATTTAGCCTAGTTTTCCAAGACATATTATCCCTTTCCACAATTTTCTATAGTATATTTGATTGAATCATATTTAAACCCTCTATCTGTCCATTTGTTGCAACATGATAGCAAGATTAAATGATAGACTCAATGTTATATTCCTGATAGATCCTCTTCATCTTGGAATAAAATATAACGATTACATTTACTTTTTGGATGATATGTGGGACACATAATCATGTGATATTGTTTTACTTAATTTATTTGATGATATTATTCATCTTGACATCCTTGAAGGGTATAAAATCATCCCATTTGGGAAATAGTCGATAGTAGTATGGATTTAATTAAAATATTTTATTATAGCTGGAGGATATGGACCCTAAATTTCCATTTCCCATATAAGAAATAGGCTAGAATATATTGCTATAACTTGAAAATACATGGTCATATAGATGGTGTTTGAATGAATCTGACATAAATGACACTTTATGGTGACTTCTACATAGTATTTTATCATTTTTTGGTAGTAGTAA
Source organism: Viscum album (assembly GCA_963277665.1). Taxonomy (NCBI): domain Eukaryota; kingdom Viridiplantae; phylum Streptophyta; class Magnoliopsida; order Santalales; family Viscaceae; genus Viscum; species Viscum album. The sequence continues at coordinate 1,952,119,755 of OY728165.1, forward strand.
TAATGCCTTATAATTTGGTGGGAGAGTCAAGTTATAGTCTTATGATCACTATAGGAGTCAATATGGACTTATTAATTAATAGATGAAATATCTCCTTTTTTAATGCATCCGAGGAGGACACCATTTAAGCCGCATTTGTAGTGGTATTTCTAATCATTTATCTCATCCCAAAGTTTGAATTTTGATACTCCACATTGAATATATTCACTTTTGGATCAATCTTATGAGATTTTCCCATTTTGGAGTTAGTCTATTAGGGGATACATCCATATGGGGGTGGATACCATCTTATCATGATATGGGGAATCATTGACCTAATTGATATTATTCATGACACAAATGATTACTGGTGAGACCACCTTTCAATGTGTGATGTGTTAAACCACTTCATCTTTATTAGGATCATCTAGGACTGAGGATGCATTTTCTAGTGTGTCAGAATGATCATTTCTAGTGTGTCAGAATGATCATTTTTTGATTGAGATACTAGATTAAGTGATGTGTTGAAATGGAATTTAGTAATCAATCATCTAATATAATCTATGGGGGAGTATATTATTCATTATTTTTTGAATACTCACCATTGATCTATTTTATTACCATCTATAAATTCACTTTTATATTCTGGTAATCTATCTATAACTACAATGATAGATCCAAGCTGACAATAAGGATTGATATTTTTCCTCATTATTGGTGAAGCCTTTGGACAGTGACAAAGAATAGGGAAATTTGATTTGTATGGGGAAAAAAATACAAGTTTTCATTTTTTTTGTACCTATAGGAATGAGGTATTCCCCATAAAAATAAATCTATGTTATTCGTGGAGTGTAATGGGGATATAAAACTCATTCTTCTGACTATTTGGTGTTAACAGGCCAATTTTATGAGGGTTGATGTTCTTCAAAGAAATCAGTGGGGGATTTCCCTTCAATTGGATTTTGTGACATGAATTGGAGGTCATATTCTTTTATGGTAACCTCCCATAGGTCAAAACACCCATTTAACATAGGTTGGATAATAATGTACTTCAGTTGGTTGAGACGAGAGACTAGGTGGTTGAGGTGATGCCACAGGTAATGCCTTAGATTTTTCACTATAAAGATGAGCATAGAGAACCACTTTTCAGTTTCATAATATTAGGGTTTAGTACCTAGAATTTTTCAGATAATGTATTAAATATTTTTTCCACTCCACATGTTATTCTTCCATGTGAGGAGAGTTCTAAGTGATTTTTTCATGGTGTCCACATATAGGATAATCATATTTCCTTCTACCAATGGAATCATGACTAGTGGGTGGAGTAGGTACTGCATGAGCTTCTCAATAGCATATTTTTTGTCTTGATAACATTTTTATGAGACTCCCTTGTTTATTAAATTCTTTAAGGGGATATATTTTACTATAACATTATCTCTAAAACTCTTAATATAAGTGAAGTGACCTTGTATAACCTTCATTTATTTAAAATTATGAGGGAGTGACACTATTAGTATTTCAATATTCTTTTATGGATCATCCTTGAGATCATGATTTTCTTCCACAAAGATATGTAATTTCCCTAACCTTACCCCAAAAGAAAACATTAAAGGATTCATCTTCAAACATTATTACTGCAATTTTCTGGTGAATATTTTAATATCAGTGAGGTGATAATATTTCTATCTAGATTTAACTACTATGTCATCAACATTACACTATATGATTTTTTCTAGGAATGGTCTAAAGATATTATACATGGTGAGTTGGTAAGTAGTTTCAACATTATTTAATCCAAATTTCATTTTTTGGAAGAAAAATAAACCCTGAGGTTCTTTGAAGGTAGTGGATACCTCATCTTTAGGGTCCATATTTATCATATTATACCTTTAATACCAATACATAAAGAAAGTGGCTTGGAATATAGTATTTTCATATATCATACATTATGTTATCGATAAATGAAACTATTTATTAGGGAATTTTCCATTAAGGTCTCTAAAATAAGAAAATAGCCTAGTTTTCCTATTCTTTTTTTGATGTGAACGATGAAAGAAAGACATTTAGTGTACTGCACCTCCTAGAAAAATATTCTATGAATCGGTTTTTTAACATCTAATTCCATGTTATTGGCACGATACCGGTTTATTATCCCAACTATCTACATGAAAGCTAGATTTTCATCAGATGATCCTAGGTGATGTGTATCCACCTCGGTGTTTACCACTTTCTTCTCTTAAAAATTCAAAATAAACACATGTTAATTTACTTTTGAAATGAAATATAAATCTCCTTATCATAGAGATACATGGTAGTTCTAATCAATATAGGTCATGATACATCTTCTATTCCAAGATATAACAAACTAATTTAATAGATGGTAGTGAATATTACCACCTCTAATGTGAGTGGATAATTCTAGAGGGAATCCTCTTCTTATTTTATTTCTTTGTCTATGGATAAATTTTCAAACATTATGGTTGGTTTGGTGGAATCTATATCCCTATTGGGATAAGTGAGTCCATGGGAAAAAAATGACATAGTAAAGTGCTAGAGTTTTGGTAGGAATACTGTGGGGGTTATTGTTTTATTTTATGATTCTATCATAGGTAAGAGAGGTAAAATAATTCTAGGTTGTAAAGAAAGTGTTTGTGTCATTAAAAGTTTTTTCTAATAGAGTATTGAAATTCTTGGATTCAAAATGTCTATTAGTATAAATATCTTTTAATGAATCCACTTAACCTAACACTATTTATATCACATAGACATTAGACAGTTATTTTTTTGGTTTTAATTGGATTGTTGGAATTAAGTATATTACCTTGATCATGTTTTTGGGAAGCACATAATCATTATCAATCGTGATCTTTGGATTCACATGAGTTGTTACTAGGCCATTTTGAGTGTTAAAATGAATATAATCATCCAATATTAGTTGTTTTCCTTCAATCTTATAGAACATTTACTCAATGTATACATCTTCATAGTACTAAATGGGTATGTTGAAACCATTTAGTATTTTGACCATTCCTTTGATGGGATATTTAACAAATTAATGAAATATTTAATATAATATCGCATTGTTATAAATCCAAGGTCTTCCAAGTAGTAAATTGTATTTTTTTCATTTATGTTAACCATGAAATCAGCATTATATGTGTGATACAAAAACTGAGGCTTAAGAATAATCTTACTTGGGTGAATTTTATCTCTCTTTTCATTCCCTTGAATTGTTAGTTTCATTTCAGAAATGTACCTTTCACTATATCTTAGTCAACGAAGGGTCTAGATTAGGATATGGTTGATCCCAGAATTATTTTGAACTACATACCTTCGAATGGTGTCAATATTGAGTTTTCCTGAAACATAAAGGGGTATGATATGTCACTGGATAACTCCTTCCTAGTCCAATTCCTTAGATGAGATGGTGGTATGAAATTCTGTTGGCATGGTATCCACTCAGTAAACCTCGGTTGTGGTGTCTTCTATTTCAAACTCTTGTGTGATTTATAGGGCATCAACATGTGCTTCTCAAAGTAATTTTAAATGATGTAAAGAATCCAAGATTTAGAGTTTGTCATGGAAAATAACCAACTATTTTTGAATGTCATATTTATCTTCCAGAGGTCTGCACTTCCCATGGTGGGGTTCCTCCTTATCATGTATCATAGGGGTTGAAGTGTTTGAGAAATATGGGTTTGGTTCTTGGGATAAGTTTATGGTGGAAACTATGACTAATAGTGTATGTCACATTGTCTTAACCCTTTGTCTAGGCAGATCTAAAAATCACTACCCTTATAGTTAGTTTCTTAAAATGATTGGGTTTGAATAACTAATAGAGGGATCCAAGTAATATATATTATTTATTGGTACTTTCCAAAGTACTTTAAAGTAATTCTTTGACACATATATCTCTTTCATGATAGTTTTTCTATAATATTGGGTTTAGCAATGCCTACTTAATCACTTGTACCCTTGGATTCTGAGTCCTCATCCTTCGGCTCCCTTATCATGTACTATAAATTCTTACTCATGGGTGTAATCATTATTGGATAATTGATATGTAAAGTAAACTATGTTAAAAGGACCAAATGTTAACTCCACAACCAATGAGGGTTGTATTTGTTGGGGTAGTGCCAATTCTCCTGATGTTGAAGGGAAAAAATCTATATGATTTATAGTTTTGTGGGAGTTGGATATAAATCATTGCCTTTTTTATTTTTGTATGTTTGATGATTACATATACCTCTAGGAGGAAAATTCAATATCATCTACAAATCCACTAGGATCATTACTAGATTTTAAATTTATTCTCTCAAAGTGGTATGAACTTAGTATACTATTTTCTGAGCAATCCAGTTATCAAAATTTTATTTATGGCTATATGGAACTTTTTTCCTATCACCCTATTCTTCAATTTTCATGAGAGTTACAAATTTCACCTATTCTGGGGCCCATCCTAATATCACCCATCAAGAATCAATCAAGATCTAGAAGATTTAATTGAAACCAAAATTTTCATGGATGGTATGGACTAATATCTTATAAAAAGGGATGTAGTCATGGTACTCTATAAGTTTTACCTAATTTTGTTTCTTAGGATCTGGTATCTTTGAGATGTTATTCTCTGTAAATGTTAGAAAATAGCCAAGGAACTATTCATTTCTGAAGAAATTAAATTTTTTTCATATTTTCCTTGAATATTGGGTGACCCCAGTCTCTACTCACCTCCAATTGAGGGAATTTTCCTACTACCGGTACTCTGGGTGATGTTATAATAGATTTTGGACCTTATTAGGTGATTATAAGGGTTTTGTTATTGGTTTTCGAGTAATATCCACTATTTATACCTTTCCATACATTTTCCATGTATCACAGTCATGGGTCGAGATTTTTTTTGAGTTCTCTGAATGGAGTCTTCTATGTGTTGTTCCATTTCTACAAACTCTTGAAATACACCAAGATATTTCATCTGGTTAAAGGTTTCTTCATCTCATCTTGATGATTCTCATTTCCATATTCATGAAATTTATTTTTTTAGAGTGAGATACTGATTGAGTATGATAACCCACTCAGCATATCGATGAAACCTCAGGCTCATTAATTTTTTTCATTGATTTCAATTTTTTATGTTAAAAATAATTATATTCCTTAATGTGTAGGTGAACATATAAAGGAATTGAAAAAAAACTTGTTCCCATACTATAATGGATCCTATTGGAAGGTTTTTATACCAAATTAAGTATAGCACTACTATAGCATATATAGAACATCTTGTTTTCATCATCTCCTGCTAGTATTGAGGGACCATCATCAGAACACATCAGGATATAATTCACCTAATATGTTGTTCCAAATATCCCATGACATAAAATGTTGAGAATATAGGTTTTTTATAAATTAGGAAGGGGAAAAGTTTATTCTACCTATTTGGGTTATGAATTTTTTTTTAGTTTTCATGTGGGTGCGCCACTCCTCCATAGATTCCATATGAGCATACATAGATTTGATTGTGTGAATGATTTATCGATGAATAAATGTTTGGACCACCTCACATCTATTGGGAGTAATAAATGTTTGATTTGATATCCAGGTTTTCATGTAATAAGGAATTTTGATACATTTTATGAATGAATGATGACCCTAATGTGGAAGAGCTTGTCTCCGTAATGAAGGAATTTTCTGGTCATCTTCAACTTCGTTAATTATATAGAATGGTTGTCTTGATTTAGAGATATAAAGATGTTAAAATGCCACTCTTGAAGGCATATTAGCTCTATCATGATGTGTGTGGGGAGGGATATAAATTTCTATTTTAAGTTTATAACAATAAATAATATTTCCCTTGAGTAGATCATCATTGAGTCATATAAGTGTAACACCCTGAGATTTTATGAGATATATTATTTTTAATTTCTTTGATGCCTCCTATTTTACACTACACCAAGATTATCTTGTACTATACGCAACACCGTATTAGCTTGCAGTATACTCAATACTATTCATGGCTCGTGTTACACACAATTTCAAGTTCATTTTGTGGAAATTATTCTACACAACATTAAGTATAGATTTTATTTAATGTATAAATGAAATAAGTTTTGATTATGTTATACTCAACACCAAAGGGAGCTTGCACTACATGCATCCCTGACTTGGCTTGCATTACATGCAATCACGACCTTCCTCGATAGCTTGTGTAGTACGCTATACCGGGTTTCCCTAAACAACGATATGTTATTAAAATATTATATAAACTAGCCGTTATGAATAGTAATACCCACTTTTTGAAATTTTATAAATTTTATCTTTCAAAATGGACTTCAGTTTTGGATTTGGAATATCGAAATTAGCCTAGGGTGAATTTTTGGTATTTTTCTAAAAACTTTCAATTTTTGATGAATAGTGAAAACATGTAGTTATTGGTTAAAACTGAATTTTTATTTAAATAATAATTAAATTTATTTAAATTTATTTTATGTAAAAATAGATACATAATACCTATATTAGTTCAAGGTAATTCATAGGATTCATTTTATAATAATTTTATATATATATAAATTTTATTGAACTTTTTACCGCCTTTTACCCACCTCCTAGGAGAATTTGCAAATTTACATAAAACATAATTTTTCCGCTTCTCTGAGTGGAATTTAAAAAATCTGAGAGACACGGTTGATATCAGTAAGTAAAATTTGGTTCAATAAGATTAAAATAATTTTTGGTGAATAGTAACTTTTTACTTTTATTTACGATGGTTAAAATTAAATAGGGTATTTATGGGTAAAAATGATATTATTATTACCCTAACACATGTCCTAATTCTATTGGATAAGTGTAATTCGACCAAACACAACCTTAGGAATACAATATGACCTTTTTGGTCCACTTGGATTAGATTAGGACATTTATTATTATTTAATTCAAAGAAGAGTTAAAAGAGTTAAAATCAAAGTTTAATAAGTAAAACATTTTTAATATAGAGTTATACCTAAGATAAATTAGACTATAAATATTAATTAGAAAGATAATAATATTTCCTACATAATGATATTTTATTTATAATTTTTACACATTAAATAGTTTAATTTATTTATGACACAATGATGATACAGTAATTACCTTATTAATGAAATATTAACATAATTGATATTATAAATACCCAAATAAATGTAATTTGAGACTTTTTATGAATTAAAATAATTTTATGGGTTAATATAATATATTAGTGTTGTTTATATAAATTGTTTTATAATTAATAATTCTGTTATGAATTTATCAAAAACAAAATACCAAATAGTGTCAAAATTGATAAAAAAGAGTTTTTAAAACAAATATTGTATTATTAATTGATATAATGGTCCTAAAAATCTAAGGTTCGAAAAAAATACTTATATATTAATATATATTACATTAATGAACCAATTTGGATTCTATTGGTAGTTTATAGTAGGTTTATCGATCATATAGTGTACGAATACAAGAAGACAAGGTAAAAGTTAAATTATTTAACTTACAGTTAAATATAAATGATAAGGTTAAAATGGTATCCTAAACTTGTATAAAACCTATTGGTTTAGAGGATTTAGACCCATACCATCCGTAGACTCAAAATAAGTCAATTTGGAGCCATTATAAACCGAATTTGAATTTATTATAAAATAATATTTTAAGTTTTTTCTAAGGTTCCCCTCACCCCTCTTATAAAAGGGCACTCCCCCTTCTCTCTAATTCAAACCTCCAAATCCATTTGGCTCGGCCAAAACCTTCCAAAATACCCTATAAACTATAATCCATTCATCCAAGAGGCCTTCTTTTAGTCAGAAATCCATCTTAAGGATCCCTTTTTATCAAATCAAAAGGAAGAACCCGAATAAGAGGTAAATATGTCACCACCTATTTCAAGTTCCTTTCTTCTTACACTTCCTCCTTCTTCATTGTTTGCATTCTAAAATATTAACTCCAGTATCTTATATATACTGTGATGTTATTATAAAACTTTTACAACCATATTAGTTATTTTATCCATCCTATGAATGAAAAAGTCACCACACATGCGTACGTACGGCTTACCGTCTCCACGTCGTGGTGTAGTTTGTTATTCAAACATTTCATCATTTGGATGGGTATAATAATGAGTATAAATGATATAAACAATAAATATAACATTATTATGATTCTGTATATATGATATACCATCCAATTATATATGATTTTAATATCAAAAGAATGATATTTTCGCTCGTGCGTTCGTACGGATTACCGTCTCCAAGATGCGATGAGATTCATAATCCATGTTAACCATTCAAGAATGATTATAAAGTATATATAATAAGTAATCATGAAAAGTATGACATAATAATTCTACTGTATTTATGTATATATATATATATATATTTCATTTACTTCTATTAAATTTAATAAGGAAACGAAAACAGCATTCATGCGTACGTACGGTCTACCGTCTCTATGAACGGTGTATTTCGTTCCATTTATTGATCTATTATATATATTTATATTATGAATATATATTATATAAAAATCATGTTTTACATTCTGGAATTAATTAATCTTGATATAAGTAATCATATGAATAATTACAAGTCAAAACAAGTACGACAAATGAAATGATTTTACCCAAAACGATGCATTAACATGGAATTGACAAATGAACGGGTAATATAAAGTTGTAAGTGAATCATATATGATATCATAAATATTATTATGGTTCTGTTAAAAGTTTTTAATATTTATAAACCCACTATACATGAGTCTCGAAAACATATGGATGAAATTCGACATAAGTTAAGGGATAATTTTGCAAATCTCATTTTTATCTGAGATTTCTTATACGTAAGTATTTACTGGGGATATGTTTATCATCCATGTCCATGTTTTCTAAAAATATTTTCATAAAATTTTTAATTTTCTTACATGTATTTTTAAAGTCATTTCTACCCTTTGTTGACTTTTTACCACATTGTATAGAAGGAATCTTTCCTTTGGTTACCATATAAGGTACTTTTTGACTTTTCCAGCAAAAGTATGAGAAGAATGTTTTTTAAACTTATACGGCATGAATGGATTTTTACGGTTTTATAACGACTTATTTCAATGAACACTCCTCTACAAAATTTCATGATTATTTTCAAAAAAATCCTTTTCCTTTAAAATTTCATGGAATTTTGAGAAAATAAAATGATTTTGATGAAGAAATGATATTTTCCTCAAGAATTCATTTCAAGTGTTTTATTAAAACTATTTTATATCTGAGATGACATTATTTAGTATGTTTATGTTTCAAGTATAATGTATCTATTATTTAAATGGTTTGATTTTTCTTATGATGAAATGATATCCATTTATTTTATATGGATTATGTTATTATGGGATGATGTTTATGAAACCCATTTTATTCATTGGGTTATTATGAATGATGTATGTTTATTTTGTGGCACATGAAAGAATGATTTCATTATGAGATGGGTAGGACCTCTATCTCACTCAAATTCATTGGGTAAAGATTTATATCTCATGAGATAGATATGGCTAGAATGGAAAGTTAATTTGGTTCAGTGATACAGGACTGGAATGAGGAGTGAACTCGATTCAGTAAGGGACTTTGTCCACTATGATAGTCTTGGTAGCAATGCCTTGGCTACTATGGAAATCATATCATGTGCTTAATGGTTTCCACAATTACATATTTTATTCCCATGATATTTTATCATGATTAATGTTACTTTATGATATATTCCTTATGTACTTCCAAGATTTATATCATTTCCCAAGATTTTGATGTTTTATGTTCATGTTTTTACGTTCAAATGTTTATGGATTATTTTTATGTTCTCTATGTTTACCCTTACTGAGCATTTGAGCTCACCCTTTTTATGTTTTCCTTTCCCCAGAATATAAATAAAGGTTTTAGGTAAGAAACAAAAAGGGGAAGATATTTATGAGATATGTTGAAGATCTTTCACCATGATTAGAAGATTATGTTCCGAGTTTCCAAAGACACTAAACTAATACGGTCTTTGGGCATCTGTTTTTGTCATGTATTGAGTATTATGAAAAAGTAATGTAATGTCTATGTATGTCAAGTATGGGTCTCTACAATAAATATCTTTATCTTATTCTCCTATTTTTCTAACCATTCCTTTTATCCTTGGGTGATTTCCTCTAAGGAGGTGGAAAGTCATAATTACTAAGTTCCATATTGTTTCTCCTTCTTGGATTCTATGTGCCTGCAGACTTAGTTTGTTTATCTAGATCACATACCTCTCAAGAAATAGTTTCCACATTGTCTCCCTCAACATTATAATTTTAGTATGAATTATTTTTTAAATCAATGGTCATGGAATTCACTTATTCATATCATGAAATGGTATTTAAAACATTAATTTCCTCATAATTAGGTAGTTATATACCATTCCCCTATTTTGGGGTTTTAATCAGGGTTATATATATAACCTCTAGTCTTATAGAGATATATTGGCTTACATACCTTATGAGGTTTTATTTACTTTTCTGAATCTTTCCATTTTCTCAGTCTTTGTATAGTGATTGTAAGGAATTATTTTTTTCATATTTTCTGAGTAAGCCCGAAATAAATGAGGTTTGTCACATGGCTGGTAGAATTTATGGGATCTCAACTATCTATATTTACCTCCTTGCCTAAAAAATATTTATTCCATTAGGTGTGATGATAATGATAAAATTTCTCTCATTCTTATGGGTTTGGGTTGATTCTGGGACACTTTTGGCATTTTATAATTCTATAATTGAGGATTTGGTTATTCCAGGGATGATAACTGAGATAAAAACTCACCCAACCCTACAATTTGTGGTTGATCTAGAACTGATGTTGATTTCTCTATGACCCTATTGGATTTTATAATTCTATAATTGAGGATTTGGTTATTCCAGGGATGATAATTGAGATAAAAATTCACCCAACCCTACAATTTGTGGTTGATCTAGAACTGATGTTGATTTCTCTATGACCCTATTGGGCTTTGATGACCATAGTTCTGGAGATTGATATAAAAATTCCATTATCCATGTTGTATTGGTTTTATCCTTGATGGATTTCATGTCCTATACTAATAAGATATGAATCATTTGAATCATTATCATGCTCTCATGAGATGGGTGAAATATCTATTTTTAATGGGGCCACTTTATGTAGGAATGTATTGGTAAATCTTTAACTTCAACTTCAATGTTATAATTGTGTTCATATTTCATTGGGAGGCCCAAATTAGGATCCAAATTATGGACCTCTCTCTCTATTTGTGATATATTTTCATCCTCATGGTGGATGATTATTTGTCTATTGACCAACTAGATATCTTTTTAACCCATCTACCAATATATCCTATGGGTGAGACATTATAAGATGATGTATTCAGCTAGCATCAATGCCCTAATTACAGGGTAAAGTGAAATGCTCCATAATTTCCCTATCCTTAGATATGAATTCATGAGTTTACTTTAGAAATCAATCACCAGAGAGTTTTTATGTTGTAGAGGAAAACATTCAATAGTAATTTTTTGGGCTCTTATGATAGAGGGTCCCAAGTATTAGTGAATGTAAAGACCTAAACCCCAATTTCCCAGAGTCGGTGCCTTATTTTATTTAAATGGCATAAGAAAAAAGAATATGCATCCCAAAAGACTGATTAGTTTAGTGTATTTTCAAATAAGATAAATACATAAGTTCAACATTAAAAATTTAAATGAAATACAACATATAAGTTTTGTTGGGAACATCCACAACTATAAGTTTATCCTTGTTGTTCAATCATAATAAACTTCTTCATGTACTAAGAAAATGAATCATAATAAAGGGGTGAGTTCAAATTCTTAGTAAGGGTAAGAAATATATAAGAAGATATCATAAACATAAACATTAGGCATGGTGAATAACAAAAAACATATTCCTTTAAAAATAAACTTGAACACATTATGCCAGGAATAAGAGCTGAATAAATAATTCCATAATAAAACACAATAATGGGTATTCTACCAGTCAAATAACCACATGAAATATCAATAAAATTTTCATAATGTGGGAATTCATAATGTGTGACATCATAACAATATCGTCAAGGCCCCGTTCCAAGACCTTAAAAAAACATTTTTTCAATGTCGTGTGCCAAGACCGTTGTTTGTCTCATGAGACGTACTGATGCACTGAGGGAATATAGCGGGCCAACCTGAAACTTAATAAGTCCAATTAATTTCTCATATGAGTGGGGATAAACATAAGAAACATATATATTAATATTGAAACTAATATATGAAAGGAAAATAACTTTCAATGATCATTAAGCATAAATACTAACCATTTGAAGTAAATTGGTGAATTGTTATAAGATTGTACATCCACAGTGAAACTAATCATAAACCATTAAATTAAATATAGTAGATGATATCATAAAATATTAATCCCAATAATACATAATAATCCACAAGTGTGTTTAAATATCTGAAGACACTTATAAAATCATCGAGTAATTCTTGAGATAAATACTCTTTTACTTTGAAAAGAATAGTTCTTCTAGAAAAATCATTGTATAAAACTAGAAGTGAAGTGAGATAGTATTTTCATAATAAAATGAGTAATTTTATAAATATAATGGTTTACAAAACAAGATTATGGAGTGCCCATGAAAATTGGTAAGAATTTGAGAAAATTCCCTTGAATCGGTCTTGTATTTTGGAAAGAATTTTGAAAGTTCCTTTTAAGACGTGTGTCTCCCCATAAATTAAAGAAGGATTCTGGTTGGTAAAAATATAAATAACACTCACCTAAAATTTAGGAGGATTACATAATAATACATAATAATTTCATTGAGGTAAGTAGTCAATAAAAGTAACCTGAATGAAAATGGGGGTTCGGGTGGAAAACCATTACCTTAAGTCTAGATATGTTCTGCTCATGAACTTAAGGTCCTGGAATATGAAATTAGACTTATTAATAACTTAATTCAGAACCTATTAGAAATTTATTTAGTTTATAATAATTTTATTAAGTTCATTTATGTTCTTATTGATAAGTTATAAGATTTAATTTCATCATTCCAGAGTGAGGTGAGGAGAGGATAAAAATAGAAAGGAACATGAAATGAATTGAATGAAATAGAATGTGAATTTGCCTCTTGAATCCACCTCCTTGAGAATCTCTTTAAGAGATTGGTTTTTGGTATTTTGGAAAGACCAAGATCTCTTGGATATGGGGAGTTACTAGGGAAGGGTATTTGGGTAGAACATTGAGGAGCTTAAAGGCTTAGAGGATTGAAGATAAAAGGGAGTGAGGGGGTTTTATAGTGGAGGAGATGAGTGATTTTTGATTTTCTTATTCATTATTTTATTATTTCCTTCAATAAAACCAATAGTGTTGATTCATGTGACCCATAATAGTAATAGGTTCATGTGTGTTCAAACAAAGTGTGCTTACATCATCCAAGATTCTAGGAATAGTTAATTTAACTATTACTGTATATATATTGTAAATTACCGTATTTTACTATTCATCAAAAATTCGAGTATTTTCGAAAAATCCCAAAAAATAACCCTAACCATTTTTCGATGTGTATAATTCAAAAATGAACTTTTTTTTTGAAAATAATTTTCTAAATATTATTAATTTAATTTTTAACTAAAATCATAATTTAGTTGAAAAATGAGAATTTTAAAACTATAATTCGTTTTATGTCACCTAGAAAAATTAATCATATCTCATAATCTTATAACCATAAGTCAATAAAATAATAATATGATTTACTATTCATAAGGGTCATATTACTATTCATAAGGGTATGTTACTATTCACCAAAAATTAAGTTTTTCTTATCAGTCTCTAAATGTCTTACTAAACGCAACTATGTAAGTCAGTTTTTCAAAATTCAAATCATAGAGGTGGAAAAATTATGTTTACTAGATAGGTTATAATAAAGTGGTGTTTTTTAGAGAATCAGTTTTTCATGCATTCAATATTAAATTTATTTTCAAAATCTTAGGGTGTTACATTATCCCCTACTTACAAGAATTCCATCCTCGAAATTACCAGAATGTTACCTCACAAAAAGATTTGGATAGTTCTTCATCATAAGATCCTCAGGCTCCCATGTTGCCTCTTAGATTTTATGATTTTTCTAAAGTATCTTTACTAGTTAATTTATCTGATTCCTCAACACTTGTTCTTTAGTGTCCAGAATCTGGATATGCTCTTCAAAGTATGATAAGTCAGGTTCCAATTCTATACCTTCAGAAGTGAGGACATGTGTTGGGTCTATCATGTACTTTCTCAGCAATGAGATAAGGAACACATTATGTACTATAGATATGATAGGTGGAATATCCAAATTATATGAAACAGCTCCAATTCTATCCATAATTTCAAAAGGGACTATGTTCCTAGGGCCCAGTTCCCCTTTATTCCCAAATCTTATAACACCCTTCCATGGATATGCTTTCAAGAAAACATGATCACCCACTTGAAACTCCAAAACCTTCCTTTGATTATTAGTATAGATTTTTTCTTCTTTGAGATTCTTTGATATGGCCTTGAATAGTCTTTACCTTCACTATTTTTTTCAACAAGCTCTAGGACTACAATCTTCCTTTCTCAAACATCATCCCAACAAGTTGGTGTACGATCTATCTTTCAGTACAATGCTTCATGTGGTTCCATTTGAATATTTTAATGGAAACTATTATTGTAGGAAAACCCCACCAAGGGTAAATACTGGTCCCATATACCTTTAAAGTCAAGTGAGCATGATCTCAAAATGTCTTCTAAAGTTTGGATCATTCTTTCTGATTGCCCATCAGTTTGAGGATGATAATATATACTCAAATGAAGCTCTGCATCCAAAGCATTCTGAAGACGTTTCCAAAATTTTGATGTAAATCGAGTATCGAACTCAGACACTATTGAATGTGTTTCTCCATGATTTCTTACAACATAATTGATATATATTTTTTCAAGACACTCTAGTGGAAAATACTCCCTTATAGCAGGGAAGTGTGCAGATTTTTTAAGTTGATCAACAATTACCCATATTGTATCATTCTCTTATGGAGTTTTGTGTAATCCAGTGACAAACTAAATGGTGATTTCATCCCATTTCCATGAAGTAATTGGTAGATGTTGCATGAATACTCTAGGATGTTGTTGTTCAGTCTTCACTTTTTGATAGACTAAACATATTGATACATAATCAGCAATTTCATGCTTCATGTTGTCCCTCCAAAAATGTTCCTTCGAATATCTATACATTTTAGTGCTACCAAGGTGTATAGAGAAATTTGAGTTATGGGAATCATCCAATAACTACCTTTTTAGGTCAGGTATAGAGGTAATACATAGCCCCTTCCGAGATTTTAGAATTCTATATTCACATACGAAGTCAATCAACTTCCCCTATTTCACAACATTAATTTTCTTTTACAGGTTCTCATCATTAGGCTAAGAGATTTTAATCATGTCTAATAAATATGGTTAGGAAACCAAATAAAAAATTAGTGGTGTCTCACCTTATTTGATAATTCCCATATCTATCCTCAATAGATCCATGTACAAGGGATCCTTGTCCATCCTCACTTTTTTGATAACTCAATGATCCTTCCTGTTCAATTCATCTACTACCTTGTTTTCTTTTATTAGGAGGTAATGTATGGTAAAATCCTAATCCTTGATTAGTTTGAGCCAACGCCTTTTCCTCATGTTGAGTTATTTTTATAAGAATATATATTATAAACTCTTATGATCCATATATATCTCACATTTTTTCCATAGAGATAGTTTCTCCAGATTTTTAGAGCAAAGATCATAGCAGCTAACTCAACATCATGAGTAGGATAGTTTTGTTCATGAATTTTTAACTTCCTTGACACATATGCAATAACTCTAACATTCTGTATAAGGATATAACCATTTCATTTTTCTTATGCATCATTATAGATAACAACACCATAATTCCTTGATGGTAGGGTTAGGATCAGAGAATTCACTAATATCCTCTTCAATTCTATGAAACTGTCCTCATGTTCATTTTTTCTTACTAACCTAACCCTTTTATGTGTAAGCTTGGTCATTGGGTTGGCTAAATGGGTGAAGTTCTGAACAAAATGCTAATAATAACTTTCTAAACTAATAAAAATATGTACCTCAGTTATGTTCGTTGGAGTAAGCCATTATTGAGCAGCCTTTTTTTTCACAAGATCAATAGATATTCCATCCTTAGAGACAATGTGGCCAGGAAAAGAAAATGATTGGAGCCAAAATTCACACTTTCTAAACTTCCCATATAATTCATTCCTTCTAAGAGTCTTCAGAATTTTGCGCAAGTGATTTTCATGATCTTCATATATTTTAGAGTATACCAAAATATAATCAAGAAATACCACCAAAAAGTCATCAAGATATTCCTTGAAAACTCTATTCATTAAATCCATGAAAGCACGGGGTGCATTAGTCAGTCCAAAAAGGCATTACTATAAACTCATAAAGACCATACTTGGTTCAAAATACTATTTTTGGAATTTCTTACTTCCTCCCAAGAAACTGATGAGTTTTCAAGGAATATCTTGAAGACTTTCTGTTGGTATTTATTGATGATATCTTGGTATACTCTAAAATCTATGAAGGCATTAGTCAGTCCAAAAGGCATTACTGTAAAATCATAATGCCCATACCTGGTTCAAAATAATTTTTTTGGAATGTCTTCTTTCGTCACAAGTAACTGATGATATCCAAATCGAAGTTCAATCTTCGAAAAATATTGAGCTTGATGAAGTTGATCATATAAATCATTAATGCAAGATAAAGGATACTTGTTATTTATGGTTATAGCATTTATCTCTCTATAGTCAATGTACAACCTCATAGATCCATCTTTCTTCTTAATGAAAAGAACAGGGGCTCTTTATAGAGAAACACTAGGGAAAATAAATCCTTTATCACTAAATTCCTCTAATTGCTTATTTGATTACACTAATTATATAGATTCCATTCAATAATGGGTCTTTGATATGGGCCTTGAATTAGGAATTAAGTTAATGGAAAACTCAATATCCTGCTATGGAGGATGTCTAGGTAAATCCCTTGGAAAGATGTCAACATATTCTTGCACAATAGGTACGTCCTCTATTTGAACATTATTTTCCTCACCCATATTTGTTTCATTCCCTTCCTCCCCAATAATTGAATTCAGTAGTGCTATTAGGGTTAGATCTAGATGTTAATTAGATGGTGATGTTTCTTCCCTAAAGAAAAAGGATTCCACATCCTCCTAAAATATGGTAACCTCCTTCTTCTACCAATAAATGTTTTCATTATGGTTTGAAATCCAATCCATATTGAGGATTATATCAAATTCAATCATGGTTATGACAATAAAATCATAAGATAGAGTAAATTTATATGCCATAATGGGGACTGGTGGACACAAATTTATTACAATGATACTTCCCTTAAAATATTTGACTGACAACTCCTTTATTAAATCAAATTAGAAATATCTATTTTTTTTGGAAAACTGGGATGATATGAAAGAATACGATGATCTAGAATAAAATAAATCATTGGGTAAGTTTGAGGAAACAATTAAAGTTCTTGCCCCCACATCATTAGGAACTTCAACCTCTATAGTTGTGACCACATAAGCTTGGCCTTTATCCCTTGGCCTTCTTCGGGGAATGTTTCCCTGACTCTTAGTGAATTCATGTGAATAATGTCCCATATTCATAAAATTATAGCATTTAACATTGGTATCTTCTTTATTACCCTTACAATCCTGATATAGGTGGCCTTTTTCTCCATACTTTAGCAGACTCTCATTCCCTTCAGAAAAGTTTTAAGGTGTTTTTCCCACAATTACTACAGGATAGAAGGTCAAATCTTCCCTTATTCCCCATTTCATTATTTTTTCCAGATTTTTTAGCAACCCTATTCTTTTTTTATTTTACATTAAAGTCATAAAACTTAGAAAATTCATTTTCCATCTTGATATCACTTGAGACTATATCTTCATACGATGAGAAACTTTGGGAGACTAGTTCCCTTTAGAGGAATGGTTTTAAACCATAAAATAATTGATTAGTCTTTCTACTTGGATTACATATGTATTCTACAACACGTTTTCCTAACCTTGTGAAGTTAGCTTCATACTTTGCAACATTTTCATTCCTCTTATGCATCAGATTTAGGAATTTCCTTTCCATAATTGCTCGTTGTTCATTGGGGAAATATTTTTATTGGAATATTTTTTTAAATACCTCCATTCTATCTCTTCTATTTCTTCCTCCTCCTTTTTGTTTTGGATTAACAACCACCACTGATCCACATCTCCCAATAGGCGATAAACTGCCATGACAACCTTCCCTCTTTTGTTACATCTCAAAGCAAGAAATATCCTTTCTAGGGAACTTATCCACTTCTCAACTACAAATGGGTTTTTAGTCCCATTGAATGGTGTAGACTATTTTCACATAAAGTGATCCAACATAGCTCTTCCATATTGCAAATAAAATTCCCCATACGGGTAAGATTATTGTTCATAATCTGAGTCAATTTTCCTAGTATAGTTATAAGTTTCTCATCACTAGTAGCATTTCCAGAGCCAACATTATTATAATGCATCATAGGGGAATCCCTATATGGGATGCGCGTGTTCATGTAGTTTTTATTCCTTTAACTATACCCCATTTCTAAATAATAGAATACACTAGATTATGTCATAAATAATAATGTATAATCTCAATGTAGAAAAATACTTAGCATAAATTGAAATTTTATACATAGCTAATCTCATAATCCTAAACAAGGTTTCTTTGAGAAAAAATTACATTTAAATCCTTCATAATGGATTGTAATGAAAATGTGAATTTTCCTAAGGATATTCCCCAAGATTGTCAAACAAAGTGCATAGTAAGACCTATTGTCATGTACCCGGATACCCTAGGTCAAGATCGAAACTCTTTGTTAGAGTTTCAACTACTACATCTATGCTAGAACCACATCTACATGTAGTATCCAGACAGGGATGTATTTGAAAAAAATATCCAAATAATCTATTTCATACCAAAATACCAGGATGTTATTATATTTTTATTATCAAATACTATCTTAGGGATTTGTTAACTAATATAAATATTCAAAATCTAGTTTCCAAGTTTTCTACTAAAATTCCTCCCATACCAACTATAAGGACCCAACCCCAGTTTCCTAGAGTTGGTGCCTTATTTTATTACATTGGAATACAAATAAGTAATATGTATCCCAAAGGACCTAGTAGTTTAGTAGATTTGGAAACGAGACACATACGTAAGTTCAACATTAAAATTTGAAATGAAATACAACATGTAAGTTTTGTTTGGAACATCCACAACTATAATTTTATCCTTGCAGGTCAATCATAATAAACTTCTTCATGTCCTGAGAAAATGAAACATAAGAATTAAGTGATTTTAAACTCTCAATAAGGTTAAGAAATATAGTATATGATTTCATAAACATAAACATTAGGCATGGTCAATAACTAAAAACACGCACCTTTAAAAATAAACTTGAACACATTATGGAAGGAATAAGAGTTGAATAAATAATTCCATAATAAAACCAAATCATGGGTATTATACTAGTTGAATAACCACATGAAATATCAATAAAAATTTCAAAATGAGGGATTTCATAATATGGTACATCATAACCATTTTGTCAAGGCCTCGTGCGAAGACCATAAATAACCATTTTGTTAAGGCCTTATGCCAAGACCATAGTTTGTCTCATGAGACCTATAGATTCACCGAGGGGATATAGTGGGCCCCACTTTACACTTACTATATCCAATTCATTCCTCGTATGAATGGGGAAAAACATAAAAACATATACATTCATATTGAAACTAATATATGAAATGTAAATAACTTTCCCTGAACATTAAGCATAAACACTAACCATTCGAAGTAAATTGGTGAATGGTTTTAATATAGAACATCCATAATCGAACTAATAATAAACCATTAAATTAAATATGTTAGATTATATCATAAAACATTAATCCCAATAATACATAAGAATCAACAATAGTTTTGAAATAGCTGAAGACACTCATATAAAATCATCGAGTAATTTTTGAGATAAATACTCTTTTATTATGAAAAGAAGAGTCCTTTTTGAAAAATAATTGTATAAAACCTGAATTTAAGTATGTAACACCCCAATATTCCATGGAACATTTCCCTTTAAATAATGCAATAGCTTGCACTGTACGCAACTTGGAGTTTTAACACACTGCGACCAATGAAACTAGCCGTTATAAATAGTAATACCAACTTTTTGAAATTTTTTAAATTTTATTTTTTAAAATGGTCTTCATTTCTGAATTCATAATATCAAAATTAGCTTAGCGGGAATTTTTTGTACTTTTTTGAAAACTTTCAATTTTTGATGAATAGTGAAAAATACTAAATTTTAATTAAAAACAACTTTTTTATTTGAAATAATTTATAGTGTTAAATTATAAATTTTAATGGTTTTAAAGTATCATTATATTATATTTTATCATTTAATATAATTTAGTTCATTTTATGTAATATCACATTTAAAATGGACATAAACATGTGTCAATCTTTTAATAGTTATTATTTCTTAAAAACACGCTTTTTATTTTGACAATGGGAATTAATTTCAAATTAATTTACGCCACTTCTATGTTTTGAATTTTGAAAAATGGATTCCATATTTTGAATCAGGAGATCTAAATTTTTTAAATAGGTAAATTTTATTTTGAGACATTATGAATAATTATTTCGGTAAATATTTTATTTACCATGGTTAAAGAATAAATCCATTAAATAAGGGTAAAAAATAATATTATAATAATATTAAATTACCCTAACATGTGTCCTATTTCTATTCGTAGATATATGTCCAACCATCATAATCCTTAGGTCAATTTTGGGACCCCATAGAGCTACTTGAGAGTGATAATGACACTTTATATTAATTAATTTAAAGTAAAGACAAAAATGCAAAAACAAATATCTTTTAGTAAAACAATTTTTACATGGGGTTTTATAAGTTATATTTTCTACTATAAATACTCATTAGAAAGATAAAATTATTTCCTACCTAATTATATTTTATTTAAAAATTTTGGACATTAAATAATTAAATTTATTTATGACACAATGATGATGCAGTAATTACCTTATTAATGAAAGAATCAAATAAATGGTAATATAAATATTAAAATAAATATAATTTGAAGGTTTTCATGAAATAAAATAATTTTATAGGTGAATATGACATGTAGGATCGATTCAATGTATTTTTTCTAAGTAAAAAAGATGTGATGACTTTCACAAAAACCAAATACTAAATAGTGTCAAGATTGACATATATGAGTTTTTAAAACAAATATTATATTATTAAATTATATAATAGTATTAAAAATATATGGTTATTAAAAAAAACTTATATAATTGTATTTATATTAATAATGAACCAAATGGGGTTCGGTTGGCTTGTTATTATAAGATTATTAACCATATAATAAAAAAATACAAAGAGACGTGGTAAATGTCAAGCTATTTTACTAAGAGTTAAATCTAAAATTTAAGGTTAATATGGTGAACTAAACATGTATAAAACATATTTTTTGAAAGGTTTTCAACCCATACCCACCTTATCCTCTAAATAAATCATTTTAGAGCCATTATAAACCGAAAATTATTTTATTATAAAATAATATTTCAAGCTTTTCCTAAAGTGACCCTCACCTCTCTTATAAAAGGGTACTTCCCCTTATATTAATTTCACACCTCAAAAGCCATTTGGTTCATCCAAACTCTACCCAAATATCCTACTAACTTTCTTCCCTTAATCCTATAGTCCTTCCTTTGGTCAAAAAAACAACCTATGGAGCCCTTTTGATCAAATCAAAAGGAAGAACCCAAAGAAGAGGTAAATATTTCATCACCTCTTTCAAGTTATTTTCTTCTTCCACTTCCTCTTTCATTGTTGTTTCCATTTTAAAATAATAACTCCAGTATCTTCTATATACTGTGATGTTATTATAAAAATGGTACAACAATATTCATTATTTTATCCATCATATGAATGACAAAGTCACCGTACGTGTGTACGTACTGATTATCATCTCCACGTCGTGGTGTAGTTTGTTCTTCAAATACTTCATTATTTGGATGGGTATAGTAATGATTATAAATGATGTAAATAATAAATATAACATGTTAAGGATTATTTATATATGATATAACATCTAATTACAAATGACTTCACCATCAATATAATTATATTTTTTCTCGTGCGTACGTACGGATTACTGTCTCCATGAACACGATGAGATTCATTCCCCATCATAATCATTCAAGAATAATTTTCATTTTATGATTAAAAATAATATTTATAAACATAATATAATTCTATATATGAATCAAATAATTTCTATCCATAACAAACATTACTTACATAAGCATGCATATAAAGGAAAACAAATCAGTTAACACCCGGAGTGATGATACTACTAAAATATTATTAACAAAACAATATTATAAGATCATATATGATATCATATTTATGTATATAATTCTTTTATAATTTAATAACAATGTTATAACTATTATACAGGAGGTTAACATACCATCTACTATGTAAAATTACAAGGTAAGGGTTAATTTCACAATCTCTTTATTATCTGAGGTTGTTTTTACATTAGTGTCTACTGGGACTTCTTTATCATCCACATCCATGTTTCTTAAAAATGTTTCCCAAAAAAAATTACCATTTACTAGACTATGGTTTAAAGTCATTTATACCCTTTTTTGACTTTTTATAAAATGTTTTTAAAGGAATATTTCTGTCATTTTCCAAACAAGGTACTTTATGACCTTTTTGACAAAATTAAGGTAAGAATGTCTTTCTTAACTTATACGGCGAGTGTTGCTATTTTCCACCATTATATCATCATCGAAGATTCCCATACAAGCTTATAAAAATATTTTCAAAGTAAATGTTTTCTTTTATAATTATGTTAATTTTAAATTATTTCAAAATAGAAATAGATATTTCTCTACAAAAACTTTTGATTTCATCTTTGTCAACATCCTTTGATGGATTTTAAGCTTGTTTGAAGTTGATTTATTATGATACAAATCTTCCATATTGTATTGAAGGTTTAGTGATATTTTTGATAGTGGATGTGTTATTTTTACACCATTCATGTTTTATGGAAAAATTATTGAAATTTCATATGCTAGTTTTAATACGAATGTTTATGTTATGTTTAAACATTTTTATATGAGGAATTCATTGGACTTACTAAGTGACAGGTGGAGCCTGCTATAGATCCTCGATTAATCAGTTGGTCTCATGAGAAAAAATAGTTTCTTGGAACAAGGCCTTGACAAAATCTTATTTGTAGTCTTGGCACAAGTCCTTGGCTATGTGGTTATGAAGTCTGGCATTATGTATTCCATCACTATGAAAGTGGCTATTTATATTTCATGTGATTATTCGACTAATAGAATATCCATGTGAATAAGTAAATGGAATTATTTGATTTTATATTTTTCATATTATACTTATGTTTATATTTAAAAGTCTTTTTTTCGTCTTATATATTGCCTTAAATGATTATGCTTATTTATGAAAGTTTCTGCTATATTGTTATCCTTACTGAGCATCTGATCTCACCCGTTTCTATGTTTCATTATTACTAAGATGTGAAGATGTATTTTATGGTTGACCTTCAAGGATAGTCTAAGGGATATAAGTGTTTCCAAAGGTAACAACATGTTGTTGTTGTTTTTATCTCATGATGTAATTTAAAACTTACGTACGTAACTAGTACTTCCTAGGCTACTAAACTAATCGGCCTTTCAGGACATAATTCCTTGTATCATGAAAATGTTATGTAATAATGCACCAACTCTGGGTAACTAGGGTCTTGGAATTATAGTTGGTATCAGAGGAATTTTAGTACAAACCTTGGAAACTAGATTTAGATAAACTCTGATTAGAGCACATTACCCTAAGATAGACTTTGAGGATTAGTATAGAATAACTTCCTAGAATATTTTTAATGTGGAGATTTTGTGTATTTTAAATGAAATAAATCCTTGTCTGGATAAAAGAATGTAGAGGCATCTTTGGAACATATGTATCTAGGAGTGAACACTCTGACAAAGAGTTTCGGGCTTGACCCAGGGTATCCTGGTACACAACAATGGGCTTTTCTGCACTCATGGTTACGACAATCCCAGGGGATATTATTAGGATAATTCACATTTTCCTTACAAACCATTATGAAGGATTTATGATTATATACCTCCTCAAAGAAAACATTTTTTTAGGATTATGAATTATATTCATAAATTGTTCAATTTATGTTAATTTTTTTACATGTTCGGAATTATGTATTGTGATTTATAAACTAATATAGTGTATTCCATTGGTTAGAAATGGAACCTAGGGGAAGGAATGGAAACTATATCAATGAACATAATCCATGTATGGATTTACCTCCTACTCAATATAATTATAGTGGAGCTGGTGATGCAACTGGTGTTGATCAGCTTATCACCACACTAGGACAACACACTCAGGTTATGAATAATAACCTTATCCGTATGGAGCACCCTGATCCACAACTCGGAGGATCAATGTTAGACCAATTCATGAGGAAACAAACACCAACATTAAATGGGATAAAAATACATTAATATCTGAGAAATGGATAAATTCCTTAGAGAAAATATTTCATGCTTTGGGGAGTAGTGAAAGAGAAAAAGTTGTCATGGCAGTTTATCACTTAACGGGAGATGAAGATCAATGGTGGTCATTAATTCAAAACACAAAGGAAGATTAAGAAGTATCGAACATGGAATGGAGGTAGTTCAAAGAGATTTTCTTAGAAAAAATACTTTCCTCGTGACCATCGAGTGGATATGGAAAGACAATTTCTAAGTCTAGGAAAAAGGAGGATGATAATGTCGCAAAGTATGAGGATAACTTTACAAGGTTAAAAAGGCATTCAATAGATTATATAAATAACCCAAGTATTAATATTGATTGATTATTTAATGGGTTAAATCCATTTCTCCATTGAGAATTAGTCTCACAATCCTTCTCATCGTACGAAGATATAGTCTCATGCGCTATCGAGACAGAAAAGGAATTATCTAAGTCTTATGAATTCAAAGCAAAGCAAGAGAAGAAGAGATCTGCTGATCACTATGGAAATGGAAATAAGGGAAATAAGGGAAATTTTGAATATCCATCCTATGGTAAATGTGTGAAGAAACACCCTGGTACTTACCTGAAGGTAATGAGAGTCTTTTACAAGTTTGGTTAGAAAGGACACCAAGCTTGTGATTACAAGGGAAAGAAAGAGTCTGTCAATGTTGAATGAAAAAATTATAGAGAAAAGGGAAATTATGCAAATGAATGTCCTGAAATCCATGGGAAATTACCTCAGAAAAGTCCAAGGGAGAAAGGACAAGCTTATGCGATCACTACAGCTGAGGTTGAAGCTCCAAAAGATGTGATGGCAGGTAATTTAATGGTTTCCTCAAGTTCAGCCAATGCGTTATTTGATTCTGGATCATCGCATTGTTTTACATCTTCCAAGTTTGATAAGAAAATTAGATATTTTCAATTTTACTAAACAAGGGAGTTGTTAGTCAAAACTCCTAAGGGAAGTTTCATCACAACAAAGTTTTTTGAATTAGTTCCCATTAGGTCATATAAATGTTCTTTATCTGCTGATCTCATCAGAATACCCATGATTGAATTTGATATAATACTTGGAATGGATTGGAATTCAGACCATGATGCGAAAATATATTGTAAGAAGAAGAAGGTTACAATTTTCAATGATGATAAGGATTACCTTATCTTTAGAGAAGAAAGGTCACCATCTGATTCTTATCTAGATCCACCCCCAGTAGCTCTACTAAATTCAATTATTGGGGAGGAAGAGAATAAAATAATTATGGGTGAGGAAAAGAATGTTATAATAGAGGACATACCTATTGTACAAGAATGTGTTGATTTATTTTCTTAGGATCTAACTGGACATCCTCCAGAATGAGAAATTGAGTTTTCCATTGATTTAATTCCTAGTTCAATGCCCATATCGAAGACCCCTTATATAATGGCCATTGTGGAATTAGTGTACCTAAATAAACAACTAGAGGAATTGAGTAATAAGGGATTTATTCACCCTAGTGTTTCTCTAATGGGAGACCCTGTCCTTTTTGTTAAGAAGAAAGATGGATCTATGAGGTTGTGCATTGACTATAGGGAGATCAATGCTATAACAATAAAGAACAAGTACACCTACCTTGCATTGATGGTTTATTTAACCAAGTTATGGAGATCAAAATTTTTCAAATATTGACCTTCGATTTGGATATCATCAATTGTGTGTGAAGAAGGAAGACATTACGAAAATAGCATTTCGAACCTTGTACGGGCATTACAAGTTTACAATAATGCCTTTTGGATTGACTAATTCACCCTTTTTCTTCATGAACCTAATTAATATAGTTTTAAAGGAATATCATGATGAATTTTTAGTGGTATTTATTGATGATATCTTAGTATACTCAAAAATCTACAAAGATCATGAAAATCACTTGTGCACTATTCCAAAAACTCTCAGAAGAAATGAATTATATGGGAAGTTTAGCAATTGTGAATTCTAGATTCAAAAGATTTCTTTTTTTGGCCATATTGTGTCTAAGGATAGAATCTATGTTGATCCTTCAAAAGACTATGTCAATCCAAGAATTTACTGCACTGATGATTATAACTGAGGTTCACAGTTTTATTGGTTTAGCATTCCATTATCGACATTTCGTCTAGAATTTTTCCCGGTTGGCTAACCCATTAACCAAGCTCACACCTAAAGAGGTTGAATTTGTTTGGAAAAAATATTGTGAAGAATTTTTTGAAGAACTAAAGAGAATATTATTCAATGCTCCTATCTTGACTCTACTATTAGGGAACGATGGGTTTGTCATTTATAGTGATGTTTTAAAGAAAGGACTTGGTTGTGTCCTTATGCATAATGATAGAGTTATTTCATATGCATCACGAAAGCTAAAAACTCTTGAGAAAAACTATCCCACTCATGATCTTGAGTTAGCAGCTATAATAATTTCTCTGAATATATGGAGACACTATCTATATGGTGAAAAATGTGAGATTTATACTGATCACAAGAGTTTGAAGTATATATTCTCATAGAAAGAACTCAACATGAGACAAAGGAGATGGCTTGAACTACTCAAGGATTATAATTTCACTATACACTACCACCCGAGGAAGGAAAACAAGGTGGAAGATGATTTAAGTAGAAATGATAATGGAGTTTTGAACAATATGGGAGTTGAAAGGGATTATATTTTGATGGATCTAGTAAATATGGATATGGGAATAACCATGGAAGGTGAAACATCAATAATTTTTCAAATGGTTTCCAAACCATATTTACTAGAAAGGATAAAGAGTTCTCAGACTGATGATGAGGAGTTTCAAAAGAAGATTAAAGCTGTGAATGATGGGAGATTGAGTGACTTCATATGTGAAGATGGAATTTTGAAATTTGGGAAGATACTTTGTGTTCTTAACAAACCTGGTCTAAAAAGGGAATTGTTGGGTGATGCTCATAGCTCTAAATTCTCTATACAACCTGGGAGCACCAATATGAATAGAGATTTGAAGGAAAATTTTTTGTGGGACAACATGAAGATAGAGATTACTGATTTTTTTTCAATATGTATGGTTTCTCAATAAGTGAAATCTAGAAGCCAATATCCTGGAGGAGTCATGCAACCTCTTCCCATACCTAATTAGAAATTGTATAAGTAGAGTGAGTTCCAAGACACCTAACTTGAGAATGATTTTCTATTAGAACACAAAAATAGAACATCATAAAGAATATATGATTTTGAAAATTCCCAAGAGGACTTATAGGTTTGAGATCTATAATCAAGAGGGAAAGAATATAAAGAATATTTTTTCTATAAGTTAATCAAGTTAAAATTGAATTAAGATCCAACCAAAATTATCTAACATAGTTTCCTTTTAAAGAATGAATTTCTCCCTAGACACCCAAAGTTAATGGTTGAATCAGGCTACTAAGCTTCACAATGCCATGTTAGAAGCTATAATGGCGGTTGTGGTCCTACAGGTATTGGTTGTTTAGCTCAGGTAAGGGTATTATGGGTTGTGCATAGGTAGTTCCCTTTTTACAAAAGGGAATCACCTCATTTCCCTTTATTGTATCTAGGTAACCTAGGCTTTCATTATAGTATATTCTAATTGAATAATGGTAGTTTTGGGACCACTTATATGTAAATTCCCATGGATTCTATGTGATTTGATCTAGATTGAGGGTGAATTTAAATTCATATGTGGGTTTCTCACTTATTCTGGGAACATTTAAGGGTGACTAGAGTTAGTAGTTTGGAATCTGGATATACCATTATGTGTGAAAAAAATCTTAGAAGGTTGTTTTGGAAATAATTTTAACCGGGGAGGGTCACTTATCTTAAATGGGTACCTCTTAAATTCCCAAGTTTAATTTTGGTATTCAGTATGGATGGATGGAATGTATAATGATATATCCCTATGTCATTGTGGGTTCCCATGGTGTTTTTTAGAATTCATATTTATAAAGGATGTCTAAAATGGCTTCAGAGAATGCACTATGTCATAGAACATGGCATGGTTTTAGTTAAATTCTTTTTTAAAATGGTTGAATCAATTTAAATATCTTTGGGATGTAATCTAACTTTAAAGGATACCATGTAAGATAATTTTTATTTTGTAGGTGGATCTATACTCGTTTTTTGAATTGTTTAACAATGAAAAAACGTTCTTTCTTTATAAGATTATGATATATCTCAAAAAATATGATTTTTATTAGAGAAATATTAGGGTTTTCCCATTCAAATATGCACCCTCTTAGTCTCTTAAAAACAAATAAGTTAGTGTTAGGTCGTATCTTTATAACTCTCATTCACATATAAGATTAAGTCCTTGTTTTTAAGGTGGATATTTCCTATGTTATCTATTATTGTTTTATAAATTTGATGGTTGAAAATACTTTTCTTGTGACAGTGTATAAAAGTAATTTTTTGGAATGTTTTAAACTTAATTTATGTCAAACTATTATGGGTGCGGGTGTGGAATTAATGGTTTATAAAATGGTTTAGGAATGGTTTAATTTAAATTATGGTTTTTAGTGTGTGTTCATATTTCATATATGTGGGGTTTATTTGGTTTGGACATGTATGTTGATGAAAAATATTGGGGGAATAAGAAATTTTTATAGAACTAATGGTTTTTAAAAAGGCACAGTGTTTGGTTAGGGTTATCAATATGGTTTTGTTTTCCTATTTATCAAAAACTTATTCTCTCCTATTTTAATATAATGTGAGATTACTTATTCATGTTTAAGTGGAATGTGTGTGATGTCCTAGGTGTATTTTCTACTAGGTTGATATACTCACCCACTACATATAAAATTTGGTGTGTACAAAGTACGTGTTCTTGGTGATACAAGTAAGGGAATGACTTATTATGTGTTAAATGGGTGTGTCGATATTGTAGACTGGGTTGGAGCAGGGAGTTTGTTGTTAATCATTATATTAAGCATGGGATTGTTCTATTTGGGAAGATTTTATTTCTTTTTTTTTTTGTCTACTTGTTCTATAGTCTTGTACTAATGTTGGATGATGAACTCTAATTATAATATATATATATTATTTATTGGAGTAAGGTCTTGTTAAATTATGGAATTATGTTTATACATTGTGTTTGGATATTTGATACTTTTGGTTCTATATGTAAGGGTAAATATTTCATGATGATATTAATAAACCATATTAACTTATTTCTAACATTTAGGTTCCATGAAATATCACATAAGGTTAATTATGTCTTCTCTTTACCCACGATATTTTTTTTGGGACAAGGATGATACAAGTGGTATTAGATTATTGTAGTATGATGGTTAGGATGGTAGGTGTAGAATTAGGATATGTCAGAACATGAAATGTAGAGTATAAAAATTTCATAGTTAACCTCTTCATATTTAACATCAATTTACCAACTTGTTTTATGTATAAAATATGTTATTAAGTAGTTATATTATTATCGTAACCTCATCGATGTGAGTTTAGCTGAAGATAGATAGTATCAGGCATTAGTAAAAAGACTTACCACTTTGGATCCATTATTAAAATGGTGTTTTATTGGTTATAAAATGATATATAGTAGCATAAAAACTTTTTATGTCAGAAAGAGAAGGTTTTTTATGGATAGAATTGGGAAATTCTAAGAATTTTTTTTCCAAAAATAGTATAATAATATTTGGATTTTTATTATTTATTGATTCCGACTAGTATTAATTTGTGTGTATGAATTGTTTTCTATTTTATATAGGTAAAGGAGCGTGCAATTTGGGTGGAATGAAAAAATGAATTATAGATTAATCTTATTGGATATAATTGATTAGATGATATGTGGAATCCATATTACAATAATAACAAGTTAAAAAAAATTCAATATTATTACCTGAATGAATGACTAAATATTACATTAAAAGTTTTCTAATTATTAATCAGATGTAAATAGTTATAAAACCATTAAAAATAATTTATTTATTTATTTCAGAATTATATTTTATGATTTTATAATGTACCAACTATCGGTATAAATTTTTTAAATTGAAATTTGTGGCATGATAACAATAATAAAACTATAAAATCATGTTATAAGTTGAAGACATTTTTTGGGTTATGACATGAAATTAATAGCTTAATATTTTTTTTAAATGTTTTTTACCTAACTTCCAAAGCATGTATAATATAAAAAAGGTATAGAATGTAAAATTTAATTTGTAAAATGATGTATACAACTTGAATTTTTTTTCGTAATCATAAAATTATTTATTCACCGATCATGAGAAAAATAAATTCAAAAAAATGTTTTTAGAACATAATGGCATAAAAATGGAACTAGGGTATTCATTTTAAAACAAGTTTTTATTTACATGGAAATAAATTATAATGCTTCATATTATTTTAAAAATAAAGTAACTAGCCTTTGTATTCACTGTGGATCAAGATAATGATTTGATACTAAAACTGGTAATTCATAGAGAGATAGAAAATGTTGCATGCCTATAGTTGAAGTATAATTATTATAATTTGATTGATTTATTGTTGGTGATCTGTGAACTAATTGTTGAGGAAATGTTTTTATTGATAATAATGAACATCATTGGCGGGTTTTGTTTTAAAAATATTTTTCGAATTTAAATTGTGTTTAATAAAAGTATTTCAGTGAATATTTTATAGAAAAAATCATGTAATTTTTTTCCATGAATAATTTCAAAATCCCTGAGTAAAAACCCATATTTTAATGGATCTTGGGGGGAATATAATTACTGAAAAGAAAAAATTTATTATTTTAAAATATATAATTTAAAAGCTTTTATTATTTTTTTATTTAATAATATGTCATTTTTACAAGAAATTATTTAATGATATTTTATTAAAATAGATTTTTTGAATGGTTTTATAAGTTTTCAGACGTTAGATAGGTTTCCATACATGTTTTTTTCAAAAGTAATTTTTTATTGAAAACCATATCCTTGTTTTATAAACATGTTATTTCTGCATGTATTTTTTAGAAATTGATATAACATGGTGAATTGGTGGATGGACACCTTATGGCGAATTATTGGAATTAGAAATATTGGGTTATTATAATGATGAAATATAATTCTATATATTATTTTGTTAGAATTTTTGTTTTGGTTGGGGTTGATTTATTAGTAATGCATGTTACACGTGATATGCTAGTTGTTCATATGTTCTTAATATATATTTTTACTGGTAAAGGTATTTTTTTCTTAATGCTAAATATGATAATTAATATGGGTAATAGAGATATCATGTTAAAATTATTTCTCAGAGAATTAGTATCATAAATCCTCATGGGTAATATGTTATTCTCAAACTAGAGGGGTCTCTATGCTCAGTTTTCATTAAAATTGTCTAGTTGTAGTAGAATTCGATGTTATAGAAGTTTTTTTGTTATATAGATGGGATTGGTTTATAGAAATAAATGTAATATTGATTGAAAATATTGAAAATTCACTCTCACATGATCATAGTAGATTATTGAACTTTCAAAATAGATTGGTTGAAAATATGGAAGGATAAGATTCTTTATGGGTATAGTTTGAACTATGTTTCATTAGCCACCAGTAAAAATATGTGAACTACAAGTCTCACTAGTGGGTTTCTGAAATATGGTTCAGGTTAATTTTTAGCATCCACCCTAAGTTGAATTCCTTGGTTAGGATTCTTTTTTCCTGGAGTAATTTTAGGATTGGTAGCTCTCTTTTTATTTTTTTATGGAATTTTTGAGTACATGGTCATATCTTTTGCTCTAGTGTTGTGTGAGTTATTTTCATAATGAAGATAAATGGTATCTTACATTGATACCTCCAAGACTCATACCTGATATTCTTAGTTGATTATTTCATGACCCTTGTTCATGAATTATTATGACATATCTCATCAGGGTTTCATTGACAATATCTGATAGTTTATGATCAGTTTGGTAGGTGATTCCTCAAACACACAATCATCAAGGTAGAATGTTAGTTAATGAATAAATATATGATAATTAATTGGTGAAATATTTGGAATAACTGTGGGTTTTAGAGACCAGGACAATGTTATGGTATTATATTTGATGGATCCCATTATAATATTATGTGACCAAATAATTGGATATTAATTTTTTAAATTTTATAGCTATATTATTAGGTTAAAAATTAATTATGGGGAGTAGTTGATAGGTGGTAATAGGATGGAGATTCTCTCTTATGCTTCAAGATAAAATTCCCAGTCTAGTTTCATCTTGGGTTAAGAAAGTTTCTTTAAACATATACTTTTAGTTAAATTGGAGGGAATTATTTTCGGAATAGACATTTTTTCATGATATGTTTCTGAATTATTCCATCAATAGGGAGGTACTTGGATAACACATTGAGTCAGTCCATTTCATTCCATTTCACCAGGTATATTATATATATTATTTTCAGGGTTGTTTTCTTATGAAGTGTTATAGTTTCATGTTGTACTAATTTCTATCATCTCAGATAGTGACCCTACCTTCCATTTTTTGTTATCTAGAAATGCTTCATATAGGTCTAATTGAATATATTTTTGTTCTCTGTGTAAAATCTAAATATTTGTGTGCAGGTTCAAATATTTCTTTTCCTTGGGATAAGAATTCTATAAAAAACTATGAATACACTTCCAATGTGGTGAAGCATGACTGTGACCTCAATATTGTGAACACCTTATGGTTTGTAATGTTTTTTCATGGTCTTTTATAGTGATAAAGAATTTATTATTGTGGGTATTTCCATAATTATGGATTATTCATTTGGGTATTCTAGAATATTAAAATCCCCAATGTATAGGAACAGTGATATTTTCATGTGTATAGCTAAAGTTGTTTCCAAATTGGAAATTCTTATCTAATTTTTAAATATTTATGGTATTCTTATTTTCATGAATTAATGGTATAAATATGATTTGTATTCTATGGTTTTGGTATTTGTGATATTTTTCTCTCAATTCACATGTTCTATTAGGTTAACACTATGATTAGTATCCTTATATGGACATGATAATCTTTTCCCATAAAGTAAAATACCTTTATTATGTATTTTTAGAATAATATTTATTTTTATGAGAGTCTTTGGAATGGAACACCCTTATTCTGATCCCGTATCCCGAGATTTGGTCCAACTTTTAGATTCCCATGGATGGAAATCCTAATGGTGGAGGTAATTTTACACACATGCTTTGTGTTATTCCCTTTTTTCTTTTATATTTTTCTTTAAATATATTTCTCAGTTTAGTATTATGAGGTTTTGGAAGGTCATGTCATTGGAGAATGGATTCTCGATTAACTGGACATCCCCACACCATGGTGGAAGTTGTAATGGTGATTGTAGTCCTATATTTGTTGGTTGTTAAACACATATAAGGGTGTTCTAAGTTGTGTAATGTTAGTTCATTTTCACATAAGGTTATTCTCTATCTTTTTTCTTTTATACATTATGGTAACTCAGTCTCATGTCTTGGTAAATACAAATCAAGTGAGGGTGGATTGTTACACACATAACGGTGAATATCTATCATGTTACGGTGATTTAATCATGCATTATGGTGATTTGATCTTCTCATGAGGATCAATTGGAATATTTTCATGTCATGTAAGCGTAGTTAGAGTAGGTTTTTTAGTATTGGGGTTCACCACAATAAGTCAAATTTCTAAGGAGGCTATTTTGGTTGGAATTATAACTAGGGAGGGTTACTTGTGTGAAATATAGACCATTAATTTTCTTTAGGGTAGTTGTGGTCATCAAGGTGGTAGTTAGAAATAGTGAGGGATCTTTCCCTATGTTGTGGTGATTTCATGTGCTAGTTGTGTAGATTCCACTTATTATGGGTTATCCAAAATGGCCTTGTAAAATGCCTTGTGTTGTATCCCAAGGTGTGGTTTTGGTCAAATTTGTTATTAAAATGATCGAAAAAACCACCACATATTGTCTATATTTATAATATTTTAGGGTAAACCATGTGTAATAATTGATGGGTAAATTTTTCAAATTTTTGTCCCATTATACTCCCAAAAAATAAATCCTTATTCTCCCTTTGTGAGAGCTCTCAATCTAGATTGTTTTTTGAGGTAAATTTTTATTATTCTCCCTTCAAGAGATTCATCGTCTTTTCATATACTAGATAAATTATTTACTGATTCTCCATTACTCAACTTCCTCTAACATCTTAATTTATTTTTGTTTTTATGATATATAAATCCTACAATTTATATGGAATAGTTTTCATAAACATGGTTGATGAAAAAAATTATGCTAACTTGGTTTAAAAGGATGGGTTTGGCATCTGTTTAACATGGTTGATTTGAAAATGGTGTGGGTGTGCATATGTGGAACTCAGGGTTAATGAAATGGCTTTATAAAGGTTTTGTGTAATTTATTTTTTGTGGTGTTAATTTATATTCTATATATATGTGCCCTTTATGTTTTGGTATTTTCTATTGGTGTTGAATATGTGAGTTATGGTGTGGGTTATTTGATGGGAATAATTCTCTTTAAAAGTAAATGAGGTTTTTTGGGAGTTATCTATAGTTTTTTTTCTTTAAAATTAATCATAAACCAGTTATATCATATTTTATATCAAATTTGATCTACCTTGTTCTTATTTAAGTGGTTTGTGTGAGATGTATCCATGGGATTTATTTTTGATTTCATATACTAACCCCTTGTATATTCCCTTTGCAGTTTATGTAGTCTTTTTTTATGATACATGTATGTTAATGACCTCTTATGTGTTAGTGGGTTATTTTAAAATTGTGGAATAGGTTTGAGAAGGGATCATAGTGTTAGTCATCATGTGTAGCATCGTGTTACATTTGGGAACCTTGACTTTTATTTTGGGTATATATATATATATATTATTTTACTAATCTTGTATCATTTACTAAAATTATTTTATTGGTATATGTTATGTATTTAATTGTAATATTGTTTTAGTCATTAATATTGTTTATAATTTGGGCTAGGATTTGTTCTATAGGTGGTTCAGTATGTATGGAGAATTCATTCACCATTATATAAATAAACCCAAGTATTTATTAATAAACATGAGTGCCTATATAATTTCATATAAATTTAGTGGGTTCTCGCATCTTCCTATGATAATTTTTGGGACTATGATGTTACAAACATGGCCTCGAAAAAGGACCATCCAATACAGCCTCCCTATCCATTTCACTAATCGTGGTGTGCCAAAGCACTTAACTCCAAACTCTATTCACTCTTACATAAGCTTAAAACATATCAAATTACCCTAAAATAAAGTTAAGATCACACTCAAGAATTATTGGATCACCTTGATGTGATTTTTATATACATTAATGTGATCCTTAAACAACCCTATTTAAAATTTAATATCCACTAATATGATCCAGAGTAACCCTAAAATCATGAAGGTAAAAAAAATTATCACCATATCGTTAAAAGGAAACTACCTTTATGTGACTTAGAATTTCATAATATAACCTAAATAGTCAACACATACAAGACCACAACCACAATTATAGATTTATCAATAGTTTACTAAATCCTAGTGTGTTGAGACTCCCTTCCAAAAAACATTTTACCCTAAAAAAACTCTTGAGACTGGTCTAGTAACCATCATAACATAAAAACACATAAGAAAATATATTAATACCATAAACTTATGGTGTCTCATTCTCCCCACCAATCATATTTCTATATGTCAAACGATGTAGGTAGGAAATGTTCAGAAGAAATATCAGTTTGTTAGTTCAATATAAGGGACTTTATTTCCAAATACTCTCACATGCCCAACTATAAAACCAAAAAATAAAATATAATGATATATTACAACCTAAAAAGATTTTATCATGCTCATAATATGATATGATACATCTTGATAACTAGATAGATCATATGACTCATAACTAACATGAATCCAAACATCTACAAAACAGATTCTTACTCACATTTATAATGTTAATGCATGAAAAAAATAGCTTCATAACCTTTATAAATTAAATAGTTAGATAAAATTGAGAAAAAACCTCAGAAATACACATGATAATTCCAATTTACTCATGCACTTAGGAGTTAAATAACCTTTCTTACAAAAATATCAACTCCATATTTGTGGGCATACCCACTAGAATCAATGATTTTTAATTTTAAATGACCATTGAAATAATCATTGGCCAAATAAGGTGTCCACTATCTTGAATCCATAGCCTTTTTTCTCCTTATATTTGACATCTTTATATCTTTTCATGCATGGATCTATACAAGGAAAAAATTTATCAAATCCTCCACCTGAATAGTGGGGACCAAAATAGAGGAGTCTAAAAGGATCTAATTATACATATATATATATATATAATTTTTTGATAAACCAAAATGGAAAATAATGTATGTATCAGATAATATGGGAATCAGTACACCATGAAACATCAACACTTCTAGGGAAGATATGATTGCGAAATATTTTATATATTCTTCCTCCTTTATTTGAATAGAATTTACCAACTCTATTAGAAATGTGAGTAACATCCTAGTGACAATATTCTTATAATACATCTTTGGAAAACTAGTATAAATATAGAAAACCATTCTCTCAGACTACATTAAATGTATGAGTTTAGAGAAACTATCCTTAAATAAGAAAGACCTTGAACCAAAATTTGACCCTGAGATATAAGAGAAATTATCCATTCTCTACCCACACCTCAATGACTCCCCACCATTATGGTTTAACATAATTATAAGGCTAATATAATTATACCACTTAATATAATATTGAT
Source organism: Viscum album (assembly GCA_963277665.1). Classification (NCBI taxonomy): domain Eukaryota; kingdom Viridiplantae; phylum Streptophyta; class Magnoliopsida; order Santalales; family Viscaceae; genus Viscum; species Viscum album. Next base: position 1,952,157,253 of record OY728165.1, read on the forward strand.
TTATCAATAGTCTTACAATCATTATGAGTGGTTTTATAATGGTCAACCTCCTTTTTTGTTTTCTAGGGTATGGTTGATACATTGTCATGTCACATGACTTGGTAATGAGCAATCTGTTTTCCTATCATGGTTGAGTGGTATCATTTCATGATTCCTCAAGGATATATACCCACTAATCAAATAAGTTTGTTTCCATATATTTGGTCATGTCTTCTCATGTCTATCCACACTGAGGAATACTTCAACTATGTTTAACTCTTTATGATCAATTTGGTATTTTATGAATTCACTAGAAATTCATTGGTTATATGGTTAATTAAATTATGGATCATGGATGATTCATGGTTTAAATAATTAACATGATCATGGTTCATATTAACCAATTGGGTCTCATGTTTTTTATCAGTTTTCTCTCATTTTGAACATGGGTAACCAAGTTTAATTAAGTCTAATTATTGAATTTTTATTTTATTAAACTTGAGTGAAAACCTAATAGTTAGGATTCATAGATGGGTGGGAAGTGAATTAATATTCTCTCTTGTATTTTGGGATATAATTTTAGTTTATCCTGATGTCAGGTAAATTTCATGTGGATGGTCCATTCAATATTGGGACGATATATATGCTAAAAATAATGAACATGGATATATGGGAATGTTATGACTATTACATATACATTTACAATAATTGTAGTATATTTTCATTTGATTTCCATTTTAATGTATTAAAAAATCATGATCTCATCGTGGTGTTATTTAGATAACTCATTGAGTTAGCAAATTACATTCCATTTTAAGGGGTGAATTCTATAAAAAATGTCACTAGGATGTCTGTCTAAAATGTTTCATTGTAAAATGGTGATCGGATTTGAACAGTCTCATATAAAGACCTTAGTTTCTCATCATGGGATTATTTTGGAGTAATTATTATGACCCAATATTAATGGTTTTATGATTTTTTATCTATATATAGTTTGTAAAAGTCTTTTATCGTTTCCTTAAATCTTCCACAGTGGTGGGAAATCATGGATTTTTTTGATCTATTCAACATTGGGAGTTTTTATCTGAGTAATTTAGGGAATTAAATTCCTCAATGTGCTATAAAATTATATATTCATATAATTATAAATGGATATTTCTATTGGGTATCATTTCATCATTAATTGAATATAGTGCATGAGGTTCTAAAATGTCCTTAAAGTTGATTCATGAGGTGGATTTTTGTTCCTTACTTGGTTGGGATCAAGTTTATTTTGGGTAAAAGGAACTATTGTGATCTCACCATGTATTGTATATTCATATGGATTCTATATGATCTTTTTAATTCATTTTATACCTCTAGTATTGGTCTTTTAGTAGTATGATTACTTCAGAAAAGAGATATATGAATGAGAACCTTTATTCTAGATACATGGACCAGAATTTTATTTAGTGGTTAATGTCCTCCTACTTTTCTAGGATATAAATGATAATTATTTTGATAATGTGTCACCATCAAGTCTGTAGTTTTCTCCCATTTCTTTGTATTCCTATTTTTTTATGTTTCTTGATTTTATTTAGATATTTTTGGGCGGAATGTTTTTTTGGATAATGAGGTTTTGTATCTCTGGGAGTCCTTATAGTGTGGTGTTAGGTGTGGATATACTATGATCATAGTGGTTGGGTGTTGTATTGTAGGCTGAACAACTAGGTACAAATTCTATGGGGTTGGGAGTTTTTTGAAGGATTAGTGGTATAGGAGTTCACCTATAAAAAATTATATAACACAATAACCATAACATTTTCCATGGTAGCAATTACTATTAGAAAAATTGAGCAATGCAGGTGAAAAAATTTACATTTCTCATATTCTACCCTCATACAATGATCCAAAATTGAGTTGGGTAACCCTGATTAAATACAAGGATGAAATTTTTATGAATACCATAATGTGATATGTACCCTCACACAAGATAAAATTTACCAAGATAGAGTGAATAAAAATCAAGTTTGACCCTTACCTGGATTGGAGTACACTTATGCAACTCAGATCTACCATGATGTAAATAAGGGGGGTTCTTATATAATATTTAAATAGAGAGAATGTATTTACAATGCTGTTTCTAATTCTGTGATAGTTTTTTAATTATCCAAAATAGTGAGGATAATCTCTCTACATCGTAGAGGATCCTGTGGGGAGGTGTATAAGAATATTTTTTAAATTAGATGATTCTACTTATGAGTTTTAGTGTGTCGGAGATGAATGTTTGAAAAAAGATTAATTACGCTTATTTTTAGTGGATATAAACTCTATTTATCCTAAATTTTCAATTATAAAATTGATCATTATTTCTCATTAAGTCACTATAGATTACGTTTCATGAACTTGGATTTCCGCTTGGATATTTTTTCAATATTATCAGCATTTTTATGATCTTCTTTGGTATTATACAGTACAATAATGGTTCTGGTAGGTGGCTACATAGTCACTCTACTTATTCCAATAAATTATAATCATTGGATTATTCTAATTTAATTTTTTTTAAATCCATGATGATTTTTTTATGAAATATTTGATGAATAATATCTTGTGACAAATATATTTTGATTAAGTGTTTACACACATAGTTTAATGAATTTATTAGTTGGAAAAGTGTTTTTGGAATACAGTTTATTGGTGTGTGTACACATTACATAAATGGGTACATTTTTATTTTCACATGACTACTATTAAACAATTGGGGAACACAAGTTTATAGGTGTTGGTTCCCATTCAATGGTATTGATAGGGAATTATTGGTTTTGAATTGGTTTTCATTCCCTCAGGGTTACACTGGGATGTTACACTACTATGTGATGACTTGGTTTGGATAAATGAAGTTTCACTCATGAGTTTTGAATTGTTATAGGAATTCCTCATTAGTGATGGATGCAAGCATGGGTATATATTTATGGAATTGTTTTGGTAGTTTAGGAAGTAGTTTTCTCATGGAATTAATATACTAAAATGAATATGTAGATTATGGTGTGGCTTTTTTATGTGTTTTTCTTAGTTTATACATTTTTTCAACTTCTCTCTTATTTTATAAAAAATTATACTCTTATGTGTTATTTTTTTCATTGTGTGTGTGGGATTACATTGGTTAATTTCTATATGATTTAATATACTCACTCATAGTATATTCCCATTATAGTGTATTCATCCATTATTCTTAAGAATAAATATAAGAGTAGGAAATCTTACATGCCTATAGTATTTTTTGATGTTTTTTACGTGGATGGATTTGGGAGCTTGGGTTGTTGTCATGTAGAGTAATGGAGGGTGACATGTGGTCCCCTTATCATTCTTTTTTTTATTCATCTTGTATTTGTGTTAATATTGTCTAATGAACTCTAATAATTTATTTCTTACCATTAGTGTCTGGTTAATGTCATAAAAGTTTAGTATAACTCCATAAATTCCAAAGAAAATTAGTCTAGGTTGTGATTATAATGGTGTAATAGAGTATATGACCATGATTATTGCATGTGTTGGTGTAATTTGTCCCCTCCTCCAATAAAAATAGGTCACACATTGAAGGGAGGTTCAACCTAAATCTTCTTGAGACTACTAGAGAAATATTCTAAAAGGGAAGGAAAAGTTATAAAAAAAACATTCTAATATCTTGAGGAATATTGTGGGAGGTGTGATAAACCCAGACACACCACCAATAACTATCTTACTATAATAATAAATTAAATAAATAATAATAATAACTCTACATATATCAATAAAGGGAGTATCGAATTTTATTAAATGGTGGTTGAAGTAACTTATAATTATATAAAAATAGTGATTCCTTAGACCATTGATAGTGGTTTCTCATCATAAAAAAATTTGTAAAACAATATTCTCAAATAAACCCAAAGGTTTGATTTAAAATTATTCATTAAAAATATAAATAAGTTAAATTAAAAGTATATGGTATAAGAGGATTCTTTTTTAAAATAAATCCATCAATTTTCACTTCATCATTAGATTAAGAATAATCTCTTGAGAATTTATTATATTTGAAATAAGGAAATAGAATTTATTTCTAAAATAATGTTTATTACATTATGAAGGTGAATGTTGGAATAATCTTGATGATGTTACATCGAACAAGATGAAATATATTTAGTATTTATAATTATAAAAATAGTTTCTTTATGATTATAATAAAGGAAAAATTGTTATGGTATAGAGTACTTGGACATTAATGGAAAAAGAACATAGTTATGATTATCAAGCTTGAAGTGCCAATTAATATACTAAATATTAAACATGAAAGAATCAACACATTTGACACATTCCACAACGGAAAAACATTGAACAAGAATCACAAGGAATCAGAGATCAACATAATGAAACCTATTTAGTTGATATACATGGGTGTGTATGGTAAAATGAATTTTAATTCATCTATAAGAGATAAGTACATCATGAAATTATTTAATGATTTTACTAATATTCTTTATACTTATTTTATGTTGATTAAGTGACAGACTATTGATATGATAAATAAATTTCAAAGTAGTTATAAAAATCAAAAGGGATGATTTATATAAAGGTATTGGTCCTATAATGGATCAAATTATAGAAAATAATTCTTTGATTAATATCTTTAGAATCATATAATAATGCATTATTATTTTTTATTATATACACACCTAAAAATTTAGTATCTAAGTGAAATAACTAGATATTATTATACATGTAGAGATAATTTTATCATAGCCTGAAACATAAAAAATATCTGAGTGGCATCCTATAATAAGACTACTCATGTAAATCATGAATAATAATTTACTTTTAAAAAATTCATTTAATACACCATACAATATGTTTCTTGGAATTAAGATAATATTGAAGGGAATGAAGATATTTAGTATCCCTTATTACATCAATAAAAATTTAATCTATTTGTAAATGTCATATTTGAGAGATTATAAGGGAATATTACTTTGTTATACATATAATGAAAGTATTTCCTGGAGTTACAAAGGTAATATGATGAAAATGTTAAAATATTGGATAAAAAATTATTTGAAAACATAACTTCTTTATAAACACCATTTATTATGGTGATGATGATATTGAAGAAGCTCTGAGATATGATATTGGATAGTATGGGAGTATTAAATGTGAAAAGAACTTTTTTTAAAACATTCATCTTGATTATGAAATATAGAATGATGAGGAGGCCTTAAGAATTGGGAAACTAAATTTATAATGAAATGTAAGGATGAAGATATGGGGAAAATATTTGAGGAAATTACTAGGGTATTAAAAGCTAGTAGAGTTTGATAAATTTCAATCATATTGGTTTTATTTCAAAAATTGATCTCAATATTATTAAATATGATTTGAAACATAAGAATTAAATAGTGAAAATAGAATAAGAAATAAATAAAATTGAAAATAATTACATAATATAATATGTGTAAAATCAAAAAAAATACTAATTCTCTATGGATAAAGTGTGATTATATAAATAATATCATTAAGAAAGGTGAAGTATAACAAAAAAACTCATCTTGTTGATAATGGATGATATAAAATTTGGATAAATAGTTTTTATGGGACTTTTACTCTATCCACAATGATTAAAATGTCTTTAATATTTATTGCGATATGTTCCCAAAAAAATAAAATGTTATCTAAATGGATATTAATATTTTATTTTTGAGTGGTCAACTTGAGGATGATGTTTATATTGAGCAATCAGATGATTTATTCCTTGATAGTGATGGTTCATCCTTTTATAGGCTGGTCAAGGCTTTGTATGGGTCGTAAGATGTTCCCCACACATGGTATTTAAAGATATAAAAAACCATAGGAGAATTAAATTAATGAAAGTAAAACTATATATTAATCACAATACTCACTTTTTTATTGTGTATGCTAATGATATAATTTTTCATAACACAATTAGGTGACTTATGATAATTTTTTATCCAAATATCAAATATTAGTAGGATTTTAATAATCAATTTGATAACATTATGTTTTGGAATAAAAGTATCTAACATAATATAGTATCCTAAGAAAAAAAGGCATAAATAATGCATTAATTTCAGGATTTAAATAATACATCTCATAAAAATTCACACAACTTAAGTACTGAAATTTTTAGTGTCACAAATATTAGGTACATGAATATATTATTTTATAACACTTGAAAAAATTTCACAAATACCATTCTCCGATAGAACCTTTTCTAAAAATATCACATGATATAATCATCTTCAAACCCTAGGGGATGGAAAACATAAGAAATCGGTGTTCTCAAAGACTTATTAATAGAAAAACCTATCACTTAAAATTAGACAATAAACATGAAGGTTAATATGATGAAGACATAAATAACTTAATAAAATATAAAAAACATTATATGATAATCATAAAAAATGTCATAGTGAAATAATATAATAATAATATCCTTAAGGAAACATAAATTATGTTACCTATATAAAAAAAATCTCAATAATCTCATAACATGTGACCATGACATAAAAGTGTTGAAAACATTAAAAATGATAATCAATTATGAAATCATGTTGTTTCATGGAAATAAAATGAACCCTGAATTCTTTTCATATAATGATAAATATCATAGTAATGTGGTACAATAATAAGAATATAAAATACTATAATCAGACCTTTTTGTGTCACATTCAATCAAAAATATGTGATCAAATCTTCCTATATTTCATTCACACAACAAACATGTGAACAATTTTTCCTACATCTCATTCACATAAGAAGTTTTTGAAAAATGATGAAATGCATCATTAATATATAATTTTATCATCTCATATGATATAAACCATAACCAATTCATTTTATGGATATATATGACACCAACAATCATAATTCATACATATTTATGCCACTTAAAATTAATCTTAAACATATCGTAATGAAGCCTTGGAAAAATAATGGGTTTCTTATAACATTCAAAACATCACAATACATGAACATATGATATCAAAGAATATAAATAAACTAGTTGTAAAAATTAAATAATATCATAGTAACATATATATTTTTATCAAGACATAATTCATGAAATATAAACCATGGATGGAAAATATAAGTGAAAATATAAATGTTTTCATAAAATCATTCAAAAAATTAAATTATAAAAATATTGGGAAATAAAAGAAATTTTGAATTATTATTATAAATATTTGAAAATAAATTATTCTTTTAAATACATAATGGTTATAAAAATAAAATTTTGAGTGGATTATAAATTATATTATTTTTAAATGGTGGAAAACCCATTTGGACATTCTGAAAAAACCTTGTTGAAAACCCACATTACAAAATGAATGATGAAACAGTTGTTTTAAAATGAATAAATGGGATAAAAAATGATCAATAGATATACAAACAATTATAATTTCACTACATCAATAAGAATTCCCTTGGTATGTAAAAACATAGATATGGAAGAAAAAATCATTAAATGAAATGTGAATTATTCTTAATAAAAATATATTTTTACGAGACAATAGAATCTTCAAGGAAGAATACAATATTATTAAACATTATTTTAATATAAAATATTTTTTAAATATTACATAACATTATCATATTTTATAAAATTTAATTATTCACAGATAATAGCAAAAAATAGTTATTATGACCTAAATAAGTGATTTTAGTCCAGAAAAACCGGAACCATAATGCCCACATAGTTGAATATTCTATAAATTTATCTACAAGATACATAACTATATTGATTTAATATTTCAGAAACATATTAGTACCTATAAATATTTAAAATTTCTATTTATAATCATTATCTATAAGTCTAATAGTCAGATTTTCATATTTTCTAATATTTGGTGTTTATAGTTTTGACATTTTGTAGCAGTTCCGTACGAGCGGTGTTGGTATTCTTTATTATTAAAAAGAGTATCATTCCATATTCATTAAAGTTGAAATAATTTATAGAAAAAAGTAATTTATGATGTTTTAATTTACTTTCCTTTTTATTTTATTGTTTATCACAGAATATGAAATCGACAACAAACATTTTTCGATGGTTTTCAACAAACGATGTGGGTTTTCAAAATTGTTGTGTTAAATATTTATGTATCCTTTATAGAAACAAATAAAATAATTTTTTACATATTTATATCATATAATACCCTTAATTATGTTTTCAAAATCATCCATGATATAACATAATATCATTTTTTCAATGATGTATTCATGATTTAGTTGTAATATCATCACACCAATGTCATATTGATATCATTTAGTGTTTATCAGGGTTATATATCATAGTTATAAAGGAATCATAAGAAGAACCAATAGATAAAAAAATATTACGTAAAATAAATTAAAGACAATCCTTTTAAATTAATGATTATCCTTTTGGTAGTAATGTTTTAAAAAATTGAATTTGTAATAATGGATTGGTAAGAATATCATTAATTGGTTCTAAAAAAACCTTTTGAAGGAATGAGAGGTTTATGGTTTCTTATAAGGTGAAAATTGATGATCATAAGATGTTTTAAGAGTTTGGAAGGTATTGTAGATTGATATACCTAGAAGATAGACCTCACCCTGCATGCCCTTTTCCACATCATAGAATATATTTTCCTTATAAAGACTATGTCATAGTGCATCCAGATATGATGTATAAGATTTTTTCATGGGTAATAGTAAATGTTTAATTTATTCTATTCACCGTGTTAACTTAACCATTTTTTTTAAATAATGAAAAAAATATGGGAAATCTAACTCAAGGTCAGTACCTAAGAAGCATATCGGCAATTCTTTGGTTGAGTAATGAAATTATTTAGCTAAGGGTAGATATGGTTGTTCCTATTTGGTTAGTACAAGTTGAAGTTAAATCTAAAGAGGTATGGTTCTTATCCTCTCATTTTTGGGGAAACACTAGAAGTTATAGGCAATAACTGATGGTAGTCATACTCGATTGATCTTTTGAGACACATGCTGGTTTATATAACGCTAGATTTCTAGAAGTAAGTCCAATATGGGACTTGGGATAGTTTTACCCCACGATAGATAGTCTAAAAATTTCATAGGATACTTTGATATGATTTTATAGCATTCTTATTTCCAATGGAAAATTTTTGTCACCCTTGTCATGGATAGATGGATATTATATTGGTACTTATAAAAGATAAGATGTTCACACCATAGTTAGAACTTGCATCATAGGGGTGCATATTTAGTAGAATTAATGAGGTAAAGGATTTAATATACTATTTTATATCATGTTTAAATTATATTCCTACACCATGGTTAGTTATTTCATATAATTGTTTATTTTATATCATTCCAAATATCATGGGAGTATAATAGTGGAGTTACTGTGCATCAAGTCTAAATTTGGGAAACTACAGGTGTCTTCAATAAATTGTTTTTTGAATAAAAACATTCTAATAGATGATTAAATGAGATTTTTCACCATGGTGTGGCTAACCGTGCTATATTATATGAAAAAATGAGGATTATGTGCAATAGAATCGATAATCACACTGTATCCATGATGTTTTGGAATTTTCATCAAGAACCTAAAAGATAAAGTTACTAAATGGATTTGTAACTATATAATTAATATTTAATTGAATAATATGTACCCACTAATTATATGGGGACACATGGAAAAATTATAGAAAATATAGATTCAATCATAACCATTATAATGAGATGAAAAAAGAAGAGGAGCTCTAAAAAGCTAAATAGAGACCCATAGAGAAATAATTAATTATCATTGGAAGATTCAGAACAAGGTAGAAGTATTAATTTGTTGGTGTATCATCTTATAGTACCATTATATGAAGTGTGTGGTAGGGAAATACTATGTTAGGTTTATTATCATTACTTAATCATGTGAATAAGTTTAGGAATGGAACAAAGTGATTAATGATTCTATCTCTTTGTTGAAAAGTAGTGAGAATTATCATTTTGATGGAATAGTGTTTTTGGCGGGTTAGTGATACATATCTATTATATATGTTAAATAAAGTAATTTACTCAATTTTTTGGTGAAAAAAAACATCATCAATATCATGGTCATTGTACTAGCCTTGTTAGGGTGAAACAAGTATAATTCTATGTGTCCAATTTCATCCATTAATTGATTTTTAAGATAAAATAATGTTGGAAAAAGAAGTGTTCCTCACGTTAATATAACAAGAATATAATGAATAGATTTAGGGGCTATAATATGTGTTACCTTTTTTTAACTATAAACCTCTTAGGGTTATTCCATTTTTTGAATCCATTGGGTTTTATTAAAGGTAATATTTTTAGGGTGGCATTTTCTCTCATATAATCAGTGCAGTAGTAGTAACGGTGTATCAAAAATTCATTCCAATCTTCAAATCAAAACAATTTCTTTATATGGATTAATATGATGACTAATTACTTCAAATAATTGTTAATATATTTTTACACATTATCTATTCATGTAATTATATAAAATATTGATTAGGAAACCTTATATGAAAGGGACTACAAAGAACTAGATGTGGTTCCAAAGGTAGTCAATGCATTAGGATGATTCTTAGATAATAGTATCTACACTAAGGTAATTTCTTATAAAACAACTCATTATATGTTGTAAAAACCCTTTAAAATTTTATGAATATGATTTTAATGTTTTAGATGAAAATATAGAAGTTATAAGGAATAAATATATAGATTTATGGATGAGTCTAATCAAAACCGTTGATATGTTTTTTGATCATTTGAATTACCTTCATGATGACATGTGAAGTAATGAAAAAGATATTGATGATGAAAATATCATGAAACATATCTTGATGAGACAACCTCTATGGATTAATTTGAAAGTGTTTGTAATTAATGATAAATATCTCAAAAAGACTTAAATGAAAAACCTTCATAGTACACTAGTCATATATGTAATAAGAAATGAAGAAAATGAGTCTATAGTGAATGAGAAATCATAGAAAGTTTTTTTCAACATAATAAATAATATATATATATTAAATTAGATACACATAAATATTAGTTCAATAGTTTTAGTTCCCTCTATTCCTCTAACCTTTTTGGGTAAAAGTTAAATTCATCACAAAGCTTCTATTTTCATAAATATGATGTGTCATGGTAGGTTATCTTGTTGCTAAGTGTTTCAAAAAAATCTAGATGATTATGATGATAAATATATAAGAATATATTTAAAGAAGATAATTTTAGGATAAAACCATAATTATAATGCTTCATGAAGAAAAATTTGATATATTATAAGGATAAATGTTATATAATTCCAAATTGGAAGAAGTTGATGATTTTAGGTACCACAATGAATATTATTTAGTATTTTTCATCATAAGAACAAGTATTTTTAATAGTGATACTAAAAATGATGATGTTATAGGGAGATTTGTTATAAAATGTATGATTGAGGAAACCCTTAAATAATATGACAAATGGTAGGCTAAAACAAAGAAGGTAAATTTGGTTGTTCATCGATCAATTTTATTTATAAAATAATAATAGGAAGAGAATTCATAATTAAATATATATATATATATATATATATATTGAAAATTTGAATTATTTAATTTTGGGTAACCTAGGAAAATAAGTTGACCTTAAGTTCAAGGTATAGGAAAACGAATAAATCATTGAATTCATTACCTATAAACTAAAAGAGAATGTTAAGAGTAATAAATAAGTTGATGAAGATATTATGACATAATGATGAATGTGTATAGAACAATAGGTAACCCTTACACCTGGTATTATATTGAGTTTCTCAAATAAATCAATCCTAGTTGATGAAAAATAATTTTTAGGAGTAACAACTAAAGATTATATTCCCATGAAAAATTTGATGTTCTTTAAAAACTATTGGAAGTATATTATAGAGTATGATCAAATGGATAAGATAATCATGATCCATTCTGAGTCCCAAGAATCAAATTTCTAAAGGAAATAAAATTTGGGGGAAACTGAAAATCCTTCGTATCATGTAGTGAGAATTTTTATAATGAACACAATTAGTTTGTCTTATTAGTTTGGAAAATTTGGAGGTGACCAATATTTTTCCTCTATTTCACAAAAAAAATCTCAAAGATGCATAACACTAAAATTAAGAAATCATTTTCCAATGATATTCTTATACTTTTTATAATTATTGATTTTAGTGAAATGGATATAGACATAAGGAAACCTATTGTGAATAAAGGGTAAATTAAAAGTTACTTATGTGACTCTGAATAGAGTAAATCATTATCTTAGAACATCATCTAACAAAATAAAAACTGAAAACCAGTTCTTGGTTTTTGCAGATGAATGAGATTTTTTCGAACCAAAATAGGTGTATGTGTTTCAATACTCATAATAAGTTACATAATTTTCATTTAAGAATAATAATAATTGTTATGAGATATTGAATGAAACTAATGTCGCACTGATAGCATTAGATAGGTCTAGCTTATGGGTACTAGACAGCTGATTCACCTAGCATATGTCTAGAAATAAAAATTTTATTATCAGTATAAAATTTGATAAATATATAGTAATTTAGTTTTGAAATGATTAATTACTAAAAATAAATTTCTCTATAAATTACAAAGTTATTGGAAATGATATATGAAATAATGATGTGCTCTTTTTGAAAGGACATGGCCTAAATTTTTTGAGTGTGAGTTACATGTGTAACTAAGTACATGTGATATAATATAGAAGGAAGGGGTGTGCAATTAAATAAATTAATGGATAACTTTTCCATCAAGGATGAAAACCCAAAGAGAAACTATATTTGATCAGTGAAAAAGATTGGTGAATACTATTAAAAGAAGAAAAAATAGTATGTAACAAGAAATATGGAAATATTAGAAAAATATTTCTATAAAATATATTGAAGATATAGGGGGTATATAAAATTCTTGGAGTTACATATGAAAACACACAATAAGTGATTTTACTCAAATAGGGAATATAGTATTGATGATTTACAGGCCAACGATAGAGAAGTTAGTAAGAGTTTTAGAGCTAATTAATGTGGACGTTTAAAGTCCAATTGAAGAGACCAAAACATGTCATGCATAGATAATACATCATTTTAGATGAGTATTCATTATATTACATAGACACACTCTTGATGATCATAATGGTATAGTGATTTGGAATCATGGATACATAAACAACTTGATCATATGAGTTCTATATTTTCTCCCACTTAATTCATTATAACTAGAACAATTTATATAAATACTACATGTAATACCTATCATTATAAATTGGGGAAAAGAAACATAATAAAGGGTGATCTTAAAAGGTCATTAATAGAAAAAAAAAATAGAAATAATTAAACGTATCATGAGAACAAGGGTATGTGAACATGAGTATAAAATTTGAAAACCTAGACCTACATATAAAAGATAATAATATTGCTTCATTTAATTAATATTATTTGTTTATAAGACATCAATCATAATGGAATCAAATAACATGATCCATGAGAACATAACATTTGCCTAAGACATATATTTTTGGCATTCACAAAATCATAAAACAACATTTCTTTAGTAGTCAAGGCTCATTTCCAAGTCTATTAAAGTGTAATGGTTTCACCCCCCAAATAATAATATTAGTAAAGGATAAATCCTAAGTATATCATAATGGACAATGCCTCTTACTAAAATGGGTTCACACCCTAGTACAATACTATTTATATCATCAGTTATCAATTATTACCCAATGCATCAGAGAGAGATATAGGTACCACATATCAAATAATTAATATCATTCATATGTGTTCCATGAGATCATAAAACATTTATCATATCAAAATCCAAGAAATGAAATGGGTTTTAAGAAGAAAAAAATCACGACCCAACCCATGCTGGGGATCGAGCTGCAACATCCTCAAGCCCACCTCTATAGTCTAGGCTCTGGTGACTAGCACAAAAGGCTCAAAAAACTAGGGGATGCCTTTCCCTAAGTACCTGTGAACAAACAAATAGTAAAGTCGATGAAAAAAGTGCAGAGGGGAAAAATAAAACATGCAACCTGCTGTAAAAATAATCCATACATACATTGACCACTAAATAGTATAGATACAATGAAGTAAGTTGAAATGAAAAAGGGGGAAAACACACTCCCAACTGAAATGTGTCCCAACCTGATAGAAAACTGAAATTAATACTACTGAAGAAGACCTGATCATGAAATCCAGTTGTGACCACCTCATGTGGTCCAGTCTCCCATGCCCCTGAGCTCCTTCGGAGTCACAATCAAACTTGTATGTCTTTTGTATAAGGCATGATAAGTGCAGAAAAATCCCATGTAGGGGTGAGTATAAATATACTCAATAAGGGACCCTAAAAAAGGGGGATCAGTAGAAGATACAAGAGGAAAATAAAATACAACAGATGGAACAAAGTGTAGTAAACGAGTGCAACTCAACCCAACAAAAGAGTGAAGTAAGTTCATCTAAACACAAGGAGCTTCAAATAGTGAGAAGGTTAACTTATCATCGAGTCTTCACTACCCATAGTAGGAGATTAGACTCATCTAACCATGAGAAGCTAGACACAGAAAGCACATAGCATAACTTGTGCACGTTCATCTCCCTCAGAAAGAGAGTAACTAGAAACCAAGGGGTGGGTACTACAATAGGGTGTATATATATATATACTTAGTAAAAGAAACCCAATGAGAGAGTAAGGGGATCTCCATATCATAGCTCAGCCTAAGAAGATATTCTCCAACAGTCCCAGAAGTAACCACCATCGATACTTAGAATTCCTCATGTCAGCCCTAAACTATAAGTGAAGGTGCTCAAACACCACACCTTGATACTATCCTCTTTGTCAGGTCTATATCAACTACATAATTTTAGGTTGTGTCACAAGGACTTGTATTATTGGGGAACTCACCTCTCTTAATCATGATCCCAAGTTACCATCAAATCAAGTCTCACTACTGATCCTTAGTAATAAATTCCTCACAAAGTTGAGGACCCATGCAGAGTCCAGCTAGAGGGTTCCACTCTAGTGTTTGTGAGGACCAATACCCATATCAGCTAGAGAGATCCACTTAGATAAGGTTTGAGGATCCATGCCCACCCCAGCTGGATGGTTCCACTACAGTGTCATCGAGGACCCATTCCCAACCTGACTGGAGGGTTCCACTCTAGTGTCATTGAGGACTCATGCCCAGCCCAGCTGAAGGGTTTCACTCTAGTGTCATCAAGGACCCATGGAAATCCAATTTGGAGGGTTCCACTCTAGTTTCCTTGAGGACCCATGCCCTAATTGGCTGGAGGGTTCCACTCTAAATTCATTGATGTCGTTGCCTGATCACCGCTTTCATCGAACGCCACCTAAAGATGCATCATGTTTGAAAAACCTCTCTTCATAACTTGAATGTCAAAACTGATATCACCATCGTGTTTTACATTGAAAAAAATGCTGGATAGACTATTTACTTTCCCACAAAGGACAATCCCAGAAAAAGATGATTTTCATGGAAAAACACCAGAACAAGTCAAAGTGGGGCCCACCTTTGACCGCAAATTTCAAGTTCTTAAATTTATCTCAAAATTTTTTCCTTGAAGATAGGAACATGATGGCTCCAATGGCGCATCAGATGGATTCCCTATTTAGAAGTTTTTAGTGCTTGAATCTACAGAAGATGGTCTCGAGGCTGGTGGACTAACTCACAGTCAGTCCACCTCCCATGGAAATCAACCGTTGTGGTCAACCTTTGGCTGAACTAGGTCAACCTAGGTCTGACCCGGTTTGTGTGGTCCGACCAACTGGGTTGGACCCAACCCACTTATTCAGCCTGGACCACCGAGGTCGGGCCTATCCTGTTAGCCTGGCACACTGCCGACAGTTGGTTCAGACTGTGATTTGATCACCAGCCATATCAATTCGGTCGACCAGCTGTGGGTTTTCTAGCGGTGTTTGCTACCTGGGAACATACTTTACAACCCTACCTAGCCGATCGGCTGGGCTATGTGGTCCACCGCCTTACAGTACCATCAGGCCATGGTGCCACCGCCGGCCTCCACGCCGGCGGCACCCCGATGGTCTATTTCATAAACCACCAGGCTCAATTCAGTCACCTAATCATGATTCCATCAGCAGATTAAGGACCCCTACGATGATGGCTTCTCTTCACCGGCCACCAATAAACAATCTGCTGGTGGTTGGTCGTGCTCAGAATTTTTCGGCCGAAAACTATGAAGAACGATGTTTAACACAGATCAATGGATATTTTCATGCATCCATTGATGATTTTGAAATTAAATGATGAGTAACAAAGCAGAAGAGTAGATATTCAAAGTATAAATTGAATCTGAACTCAAAAATGAGATAAATCTTACCTCAAATCAGTGTTCAGTCATCATTGATGTGTCCACAGCGCTTCTGCTTTGATCCGTCGATGTTTTGGTAGAGATTTATCCTCCTTACACTGAAGAATGGTGAAGAATAGTGAAGAAAGGATGAGATAAGAGAGAGATAGATCTTTGTAGAGAGATAAATGGAATTAGGGTTAACCCTAATCTGAAACAATTAACTCTCTATTTATAGACATCATGCTTGGCATGAAATCTGAAATTTCCACTCCCCCTGATTTTATGTCATGCCTAGGTAAAACACCTCATTCCAAATTCAACTGATCTCTCATATTTCCAATCATATTTCTCATTGAAAAGTTATTAAATTCCGAATTATGGGTAAAATAATTATGTTTAATTATTTTTAATTATAATTCTAACCTTGGGTAGGTTTTCCCACAATAGTCTCGCACTGATGAAATTTATGCCCTTCCTAGGATAAACGTCGCATTCTGGATTCAAATGTGGCCTTGTATTTATGATCTGATCTATGGTTTTATAGTTATTTCATTTTCTTCATGTTCATAGTATAAAATATACTTAATATTTTTATAAAATTAATTCTGGGTACATGGATCCCTAGAATTGCATGTCGTCCTAGCACCAAACTCTGGAAATATACATATAAATATTTCAAAGTACTAAAAGAAGAAATTTGGGTCTCTATATCATTCCCTCCTTCAAACTTTTTAACCCAAAAAATAAAAAACTAGGAAAAAAACTCAGGATATTGGGCCCGCATCTGGATCTCTCATTCCTAATAATACTCATGCACATTCTCATTCTACCACAGGACGTGAACCAGGGGGATGGTCTATCCACATAAGGTTCTCTCTTATCAATCCTTGATCTCCACTGGGTGATTTGAAAATGTGGTCTTATCTTCAATTTCTAGCTCACCCCAATTGATGACATGCATAGGATCATGCACGTATTGCCTCATCTATAACACACAGAAGACACTGTTCACCCGATCCAGTTATGGGGATTGGGAAAGGTGGTAGCCAACCTTGAAAACCCTCCACACGATCTCGAACATCCTGATGAACCTTAGGGATATCTTGTTTCCTCATCCAAATATTCACATCCCACCCCATGGGGATACTATAGAGATGACATGTTCTCCCCGGTCAAACTCCAAGGGCCTACGGTGGTGGTTTGTGTATGATTTATGTCTGCTCTGGGCTATCTTCATTCATTATTAGATGACTTTCACCTTCTCCATAGTGTCTTTCACCAACTATAGGCCCACGAGGTACAATTATCCAACCTTCATCAAAAAAAAGGTGAAAAATAGGGTCTCCCATATTGGTACTCATATGTTGTCACGCCGATAGTAGACTGGTAACTGTTGTTGTATGAAAACTCAACTAACAGCAACAGATCCTCCCAACTCTGGATGAAATCTAGCACGCAAGCCCTCAACATATCCTCCAGTACCGGGATAGTGTGCTTAGTCTTCCCATTAGTCTGGGGGTGAAATGTGGTACTCATCATTAGTTGGGTCCCAAAAGAATCATGTAGTCTTATCCATAAGTGTGATATAAACCGTGCATCAATATTAGAGACAATAATCGAGGGTACCCTGTGGAGGCAGATGCTCTCTTGCAAGTACAATTTCCCCCAAACATTCCACCAAACATTATTCTCATATAGAAAAGAAGTGCACTGACTGGTTTAGATGGTCCACTATCACCCAGATGGAGTCATAGCCCTTTTCTGTGCACGGAATCTCTATGATGAAGTCCATGGATATTCCATCCCACTTCCACTCTTGGATGTTGAGTGGATGCATTAAACCAGTTGGAACTTGATGCTCCGCCTTCACCTGCTGATAGGTAAGGCATCAGAAGATGAACTTAGAAATGCATCGTATCATGCCTGACCACCAAAAATACCACTTAAGATCACTATACATCTTCCCTACACTGGTATGTACAGCTATGGGAGAAGTATGGAATTCCTACATCGCCTCTTCCTGCATCGCAACTGGGATCATTATTCTCCCCTAGAACAAGATATCACGATTCCCTCCTTCAGAATAACAATTAGTTACGTCTCCTGTGGATACCTAGTTGCGCATAACCTCACAGTTGATATCTCCCAGCTGGGACTCTCTCACACACTCAAGGAGAGATGGAGTGAGCACCATCAACTGCAGAAAAGTTGGACCCTCCTGCTCCACTTGGATCAGTCATAGGGAAGCTATCTGCTCTGAAGCTTCTTATACTTAGAAATAATGGGACTTCCTGTTGAGGGAATATACTAAAATGTTTTCCTTCCTTGGGGTATAGATCATTTCAAAGTTGTAGTCCTGCAGAAACTCCAACCTGCATCACTACCTCAGATTTAGATCACTCTGGCTAAAGATATACCTGAGGATCTAGTAGTCTGAGTAAACCACAAAGTGCTCTCCCAAAAAGTAGTGTCTCTGCATCCTTAGGTTAAAGACTAAATATATGAGCTCCAAGTCATGATTCACATAGTTATTCTCTAGGGGTCTCAACAACCTCAACCCGTATGTGATGACTTCCTATCATTGCATCAAAATGAACAAAGCTCAGCTCTTGAGAAATTGCAATACACTACGAATTCAATGACCTCCTTTGGTAGTCTCAAAAATAGAGTGCTCATTAGCCTCTACCTAAACTCATTGAAGGACATCTAGTACTATTCATACCAAGTAAATTATTTTCCCTTCCTTGTTATAGTGGTTAAAGGGGTTCCGATCTTGGAGAAGTATACCACAAATCTCCGGTAGTACCCAGTAAACTAAGAAATCTATGCATCCCTGACGCATTCTTGGGTGGGTACCAACAAAGAACTGCCTCAATATTCACAGGATCTAGTGATAAACCCTATTATGAGATGAAAATACCCAAAAAGTTGACCTCATGTATCCAGAACTGACAGTTAGAGATATTTCTATAAAGATGGTGATATCGAAGTAAATCAAGAACCATCCTCAAGTGCTCTGTGTGCTCCCCTTCTGATTCCGAGTTAACAAGTATATCATCTATGAAGACAAAAATAAACTGGTCGAAGTATGGATGGAATAATTTGTTCATCAAGACAATGAAAATGGTTGGGGCATTTGTCACACCAAATGAAATCACAAGGAACTCGTAATGCCCATAGCAACATCAGATATATAACTTTAGAATATCAGCCTCACGGACCCAAAGATGGTGGTAGCGAGATCTTAGATCGATCTTGGAGAACCACCTCGCAGCTCTCAACTGGTCAGAGAGGTCATTGATCCTTGATAATGGGTACTTATTCTTTATTGTGTCGTGATTTAGGTGACGATAATCTACAAAAATACACAAACTTACATCTTCCTTCTTCACAAATAGAATTGGATCTTCATAGGGGACACACTGGTTATGAATAAACAATTCTTGAAAAGGTCCTCCAGTTGTAAATTTAGATCTAAAATCTCAGTGGGTTTCATCTGATATACAATGGAAAAAGTTCCTAGTAAAAAATTAATGCAAAACTCCAATTTTATCTTTGGAGGTAGTCCTGTAACATCTTCAGGGAAGACATCCATGTAATCCATCACAATATACGGAACCCAAGTTCCTAAGGAGTCTGTTTCACCAAGGGTCACACTCACTAACTAATGGGGAAAATGTTTTACTCCCTTGTTCACAGCACTCACCTATCCTGCTACGAGGCCTCATTCACCAAGATAGATAAACCCCATCCCATCAGTGTGTAGACATCTAACTAGCATGTGATAACAGTCAATCTGGTCTCGAACCATGGAAAGTCAATGCATACCCATGATAACATCATAAGGATCTATTGTGATGACCAGTATGTACCACATTAAAATTTCCCCAACAAATGAAAGTTATCACTGCCAGTAGATAAAAGATATAGAAGTGTAACTTCCCATAGAAACCTTAAGAAAAATCCACTATGATATCACCTCTACTGGGAGCTCTAACTACTATACTATGAGTAATAAGATAAAAGAGTGACTAGATCTTATGTCTACTAATACTGAAGAAAGAGTAGAATAAACACATATCATACCTCAGATCATCTCAGGAACTGTAGGGTCATGGACATCTATAGTCTACAAATGACTTTGGCCCTGACTGCCAGCTCCCTGAGCCTGATGTGGGCAGCCTAATGGTGGTGATAGTGGTGTAAAATCATAGTATCATCCCCCACCACTTTGTCCTCCTGATCCTGCTCCTCTTCTAGAACCATCTCCCTAGTGACCAACCTAATCATAGTGTTTCCTCTTCCATGGTAGTCCACCTACTATTATCCTGCGATGCTTAGCTCTTTAGGTCAGGTAGTCTCTCACCATGTGACCTCTCCCATCACACGTAAAACACCACTCCTATCTAGGCTAACCTAGATCTCTGTGTGGTCATGTAGTTTCCTAACCATGTGGTCATGTTTTATTATGGAAGGATCTCCTTCACTGAGATTTGGCTTCCTATTATTTTCCACCAGCTACGGACACCTCTGTTCTGAAGTGACCACTACCAAGACCAACTAACGATCACCCTTCTAATAGAAACCTCTTCGTCATAAGCACCCACTTCACCACCCCATCATAAGTAGGGATATACAGGGGTACTATACTAGCACAGATCTCTCAGTGGAGGACCTACTTGAAAATACATGCTTTGATTTAACTATTACAGATAATATCCTGGGAGTAGAGAGTAAGATCATTAAACCTAGCTGCATATGCAGCCACTATCATGACTCCCTTATTCAACTCTAGAAGCTCCTGAATCCTGATGGAGCACAAGCATGAGGGGAAGTACTCCTTAAGAAATATTTGCTGAAACTCATTCCATGAGAGTGTTGTCTCATCATGCATCTGGGTAACTAAACCCCACCAATTTCTAGCCAACCTGAGAAAAAGGCTAGCTACCAAATCCACATTCTAGTCTATCAGTGTTCGCACCATCCTGAAAAGATGGACCACTGACTCCAACTAGTCCTTTGACGCCAGAGTGTCTAGCTCTCTAAGAAACCATTGTGGCCTCTAGCACTAGAACTCATGAAGCGTGCTCATCCTATGCTCATCCTCAAAATATGTTGTCAGTACTAACTATTTCTCCATAGGTGGAGGTTCCACCACTGTCCCACCTAGAGAAATGGAATCTCATTATGGGCCCTATACTGATGCCTCATCACTCGCAATATCATCCTCATGAACTGGAGCGGGTATCCTTGTTGGCTATCATCATGGAGGCATCCTAAAAGTTTTCAGGGAGTACTATGGTCAGATGATAATATATATATATATATATCAAGAACAAAAACAAAGGGGATTAGACTCAACAACGATAGTCAAAGACTAAATCCTATATGATGCATGTACCATTGATCCTTCCAACAAATGTCTCAGCATTCCATGTCAACATGTGTGTAATCAGGGTCTTAGTGAATGGGTTTTTCGACCATCGTACAATCAATAGACTCCCTGACCTAAGATCTTCTCTTGAGACACGTTTACACTGTTTCCCTCAAACCAACCAATACAGATTTTTGGAAACGTCTGAACAACGTAACAAGGGTCTAACCACCTCTGATACCACTTTTTCACAACTTGACCCATGACAGGGCTCGAGTTGTGACTACCCTAAGCCCGCCTCCACAGGCTAGGGGTGGAAACTAGCGCTGAATGAATTAAAAACTTTTGGAGGTATTTTTCTAAGTACCTATACACAAACACATAGGCAACATGATACAAAATTCCAGAGGGAGAAAAATAAAATATGCAACCTACTGTAAAAATAAACCATACATGCATGGACCACAAAACAGTGTGGAATAGAAAAGTAAGCTGAAAGAAAAAAAGTAAAAAAATACATACTCAATAGAAAAGTGTCCCAACCTGATAGGAAACTGAAATTAAAGTTACTAAAGAAGACCTACTCCTGAAATCTAGTTGTCACCACCACACGTGATCCAAGATCTCATACCCTTGAGCTCCTCCAGAGTCACAATCAAACTTATGCATCGCCAGCATAAGGAACGATACGTGTGGGTAAATCCCATGAAGGGGTGAGTATAAACATACTTATTAGGACACCTCAAAATGAAGGGGTAAATATGATATGCAAGAGGAAAAGAAAATACATTATATGGAACAAAGTGTAGTAAACGAGTGCATCTCAACCCAACAAAAGAGTGAAGATCATCCAAAAAGAGGAGCTATAAATGGTGAGAAGGTGAACTTCTCATTGAGTCTTTGCTACCTATATTAGGAGATTAGACTCATAAAACTATAAGAAGCTAGACATAGAAAGAACATGGAATACCTCGTGCATCTTCGCCTCCCTTGGAAAAAGAGTAACCAGAACCCAAGGGGTGGGTACTACAATAGGGTGTAAATATATATATATATATATATTCTCAGTAAAAGAAACCCAACGAGAGAGTAATGGGATCATTATCTCATATCTCATCCCAATAAGAGAGTCACCAACAGTACCAGAAGTAACCACCATCGATACTCAGAATTCCTGATGTCTTCCCTGAACTGTAAATAAAGGGGCTCAAACACCACACCTCGATACCAAGGTAACAACAAAATACATCTCACTATTGATCCATAGTAAAGAACTGGTCACAAAGTTGAGAACCCATTCCCAATATGGTTGGAGGGATCCCCTGTAGTTTCATTGAGGACCCATACCCAGCCTGACTGGAGGGATCCACTCAGATAAAGGGTCTAGGACCCATGCCTAGCCTGGTTGGAGGGTTCTACTCTGTTGTCATCAAAAACATATGACCATCCCCGCTGGAGGGTTCTACTCTATTGTCATTGAGGACCCTTGTCAAGGCTGACTAGAGGGTTTCACTCTGAAGTCACTAATGTCATTTCCTGATCACTTCGGTCGTTAAACACTGCCTAAAGATTCATCGAGTTAAAAACACCTCTCTTTGTTACTTGAATGTTGAAACTAAGGTCACCATCACATTCTACATGAAAAAACACATGGTATAGGCTATTTAGTTTCCTAGAAAATATAATCAAGGAAAAAAAATTCACCACAAAACACCTAAACTGGTCAAAGTGGGGACCACCTTCCAACCCCAAATTTCAAATTCTCAAATTTATCTCAAAAGGTATGTCTTGAATAGAGTAACATGATACTGTAGATGGTGCATCAAATGGACACCTGGTTTAGAGGTTACTAGTGTTTGAATCCATAGAAGCGGGTCTCAGGGCTAGTGGACCGACTCATAGTTGGACCACCTACTACGGCGGTCGACTGTTTTCTGACTCGAGTCGACCTGGGATCTGACCCAGGTCCAACCCAAATCACTGGAGCCGACCCGTCAAGTTTGACTCATCCCTCTTATCCGGCCCAGACCACCGAGCTTAGGCTTGTCCTGTTAGCCTGGCTCGCTACCGAAAACGAGTTCGGCCCATAAATCAGTCATCATCTACATCAATGCACCAACTAGCTATGGGTTTTTTGGTGGCATTCTCCACCTTGGGTTGCGTTGCGCCACCCTGCTTGGCCGACCGGCTGGACAATATTGTCTTCTGCCTTGCAGCACTGTGGGGTCTTGGTGCTTCAGCCACTCCACGGAACACTGGGCTCAATCCGGTCACCCAATCGTGATTCCATCAATGGATCAGGGACCCCTATGATGATGGATTCCCTACACCAGCCTCTGACCAATGATCTGTCAGTGGTTGGTCACACATAAAAGTTATAAATGGGAAACCACAAAGAATAAACAAAGAACAACATTTAACACAGTTTTGTGGCCGTTTTTGTGCATCCATCGATGATTTTTCAATTAAATGATGAAGAACAATGCAACAAAATTGATATTTAATTTAGAAATTTAATATTAACTCAAAATGAGATAAAACATACCTTGAATCATTTTTTAGTCATTGGAAATGCATCCACAGCCCTCCTGCTTTGATCCACTGATGTTTTGGGGGATATTTCTCCTCTATCCAACAAAGAATGATAAAGAAATGATGAGATAGGAGAGAGAGATCCTTATATAGAGAGAAAGGGGATTAGTTTTAAACCTAATCTTAAATAACTAACTCTCTATTTATAGACTTCCCTCTTGGTGAAAAATATAAAATCCCCCCCCCATTTTATGCCACACCTAGGTAAAACAACCCATTCTGAATTCAATAGTAGTGTAAGATTTCCACTCAGAGTCCTTGTTTGAATGTTATTAAATTTTGCATCAGGGGTAAAATAATTAAGTTTAATTATTTTTAATTATGATTTTTCCCCTCGGTTGATTTTCCCGCAAAAGTTTCGTGCCAACCAAATTTATGCCCCACATAGGGTAAACTTCACATTCTGGACTCAACCGTGGCCTTGGATTTCTGATCCAATCTATGTTTTTAGAGTTATTTCATTTCTATTACGTGCATAGTATAAAATATACTTAATATTTTTATAAAATTAATTCCAAGAACACTATGCCCCAGAATTTCACGTCGTATCAACACCAAACTCTGGAAATATACATAGAAATATTTCAAAGTATTATAAGTTGAAAACCAAATCTCTCAAAAAAATGGAAATCATTTTTAGAAAACATGATTTTTGAAGAACCATAATTTTTAACCAAAGTGTGAAATAAAAACAATTTTTATTAAAAACATTATTTAGAACTCTTATGTATATAAAGAGAGTAAAATGAATGGAAAACTGTATTTAATATAGATAACCATTTTATATGAAAATTCATGACTTTCATGAGTGATAGATCGTATGATTTCATCATTGGATGAAAAATCATGATCAATGCCAATAAATTTTGAAATTGTAACATTAAACCCTTACCACTTTTGTAACACTGATTTGTCATCCCAATAAAGGAACAACATTAAATAAAACATGTAATATCATGAGAATAAATAGATTCATGGTAATATATGTCAAAGGGTTTGTATAAACACCTCGTAATAGAAGATAGGTGCATAACATAACATATGTATCATAGATGGTAAATTATGACAACAATACCTTACCCATTTAGTATCTTTTGAAATGTAAACCCCATAAAATAGAAAAAAAATTGGATATATAAATACCAATAATTTTCAATTGAATAATAATAATATAAATTCATGTGTATCATATACATCACATAAATGTAACATTTGGTGAATATAGCATGTGTCTCTCAAAAAAATAAAAGTGAGATGGAACCTCTTCATTTTAATTTTTGAATTTCATCAAATAGAGTTTAAAATTATTTAAAATAAATATAGGTTTATTATAAATATATTAGAGAACAAGAATCAAATGCATTGTACCAAAAATGATTTACTTATGACCTTTTATTACCTTTTTATCAATAATTTTATGTTAAAATCATTTTTCGGGTAATAACTTCTTTGTTTCTTAAGTATGATTTAATTTTTTATTTTTTTGTTCCAACTATATATTTAGTGGTTCCATAATCTATAAAATTTTATCCGTGATATAAATATAATATAAATTCAATATAAATTTATTTATAGTAATCCATAAAATTTAGAGATAAAAAGGAAATATACATTTCATGGAGATGGTAGGTCATATGTACAGATGAATGATGTTTCCATTTTCTCAAATGATAGAAAAAAATAAAGGTAAATAATATATTACAATTATAGAATAATTTTAATGACATATATATATCCCATTCTTTTAGTAAATCCATTTTTATTACATTCTATGTAATGAATGAAATAATCACAGCGCTTTGCGAGGTAGTAGCCCACCGTACAGACAAATGATGTTAATGTATTCCCAAATATTTAAAATTAAGAATTTATATGTGATATAATAAGTGCGGTGAGTGGGAAACTAGTAATTATTGGAATTAAAAAAGGTGTATCCAATTCTAAATGAACCATTATTGAGAATTATACAAGATAATTAATAAATAAAATTCCATTAAATTGTGGTTTAACAACATCTGGGTCATTTTTAACCCATATCATTTTAGTTTAACCCCCTGTAAAACAATTTTTATATTATCTTTTTCAAATATTTTTTACTAATTTTAATATTCCTTATGGAAAAATATTATGTTAAACTTATTAGAAAATATAATTAATTCTGATTCAAAATATGTATTCCATTTTTCCCAATTCAATTCATGAAATTTTCAAAACAAATCTAAAATTAAACCCACAGAGGCGATGAGAAAGTAGTTTTACAAAGAGAAATATTTCAAAATTTTAAAATGTTTTTTAAAATTAAATAATACAATGATTATAATTTCATAAATTTGAATAATTTATATATAATTTAACTAATATTAATTTTCATTTATTTTAAAAAATAATAATTAACATTAAAAATTCTTTAAAGTAAAAGAAAGTTTTTAATAATTACGATTATTTTTCACTATTTATTGAAAAATTAATCTCTTTAGAAAATTCAAAATAAAATATGCCTAAGATATTTTCCAAATAAATTTTATAATATTGGGAAAAATAATTTTAATATAAGTGATCCAAATATTGCAAACTTCTCTCTAGAAAAATAATTTTTTTAAACATAAATTTGGATTTATTTTATAACAAAACTTGAAAATACATAAGATGGATGTTAAATACAAGATTAAATATTAATTACATCAATTTCATTAAAATTATTAATTAAAATTTATTTTTTTTCATTTATTGATGTAAAAAGCGTTTGACTATATAAAAATTGTTTTTCCTAAAAATATTTCTTTTATTTTCAAAGAGTTTAATTCGTTTCTAATTAATTGGTCACTAAAGAATTCATTTCATACACATGTATAAACCATATATTTCATTAATTTTTTTAATCCTATTCATACCCACAACTCTAACGGCTCATCAATAACTATCATATTAAATAATAATATTTTTATAGTATTTCAAAATTGATGTTGTGTGTCTGTATAATACAAGATGAACTTGATTTTCCAATTAAAAAAGCTAATCTCAGTGTTATTGTAACAAAAAATATCAAATAGATTAAATTTATTTAAAAAACATTAAAAAAATAAAATGGTGTTACGTTCTACTCCCTTAATTAAATTGATTTCTCACAATTTTAAGTTATTCTTTATAAACAAGTGTTTGACATTAGAAAATGTGTTTGTGGGAAACTGACTTCATGAATATTGATAATAAAACATCCCCATTAAAAGAGTTAAATGGATGTGTGAAGGTCATCTAGAATAACACTTACTAAGTTTCCAAATAGGAGAACATATGTGTGAAGTGAAAACATGAACATATAAGATAAAAATAACACCCAAACACTAATGGAGGGTGATATAGAACAAGGTCAGGGGAAAGTTAACCACCAAAAATCCATAAATTTGTGAATGATGAAAATACCACTCATTCATCATAATTGAAGGTAAATTTATAAAATTTTATTTTAAGATCAGTCTCTTAATGTTGAATAATTCTCACAAAAAGATATACTTACTTTATTTTATTTTATTTCATAAGAAAAATATCATCATTTGGTTGTGCCTGATTCAATTTCCACATCATCTCTTACTCTGAGTGATGTAATGATCAATTTTTAATCACTAATAAAATAATAATAAATATTAATTAATTATAATTTATTCCCTATTTATTTAAAATAATCAAAACAAAAATGGTTATAACAAGTTATCCAATATGCATAAATATTCATATAGTTAAGTAATAAATTAATCCCTAAAACCTCGCCCCAAAGATCATATTAAACCATTTTATTAGTGGTTAACCTTATAACCCTTCTAAAATTTAAAATGTTTATAGTAGTTCACTAAAATTCATAAAATCAACTAATCATTAATCCCCAAAATATTATAAGATATATCTAAATTTTCATATACCAAATATGTGAATACATTAGTCATATATTTTAATGAAATATGGTAAAAAATGGAATTAACAAAAAACCGTAATTAAAACATATGGACTTGCTCACTCCTTAGATAATACTAAAAAGTATTAAATATAATACATAAATATAATAATCTTATAAACTCCATCAATTTTAGCATAAACAACTTTGTCCATAAATCATTAATGAGTTCTAAGGTCATCAATTCTATCCAATTTTCATTATTCACATCCATTATCTCTTTATCAAAAATTCATTATCTCAACATTATAAATATATTAATGGTTATGTTCACTTAATCATGTGTTTTTTATAAAATATTATCTTTTCAATTAAATCACATTTCTTGGTCATCAATACCATTGATAATTTTATTGAAAATATTTAATGAGAAAAATCTGCAGAACAATCTTTATACATTCTAAAATTCATATAACATAATTATTTAATTCCATTTCATAATCACATAAATCATCCCACATCATTATTAAACTATTAAATAGTATTCATCATCTTAATCGTTAATAAATCATTCTTATAATATTAAATATGAATCCTGAATTAATATTCATCAATTTCAATTTAATCATTCTTCTAATGTTCAACATAAAAATACAATTAGAATAGGTTATTCAATTTATATGTCATTTTTAGTCTCTCAACCCTTAGTAGTATAACCATTAATTGTACAACCTTTCTGATTATCTTCATTGGATTTACAACATAACATTAATTTTCATAATGCCCATATTTTTACATTTAAATAATTTAGCTGTCGATGATATCTTAGAGAGACCATTATTATTAACCATTTAATTTAAAAAATTCATTTTCCTTCAGAAATTGCTTTCTTTTTTTCCTTATTTTCCAAACAAAAACATATTACCATTCAACTGATATATTAACATGGGTTCTTCTTCACACATTCTTGATACAGAGTAAACCAAATCTTATTTTATCCATTGAATCCACCCCCCCTAAATCACAAAAAACTCTATCCTTATCTTCTTTGGTGAGTCCAAGAGTTTGTTAAGGTGAATGTTCTTATTCATATTTCATGATAACTAATTAGGCATAATCAAAATTTCCTTCACTATATAAATCATCCCATTTTGTTTCTCATCAACACATTATCCATCATGATCAAATGTATTTATGTTCTTTATAGTTCCCACCATTTACTAAAACAAAAAATTATAGTTTAATCAATAATAATCATAGTGGGGATCCACATAATCATGAAAAATAACTTATAAGATGTATAAATCCTGGTACCTTTTTTTAATCTATGAAAATATAGGTTTATCCAAGGTATTTCATAGTAATCATCTATTTAAATCCTTAAATTTGGTCTATAATGAGTTTGGTAAATTCATAATCTTATCCCTTGGTAGGTTCAAACCAAGTATGCACCAAAGTCCATTTTCTTGCACCAGGTGATGATCAAGTCCAACTCAATGCAAAATTTTCAAAGTCATTACCATTGGTAACTTTGTGTCGAAGCCATATCCACTTTTAGTATCTATTCATGGGTGTAATTACTTGGAAACCACTAAATCTATCCTTTAACTAAATTCTAATACATTTTCCTATACATTGACTCATCCTTATAAATATCCTTAAGAATCCCACTAAATTTTCCATATCATAGTTTCCATATGTTAACTAAACTTGTCCTGTGATACCAAATATAGAGACCCAAGAACCTCATACATAGATATTGTATATTTTTAGATGAATATTCAATTGAATTACACAAACACATATATGAGGAATGAAAAATTATAGTTCCTTTAGAAAAATAGTAACATAAACAACTGGTACATAAAAGTATTAAATTGTCTCCCACTTATCTATCATCATTACCTTAGAAAAATAAACATAATAATGGGTGGTCTTAGATTATTAGTAAGGGAAAACTAATAAACTATCTAAATATAATGTGATCAGATGCCTATGAGAATATGAGTATAAGTTTTTTAGACCATACCCTGTATATCTAAATCATAATCTTGATTCATGGAATAAATAATGATATTTCATAATACCTGAATCATAATGGAATAAAACAACATGATCCATTAGGAAACTACATTGACATAAGACACAAATTGGTGGCATATAAATAAGCATAAAACACTATTTCTTTAGTTGATATGGCTCATTTCCACAGCTATTATAGTTTAATAGATTCACTCCTCAAAGAATCAAATTAGTAAAGGTTCACTCCCAAAACTATCATAGTGGAAAAAAACCCTTACATAATTTAGATTACTCTCAATTACATTCCTCTTTATCTCATCAGATATCAAACTTTACCCAATGCACTAGTGGGTGATATAGGTCCCACACATCACAAAATGAAAATCATACATATGTGTGACACAATACTATAAAACATTCATAATATCTGAACCAATGAAAACAAATGGGTTTCAAAAACATTTCATCATAACATATCCCCTGTAAAATAAATCAGTTTCATGAAAATTTCATCATTTAATCACATCATAACCCATGGAAAAAATAGGAGGGTTTCATAACCATTTTATCATGGTATAACCCATGGAAGATAAATTGGTTTCATAAAAATATTTTCATTATAAACATAAACAATCCATATAAATAATTTGAATTTTATCTATGGACCATATCCCTAGTATATCATAAGTAACATCAAAATATTCCATCTAAGATAGAAAATTATTTTGAAGGAAA
The DNA here is from genome assembly GCA_963277665.1 of Viscum album. Taxonomy (NCBI): domain Eukaryota; kingdom Viridiplantae; phylum Streptophyta; class Magnoliopsida; order Santalales; family Viscaceae; genus Viscum; species Viscum album. The sequence goes on from OY728165.1 coordinate 1,952,188,189, forward strand.
AATCACATAGAGCATTTATTGTGGAAAATATCCTTACCACATTAAAACCCCCTTTTAATTCATAAAAAAAATCAAAATAAATTTCCTTGAAAATAACCTTGAAAACATATAAAGGACGATTTAATGATTTTTTTAAACGTTCAATGAGTGAAAAAAACATTTCATTGATTATAAATTTTTAAAAATATAAATTAATAAAAAAATTAAAATCCATTTCTAAAAAAAATAAACTTTTAAAATAATAAATTAATCTTTAAGATATTTATTTGTTCATGATGGTGAAAATTTTCATTCATGTCATATATGATAAAATAATTGTTCCTTTAACATTTTCTATAAAAGAAAAATGGGAATTGTTATTGAAAATGAAATGATGATTCCTTTCAAACAATTATGTAAAAAATTCAACCCAATTAAAAAATTTATTCAATAAAACATTTAAATTACATTGATAAAAAATTAAATAACTTTTTAATGCATTATTTTGGAAGAAAAATTATTTTTGATCGAGGAGAGAAGTAAAGACTCTTTTTCTTAAAAAGAATATTTAGAAATATTGAGTACATAAATAGATCAAATTACGGTAAAATATATATTATCCAAAAATAAAGATATAAGAATAAATTCCACGATTTTTTATAGATATATCATCTGATTTCATCATTGGAATCATAAACATGAGTAATCCTAATAAATGATGAGATTGTAACCTAAACCCTTACGCCTTTGGTAATATCTAATATTAATCACCCTGAAATAATAAAATTATATGAAACTTATAATATATATATATATAATTAATACATTAATGATATTATATGTCAAATGGGATGTATATACAACATATAAATGAATATAGGAGCATAGCATAACATATGTCTAAAAAGGAAAATTGTGAAAAAAATATCTCACCTATTTAGTAAATTTTGAACTATAAACCCCATAAAAGGGCGATACTAAAATGTATATGTAAATAGAAAAATATTTTTTATCAGTGGTATCATAAAATTAATTCATGGGAAGTATATACTCCATATAAAATAAACATGTGGTGAATATGAAATGTGTCTCATGAAAAATATAAGTGAGATAGAAACCCCTTGCATTATGTCTCCACTCCCTTCATACACATTAAAACCACATATATAATAAATGAAATTTTTTTATAAACATATTTTATAGAGTAATAATATTTATCATACTGTATATGATTTACTTATGACCTTTTACTACCCATTTATCAATAATTCTTTGTTAAAATTGTCTTTCGGGTAATAACTGATTTGTTTTATCATATTTGTTTTGATTTTTTATTTTTTATCCCTATTACATTAATAATGGTTGTATAATATCCAAAGTTTTAAAAAATATATTAGTATCATATATATTCATTATATATTTATTTATATTAATAAATAAAAGTTAGAGACAAAAATGAAATACATTGTTCATGGAGATGGTAGGTCATACGTACGCATGAAAAATGTTTTAAATGTTTTGATGGATGGAAAGAAATTAAGGTAACTAATTTATTAAATTTATTTATTCTTTTTTATATAATATATATCAAATATTATATTTAAAACCAACCTTATTTCCTTACATGTAAAGCGTGAACGAATCACATTACTTCATAAGGTAGTAGTCCACCTTACACAAGAGAGACGTTATCGTATTACCACAAAATGAAATATATGAATTTTTATGTGATATAAATAATTGCATAAATATATTAATATCATAAATTTAATATATAAATATTTCATCAATAGTTTTATCCAATCGTGGGATGTGGTGATGAAAAATGAATAACATCAGTTTTCAAGCCGGTAGTCTGTCATAAACACGAATGATGATTTCATAACCCATTTGATGGATGTGGAGATGTTTGTAGGTCATTAATATAAAATATAAAATTATATTTATATGTAAGACACTGATTTTATTATATCATCGTCATTTAACAATAATTAAAGGATATGGAGGAAGAAATAAAATAAAAATGGTTGTGGAAGAACGTCATGTATTCTACAGGTAACGTTTCTATGTATTCACTAAAATAATTCATAGATTGGATATTTAACAGAACTAGTTATTCAATGATGATATTTGTTAATTTAGTAAGATATTTGGTTAGTTATTTTCTGAACAAAATTGTTTTGTATTTTTGAAGAGTAGTGGAGAAGTGGTAGACTTTTATAAGTGAGTTGAGTGGAACACTTGTAATTTTTGGAAAGAAAAACATTTACACATGTTTTTCACATTCCAAGAGTCTTAAAAATGGATCATTGTCATGAATTAGACATAATAAAGTAAAAAAAATTCTATGAAATTTGTTTTGGACATGTTCTGGGTTATTTTAACCCTTAACAGTTTACTTTAACCCATGGTAGACCCATTTTTACCATGACCTCAAGAAATAATGTTTAACATTTTTATTATTAACTATTTTATAAAAATAATTTGAGTCTATTACATAATATATTTTATTCCAATTCCAAATATTTTTTCAGTTATTTCAACTTCCATTCAAATAAGTGTAAAATTTAAATTTTAAAATAAACCTGCATACGTGAAAAGAAAGTGATCTTCCAAAGATTAAACTATCAAAATATTAAAAATATTTACATAAAAATTCAATATAAAAATGATTCAAATGACATAAATTTGATTAATTGATATAATATAAAACTAATTTTACTTTTAAATTCATTTTAAAATAATAATAATATTTATAAATCCACTAAATAAAAATGCAGTTTTCATTAAAACTAGAATATTTCACTATTCATAGAGAAATTAACCTTTTCAAAAAAATCAAGATAATTTGTCCGAAAAAAAAATTCGTGATTATTTAAAAATGAAGTTTATTTTTTCAAATAAATTTTTTTATAGTAGAAAAAATTAATTGTAAAATAATTGTGTACAAGGTGAAAAACTACTTTTATATAAATAATACTTTTAAGCATAAATTTGAATTTATTTTATCTCATGACTATAAAATAGATAATATGAGTGTTAAATATTAGATTAAATATATATTATATATATTTCATTAAAATCATTCTAAAAAATGATCTTTTTAATTTATTGAGGTAAAACTCTTTTGTGTACATAAAAATAATTTTTTATAAAAAGATTTGATTTATTTTTATATAGTTTTTATTTTCATTTATAATTAAGTACTCACCAAATAATTATTTTCATATACTTCTATAAACCATATATTTTCATAATTTATAAAATCTTATTCATACCCTCAATTCTAATTTCTAACATATAATGATAATATTAAATAATAATATTTTAATAGTATGTCATGTTTCATTTAAACTCATTCTTGTATAAAACTCAAGAAAAACACGGTCTTGCATGTAATTTTAGCTAAAATAAGTATTTTTATAATGAAAAATATCAAAAAAAGTTATGTATATTTTTAAAAAAATAACAAAATATTGGGGTGTTACACAAATCACTCCAAAGGAATCAGATAAATAAAGGTATTATATTTTTTTAGGATTTTACCAAGATGGGATTGTTGATGCGGATTACTCATAATAATGATCTATAAAATTGAATAAGTAAATATCAAAGAGAATGTGAAATAATTATTTTGGTGGAAATTTACATTTTTCTCATAGGAAATTTATAGAATTCATAAATACCCAAGTTGAAAATTATATAGAGAAACTTGGAATTCAATATAATGTTTTTTCAATGAGAACTCTTAAAAACAGTGTTATTCAAAGAAGAAAAAATATAATTAACAAAATTTCATGAACTATGCTCATTGGAAAATTCATATTGGATAATTATTGGAAGGTAGTGGTCTTAAAAGTGGTTTATAGATATAATGAGATATTTTTATGTCCAAATTAATACAATACTGCATATGACATATAGTATAGAAAAAGGACCAATATAAAATAATTCCATGTATTTAGAAGTAAACGATTCATTCTAAAAAAGGTGAATAATAAAAACTTATACAAACTTATAGATGAAGTACTTTTTCTCAGGTATTCATCCAACTAAAAGGAATATTGCTTCTATAATAAATGGCATGGAAAAATGGTTGAATGTTTGAATGTGACCATCCCTGAAAACAAGTAGATTTATTATTATAGTATTCAAATTTAAACATATAATTAGGTTAATTTTATAATAATTTGAATTGAATGTGAGGTAGATATCTAATACACTATTTGTATCTTATAGAGAGTTTAAAGGGATAAAGAAAACTCCGATGATAACTCTGATGATGTGGAGAATTCAAAAAGAATATTTATTACAGGTAAATGATCCAACAAATTGAAATCTCCATTAGTAATATACTAGGTGATGATACGTCCCCGGTTCAAATAAGAGGTATGGAGACACATCAAAAAATTAATTTAGATCTTACGTGGGATCAACATCATCTGGTGATGCTTATCTTGATATAGGTTATTTAAAATCCATGAATAAAGATCTTGATCATATTGTGGTTAATCAAACATTGTATATTATCTCAAGAATAGAAAATAAAAATATTATTGGAACCAATTGGGACTTATGAAACAATTTAATTGATGATTTAAAGGTTAAAAGAAACATGGCACACCTCCTATTAAGGGGGAATTTTTGAAACGATGGGATTAATGTTGATGAAACATTACCACTAGTAACCTAGCATGGAACCATTAAATTTTTTCAATAAGTAACCATGAAAAATGGTTTTAAAGTGTATAAAATAGACATGAAATATATTTTATAGAATTTAATACTTGTTGTTGATGTTTAAATTGATTAACTAGATGGATTTATCATTGATTGTGATAAAATAATGGTGTGTCAATTTGGGAAGCTGTTATATAGGATGAAATAAAAACCCCTACATCGGTACTCAAGGCTGTGTCATAACCTAAAGTAACTTGGTTACCATTTAATAGGGATTGATCATAACTTACACTCATAGAAGGAGTAAGGGAATCATATGTCTGCACATTTATATGTTGAGTATATCATCTTAAGTGGGTCAAATGAAGTCCAATTCATGAAGTTTTTAGATTTTATGAGCTGTGAATATGACTTTTTTCAATTTTGGAATTGGAATTCTTCCTTAGGTTGCTGGTTACTCCAAATTAGGAAGGTAATATTGTCTCCCAAAACAAATATTCTAAGGATGTGTTGAAATAATTTCAAATAGAGGATTCACAACCCATGGATACAATATTAGAGAATCAAACTATATTGTCCAAAGATGGTGAAGGTGAGAATATGGATATGTAACTTTATATAAAATTATTATTATCCTACATTAAAAATTAGACACTCATATAGATATTGTTATTTTCACATATCAAGCTACAAGATTTTATATTTTTACCATGGAAAATTTCTTGAAATATATGAGATGGATAATTTGATATATCAAACAAATAGTTAATTATGGGTTATATTGTTGCCTAAATCCATAGAAATAATGGGTGGGATATATTGATTCTAATTGGGAAAGTTCAATAGATGACTCAAAATCTAACTTAAGAGGTTTTTTATGCATTTTAAGCTCATCTATTTCATATAAAAGTAAGAAAGGTGACTATATATCCTTAAAAAATGTTGAGGAAGAATATGTTGTAAAAACTAAATAATTTAATCAGTGGATATGGATATAGTGACTAATTAAATTTACTAGTATTGATGTGGAATATAAAATTCATATTATTCTTGAAAACTCTAGTGCAATAAAAATTATTTAGAGATACTAATTAGAAATCAAGGATAATGAACATAAAAAAATGTATCATTTCTTGATTAATAAGGTAGAACAAAATCATGATGTATTATATACAGAAACAAGATGAAGATGTAGTTATAATGGAAAAATTAATAAAAACGATTTAGAACTTTATCATTTCCCTCTTATATTCCAACCAAATCCCTCTCTTTAGATGGAGTCAAATATTGGAACCCCACTACCTGGTAGGAATTTATTCAAGATAAAGGTATGTTTTTTACCTCATATCATTTCAATGTTTATAAATCTCTTTTTATAATCTTAAAGTAAGTGATAATTGGTTTTGATGATGAAGGGGAGAAGTTTTTTACAATGGGGTAGAAAATGTAATAAAATATTGAGTAAGGGATTGATTTGTTTTAAAATTTATGGGTTTATGAAGCTTTTGATAGAGGTTTAAATTTTGTGTTATAGTATGAGAATTCATTAATTTACTCTTGTTTATCACAAAGATCTTAGTATTACATGATACTAGAGTTTATGATCAATGAATCTTTGTTAAAATATTTTATAGAAAATTTTAAGGTGAGACTTGTGTAATGGAATAAGATAGTTGTTTGTGTATTATTTTCTATAATTTTCAATAATCCAAAAGGGGGTTATTGTCAGAAAAAAAAACCCCTTTAGAGGTGTGTGGTTGATGTTTTTGTTAACAAGGTGAGTAATTATTCTTATTATATTATTTAAGAGGTTTTCAGTTATTATATATGAGATCTATCTAGATGATAAACCACATACCGCAAATAGTTTTCCATGTCATATAACATGTTTTCCTTTATGAAGACTGCATACTTATGTATCCATCTATGAATCATATGTAATGGTGAAGACTAAAATAAAATTTTGTATACACAATAGAAATTATGATTACACAATAATTTTATTTTTAATAATGAAAAAATATTTCTCATCCCGCATAAGACCGTAATCAAAGAATCCTCTAGAAAACTAGTGGCCAAGCTCATAAACATTTAGTCGAGAAGGCCTACATATGTGTAAATGTGAGGTCAGTACATGGTGTATGTTAAGCTATGATATGTGGTTCTTAGCCTATCCTATTTGGGGAAATTTTAAGGCTATATGTGAGAGCAGATTCTATTTAGACACAGATAATCCACTAAGATAGATCTAGGCTATTATAGCACTAGATTGATAGATGTAAATTTGATGTGGGGCTTGGGATTGTGTAACCACACCACAGTGATTCTTACTACGATTTTGGATCCTTTCAGAGGAGTTTTGAGGTATCTCAGGGCTTGAAGAAAATTTTAAGTATTCATGATGTGGACAATTATATAAACCATAGGCATTTATAGAATATAATATTTATATTCCACAACTACTCCTTGAATAATTGGGGTGCATATTTAATAAAATCGTTGACTTTGATGATTTTTTATCCCACATGAGCTCACACCATAGTGAAATTATTATATTGCATCTAGTTCGGGGAGTCAATTGGTTGGGTGATATTAGGTTAGAGATCATGGTATAGTAATGGTGGTGTTAATACATGAGGAGTGTGGATTTTTCCAACGATAGGTTCCCACAACATATATATTTTTACCATGACATAGTAACAACTAATTAAATGAGAGTTTTCTATATGGTGGACCTAACCATGTTGTAGTTGATGAAAAAAGTTTGGTTCTATTCCATAAAATTAAGGATCATGTTATATTAAGGTAGTTTTAAAATTTTTGTATGAAAACTAAAATAGGAAGTTATTTCATTGATCTTATTATGTCTAGTTTAGATTTAATATAAAATTTTGGTCCCATTAATTATATGGGGACACTTGGAATAATCCTATAAAAATGAGATTAAATAATGACCATTAGACTAAAACTAAAATATAAAAGAAGATTAATAATGTAAAATAGAGATTTGGATATAAATATAGATTTTTTTTCTAGAAGATTCAGAGAAAATTTAATGGAGGAACATTCAATAGTATATGTAACACCTCATGATTTTATGGAATTTCACTTTTAAAAAAAATAAATCTAATTTATTTGATAGCTTAATTTTCACAGAACACCGAACCTAAAAGAACTAAGAAATAATATTATTTTAACACGACCATTATAACCTATCCATTTATTCATGGTAATGAATAATATTAACAAAATTTCAAAATATATAATTTTCCAACTCATTTTTACTGTATTAATTAATGCTTTTTGAATCATCACATCAAAATTGGTTGAGGTTATTTTTTTAGGGATTTTTCTAAAAAGATAATTTTTTTCTTAAAAGGTGAAAATATTTATTTAAGAAATACCATAATCCTTATGAAATATTTATTATATTATAATGATTTAAAATTTATTAACCCTTATTTTTGACCAAAATTTATTTAATTATATAAATAACACATATGCTGTGACATTTCGAAACACATTCTACATAATTTTGAAAACCATGATATTAACCTTAAAAACGTCATTTATAACTTATATTAATAACATATTTACAATTTATTTTTATCACATTTATAAATTGAATCATCTAATATTTATTCCAGGTTTGTAATTAATATTTCTAAATTTGGTCATATGGTAATTTTTATTTTCATGTACAAAGAAGTTACCAAGGTAAAAAAATTATCATATTGTAGGTAAAATAATGAAGTGAGTTAAAGTAAGAAAGTTAAAGGAATATTATAATTAAAAATTTAAAAATTAAAAGAGTGTTTTATGTGTTTCATGACTTTAACAAAACATTACAACATTAATTATCTACCAAATTCATTGGAATTCATGCCACCCAAATATGGTTGGATTTAAATAATAAATAATTTTTTTTAATCTCTTAAACCACCCCTCCTAATGTATAAACAACATTATCCCAAAGAATATGTGCTGATTTTCTCACCTAGATACCAATTTCATGTTCCTTAAGGGGTGCTTCAAGGATATAATATTCAATAGGTAACTTTCTCCAACAACCTCTCTTAATTTATTTTCATTTTCTACCATCTCATCAGCTCTTTAATCCATCAAATAATAATAACTTCAATATCATTTATAGACCATAATTTTATATTTATACATGAATATAATATACTTGTACCTCTTATTATATACTCTTATTCAACGAAAAAAACCTTTTTCCAAATTATGGTCGTTAACCATCTCAGTAGATAACAGTTTTTGTTTTCCATTACCTCATTCAAGACTTATCATAAAATTATTATTCTAATTTAATTAGATTTAAATATCTATATTGTAACCTATTTCATTTTATTCATCTAAATTATATATATAATAATAAATAAAACTAAAGTAGTTCATGATTGTCAAAAAAATGCCAAATTAAACTAAACATTTATCATTAACATCTTTTCAAATAAATAATCCACAATTCAGAATGAAAAATAATATATAGGACCATTTAAACTTATGTAAGTTCATTAATACCATTTAATTTCTCTTATAAATATTTATTTTTAATTTTAAAAGGAAATCTAAAATTATACACAAATGAACCAACCATGAAACCAGAAAATGAACACACTAAAAACAATGAAAATAATGAAATTTTATTATTGAATTGGTGGTAAGATGTTATTAAAGTATCATATAAGGTTTTAAAAATATTAATATGGTTATTTAATGATTTAATAACATTTTTTAAATATTTATTTAGAAGTTTATAATATGAAAATCAAAAGGGAAGCGTGTGGTAAGGGTTTCTCACCTAACTTTTACTTATGTGATACATATGCCTTATTTAGCACTTAGTTCTGGTGTGTGGTGTATATAATGAACTTTGATATATAATATCATTAATAACATTATCTTTATGGTATTAAATGTTTAGTTTAATAATTATTACGTTTATGGGGAATATGATTTGACTGATTACTAAGTGGTAAGGGTATTCTTAACCCAATCCCATTCATTGGGTCAAACTTCTACTTCCATGATTATGTCGTACTGAGATTATACGAGAGGTAAAATGTTAATATAGTATATTTTATTAATAGTTTTTATTTTTATTTACATTTAATAAACATATTCTATTAATTTTATTAATTATTACTTCAATGATATGTTATTTATAAGGGACTTTCTTTTAAAAAAATTCCTTTTAAAATTTTCCTTAAACTCTTTTTTTTATATGTCAATGTTTTATGAAATTATTTCCAAAATTTTTTATAATAATATAATATTATTGTTTAATATAGTTGTTACATAGTTTATATTTTTTTAAATGGTTTTAGTAGATTCTTTTTTTCATTTTCTAAATGAGGTTCTTTGTGTCTTTTCCTACAAAAAATACTAAAGGAATGTTTTTTAAAATTATACTGCATAAGCCAATTTTCCCTTAATCATGTTTCCATAATATCTTTAAGATTCCTTTATAGCCTTAAAAAGTTATTTTCAAATAAAATTTTTTCTTTTATAATGTTATCACAATATAAAGTGTATTTTCTGCAATAATTACTTCATGTGATCTTTGAAAATTACTTTCTATCTAAGAAAACATAATTTTATATTAATTATACTTTACTAGGGGATATGTTACCAGAATTAAATCTACATTATTTCTCAAGATGTTTTTTTTATGATTAAATGATTAAATACTTATCAAACTCATTTATTTCCCATGGGTTATGTTATGATGAAATATTTATGGAACCCATTTCTTTTCATGGGTTCTGTTATGTGGACTGATTTATGTTCTTATAGAACACATATGTATGGTTTTAATTATTTGATAGGTCATACTTATATATCCCTTAAATGAATTGGGTAATGATTTATATCTCATGATATAGATAGGGCTGGAATGGGAAGTAAACCTGATTTATTAAGGGACTTTATCTATTGTGATAGTCTTGGGAGTGAACCTTGACAACTATGATGGTTTGGGAAGTGAACCCATTCCACTATGATAGTTTTTTGGAAGATCCTAAATACTAAGGAAGTGATATTCTATACTTATGTGTATACCACATTTTCATATCTTATTAACACCTATGATTTATTCCTTGAAACAAGATTATGATATTTGATATATAGGGTATAACATTCAAATGATATGTTCACATTATTATGCCCTTTTGATTATGTTATGATTAGTTTCTCCCTTTTTTTACCCTTAATCACCATATAATCTTACCCATTTCTTTTGTTTATTTACCCTATGATACGAATAAAGTTGTTATAAATGTTATGTGAAGAAGGTTACTAGTTATGAAGGAATAAGTAGGGGAAGATATAGATGTTTTATGAACCATTTTATCTTGTTTCCATGTAATTAAAGACACAAAAACCATATAGTTTTGGCATGGTTTTGTTATGTTTTGCAATTAATATTCATCTATTGAGATGTAATATCTATATATGAAAATTAGGGTTGTAATAGTTTGTATCAAATAAAGGATTCATTAACCATTGGAAACTAGGATGAGAAAACATTAGTAAGAACCCTAATGGTAGGTCTCGGTTATAATCATAGTGTTTTTATAATGATCATTAATAACCTGAGATTAACCAATGGTGTCATATATTGAAATTTTATAAGTAATTTCCCTTGATTATGTAGTTTTCCAGCTTTGATTAGTTTTTATCCTAATATGTATTTTGATTTTATCCAATGTATGGAACCTGAAAGAACCGTTTTAATACTAAATGTGATGGGGAAATATAATTATTGTCCTCCTAAGATACAAAATTTTATGGGATAATGGGATATGGAATGAAAAATCTTATTATTATACTAACACAAGCTATAAAACATATTATAATTTCAAATGAAAAAGGGAGGGAACAACATTCTGTTGAGTCCGTCATGAGGCAATATCCAACTTCTTTAAGTGTGACTTTTAATCCACTAGTGTATGAGTAATGGATCAACACCATCAAGAAAATATATTATATTCTATAATGATCAAGAAATGGAAAATAAGTTCTAACTATTTATCATATGTAAGGTAAATCAGATCAATACTAGAATCTTATCAAGAATATAAGGTAAGAAGAATAAATTGGATCAATTTAATGGGATGAGTTTAAGAGGATATTTATTAGAAATTTCTTCCCTCATATTATACATATAATTTTGGAGAAGGAATATACTAATTTGAAGTAAAAGGATGATGAATCCATTGGTATATACGAGGAGAATTTTACAGGGCTTGAAATTTATGCATCTAGTTTAATTATAAGTCCAGAAGGTAAAATTGGTTAATTATTTTGGTGCTTAAAACCAGGTATCTGAATGGAATTATCTATTATAGACTTCATTAATTATGAATAAATTTCTCAATTGTATCTCATGGTGGAGATGGAACTCAGAGATTCCCATCAATCATATGGTTTTGATAATAAAAGATAAATATAATTCAATAGAAATTTAGAAACCCATGGAGAAAAGAAGATGATATTTTAATTTTCTTGATGTATAGAAGTAAACATGGGGAAATTGTCTTATGTTCACTGGTAAATTTTTCAAGTTTGGAAAGATTGTCCATCATTCAAATGAATTCTCAATTTATGGGAATAAGTTATCTAATGATGGGGAAAGAGATCAGACTCAACATAACAAACCACCCACACAATAATGCCACAAATGCAAGGAGTATGGGAATTGTTCCAATCAGTACAAAAAAATTAGGGTTTTTGATGATCAGAATCAATAAACTCTTAAGCCCAAATACAAAGGTAAATCTCATGAGATCCCAACTTATGAAGTTTGTTATGAGAACAATGTGGTGAAAGGTGAATATATCATACACTTTAAAACATATAATGTATTATTTTATTCTAGATCCTCCCACTCATATATTTATAAATAATTTTATAAAATTATAACTATATCACCTCAAAAATTTGAGGTTGAGAGAGCTATGAAAACACATAATGGAACAATGACCACATATCAAGTTTACAGTTCTTCTCTGATTTAATTTTATCCAAAAGGGAATCCTCTAAATCTTGTGATTATCCCATTAGTTTAATTTGACTTCATCCATGGAATAGATTGGATTTATATACATGGGTATCATATTGATTTCCAAGGAAGGGAAGTCAAATTTCATATTCTAAATGAACCCAAAATCATTTATCAATTCATGGATGAATATGATCATTAAATGGTAGTTTCTTCCATATTGTGTGTCTTAATTACTATAGATGAATGTTATCTATCTAAAATGGTTAGGGAGAGACTCAACATTAAGTATAATCCTATTATACATGATTTTATATATTTTTGTCCATAATAATTTCTATGTCTTCCACCAAATAATTATTTTGAGTGATCAATAGAACTAATTCATCGTGTTATGCATATTTTTATGACTCCTTATAAAATAGACCCAATTGTGTTACAATAATTTAAGATGCAACTCTATGATAATATTACTAAGGAATTAATATGTCCTAGTGAATCACCACGAGGCGTACCTGTTCTATTTGTTAAGAAGATAGATGGATCAATGTAACACTATATTAATTATTGAGAACATAACAAAATCACCACCAAGAACAAGTATCATCTTTTATGTATTGATTAATTATTTGATCAAAAACATAGAGATCAATACTTTTCCAATATTAGACTTAGTTATATATGTAATCAATTAATATTAAAGAAGGATGATATTCCCAAGATGGAATTATGTATAAGTTAAAGACACACTGAATTTATAGTGATGCCTTTTTATCATACTAATAAACCTTCTATCTTCATGGATTTAATTAATAGAGTCTTTAGAAACAATTTTGATTAGTGTTTTGCTGTTCTTATTGATGATATTCTTGTATATGTAAAGAGTAAATAAGAACATGAATATCACTTGGGGAAGGATAATTGTTATGAAAAAATTACCAAGTTTTAATTTTGGATTAAAAAGTATAATTTTTGGTCATTGCATTGGTTCTCACACTATCCTATGGTGGAGAAAGTTTTATGGTCTATAGTGAGTCATTAAAGAAGTTAATGTGTTTTTTCTCTTGAAAAAATATATGGGGATTTTTTTATAATATAAATTAAAGGTCCATGATAAAAATTATCCTACTCATGATTTGGAGTTAGCTATCATAATTTTATCATTACAGATATAGATTGTAACACCCCGAGCTTTCACGATACGCCTCTCTTTCAATAATGCAATAGCTTGCATTTTACGCGAGTTCGAGTTCTAACACACCACGACTAATCAAAATAGCCATTATGAATAGTAATACCCACTTTTTGAAATTATATATATTTTATATTTCAAAATGGACTTCATTTTTGGATTCGGAATGTCGAAATTAGCCTATGTTGAATTTTTTGTAATTTTCTGAGAACTTCTAAATTTTTATGAATAGTGAAAAATACTTAAAACAACTTTTTTAATAAAAATAATTTATAGTGATAAGTTATACTATTGAGTGGTTTTAAAGTATAATTATAATATATTTTTACCATTTTATCCAATGTTGTTCATTAGAATTAATTTCACTTTGAAATTGGACATAAACAATTGTCAATCTTTTGATATATATTGTTTCAAAAAAAACACGCTATTTGTTATGACAGCAGGAATTAATTATAAAATTAATTAATGCAACTTATATGTTTTTAATTTAATAAAATAGACATCATTTTTGAATTCGGAATATCAATTATATCTTAGGGTGAAATTTTGGCATTGTTCTGAAAAACTTCAATTTTTGATGAATAGTGAAACCACTAAGTGGTAGTTAAAAAACTGATTTTTCATTTAAATGAAACATTACCACTTCTGTGATTTGATTTTCAAAAATCCGACATACATGGTTGTCATTAGGAAGTAAAATGTGGTTCAATGGGATTAAAATAATTTTTTGGTGAATAGTAACTTTTAAGTTTAATTAATCGCGATTAAAGGTAATTAGTGAAATTTAAGGTAAAAATAGTATTATAAAAATATGGAATGACCTTTACACTTGTCCAAACACTATTGGATGTGTCATGTCCGACCAATACAATCCATGGGTCAACTTGGGGACCCCATGGAGCCACTTGGGTAGGAAAAGGACATAAATAACTTTTTATTTAATGTTAAAATAAAAAGGTCACAAACAAGAGTTTTTTTACTAAAACAATTTTCAAATGGGGTTATACAAGTCATATTTTTTACTATAAATATTCATTAGAAATCTAAAAATATTTCCTACATTATGATATTTTTTTATAATTTTTAGACATTAAATATATTAAATTATTTATGACACCATGATGATGTAGCGATTACATCATTAATTAACGATTTAAATAAAATGAAAGGATAATGTAAAATCTAAGGCTTACACTTGTCAAAAACCTATTGGGTGAGGTTATTTCGAACCCTTATCACCTTATCCTCGAATTATATAAATTTGGGACCTTTAGAATCCGAAAACCATTGTATAATAAAGTAACATTTCATTACTTTCCAAGAGTGCCCCTCCTCTCCACTTATAAAAGGCCCCCACCTCTAACACCTTATTCACACTTTCAAGCCATTTGGATCATCCAACCTCTGCCCAAATACTCTCCCAACTTCCCTCCCTTACTCATAGAAGCCTCACTTTGGGAAGAATTCTTCCCAAGGAATCCTTTGGCTCAAATCAAAAGAGTTACCCGATTTTAAGGTAATGTCTTCTCTTGTGTTCTTTTATTTTATTTTTCTTCTCCACCCCCCTAAACACTTTTTATTATTTTCTTTTGAAATAACACCAGTATCCTAAATATACTAGGATGTTTTTATAAGAAGGATTCGAGCTACACTTACACACACCTACATCTAATGGTTAAAGAACATACTGTTTCTGTGGATGGCGAATTCCTGCCTCACGAAACGATGATTGTTTAACACTCATATAACACCTTCAAAGGTGGCCATTAATATTTCACTATATTTATATATGATATATAATATGTTTATGTTTTACTTAAGCTTCTGTATTTTTCATTTATGTCATACCTTTATGATTTCCATTATGGGTAAACGCGATATTTTCATTTTAGGAAGTGCGGACTACCGCCCCCTCAAAGTGATTTGAATCATTAATACCATATGTGGGATGTATAAAGGATGGAGTAAATATTATTATACACTATATTATACTGGAATTATATTATACCTTTATATCATTATGATTTCATTCCATTAAATACGAAATAGAAATGAAAGTAGCGTTCATGCGTACGTAAGGCTTACCGTCTCCATGAACGGTGCATTTCATTTCTTACCTCTAAACGTTATGGAATATTATAAATGTATGTATATACTGAATATATATTAGATATATGATATCTATATCATGAATATAATTCTGGATATAATAGATATTTCACCACATGAACAACTTGTAATTATAAGAAGTTTATTTTTGACTCAAGTACCAAAGATCGACAAAATGACTGTTATTAACTTAAATAATTACATAATGTTCATAACATGGTAATAAGTGATATTAAAGGAATAAGAAACATTAAAAGGTTCTTAAGAAACTATAAATTAACTCTAGTTTATTATTCAGGAGATTAAAGAATGATCGAGTCAAGTCGGACACGAGGTAAGGGAATTTCTTAACCCAATTTCCATTCTTTGGGTTAATATCCTATTTTCAAATTATGTCACAATATTATTATGTACTATCTTGTATTTGTAATTTATTTATGTGTACTTATAGTAAATACACATAATAGATCTATTTTATTTAAAAAATGATCTTTGTAAGGGACTTCGTCTCAATCTCCTTTCATTGAGGCATATTTGGTTTTATACACAACTTTATTTTATACGGTGTATAAACCCCTTTGACTTTTACATTTATTCAAAAGGAATATTTTTATATGAAGCATTTACTAAACAAAAAAAGGGAATTTTTTTGTCGTACATATGCGGCGACAATGACTTCTCCGCCACCGTGACCATTATTTGAGTTTTGGCTTCCTGTACAAGCCATACCTTTTTTTTAAAAGAAAAATAAATACCATGTTTTACCTTTCTTTTATTTTGGTATAGAAAATGGTTTTGAAAGTGTTTTTATTATATCAATGTGTTGTATTGATATCTTTTGATTGAAATGTGGAAATGTTATGTTTCCTTTATGCATGTTTTATGTGATATGATTATGTTATGGTTTGTGATATGTTTAAACCTATTCATATGAGGAATGCATTGGACTTAATAAGTGACGGGTGGAGCCCGCTATAGCTCCTCGATGCATCGGTAGGTCTCATTAGACAAACTAGTGTCTTGGAACGAGGCCTTGAAAAAATCTTATTTGTGGTCTTGGCACGAGGCCTTGGCTACGTGGTTATGATAGTCTGGCATTATGCATTCCATCATTATGAAAGTGGTTATTAATATTGCATGTGATTATTCGACCAGTAGAATATCCATGTGAAAAGTAAATGGAATTATCTCATTTTACTTTTGCCATATTATGTTGAAGTTCATGTTCAAAAGGCTTTTGTTTTAGTTATACATTGACATAAATGTTTATGTTTATTGATGAAAGCTTCCTCTATATTGTTATCCTTACTGAGCATCTGAACTCACCCCTTTCAATGTTTTAATATTTTCCAGGATGTGAAGAAGTATTTTATGAATGATCTGCAGGGATAGTCAGAAGAGGATATGAGTGTGGACTATGAAGACTTTGTTATTAGTTTTTTACTTTATGATGTAATGTAACATTTATGAATGTATCTAGTGTTTCCAAGGCTACTAAACTAATCGGTCTTTCGAGACTTGATCTTTTGTGATCATGCCAATGTTACGAAGTAATGCACCGACTCCGGGTAACTGGGGTTGGGGCGTTATAGTTGGTATTAGAGGCAGTTTAGTACTAATCTTGGAAGTTAGATTTAGATAAACTCTGATTAGAGCACATATCCCGAAGATAGACTTTAAGGATTAGTATATAAGAACATCCTAGAATTTTGGTATTATAGAGATTTTGTGAGTTTTCCGAGCAATACATCCCTATCTAGATATGAGCAGGTAGAGGCGGCTCTGGCACAGATGTACCTAAGGGTAAAACCTGAAAACACCGCTTTGAGCTAGACTCGAACGGGAACTGGTGCATGACAACGGGCCTTGCTGCACTCTTGGTTACGACACTCCTGGGGGATATGCTTGGGATAATTCTCATTTCCTTTACAAACCACTATGAAGGGTTATGAGTATATAATTCCTCAAAGAAAACTTTTTTTATGATTATGGATTATATCTATAAATAGTTCAATTTATGTTAAGTATTTTACAAGTATGGAATTATGTATTTTGATTCGTAAACTAATCTAGTTTATGCCATTATTTAGAAATGGCGCCTAGTTGAAGGAATGGAAACCGTATCAATGCACGCACTCCGTGTAGGGATTGCCCTCCTGCTCAAGATAATTATTGTGGAGTTGGAGATACAACTGGTGCTGATCAACTTATTACCATACTAGGACAACGCACTCAGGTTATGAATAATAACCTTACTCGTATGGAGCACCCTGATCTGCAACGTGGAGGATCAATGTTAGACCGCTTCATGAGGCAACAACCGCCAACATTTAATGGGGGTACAAATCCATTAGTAGCTGAGCAATGGATAAATTCCTTAGAAAAAAATATTTCATGCCTTGGGGAGTAGTGAAAGGGAAAAGGTTATCATGGCAGTCTACCGCCTCACTGGAGATGCCGATCAATGGTGGTCATTGATTCAAAACACAAAGGAAGATTATGAAGTATCAAATATGGAATGGAGGGAGTTCAAAGATCTTTTCTTAGAAAAATACTTTCCACATGACCATCGAGCAGATATGGAAAGGCAATTTCTGAGTCTAAGACAAAAGGAGGATGAGAATGTCGCAAAGTATGAGGCTAACTTTACAAGGTTAGCGAGGCATGTAGCAGATTATATACGTAACCCAAGAAGTAAGATTGATCGTTTCTTTGATGGGTTAAAACCATTTTTTCGTCGAGCATTAGTCTCACAAACCTTCTCGTCGTATGAAGATATTGTCTCATGTGCTATCAAGACGGAAAAGGAATTCTCTAAATCTTATGACAATAAAGTAAAGAAAGAGAAGAAGAGAACGGTCGAATAAGTGACAGATAAAGGGAAAAAGGGAAAGAAGGATTTTCCATTATGTGATAATTGTGGGAAGAATCACCCTGGTACTTGCCTAAAAGGAATGGGAGTTTGTTATAAATGTGGAGAAAAAGGTCACCAGGAATGTGATTGCAAGGGAAAAAAAGAGGCTATCAATGTTGAATGCTACAATTGTAGAGAAATGGGTCATTATGAAAATGAATATCCTAAGCGCCAGGGAAACATAACTCAGAAAAGGCCAAGGGATCAAGGCCAATCTTATGCTGTGACTACAGTTGAAGCGGAATAATTAATGTATTGGTGCTTTTGGACTCATGGATTATATTCTGGTTATTAGAATAATGAGATATATATATATATAAGGATTGTACTGCAGTACTTGTTGATTTTATTAAGGTTTTAATATGATGAAGGTAAACATATTTTTAGTATGTGACAATAAGAGAAACTTTACTTTTTTTGGGGGAATCTGATGTTACAATTGATTTTGGAATTTAGAGACCTTTTAGAAAAAGTCTGGACAGAGGTATTTTGGATAACTATATAGGTTGGAATGGATGATGTTGAACCTTGGATAGTATTGTTTAAGGTTAAAACATTTATGAATATTATTTTTGGAATATTATAATACTATAGTTTTAGGAAAAGGACAACCTGCAGGGTGGGGCATAACTTGTCGCGTCGGACAAAGCTGCAGGAATCGAACCCACAACCATAGTGCGAACGGACTTTATTACCTACCACTAGCCTACAGGAAGTCCCTGGTTATTACAAAATAGTTTTACTAATCTAAATTGTATGTGTTAATATTTGGAACCTTATACAATTAGGATAAATAGAATATTTTTGAGTTCTATTACCTTTTAGAGTGAAAGATGGGTTTGTGGTAAAAAAAATTATGAAAGTCTACATGACAAGTATGTATATTCCCTTACGTTCTTAGTAAATCTCCTAAATAAACTCCTCAACATTATCAAAGTTAACTTAAAACAAAAATGTTGTCGGTTACCTTTTCCAACTGGGGATTCAATGATCGTTTAACCAATCACAAGTTTGTGATTTTCTTGTGGTTAACTTTCTCCTAATCTAGTTTTCTACAACTCTCCATCAGACCTTGATGGTTTTTTTTCTTCCATATCCATATTTTCATAGAATCCTAGTATGGGCTATCTCGGTGACCTTTGTACTTATCTTTCTTTCTTTTAAAGTTATATTTTTATTAACCTTATTTCTGAAGTGGGTTTTCCACAAAGGTATTTTCTATTTTCAACCTTTTATTTTCAAAGAAAAATTTCAAATTGCGAGGACACAATTTATTGAAGGAGGGGAGAATATAACACCCCGAGCTGTCATGATACGCCTCTCTTTCAATAATGCAATAGCTTGCATTTTACGCAAGTTCGAGTTCAAACACACCGCGAGTAATCAAAATAGCCATTATGAATAGTAATACCCACTTTTTGAAATTATATATATTTTATATTTCAAAATGGACTTCATTTTTGGATTCGGAATGTCGAAATTAGCCTATGTTGAATTTTTTTGTAATTTTCTGAGAACTTCCAAATTTTTATGAATAGTAAAAAATACTTAAAACAACTTTTTTAATCAAAATAATTTATAGTGATAAGTTATACTATTGAGTGGTTTTAAAGTATAATTAGAATATATTTTTACCATTTTATCCAATGGTGTTCATTAGAATTAATTTCACTTTGAAATTGGACATAAACAATTGTCAATCTTTTGATATATATTGTTTCAAAAAAAACCCGCTATTTGTTGTGCCAGCGAGAATTAATTATAAAATTAATTAATTCAACTTATATGTTTGGAATTTAATAAAATAGACATCATTTTTGAATTCGGAATATCAATTATAGCTTAGGGTGAAATTTTGGCATTGTTCTGAAAAACTTCAATTTTTGATGAATAGTGAAACCACTAAGTGGTAGTTAAAAAACTGATTTTTTATTTAAATTAAACATTACCACTTCTGTGATTTGATTTTCAAAAATCCGACATACATGGTTTTCAATAGGAAGTAAAATTTGGTTCAATGGGATTAAAATAATTTTTTGGTGAATAGTAACTTTTAAGTTTCATTAATCGCGATTAAAGGTAATTAGTGAAATTTAAGGTAAAAATAGTATTATAAAAATATGGAATGACCTTTACACATGTAAAACCACAATTTTATGTGTCATGGCCGACCAAGACAATCCATGGGTCAACTTGGGGACCCCATGGAGCCACTTTGGTAGGAAAAGGACATAAATAACTTTTTATTTAATGTTAAAATAAAAAGGTCAGAAACAAGAGTTGTTTTAATAAAACAATTTTTAAATGGGGTTATACAAGTCATATGTTTGAATATAAATATTCATTATAATTCTAAAAATATTTACTACATTATGATATTTTTTTTTATAATTTTTAGACATTAAATATATTAAATTATTTATGACACCATGATGATGTAGCGATTACCTCATTAATTAACGATTTAAATAAAATGAAAGGATAATGTCAAATCTAAGGCTTACACTTGTCAAAAACCTATTGGGGGAAAATATTTATAACTCTTATCACCTTATCCTTGAATTATATAAATGTGGGACCTTTAGAATCCGAAAATCATTGTATAATAAAGTAACATTTCATTACTTTCCAAGAGTGCCCCTCCTCTCCACTTATAAAAGGCCCCCACCTCTAACACATTATTCACACTTTCAAACCATTTTTCTCGGCCAACCTCTGTCCAAATACTCTCCCAACTTCCCTACCTTACTCCTATAAGCCTCACTTTGGGTAGAAGTCTTCCCAAGGAAGCCTTTGGCTCAAATCAAAAGAGTTACCCGATTTTAAGGTAATGTCTTCTCTTGTGTTCTTTTATTTTATTTTCCTTCTGCACCCCCCTAAACTCTTTTTATTCTTTTCTTTTGTAACAACACCAGTATCCTCAATATACGAGGATTTTGTTATAAGAAGTATTCGAGCTACACTTACACACACCTACATCTAATGGTTAAAGAACATACTGTTTCTGTGGATGGCAAATTTCTGCCTCACGAAACGATGATTGTTCAACACTCATATAACACCTTCAAAGGTGGTCATTAAGATGTCACTATATTTATATACGATATATATTATGTTTATGTTTTACTTAAGCTTCTTTATTTTTCATTTATGGCATACCTTTATGATTTCCATTATGGGTAAATGCGATATTTTCATTTTAGGAAGTGCGGACTACCGCCCCCTCAAAGTGATTTGAATCGTTAATACCATATGTGGGATGTATAAATGATGGAGTAAATATTATTATACACTATATTATACTGGAATTATATTATACCTTTATATCATTATGATTTCATTCCATTAAATACGAAATAGAAATGAAAGTAGCGTTCATGCATACGTACGGCTTACCGTCTCCATGAACGGTGCATTTCATTTCTTACCTCTAAACGTTATGGAATATTATAAATGTATGTATATACTGGATATATATGAGATATATTATATCTATATCATGAATATAATTCTGTATATAATGGATATTTCACCACATGAACAACTTGTAATTATAAGAAGTTTATTTTTGACTCAAGTACCAAAGATCGACAAAACGACCGTTATTAACTTAAATAATTACATAATGTTCATAACATGGTAATAAGTGATATTAAAGTAATAAGAAACTTTAAAAGGTTCTTAAGAAACTATAAATTAACTCTAGTTTATTATTCAGGAGATTAAAGAACGATCGATTCAAGTCGGACACGAGGTAAGGGAATTTCTTAACCCAATTTCCATTCTTTGGGTTATTCTCCTATTTTCAAATTATGTCATGATATTATTATGTACTATCTTGTATTTGTACATTATTTATGTGTACTTATAGTAAATACACATAATAGATCTATTTTATTTAAAAAATGATCTTTGTAAGGGAATTCGTCTCAATCTCCTTTCATTGAGGCATATTTGGTTTTATACACAACTTTATTTTATACGGTGTATAAACCCCTTTGACTTTTACGTTTATTCAAAAGGAATATTTTTATACGAAGAATTTACTAAATGAAAAAAGGGAATGTTTTTGTCGTACGTATGCGGTGACAACGACTTCTCCGCCGCCGTGACCATTATTTGAGTTTCGGCTTCCTGTACAAGCCATACCTCTTTTTTAAAAGAAAAATAAATACCATGTCTTACCTTTCTTTTATTTTGGTATTGAAAATGGTTTTGAAAGTGTTTTTATTATATCAATGTGTTGTATTGATATCTTGTGATTGAAATGTGGAAATTTTATGTTTCCTTTATTCATGTTTTATGTGATACGATTATGTTATGGTTTATGATATGTTTAAACCTATTCATATGAGGAATGCATTGGACTTAATAAGTGACGGGTGGAGCCCGCTATAGCTCCTCAATGCATCGGTAGGTCTCATGAGACAAACTAGTGTCTTGGCATGAGGCCTTGACAAAATCTTATTTGTGGTCTTGGCACGAGGCCTTGGCTACATGGTTATGATAGTCTGGCATTATGCATTCCATCATTATGAAAGTGGTTATTAATATTGCATGTGATTATTCGACCAGTAGAATATCCATGTGAAGAAGTAAATGGCATTATCTCATTTTACTTTTTCCATATTATGTTGAAGTTCAAGTTCAAAAGGCTTTTGTTTTAGTTATACATTGCCTTAAATGTTTATGTTTATTGATGAAAGCTTCTGCAATATTGTTATCCTTACTGAGCATCTGAGCTCACCCCTTTCAATGTTTTAATATTTTCCAGGATGTGAAAAAGTATTTTATGAATGACCTGCAGGGATAGTCAGAAGAGGATATGAGTGTGGACTATGAAGACTTTGTTATTAGTTTTTCACTTTATGATGTAATGTAACATTTATGAATGTATCTAGTGTTTCCAAGGCTACTAAACTAATCGGTCTTTCGATACATGATCTTTTGTGATCATGCCAATGTTACGAAGTAATGCACCGACTCCGGGTAACTGGGGTCGGGGCGTTACATAGATGAATTGTATCTATGAAGAATGGTGTGACATATATACTGATCACAAAATTATAAAGTGTATTTTCACTCAAAAATATCTAAACACCCATAAAATAATATTGTTAGAGATGATTAAATTTTATGACTGTAATATATATTACCACCCTAGGTAAGCAAACAAGGTGGAAGATGATTTGTGTTGAAAGGATCAAGTCAGTTTATCCATGACAAGGATAAATAAATATCTAATATTTATAGATTTAAAAAGTATAGACTTGGAAATATCATATGAAGGGGATAAATATTATCTAGCTCAAATGAATGTTGAACCATTTATCCAAGTGAAGATTAAATAGGCACAAAAGGATAATGTAGATCTGTAAAAGATTGTAAGAAATATTCTTAAGTTAAAACTTGATTGAGATGGATAAATAAGATTCAAGAACTGTTTATGTGTACCTACCATACAATGTTTGAAGAATGAGATTTGTGATGGGGCTCATAGTTCTTCATTGTCAATTCATACTAGAATTAAAAAGATGTATAGAGACCTGAAAGAATATTACTAGTGGGATGGCATGAAGAGTTATATTGCAGATTATGTTTCTCGATTCTTATTGTGTTATCATGTGAAGACATAGATACATAAGTATAATTAGATGTTACAAAAATTAACAGTACCTGAACAGAAATTGGAAAACATCACTATGGATTTTGTTATTGGACTCCCAAACCCATCTAATGTCCAAAATCCCATATCGGTTATAATGGATATCCTTAAAAGAAGAAACTTTTTTTATTTCAAAGAAGATTTATATCTTGATCAACTTTATAGAATATATATTAAAGAAGTGGTATTATTTCATGGAGTACCACTTTCCATTGTATCAGATCGGTATCTGGGTTTTACCTCAATGTTATAGAAAATGCTTCTACAATATTTCGACAAAGAGTTAAGTTTTTCATTTTTTTATCTTCCTTAGAAAGATATTCAGACTAATTATACTATTAAAACTCTATAACACTTATTGAGAGCATACTATATGGATTTAAAATTTGGTTGGGATCAAAACCGTCCATTGGTATAATTTTTGTATAATAATATCTTTTGTTATAGCATTCAGATGGCTCCTTATCAAGCTCTCTATTATAATAAGTGAAGAACACAAACATGTTGGAATTAATTTGGGGAAATAAATCTATTTAGACTTGATACATTTGATGATATGGAAGAGAAGGTTATGTCTATTAAACAACACATAAGAGTGTCTTATAGTCAACAAATAGTTTATACTGACAATTTTTGGAGTGTTCTAAAATTTTACGTGGGTGATAATGTACTTATACAAATACCTCCTTGGAATAGGGTGATGTTATTTCAAGAAAAGGGAAATCTAATACCTATGTGTATTGGTCCTTCTAAAATTAAATATTGTATCAGGATGGAAGCTTATCAATTAGTGCTTCCAATGAATCTCTCCTATGTTCGTGTTATTTTTCATACATCTCTCATGAGGAATTACATACTAGACCCTTCACATGTACAAAGCATGGAGTTCATAACACCAGAGTAATATGTTTCTTTTGAAGATAAACTGATAGAAATTTTGTATCATAATTATAAAGTTCTATGAAATAAGACCACTCACCTTGTTAAAGTCTTTTAGAAACGCCACCTATTGGTTGAAGCTACATGGTATCCCAAGTAAGAGATGAGGTAGTGGTATCCTCTTGTTTTTATATCCAAGTATTGATTTTTGAGGGATAAATTCATTTTACAAGGGGTGGAATGTAACTCCCCAGGATGTTATGGTATGTATCTTTTTAAAAAAAATTAATAAATACAATCTCTTTGATAGCTTACTTTGTACCAAACTCTGAGCCTAAACGAACTCCAAAATAATATTATTTTAACATGACCATTATAACCTAGAAATTAAATTTTAGGTAATTAATAGTATTAACATAATTATGAAATATATAATTTTCCAACTCATTTTTTATGTATAAATTAATTCTTTGATAATATGAACATTTTTTTAGTTATGCCCTTTATTCTCCAAATATATTTTTTCCTCAAATAAAAGTATTTGTTTTGTGAGAAAATAAATATTAGTAATTTTTTACACATTTATAACATATATTTGACAAATTAAGATTCATTTTTGAATCATTACATATAAATTATCTTAGGGTAATTTTTTGGGAATCTTCAAAAAAATTATTTTTGGGTTAAAAAGTGAAAATACTATTTTTATGAAATACCATAACACTTATGAAATAATTATTATTTGATCATGATTTAAAAAAATTTAAACCTTATTATTTAAAAAAATTATTTAATGAATTACATAACACATAAGATGTTACATTTATAAATACATGATCAGTAATTTTGAAAATAATGATTTTAACATTAAAAAAATATTTTTATGTGTTATAAATATAAAATATTTGGAATTATTTTTTTATCAATTTTATAAATTTAATGTAATTGTTAGGACCAAAAGAATCCTAAATACCCTAAGAGGGGGGTGAATCAAGGTATTGATATTATTTTCTCAAAATTCTTCCTTCCCCACTAGATCTTAACCTCTTTATTATTAGGGTCACTTTTTTTTCTCTTGTATGCTTATGTTGATCACTTATTCTTATCTTTATCTCATGGTGATGATTTAGATGAAATGCAGGGAATCAACCAGGTAGACACAGAGATTTATACTTGGTTTACCCTCACTGGGCTATGTCTAATGAGCATACAATAGTTATGTTCCGTTGTACTAAATTCACTAAAGATCACTGCCAATAATGTTTGGGCTAGATCACTTCTATTCCCAGGATCACTGCCTTTACAATGTTTAGGGTCAGGTCACTACTTTCCCAAGGGTAACTCCCTGTTTCTCTCTCACTCACTCACTGCTGGTAAAAAGGATTACCTTCTTCCTCTTCTTTTTCTCACTACACTTGGAAGAGATCCACTCACAATTTATAGACATGTGGGTCTGGTCATTTGCATGATTACATGCATCCAAAATTGTTGATAGATTCTCTGTTAAATTCCAACTTTCATCCACTAATAAATACCCCTTTTCCCTGATCACTGGGCAACACACTTTGGAAATACCTTCACAAATCACCCTACTTCGTGAAGCACCAAATTTTTTGAAGCTCAAACAATCCTTCAAAAAGTTCATAACTTTTTGCGAAGAACACACCCTCACAGAGCCCAATCCCTCGTGGAGTAAACTGCATTCACGGATCTCAGACTATCAGAAATCCCAAGCCTTCGCAAAGCTTAGGCCGTCGCGGAGCTCAAGTCGTCATAAAGTGACTTCCTTCGTGATTCTCACTGAGCCAACATGGAGTACACCTCTTTCGCGGAGCTATATTAGCCGTCGTGAAGCTCCTATCTTTCTCAAATCACACTACCTTTGAGAACCACCTCCGCAAAGTGAGATCTAAGGATTTTTCTTTGGAAAACTCTATGTGTTTCACTCGAGGGGTTCAACGTCTATTTATAGGAAATTTCACTAACCATTGAACTTTCTGCATGAATTCAATGCCACATCAACTCAAATCGCAAAGCTCCAAAGTTCCTGTCGAAATTCTCTCAAAATCGCGAAGCACCATGGAAATTTTCCGATCACGGGGCTCTTCATAATCGCAGAGCATCCCGTCAATTCCTTCGTGCCTTCGCTGCAAATCTCCACTCACAATGCCCTTTACCGCTGCAATGAACTTCAATATTTCCATTCGCGAAGCTCGTCATAATCGCAAAGAAACACCATTAACATTTTTCATGTCTTCGGGAAATCCAATCCATGAAGCCTATCTTTGAAAAATTCATGCCTTTGCTGTATTTTGATGAGATCTTCAAGGATATCCACTTTTCGCAATGCTCACCAAACTCCAAATTTTGGACACCAAAAATTTGGAAAACACTGGGAAATGGCGCCACCTTGTATCTGTTCTTTTTTACCACCTTCATACTGTATATTCCTTTTTCATGGCTCATTGTCAACATGGATTATTAAAAATACCTTTTGAACTCGACAATTCACCCTTGAAATCTATATTGTCAACAAACACAATCAACCCAAAAATTATGAAATGTTACCTTGAGGGATTTTTTCCCAATAATATTAAAATTGGTTCAATATTTTGAATCAGGATGTTCAAATTATTTTATAAGTTCATTTTTCTTTTTATTCAAAAACATGTACCTTGTAAAAAATATATTTACCATATTATTGGTAAAATAATGTAGCAGGTTAAAGTTAAAAGTTAAAAGCATAAAATTCCTAAAAATAAAACATTAAATGAGTGTTTGATGTGTATCTTGACCTTAACCAGCTTTTACAACATTAGTTATCAACCAATTATGTTTCAATTAATTCCACCCAAATATTATTTCCTTTAAATATAAAATATTAATTATTTAGTCTCTTAAAATAACCCTTCCTCATGTATAAATGTCACTCCTTCCCAACCCATTTATCCTCAAAAACCTTGAATATCCTATAATTTCTACCAAACCCTATCCTCCCCTATAATATCCCCCAATTCAACACTCTGTCACATAGCTAGAAAGGTTTGGTTATGAGACCTCAACCATGACTCTTAATATTCCAGAGGATGTCGACTAGTAGCGGGGGTATGATAAATATAGTGGGAAAACTATACCCCTGGATTTATAGAATATAACACAACATTAAATATCAAAATTATAATAAATAAATCTCAGAATGTGGAAATAAATGAAACCATATAATACAATGGAAACCAACAAAAGAATCCAGCTGAACAATCTAATAAATAATAAAGGAATAATATAATGATGTGTCGAAATGTAACTAAATTTAATGCAAGTGGTAATACAAGTAAAAGTATAAAAGTATAAAATAAAGACTCAATAATATCTGGTATCGAACCCCATTTTAGTTCCATCTTCAAACTCTATCCCAACTAGATATGAAAACAATCAACATCAAGGTCCCTTACCCTTACCCAAACCTCCATCCATATAATCTACTCGAGTACCATATGGTGTCATTAAAACTTAGTAGGTCAAAACCACCATGTCTAAATATAACCAGTCTGATAAAAATTGTATGCAATAATGAAATAAAAAGAGTATTAATTAGTTAAACAATTAACATAATACCACATAAACCAATATCAGTTCCATGCGGGAATATCTATGGGCATGTATCACAACTATGCCAACCATACCCATATAACCATGGTAACATAAACTTCCTAAACACCATTCTAGAATGTCTCTAAGCATGTCTTAGAACTATGCCAACCATAACCATATAACCAAGGTATAAATCAGATCAATCTGGGTCAAACAAGCTATATAAGAAATTAATCATTTAAACTGGGCTGAGCCCTCTATATAATCATTTCATTATTTTGATTGGGTCAAGCCTGTTATATCATAATTTCAACTATTCCAAGCCTATTATATCAGAATTTAAATATTTCAATTGTTCCAATACCTATATATCATTATTTCAACATGTGTCACTAGGAATATCTCATTATATAAGGATTATAATTTTTAATCATAACGTAAGTCGTAACATAGGGATATTACAATATCGCATCATATGGACCATTGGTTAATTATGAAAATTACCATTTAATATTCAAATACACATTTCATATATCAAATGTACATAACCAATAACAAGATAGTTATCTCAAATAAACAAGCCATTCTATGGTGAATCTATATCAATAAGACACCCATAATTCATGTCATTCTAAACACACATTGAAAAATTAAATAATTCCCTTAAATTCAAGGGTCCACTCACACAAACGGTAGTCACAAGTTGGGTAAATAACCCATTGGATCCAAAATGACCCTAAAAAACAATTAAATTCATTCCTTAAATTTATTTAGAACATCATAGGTTTTCTCAATTACATCATTCCATGTACTTGACAATAATCAAACCAAAGGGTTAGGGTTTAGACCCAAAACTATTAATTGCTGATCAAACAATGTTTCCAATGGAAAATTACCATGAGGAAGAAGGTGTAAATGATTTCAAGTAGGATACGAGATAAAAACTGATCAGGAACAAAAGCCAATAATGCATAGCCTCAAAATATTCCACTATAATCTCTAGAGAAATAAGTGATAAATGAGGGAACCAAATTACAACCACTTACCTAGAAATTGATTACAAAATCATGGCATCTAGAAGCGAGTTTGGTAGTTTAAAATCACTTGTATGGTGTCCTAGGTTAGAGAGAAGAAGCTTCCATGTGGGTGAATGAAAAATTATGCCACATATCATACATTAAAACTGTATATCGATAAATTAAAAGGTGTGTAATTTAGATACATTCAGTTTAGTTCTTTTTAATGGGATACGCCAAAAAACACATCACCTTGGCTGGTTATTAAAATTTCATGAACATTACATTATGTGTAATAAATTTACATAGCATTTTAATGTTTTATAGATGGGTTTTCATCCCATTTTCCTTATAAAACATCCCAAAACCCTTTTAAATCTTCTCAACTTACCAAAAATCCATGGTAACAATTGATCCATTTATACCCGGACACTAATAATTTGAACAAAAATATATCCCCAATCATTAAGTCATTTTAAAAAACAAGTATCTCTATATACAAACAAGACTCGGCCAGCAAGGCTCAATGAAAACTCAAAGAGGGATATAGTAGGAAAAGGACTATATATTACACCCTCTCCTCCATATAACTGTTCATCCCCAAGATACTCCAAGTATCACTATGTGGTCTTAGTGAACAAGTTTTTCCATAATGCGTGCATATCAGACTTCATCTCCCAGGTCTCCTCTTGAACTCACCCATACTTCAACTACACTCAATCCAATGGTGTATTCCTACCCAAAATATACTTTTAACTATATTCCATAATCTGTACCAGATGCTCCTCAAAGGAAGAATCATCACTAATCTTGACACCTGTTAAGTCTATAACATGAAATGGATATAGATAATATCTCTCATGTAGTGACACATGGAACATGTCAAGGATGGGTATGTTTCATTCTGGAAGGGATAAGTTGTACACCACTGAATCAACCCTCTCCACTATCTCAAATAGTCCAAAAACATGGGCATTAGATTTCCCTATTTCTAGATATGGCGTTGAACCAAACTGAGTGACACTCGAAGGAAAACATGATAACCAACCTTGAACTCCATAGTTTATCTTTGACTATGAACATAATATTTATGTTAGATCTATATAGTCACCAACCATTATCAGATCAATTTAACTTTCTTAGAAAAATCTTTCATGAGACTAGGTCCAACAAGCAATGACTCGCCTACCTCCAACCAAAAAAGAGGAAAATGACACAACCTTTAATACAAAGATTCAAAAGGTGCAATCTAGATTGATTTCTGGAAGCTATTATTATATGAAAAATCCATAAGTTACATATGCCTCTCTCATGGACAAACAAAAACTAAAACCTAGGCTTGAAACATATTTTCTAAAACCTAAATAGTTCTCTCAGATTGACCCTCAGTATGAGGGTGATAAACTGTCTCAAAAGAAACTATGATCCCACAGCCTTCTGAAGACACTTCAAGAAACATGATGTAAACTGAGGATATCTATTTGAAATGATACACCATAGAACACCATCCAGCTAAAATACCTCACATACGTAAATAATTTCTGGATCTTCAATTTTGAAGGTTTCTCTGATAGAAAAAAGAGTGGTATACCCTCATTAGTCAATCCACAATCACCAATATAACAACATTCTTATAGGTTGTGCAGGGTAATCCTATCACAAAATCTATATTGAAATGATCTTTTTTCCACTCAGTAATGTTTAAAGGATGCAGAAGCCCAGCTGGCCTTCAATGCTCATCTTTAACCTACTGAAGTGTTAAGCATCTTCCCACAAACACTACCACAAATGGGGAAAGGGAATCACCTCCTTTTATGAGTGCTAAGTAGAAAGCACTGATAAAGGGGTGTCCTTTATCAGCACAAGCTAAAAGCACTGATACATGTATCCTTTATCAGTGCTAAGAAAAGTAATGATAAACGGTACACCTTTATCAGTGCTTTTTTAGCACTAATAAAGGATATTTTAATCAACGCTATATTTAGTGCTGATAAAAGTTATTAAAAATAATTTATATAAATTTATTATATTTATATTCCAAAATAATGTTTATTTGTTTAAATTATCTAAAAAATGCATATTTATAATTAATATATATTTTTTAATAATTCAAATATATATATATATAATGTTTTAAAAAAATTATTTCTAAGATTATAATTAAATATATATATATATATAATATTATTATAAATTTCATTAAATAATAAATATATTTATTAGATTTATTAGATTTATTATATTTATTATATTTATTAGATTTATTAGATTTATTATATTTATTAGATTTATTGGATTTATTATAGATTTATTAGATTTATATTTATTAGATTTATTAAATTTATTAATAAGATTTTTTAGATTTATTAGATTATTAGATTTATTATATTATTGTATTTATTGTATTTTTTATATTTTTTATATTTTTTATATTTTTTATATTTAATATATTTATTTTATTTATTTTATTTACAATTAATATATATAAATACCGTTTTAAATATATATTTATATTAATTTTTAAATATTTATGTGTTTCCAATGAATTTGGTGAATAAATATATTGATCATGTGTGCATATGTTATGTATCATAATGTTCATTTATAAATTATACATTTTCTTATTATTCTTGTTATCCACTGATGGCTTGATTTTTATTATGTATATTTACTAGGTATATAATTAATTCATGTTACCCATATATGCTATTATGTTCTAAAAAATACTTATAAAATTCCATTAAATATATTTAAATAATAAATATACTTAGTATATTTATAATTATTACATTTTAATTATATATAAATACTTATTAAATATATTTATTTGTAATTATAATTATAACTATATATATTTAAATAATTATAAAATTACAATAAATACATGTATTATAATTTTATATATATATATATACAAATATTTATAAATATATTTATTTATAGTTATAATTATAACTATAAATAACTATATATATGTAAATAATTATAAAATTATAATAAATATATTTATTATACTACTAATAAATTTATAATATAACTAAATAAATATATTTATAAATATATAAAAATATTTATAAATAAATACAAATATTTATAAGTATAATTCCTAGACGAATATAGATATATTTAAATAATTAAAAATTACAGTAAATATATTAATTATATATATTTATATACAAATATCTATAACCAAATACGTATAGTTATAAATTTAATTTTAAATAAATGTATATATATTTAAATAATTAAAAAATTATAATAATATATTTATATATATTTATAAAATTATAAATATATTTTTTATAATTTTATAATTATTTAAATATATATATATATATATTTATAATTACAACTATAAAAAAATAATTATTAATTTAAATTTTTAATTACAAATAATTATATATTTACTTATTAGTTATAAATATAAATTATTATTTATTTATTTAAATAATTATTAATTTTTAAAAAAATATATTTATTATTTTCATATATAATGTTATATATAATTAAATAAATATATTTTTAAATATATAAAAATATTGATAAATAAATAAAAATATTTTTATTTTTATTTATAAATAAATAAATATATATTAAAAAATTATAAAATTATAATAAATATAATAAATATATATATATTAATAAAATTATAAAAATTAGAAATTTTAATTTTTTATAATTTTATAATTATTTAAATATATATATATATATTCATAAAATTATAAATAAATATATATTCATATAAATAATTATAAAATTAGAAGAAATATAGTTGTATATATCTATAATCTTATAAATATATATAATTAATATATTTATTATATATATTCTAAGATTATAAATATAATAAGTATATTTCTTTTAATTTTATAATTATTTAAATTATTATTTTATAAATATAAATATTTATTTATTTATTCAATTATAGTTATAATTATAAATAAATATATATATTTATCATATATATAATTTAATAAATATATATATTAATATAATAGACTATTAACATAATATCTTTATGAGCGCCTTTTTAACTCTGATAAAGATAGGCCTTTATCTGCGCTAAATAAGCACCGATAAATTGTCTCTTTATCAGTGCTATAAATTTAGAACTAATAAAGACACCTTTTATCGATGCTTATTTAGCACTGATAAAGGTCTCTCTTTATCAGCTCAAAAAAGCGTTGATAAAGATATGTTTTATCAGCACTTCCTATTTTAGTGCTGATAAAACATACCGTTATCAGAGCTTTTTAGCTAGCACTGATAAAAGGTTCACTGGGTTTTATAAAAAATCCCTAACAGTTTCCTTCATTATCGCACCCCTCAAGCTCTTGCAGAAGCTGACCCCGGCACCACCGACCTCTGCTCTTCCCCAACCCCAGCTCTTCCACCACCAACCCCTCTTCTGCCACCACCTCTTCTGCCACTGTGAATTCCTCCTCCACTAAAAACCCACCTCTATCGTGAACCATCATACACCACTCCTCCACCTCAAAGCCTCATCCCCCACTCCTTCACCGCTCCTCTTCCGCGAACCCACCTCCGCCTCGAACCCTCATCCATTTCTCCTCTTCCATGAACCCCATCTTCACTGTGAAGCCCTCCACTCCTGCTGCCGCTACTGCCTACCCTAACTCCAGTGTTACCAGAGCCTACTACTGCCACCGGAAGGGTGTGTTATCACTATATTTAAAAAAGTTTCATTATAATTTTATCACACTAATAAGTAAATTTTTGGGTTAGTATTTTCTATAGGCTACTTCTCTTTTATGGGATGTTTATTAATAGCTATTATTTGATTCTTGTATGATGTGTATTGATTTTTATTATTTGGTGGTATTGATTCCTTGTTCTGTAGAAATATGAGAAGGTAAGTGATTCTAGTATCAAAGGACAATGATTCATGGAAAAATCATTCTGTTAGAGTAAATAGTGGTATTGTTATCCCTTGTTGGAGAATAAAAGGTGGGTGAGTGTTTATCTTATAGTTACATGTGGTGTAAATTAAAATAATGGTTGAAGAGTTTTGAGAGGATGATTGAGGCTATTTCGGGTTCTATCAATGAACTCAGAGGAAGTATTGATGGTAGGTTACTAATGTTTTTTGTTCAAGGTCACCCCTATTATTAGTAACTGACATATTTGGGATGAAGATCACATGGATTAGATGGTATGAAGGTTCTATGAGTATATATGTATCAGTGGAGGAGATGAAATTGATAATGAATTAGGGTACCATTATGAAGTAAATTGATGGTTTTCAGTGGTCGTGATTTCTAGACTCAGTTGAGTAGCTTGGTTGAGGTAAAAATACCCATCTATGTTGGAATTCATAACCCCCACCAATTCTATTAAAAGATGTTATAGGCATAAATAAAGGATCCTTGAATTCAGTGTACTAATTTTTGAGAAATCCAAGCATTTATAGTTCTAGGATCATAGCTTTACAGTCGGGAATGAATGTAAATTTACATAATGTATTT
Source organism: Viscum album (assembly GCA_963277665.1). NCBI lineage: Eukaryota > Viridiplantae > Streptophyta > Magnoliopsida > Santalales > Viscaceae > Viscum > Viscum album. The sequence continues at coordinate 1,952,223,726 of OY728165.1, forward strand.
ACATTAAATGATGGAATAGTTAAGGGCTATGTAAACTGATGTTAGTGACATGTCATGTTAATAAGGATACACCTATGGTGGGGATAATAGACTTAGTCATGTGTTAAATTACCTCTCCTGTGGTTAGGGTCGTGGTCTATCTTAAAGATGGATGATGAATGATAATGTTTACTATGATAGGTTGATTATCAATAGACCTTAGATTATCTAATTCCATGTTAAATGTTTGATGCTTGATTCAGATGTAGCTGAGGATGAAACCAGATGTTGGCTTCAAACTCAGTAATAAATTCGTGTGTACTGAGGGGGAGTGGAATCATTATTATGTTGGAACATGGTTGAGATCCATGTGGCTAGTGCAAGAGGTTAGTGAACTTGGTAGGTGTAACACCCTAAGCTTCCATAGTACATTTCTCCTTGAATAATGAAATTGTTTGCGTTGTACGAAACTTCAAGTTCTAGCACAACACGACCAATCAAACTAGCCGTTATGTATAGTAATACCCACTTTTTGAAATTCTGTAAATTTTATTTTTCAAAATGGACTTCATTTTTGGATTCAAAATATCAAAACTAGCTTAAGGTGAATTTTTGGTATTTTTCTGAAAACATTTAATTTTTGATGAATAGTGAAAAACACTGCGTTATTGTTTAAAACCTACTTTTTATTTAAATAATTATTAATTTATTTTATTTTATTTTAATTAAAAATAGATTAATAATACCTATATAACTTCAATGATATTCATTGGAGCCATTTTATAATAAAATTAGATGCATAAAATTTTATTGAACATTTTAACGTCTTTTACCCACCTTCTAGGAACACTTGTAAATTTGCATAAAACCTAATTTTACGGCTTCTTTGAATTGAATTTATAAAATCCAAAAAACACAGTTGACATCAGTAAGTAAAATGTGGTTCAATAAGATGAAAATAATTTTTGTGAATAGTAACTTTTGAATTTTATTTGCCACAGTTAAAAGTAAATAGGGTAATTAAAGGTAAAATTGTATTATAATTACCCAAGAACATGTCCTAATTCTATTTTATAAGTGTTTTTAGACCAAAATAAACATTTGGAATAAAATATGATCCTCTTTTATCCACTTGGATTAGATTAAGACATTTATTGTTCTTTTATTTAAAGAAGAGTTAAAAGTGTTAAATTCAAGTTTTCATAACTAAAACTTTTTTAATATAGGATTATATATAAGGTAAATTTGACTATAAATATTCACTATAAATCTAAAACAATTTCTTACATAATTTTATTTTATGTATAATTTTTAGAGATTAAATAATTAAATTTATTTATGACATGATGATGATGTAGTAATTACCTTATTAATGAATGATTAAAATAATTGATATTAAAAATAAATGTAAATTGGGACTTTTCATGCATTCCACTAATTTTTTAGGTTAATATGAAATGTTAGGGTTGATTAAATATATTTTTTGAGGTGAAAAGGTTCTTATGACTTTCACAAAAACAAAATGTAATGGCCCGGGTTGTTGGAGGTCCATTACTTAGTAAAAATTTGATGCTTGAGGTGTTCTGGGTGGTCTGGGAGGCCATCCCAACTTCTCGATGAATTTTGACCCACGGTATGCCAACCAGTAGCCTTAGCCTACCGGTAGCAGGCCTACCGTTAGCTCGGTCTACCGGTAGTCGCAGCCTACCGATTGCAGGCCTACCAGTAGCTCGGTCTACGGGTAGTTGCAGCCTATCGGTAGCTCGGTTACTAGTAGCTGTCAGCCACCGATAGCTCTCAACTACCGGTCCCTGCAGCCTACCGGTAGCTCGGCTACTGGTGGCTGTCAGCCACCAGTATCTCTCGACTACCGGTAGCTCTCAGCTACCGGTGGCTCTCGCCTACCCCCACTGATTTTCCAACAGCGCCTCCTTTTTTTACAAATTGGGTTTTAAACCCTATTTTGACCCCTTTAAGCCTGTTTTAAGGCCCATTAACGCCAATTAATGGGGTTTGATTAAGTGAGATACCCTGGTGTACGTCGTTTTAAACCGCCCCTAAAGGTGAGGACCTATTTAATGACGTGTGGGGCCGTGTAGTCAACCCACGACCCCCACTCCTTACGCAGTTTCATGTTCTTATCTCAACCGTCCCTGGCCCATATAAACTAAAGGGTTCTCTAGATTTCTTTTTTTTCTAGATCACTCTCCCATCATTTCTTCTGCTAGTTCTTGAGTTGCTGAGGCCCCACCCCTGCAAATCGTGCATCTTATTTTCCTGGCGGGTGAAGATAAACTTCGATTGTTGATCAACCAAGTAGGTTTTCACCTTAGTCTCTCCTTTCTGTGTGTCTTGTGGGGTTGGTATGCTATCGCTTCTGTAGAATTGGATTAACCAAACCTTAATGAAGAAAATGAACAGACTCTAAAGAATGAAGGGGGGGATGTGATCGATGATGTTGCCTTGTTTTATGATCTTGTTTTCGGAATTGTGCGGAATTACGCCTACTGAAAATCATGGTCGTTGGTAGTATTTCTCTGTGCACTAATGAACCCTTACCTCTGGTGATGTTTAAATGGATTTTATTGTGGTTGTGAACCATTTCTGTGTAAAGGAATTTGGTTAATTACGTAAATCCGGCTAAATAAATTTAAAGCACCAGGATCAACCCTTTTTTGTGATAACCTCGGTTAAAGTAGAGAGGAATTTGAATCATGGAGTGTGTTAAATCGTTTAAATCTGAAAATACTAGCATGGGCCTGCTTTGCTTTGGTGGTAGTGGTTTTATTGTTTTTCATTCACGTCCGATTGCTGGGTGATGTGGGTGGGGATGGGATCCCCTGTTATTATGCTTCTAGTGGTTGTGAATTTAAGGTTGGTTGGTTACCTTGATTATATCACGAATTGGGGCGGAATCCTCTGTTGTTTAGGAACTGTTGGCTCCTGGATTTTGGGAACATGGGGTAGTATCTTGGGTTTTCCTTTGGTTCCAGTACTTCAAGTGATATAACTTATCCCTTTGTTGTTGTGACTTTACAAGAGAATCGGGTGTGAATGTTTAAGTTGATGTTTGACTGTACTCTTCCCTAGGCTTGTGCTTATGCTTGCTAGTTGCCCAAGTATGTACAGAAACTTATTTAAACATTATTACTAAACATTTAAACCATGATGGGACAAATGGGTTTTGGTTTGGTGTGAGTTGTGACTTGGACATGGTACTGATTTTGTTCTTTAGGTTGGCTGAAGAAAAACTTAAACTGGGTGAGTGCTTTCTACCTATACATATACTTGTAGTTTTATGTTTCTTGTTCATGCCCCACCCAAGTCGATCACTTAGTGCCCAACACCCCCCACTTCACGGGGGAGGGTGTTTTTCCCAACACTTCTATTAGTGGATGGTTATTAGCTCCTTTCTGCTCCCTTTCCCAGATATCCCAAGTATCTTCGGGCAGGCTGTGATGGCCTGAAGTCCATTATTATCCCAAGAACCTTCGGGCGGGGTAGTATAGTGGTTATGGCCCAGGTGTGTGTGGGAAGTTGGTTTCCTAAGTGTCTTCTGGATGAGTCCCAGGTGTCTTCAGGCGCGGTAGTGGATCTTCTAGCCCATGTGTCTTCGGGCGTAACAGTGGTTGTTTTGGCCTAGGTGTTTGTAGGCATGGTTACATGAGGCAGTTGAGGCCTAGGTGTTTGCGGGCAGGGTGTGGCAGTGGGACTGCAGTGAGAATGGCGAGATTGGTTTGATGTGTAGGATGTCTTCAATAACTAGTGGGAAAGTGGCGAGGGGTACCCAAACATCGATGTGATATTACTATACTTTACTTGACTTGCGTTATTTGGGGAGTGTGCCTTGGTGAGGCTTTGGTGGTTAGTTTTCTTGCTAGGTGCTTGGTTTTATCTTTTTTTTTCACGGGGACTTAGAATGTCTCCTCACTTGTGCACGAGAGTCGTTGGTTTTCCCTACTGAGTATACTTGTATGCTCACCCTACGTATGTAAAACTATTTTCAGGTTTCTAAGAGGACTTCGGGGATCGTTCTAGACCATACTAGCTCAGACCTTGTGACGGATCATCGCAGTTGCTATTGTTCTTTCTTTTGGTATTTTTTCTTTTTGGTCACCTTATACATTGTGGGTTTTACTTTTGTAACATGCATTGGGAATGGTTCTTGGCTTCACTTTTACTTTCAGTTTGGTGTTGTGGGATTTACTATCTTATATCCTGATCCTATTAAAAGAAAAAAAGGGTAATTCCTTCCATTTAGTGTGTGATTCTACACCCTTGGCATTGGTCACCACTCTGGGACCTATTGAAGGCGGGTCTCAGGGGGTTCATTATCTCTCCTTCAACTTAAAGAAGGAAGGCTCTGGTAATCTGCTGACCTTTCCCTCCTTTTGGTGAAGGTGGGTCATGATAGAATGTTATCAGAGGTGATGGTTGAGAGATAGGATGGAGTCTGGAGTTAGACACAGTAAGGACTGCATGTGATGGTAGTTAAAAAGTTTCGGGTGACCTTGGTGTGTGAATTAGGCCAGGGAAGACCGGCTTGGACACGGGATTTTAGGGCCCCCCGTGATCCGATACAAGGACTCTGGACCTACCAAACGACCAAGTGAGGCCACACTGATTGCAGAGTAGAGACCCTAGGAAAGGTACATGAATCATAATGACTTGTGTTCTCGTGATTTATGGGTGTTTTGTGAATTGAAATCAATAATAAGTTTAAAAAAAATTAAGAACAATATTCTGCACTACTTGGGCTTAGGCATTCCTTGTTTACCTTGCAGCTATGGCACCTAGGAGATGACCACGTGTGGTGCGGAAGATCGAGGCCCAGGAGACTACCTTGGCCAATTGGAAGAGTGAATATTGAGAGGAAGAGGATGACCAGTGTCAGAAGACACTTCGGGCCTTCCAGCTACAGACCCTCGAGAAGTATGAGGGAAACACCTCTGACATGAAGATGGAGAGCTGGCTAGAGGAGCTGGTGATAGCCTTTGGCCTCATCCGGGCTCCGACCGAGTACTGGGTTCCTCTAGCCATCAACCAGATGCGGGGAGCGGCGCGTCAGTGGTGGATGCTTTACCTGGGAGAGAGGATAGAGGCTGAGGTGGCATGGGCTGATTTCGAGAAGGAGTTCCGGGCAGAATTCCTCTCTTCTACGATGAAGGCGGAGAAGAGGCAGAAGCTACTCTCCCTCCAACAGGGGAGTATGTCAGTAAGGGAGCTAGTAATCAAGTTCAATGACCTCCTAAATTTTTATCTGGACCTCTTTCCAGACGAGGAGTCTCGGGCAAGACGTTTAGAGAAGGCGCTCCGACCCTCCCTTCAGTATGTTGTTACCCCCTTCACACTTCCGACGTACATGGAGGTCCAGAAGAAGGCCGAAGTAGTGGAGAGGATTAATGATCTTGTAGGTGTGGAAAGAGAGGGGATCTAGCTAGGATCATCTAAGGGGAAGGCCATCAGCACCAGGCCACCAGCGTCGGGACCCTCCAGGTTCCGACCAGCAGGGAGCAGGCTACAGCAGTTCCAGTTCCGGTCCCCAGGTCCTCGCCCTTTCCTTTCGGGCCTAGGACCGAGGTGTTTCATCTGTGGGAGTCATGGAAATCTCCAGAATTAGTGCCTGAAACGGGTACAACACGGTGGTGGCGGACAAGCCCAGCACCCGCCACAGTAGCATCTTCTAGCTAGGCCCTTCCAGCAGTAGTAGCAGGGGCAGCGAGCTCCCGCTCCTCTGGGGGTAAGTGTTGCAGGAGGAGTCCGACCTCAGGGTGCTCCTCAGGGACCTCGACCAGGGAATGGTCAGGGAGGTGGCCAATAACTGAGAGGCAGAGGAGCTGGGTGTGGGTAGTATCACTCCGCGGAGGCGGCACTCCCAGCGGGACCGGAGGTTGTTCAAGGTACGATCAGTTTGTTTAGCACTCTTGCTTATGCCTTGTTTGATACCGTAGCTTCGCACTCCTTCGTTTCACCCAGTATAGCCCGTGATTTGGGCCTAGATGCCGAGAGACTTCCAGTTCCCCTAGTGCTGAGCACACCAGTCAGAGGTCAGACTAACTTGTTATATGTTTGTCGAGGATGCAGACTGGTGATAGGGCCACATCAGTTGGTCAGGGATCTACTACTGCTATAGATACAGCCATACGATGTCATCCTAGGAATCGACTGGTTATTCTCTATGTGTGTCTTCATCGACTACTTATGAGGAAGGGTTGTGTTCTCAGACTTGGGCGGCCGGCGTGTTACCATCACCGGCGAGCGGAGCAGTCAGAAGGGAAGCAGGCGAGAGGAACCCCTCCTCTCTTTGTTGTATGAGATGTCAGTAGAGTCAATAGATACTGAAATGTTGGAGGTTCCAGAGATCATTAGTGAGTTTATGGATATCATTCCTGAGTAGTTTATGACTCTACCCCCTCGACGGGATATCGAGTTTGGGATATACTTGCAGCCTGGTTCTCGTCCGATCTCGATGGCTACTTACCGGATGGCACCTTCGGAGCTATGGGAGCTACGGATTCAGATTGAAGATCTAATGAAGAGGGGTAATTTTCGACCAAGTGCATCACCATGGGGTGCACCAGTCTTGTTCACAAAGAAGGTAGATGGTGGTCTCAGGTTGTGCATAGACTACAGTAAGCTAAATCAGGTAACGATCAAGAATCACTACCCACTTCCGAGGATAGACGATCTTTTCGACCAGCTGAAAGGGGCAGGGTGGTTCTTGAATATCGACCTGTAGTCTGGGTATCACCAGTTAAGAGTGAAAGAGGGAGACATCCCGAAGAAGGTGTTCAGGTGTAGATATGGACACTTCGAGTTCGTAGTAATGCCCTTCGATGTTACGAACGCCCCGGCTGTGTTCATGGGGCTTATGAACTCCATCTTCAGGAAGTACCTGGATCGGTTCATAGTTGTGTTCATCGATGATATCCTGATCTATTCAAGATCAGAGGAGAATCATGCGGGGCACCTGAGGACGGTTTTAGAGTTCCTCCGACAGCACCAGCTCTATAGTAAGTTCTCGAAGTGCAAGTTCTGGATGCGAGAAGTGCACTTCCTTGGGCACGTAGTGTTCGAGAAAGGGGTAGCAGTGGAACCATCAAAGGTTTAAGTAGTTTTTTCTTGGGAAGCACCCAATAATGTGGCAGAGGTTCATAGCTTCCTCGGGCTGGCAGGTTACTAGCGGAGGTTCGTACCCAACTTCTCCCGAGTTTCAACCCCTTTGACATCCTTGACCAAGAAAGACCAAGTTTTCGTGTGGAGTGATTAGTGTGAGGAAACCTTCATCTATATGATGGAGAAGTTGGTTAGTGACCCAGTGCTGAGATTACCAGAAGAAGGGGTGGCGTATGAGGTGTCCTGTGATGCTTCAGGGAATGGCCTCGGATGTGTGTTGATGCAGCGACAAGGGGTGATTGTGTATGGGTCTAGGCAGCTACTCCCTCATGAGCAAAATTATGCCACCCACGACTTAGAGCTTGCAGCGGTCGTTTTTGTGCTAAAGTTATGACAGCATTACCTCATCGGAGAATGCTTTGTGGTCTTCACAAATCATAAAAGTTTGAGGTATATCTTCTCCCAGCGGGACCTAAACATGCGGCAGTGAAAGTGGGTGGAGTTCCTACAGGATTACGACTTCAAGATTTCCTAAACTTCAGGGAAGGGGAATGTATTGGCTGATTCCTTGAGCAGGAGATCAGAGAAGGATGCGGTCCGAGAGTCGGCAGACACCTGGAAGGCAATGGATGAGTTGTCTACCTTTCACCTGGATGCGAGGACGGATAGCGGTAGAGGTTGCCTATATCAGATGACAGTGCAGTAATCTTTGTTTTAGCAAGTGGAGGAGTCTCATTGGGGAGACCCAGAGTGTGAAGTGATGTGTGACCGAGTTGACCAGAGCAATGCTCTGGAAGGATGGAAGTAGGATGGTCAAAATTGGATGTTTTTCCAAGGGAAGCTATTTGTTCCAGAGGCGTTGCGCGGCAAGGTTCTCAGTGAGTTCCACAACTCACCCCTAGCGGTACACCCAGAAGTTTCCAAGATGTATCAGGGTCTGAGAAGACTGTTCTTGTGGCTTTGATTAAAGCGAGAAGTGACAGAGTTTGTAGCCAAGTGCCTAGTGTGTCAGTAGGTGAAGGCTGAACATCGTGTTTCGGGTGGCCTGCTGTAGTCTCAGGATGTCCCCGAGTGGAAATGGGAGGACATCTCGATGGATTTCGTCACATGACTACCCAAGGTTCAAGGGGGGTATGATGCCATCTAGGTACTAGTGGACCGGTTGATGAAATAGGCTCACTTTATGGCGATTAAGGAGTCAAGTGCAGTGGATGTTTTGGCATGAAGGTACGTGGATGAGGTGGTGCGGTTACATGGAGTTCTGAGGTCCATAGTCTCGGATAGGGATGCACGGTTTACCTCACAAGTCTGGAGAGGATTGCAGCATGCTTTTGGCACCCGGCTATGTCTTAGCACTACTTTCCATCCCCAGACAGATGGGCAGATAGAGTGCACCATCCAGACCATGGAGGATATGATGCGGGCATGTGTTCTGGACTCAGGAGGATCATGGGTGCGACACTTGCCTCTGGTAGAGTTTGCCTACAATAATATCTATCACTCTACCATTGGTATGGCCCCATTTGAAGCCTTTTACAGGAGGCCATGTCGCTCACCTGTGTGTTGGACCGAAGTCGGAGAGGTGGGAATCCTTAGCCCCGAGGTGGTGCAGAGCATGATGGAGAAGGTTCAGCTTATACGGGAAAGGATGAAGGCGGCCCAGGACCGACATAAGTCGTATGCTGATACTAGGAGGAGGCCCTTGAAGTTTGAGGTTGGAGACCACATGTTCTTGAAGGTATCCTCTCAGCGTGGACAACAGAGGTTCGGCAAGGGGAGTAAGCTTTCTCCCAGGTTCATCAGAACCTTTGAAGTGTTGCGGCGGGTCGGTGAAGTGGCTTATCATATAGCGTTACCACCACCGCTAATGAGGATACATGACATCTTCCATGTGTCCCAGCTCCGTCGTTATCTGCATGATGATTCACACGTCCTTGACTGGGGAGAGCTAGACATCGAGGACGACGTGACCTTTGTGTAAAGACCAGTGATGATCTAGGATCATGAGGAGAAGGTGCTTCGTGGGTGAACCATTCCCTTGGTTCGTGTGTTATGGAGACACGGTGGTCTTGAGGAGAGTACGTGGGAGAGGGAAGCACAGATGCCTGCCCAGTACCCAGAGTTGTTTTGAGTTTTGTGTTGTTCTGTTTATAGTTGTTGTGGTGGATAGTTTTATCTTGATGGCTATGAAATATGTGTTTTTTCATCCTCTCTAAATGTGTGTGAAAAGTCCTAGCTATGGGGATGGGAGGATCAGACCCCTAATCAAGACGCACTAAGGTGGATGCGATTAAACTCGTGTGGGCGAGTCAGTGCTGCCCAAAGTGGATAGTATCTTGACATGGGAGAAGAGACTCCCCAACCCACAGACAGGGCAGTCTGACATGGTATGTTGCTTGGTTCTTAAGAGAAATATTTTTTTAGTTAACAATGGGGTTTTCTCCTAAGTGGTATCTTTCTAGGTGGTTGTTCGGACCCTCTCTTTCCATGTGGGTTGTTTTGATTCTCGAGGGCGAGAATAGTTTGAGAGGTATCTGATGTAATGGCCTGGGTTGTTGGAGGTTCATTACTTAGTAAAAATATGAGGCTTCAGGTGTTCTGGGTGGTCTGGGAGGCCATCCCAACTTCTCAGTGAAGTTTGACCCATGGTAGAACTACCGGTAGCCTTAGCCTACCGGTAGCAGGCCTACCGATAGCTCAGTCTATCGGTAGCCACAACCTATCAGTATCAGGCCTACCAGTATCTCAGTCTACCGGTACCTGCAGCCTATCGGTAGCTCGGTTATCAGTAGCTGTCAGCCACCAGTAGCTCTCAACTACCGGTAACTGCAGCCTACTGGTAGCTCAGCTACTGGTAGCTCTAGCCTACCCCCGCGGGTTTTCCAACAGCACCTCCTTTTTGTGAAAATTGGATTTTAAACCCTATTTTGACCCCTTTAAGCCTATTTTAAGGCCCATTAATGCCAATTAATGGGGTTTGATTAAGTGATATACCCTGGTGTGCATCGGTTTAAACCACCCCTAAAGGCGAGGACCTCTTTAATGACGTGTGGGGCTGTGTGGTCAACCCACGACCCCCTCTCTTTACATGGTTTCACAGACTTATCTCAACCGTCCTCATCCCTTATAAACTAAAGGGTTCTCTAGGTTTCTTATTTTCTCGATCACCCTCCCATCATTTTGTCTACTAGTTCTTGAGTTGTTGAGGCCCCACCCCTGCAAATCGCGCATCTTCTATTCCTGGAGGGTGAAGATAAACTTCAATAGTTGATTAACCAAGTAGGGTTTCACCTTCTTCACTCCTTTCCGTGTATCTTTCGAGGTAGGTATTCTATCGCTTCTATATAATTGGATTAACCAAACCTTAATGAAGAAAATTAATGGAATCTAAAGAATGAAGGGGGGGCTGTGATCGATGATGTTTCCTTGTTTTATGATCTTGTTTTTTGAATTGTGTGGGCTTACGCCTACTGAAAATCATGGTTGTTGGTGGTCTTTTTCTGTGCACTAATGAAACCTTACCTCTGGTGATGTTTAAATGGATTGTATTATGGTTGTGAACCCTTTCTGTGTATAGGAATTTGGTTAATTACGTAAATCTAGCTAAATAAATTTAAAGCATCAGGATCAACCCTTTTCTGTGATAACCCCTATTAAAGTACAGTAGAATTAGAATCATGGAGTGTGTTAAATAATTTAAATATAAAAATACCAGCATGGACCTTCTTTTCTTTGGTGGTAGTGGTTGTATTGTTTTTCATTCATGGCCGATTGTTGGGTGATCTGGGTGTGGATGGGATCCCCTGTTATTATGCTTCCAGTGGTTGTGAATTTAAGGCAGGGTGGTTAACTTGATTATATCACGAATTGGGGTAGAATCCTCTGTTGTTGAGGAACCGTTGGCTCCGGGATTTTGGGAACATGGGGTAGTATCTTGGGTTTTCCTTTTGTTCTAGTACTTCGAGGGATCTCACTTATCCCTTTGTTGTTGTGACTTTACAAGAGAACCGGGTGTGAATGTTTAAGTTGATGTTTGACTGTACTCTTCCCTAGGCTTGTGCTTATGCTTTCTAGTTTCCCAAGTAGGTTCAGAAACTTATTTAAACGTTATTACTGAACATGTAAACCAGGATGGGACAAATGGGTTTTGGTTTGGTGTGAGTTGTGACTTGGACATGGTACTGATTGTGTTCTTTAGGTTGGCTGAAGAAAAACCTAAACTGGGTGAGTGCTTTCTACCTATACATATACTTGTAGTTTTATGTTTCTTGTTCACGCCCCACCCAATTCGAGCACTTAGTGCCGAACACCCCCCCCCCCCCACTTCACGGGAGAGGGTGTTTTTTCCAACACTTCTATTAGTGGCTGGTTATTAGCTCCTTTCTGCTCCCTTTCTCAGATATCCCAAGTATCTTTGGGCAGGCTGTGATGGCCTGAAGTCCATTATTATCCCAAGAACCTTCAGGCGGGGTAGTGTGGTGGTTATGGCCCAGGTGTGTGTGGGAAGGTGGTTTCCCAAGTGCCTTCGGGATGAGGCCCAGGTTTCTTCGGGCACGACAGTGGATCTTCTAGTCTAGGAGTCTTCGGGCGTGACAGTGGTTTTTTTGGCCTATGTGTTTGTAGGTGTGGTTACGTGAGGCAGTTGAGGCCCAGATGTTTGCGGGCAGGGTGTGGTAGTGGGACTATGGTGAGAATGGCGGGATTGGTTCGATGCGTAGGATGTATTCAATAACCAATGAGAAAGTGGAATGGGGTCCCCAAACATCGACATGATATTACTATACTTTTATTGACTTGCGTTATTTGGGAAGTGTGCCTTTGTGAGGCTTGGGTGGTTATTTTTCTTTCCAGGTGCTTGGTTTTCTCTTTTTTTTCACAGGGCCTTAGCATGTCTCCTCACTTGTGCACGAGAGTCTTTGGTTTTCCCTACTGAGTATACTTGTATGCTCACCCTATGTATGTAAAACTATTTTCAGGTTTCCAGGAGGACTTCGGGGATCGTGTTGGACCGTAGTAGCTTGGACCTTGTGATGGATCATCGTAGTTGCTTTTGTTCATTCTTTTGGTATTTTTGCTTTGTGGTCACCTTATACATTGTGGGTTTTTATTTTGTAACATACATTGGGAATGGTTCTTGGATTAACTTTTACTTTCAATTTGGTGTTTTGGGATTTACTATCTTATCTCTCGATCCTATTAAAAGAAAAAAGGGTAATGCCTTCCATTTAGTGTGTGATTTTATACCCTTGGCGCTGGCCGCCACTCCGGGACCTATTGAAGGCGGGTCTTGGGGGTCATTATCTCTCCTTCAACTTAAAGAAGGAAGGGCTAGGGAACTTGCTGACCTTTCCCTCCTTTTGTTGAAGGCGCGTCGTGACACAAAATACCAAATAGTGTAAAAATTGACAAAAATGAGTTTTTAAAATAAATACTATATTATTAAAAGATTAAATATTCTTAAAAATATATGGTTCCACCAAAGGACCTATAAAATGTTATATATGTCAATAATGAAAGACTTGGGGTTCTCTTGGATTTGTATATTAAGTTATTAAGCATTTATTATAATAATACAAGAATACATGGTAAAAGTTAAACTATTTAACTAAGAGTTAAATATAAAAAATAAGGTTAATATGGTGACCTAAACCTATCTAAAATCTATTTGTTGATAGGTTTTCAACCCAAACCCACCTTATCCTTGAAATAAATCCTTTTTTATCCATTATAAACTGAATATGATTGTATAATAAATTAATATTTCATGCTTTTCCAAAAGTGACCCTCACCTCTCTTATAAAAGGCTACTTCCCATTCTCTCAAAATCACACCTCCAAAGCCATTTGGATTAGCCAAACCCAGATCAAATATCTTCCATAATACCCTAAATTCAACCTATAGGCCTTAATTTGATCCTAAATCCAACCTAAGGATCCCTTTTGATCAAATCAAAAGGAAGCACCCTAAGAAGAGGTAATAATTTAATCACCTCTTTAAAAGTTCTTTTCTTCTTCCACTTCCTCTTTCTTTGTGGTTTCTATAACAAAATAATAAATCCAGTACCTTATACATGCTTTGATGTTATTATAAATATGGTATAACCATATTCATTATTCTATCCATCCTATGAATGACAAAGTCACTATACGTGCGTACGTACGGATTACCGTCTCCACCTCATGATGTAGTTTGTTATTCAATACTTCATAATTTGGATGGGAGAAATAATGAGTATAATTGATGTTAATAATAAATATAACATGTTAATTATTATGTATATATGGTATACATTCCAATTATGTACAATTTTACCATCAAAATAATGATATTGTCGCTCGTGTGTACGTACGGATTACCGTATCCATGAACGTGATAAGATTCATTTCCCCATCGTAACCATTCAAGAATAATTTTAATTTTATGGTTAAAAATAATGTTTAATTAATTAATATAATTCTTTATATGAATCAAATGCATTCTATCCATAACAAACGTGATTTATTTAACAAAACATATAAAAGAAAATGAATCAGTTAATAGCCGAAACAATGATACTACTGATCTAAATGGCCCGAAGGCCTTATTTTTATTGATTTTCTGATAACCCCCTTTAAAGGGATGAGGGGGAACCGTTAAAAGGCCCTTAGGCTTTATTAATTACATTTCCCATAGGGTTGGATACAATACATGACCCTTAGGTCTTAAGGAAATCATATATGATATCATATTTATGTATGTGGTTCTTGTATAATTTAATAATAATGATTTAACTTTTTTACAGGATGTTAAAATACCTTCTACCAAGTAAAAGTACAAGGTAATGATTAATTTTACAATCTCTTTATAATCTGATGTTGTTTATATGTTAGTATCTACTGGGACCTCTTTATCATCCACATCCATGTTTCTTAAAAATGTATCTCAAAACATTTTTTACTATTTACTAGACTATGGGTTAAAGTCATTTATACCCTTATTTGACTTTTTATAAAATGTTTTGAAATAAATCTTTCTGTCACTTTCGAAACAAGGTACTTTATGACCTTTTTGAAAAATTAAGTAAAGATTTTTTTTTAAAATTATATGGCAGGTGCAGCTATTTTCTACTGTTATAACACCTTCGAAACTTCCCTTAAAAGATTATAAGAATATTTTCAATATAAATTTTTTCTTTAATTTTTAATTATTTTAATATAGAAAGAAATATTTTACTTAAATATATTTTGGATTGTTTTCATTTATGTCAACATCCTTCATAGGATTTTACATCTCTTTGAATTTGATTTATTATGATACAATCTTCCATATTGTATTGAAGGTTTTGTGATCTGTTTGACAATGGATGTGTTATTTTTATACCATTCATTTTTTATGGTTAAATTATTGACATTTTGTATTATATTTTTAATACAAATGTTAATATTAAGTTTCGACCTTTTCATATAAGGAGTGCATTGGACTTATTAAGTGATGTGTGGATCCTATTATAGCTCCTCGATGCGTCAGTAGGTCTCATGCGACAAACTAGTGTCTTGGAAAAAGGCCTTGAAAAAATCTTATTTGTAGTCTTGGCATGAGGCCTTGACTATGTGGTTATGATGTCAGGAATTATGCATTCCATCATAGTCAAATTAGTTATTGATATTACATGTGATTATTCGACTAGTAGAATATCCATGGGAATAAGTAAATAGAATTATTTGATTTATCATTTCCATATTATGCTGAACTTTAAGTTTAAAAGTCTTGTGTTTTAGTCTTATACGCTGCCTTAAATGTTTATACTTATTTATGATAGTTTTTTCTATATTATTATCTTTACTGAGCATATAATCTCACCCCTTTCTTATGTTTTATTTTTTCCAGGATGTGAATAAGTATATTATGAATAACCAGTAGGGATAGGACAAAGGATATGAGTGTGTTTAAAGGGGACACAATGTTGTTTTTTTATTTCATGATGTAATGTAAAACTTATGTATGTATTTAGTACTTCTAAGGATACTAAAATAATCGGTCTTTCAAGACTTGATATTTTGTGATAATTAAAATATTAAGTAATAATGCAAATACTTTAAGTAACTAGGGTCAGGGCATTACAGTTGGTATCAGAGGAGGTTTAGTACAAACCTTGGAAGCTAGATTTAGAAAAACTCCGATTAGAGAACATTACCCAAAGATAGACTATGACGATTAGTATAGAAGAACTTCCTAGAATTTTGGTAATGTAGAGATTTTGTGTACTTTTCAAGAAATACATCCTTGTCTCGATACAAATAGGTAGATGAGGCTCGTGCACAAATGTACCTAGGAGTGAAAAATATGACAAGGAGTTTTAGGCTTGACCCAAGGTATCCTAGTACACAACAATGGTACTTGATGCACTCTTGGTTACGAAAATCTGGGGGGATATGCTTAGGATAATTCACATTTTATTTACAAACCATTATGAAGTATTTATGAGTAAATACCTCCTCAAAGAAAACATTTTTATGATTATATATTATATGCATAAACTGTTCAATTTATGTTAGGTATTTTACTGCATTGGAATTATGTATTGTGATTCATAAAATAATCTAGTGTATTCCATTGTTTAGAAATGTTTTCTAGTGGATGGAATGGAAATAGTATCAATGCACATAATCCATGTAGGGATTTATATCCTACTCAAGATAATTATAGTAGATCTGGTGATGAAACCAGTGCTGAATAACTTATAACCATATTTGGACAACTCACTCAGGTTATTAATAATAACCTTACCTATATGAGGCACCTCAATCTGCAACGTGGAGGATCAATGTTATACTGCTTAATGAGGAAAAAACCACCAATATTCAATGGTACTAAAAATCCATTTGTAGCTGATCAATGGATAAGTTCTATAGAGAAAATATTTCATGCTTTGTGGAGTAGCAAAAGGGAAAATGTTTTCATAGTAGTTTATCTCCTCAAAGGAGATACAGATCAATGGTGGTCATTAACTCAAAATACAAAGTAGGATAAAGAATTATCAAATATGGAATAAAGGTATTTTAAAGATATTTTCTTAGAAAAATATTTTCCTCGTGACCATTGAGTGGATATGGAAAGAAAATTTCTGAGTCTAAGGAAAAAGGAGGATGAGAATGTTTCAAAGTATAAGGATAACTTTACAAGGTTAGAAAGGCTTGTATAATATTATATACCTAACCCAAGGACTAAGACTATTCAATTATTTTATGGGTTAAAACCATTTCTCCATCAAGAATTAGTCCCACAATCCTTCTCATCAAACGAATATATTTCCTCATATGCTATCAAGAAAGAAAAAGAATTATCTAAGTCTTGCGACTTTAAAGAAAATCAAGAGAAGAAAAGATCTACTAGACACTATAGAAATGGAAATAAGGGGAAGTTGTGAAAAGTTGAATTTCGATCCGGCAGTAAATGTGGGAAGAAACACCCCGGTACTTTCAATAAGGGAATTAGAGTCTGTTACAAGTGTGATTAAAAAGGCCACTAAGCTCATGATTGCAAGGGAAATAAATAGGTTGTCAATGTTTAATTCTACAATTTATATAAATGGGGTGTTATGAAAATAAATTCTCTAAGCACCAAGGAAAATTACCTTAGAAAATTCCAAGGTAGCAAGGCCAATCTTATGTGATCACTACTACTGAGGTTGAAGATCCGAATGACATGGTAGCAGGTAATTTAATGGTTTCCTCAAATTTATCCAATACTTTATTTAATTCTGGGTCATTTCATTATTTCATTTATTCCTAGTTTGCTAAGAAAATTAGATATTTTCAATTTTATTTAACAAGGGATTTGTCAGTCAAAACTCCTAAGGTAAGTATCATTGTAACAAAGTTTTGTGAATCAGTTCCCGTTAGGACATATAAACGTTATTTATCTTCTGATCTCATCGTCATACCCAAGATTGAATTTGATATAATCCTCATTATGGATTGGATTTTGGACCATGATGTGAAAATTTATTGTAAGAATAAGGAGGTTACATTTTTTTGATAATAAAGAGTACCTTATATTTAGAGTATAAATTTCAACATTTGATTCTTATCTGGATCTACCCCCTATATCTCTACAAAATTAAATTATTGGGGAGGAAGAGAATAAAATAACTATGGGTGAGGAAAGAAATATTCAAATATATGATGTACCCATTTTGAAAGAATATTTTGATGTGTTTCAATAGTATTTACCTGGATATCCTCTAGAATGAGAAATTGAGTTTTTTGTTGATTTAATTCCTGGTACAAGGCCAATATCGAAGACCCCTTATAGAATGTCCACTGTGGAATTAGTGGAACTAAAAAAACTAATAGTTGAATTGAGTAATAAAGGATTTATTCTACCTATTTTTTCTCTATGGGGATCTCGTGTTCTTTTGGTTAAGAATAAAGATAGATCTATAAGGTTGTGCATTGACTACAGGGAGATCAATTCTATAAAAATAAAGAACAAGTATCCCATACCTCTCTTTGATGATTTATTTGAGCAAATTCATGGGGCTCAATATTTTTCAAAGATTTACCTTTAATATGGATATCATCAGTTGTGTGTGAAGAAGTAATACTTTCTTAATACAGCATTTCATACCAGGTATTGGCATTATGAGTTTGCAGTAATTCCTTTTGGACTAACTAATGCACCCTCTGTCTCTATGGATCTAATGAATAGAGTTTTCAAGGAATATCTTGATGAATTTTTAGTGGTATTTATTGTTGATATCTTGGTATACTCCAAAATCTATGAAGATCATGAAAATCACTTGTGTGATATTTTAAATACTGTTAGAAGAAATGAATTATATGGGAAGTTTAGCAAGTGTAAATTATGGCTTCAGTGGATTTCTTTTCTTGGCCATATTATCTCTAAGGATGGAATCTCTACTGATCCTTCTAAGAAAATAGAAATACAAGAATGTGTAACACTGAGAAGTTTAACTAAGGTACAAAGTTTTATTAGTTTAGTAGGTTATTATCGACCTTTCATCTAGAATTTTTCCCAATTGGCTAACCCATTAACCAAGCTCACACGTAAAGTGGTTAAATTTGTTTGGAAAAAAGAGTGTGAATAATGATTGGAATAACGAAAGAGAAGATTAGTCAATTATCTTATGTTGACTCTACCTTCAGGGAATGATGGGTTTTTTATTTATAGTTATGCTTAAAATAAAGGACTTGGTTGTGTCCTTGTATAGAATTATTGACTTATTGTTTATGCATCATGACAGCTAAATATTCCTGAACAAAACTATCCCACTCATGATCTTGAGTTAGTAGTTGTAATATTTTCTCTGAAGATATAGAGACATTATATCTATGGCTAAAATGTAATATTTATACTGATCACAAGAGATTGAAGTATATTTTCTCATAAAAAGAACTCAATATGAGGCAAATACGATGGCTTGAACTACTCAAGGATTATTATTTCACTATACACTACCACCCAGGGAAGGAAAATAAGGTGTAAGATGATATGATCAGAAAGGATCATGGATTTTTGAACAAGATTAGAGTTGAAAGGGATCATATGTTCATGGATATAGTAAATATGGATATGGTAATAATCATGGAAGTTGAAACATCAATACTTTTTCAAATGGTTTCCAAAAAATCTTTACTAGAAAGGATAAAAAGTTCTCAGAGTAATGATGTGGAGTTTAAAAAGAAAATTAAATTTGTGAATGATGGGAGATTGATTAACTTCGTATATGAATATGGAATTTTGAAATTTGGGAAGAGACTTTGTTTTCCTGACATACCTCATATAAAAGGTGAATTGTTGGATGATTCTCATTTCTCCAATTTCTCTCTACACCCAGGTCGCACTAAGTTGTATAGTGATTTGAAGGAATATTTTTGGTGGGATAATATGAAGCAATAGATCGCTGATTATGTGTCAAGATGTATGGTTTTTCAACAGGTGAAGGCTGAAATACAACATCCTAGAGGATTCATGAAACCTCTTCCCATACCTGAGTGGAAATGGGATTATATTATAATGGAATTTTTCATGGGGCTACCAAAGACTCCTAGAAGAAATGATTCTATATGGGTCATTGTTTATCATCTTACCAAGTCGTCACATTTTCTTGCTATAAGAGAATATTTACCACTTGAACGTTTAGCAAGACTATATAATAATGAAGTTGTAAGACTTTATGGAGTACCCCTATATATTGTTTCTAATCGTGATCCCCATTTCACATCAAGATTCTGGAAAAGTATTCAGAAATCCCTAGATACTGAACTTCATTTAAACACTACCTACCACCCTCAAATATATGGAAAATCAGAACAGAATATTCAAACCATAAAAGACATTTTGAGATCTTTCTCACATGAATTTCAAGGAATGTGGGATCAGTATTTTCTTCTAGTAGAATTTTCCTATAACAATAGCTTTCATTTAAGTATTTAGATGGCACCATATAAAGAGTTATATAGAAATATATGTCACACACCAACTTTTTGGGATGATGTTGGTGAAAAAAAACTCATAGGCCCAGAACTTTTTTATTAAACAATAGAAAATTTGAGTATTATACAAACCCACATCAAAGCAGCTCAATGTAGGAAAAAGAGCTATACCGATAACCGAAGGATGGATTTTGAATTTAAATTAGGAGATCATTTTTTCTTGAAGATATATCCATGGAAGGGTGTTATAATATTTGGTAATAAGGGTATATTAAGTCTCTGGAACGTCGGAACTTTCGAAATTATAGAAAGAATTGGAGTTGTAGCTTATCATTTGGAAATGACTCTAAGTCTCTCCAAAGTTCATGATGTATTCCATGTATCATTGTTGATAAAATACATGACTGACCTAACGCATGTACTCACTTATGAAGAAATATAACTGGAACTGATTTGTCTTATTATGAAGAGCCTATCAGGATTCTTGATACCAGAGAACAAGTGTTGAGAAAATGGATGACTCGTCTGGTAAAAGTTCTATGGAGAAACCATAAAATGGAAGAGGCAATGTGGGAACCTGAGGAACTTATGATAGAGAACCACCCAAATCATTTTATGCAGTAGTATTCTAGAAATTTTGAGGATGAAATTATTTAAAGGAGGGAAGAATGTAACACCCCAAGCTTCCACGATACATTTCTCTTTGAATAATTCAATAGCTTGAGGTGTACGCAACTTCAAGTTCTAGCACACCCCAACCAATCAAACTATACATTATGAATACTAATAACCACTTTTTTAAATTTTAATTTTTTTTTTCAAAATGGACTTCATTTTAGGATTTGGAATATCAAAATTATCTTAGGGTGAATTTTTGGTATTTTTTCTCAAAACATTCAATTTTTGATAAATAGTGAAAACATTGTGTTATTGTTTAAAACCTACTTTTTATTTAAATAATTATTTATTTTATTTAAATTTATTTTAGGTCAAAATAGATACATAATACTAATATAAGTTCAATTTAATTCATTGGAGTCATTTTATAATAAAATTTTATTAATAAAATTTTATTGAACATTTTAACATCTTTTGCCCACCTTCTAGGCTCATTTGTAAATTTGCATAAAATGTAATTTTACAACTTTGGTGAATTTAATTTCAAAAATTCGAGAGACACAGTTGACATCAGTAAGTAAAATTTGGTTCAATATGATGAAAATAATTTTTGGTAAATAGTAACTTTTGAATTTTATTTACCACAGTTAAAAGTAAATATAGTAATTAAAGGTAAAAATGATATTATAATTACCCTAACACATGTCCTAATTCTATTTGATAAGTTCTCTTCAACTAAAATCAACATTAGTAAGAAAATTTTATCCTCTTTGATCCACTTGGATTAGATTAGGACATTTATTGTTTTATTTAAAGAAGAGTTAAAAGCTTTAAATTCAAATTTTCATAACTAAAACATTTTTAATATAGGGTTATAGATAATATAAATTAGAAATATAAATTTATTTTCTACATAATGGTATTTTATATATAATTTTTAGACATTAAATAAATAAATTTATTTATGACACAATGATGATGTAGTAATTACCTTATTAATGAATGATTAAAATAATTGATATTATAAATATCCAAATAAATGGAAATTGAGACTTTTGATGCATTATACTAATTTTATAGGTTAATATTACTTGTAAGGTTTGATTAAATAAATTTTTTTCAAAGTGATAAAGTGGTTATGACTTTCACAAAAAGAAAATACCAAAAATCTTCCAAATTGACATAAATGTGTTTTTAAAACAAATACTATATTATTAAATGATATAACATTCCCAAAAATATAAAATTTGTACAAAGGAATTAGATAAGTTTAGATATGTAAATAATAAACCACTTGGTGTTCTCTTGTCTTTTTTATAGTAAGTTCATTAACCATTTATTATAATAATACAAGAATATATGGTAAAAGTTAAACTATTTAAATAAGATTTAAATATAAAATATAAGGTTTAAATGGTGACCTAAACCCATCTAAACCCAATTGGTTGAGAGTTTTTATACCTATACCTTACTTATCCTAGAAATAAATCCTTTTGGATCCATTATAAACCAAATATTATTGTATAATAAATTAATATTTCAAGCTTTTCCAAAAGTGACCCTCACCTCTCTTATAAAAGGGTACATTCCCTTCTCTCAAAATCACACCTCCAAAGTCATTTGGCTCTACCAAACACTACTCAAATATCTTTCCAACTACCCTCATTATAACCTAGATACCTTACTTTGATCGTAAATCCAACCTAAGGATCCCTTTTGATCAAATCAAAAGGAAGCACCTGAAGAAGAGGTAATAATTTCATCACCACTTTCAAAGTTCTTTTCTTTTTTCACTTCCTCTTTATTTGTTCTTTAAAAACAAAAATAATAACTCCAATAACTTATACATATTTTGATGTTATTATAAATATGTTACAACCATGTTCATTATTCTATCCATCCTATGAATGACAAAGTCACCATACGTGCGTACGTACGGCTTAACATCTCCCCACTGTGATGTAGTTTGTTATTCAACACTTCATTATTTTTATGGGTATAATAATGAGTATAATTGATGTTAATAATAAATATAACATGTTAATGATTCTGTATATATGATATACTACCCAGTTAATACGATTTTACCATCAAAATAATTATATTATTGCTTGTGTGTACGTACGAATTACCGTCACCACGAACACGATAAGATTCATTTCCCCATCATAACCATTCAAGAATAATTTTTATTTTGGGATTAAAATTATTTTTTAAGAACTTAATATCATTTTGGATATGAATAAAATACATTTTATCCATAAAAAACATGACTTACATAACAATACATATAAAGGAAAATGAATCAGTTCACACCCAAAACAATGATACTACTAAAATATTATTAATAAAGAAATATTAGAATATCATATATGATGTCATATTTATGTATGTGGTTATTTTATAATTTAAAAACAGTGATTTAAATATTATACAGAATTTTAATTTACCCTTGACCAAGGAAAAGTACAAGGTAATGGTTAATTTTACAATCTCTTTATTATCTGAGGTTGTTTATATGTGAGTATCTACTGGGACCTCTTTATCATGAACATTTGTGTTTCTTAAAAAAAATTCTCAAAAAAATTATTATTTTCTAGACTATGGGTTAAATTCATTTATACCCTTGTTTTACTTTTTATAAAATGGTTTTAAAGGAATCTTTCCATCGCTTTCCAAACAAGGTACATTATGACCTTTTCGAAAAATTAAGGAAAAAATGTTTTTTTAACTTATATAGAGGGTGTGGCTATTTTATGTTTTTATAACACCTTCTAAGCTTCCCTTACAAGCTTATAAGAATATTTTCAAAATAAATTTTTTCGTTACTTTTGAATTATTTCAATATAGAATGAAATATTTCACTCAAATAGTTTTTGGATTGATTTTATCTATGTCAACATCCTTCATTGGATTTTACGTTTTTTTTATGTTGATTTATTATGATACAATATTCCATATTGTATTGAAGGTTTTGTGATATGTTTGACTTTGGATTTAATATTTTTATACCATTCATGGTTTATGGTTAAAGTATTTACATTTCTTATGCTAGTTTTAATACGAATTTTTATATTATGTTTCATCCTTTTCGTATGAGGAATGACTTGGACTTAGTAAGTGATGGGTGGAGCCTACTACAGCTCCTCAATGCATCGGTAGGTCTCATGATAAAAACTAGTGTCTTGGAACAAGGCCTTGAAAAAATCATATTTGTAGTCTTGGAATGAGGCCCTGACTATGTGGTTATGATGTCTGACATTATGTATTCCATCATTATGAAATTATCTATTGATATTACATGGGATTATTTGACTAGTAGAATATCCATGTGAATAAGTAAATGGAATTATTTGATTTATATTTTCCATATTATGCTGAATTTTAAGTTTAAAAAGATTTTTTTAGTCTTATACACTGCCTTAAATGTTTATGCTTATTTATGATAGTTTCCAGTATATTGTTATCCTTACTGAGCATTTGAGATTACCCCTTTCTTATGTTTTCTTTTTCCTAGGATGTGAAGAAGTATATTATGATTAACCTGTAGGGATAGGCCAAAGTATATGATTGTGTTCAAAGGGGACACAATTTTATTGTTTTTTTATTTCATGATGTAATGTAAAACTTATGTATGTATCTATTACTTCCAAGGCTACTAAACTAATCGGTATTTAGAGACATTATCTATTTTGATCATGACAATATTATGTAATAATGCATCTACTTTGGGTAACTAGGGTTGGGTGTTACAATAGGTAAATTTATTTAAAATTTATTTTTCCATCAGTTAGGATATTAGATCAATTTAATGATTCATATGAGGCTTAAGGAATCAAGATCAGTGGTTTCATGGAGAATAACTCATCAAACTCATGCAACATTTTATCAAATTGTGAATCCATGTGAAAATGAATGTGGTGGTTTAGAACCTCATTAGGATCATTTTATTAGTTATGAAGAATCACTCATTAAAGTCACGAAACATTTCTTTAGAGTTTGTTGGAGGTGATATCAGGTTTTTTTCTTATGTTTTATTATCAACTTATAAATTTATCATGTTTAAATTTTTTTTATCTCTGCTTTTACTATGTCATAGGAACCCAAGGTAACTATGTTACTAATATTGTGTGTGTCATAGTGACTGATCATGATTCGCTTATTATGTTTCCCATATAGTTAGTGATGTAATTCCCGTGTTTCTTCACTTATAGTGTTAGGGATGTGATAGCCTTATCTTTTTTCTGATGGTGTTGGTATAGATGGGAACCCTTGGGTTTTTGATTCTACTAGTATATGTCTAATATTTTCACATCCTAGGATATGGTGATATTCTAATTATGGTTTTTTATTTGATGATATTAGCTTTGATATCCCCACAACACACATTTTTTCATCAATTTTTACATTTCATACACATGTTACAACAATTTAATTTTTTTTCAATTATTAATGATAGGGCCATAACTTCTCCAATAAACACAAGAGAATCACAATCGAAACTTGTTGGATAAAACATCTACTTCATTTTATTAGATTTTAAGAGTGGTGATAACCCTAAATCAAACTAACATGGCTTATGTGGGATGCCAAACACTAGATATAAAATTATCCATAATTTTTCATAAATGGTAATTTGAGAATATTTTAGAAGTTATCCTTTAAAAGTTAACCTTTTAATTCCATAAATTTCATGCCAAATCCCTTTATTTCTATAATGATAGATTTGGAACTAGAATATGTGTATAGCTATTGGGTGGGGACTTGAATTTTTTATAGGATTCCCTTCTAATTTTTTCAATAGGGTGAGTACCATGTATATTTTATTTTCAAGTTTGAGTTCATGCAAGATGGAATAATGAAAAAAATGTTTACGATCAAAAAACTTTGACCAAGATGAGGCTGGTGTTTAATGTCATTCATATTTTATTAGAAAGATATGTTGATCTACATAATAACATAGTTTAGGTAAACATGTCATGATTGGAGAACCCAATACTAGTGTAGAAATCATTTAATAGGGGTTCACATAGTTTATGGTTATAGTTCTTGTTCTAGAAAAGGTGAGATAGTTTATTTTATGGTAAGTTCAAGGTGATAACTCGACATGAATGAGTAGTGGACTATATTAGTATAAAAAACCTCAATAAGGGTTGCATTGAGTTTATGGACATAGTTCACAAACCAATTATGTAGGGTATGATGTTACTACCAAAATGGGCCTCAACATCTTGGATCACTCTAACACCTTCAAAAAAGGAATGAGAATGATGTCAATCATAACTCATGTTATTTTACTTGGAATTTATTTTTAATTAAATATATTTTATTCTCATTTAGTGTCTAAGATTTCAAGAACAGATATGGATAAGGTTACTATATTATGGGAAGGGGTATGAATCTTATGAATTTATTAAATGGGTCTAATATTGGTGGTTGGGATGTCAGGGAATATTCAATGGACCTCTTTATGAAGTTTAAAGGTCATCTAAGATGAACCATATTCCATGTAGTACAAATTTATTTGAAATGAAATTGTATTTAGTGATATTTAAGATCATATGATGAATAACTTTATAGAAAGGTATTTTCACAGCTGTAGATCATGCGCAATATAACATTGTCTTGTTTTAGTGTTGATTTAGTAGAGAAAACCCTACATGAGTTGATGAAGTCTCATACACCAAGTTTAATTTGGATTTTAATTATGATGAAACTAATGACTGAGTACAAAGGAAGGAACTTATAGTACTTCATGTGAGAGACATATACATTGTTCTTGGGGTGTAAAACCAATTGATTTGGTGTGAGCCAAGGATCATTGGGATAATGCAATGTTTTTAGTAAACTGGAACATGAGTGTTTCATGGTTACTATAGCAGCACTGTAGCAGGGTACTGTTGTCACGACCCGCCCTCGGGGTCCATGCCGTGACTACCCCAAGCCCGCCTTCCATAGGCCAGGGGCTGGCGACTAGCACCAAGGCGTAAATCCCAGTAAATTGGGAAGGCATTGCCTTTGAAAAGTAAACATCACCACAGAGTAAGCAAGCGGAAAGTAAACACTAAACAAAAGCAGAGTACAACTGAAAGTGCGGAAAAGTAAATGGGCCAGTATACAAACCCAAACTGAAAGTAAAGTACAACTCGAAAGGGAAAACAGCAACTGAAAAGTAAAATCCGCTACTCCGAGCTGTCCACTGGAAATCCCACCTGAAGGGTGAGTATAGATAGCTCCTCTGCTCCACGGGTCCCGCCGTCTGCTCCGTGCACGTCCCGCCCAGTGGTCCACCTCCGGGTACCGTCCCGCTGTGCAAGCCTCAGCTAAGGTCAACGCTGTCCGTCGTCTGCAACCAACACAACGTAGTGCGGGCAAAGCCCGTGCAGGGGTGAGTATAAGCTACTCAGTAGGGACCCCGAGACCCCTGAAGGTCTCTCAAATCTACAAAGGATAAACCACGAAAAAAGAACAATCACGAAGTAACAACCGACACTGCTTAGATATATGCCCATACATATACCTAAATCATCAATTAAAATACGCTCCAACCTCCGAGCCCAAGTACAACTCAGTCCACGCAGGAAAGTATACGTATTCCACATAGGAAAGCAAAACTTAATCCATACAGGATTGCACAACACAATCCACACAGGAAAGCAACAGGATTCAGCTCACACAGGTATACTTCTTCAAGGACGATAAAGATGATCACTGATCCATCAAAGTCGTCGGACCCACGAAGGATCGATAGGTAACTAACCCCCGCAAAGACTCACACAGGATCGGGCCCACACAGGACCTGTAGGCACTGGCTCACACAGAACCGCTGAGCGCAAGGACCCACACAGGATCGAGCCCACACAGGACCTGTAGCACTGATCCACGTGGGATCGCTGAGTGCTGAAGTCGTCGTCGTCGAATCCACACAGGATCTCTATACTGTCGTCGTAGAATCCACACAGGATCTCTGTGCTGTCGTCGTCGCAGTCACAGTAGCAGTCGTAGCAGTAGAACAGTCGCAGCCAGCACTAGGGTTCCCGCACACAGCTAGCTCGTTCGGAGGGTCCGCTCCACGAGCCGAGAGGCTGATACATCAACTGTCACAAAGACCAGAGTTGATGTATCCAAAAGTTCCGTATCGACAAAAGGAACTCAACGCAACAGACGGCGCGTCGATCGGACGCCCGGTCTGAGAGTTATTGGCATTTTCGTCTCCGGGGCCCGGTTGGTTTTTAAGGATAAACCAACCCGACCGTACTCCACCTGCGTCCAAACCTCGGGCGGAGTATGCCAAAAGATCCGTCTCACTAAGAGGAACACAACGCGACTGACGGCGCGTCAATCGGACGTTCGTAGCTCAAGATATGAGCGTTTCCGCTCCGAAAGCCCGGTTGGTTTCGTGAACGAACCAACCCGGCCGAACTCAAAGTAATCCAAAACCTTGAGTGCGATATACTGAAACGACCGTCTCGATCCAAGGATCGCGTTTCCGCTGACGGTTCGTCGATCGGAGGTCCGAGGCTCAAGTTATGGGCCAAAAACCAAATCTGGTTCGAAACGGGGGGGTCCGGGTCCGGGCCGACCCGGCCCGACCCCCCCCCCCCCCTGGGGCGGCGCGGCGGCGCGGCGGGCCGCGGCGGCCTGGCGCCGCGAGGTGGCTGCACGCGGGGGAACAAACCCAGCGGTTTTGAGGGGCGGCGCGGCACAAAGGGCCGCGCCCGCTTTTTTTTAAGAAGCCCCCCCCCCCCCACGTGGGGGGCCTGCTGGTGCGGAACCGAGGGGGCCGGATGCCCCCCTCCTTCAAAGAACCCCCCCCCCCTCTTAAAGAGGGGGGTTTTATTATTACGGCTGGGGGATTAATTCCCCCGGTTTTAATGACTTCCGGCCGGCCAGCTGGCCGGCCGGTTTTCTCCAACGGGACCGGAAATTTCCGGTCCCCCCTTCGGCTTCCGACGCCGGCGGCCCGGCCGCCGGTCTTCTCTTACGCCGCGGCCCGGAACCGGCCGCGGTCTCCTCGTCCCGCCGCGGCCCGGAACCGGCCGCGGTGTTCGTCGTCCGGCGCGGTGCGACGGCACCGCGCCCCTTCGCCGTGTCTTGATTCCTTTCAACGTGGCGCGACGGCGTCGCGTTCTTGAAGATTCTACCTCGGCGTGGCGCGACGGCGCCGCGTAAAATATAAGCACGATCATCCGCGTGGTGCGACGGCACCACGCTACTTGCTTCCACCCGCATGAATAAACAAGAACGTTGGAGGGGGGTTCGGCCGTGTTCGTGCAGTCCGGCCCCCCCTCGCGTTAACAATAACACTTATATAAAATATTCAAAAGCCTCACGTAGACATGCGATCCACGAGCAAGAAATGGAATAATTAATGAATAAAACAACAACCCCTACCTCGGGTATAAGGTTCGAAGATTGTCTACGTTCCGCGGAAGACGACGTCGCGGAGGTCGGGCGTCGCGGAAGCCGTTCGTCAAATCCGATGACGAAGGGATGCGTTCGAAGAGACACGTCGTTGGCGAAACTTGTACGCCGACGAAGGTTGTCCGAGAAAGAAGTGGCGTCCCCTTTCGTTGACACGGTAAACGAAGAAGAGCGGAGCGGCGTTCTTCGTCGGAAATTGAGCGTTCCTCGTCAAGTCTTGAGGAAAGTCAAATAATAAAGAAAACAACGAACTCAAGAACCTCTACCTCGATAGTCGCACGTTGACGTAGTCGTGGAATATCGTTGTCGATTCCTTTGACGTCGAAGGAAGAGTCGTTGTCGATGGCGTTCGTCGCGGAAAACCGTCGCGGAAGAGATGACGCGGAAGAAGTACGTCGCGTCGCGGATACGGCGTCGCGGATGGACCGTGTTCTTCGGCAGAGAAGTTCTTCGTTGAAGAACGACGTTGTTCGCGTTCTTCGTTGAGTTTGAAGAAGAAGAAGAGCTCTCCACCTCTCAAGAAGACAAACAAATAACCCAAAATAAAATAAGCTACACCTTATTTTATTTTCACTTTGCCAACCTTTCAAAATTCAAAAGTTGAATTCAATACATTAATTAAATCTAGAGTTGACAAAATTAAGTGAAGAGATAGGTTGGCAAGAATTAAAGTAGGGAAGAGTTACATAATTAAGAGGGGGTTTAGAGGGGTTAGGGAATTTAAAAAGAATTAGGGGTTCGTGTGGGCCCCACCACACTTAATCCTCCCAAGGGAGGTTAAGTGGGTGTGGGTCCCACTTCCAACCTCCTTTGATAGGTTTTAAGAAGTTATAATAAAATTTGTTCTACACGAATTTTATTTAACTCAACTAAAAACCCCAAAAATTAACTTTCAACCCGCAACAAACGCAACTCCCGAAAAGGTCTCTTTAAGCGAATATCGGCGCTGCGAGTTCATCGGTGCCCTCGGATTTCAATTCCGAGAACCGGATCAAAAGTTAGGAATTCCCGCTCGTTCGTTCACTGAACGTACCCGAGCCAAACTTCGGAAATTAATTCCGGGCACTCCGGGCCTCGGAATCAGGTGCCGTCTAAAACCGCTCTCTTGTAAAATTCTAAAGAAAATTAAGAAAAAATTTCCCTTGAATTTTACGGGTCTTTACAACTGTAGTAGTACTGTATCAGCGGCGGAACTATAGCGGCAATGACACTATAGCGGTGGAGGCACTGTAGAAGGAACTGTAGCGGTAGCAGTACTGTAGCAGGTACTGTAGCAGTCTGGGTTTTGTAGCAGTGCTATTCACTGAGGGGCTCTTTGGACAAAAAAAATGGGATTTCAAGCCTAGTTTTCAGGGCCCTTGGACTTGGGCCTTCGGGCTATGTAATGGGTCTCCCTCTACCCAGTCTAAAGAGGTATTTTCTTTAAATAATAAAATAAATCTTCAACCCCAAACTTTAAAAAAAACTAATTGATTTGGGATAAATTGAGGTGTTTTCTTTGTATATTTTATAAATTTTCACTATTGGGTTCTATATCTTTGTGAAAATGCCTAAGTGGATTTTTAAAATGATTTAAGTGTTTTAAAATTTTTCTTAGAGGGATGTTTCTCATTTTAAATGATTAATATTTTTGGGTCATGAATTTTTATTTAATGCTTTTAAAAAAAGGAATTGTGGTTTTGAGAATGAGTGTTTCGAACAGATTGATTTATTTTAAAAATGGCGTGTTATTTTAAAGAAGAATTTTTCTAAATGGTTGGTTTTTTAATGAGATTTCAAGTGTGTGTTTTAAATTGTTTTCAAAGGAAATTTGAACTATAATTTTTTCATAATCTTTTATGTTTATATTTTTATAGAATTAGGAAAACCATTACATTATATTAATATTTTTTGTATTTATTTTTTTAAATACAAATATCATTGAATCAAATAGTATGGATATGAATAAAGACTGTATGGATGTCAATCATTTGAGAAGAGAATATGAAGATGGAGTGAAATATTTCATCGGGTTTAAAAAAGATCATACATATGACCCTTCTAAAATCCTTTTTCCATATTTACGTTGTTGTTATTCAAGACAAGTTAGTCCAGAGGAGTTAGAATAACACTTGATCTATCATGGAATATATCGAAGTTATAAATATTGGAATAAACATAGGGAAAATTTTAATGTAGCTAGTGGATGGGATAAAATTGCATTTTATGGATCATCTGATATGATTACAAGTGTGGAAAATGAAGAAGATAATATCAAGGATTTGATTACAGATGTTAATGATGATGAATATCGTATTGATGAAATGACAAGGATAGTTGAAGATGAACATTGTGATTCCCAAAATTGTTTGAGCAGTTTAAGAGTTGTGAAAAGATTCCTTTGTATAGTTTGTGCACTAAATATACAGCATTCTCATCTGTACTAAAGTTGTATAATTTGAAAGAAGGCAATAGATGGAGTGATGTAATTTTTACAGAATTACTTGCTCTATTGAATGACATGATCCCATAAGATAACGAGCTCTTGAGACAAACATATGATAGAAAACGAATTCTACGTTCAATGGGTATGATCTCTGAATGAATACATGTCTGCCTGAATGACTGTATGTTGTTTCTTAAGGAATAAAAATCACTTAGATAATGCCCCAAGTGTGGTGATTCTTGATACAATAAAGATGAATCCATTCCTACGAAAGTTATATGGTACTTTCCAATCATTACAAGGTTTATGTGCCTATATTTAATTGAGGATACTATAGGGAAATTAACATGGAATTTAGATAGAAGAAATAAAGATGATAAACTATGTCACCTGGAAGACTCTCCTCGGTGGAAGAAAATTGATCATGTGTATCCAGATTTTGGAAATGATCCTAGAAACCTTCATCTTGTGTTATCTACAGATGGACTGAATCCTTTTGGTTTTAAAAAAATCACTCACAGTACATGGAAAGTTATGTTGGTAAATTATAACTTTCCACCATGGTTATGTATGAAACGAAAACACATCATATTATATATGCTTATATAAGGACTGAAACAATCGGGTAATGATATTGATGTTTATTTGGATCCATTAATCAATGATTTGAAATTATTGTGGGATTCAGGTGTTACATTGTATTATGCTTATAGAAATGAATATTTCAAGTTGAGATCCATGGTGTATGTGACAATAAATGACTTTCTTGCTTATGGGAATTTGTTTGTATATAGAATTAAATTAAGTCATGGGTGTTCTATATGAGAATAAAGTATATAGTCAATTAGGTTGAAAGGTTCATTAAAAACCATGTTTCTAGGACATCATAGATTTCTACCCGGATGAAATAAGTACCCATATAAGAAAAAATCATTTGATGGAACTTCATAAGAATGTACAACACTATCTCTACTAACTGGTGATCAACTATTTGAGAAAGTAAAATATGTGGACACTAATTTCGGTAATCCTTTTTTGAAAGACCTTACAAAAACCAGTTGGAATAAGAGATTAGTTTTTTTTTAATTTCCATAATGTAATTGACTTTATATCAGACACTTTCTTGATGTTATGCATGTTGAAAAAAAATGTATGTGACAGTGTCATCGATGCATTTCTAATGCACTCGGTAAAAGAAAGGGTGGAATTAAGGCTAGGTTAGACATGGTTGACATGGGAATACGAGAAGAGTTGATGCTAGTGAAGGGTGAAAAACAAAATTTCTTTCCTCCGGCTACTCACACTCTTTTCAGTTAAGAGAGATATTATTTTTTCAACTTCTTGAATGACATAAAGGTTCTAGAGTGGTATTCATCAAATATCAAGAACGCCATGTCAATGACTGATTTAAAGTTAAAGGGGATGAAATAACATGACTACCATGTTTTGATGCAAGATCTAATTCCTATAGCTTTACATTGTATTTTTCCCAAGTATGTCTGTTATACATTAATGAAATTCTATTTCTTCTTCAAACCTATATGCAACAAATTTATAGACTCGAAGAAATTTTTGAGTATGGAAAGATAAATTTATGTCATATTATATGAATTGGGAATGTTCTTCCCACTGACATTCTTTGATATGATGGTTCATTTGATGGTTCACATGGTTAGAGAGATTCAACTATGTGGTCTTATACACTATAGATGGATATACCCCATTGAATGGTATATGAAGATTTTGAAAGGGTATGTCAAAAATTGAATTCATCCCAAGGGTTGTATTACAGAGAAACATATTTTTGAGGAAGCTATTGAATTCTATACTGAATAGTTTTCTAGTGTGGAAAACATTGGTCTACTGAAATCTCATCACACTGGGCATCTTGTGGGTGATGGAATTTCTGGAAGATAGGTTGTCACAATCAATATTACAGATTCTGAGCAAGCCCACCTTTACTCTTTTCATAACAGTTTGGTTGTTGACCCATATGTTGAAACCCAAAACGAAATTATTAGGCATTTTAATCCATTGAGGGCTGAAAATGGATATCAAATATACATAATCGATAGTTTATAGGATGGTTTTCGGACCATATATTTATGGAGTTAGATGAAAATATAGAATCAATTTTAGAACGACTTTGATGGCTTGCTGGAGGACCAAGTGTGTATGTATTATCTTATAATTATTATGTAATTAATGGTTATGCATTATATACTAATGAACATGTTGAAAATAGTACCATAAAGAATAGTGGAGTTACACTTGTGGCTAAAACGATGCATGTTTCCAGTGTTAAGGACAGAAATCCAATTTATGTGAATATTTCATACATTGGTATAAACAAACAAATATGGGATTTGGATTATATGAACATTCATGTCCCAATTTTTCAATGAAAGTGGGTTGATAATTGGAGTGATGTTAAAATAGATAAGTTGTGATTCATGAAAGTTTCTTTCATTAAGGAAGTGTACAAAGATGAACCATTTATAATGGAATTACAGGAAGTACAAGTATTTTATGTTCCATATCCTACAAACTAAAACTGGTCAATTTTTCTATTATCCACCAAAACCACCGAAGGTTTAGATAAAAAATCAACAGAGGATGACCCTTTCATTGGGATGTCACAATCATTTCATGGTGGTTCCAATGTAGACATAATTTTGTATGTTAGAGTAGACTATAATGAATGTATTTGTATAGTTGATATAGGGGTTCAATCCCTTCAGACTTTAAAAAATAGAGAGTCCAATAATTAGGTTATATTTTTTGTAATATACATCATGTTACCTTATGCTATTATGTGTTTATTGATACATTTATGTAATCTAAATTAAATGTTAATCCACTTCTGTAGATAATGACTTTTTCATGTGATGATGTGCCCAATCCCGAGGGACAACAAGTCCCTCAACCTGTTACTGCTCACAGTGTAGAGGACCAATAGGTTTCTCAACCTGTTGTTGCTGCTTCTCCGAGTGCAAAGGTACAACCACCATTTGAACATGCCGATGCTAGTGCTCTGGAAGAACATATTGATGATGTTGAAACCAAGGAAATGGTAGGAAAAAATACTAGAAATGTAGAAAAAACTATAGCACAATAGTTTTACAGTGTTATAAAAATCGTTAAAAAAAAGCGAAAGGCATAAAATACGAGGTCGGATGGAATAAGCAGGGCCAACATGTTAACCCCAACAATACCATGTTTAATAGTTACATTAGAATAGTCACTTGGCAATGTGTGTTGATTTATGTACAGTCATGGAACCATGATGTCCATGGTATTAAGACATTGATGAGAGGAGATATTACGGTAACATTATGATATTATTTATTTAATTTACTAAAAAATAAAATAATGAAACATTGACTTACTCTTCATCATCTCGTGTAGAGTGCATTTATAATGTATAACTCGCATAGGGACAATGTATTAAGGGTTGCTGGAAGGATTCACAGAGTTTTTTTCATAATTTTAATGAAATGATATCTTAAATATGCTGAAGGTAAATAAACCCACACCCACCTCCTATTTATTTCCA
Organism: Viscum album; assembly: GCA_963277665.1. Taxonomy (NCBI): domain Eukaryota; kingdom Viridiplantae; phylum Streptophyta; class Magnoliopsida; order Santalales; family Viscaceae; genus Viscum; species Viscum album. The sequence continues at coordinate 1,952,258,281 of OY728165.1, forward strand.
CCTAATAACCCAAGGAGTGTGGGATGCATTTACTATCTGTCGTATGGAGCAATATTTTCAGGTAAATTATGTTTGGTAATACCTTGTTTGGCGATATGTGTATTCATCACTTTGATTGATTGTTTTTTTATGAAATAAGAACTGAGTGTTAAAAATAAGGAACAAGTAGAAAAAACAGTGTACCCCTACCATAAAGCAATAATGGCGTATGATTCACTTGAAAAAAATTGGTACGTATTTTAAATATACCATAATACTTTTATGTGACATAAAACAACAATATAACTATGTTCCTCTATTTATATGCCAATTGATTAACCTAAATCTAGTGTCACTTCCATCCCATGCCATGTTCTATGGAAGGAGGTGTGTCTAAATAAATATGAGATATAAATAGATGAAAACAGACAAAAAGTGTGGGAATCATGCGTAAGTATTACATAATAAATATTTGTTTTTATTTAAATAAATATTACATAATAATGATTACTTATTTTCCAATATTTTATTTCTGACATAGTCACAGGAATCAAAAACACCCAAACTAGATGCAAACAAACATTCAGTGGCCTTGAAGTGCCCAAAAAATTATGGTCGTGTTAGAGGTGCAGGTTTTGCGATGACACCCCGAACATTTTTTGAGAAAAAAACAAGAGGAGGATTAATGAGAAGAAATAAAAATGATGATATAAACAATATCTATCCTTTAAGTACATATGAAATTACAGAGAGAGTTCATAGAAAATATGATGGTGGGGAAAAAGATAAGAAACAACTCAAGAACAACCAACGCGTGAAGATACCACCCCCCCCCCCCCAATATCTTTGAGGTGATCCATTATCCTCAAAAACCATCTTAGCTGAGGTTTTCAATGTTCTAATAGTTGTTTATATGAATTGTGAATCAAATAGACACTGATACATTTCCTGTACTGATATTGTACAGGGTGAAAATGTAACGCCCTAGCCCTAGTTACCCAGAGTCCGTTCATTATTACATAATATTGGCTTGATCACAAGAGATCATGTCTCTAAAGACTGATTAGTTGAGTAGCCTTGGAAGTACTGTATACATACATAAGTTTTACATTACATTATTAAATAAAAAAACAACATTGTGTCCCCTTTGAACACACTCATATCCTTTAGCCTATCCCTATATGTTAATCATAATATACTTCTTCACATCCAGGGAAAAAGAAAACATAAGAAAGGGGTGAGCTCAGATGCTCAGTAAGGATAACAATATAGTAGAAACTATCATAAATAAGAATAAACATTTAATGTAGCATATAATAATAAAACACAAGCCTTTTAAACTTAAACTTCAGCATAATATGTCAAACATAAATCAAATAATTTCATTTACTTATTCACATGGATATTCTACTAGTCAAATAATAACATGTAATATCAATAGCTAATTTCATAATGATGGAATGCATAATGAAGGACATCATAACCACATAGTCAAGGCCTCATGCCAAGAATACAAATAAGATTTTCTTAAGGACTTGTTCCAAGACACTAGTTTGTCTCATCAGACCTACCAATTCATCAAAGAGCTATAGTGGGTTCCACCCATCACTTACTAAGTCCAATGCAATCCTCATTGTGAAAATAATGAAACATAATATAAACATTCATATTCAAACTATCATATGAAATGTTAATAATTTAACCATAAAACATGAATGGTATAAAAATAAAACATCCGTAGTCAAACATATCACAAAACCTTCAATACAATATAGAAGATTGTATCATAACAAATCAATTTCAAACAAACGTAAAATCCAATGAAAGATGTTGACATAGATGAAATCAATCCAAAAACTATTTGAGTGAAATATTTCTTTCTATATTGAAATCGTTAAAAATTAAAGAAAACATTTATTTTGAAAATATTCTTATAATATTTTAATGGAATATTCTAAGGTTTTATAATAGTGGAAAATAGCCGCATCCACCGTATAAGTTAAAAAAACATTTTTTCCTTAATTTGTCAAAAAGTTCATAAAGTACCTTGTTTGGAAAGCGATGGAATGATTCCTTTAAAAATATTTTATAAAAAATCAAACAATATTATAAATTAATTTAACCCATAGTCTAGTAAATAGTAAAAAAAATTGAGATACATTTTTAGGAAACATGGATGTGGATGATAAAGAGGTCCCAGTAGATACTCACGTATAAACAACCTCGGATAATAACAAGATTGTAAAATTAACCCTTAAATTTTACTTTTCCTTGATAGAGGGTACGTTAACCTCATTTATAATAGTTAAATCATTGTTATTAAATTATAAAATAACCACATATATAAATATAATATCATATATGATCTTATAATATTGCTTTGTTAATAATATTTCAGTAGTATCATTATTTAGGGTGTTAAATGATTCATTTTCCTTTATATGTTTTGTCACATAAGTCATGTTTGTTATGGATATGATGTATTTTATTCATATATATAATTATATTAAGTTCTTAAACATTATTTTTATGACAACCCTGCTTTTTATTACAACTTAAGCATGCTTTATTACATAAAACTTCACTTGATACAACAAAGAAGATCGAGAGGTTTAGTGTCTTTGGGGATTAGGATCATTACAAAAAAACTTTAAACTTGAAATACAACATATTTATTGAAAACTTCCTTTACATGACCACTACATTCCTTCGTACATAGCATTGCATGGGATAACCTGAGGACATGCATAAGAAAAGGGTGAGCTATAAAGCCCAGTAAGGGAGTAAACAATGAATAACATGAGGAGTGAAATACATGTTAGGAAATAGGCATATCAATAGAGCATAATAGAAACATGAACATAAAGGCATGATAAATCATGATAATCATAACATGGAAATGTGGCAACAACACTTAACATTGAATTAGCATGAGCCAAGGCTCATTGCACATGGAGCATGAGTAAACCCTCATTGCACTTGAAGCACGAGTAAACCCTCATTGCACTTGAATTAGCATGATTCAACACTCATTTCACATGACGTATCATGATACTATACTTTACCCAATGCATTGGAGCGCTATAAAGGGCGCACCCTTCTTAAACATTTCATTTCATGCATAAGTGTGCCACATGGATCATAAAACATGGATTCATAAAACATAATCATTTCTTCCACGATAAAGGAATGTGGAATTCATACATGAAACTTTATAATCAATATGTAAATGTGCATAAAGGTGAATACCCTTGATGGAGAAATGGGCATGGTATTCACTACACAAAGACATTGGCTTAGAAAATCGGTGCGATTTCGGCAGGGTAACGGCGTGACATAAGAATTCATAAAAAAGGTTGATGAGAGATAAAGGGGTTCCTAATCATATTTACATGTAATGGAAAGTAAGGAGATCATATATATACATTTCCCAACAATAGAAATGGAATTTAGATTCATGATACAAAAGTATTGCTTGAATGTAAAAGAAGAGAGAGAAGTTCCTTTCGGAATTTCGGCATAGTAACGGGTGTACATGGGAGGCATTTAATGAGAGAGAAAGAGTTCTCCCATAATTCAAACAATAAGAGGGAAGTATGGGGGAGGTGCGAAACCATACCCCAACATTCATAATTGAAATAAAAAGGGCAATACAACTTAAAGAAAATTGACAAAAAAGAGAAAGGAAGAAAAAACCCTTACTTGGAAGTGTGCTTCCAAAGGCTAGAGAGAGACTTGTGAGAGGCTTCTTGGGAGCTTGGGGCACCTTGAGAGGATTCTAGAGAGAGTAGGGCAGAGTTTTGACGAACTTAAAGGGCTTTGATTGAGGAGGAAGTGGGAGCTTGTGTGGGTTTATATAGGAAAGGTGAGAGAATTCTTTATTATTTAGGTTTGGGACCCCCTTATATTAAAATAATCCAAACCACAAACCATCCCATGGTATTTGCCCATGGTTTCTGGAAAAGGAAAGAGGAAAAAAATATTTTACAAGTCCAAGGTCCGAACTTATTAAAAAATTAGGGTTGCTTATGTGGAGGTGAGTCACACTCCCATGGAAATTAATTTAAAAAGGCAAAGTGTTGAATAAGTCTTGAGGGCTCCATTAATGCTTTGAAAAGTGAGTCAAACAAACCCAAAACCTCATTATTTTAATGATAAAACATATATTGGCCGAACATAAGGATTATGGTATTTTATTACATCACCATTGGTTCATTATGATGTCATAAAACACATTATATATTTAAATGGTATTTAATTTTTACCCAAAAATTTGACTGTCTCAGAAAATTATGAAAAATTCACCGTTGGATAATTTCGACGTCCTGATTCCAAAAATAATATTTATTTTATCTAAATAATTTTCTAAATATGTGAATTTTCACTTTTAAAATAAAAACCAACATTTATAAAAAATTCACGGGTTTTGACAGAAATGGATTTCAAACCTTAATAAAAATTTTAATTGCATTCATAAAATTATAAGATCATTTATATTTAATAAAAATTAATTTAATATTAATAATAATATTTTATTAAAATATTATTTAATTCAAAAATCCTTTAATTTAATAAAATATAATTCTTAATTAAATAATAACTAAAAACACCATTTGTACTTTAAAAACTAATTACAATGTATCAAAAATGACTAGAAATTATATTCATTATTATATACAAAAAAAATAATGTACATGAACATGGTGCTACTTATTTGTTACATAACCCCTTAAAATAGCCGCATAAGACCTAAGGGTAAGGTGTGCGATGGTGACAGACTCTTGGGGTTGCTCGGATAACATCGCTCGAGTGGTAATCTCTATCAACTTCCATTTTTCCCGTAGACGATCACGTTCGAGCTTGACTTGATGAAGCTCAGCTTGGGCTTGGTCAAGGGCAAATCCCAAAGACGCCACCTCTTTTCTGAGCTCCGACAAATGGGCTTCGTAAGGGGCAATTCTACTGGATGAGGCCATCGCTTCCTTTGTCTGAGTAGAAAATTGGTTCGTTAAAGCCTTATATTTAAACTACCCAGATGATCACTGTTCAACGGATATAAAAGTAACGGTCACAAATCTTAAAGTAAAACTAAAAAAGTTGATATCTTATAAAAACATTTTTCATAAAGAAACATTTAACTGGATCAAGAGGTATTTTCCATTAATGAAATTTTGGGTCGTTACAACATTCCCCCCTTAAGAAATTTCGCCCTCGAAATTTTCCTTTTCCCACACTAAAACAAATGTGGGTAACTTAGCTTCATCATATCCTCCGACTCCCAAGTTTCTTCTTCAAACTTGTGGTTTCTCCACAACACCTTGACGAGGGGCATTGTCTTATTTCGTAGAACTTTTTCTCTACGATCTAAGATCTTCACTGGTTGCTCCTCATAAGAAAGATCGTCTTCTAATTGTACCACCTCGGAAGAGAGTACATGTGAAGGGTCTGGTATGTACTTCTTTAAGAGGGATACATGGAAGACATCATGCACCTTGGCCATAGTAGGTGGAAGTGCTAGTCGATAGGCCACAGCCCCAACACGATCAAGAATTTCAAAGGGGCCGATGTACCTTGGACTTAACTTCCCTTTCTTTCCAAACCTCATGACCTTCTTCCACGGAGATATGCGTAAAAACACCATGTCTCCGACTTTAAACTCAAGGTCTCATCGACGATTATCTGCATAACTCTTCTGTCGACTTTGGGCTGCCTTGATATGCTGCTGAATGGTTTTCACCTTCTCCACCATTTCTTCGACCATTTCTGGTCCAAGCAGCTTACGTTCACCGACCTCATCCCAACATGCCGGTGTTCTACACCATTCCCCATACAGGGCTTCATATGGCGCCATTTGGATGCTCGAGTGGAAACTATTATTATAAGAGAACTCAACTAGAGGAAGATGTTGATCCCATCCTCCTTTAAAGTCCATTGAGCACGCTCTCAACATATCCTCAAGTGTCTGGATAGTCCGCTCGGATTGGCCATCAGTTTGAGGATGATAGGTCGTACTGAAGTTCAGTTCAGTATTAAAAGCATGTTGAAGACTCTTCCAAAACATAGAGGTAAATCTTGGATCTCGGTCAGACACAATAGATAGTGGTACTCCATGAAACCGTACCACTTCCCTGATATATATCCGTGCCAGTTGATCCAAAGAGTAATCCTCTCGAATAGCAATGAAGTGTGCAGTCTTTGTAAGACGATCCACAACAACCCAGATTGCATTGTTGCCTTTGGATGTCCTTGGAAGTCCAGTGACGAAGTCCATGGTGATGTTCTCCCATTTCCATTCTGGTATGGGCAATGGTTGCATCATCCCCTTAGACTTCTTCCTCTCTTCCTTCACTTGCTGACACACCAGGCACTTTGATGTATATTCAGCGATCTCCTTCTTCATATTATCCCACCAAAAGTTTTCTCGTAGATCTCGATACATCTTTGTGCTCCCTGGGTGAATAGAGAAATTTGAACTATGTGCATCATCCAAAAGTTCCTTCTTCAGCTCCGAACTTGATGGAACACATAGTCTTTTCCCAAACCGCACAATTCCTTCTCCATTAACATTAAAATCTGAGGATTTTCCCTTTTTGATAGCTTCCACTTTTTCTTGGATTCCTGCATCATCCTTTTGAGCATCCTTTAACCTTTCCAAAAGAGATGGTTGAGCAATCATTTGTGAAAGGATTGATGATGTTCCCTTCTTTATGATTCCCACGTCCATCTTCATCAAGTCTAAGAAGATTGGATCCTTCTCAATTCTCATCATTGATAGAATTGCTGGATCCTTTCTACTTAGGGCATCTGCCACCTTGTTCGCCTTCCCAGGGTGGTAATGTATTGAACAGTCATAATCCTTGATGAGATCTATCCATCTTCTCTGGCGCATATTAAGCTCTTTTTGTGTGAATATATATTTAAGACTCTTGTGGTCAGTATATATCTCACATTTCTCTCCATAGAGATAATGACGCCAGATTTTCAAGGCAATGATCACCGCCGCCAACTCCAGATCATGCATTGGATATTTTCGCTCATGGATTTTCAACTGCCTTGAGGCATAGGATATCACTTTATCATTCTGCATCAGCACACATCCTAAGCCCTTCTTCGAAGCATCACTGAATACCACAAAAATCTCCCCACTTGTGGGTAAAGTGAGCACAGGTGCAGTGATAAGCCTCCTTTTCAACTCCTTGAAGCTTTCTTCGCATTCATCACTCCAAGAAAACTTTACTCCCTTTCGAGTTAGCTTGGTAAGAGGGTTTGGCAATCGTGAGAAGTTTCTCACAAATCGTCGGTAATATCCAGCTAACCCCAAGAAGCTACGGATATCAGTTACCGATGTTGGCCTCGGCCATCCCTCAATTGCATCTGTTTTGGAGGGGTCCACAGATATCCCATTGCTTGTGATGATATGGCCCAATAATGAGACTTCCTTCAACCAAAACTCACACTTGATGTACTTTCCATAGAGCTTCTCCTTGCGCAGAGTCTCTAGTACAGTTTTTAAATGCTCCTCATGGTCCTCCTTGGTTTTGGAGTATATTAGAATATCATCTATAAAGACTACCACAAATTTGTCTAGGTAATATCTAAAGACTCTATTCATCAATTCCATGAATATTGCTGGAGCATTGGTGAGTCCGAAAGGCATTACTATGAATTCATAGTGCTCGTACCTTGTACGAAAATCAGTCTTGGGGATATCTTCCTTCTTCACCCTTACTTGATAATATCCCGACCGCAAGTCGACCTTGGAGAATTATTGTGCTCCACGCAGCTGATCAAACAAGTCATCGATTCTTGGGAGAGGATACTTGTTCTTTATCGTGATTTTGTTAAGTTCACAATAATCGATGCAAAGCCGCATTGACCCATCCATCTTCTTGACGAAGAGGACTGGTGCACCCCATGGTGATGCACTTGGGCGTATAAACCCTTTATCCAGATTCTCCTGTAGTTGTTTCTTCAGTTCTTCAAGCTCAACCACAGTCATTCTATATGGAGTCTTGGATATTGGTAGCTCCCCAGGTATAAGTTCAATTGAGAACTCAACATCTCTTCTTGGAGGAAGACCAGGAAGTTCCTTGGGAAATACTTCAGCGAATTACCTCACAATAGGCATTTCTTCAAGGGTGGTTTCTTCCTTGGACTTAATCATCTGAGCCAGATATGCGTGATCATAAGGCAGTAATATCCATGCTTGAGATGATGGAGCTAAAGGAGATTCATCTTCCTCCTGACACTTGTAAAGAATCGGGGGTCGATTCTCCATATGGAGTGTGATTTCCCACTCCCGACAATTTATGTTGGCTCAATATAAGGAAATCCAATCCATGCCAAGAATTGCATCAAATTCCACCAAAGGGAGTATGACGAGGTTCGCCGGGAAATTCAATCCACAGATTATAACAGGGGAGGACTTATACTCATGGGATGCAATGATTGCCCCATTTTCCGTACTCACCGACATCTTTACTTCCATGATTTGTGGTGGTGCAGGGATTATTCTACTAAACTTTTGAGATATAAAAGAATGCATAGAACCTGAATCAAAAAGTACGTTCTCTATTCTTGAATTAATAACTAGCGTACCTGTCACCACTTCGTTGTCGGGGTTCACTTCGGCAGAAGTGATGGCAAAATCTCTTTCTTGCTATCTTGGAGGTTGTTGATTGCCTCCGATAACCCTTGGATTAGGGCACTGATTCGCAAAATGACCCGGTTCTTTGCATTTGAAGCATTGAACAACGCGTTGAGGTTCGAACGGAGCGTTCCTCTCCTCTGTCGCAGTCGCGGGTCCTTCTTGCTGACAGTTAATAGCTAGGTGCCCTTCTTTTCCACACTTGAAGCATTTTCTTGTCCCCCTAAGGCAATTTCCAGGGTGCTTCTTTCCACACTTTTGGCAAGTGGGGTGCTGGAATTTCTTAGCGCCGTTGGATTTATCCATCGGACCACCAGTATTGAAGTCCACCTTCCGCTTCTTGTCCCCATGATACCCCTGTGATTCTCCGATCTCCATTTAAACCTTGAGGGCACATCGGACAATTTCCTCATAGCTGTCGAAGTCACGGATCGCTAATGCTTTCTGCAAGCTAGGCTTCAGCCCACCAAAGAAGCGGTCAACCTTTCATTCAGGGGAAACGACAAAGCCGGAAGCGTATCGTGCAAGCCTTGTGAAGTTTTCCTCATACGCTCCCACAGATTCCTCATCTTTCTGTTTGAGGGAAAGGAAGTCCCTTTCCATCTTAAGACGGAGGGTGCGTGGAAAATATTTATCGAAAAACATCTTCCGGAATACCTTCCATTCCAAAGCCTTGATCTCCTCCTCAGGCTTCGTATTTTTTATCAACGTCCACCATTGATCAGCTTCACCCTCCATACGATAAGCCTCCAGGAGAACCTTCTCTTTTTCATAGCATTGGATGATGGAGAATATCTTCTCAATGGAGTTGATCCATTGTTCAGCGATCGTGGGATCAGATGATCCACTAAAAGTAGGAGGCCTTTGTCTCATGAAGCTTTCAATAGCGACTTTTTCTTTCTTAGGGGGGGTTGAACGTTCCTCTTGACCAGTGTTTCTATTCAAAACTTGAGTTAGCTGAGAGAGAAGCGTGACAAAGTTTGCGATTCCCGCTCCCATTGGATTGGGCATCTCATAAGTACAATCATCACACTGATCTTCACAACGGTTGTTAGCCCGAGTTCTCCTATTACTGGCCATTGGCTGGAATAAAAGAAAGTTAGGGGTAACACATAAAGGTTAATCCAAATACAAAAGTTGATGACTTATAAATAAACTTTAATCTCTTTAACTCATGAGTCTATAGGATTCAATCCAGTCTTTTCATGATCTTCCTTCTAAAATATATTCTTACGGGCATTTTCCTTTAATAAGGGTTCATACTAAGATTGTGAATTCATCAAAACATATCCCCCGGGAGTGTCGTAACCAAGAGTGCAGCAAGGCCCGTTGTCGTGCACCAGTTCCCGTTCGAGTCTAGCTCCAAGCGGTGTTTTCGGGTTTTACCCCTAGGATACATCTGTGCCAGAGCTGCCTCTACCTGCTCGTATCCAGACAGGGATGTATTTGTTTGATAAACCACTTACTTAGTATTTACCAAAACATAGGGATGTTTTTATTATGCTTAGTCTTGTATCTAAGGCTTTACTAGGGTTTCCTAATCCCAAAAATAACTAAACCTATCCTCTGATACCAACTATGACAACCCTGCTTTTTATTACAACTTAAGCATGCTTTATTACATAAAACTTTACTTGATACAACAAAGAAGATCGAGAGGTTTAGTTTCTTTGGGGATTAGGATCATTAAAAAAAACTTTAAACTTGAAATACAACATCTTTATTGAAAACTTCCTTTACATGACCACTACATTCCTTCGTACTTAACATTACATGGGATAACCTGAGGACATGCATAAGAAAAGGGTGAGCTATAAAGCCCAGTAAGGGAGTAAACAATGAATAACATGAGGAGTGAAATACATGTTAGGCAATAGGCATATCAATAGAGCATAATAGAAACATGAACATAAAGGCATGATAAAGCATGATAATCATAACATGGAAATGTGGCAACAACACTTAACATTGAATTAGCATGAGCCAAGGCTCATTGCACATGAAGCATGAGTAAACCCTCATTGCACTTGAAGCACGAGTAAACCCTCGTTTCACTTGAATTAGGATGAGTCAACACTCATTTCACATGACGTATCATGATACTATACTTTACCCAATGCATTGGAGCGCTATAAAGGGCGCACCCTTCTTAAACATTTCATTTCATGCATAAGTGTGCCACATGGATCATAAAACATGGATTCATAAAACATAATCATTTCTTCCACGATAAAGGAATGTGGAATTAATACATGAAACTTTATAATCAATATGTAAATGTGCATAAAGGTGAATACCATTGATGGAGAAATGGGTATGGTATTCACTACACAAAGACATTGGCTTAGAAAATCGGTGCGATTTCGGCAGGGTAACGGCGTGACATAAGAATTCATAAAAAAGGTTGATGAGAGAGAAAGGGGTTCCTCATCATATTTACATGTAATGGACAGTAAGTAGATCATATATATACATGTCCCAACAATAGAAATAGAATTTAGATTCATGATACAAAAGTATTGCTTGAATGTAAAAGAAGAGAGAGAAGTTCCTTTCGGAATTTCGGCATAGTAACGGGTGTACATGGGAGGCATTTAATGAGAGAGAAAGGTTTCTCCCATCATTCAAACAATAAGAGGGCAGTATGGGGGAGGTGAGAAACCATACCCCAACATTCATAATTGAAATAAAAAGGGCAATACAACTTAAAGAAAATTGACAAAAAAGAGAAAGGAAGAAAAAACCCTTACTTGGAAGTGTGCTTCCAAAGGCTAGAGAGAGGCTTGTGAGAGGCTAATTGGGAGCTTGGGGCACCTTGAGAGGATTCTAGAGAGAGTAGGGAAGAGGTTGGACGAACTTCAAGGGCTTTGAGTGAGGAGGAAGTGGGAGCTTGGGTGGGTTTATATAGGAAAGGTGAGAGAATTCTTTATTATTTAGGTTTGGGACCCCCTTATATTAAAATAATCCAAACCACAAACCATCCCATGGTATTTGCCCGTGGTTTCTGGAAAAGGAAAGAGGAAAACAATATTTTACAAGTCCAAGGTCCGAACTTATTAAAAAATTAGGGTTTCTTATGTGGAGGTGAGTCACACTCCCATGGAAATTAATTTAAAAAGGCAGAGTGTTGAATAAGTCTTGAGGGCTCCATTAATGCTTTGAAAAGTGAGTCAAAAAAACCCAAAACCTCATTATTTTAATGATAAAACATATATTGGCCGACCATAAGGATTATGGTATTTTATTAGATCACCATTGGGTCATTATGATGTCATAAAACACATTATATATTTAAATGGTATTTAATTTTTACCCAAAAATTTGACTGTCTCAGAAAATTATGAAAAATTCACCGTTGGATAATTTCGACATCCTGATTCCAAAAATAATATTTATTTTATCTAAATAATTTTCTAAATATGTGAATTTTCACTTTTAAAATAAAAACCGACATTTATAAAAAATTCACGGGTTTTGACAGAAATGGCTTTCAAACCTTAATAAAAATTTTAATTGCATTCATAAAATTATAATATCATTTATATTTAATAAAAATTAATTTAATATTAATAATAATATTTTATTAAAATATTATTTAATTCAAAAATCATTTAATTGAATAAAATATAATTCTTAATTAAATAATAACTAAAAACACCATTTGTACTTTAAAAACTAATTAAAATGTATCAAAAATGACTAGAAATTATATTCATTATTATATACAAAAAAAATAATGTACATGAACATGGTGCTAATTATTTGTTACATAACCCCTTAAAATAGCCGCATAAGACCTAAGGGTAAGGTGTGCGATGGTGACAGACTCTTCGGGTTGCTCGGATAACATCGCTCGAGTGGTAATCTCTATCAACTTCCATTTTTCCCGTAGACGATCACGTTCGAGCTTGACTTGATGAAGCTCAGCTTGGGATTGGTCAAGGGCAAAGCCCAAAGACGCCACCTCTTTTCCGAGCTCTGACAAATGGGCTTCGTAAGGGGCAATTCTACTGGATGAGGCCATCGCTTCCTTTGTCTGAGTAGAAAATTGGTTCGTTAAAGCCTTATATTTAAACTACCCAGATGATCACTGTTCAACGGCTATAAAAGTAACGGTCACAAATCTTAAAGTAAAACTAAAAAAGTTGATATCTTATAAAAACATTTTTCATAAAGAAACATTTAACTGGATCAAGAGGTATTTTCCATTAATGAAATTTTGGGTCGTTACAACATTCCCCCCTTAAGAAATTTCGCCCTCAAAATTTTCCTTTTCCCACACTAAAACAAATGTGGGTAACTTAGCTTCATCATATCCTCCGACTCCCAAGTTACTTCTTCAAACTTGTGGTTTCTCCACAACACCTTGACAAGGGGCATTGTCTTATTTCGTAGAACTTTTTCTCTACGATCTAAGATCTTCACTGGTTGCTCCTCATAAGAAAGATCGTCTTCTAATTGTACCACCTCGGAAGAGAGTACATGTGAAGGGTCTGGTATGTACTTCCTTAAGAGGGATACATGGAAGACATCATGCACCTTGTCCATAGTAGGTGGAAGTGCTAGTCGATAGGCCACATCCCCAACACGATCAAGAATTTCGAAGGGGCCGATGTACCTTGGACTTAACTTCCCTTTCTTTCCAAACCTCATGACCTTCTTCCACGGAGATATGCGTAAAAACACCATGTCTCCGACTTTAAACTCAAGGTCTCGTCGACGATTATCTGCATAACTCTTCTGTCGACTCTGGGCTGCCTTGATATGCTGCTGAATGGTTTTCACCTTCTCCACTATTTCTTCGACCATTTCTGGTCCAAGCAGCTTACGTTCACTGACCTCATCCCAACATGCCGGTGTTCTACACCTTTTCCCATACAGGGCTTCATATGGTGCCATTTGGATGCTCGAGTGGAAACTTTTATTATAAGAGAACTCAACTAGAGGAAGATGTTGATCCCATCCTCCTTTAAAGTCCATTGAGAACACTCTCAACATATCCTCAAGTGTCTGGATAGTCTGCTCGGATTGGCCATCAGTTTGAGGATGATAGGCCGTACTGAAGTTCAGTTCAGTATTCAAAGCATGTTGAAGACTCTTCCAAAACTTAGAGGTAAATCTTGGATCTCGGTCAGACACAATAGATAGTGGTACTCCATGAAACCGTACCACTTCCCTGATATATATCTGTGCCAGTTGATCCAAAGAGTAATCCTCTCGAATAGCAATGAAGTGTGCAGTCTTTGTAAGACGATCCACAACAACCCAGATTGCATTGTTGCCTTTGGATGTCCTTGGAAGTCCAGTGACGAAGTCCATGGTGATGTTCTCCCATTTCCATTCTGGTATGGGAAATGGTTGCATCATCCCCTTAGACTTCTGCCTCTCTGCCTTCACTTGCTGACACACCAGGCACTTTGATGTATATTCAGCGATCTCCTTCTTCATATTATCCCACCAAAAGTTTTCTCGGAGATCTCGATACATCTTTGTGCTCCCTGGGTGACTAGAGAAATTTGAACTATGTGCATCATCCAAAAGTTCCTTCTTCAGCTCCGAACTTGATGGAACACATAGTCTTTTCCCAAACCGCACAATTCCTTCTTCATTAACATTAAACTCTGAGGATTTTCCCTTTTTGATAGCTTCCACTTTTTCTTGGATTCCTACATCATCCTTTTGAGCATCCTTTAACCTTTCCAAAAGAGATGGTTGAGCAATCATTTGTGAAAGGATTGATGATGTTCCCTTCTTTATGATTCCCACGTCCATCTTCATCAAGTCTAAGAATATTGGATCCTTCTCAATTCTCATCATTGATAGAATTGCTGGATCCTTTCTACTTAGGGCATCTTCCACCTTGTTCGCCTTCCCAGGGTGGTAATGTATTGAACAGTTATAATCTTTGATGAGCTCTATCCATCTTCTCGGGTGCATATTAAGCTCTTTCTATGTGAATATATATTTAAGACTCTTGTGGTCAGTATATATCTCACATTTCTCTCCATAGAGATAATGCCGCCAGATTTTCAAGGCAAAGATCACCGCCGCCAACTCCAGATCATGCGTTGGATAGTTTCGCTCATGGATTTTCAACTGCCTTGAGGCATAGGATATCACTTTATCATTCTGCATCAGCACACATCCTAATACCTTCTTTGAAGCATCACTGAATACCACAAAAAGCTCCCCACTTGTGGGTAAAGTGAGCACAGGTGCAGTGATAAGCCTCCTTTTCAACTCCTTGAAGCTTTCTTCGCATTCATCACTCCAAGCAAACTTTACTCCCTTTCGAGTTAGCTTGGTAAGAGGGTTGGACAATCGTGAGAAGTTTCTCACAAATCGTCGGTAATATCCAGCTAACCCCAAGAAGCTACGGATATCAGTTACCGATGTTGGCCTCGGCCATCCCTCAATTGCATCTGTTTTGGAGGGGTCCACAGATATCTCATTGCTTGTGATGATATGGCCCAAGAATGAGACTTCCTTCAACCAAAACTCACACTTGATGTACTTTGCATAAAGCTTCTCCTTGCGCAGAGTCTCTAGTACAGTTTTTAAATGCTCCTCATGGTCCTCCTTGGTTTTGGAGTATATTAGAATATCATCTATAAAGACTACCACAAATTTGTCTAGGTAATCTATAAAGACTCTATTCATCAAGTCCATGAATATTTCTGGAGCATTGGTGAGTCCGAAAGTCATTACTATGAATTCATAGTTCCCGTACCTTGTACGAAAAGCAGTCTTGGGGATATCTTCCTTCTTCACCCTTACTTGATAATATCCCGACCGCAAGTCGACCTTGGAGAAGTATTGTGCTCCACGCAGCTGATCAAACAAGTCATCGATTCTTGGGAGAGGATACTTGTTCTTTATCGTGATTTTGTTAAGTTCACGATAATCGATGCAAAGCCGCATTGACCCATCCTTCTTCTTAACAAAGAGGACTGGTGCACCCCATGGTGATGCACTTGGGCGTATAAACCCTTTATCGAGATTCTCCTGTAGTTGTTTCTTCAGTTCTTCAAGCTCAACCACAGCCATTCTATATGGAGTCTTGGATATTGGTAGCGCCCAAGGTATAAGTTCAATTGAGAACTCAACATCTCTTCTTGGAGGAAGACCAGGAAGTTCCTCGGGAAATACTTCAGCGAATTCCCGCACAATAGGCATTTCTTCAAGGGTGGTTTCTTCCTTGGACTTAATCATCTGAGCCAGATATGCGTGCTCATAAAGCAGTAATATCCATGCTTGAGATGATGGAGCTAAAGGAGATTCATCTTCCTCCTGACACTTGTAAAGAATCGGGGGTCGATTCTCCATATGGAGTGTGATTTCCCTCTCCTGACAATTTATGTTGGCTCTATATAAGGAAAGCCAATCCATGCCAAGAATTGCATCAAATTCCACCAAAGGGAGTATGACGAGGTTCTCCGGGAAATTCAATCCACATATTATAACAGGGGAGGACTTATACTCATGGGATGCAATGATTGCCCCATTTCCCGTACTCACCGACATCTTTACTTCCATGATTTGTGGTGGTGCAGGGATTATTCTACTAAACTTTTGAGATATAAAAGAATGCGTAGAACCTGAATCAAAAAGTACGTTCGCTATTCTTGAATGAATAACTAGCGTACCTGTCACCACTTCGTTGTCGGGGTTCACTTCGGCAGAAGTGATGGCAAAAGCTCTTCCTTGCTCTCTTGGAGGTTGTTGATTGCCTCCGATAACCCTTGGATTAGGGCACTGATTCGCAAAATGACCCGGTTCTTTGCATTTGAAGCATTGAACAACGCGTTGAGGTTCGAACGGAGTGTTCCTCTCCTCTGTCGCAGCCGCGGGTCCTTCTTGCTGACAGTTAATAGCTAGGTGCCCTTTTCTTCCACACTTGAAGCATTTTCTTGTCCCCCTAAGGCAATTTCCAGGGTGCTTCTTTCCACACTTTTGGCAAGTGGGGTGCTGGAATTTCTTAGCGCCGTTGGATTTATCCATCGGACCACCAGCATTGAAGTCCACCTTCCGCTTCTTGTCCCCATGATACCCCTGTGATTCTCCGATCTCCATTTCAACCTTGAAGGCACATCGGACAATTTCCTCATAGCTGTTGAAGTCACGGATCGCTAATGCTTTCTGAAAGCTAGGCTTCATCCCACCAAAGAAGTGGTCAACCTTGCATTCAGGGGTAACGACAAAGCCGGAAGCGTATCGTGCAAGCCTTGTGAAGTTTTCCTCGTACGCTCCCACAGATTCCTCATCTTTCTGCTTGAGGGAAAGGAAGTCCCTTTCCATCTTAAGACGGAGGGTGCATGGAAAATATTTATCGAAAAACATATTCCGGAATACCTTCCATTCCAAAGCCTCGATCTCCTCCTCAGGCTTCGTATTTTTGATCAACGTCCACCATTGATCAGCTTCACCCTCCATACGATAAGCCGCCAGGAGAACCTTCTCTTTTTCAGAGCATTGGAGGATGGAGAATATCTTCTCAATGGATTTGATCCATTGTTCAGCGATCGTGGGATCAGATGATCCACTAAAAGTAGGAGGCCTTTGTCTCATGAAGCTTTCCATAGCGACTTGTTCTTTCTTAGGGGGGGTTGAACGTTCCTCTTGACCAGTGTTTCTATTCAAAATTTGAGTTAGCTGAGAGAGAAGCGTGACAAAGTTCGCGATTCCCGCTCCCATTGGATTGGGCATCTCATAAGTACAATCATCACACTGATCTTCACAACGGTTGTTAGCCCGAGTTCTCCTATTACCGGCCATTGGCTGGAATAAAAGAAAGTTAGGGGTAACACATAAATGTTAATCCAAATACAAAAGTTGATGACTTATAAATAAACTTTAATCTCTTTAACTCATGAGTCTATAGGATTCAATCCAGGCTTTTCATGATCTTCCTTCTAAAATATATTCTTAGGGGCATTTTTCCTTTAATAAGGGTTCATACTAAGATTGTGAATTCATCAAAACATATCCCTCGGGAGTGTCGTAACCAAGAGTGCAGCAAGGCCCGTTGTCGTGCACCAGTTCCCGTTCGAGTCTAGATCAAAGCGGTGTTTTCGGGTTTTACCCCTAGGATACATCTGTGCCAGAGCCGCCTCTACCTGCTCGTATCCATACAGGGATGTATTTGTTTGATAAACCACTTACTTATTATTTACCAAAACATAGGGATGTTTTTATTATGCTTAGTCTTGTATATAAGGCTTTACTAGGGTTTCCTAATCCCAAAAATAACTAAACCTATCCTCTGATACCAACTATGACAACCCTGCTTTTTATTACAACTTAAGCATGCTTTATTACATAAAACTTCACTTGATACAACAAAGAAGATCGAGAGGTTTAGTGTCTTTGGGGCTTAGGATAATTACAAAAAAACTTTAAACTTGAAATACAACATCTTTATTGAAAACTTCCTTTACATGACCACTACATTCCTTCGTACTTAGCATTGCATGGGATAACCTGAGGACATGCATAAGAAAAGGGTGAGCTATAAAGCCCAGTAAGGGAGTAAACAATGAATAACATGAGGAGTGAAATACATGTTAGGAAATAGGCATATCAATAGAGAATAATAGAAACATGAACATAAAGGCATGATAAAGCATGATAATCATAACATGGAAATGTGGCAACAACACTTAACATTGAATTAGCATGAGCCAAGGCTCATTGCACATGGAGCATGAGTAAACCCTCATTGCACTTGAAGCATGAGTAAACCCTCGTTGCACTTGAATTAGCATGAGTCAACACTCATTTCACATGAAGTATCATGATACTATACTTTACCCAATGCATTGGAGCGCTATAAAGGGCGCACCCTTCTTAAACATTTCATTTCATGCATAAGTGTGCCACATGGATCATAAAACATGGATTCATAAAACATAATCATTTCTTCCATGATAAAGGAATGTGGAATTAATACATGAAACTTTATAATCAATATGTAAATGTGAATAAAGGTGAATACCCTTGATGGAGAAATGGGCATGGTATTCACTACACAAAGACATTGGCTTAGAAAATCGGTGCGATTTCGGCAGGGTAACGTCGTGACATAAGAATTCATAAAAAAGGTTGATGAGAGAGAAAGGGGTTCCTCATCATATTTACATGTAATGGACAGTAAGGAGATCATATATATACATGTCCCAACAATAGAAATGGAATTTAGATTCATGATACAAAAGTATTGCTTGAATGTAAAAGAAGAGAGAGAAGTTCCTTTCGGAATTTCGGCATAGTAACGGGTGTACATGGGAGGCATTTAATGAGAGAGAAAGGGTTCTCCCATCATTCAAACAATAAGAGGGCAGTATGGGGGAGGTGAGAAACCATACCCCAACATTCATAATTGAAATAAAAAGGGCAATACAACTTAAAGAAAATTGACAAAAAAGAGAAAGGAAGAAAAAACCCTTACTTGGAAGTGTGCTTCCAAAGGCTAGAGAGAGGCTTGTGAGAGGCTTCTTGGGAGCTTGGGGCACCTTGAGAGGATTCTAGAGAGAGTAGGTCAGAGGTTGGACAAACTTCAAGGGCTTTAAGTGAGGAGGAAGTGAGAGCTTGGGTGGGTTTATATAGGAAAGGTGAGAGAATTATTTATTATTTTGGTTTGAGACCCCCTTATATTAAAATAATCCAAACCACAAACCATCCCATGGTATTTTCCCATGGTTTCTGGAAAAGGAAAGAGGAAAACAATATTTTACAAGTCCAAGGTCAGAACTTATTAAAAAATTAGGGTTGCTTATGTGGAGGTGAGTCACACTCCCATGGAAATTAATTTAAAAAGGCAAAGTGTTGAATAAGTCTTGAGGGCTCCATTAATGCTTTGAAAAGTGAGTCAAACAAACCCAAAACCTCATTATTTTAATGATAAAACATATATTGGCCGAACATAAGGATTATGGTATTTTATTAAATCACCATTGGGTCATTATGATGTCATAAAACACATTATATATTTAAATGGTATTTAATTTTTACCCAAAAATTTGACTGTCTCAGAAAATTATGAAAAATTCACCGTTGGATAATTTCGACGTCCTGATTCCAAAAATAATATTTATTTTATCTAAATAATTTTCTAAATTTGTGAATTTTCACTTTTAAAATAAAAACCGACATTTATAAAAAATTCACCGGTTTTGACAGAAATGGCTTTCAAACCTTAATAAAATTTTAATTGCATTCATAAAATTATAAGATAATTTATATTTAATAAAAATTAATTTAATATTAATAATAATATTTTATTAAAATATTATTTAATTCAAAAATCCTTTAATTTAATAAAATATAATTCTTAATTAAATAATAACTAAAAACACCATTTGTACTTTAAAAACTAATTACAATGTATCAAAAATGACTAGAAATTATATTCATTATTATATACAAAAAAAATAATGTACATGAACATGGTGATACTTATTTGTTACATAACCCCTTAAAATAGCCGCATAAGACCTAAGGGTAAGGTGTGCGATGGTGACAGACTCTTGGGGTTGCTCGGATAACATCGCTCGAGTGGTAATCTCTATCAACTTCCATTTTTCCCGTAGACGATCACGTTCGAGCTTGACTTGATGAAGCTCAGCTTGGGCTTGGTCAAGGGAAAAGCCCAAAGACGCCACCTCTTTTCCGAGCTCCGACAAATGGGCTTCTTAAGGGGAAATTCTACTGGATGAGGCCATCGCTTCCTTTGTCTGAGTAGAAAATTGGTTCGTTAAAGCCTTATATTTAAACTACCCAGTTGATCACTATTCAACGGCTATAAAAGTAACGGTCACAAATCTTAAAGTAAAACTAAAAAAGTTGATATCTTATAAAAACATTTTTCATAAAGAAACATTTAACTGGATCAAGAGGTATTTTCCATTAATGAAATTTTGGGTCGTTACAACATTCCCCCCTTAAGAAATTTCTCCCTCGAAATTTTCCTTTTCCCACACTAAAACAAATGTGGGTAACTTAGCTTCATCATATCCTCCGACTCCCAAGTTGCTTCTTCAAACTTGTGGTTTCTCCACAACACCTTGACGAGGGGCATTGTCTTATTTCGTAGAACTTTTTCTCTACGATCTAAGATCTTCACTGGTTGCTCCTCATAAGAAAGATCGTCTTCTAATTGTACCACCTCAGAAGAGAGTACATGTGAAGGGTCTGGTATGTACTTCCTTAAGAGGGATACATGGAAGACATCATGCACCTTGGCCATAGTAGGTGGAAGTGCTAGTCGATAGGCCACATCCCCAACACGATCAAGAATTTCGAAGGGGCCGATGTACCTTGGACTTAACTTCCCTTTCTTTCCAAACCTCATGACCTTCTTCCACGGAGATATGCGTAAAAACACCATGTCTCCGACTTTAAACTCAAGGTCTCGTCGACGATTATCTGCATAACTCTTCTGTCGACTCTGGGCTGCCTTGATATGATGCTGAATGGTTTTCACCTTCTCCACCATTTCTTCGACCATTTCTGGTCCAATCAGCTTACGTTCACCGACCTCATCCCAACACGCCGGTGTTCTACACCTTTTCCCATACAGGGCTTCATATGGTGCCATTTGGATGCTCGAGTGGAAACTATTATTATAAGAGAACTCAACTAGAGGAAGATGTTGATCCCATCCTCCTTTAAAGTCCATTGAGCACGCTCTCAACATATCCTCAAGTGTCTGGATAGTCCGCTCGAATTGGCCATCAGTTTGAGGATGATAGGCCGTACTGAAGTTCAGTTCAGTATTCAAATCATGTTGAAGACTCTTCCAAAACTTAGAGGTAAATCTTGGATCTCGGTCAGACACAATAGATAGTGGTACTCCATGAAACCGTACCACTTCCCTGATATATATCTGTGCCATTTGATCCAAAGAGTAATCCTCTCGAATAGCAATGAAGTGTGCAGTCTTTGTAAGACGATCCACAACAACCCAGATTGCATTGTTGCCTTTGGATGTCCTTGGAAGTCCAGTGACGAAGTCCATGGTGATGTTCTCTCATTTCCATTCTGGTATGGGCAATGGTTGCATCATCCCCTTAGACTTCTACCTCTCTAACTTCACTTGCTGACACACCAGTCACTTTGATGTATATTCAGCGATCTCCTTCTTCATATTATCCCACCAAAAGTTTTCACGGAGATCTCGATACATCTTTGTGCTCCCTGGTGAATAGAGAAATTTGAACTATGTGCATCATCCAAAAGTTCCTTCTTCAGCTCCGAACTTGATGGAACACAAAGTCTTTTCCCAAACCGCACAATTCCTTCTTCATTAACATTAAACTCTGAGGATTTTCCCTTTTTGATAGCTTCCACTTTTTCTTGGATTCCTGCATCATCCTTTTGAGCATCCTTTAACCTTTCCAAAAGAGATGGTTGAGCAATCATTTGTGAAAGGATTGATGATGTTCCCTTCTTTATGATTCCCACGTCCATCTTCATCAAGTCTAAGAAGATTGGATCCTTATCAATTCTCATCATTGATAGAATTGCTGGATCCTTTCTACTTAGGGCATCTGCCACCTTGTTCGCCTTCCCAGGGTGGTAATGTATTGAATAGTCATAATCCTTGATGAGCTCTATCCATCTTATCTGGCGCATATTAAGCTCTTTCTGTGTGAATATATATTTAAGACTCTTGTGGTCAGTATATATCTCACATTTCTCTCCATAGAGATAATGCCGCCAGATTTTCAAGGCAAAGATCACCGCCGCCAACTCCAGATCATGCATTGGATAGTTTCGCTCATGGATTTTCAACTGCCTTGAGGCATAGGATATCACTTTATCATTCTGCATCAGCACACATCCTAAGCCCTTCTTCGAAGCATCACTGAATACCACAAAAAGCTCCCCACTTGTGGGTAAAGTGAGCACAGGTGCAGTGATAAGCCTCCTTTTCAACTCCTTGAAGCTTTCTTCGCATTCATCACTCCAAGCAAACTTTACTCCCTTTCGAGTTATCTTGGTAAGAGGGTTAGACAATCGTGAGAAGTTTCTCACAAATCGTCGGTAATATCCAGCTAACCCCAAGAAGCTACGGATATCAGTTACCGATGTTGGCCTCGGCCATCCCACAATTGCATCTGTTTTGGAGGGGTCCACAGATATCCCATTGCTTGTGATGATATGGCCCAAGAATGAGACTTCCTTCAACCAAAACTCACACTTGATGTACTTTGCATAGAGCTTCTCCTTGCGCAGAGTCTCTAGTACAGTTTTTAAATGCTCCTCATGGTCCTCCTCGGTTTTGGAGTACATTAGAATATCATCTATAAAGACTACCACAAATTTGTCTAGGTAATCTCTAAAGACTCTATTCATCAAGTCCATGAATATTTCTGGAGCATTGGTGAGTCCGAAAGGCATTACTATGAATTCATAGTGCCCGTACCTTGTACAAAAAGCAGTCTTGGGGATATCTTCCTTCTTCACCCTTACTTGATAATATCCCGACCGAAAGTCGACCTTGGAGAAGTATTGTGCTCCACGCAGCTGATCAAACAAGTCATCGATTCTTGGGAGAGGATACTTGTTCTTTATCTTGATTTTGTTAAGTTCACGATAATCGATGCAAAGCCGCATTGACCCATCCTTCTTCTTAATGAAGAGGACTGGTGCACCCCATGGTGATGCACTTGGGCGTATAAACCCTTTATCCAGATTCTCCTGTAGTTGTTTCTTCAGTTCTTCAAGCTCAACCACAGCCATTCTATATGGAGTCTTGGATATTGGTAGCGCCCCAGGTATAAGTTCAATTGAGAACTCAAAATCTCTTCTTGGAGGAAGACTAGGAAGTTCCTTGGGAAATACTTCAGTGAATTCCCTCACAATAGGCATTTCTTCAAGGGTGGTTTCTTCCTTGGACTTAATCATCTGAGCCAGATATGCGTGCTCATAAGGCAGTAATATCCATGCTTGAGATGATGGAGCTAAAGGAGATTCATCTTCCTCCTGACACTTGTAAAGAATCGGGGGTCTATTCTCCATATGGAGTGTGATTTCCCTCTCCCGACAATTTATGTTGGCTCTATATAAGGAAATCCAATCCATGCCAAGAATTGCATCAAATTCCACCAAAGGGAGTATGACGAGGTTCGCCGGGAAATTCAATCCACAGATTATAACAGGGGAGGACTTATACTCATGGGATGCAATGATTGCCCCATTTTCCGTACTCACCAACATCTTTACTTCCATGATTTTTGGTGGCTCAGGGATTATTCTACTAAACTTTTGAGATATAAAAGAATGCGTAGAACCTGAATCAAAAAGTACGTTCTCTATTCTTGAATGAATAACTAGTGTACCTGTCACCACTTCGTTGTCGGGGTTCACTTCGGCAGAAGTGATGGCAAAAGCTCTTCCTTGCTGTCTTGGAGGTTTTTGATTGCCTCCGATAACCCTTGGATTAGGGCACTGATTCGCAAAATTACCCGGTTCTTTGCATTTGAAGCATTGAACAACGCGTTGAGGTTCGAACGGAGCGTTCCTCTCCTATGTCGCAGCCGCGGGTCCTTCTTGCTGACAGTTAATAGCTAGGTGCCCTTCTCTTCCACACTTGAAGCATTTTCTTGTCCCCCTAAGGCAATTTCCAGGGTGCTTCTTTCCACACTTTTGGCAAGTGGGGTGCTGGAATTTCTTAGCGC
Organism: Viscum album; assembly: GCA_963277665.1. Taxonomy (NCBI): domain Eukaryota; kingdom Viridiplantae; phylum Streptophyta; class Magnoliopsida; order Santalales; family Viscaceae; genus Viscum; species Viscum album. The sequence goes on from OY728165.1 coordinate 1,952,282,587, forward strand.
CGTTGGATTTATCCATCGGACCACCAGCATTGAATTCCACCTTCCGCTTCTTGTCCCCATGATACCCCTATGATTCTCTGATCTCCATTTCAACCTTGAGGGCACATCGGACAATTTCCTCATAGCTGTCGAAGTCACGGATCGCTAATGCTTTCTGCAAGCTAGGCTTCAGCCCACCAAAGAAGCGATCAACCTTGCATTCAGGGGTAACGACAAAGCTGGAAGCGTATTGTGCAAGCCTTGTGAAGTTTTCCTCGTACGCTCCCACAGATTCCTCATCTTTCTGCTTGAGGGAAAGGAAGTCCCTTTCCATCTTAAGACGGAGGGTGCGTGGAAAATATTTATCGAAAAACATCTTCCGGAATACCTTCCATTCCAAAGCCTCGATCTCCTCCTCAGGCTTCGTATTTTTGATCAACGTCCACCATTGATCAGCTTCACCCTCCATACGATAAGCCGCCAGGAGAACCTTCTCTTTTTCAGAGCATTGGAGGATGGAGAATATCTTCTCAATGGAATTGATCCATTGTTCAGCGATCGTGGGATCAGATGATCCACTAAAAGTAGGAGGCCTTTGTCTCATGAAGCTTTCAATAGAGACTTGTTCTTTCTTAGGGGGGGGGTTGAACGTTCCTCTTGACCAGTGTTTCTATTCAAAATTTGAGTTAGCTGAGAGAGAAGCGTGACAAAGTTCGCGATTCCCGCTCCCATTGGATTGGGCATCTCATAAGTACAATCATCACACTGATCTTCACAACGGTTGTTAGCCCGAGTTCTCCTATTGCCGGCCATTGGCTGGAATAAAATAAAGTTAGGGGTAACACATAAAGGTTAATCCAAATACAAAAGTTGATGACTTATAAATAAACTTTAATCTCTTTAACTCATGAGTCTATAGGATTCAATCCAGGCTTTTCATGATCTTCCTTCTAAAATATATTCTTAGGGGCATTTTTCCTTTAATAAGGGTTCATACTAAGATTGTGAATTCATCAAAACATATCCCTCGGGAGTGTCGTAACCAAGAGTGCAGCAAGGCCCGTTGTCGTGCACCAGTTCCCGTTCGAGTCTAGCTCAAAGCGGTGTTTTCGGGTTTTACCCCTAGGATACATCTGTGCCAGAGCCGCCTCTACCTGCTCGTATCCAGACAGGGATGTATTTGTTTGATAAACCACTTACTTAGTATTTACCAAAACATAGGGATGTTTTTATTATTCTTAGTCTTGTATATAAGGCTTTACTAGGGTTTCCTAATCCCAAAAATAACTAAACCTATCCTCTGATACCAACTATGACAACCCTGCTTTTTATTACAACTTAAGCATGATTTATTACATAAAACTTCACTTGATACAACAAAGAAGATCGAGAGGTTTAGTGTCTTTGGGGCTTAGGATCATTACAAAAAAACTTTAAACTTGAAATACAACATCTTTATTGAAAACTTCCTTTACATGACCACTACATTCCTTCGTACTTAGCATTGTATGGGATAACCTGAGGACATGCATAAGAAAAGGGTGAGCTATAAAGCCCAGTAAGGGAGTAAACAATGAATAACATGAGGAGTGAAATACATGTTAGGCAATAGGCATATCAATAGAGAATAATAGAAACATGAACATAAAGGCATGATAAATCATGATAATCATAACATGGAAATGTGGCAACAACACTTAACATTGAATTAGCATGATCCAAGGCTCATTGCACATGGAGCATGAGTAAACCCTCATTGCACTTGAAGCACGAGTAAACCCTCGTTGCACTTGAATTAGCATGAGTCAACACTCATTTCACATGACGTATCATGATACTATACTTTACCCAATGCATTGGAGCGCTATAAAGGGCGCACCCTTCTTAAACATTTCATTTCATGCATAAGTGTGCCACATGGATCATAAAACATGGATTCATAAAACATAATCATTTCTTCCATGATAAAGGAATGTGGAATTCATACATGAAACTTTATAATCAATATGTAAATGTTCATAAAGGTGAATACCCTTGATGGAGAAATGGGCATGGTATTCACTACACAAAGACATTGGCTTAGAAAATCGGTGCGATTTCGGCAGGGTAACGGCGTGACATAAGAATTCATAAAAAAGGTTGATGAGAGAGAAAGAGGTTCCTCATCATATTTACATGTAATGTATAGTAAGGAGATCATATATATACATGTCCCAACAATAGAAATGGAATTTAGATTCATGATACAAAAGTATTGCTTGAATGTAAAAGAAGAGAGAGAAGTTCCTTTCGGAATTTCGGCATAGTAACGGGTGTACATGGGAGGCATTTAATGAGAGAGAAAGGGTTCTCCCATCATTCAAACAATAAGAGGGCAGTATGGGGGAGGTGTGAAACCATACCCCAACATTCATAATTGAAATAAAAAGGGCAATACAACTTAAAGAAAATTGACAAAAAAGAGAAAGGAAGAAAAAACCCTTACTTGGAAGTGTGCTTCCAAAGGCTAGAGAGAGGCTTGTGAGAGGCTTCTTGGGAGCTTGGGGCACCTTGAGAGGATTCTAGAGAGAGTAGGGCAGAGGTTGGACGAACTTCAAGGGCTTTGAGTGAGGAGGAAGTGGGAGCTTGGGTGGGTTTATATAGGAAAGGTGAGAGAATTCTTTATTATTTAGGTTTGGGACCCCCTTATATTAAAATAATCCAAACCACAAACCATCCCATGGTATTTGCCCATGGTTTCTGGAAAAGGAAAGAGGAAAACAATATTTTACAAGTACAAGGTCCGAACTTATTAAAAAATTAGGGTTGCTTATGTGGAGGTGAGTTACACTCCCATGGAAATTAATTTAAAAAGGCAAAGTGTTGAATAAGTCTTGAGGGCTCCATTAATGCTTTGAAAAGTGAGTCAAACAAACCCAAAACCTCATTATTTTAAGGATAAAACATATATTGGCCGAACATAAGGATTATGGTATTTTATTACATCACCATTGGGTCATTATGATGTCATAAAACACATTATATATTTAAATGGTATTTAATTTTTACCCAAAAATTTGACTGTCTCAGAAAATTATGAAAAATTCACCGTTGGATAATTTCGACGTCCTGATTCCAAAAATAATATTTATTTTATCTAAATAATTTTCTAAATATGTGAATTTTCACTTTTAAAATAAAAACCGACATTTATAAAAAATTCACGGGTTTTGACAGAAATGGCTTTCAAACCTTAATAAAAATTTTAATTGCATTCATAAAATTATAAGATCATTTATATTTAATAAAAATTAATTTAATATTAATAATAATATTTTATTAAAAAATTATTTAATTAAAAAATCCTTTAATTTAATAAAATATAATTCTTAATTAAATAATAACTAAAAACACCATTTGTACTTTAAAAACTAATTACAATGTATCAAAAATGACTAGAAATTATATTCATTATTATATACAAAAAAAAATAATGTACATGAACATGGTGCTACTTATTTGTTACATAACCCCTTAAAATAGCCGCATAAGACCTAAGGGTAAGGTGTTCGATGGTGACAGACTCTTGGGGTTGCTCGGATAACATCGCTCGAGTGGTAATCTCTATCAACTTCCATTTTTCCCGTAGACGATCACGTTCGAGCTTGACTTGATGAAGCTCAGCTTGGGCTTGGTCAAGGGCAAAGCCCAAAGACGCCACCTCTTTTCCGAGCTCCGACAAATGGGCTTTGTAAGGGGCAATTCTACTGGATGAGGCCATCACTTCCTTTTTCTGAGTATAAAATTGGTTCGTTAAAGCCTTATATTTAAACTACCCAGATGATCACTGTTCAACGGCTATAAAAGTAACGGTCACAAATCTTAAAGTAAAACTAAAAAAGTTGATATCTTATAAAAACATTTTTCATAAAGAAACATTTAACTGGATCAAGAGGGATTTTCCATTAATGAAATTTTGGGTCATTACAATTTTTAATCATAAAATGAAAATTATTCTTGAATGGTTATGATGGAGAAGTGAATTTTATCGCGTTCATGGAGACAGTAATCCGTTCGTACGCACGAGCGACAATATCATTATTTAGATGATAAAATTGTATGTAATTGGATGGTATATAATATATACAGAATAATTAACATGTTATATTTATTATTAAAATCAATTATACTCATTATTGTACCCATCTAAATAATGAAGTGTTGAACAACAAACTACACCACGACGTAGAGACGGTAAGTCGTACATACGCATGTATGGTGACTATTTCATTAATAGGGTAGATAGAATATTGAATATGGCTGTACCATATTTATAATAACACAAAAATTATATATAAGTTACTAGAGTTTTATTTTGGTATGGAAACAACAAAGAAAGAGGAAGGGGAATAAGAAAAGAACTTTGAAAGAGGTGATGAAATTATTACCTCTTCTTCAAGTTCTTACTTTTTAATTGATCAAAAGGGATCCTTAGGATAGATTTATGATCAAAATAAGGCCTATAGGTTAAAATTAGGGTAGTTTTAAAGATATTTGAGTAGGTTTTGGCCGATCCAAACGGCTTTGGAGGTGTTATTTTGGGATAAGGGGAAGTACCCTTTTATAAGATAAGTGAGGGTCACTTTAGGAAAATCTTGAAATATTAATTTATTATACAATAATATTAGGTTTATAATGGCTTAAAGAGGATTTATTTCTAGAATAAGTTTTTTTTGGGTCTAAAAACTCTCAAAATTGGGCTTTAGACCAGTTTAGGTCACCATATTAGCCTTATCTTTTAGATTTAACTCTGAGTTAAACAGTTTAACTTTTACCATGTATTCTTGTATTATTATAATAAATGGTTAATAAACTTACTATAAAAAACCAATAGAACCCCAAGTGGTTCATTATTGACATATATAACCTTATCTAAGTCATATGGTTGAAACTTATATTTTTAAGAATATTATAGCATTTAATAATATAGTATTTGTTTTAAAAACTCATTTATGTCAATTTTGACACTATTTGGTATTTTGTTTTTGTGAAAGTCATAACAACTTTATCACTTCGAAAAAAAATTATTTAATCAACCCTAACATGTCATATTAACCTATAAAAATATTTTAATGCATCAAAAGTCTCAATTTAAATTTATTTTTATATTTATAATATCAATTATTTTAATCATTTATTAATAAGGTAATTACTCCATCATCATTGTGTCTTAAATAAATTTAATTATTTAAAGTATAAAAAATATAAATAAAATACCATTATGTAGGAAATAGTCTTATCCTTATAATGAATATTTATAGTCTAATTTATCTTATGTATAACCCTATATTAAAAAACATTAGTTATGAAAATTTGAATTTAACACTTTTAACTCTTCTTTAAATAAAATAATAATAAATGTCCTAATCTAATCCAAGTGGAGAAAAGAGGATAATATTTTATTCCTAAGGTTTATTTTGGTCTAAAAAAACTTATCCAATAGAATTAGGACATTTTTTGGGGTAATTATAATATCATTTTTACCTTTAATTACCCTATTTACTTTTAACCGTGGTAAATAAAATTCAAAAGAAACTATTCACAATAAAAAATTATTTTGATCTTATTGAATCACATTTTACATACTGATGTCAACTGTTTCACTCTTATTTTTTAAATTCAATTCATAGAAGCGGTAAAAATACATTTTATGCAAATTTTTAAATTTGCCTAGAAGGTGGGTAAAATACGTTAAAATGTTCAATAAAATTTTATACATCTGATTTTATTATAAAATGACTCCAATGAATTACATTGAAATTATATAGGTATTATGTATCTATTTTGACCTGAAATAAATTTAAATAAAATAAATAATTATTTAAATTAAAAGTAGGTTTTGAACCATAACGCAGTGTTTTTCACTATTCATCAAAAATTGAAAGTTTTCAGAAAAAATACCAAAAATCCACCCTAAGATAATTTTGATATTACGAATCCAAAAATGTAGTCAATTTTGAAAAATATAATTTATAAAATTTCAAAAAGTGCGTATTACTATTCATAACAGCTAGTTTGATTGGTCATGGTGTGATAGAACTAAAGTTTCATACAGCACAATCTATTGAATTATTCAAAGAGAAACATACCGTGGAAGCTTGGGGTGTTACATTCATCCCTCCTTCAAATAATTTCATACTAAAAATTTCTAGAATACTGCTGCAAATAAGTATTTGGGTCATTCTTAATCATAACTTCCTCAGGTTCTCACATTACCTCTTCCATTTTATGGTTTCTCCATAGAACTTTCACCAGAAAAGTTGTCCGGTTTCTCAACACTTGTTCTATGGTATCAAGAATCCTGATAGGATCTTCACAATAAGACATATCAGGTTCCAGTTCTATTTTTTCATATGTGAGTACATGAGTTGGTTTAGACATGTATTTTCTCAATAGTGATACGTGGAACACATCATGAACTCTGAAGAGACTTGGTGGCATTTTCAAATGGTAGGTTATAACTCCAATTCATTCTAGAATTTTGAAATGTCTGATGTACCTGTGACTCAATTTACCCTTCTTACCAAATCATACAACACCCATCCAAGGAGATACCTTCAAGAAAACATGATCTCCTACTTGAAATTATAAATCTTTCCTTCGGTTATCAGCATAGCTCTTTTTCCTACTTTGATTTGTTTTGATATGGGTTTGGATAATCTTTACCTTTTCTTTGGTTTCCTCAACAAGTTCTAGGCCTACGAGTCTTCTTTCTCCAACATCATCCCAACAAGTTGGTGTACGACATCACTTTCCATATAATGCTTCATATGGTACCATCTAAATACTTGAAAGGAATCTATTATTATAAGAAAATTCTACCAGAGGAAAATATTGATCCCAAATACCTTTAAAGTCAAGTGAACAAGATCTCAACATGTCTTCTAAGGTTTTAATAGTCCATTCTGATACTCCGTTAGTTTGATGGTGGTAGGCCATGCTTAAAAAAATTTCAGTATCCAAGATTTCTAAAGACTTTTCCAGAATCTTGATGTGAAACGAGGATCGCGATCAGAAACAATCGATTGGGGTACTCCATGAAGTCTTAAAACTTCATTAATATATAATCTTTCTAAATGTTCAAGTGGTAAATCTTCTCTTATATCAATAAAATGCACTGACTTGGTAATATGATCTATAATGACCCATATTTCATCATTCCTTATAAGAGTCTTCTGTAGCCCCCTGACAAAGTCCATCGTAATATCATCCCATTTACTCTAGTATGGGAAGAGGTTACATGACTCCTCTAGGATGTTGTCTTTCAGCCTTCACCTATTGACAAACCATACATCTTGACACATAATTAGCAATATCCCTCTTCATGTTGTCCCACCAAAAATATTCCTTCAAATATTTATACATCTTAGTGCTACCAGGGTGTATAGAGAAATTGGAGCTATGAGAATCATCCAATAATTCCCTTTTTAGATCAGGTATGTCAATAACACAAAGTCTCTTCCCAAATTTCAAAATTCCATCTTCATATAAAAATTCAATCAATCTACCATCATTCACAGCTTTAATTTTCTTTTGAAACTCCTCATCATCAGTTTGAGAAATTTTTATCCCTTTCTAGTAAAGATAGTTTGGAAACTGTTTGAAAAAGTATTGATGTTTCACCATCTATGATTGTTCTCATATCCATCTTTACTAGATCCATGAACGTAGGATCCCTTTAAACACTCATATTGTTGAAAACTCAATGATCCTTTCTGCTCAAAGCATCTGCCACCTTATTTTCCTTCCCCGGGTGGTAGTGTATAGTGCAATCATAATCCTTGAGTAGTTCAAGCCATCTTCTTTGCCTCATGTTGAGTTCTTTTTGTGAGAAAATATACTTCAAACCCTTATGGTCAGTATAAATCTCACATTTTTTACCATAGAGATAGTGTCTTCATATCTTCATAGAAAATATTATAGTTTCTAACTCAACATCATGAGTGGGATACTTTTGTTCATGAATTTTTAGCTGTCGTGATGCATAGACAATAACTTTATCATTCTGCATAAGGACACATCCAAGTCCTTTCTTTGAAGAATCACTATAAATAACAAACCCATCATTCCTCGATGTTAGAGTTAATATAAGAGAATTTACTAATCTTCTCTTCAGTTATTAAAAACATTCTTCACACTATTTTGTCCAAACAAATTTAACCCCTTTACGTGTGAGCTAGGTTAATGGGTTAGCCAATCAGGAAAAATTCTGGAAGAAATTCCGATAATAACCTGCTAAACAAATAAAACTGCATAACTCAGTTATACTCATCGGTGTTGTACTTTATTTTATTTATATTTTCTTGGAAGGATAAACATAGATTCCATCCTTAGAGACAATATGTCCAAGAAAAGAAATCTCTTAAATCCAAAATTCACACTTGCTAAACTTCCCATATAATGTATTTCTTCTAAGATCTTTTATAATAGCACACAAGTTATTTTCATGATCTTCTTAGATTTTATAGTATACTAAGATATAATCAATAAATAACACTAAAAATTCATCAAGATATTCCTTGAAAACTCTATTCATTAGATCGATGAAGAAAGAGTTTTCATTAATCAGTCCAAAAGTCATTACTGTAAACTCATAATGTCCATACCTAGTATGAAATATTGTCTTTGGAATGTCTTCCTTCTTCACACACAACTAATGATATCCATATTGAAGGTCAATCTTTGAAAAATATTGAACTCCATGAAGTTGGTAGAATAAATCATAAATGTGAGGTAGGGGATACTTATTCTTTATTGTTATAGCATTGATCTCCCAGTAGTCAATGCACAACCTCATAGATCCATATTTCTTCTTAAAAAAGAACAGGGTCTCCCCATGGAGAAACACTAGGGTGAATAAATCCTTTATTACTCAATTCCTCTAGTTTTTATTAGTTCCACTAATTCCAAAGTGGCCATTCTGTAAGGGGTCTTCGATATGGGCATTGAACTAGGAATTAAATAAATGGAAAACTCAATTTCTCATTCTAGAGGATCTCCAGGTAAATCCTCTAGAAACACATCAATATATTCTTACACAATAGGTGAATCCTCTATTTTAATATTCATTTCCTCACCCATAGTTATTTCACTCTCTTCATCCCTAATAATTTAATTTATTAGAGATACTAGGGGTGGATCTAGATAAGAATCAGATGGTGACATCTCTGCTCTAAAGATAATATACTCCTTATCATCATCGAAAATTGTAACCTCCTTCTTATAATAAATTTTAGCATCATGGTTTGAAATCCAATCCACACCAATAATTATATCAAATCCAATCTTGGGTATGAAAATGAGATCAGCAGATAAAGCATATTTATATTCCCTAATGGAACTGATTCACAAAACTTTGTTGCAATGATACTTCCCTTAGAAGTTTTGACTGACAACTCCCTTATTAAATAAAATTGGAAATATCTAATTTTCGTAGAAAAATGGGAAGATATGAAACAATTCGATGACCCAGAATCAAATAATGCATTGGCTAAATTTGAGTGAACCATTAAATTACCTACCACCACGTCATTCAGAGCTTCAACCTTAGCAGTAGTGATCGCGTAATTTTTTCCTTTCTCCCTTGGCCTTTTTTGAGGTAATTTTCCTTGGATCTTAGGAAGTTCATTTAAATGATTACCAATTTCATTACAATTTTAGCACTCAACATTGACAACCTCTTTATTTCCCTTACAATCACAAGCTTCGTGGCCTTTTTAAGCACACTCGTAACAGACTCTCATTCCCTTCAGGAAAGTACTGGGTGTTTCTTCCCACATTTACTGCATGATGAAAATTAAACTTTTCCCTTATTTCCCTTTATTCCATTTTCAGAGTTTTCAATAGATTTCTTCCTCTCATGATTTTCTTTAAATTAATAATACTTAGATAATTCCTTTTCTGTCTTGATAGCACATAATACAATATCTTCGTACTATGAGAAGGATTATGAGACTAATTATTGATAGATAAATGGTTTTAACCCATCAAATAATCGATTAATATTACTCATTGGGTTACTTATATAATCTGAAACATGACTTTCTAACCTCATAAAGTTATCCCCATACTTTACAACATTCTCATCCTCCTTTTTCCTCAGACTCAGAAATTTTCTTTCCATATTTGTTCGATGGTCACGAGGAAATTATTTTTCTAATAAAATCTCTTTAAACTCCCTCCATTCCATATTTTATACTTCTTCATCCTTCTTTGTGTTTTGAATTAATGACCCCCATTGATCTGTATCTCCTATGAGGTGATAAACTACCATGAAAACTTTTTCCCTTTCGCTACTCCCCAAAGAATTAAATATTTTCTCTAAGGAACTTATCCATTTCTCAGCTACAAATTGATTTTTAGTCCTATTAAATTTTGGTGGTTTTTTCCTCATGAAGCAGTCTAACATCTATCCTCTACTTTTTGGATCATGGTGCTCTATACGGGTAAGGTTATTATTCATAACCTGAGTGAGTTGTCCCAGTATGGTTATAAGTTGTTCAGTACTAGTTGCATCACCATCTCCACTATAATTATCTTGAGTAAAATGGAAATCCCTGCATGGATTATGTGTGTTGATATAGTTTTCATTCCTTCCACTGGGTGCCATTTCTAAATAATGGAATACACTAGATTAGTTTATGAATCGCAATACATAATTCCAAACAAGTAAAATACCTAACAAAAATTGAACAGTTAATGCATATAATCCATAATCAAAAAAATGTGTTCTTTGAGGAATTATTTACTCCTAAATCCTTCATAATGGATTGTAAATAAAATGTGAATTATCCTAATCATATCCCTCGGGAGTGTTGTAACCAAGAATGCAGCAAGCCCCATTTCCGTGCACCAGTTCCCATTCAAATCTAGCTCAAAGTGGTGTTTTCGGGTTTTACTCCTAGATACATCTGTGCTAGAGACACCTCTACCTTCTCTTATCCATATAGGGATGTATTTCTTTGAAAATTCAAAAAATATCTACTCTACCAAAATTCTAGGAAGTTATTCTATACTAATCCTCAAAGTTTATCTTAGGGTAATGTTCTCTAACCAGAGTTTTTCTAAATCTAATTTACATTGTTTGAACTAAACTTCCTCTGAAACCAACTATAATTCCCTGACCCTAGTTACCCAGAGTCAGTGCATTATTACGTACTATTTTCATGATCATAAGAGATCAAGTCTCTAAATACCGATTATTTTAGTAACCTTGGAAGTAATAGATATATACATAATTTTTACATTACATCATGAAATAAAAAAACAACATTATGTCCCCTTTGAACACACTCATATCCTTTTGACTATCCCTTTTGGTTAATCATAATATACTTATTCACATCATGGAAAAAATAAAACATAATAAAGGGGTGTGCTTAGATTCTTAGTAAGAATAACAATATAGCGGAAACTATCATAAATAAGCATAAACATTTAAGGTGGCGTATAAGACTAAAACACAAGCCTTTTAAACTTAAAATTCATCATAATATGTCAAAGATAAATCAAATAATTTCATTTACTTATTCTCATGGATATTCTACTAGTCTAATAATAACATTTAATATCAATAGCTAATTTCAAAATGATGTAACGCATAATATCGGACATCATAACAACATAGTCAAGGCCTCGTGCCAAACAACAAATAATATTTTTTCAAGGCCTTATGCCAAAACACTAGTTTGTCTCATTAGACCTACCGATGCATTTGGGAGCTATAGTGGGCTCCACCCATCACTTACTAAGTCCAATTCATTCCTCATATGAAAAGTTTGAAACATAATATAAACATCTGTATTCAAACTCAAATAAAAAATGTCAATACTTTAACCATAAACCATGAATGGTATAAAAATAGCACATCCACAGTCAAACATATCACAAAAACTTCAATATAATATGGAATATTTTATCATAATAAATCAACTTCAATCAAATGTAAAATCCAATGAAGGATGTTGACATAGATGAAATCAATCCAAAAAACTATTTGAGTGAAATATTTATTCCTATATTAAAATCATTCAAAAGAAAAGAAAACAATTATTTTGAAAATATTCTTATAATCTTGTAAGGGAAGCTTCTAAGGTGTTATAACTACAAAAAAATAGCTGCACCCACTGTATAAGTTAAAAAAACATTTTTCCTTAATTTGTCGAAAAGGACATAAAGTAACTTGTTTGGAAAGAGATAGAAATATTCCTTAAAAATGATTTTTTTAAAATTAAAACAATGGTATAAATGAATTTAACCCATATTCTTGTAAATAGAAAAAAAAAATTGAGATGTTTTTTTAAGAAACATGGATGTGGATGATAAAGAGGTCCCAGTAGATACTCATGTATAAACAACCTCGAATAATAAAGAGATTGTAAAGTTAACCCTTGACTTGTACTTTTCCTTGGTTGAGGGTAAGTTAAACTCATGTATAATATTTAAATAATTGTTATTTAATTATACAAGAACCACATAGATAAATATTATATCATATATGATCTTTTAATATTTCTTTGTTAATAATATTTTAGTAGCATCATTGTTTCGGGTGTTAACGGATTCGTTTTCCTTTATATGTTTTATTACATTAGTCATGTTTGTTATGGATAGGATGTATTTGATTCATATTCATAATTATATTTATTTTTTAAACATTATTTTTAATCATAAAAATGAAAATTATTCTTGAATGTTTATGATGGGGAAATGAATCTTATCACGTTCGTGGAGACGGTAATCCATACGTACACACGAGCGACAATATCATTATTTTGATGGTAAAATCATAAGTAATTGGTTTATATATCATATATACAGAATCCTTAACATTTTATATTAATTATTAACATCAATTATAATTATTATTATACTCATACAAATAATTAAGTGTTTAATAACAAACTACACCACAACGTGGAGACGGTAAGTCGTGCGTACGCACGTATGGTGACTTTTCCATTCATAGGATGGATAGAATAATGAATATGGTTGAACTATATTTATAATAACATAAAAGTATGTATAAAGTAATGGAGGTATTATTTTTTTATGGAAACAATAAAGAAATATAGAGTGTAAGAAGAAAAGAACTTTGAAATGGGTGATGAAATTATTACCTCTTCTTTGGGTGCTTCCTTTTGATTTGATAAAATGGGCTCCTTAGGTTGGATTTATGATCAAATTAAGGAATATAGGTTTAATTTAGGGTATTTGGGAAGATATTTTAGAAGGGGTTGTCCAAGAAAAATGGATTTGGAGGTGTGATTTTGAGAGAAGGGGAATAACATTTTATAAGAGAGGTGAGGGCCACTTTAGGAAAATCTTGAAATTTTTTTTATTATACAATCGTATTCGGTTTATAATGGATTAAAAAAATTATTTAAAGTATAAGGTTGGGATGGGTCTAAAACCTCTCAACCAATAGGTGTTAGAAAGGTTTAGGTCACCATATTGACCTTGTCTTTTAGATTTAACTCTTAGTTAAATAGTTTAACTTTTACCATGTATTCTTGTATTATTATAATAAATGGTTAATAAACATACTATAAAAAGCCAAGATAACCCCAAGTAGTTCATTATTGAAATATATAAGATTATTTAAGGTATTTTTCTGAACCTTATATTTTTAGGAATATTATATCATTTAATAATATAGTATTTGTTATAAAAAGTCATTTATGTCAATTTTGACACTATTTGATATTTTGTTTTTTTAAAAGTCATAAAAACTTTATAACTTCAAAAAAAGATATTTAATCAACCCTAACATGTTATATTAACCAAGAAAATTAGTTTAATTCATCAAAATCATCAATTTATATTTATTCAGATATTTATAATATCAATTATTTTAATCATTCATTAATAAGGTAATTATTGCATCATCATTGTGTCATAAATAAATTTAATTATTTAATGTATAAAAATTATAAATAAAATAAAATTATGTAGAAAATATTTTTATATTTCTAATGAATATTTATAGTCTAATTTATATTATGTATAACCCTATATTAAAAATGTTTTATTTATGAAAATTTGAATTCAACACTTTTCACTCTTCTTTAAATAAAATAATAATAAATGTTTTAATCTAATTAAAGTGGATACAAGAGGATCATATTTTATTAATAAGCTTGATTTTGGTCGAAAAACCCTTATACAATATAATTAGTACATGTGTTAGGGTAATTATAATATCATTTTTATCTTTAATTGCCCAATTTACTTTTAACCGTGGTAAATACAATTCAAAAGTTACTATTCAACAAAGATTATTTTCATCTTATTGAACCACGATTTAATTAATAATTTCAAACATGTCTCTCAGATTATTGAAATTCAATTCACAGAAGCTGTAAAATTACGTTTTATGGAAATTTGCAAATATGCCTAGAAGGTGGGTAAAAGACGTTAAAATATTCAATAAAATTTTACACATCTAATTTTATTATAAAATGACACTAATGAATTACATTGAAATTATATAGTAATTATGTATCTATTTTGACCTAAAATAAATTTAAATAAAATAAATAATTATTTTATTAAAAATTAGGTTTTAAACAATAACGTAGTGTTTTTCACTATTCATCAAAAATTAAAAGTTTTTAGAAAAATACCAAAATTTTCCCCAAAGCTAATTTTGATATTCTGAATCCAGAAATGAAATCCATTTTGAAAAATAAAATTTATAAAATTTCAAAAAGTGGGCATTACTATTCATAACAACTAGTTTTATTGGTCGTGGTGTTCTAGAACTCGAAGTTGCATACAACGCAATCTATTTCATTATTCAAAGAGAAACGTACCATAGAAGCTTGGGGTGTTATAGAAAATGACTATGATTTATATCTATCAACACCCATGCATTTCTTAGTAGCGAGGGCTACAGTATTCAATATCCATAATTCCATGCTACACAATAGACCACTTCTAACATGTCATTTCAAAGTGTTGATTAATCTATCCCATGAGCTGAGCATCGAGCTACCTGTTCCAATCGATGGTGAAGATATTGATAAGACTGAACAAGATCTTGGAACATTCATTGCATGGTCACTACAACTTGTAAAAAACATGTCTAAAAGTAGTTATTCATTTCCAATTTATTTTTCAAGATAAACCTTTAACATTTAGTGAAAAAATATTGAACTGATGAATGTTATTATAGATGAACATAGGGAAGGGGGTGAAAAGAAAGAATAGATCAAAACCATATCAAGGATCAACCAACCAATCAAAATGATTTACCAAAAGCACCTTAAACCCAACCATTCTATATCCGCATTTATTATCATTGCAGGCTCATGTGAATATGAAGTAGAAAGATGGTGGGGCTCACACAATCCATTTTGAGGAAAATATGTACAGTGGGGAAGATCCATATTTCATTAGTATTGAAAATGTAAGTGAAATCCTGGAGCATGATTAGCTAGGAGGCTCAGTTGTAAATGTATACATGAGGTATGTTTTCATGATTTGATTTTCCAAAAGCTGATATACTATGATAATTATGATTAAATACATTTCATATTTTTCACAGACATATATATGGAAAAAATGAAGTTATTTCTTCATGAACAAAAATTTGGACTTCTTAGTCCTCACGTCACCTCTAAAAAAATAAAAAATAAATATAGAATCCAAGAAAGAGGGTGAAATAGTAGCAGGCCTACTCAAATAATTTAACAATAAAAATATGGATGAAAAGTATTCTTAATACCAACAATTCAAGGGTAAAACTATACAATTTAATCATATAAAATGTATTTTAATTTATTTCATTACTTTTTCCTTTTTTAGGCAGCATTGGATGCTCATTGCGGTCAATTTGGATACTCCAAAGATTTATTTCTTGGATTCAATGCATGAATATCCAAAAAACTAACCACAAATGATGGTGTTTTTCAATTTGTAATACACTACATTCAACATTTTCAAACTAAACATCTAGTTATGTAATTTATATTATCTTTTAATAAGGATTTTCTTATTATAGGGCAGTGTGTGAATGTATTCTACATCATGGAATGAGGCTAGGGGAAAAGGACAAGAAACATCACAAGTACTACGAATGGATACAAATTAAGGTATATATAATGGGATTTAACTATATAAACACATATAAAAAAACTTATTTTTCTCAATGTTTCGACATTATCTGAAAAAATCAAAAAATATAGACTATGGTTATTATGTTTGTAAATTTAAGAAACAGATCATATTCCATGAACAAACCAGCATCCCGGAAGAGGTATTTTTGAAGATAATTACTATTTAATTTAAAATATTTATTAATCCTTTGTGTATTTATATTTTTTCAGTACTAACAAAATTTCTGAAAATAATCATATTCACAATATGAGATGTATTTGTTTATAAATGAATTGGCAGCATACCTAATGGAAGAATATACAGAAATAGCATGAAGATGTGACCGGTTTGACTCAAAGTGTCTATTTTTATTTAAAATTGTCAGTATTTTTAGTAAAAACATAACTGGCATACTAAAAACTAAGAAAATGAATTATTATTATTTTGATACTTTATTAAAACGATCCATAAGTCAGTTTTAATGTTTAGTAATCAACCACACCTCAATCCAACACATGGTGTGACCATTATGACTTTAAGTGTGTATTTTTATAACAAATTAACAATAAATTTAGCAAAAAGAAAAATTGGCATACTAAAAACAAATAAAACTAATTTATATTGTTTTTATAATTTATTACAACAATCTATCAGTCATTTGTGATGTGTAGGAATCAACCACACCTCAATCCGACAAACAGTGTGACTGATATGACTAAAATTGTCTGTTATCAGTTAAAAATTGACATTTTAGCTCAAAACGCATCACTCGTTGAAAACCAATAAAACTCTATCTAATTTTCTTCATAATTTATGAAATTTATTAATAAGTTCTTTGTTATGTGTATAAAAGAGTATCATGTCAGACCGATGCACGATGCGACCGGTATGACTCAAAATGCATGTTTCCATTTTGAAATGATATTTTAGTAAAAAAACACAGCAGGCATACTATAAAATGATAAAACACCTTTATATTGTTTTTATAATTTATTAAAACTATCTATATGTAATTTTTGAAATTTAGGAATCAACCACACCTCAATACCACACATGGTGTGACCATTATAACTTTAAGTGTGTATTTTTATAATAAATTAACAATAAATTTAGCAAAAAGAACAAGTGACATACTGAAAGTAGAGAAAAAGCATTCAAATTGTTTTGATAATTTATTAAAATGAACCATCGGTATTTTGTGACATGTAGGAATCAACCACACCTCAATCTGATGAATAGTGTGACCAATATGACAAAAATTTTCTCTTATGAGTTTAAAATTGACATTTTAGCTCAAAATGTGTCACTCACTGTAAATCAAGAAAACTCTCTATGATTTTACTAATAATTTAGAAAAATGATTCATAAGTTATTTGTGATGTGTTTGAAGCAATCTCATGTAAAACCAATTCACGATGCAACTAGTATGACTCAAAATGTGTGATTCTATTTTGATATGATATTTTAGAAAAAAACACATCTGGCATACTAAAAACTAAGAAAATGCATTCAGATTTTTTTGATACTTTAATAAAATTATCTATAAGTCATTTGTGACATATAGGAATCAACCACACCTCAATCCGACACATTTTGTTACCGTTATGACTTTAAGTGTGTATTTTTATAATAAATTAACAATATATTTAGCAAAAATAACAAGTGACATTAAGAAAACCGAGAAAATGCACTAAGACTATTTTGATACTTTAGGAAAATGAACCATCTATCATTTTTTATGTGTATAAATCAAAAACACATCAATATGACAAACAGTATGATCGATATGACTAAAAGTGTTTGTTATTAGTTCAAAATTAACATTTTAGCTCAAAACGTGTCACTCACTGAAAACCAAAAAAACTTGATCTGATAATCTTCAAAATTTAGGAGAATAATTCATAAGTTCTTTGTGACATGTATGAAGCAGTCTCATGTCAAATTGATGCACGATACAACTGGTATGACTCAAAATGCGTGTTTTTAGTTTGAATTGATATTTTAGTAAAAAAACACAACCCGCATACTAAAAACTGAGAAAACACATTCAGATTGTTTTGATACTTTTTGAAAATGATCTAAAAGTCATTTTTGACATTTAGGAATCAACCTCACCTCAATATGACACATGGTGTGACTGTAATGACTTTAAGTGAGTATTTTTATAATAAATTAACAATAAATTTAGTAAAAGGAACAAGTGAAATACTGAAAACTAAATAAATGCATTCGGGTTGTTTTGACACTTTAGTAAAATGATCCATCATTTATTTTGGAAATGTAGGAATCAACCACACCTCATGTAGCATCCCCAACCTGGAATCCATTAAACAGTTGCTTTGATCTAGTTATTTACATGACCTTAAGTGCACCTCCCCATACGCCAAAGGTTGTCAACAAGCACTGGGGGTCTAAATACTCAATTAGGAAGACTATACTTTATTTTTATCATAGTAATCCACAACAGAAGATAAAAAAAGTTGAATAATAATCACTAATACTAGAACATGCATAAAGAACCATTCCCCAAAATGGGGTACATCCATGCCCAATAGTAAGTATGCCAATCCATGATACAAGTGAAAAAATGAACAAAACCCAAAATGAAGACAAACTATAAAATCCCCAAAATGGTCCTGACACCAAGTCTGGGTCCTCCTCCACGCACACCCATGCCAACCCAACTACTTAGAAAGGTATTTTTCCCTTCTCCAAACCTAAAAACATGAATTCTGATTAGGTACCCAATGGCGGCCTGAGCAGATTGTGAGTACAACTCAGTAGGCCACAACCAATGATGTCTACAAAATATCTGGTATTAGAAATTGTGCATGAAAGAGAGAAATGAATATTTAACATCAAGGAAAAGATTAAGTTCCCTTAGCCAGTTTAGATCCATTACTAACATTTATTACCATTTCCATACATTACCTTTTTATCCCATTTTCCATTACTTACCATTTCCAATACATTTAACATGGGTTCATCAAGCACAAAAAGTTACACAGGCTCAAAGTACATAATCTCATGAATGAGGAAAAACACACTATTATCTTATCTCAAAAGGACTATCTTCCTTATGTCAACCATATTCTCAACTCGAAGCCTCAGTCTGGGTGGATGAAACTGTTAAGGGAATAGAGCTTTTTTCCCCTTCCCTAACCCATACATTAAGTGTGGAGTTTAGAGCCTCAATCCAACTCGTCCCATGGGTGTAGAAACTCAAGTCAATACCCCACTCTACCAAGCCATTTGCACATTATATATATATATATATATGTATATTCATAAACCATTCACACAACATCGCAACAATTTCCCAAGGGAAACATAAATCATAATAATAATATGGGAGTTAATACCATGCCTTAACCCATTAACACATTTACCACATTCCACAACTTTTATCCACTTAGCTTGATTCCCCTTTTTATCATTCTTATCTCACTAAGAATTCATTCATTGTGCCTATCTCACTAGGCTTCATTAATTTGTCCTAACTCATTAGGCTTCATTACTAGGCTCATAATATGTTTCATTATGGTCTTTAATAATTTCCATGCTAACCCAATATCCCTTAGGTTATTACTAAGCCTAGGGGAATCACCTATCTTCTACTCCAACACAATCCATCACATCAACGTGTTTATCAAGGGCTCAACATAAATACACAACAATCTCACTTGTTCTTTACAAAAACCCTAGGTTCAGAAAAGTCATAACACCCCATGGGTTGCCCTATATTAATCTCATAAACCTTGACACATCCCATGGGGATATTGAGGGTTTCCATTTACCTATTTAATAACCATTTTACTATAAAATTCCAAGGGTGATCAAAACATACCAAGAGACACCCAAGAACAGAACCACACATGCATAAATCCTCAAATAAACCAAAGGATATAACTTGTAGACCACCTACCTCGATTCTATGGGTGAAAACACTCATAATCAAGCCCTTATTTTCTGCTTCAACCTATATCTCACCCAAAGAGTAGGGTTTTAGAGCTTTAGAAGGAGAGGAGAAGAAGATACAAACCCTAAACTCAAAAGAGAAGAAAGTATGGGATTAGCCTTACCTAGAGCTTTGATCTATAACCAACAGCACCAAAAATGCCTTAAAATGAGTTAGATCATGTCTTGGAGCTCTTGGGATATTTGGTTCATTCCTAGAGTGAAGAGGGGAGAAATGGGAGGAAATCCCAAGTTGGGGTTAAAAATCCCAGAGTGGAAAATTGTAATTTTTTTAAAAGATTCTGGGTTGCACGGTTTACCCGCACGTTTTTTCAAACTGTGTGAAAACCATGCATGGGCCACTATCTAAAAACCCACCTCCTTCATGGTTTCCTAGGTTGTCTGCATGGTTAGCACTAACCGTGTGCAGACCATGAGGCCTACCCAGAAAACCCCTTTTTCTCTATTTTTCATGTATTTAACCCTTGGAACATCCCCAAGCCTCTTTAAGAACTTGGGTAAGCACTTAATCAACCAAAACAAGGGATTTAATCCAAAATGTAAATCAGAACATGCCTTTTCAAGATTTAGGATCCTACAACCTCCCCACCTTATATCGTCTCGTCCTTGAGCCGAGCTCTCAAGATTTGTTACACTTCCAAGAAAAAGAGATCGGGCCACCGAGCCCACATATCTAATTCCCACTCCAAAGTTTCTTCATGAACATTCCCATGCTACCATAGTACTTGAACAAATGGCACAACATTACCCTGCAATACCTCACTATGATCCACAATACGAACTAGATTCTCCTCAAAGGACGCATCAGCCTCAAGATCAACATCCTCAGCATCCAACACGTGACTTGAGTTAGTATGATACCACAGAAGCTACAAAACATGAAAAATATCATGCATCCCACTATACCGTTGTGGAGGAGCCAATCAGTATGCCACTGACTCTATCCCCTCCAAAATATCAAACATCCCCATATACCTGGGTGCTAACTTTCCCTGCTTTTGAATATATCGGTGACCCAACCTTGGCGACACCCGAAGGAACACACTATCACCGAACTCAAAATCAAGATGTATATGCCTCTGATCTGCATATGACTTCTGTCTGATCTGAGCTGTTGCCATCTATTTTTGAATCAATCCAACTTTATTTAAAGTACCCTGCACGAGAGTCGGTCCTAATAGCTCAGATTCACCATCTCCAACCAACATAACTAAAATCTACATGGCCTCCCATAGAGAGCCTCAAATGGTGACATCTGAACCGTAGCTTGAAAACTGTTGTTGTAGAAAAATTCAATAAGAAACAGGTGCTTCTCCCATGAACCACCTAAATCCAAAACAGAATCCCTCAACATGTCTTCCAACACTTGGATTGTACGCTTTGACTACCAGTTCGTCTGCAGGTGGAAATTCATACTCAAACGCACCTGAGTACCAAGTTCCTTTTGCAACCCTTTCTAGAAGCGTGATTTGAAATGAGGATAACGATCCAATATTATAGTCTGTGATACACCATGAAACTATACTATTTCCCAAACATACAACTCACCCAACTGTTCAAATGTATAAGTCTCCTAAATTATTAATAAATGAGCCGCTTTTGTTAATCGATCAACAACCACCCAGATTGCATCATTCTTCTAAGGAATCCTTATAAGACCCACCACAAAATCCATCATCACATCATCCCACTTACATTATGGAATGGGAAATGGATGTAACAAAACACATATGTGTTGATGCTCAGCCTTCACCTACTGATAGGTAAGGAACTGTGCTACAAAGCCCACAACTTCCTTTTTCATTCCCGACCACCAAAACTGCCCACAGAGATCATGATACATCTTGGTCAAACCAGGATTCACTACCATTTTTATGCATAGAACTCGTGCATCAACTCTTCCTGCATTCATACCGGCACAGCCACACGGCCATGAATACAAACAACCCCATCTGCACCAACGGCACAACCAGAAGGTGACTCCCCACCTTTAAGTCTTTCCTTCATGGAAAAAAATTCAAGATCATCAAGATGAATTTCCCTAACTCGGATTGAAAGTGTAGACTCAATATCCATGGGATCAAGATTCACCTGACCATTTTCCATCCGCACCAATAGGTGCATCTCTGCAAATAAATCCATCACCCTCCACTCAGTGCTGGATTCCTAAACCACCTAGTTCTAAGCTTTCCTGCTCAAATCATCAACAACATTGTTCCCTTTCCCTGGTGTATATACCATCTCAAAGTCAAAAGACTAGAGGTACTCAACCCATCTTCACTACTGAAGATTCAAATCCCACTATGAAAAGATATACTTTAAACTCTTGTGATTGGTATACACTGTGGACCATTCCCCCAACAAGTAGTTCATCCATCACTTTAAGGCATACACTACTACAGCCTACTGAAGATCTTGAGTGGGATAGTTATGCTCATGGGGTATCAATTTCCTCGACCCATAAGCCATAACCCATACATATTGCATCAACATAGGCCCAAGGACGATACCAGACGCATCACAAAATAGGACATACTTCTTACCTAGCTCAGGTAAGATCAAGATCGGTGCGGTCTTTAGTAGATTTTTCAACTCTTGAGAGGCGTTCTCACAAGCCTCAGGCCCCTCAAACTGGATTCCCTTCTTGGTAATCCCAATTTTTTTATGGACGAGCAAGAGAAATCCTGGATGAACCTCCGATAATACCCGGACAAACCTAAAAAACTCTGAGCATATGAAAAACTCTTGGGATGCTCCTAAGACATAATAGCCTGCACTTTCTCTTGATCTACTGACACACCTACCTCATAGATTATGTGACCCAAAAAATGCACTTCTCTAATCCAGAACTGACACTTTGATAGCTTGGCATATAGTCGATGCTCTCTTAGTGTACTCAGAACGATGTCAATATGTTGGGCATGATCATCATGAGTTTTCGAGTACACCAAGATGTCGTCAAAAAATACAACCACAAACTGATCTAGATAACGATGAAATATTCAATTCATCAAAGCCATGAACACCACTGGTGCATTGTTTAAGCCGAAAGGCATCACCAAAAACTCAAACAACCCATACCGACTCCTAAAAGCTGTCAGCGGTACGTCATAAGGCCTCACCCTCAACTGGTGATAACCTAATCATAGATAAATCTTATAAACCACTAATGAACCCCTCAATTGGTCAAACAGGTCATTAATTCTAGGAAGAGGGTACTGATTTTCACCTTCATTTGATTTAACATACGATAATCAACACACAGCCTTAACAACCTATCATCCTTCTTTTAAAAAAAGCACAGGAGATCCCCCAAGGAAACGTTCTAAGATGTATGAACCCCTTATGCTCAAACTCCTCAACATGAAACTTTAACTCTTGGAGTTCTGTTAGTTCTTTTCAATATGGCCGAATGGAAACTGGATCTGCTCCCGACAGCAACTCAAGCGTGAACTCAAAATCCCTCTCGAGTGGAAACCCTAATAAATCCTTAGTAAACACATCCTAAAACTGATCCACTACTGGAGGGAAGACAAACTATTCCTCTACTTCATCATAAAGCACAAGGCAAGCTACTTGAGCTGTGAACCTACCCAACTACTAAAAAAATGGTCTTGCACAACCTGCTCGAACATCCCACTCTTCACGATGGACATAAACATCACCCTCAAGTGACCTGAATGGTACCCTACTATGATAACAATCTATGTGAACTCGATACAACACCAACCAGTCCATACCCAAGATTAGGTCAAATCCTGGCATCTTGAGAACGAACAAGTCCCATAGGAAATGATTTCTATTGACTTTCAGAGTATATACCTTACGCTGCCTGATATCTTCCTTTCACACCCCAAACAGAGTGTCAATCGACATAACCCCCCACACACTCTCTACAGGAAAACCCAACACTCCCACAAACTGAGAAGAAATAAAAGAGTGTGCAGTCTAGTGTCAAATAATGCACTAGTAACCATAGATGATACAAAGATCATACATCAAACAGTATATGGCCCAGCCTCTCCATCACTAGGTGCAAACTGAACTACATGAATCTGACCTGCCTTCATACCCTAGGCTCCAACCTGTGTGCCATGTACTGCACTGCCCTGTGGATGTGAGTGATTCGGCCCTGGAGTTACACATCCAACGCCCCTGACAGTACGGACTGTGGAGCTCTAACTACTTGTCTAATATAGAGCAACTGATCCCTTGCATCTACTTGGAATCTTTCTGACACCAAAATCCTTGATCACCTACTGAAGGTTCCTACAGAACCTTTGCACGTGTCCCAATCTGCCGCACAACCAACACCAACTAGAGGTCGAGGACATTGTCCATGTATGTGCCCCGTCCTGCCACACTGATAGAAGAACACCTAATCACCACCCTGATAGGTTGACCCACTATTCTGACCACCTTGCACAATTCTTCCCTACTGAAAGCTTCCAAAACAACGATTTTGGCCCTCGAAAGCTGCACCACTTGTCTGCCCAACTGGAACGATAATCCCACTACCTGAATCTCCCTTTAGGTTCCCTTCTGAGATCAGTGCTTGTTCCACTACCTCTGTAAACTTCTTCAAGTGAAAGATATTCACCTGAGACCTGATCTCATGTCTCAACCCATCCTAGAAATGTCTCGTAACTTTTGCCTCAACCTCCACCAATACTGAAACAAATCATCACAGGTCTGTGAAGCATCCAGCATACTCCATCACCGACATCGATTCCTGAGTCAGGCTCATGAACTCTGCAGCCCACTCTTTCCTCAAATTATCTGGGTAAAAATTCCTAAGAAACATTTCTTGGAAATCTTTCCACAACATCCTCTTATCCTTCTTAGTCTGATCCAAGATTTCCCACCAATGATTTTCTTATACCCACAACATATACATTTACAACTTGAATCGATTCCCATCAAGTGTCTTGAGATGGTCAAGTATTTTCTAGGAAAAATCTATCCAAAACTCTACAACCTCTGGCTCACCCTATCTAGTAATGGTCAGAGGGTGCTGCAGCTGAAACCCTTTTGTCAACTGAAACATACTCGATGCAACCCACCCAAGGTATCGATCTATCATCTGCAAAAAACGATCCATGTTCTCTTAGAACTGTTCTTCTATACCTTCCTATATCACCACATTCTATTGCTCCTCTACTGGAGGAGTGTTCTAAACAACATCTTCTGGTTTCCCAACTGACGCTCGATATCGTGGAATTTTTCTACATTTTCAAACAGAAGGTTTAAGACACATACCATAAAAATTTCAGAACCTCATAACAAGAAGGATCTTCACTATCCACAACAACTCATAACATTCCCAAAATATCACCTTGACCATCCCTACCATGGACCATGGTTCACAAGGGGTAAACAACCATACACCACCATAAGGCTCACACAACATATTACAAGAAAAAATTTAATTCAATTACAAACCCTTAATTACACATATTTCATTAATTTTCACTTATAATTCTTTTATCTTCACCCACTTGCATTGTTTAATTTACGGAATTTTCCATTTTAAATTTTTCATAAAAATGCAAGGTGCATTCTATCTTTCCTTCCTCACACACCCAACCCGTGTGTGTCTGTCATGATGCATGCCACCTATCTCTCTAGGTGCCTACAATGATGCATGAATGCAAAACCTCATGCCATTGAGTCCAAGAGCCAAATATTATAAATGATCACATCACACAACATGTGCATTACCCAATACTGAAATATCATCAATTGTAACATCGCATAATCAAGAACAAAAATTCCTACCCTAGGTGACTTGGGTTTTCCCTGGTATATGGGTTAGCTAATCCCAATAATGAGCTCATTACCAAGGCCCAAATCCTTCCTAACCTCCTATCTACCATCCCCAAATAACAAGATTCCAGAGAAAGAGAAGAAATACCTCCTTCGATACCACTTTGTAATGTCCCCGACCCGGAAGCTACAAAATAGGTTCTTTGAGATGGATAGTTACATAACCTTAAGCACGCCTCCCCATATGCAAAAGGTTTCCGACTAAAATTAGGGGTCTAAATAGTAAATTGGAGAGATTATACCCCCTTTTTTATCAGAGTAATCCACAATAGATTTTAAAACAAAATAACATAATAATAATAAATAATATTGGAAAATGCATAAAGAACCATTACCCAAAATAGGGTACATCCATGTCCAAAAGTACGTATGCCAAGCCATACTACAAGTGAAAAATGAACAAAACCAAAAATAAAGACAAAATTCAAAATCCCAAAAATGGTCCCAAAACCAAGTCTGGGTCCTCCTTCATGCACACTTGTGCCAACCCAACTACCTTGAAAGGGCATGTTCCCTTCTTCTGACCTGCAAACATAATGTCTAATTGGGTACCCAACGGTGACCTGAGCAGGGTGTGAGCACAATTCAGTAGTCCATGATCAACGACATCTACAAAATATCTGGTATAAACAATTGTGCATGAAAAAGGGAAATAAATAATAAATTTCAAGGAAAATATTATGTTCCCTTAGCCAGTTTAAATCCATTACCAACATTTATTACCATTTCCATACCTTACTGTTTCATCCCATTTTCCATTACTTACCATTTCCAATACATTTAACACGTTTTCATCAAGCATAACAAGTTACATGAGCTCAAACTACACAATCACATGCATAAAGAAAAACACACTATAATTATATCTCACTAGGACTAACTTCCTCATGTCATCCAAATTCTAACCTTGAAGCCTCAGTGCGGGTGGATGCAACTGTTAGGGGAATAGAGCCTCAGTCCTCTTCCTTAACCCATGCATTAAGGGTATAGTTTAGAGCCTCAGTCCAACTCAACCTCTATTCATAGAACCTCAAGTCAATACCCCACTCTACCAAGCCATGTGCACAAGCTATATATATTTATATCCATCAACCATTCACACAACATCACAACCACTTCCCAAGGAAAACATAAATCATAATAATAACATGAGAGTTAATACCATGCCTTAACCCATTAACACATTTACCACATTTCACATCATTTATAAACTTAGCCTGATTCCCCTTTTTATCATGATTATCTCACTAACCATTCATTCATTGTACCTATATCGCTAGGCTTCATTCATTATGCCTAACTCACTAGGATTCATTACCGGTATCATAATCCATTTCATTATGGTATTTAATCATTTTCATGTTAAACCTATATCCATTAGGTTATTATTAATCCTAGTTGCATCACCTAGCTTCTATTCCAACCAAATACATCAGATAAACATGTTTATCAAGGGATCTACATAAATGCACAACAATCTCACTTATTCTTCACAAAAACCCTAGGTCTGAAAAAGTCGACACACCCCATGGGTGGCCCTATATTAGTATCATCAACCTCAAAACATCCCATGGGGATTGTGAGGGTCTCCATTTACCTTATTAATAACCATTTTATAGTAAAATGCCAAGGGTGATCGATACATACCAAGAGACACCCAAGAACAAAACCACACATGCACAAATCCATAAATAAACAATGGGATATAACTTTTATACCAACTAACTCGATTTTCCGGGTGAACACACTCCTAATTGAGCCCTTAGATTCTTCTTCAACCAAACCTTGATGATTCAACCACGATCTCACCCAAAGAGTGAGATTTTAGAGATTTGGAAGGAGAGGAGAATAAGATACAAACCCTAAACTCAAAAGAGAAGCAAGGATGGGATTAGCCTTACCTAGAGATTCGATCTACAACCAATGGCACCAAAAACACCTTAGAAATGAGGTAGATCGATATATTGGAGATCTTGGGAGATTTGGCTTGTTCCTATGCTGAAGAGGGGATAAATGAGAGCAAATCCCGAGTTGGGGTTAAAAATATTGGAGTGGAAATTTTTTAATTTTTTTTAAAATATTCTAGGCTAGACGGTTTACCCGCACGGTTTTCTAAACCATGTGAAAACCATTTGGAGGAACCATTCTAAAAACCCACCTAATGCATTGTTTTTTGGTATGTCCACACAGGTAGCACTAACCATGCATAGACCGTGCGGTCTACCTAGAAAACCCCTTTTTCTCCATTTTTCGTGTCCTGAACCCTTGGAACACCCCTGATCCTCATTAAGGACTTGGGTAAGCACTTAATCAACCAAAATAATGCATTTAATACAAAACTTAAATGAGAACATACCTTTCCAAGATCTGGGATCTTACACCTCAATCTAATGAATGATGTGACTGATATGAATAAAAGTGTCTGTTATAAGTTTAAAATTTACGTTTTAGCTCAAAACACATCACTCACTAAAAACTAAGAAAAATAACTCTGATTGCCTTCATAATTTAGGACAACGATTCATAATTCCTTTGTGACAAGTATGAAGCAGTCTCATGTCAAACCAACACACGATGTGACCATTATGACTCAAAATTCATGTTTCTAGTTTGAAATGATATTTTAGTAAAATAACAAAACGGGCATACTAAAAACTGATCAAACACATTCAGATAGTTTTGATACTTTAGGAAAATTATCCATAAGAAATATGTGACATATATGAATCAATTTCACCTCAATACTACACATGGTGTGACCGTTATGATTTTAAGTGTGTATTTTTATAAAAAAATTAATAGAAAATTTAGAAAAAAGAAAAAGTGACATACTGAAAACCAAGAAAATGCATTTGGATTGTTTTGATACTTTAGTAAAATGATAAATCAGTCATTTTTTATGTATAAGAATCAACCACACCTCAATCTGACGAACAGTGTGACCGATATGACTAAAAGTGTCTGTTATCAGTTTAAAATTGACATTTTAGCTCAAAACATGTCACTCACTTAAAACTAGGAAAATTCACTTTAATTACCTTCATAATTTAGGAAAAATTTTCATAAGTTCTTTTTTATGTGTATGAAGCAGTTTCATATCAAACTGATGCACAGTGTGACCTATATGACTCAAAATGCGTGTTTCTAGTTTGAAATTATATTTTAGTAAAAAAAACCCAACTGGCATACTAAAAACTGAGAAAACATGTTCATATTGTTTTTATACTTTAGTAAAATGACCTATAAGTCATTTTTAACATATAGGAATTAAACCCAACTCAATATGACACATCGTGTGACCGTTATAACTTTAAGTGTGTCTTTTTATAATAAATTAACAATAAATTTAGCAAAAAGGACAAGTTACATTCTGAAAACTGAGAAAATGCATTTGGATTGTTTTTGTACTTTAGTAAAACAATACATAAGTAATTTTTTATGTTTATTAATCAACCACACATAAATCCTATGAACGGTGTGTCTGATATGACTAAAAGTGTCTTTTATCCATTTAAAATTAACATTTTAGATCCAAACGCATCACTCACTAAAAACCAAGAAATTTTACTCTGATGTTATTCATAATTTATGAAAATGATTCATAAGTTATTTGCGATGTATATTAGGTAGTATCATGTTAGAAAAATGGATGATGTGACTAGTATGACTCAAAATGCATGTTTCCAGTTTGAGATAATATTTTAGTAAAAAACACAAGTGGCATACTAAAAACTAATAAAATTCATTCATATTGTTTTTATACTTTAGGAAAATTATTCATAAGTCATTTGTGATGTTTAGAAATTAGCTACACCTCAATCTTATGCACGATGTGACTGGTATGACTCAAAGTGTCTCTTTTTATTAAAAATTGACATTAATTTTAGTAAAAAAACACAACTGGCATACTGAAAACTGTGAAAATGCATTAAGATTTTTTTTGATAATTTATAAAAATGGTACATAAGTCATTTTTGACATGTAGGAATCAAACCCACCTCAATACAATTCACAAACTAAGCCAGTATAAATCCAAATGTGTCTTTTTATTTAAAATTGACATTAATTTAAGTAAAAAAGAATAATCGTCATACTTAAAACCAAGAAATTGGATTCATAATGTTTTTATACTTTAATAAAATGATGCATGAGTCATTTTTGATGTGTAGGAATCAACCACACCTCAATCTGATGCACATTGTGAATGATATGACTAAAAGTGTCTATTATCAGTTTAAAATTTACATTTTAGCTCAAAATGTGTCACTCAATAAAAACCAAGAAAACGTATTCTGATTGTCTTAATAATTTTGGATAGAGATTATAAATTCATTTCTAACTTATATGAATTATTATCACATCAAATTGATGCACGATGTGAACAGTATGACTCAAAAATCATGTTTCTGGTTTGAAATGACATTTTAGTAAAAAAACAACTGACATACTGAAAATAGATCAAACAAATTTATATTGTTTTGATAAATTAAAACAATGAACCATGATCTATTTTTGACATTTAAGAATCAACCATAGCTCAATCCGATGAACAATGTGGCTGGTATAAATCCAAATGTGTTTTTATTTAAAATTGACATTAATTTAAGTAAAAAAATGAGTGACATGCTGAAAACTAATCAAATTCAATTGGATTGTTTTGATACTTTAATATAATTATCCATCATCCATTATTGATGTTTAAGAATAATCCACACCTCTATCTGGCATACGGTGTGACCAGTATGACTAAAAGTGTATGTAATCAGTT
This sequence comes from Viscum album, assembly GCA_963277665.1. Taxonomy (NCBI): domain Eukaryota; kingdom Viridiplantae; phylum Streptophyta; class Magnoliopsida; order Santalales; family Viscaceae; genus Viscum; species Viscum album. The sequence goes on from OY728165.1 coordinate 1,952,313,275, forward strand.
TAAAATTGATATTTTAGCTCAAAATGTTCCACTCACTGAAAACAAAGAAAATTCCCTCCAATTTTTTTCATAATTTTGGAGAGAAATTTTTATATCCATTGTGGTGTGTATAAAAAATTCTCACCTCAAACCAACGCACGATGCGGACAGTATGACTCAAAATGTGTGTTTTCAGTTTTAAATAATATTTTAGTAAAAAACACAATTGTCATGCTGAAAACCGAGAAAATCCATTCGGATTGTTTTGATACTTTATAAAAATGATCCATGAGTCATTTGTGACATGTAAGAATCAACCACACCTCAATATGATAAATGATGTGACTGGTATAAATCCAAATATTTCATTTAAATTTTATTTTCATTTTAGTAAAAAAACAACGTACATACTCAAAACCAAGAAAACCCATTCATATTGTTTTTATATTTTAGTAAAATAATCCATAACTCATTTATGACATACAAGAATCTACCATACCTCAATACGACATACTATGTAACATATATAACAAAAAAAGTGTCTTTTTATTAAAAATTGACATTTTATTAATTTATTCTTTCATATTAATGTGTTATTTATTTATTTATAGTATTACTAACATAATATTTGTTTTATTATATAGGTGTAACCTTTTTCTTGAGTTGGGATGATTTTTTCAGAAACTAATACCATGGGAGGATATTTTTGAGAGGGGGTCATGGATGTAAAAGGATGAAACATTAATGTTTTTAACTGTTTGTTATATAATTGTAAATGTAATTATATAAAACATTATTTCAAATTTATATAGTATTTCTTACCAAACCATTGTGTGTGCTACTTTGTTCTTGTGTGAGCTATGCAGGTGTTTTTTTGTGTAGGTGGTGTGTGTGTGTGTTGTGTAGGTGCAGGTGCTACTGGTGGGTGTGTTGTTCTGTAAATATAAAATCACATGCAATTAGGCCTTTCTCAGTGCTATTTGGAGCACTGATAAAGGACCCCTTTATCATTGCTACTTCGAGCACTAATAAAGTCACCCTTTATCAGTGCTATTTAGAGTGATAATAAAGGCACCATTTATCAGCACTAATTAAAGCACTGATAAAGTTTTCTTTATCAATGTTGGAAATAGCACTGATAAAAGGAACCTTTATCGGTGCTTTCTTAGCATGGATAAAGTAAACCCTTTATCGGCACTTTTTTAGCGTTGTTATCATATCTTCCCTGAGATTAACAGCGCTTTTCTAGCATTATTAAAAGTTTTTTCTAGCACTGATAAAATCTATATCTGTAGTAGGGAAATATTTGTACCAAATTCTTTATTCCAAGGTGTTGGTACTCTCTATGGAGATCATAATATATCTTTTTCAAACTAGGATGTACCTCCCATCTAGAATCATGAAACTCCCAAATCATTTCCTCGAGCATGCTTATAGAAACCCATACTCAGCCATGAAAAAAAGATAGTTTCCACTTCTAGGATACCATCCAAATGGTTTCTACCCAACATATAAGCTATCTATCTGAAAAAATACATCTACATCAGACAACTTCTTAGCCTTAATCTAGTCAAAAATCATAGGTATAACATATTTCTATTTTAGATCTAATTTTCCCTAAAACTCTTTTACACCAAGATCCATTTATCAAAAGAAGCTTATTACCCACCACTCATCACAAGACCCCCATAATACTTCTACATATGACTCACATCTTTTTTTATTGCAACGATGTTTCCCTTTCCTGGTGTATAGTGTAACTCAATGTTTAAAGACTATAGATACTCAACTCACCTCTTATGTTTAAGGATTAAATCCTACTGAGAAAAGATATACCCTAATGATATTATAGTCTTTGTATACCAAAAAGATCTCAGACATTAGATAATTCCGTTATCATCTCAGGTCACGTACCACCACTGCTAACTCAAATTTGTAAGTATGATAATTCCTCTCATTTGGCCATAGCTGTATGGATCCATAAGCAACCACGTGATCCCCTATCATCGTACTTACTTTGATTTCAACTTTGGATGCTTCATGGTACATGATATATACCTTACCTAACAAAGGTAATGTGAGGATAGGTTCTGAGGTCAGATTTCCTTTAATATTATCAAAATATCTATCATAAAAATCAAACCAAACAAACATTACTCCCTTTTCAGATAGACCAAACATTGGTGCTACCAATTGGGAAAATCCTTGGATAAAGCACCTGTAATAACATGATAAACCATGAAAGTTATGAATCCCAAATACATTCTTGGTCTGATTCCAAGATACCATGGCTGAAAAATTCTCTAGGTCCACTAACACTCCTACCTATGATATGAAATGTCCTAAGAAGTTAACTTTATAAATCCAAAAACTAAATTTGGTTATCCTAGAATATAGATGATTATATCTCAATGTACTCATAAAGTTTTCAAGATGTTTGGTTTGATCGACTACTAACTAAGATTACACTGATATGTAATCGACAAAAACCACAAAAAAATGATCCAAAAAAGGATAAAAGATCATATTCATCAAGGCAATGAATACCACTGGTTCATTGGTCAAACCAAATGACATCAAAAAAACTCATACAATCTATATATACTCCTAAAAGATGTATGATGGTATCACCCTAAACTAATGGAATACTAATCTCAAATCAATGTTGGAGAAGATATTATCACCTCTCCATTGATCAAAGAGGACATGATGTGTAGAAGAGGTACCTATTCTTGATTGTCATCCAGTTGAATCTATCATAAACTACATATAATAGAAAATCCATATCATCCTTCTTTGTAAATAGAATTAGAGAACTGCAAGGAGATATACTTGGTTGTATGAAACCATTAGAATCCAGATCATCCAACTGAACTTTTAACCCCTAAATCTCTATTGGTTCCATTATATGAGGTAGGATAGAAACTAACTCTGCTCCCCACACTAACTCGATCATGAGACTGATCTCTCACTCATGTGGTAAGACAGAAAACTCATTGAAATACATCCTAAAAATGGTCTACTCCTTGAGAAAAATATTCTTTCTAAATTACACCATCATCTAGTGAAATACTAGTTATCTGAGATCTGATCCAATTCAACTAACGTTGAATTAGACCTACATTATTGGCCTAAATATCCCACTCACCCAAGTTCAAATAGATTACTCCTTCTAGAGAAAAAAAGGTAACTCTCATCAATTAAAAAAATATATGATCCTAGAATAAAAATAACCAATCCATATCAAGAATAAAATCAAATCTAGTCATTTTTATAATTAATGGTTCCAAAAAAATAGTAACCACCTATCTATAGAGAACATTCCATGGAACATTTGATATCCTCTGGTTTCACTCCTTGTGGTGTGTCCATGGTCAAAACACCATCCATTATTTCCACATCCAAGTCTAAAACTTTTTCAAAAGGATAATATAAAAAGTAATATGATGCTCATGTACCAATGAAAACACAATTAGGGGTATATGATACAAAGTTTTTACCTCTGAAAGTAGATTCTCCAGCATCCATATGATCTGGAGTATTCTACAAAACTTGTAGCTGACTAGCCCCTCATCCCTGTGTTGTAACCTGAATCCCTTGAAAAAATCCATATACTTGGTACTTCTGTTCCTAAACTTGTGTACCATATCCCTTGACTCAACCAGAATGACTCATGTATCTCTAGCTACCTGTTTACTAAGGCATAGTTGAGTCCTTCCCAGACTCTAGTTCTTTTCATGTTCCCATACCACCACTCTACTTCTACATGCCCCTAAAAAACATCTTCATGTGGCCCAACCTACATTGTTTATGAGACTTCAAAGAGGGGTATAGACACTAAGTCCATTTGACCTGTCTATCCACACTAATATCACTATAAAGGAACCTAGTCCTGAGATATATTCCCAATACCCTAACTACTCTATCCTTATTTACCCTTGAAAAAATAGTTTTGGCATTGCTTCTTTCCACTAGAAGAAGAACCCATAGTTTTAACTATTGAAATATATTTTCCACTGCTCAGAACCTCTCTCATATCTTCTTCTTTGATGAGTACTTGGTTAATCACATCTTCAAAACTAATCAGATGGAACATGTTCATGTAACATCCCAAACTATTATAAATAAAATTTCTATTTTTATTTAATTAAATTTATTATTATGTAATTTGGTTATAGAAAACACACTCACTTATTTACTTTTATTATATCATATTGGATTTAAAAGATTGTTAAGCATCATTACCATTGATAATATAGTCATAGAACATTAATCATGTGATTAGTGTAAATATAGATTTTTAACAAACCCAATTGACTCAGACAAAGGAAGTGATGTCCTCAACCAATAGGATCATGCCTTATGAAGCCCATTTATCAAATATTCCTAGCGATATATCATTAATATTATTTTACCTTGAATAAGACCAATATGTGATCCAATAACTTAAGCATGATCAAAACTGTTTATAGGATAAGTTCACACTCATTGAGATTATGCTCCAAACCTTGTTCGTCAAACCACCCCATAAAAAACTCACTTTCATACACCTTATTCTTAGGGAATTCGTTGTTGTATTAAAGGGATATGTATAAAGAACCTATAAATATGAAAATGTACATTATTTTTTTATAATAATGAATATATTTTCATCCTATTATTGTTACTTTACAAATGTTTTTTATTTTCATACAACACAACACAAACAGTATTTTTGGGTTAATATTCAAATTCAATTGAGGAATTTATTTTTATTAATTTATTAAGTAGTGAAATAAATAACATTTTAATAAAACATAATTATTAAATAATTTTTATTAGTAATAAAAGATCATATAATTTTTATAAATCATAATGTTATTTTTTTAGGGTTCGAATAATGTTATTATCAAAAAACCCATCATTTCTAAATAATTAAATATTATTATTTTAAAAGTGAAAAATAAAATATAAAATTATTTATATAAAATGAATTTTATTTTTGGAATTGTAATGTAGAAATTATCCAATGGTGAATTTTTCAAAAAAAATTGAGACATTATAATTTTTGGGTAAATATTAAATACCGTGAAAATATACATTGTGTATTAAGACATCATAATGACCCAAAATTGATGAAATAAATACTATAAAATCTATAAAAGACCAAATATGTGTTTTATATTTAAAATAATTATATTTTAAGTCTATTTTATTAATTTTATAAATCTATTTTGGATCCTCCAAAACCATTAATATATTTTAAGATTATAAATAATTTCTTTTAGAGTATGACTCACCTCCACATAAGTAATGATATTGTTTTATTAATTTCGTCCCATTTTATTATAATATAAAGAAGAACTCTCCCATTTTTATGATACCAAGGGAAAAAACATGGTATGGTTTTGGGTTTTGGATATTTTAGTATATAAAGTCCAAAACCTAAGTTTGAGAAATAATAAAGAAATCCTACTCTTTTCCTATATAAACTCACCCAAGTGCCCATTTATCTTTACTAAAACTACTTTTATCGCATATATATTCTTACCTAAAATCTCTATATTCCTTCAAAGTTTTTCCAAATCTCTCAAAAATCCCCTCCCAGGCATTTGGAGTTACACACTCGAGTAAGGGATTTCTCATTTCTCATTTCCATTCAGACACTTATTTATATTATGATTCTTAGATTCACTTTTTGGTTGTTTGGGTATTTTTTCCTAATACCAAATTAATGTCCATTTTATTAATAAATAATTGGATACCCATTTAACACTCATTAAACCCTCCCATAAACCTTTAATTACACCTATTACCATGATGAAATTTAGTAAGGGATCTTTTCCTTAATCTTGTTTATTCAAGCCTCTTCTTTACCTTATGTATTTTATATTTATTTCCATATAATGAGATATGTTATTAAATATCCCCATTACTACCCAATTTATTTTAAATTTATGAGATACCCATTTATATTTCTTCAATCTTTTCTATGAATTTTTGTGTGATGTTGTTATGTTGTTGAAATTTCACTGTGATTTTTTATGCCAAAACAATTGTGTAGTGAATACCATACCCATTTCCTATTAATGGTATTAACCATTATAAAATTATACTAATTTTACTTGGGACTTAAATTTATGTATTTCACACTCCTTGACCATGGAATAAAATATGATGATCAATGATTCCATGTTGTATGATCTATGTGGTACACTTAAGCATGAGAATAAAATGAATGTGATGGGTGCACCTAGAATTATATAATGATCCAATGAATTGGATAATGTTTGGTCTCATGAGACATAAATTTGGTATAGAGATTGAACCTAATTATTTTATGGGACTTTTTCTATCATGATGTATTTTCAGTTATCCTTGACCTTTGTTTAGGATTCATTGTTTTTAATTTGTTTACACATTTCCAATGTTATGATTATCACGCTATTTCATGTATCATTATTAATGTTTATGATTACTACTCCTTTTATTCCCCAATGATATGACTAATATCTAAAATGTATCACCTTATGTCGTGTTTATTCCCTTAATGGGCTTTATTGCTCACTCCTTCCTTATGTATGTCCCCAGGTTATCCCATGATGTTTTAAGTACAAGCATGTTAAGGAAGTTTTCAATAAAGGTGATGTTTTTTATATTTTAAATTGTTTTTAATGTACCTAATTCTAAAGGACACAAGAATTATTGATCATTTGGGTTGTAATAATATTAATTTTATGTAATAAATCAAGTATTAATGTGTAATGAAGAGCAGTATTGTTATAGTTGGTATCAAAGGAAAAGTTTAGTTATTTTTGGTATTATAATTAGAAAACTAAAGAAAAAGGTTTATGGATAAGACTAAGTAAAAGAAAAAATCCCTAAATGTTGGTAAGTGTATAGTAAATGGTGTGTCATGAAAATACATCCTTGTTTATATTCTATAATTTTATGTGAATCTAGAACATATGTACCTAGGGGTAATAACTCCAACAAGGTATGACAGTCTTGATTTGGCATAACCTGGTACATGACAACATGCCTTGTTTCACACCTACTTTGACACTCCTAGGGTATATTCTTTGTTAAATTCACAATATCATTACAAAACATTATTAAGTGAACAAAAAATCCCATAAGAGTATATGTTAAGAAATAGATTACGGATAACATGGATTGAAACATATAAATTAATAGTTATGAAAATAAATTTAATTTATAATTTCTCCCTTTAGAATATTTGGATTCCCTCTTTATGTGTTTAATAGTTTAATAGAATCATACCTAATTTTCCTTTTATTCTATACAATGGAAATAAATTGGAGGAATTGGGTAAAAAATCAATGTGAAGTTTAGTTTGATGACTTACCTAATGATATTCCCCAACCTATGGGAGTGGTAATTGTGAAAATCATAATGATAATCTCTCAGTTGACTCAGTTTATGAATAGAAACCAAGATTAGGATAATCATACAATTCTTACCTAAGAGAGGAAATATTGTGATTGAGGTATTTATGTGACAAAGTTATCTAAATTTAAATGGATTATATGATCTCTTAATCATCAAAAAATAGATCAAATTAATTGAGAAGATTTATTCATCCTTTTATGTTCTGAGAAATAGAAGTTCCTACCGGTTTTTTATCATATAGAGGGAGAAGCTGATAAGTAGTTTACATTGATGAAGAATTTGAATCCAAAGGAATATATCTATGTGGTGGAGTGGAATAAATTATGGAAAATACTTTTCAATAAATATTTTCCTCACACTCTCCTTCTTATAATGGAATGGGATTTCCTTTCCCTCAAGAAAAAATTTGATGAGTCTATTGGGGTGTGTGAGGAAAACTTCACAAGACTTTCATGATATGCCTCTGGATTTATTGTTACCCCTGAACACAAGTTTGAACTCTTCTTTAGTGGGATAAAACATAGTCTATAAAAAATATAGTGATTTCAGACTTTGATAGCTATGATAAAATTATTTGATGTTCCCTAAAAGTTGAAATGAATATTGGTGATTCTCAGGGGTATCTTGGGAATAAGAAGTGAATATTGGAGTTTAATTATGGATTTTAGATGGATAAATCTAATGGTTACAATAAATTTCAATGTCCCACTTTTCAAAGGTGTGTATATAAGTAACCCAAAAATTGTGTAAGGGGAATGCGGAAATGATTTAGATGATGGAAGGAAGAACACCTGGCTAATGACTACTGAGAGGAGAAACCCACTAATTATATGGATGAAATGAATTTTACTATCAAACCTCAACACATTTTTCATTTCTTCAACTAAAAATAAACATGTAACTTTCCAAATCAATGTACTAAGCTAAGGGTTTTTAGAGACAACAAACAACCTCTAAGGTAGAAAGGGAGAACTTTTCCCATCATAACCAATGATTTGGATCCTGAAAAATAAGTAGTGAAAGATACATTAGTTATTCATCCAAGGATAGTAAAACTACTTTTTCATTATGATTCTATGCATTCCTTCATACCATGAAAGTTTATTAGAATTATTCAAACACTACCACGAAGATTAGAATTGAAGTTATCTGTAAAAATATAAAATGGGGGAATTATTGTATCCTGAGTAAATAACTTCTCCCCTATCACAATTTTGGTGTGAACATCCTAGAAAACCTTTACATACTCCATTTTGTGTAATTTGGTGCAATTATGGTAATGTATTAGATTTCCATGTATAGATCCAACATAAATTTTTGTGAGAAGGAAATTACTGTCTATATTGTGAATCGACCATAAATTATGTAAAATTTCAAGGAGGGGAATGAATCTTATTTAGAAAAAACATTAAAATCTTGGATATTATTTCCCTATGAGAATGTTTATCTAGCTAAAATTATTGAGCCTAAGGAAATAACCATCCTTGATGAAATGTCTATTATGAGGGGATATGCTGATGTGTTTATTGAGAAACTTCTAGGTCTTCCTCCTATATGGGAGGTTGAATTTTCAATCAATCATATACCTGGGGAATTACCATTATTACAGGATCTCTATAGAATGGATTTTTCAAAACATGAGGATCTGAAGAAATAGCTATAAGAGAATATGAATAAAGGGTTCATATGTGCAAGTGCTTCACTATTGGGTACATCAGTCCTCTTATTCAAGAAGAAGGATGGGTTAATGCATATTTTCATTAATTATTATGTGCTCAACAAGATTACAATAAATAATAGGTATCCTATGACATGGATTGATGACTTGTTAGATCAGCTATGTGGGGAACAATACTTCTTCAAAGGGGAGATTAATTCAGGATATTACCAAGTTAGAGTGAAGAAGGATGATATCCCTGAGACTGCTTTTTATACAAGGTAAAAGTATTATGGGTTCATATTAATTCCATTCAGACATACTAATGAACCAATAATATTTAGGGACTTTATTAATAGAGTCTTTAGAGATTACCTTGACCGATTTGTGGTAGTCTTTATAGATAATATTCTAATATACTCCAAAACTAATGAGGATCATGAGGATCATCTAAAGACTATTCTAAAGACCTTGTCAAAGGATAATATTTATGAAAAGTGTATAAAATGTGAGTTTTGTTTTAAGGAAGTCTCATTCTTGGTACATATCAACACAATCAATTGGGTATTTGGGGACCCATCAAAACAAAAGCAATTTAAGGATGGATGGGGCAAACATATGTGACATGTATCTATAGTTTCCTTGGATTAGTTGGGTATTATCATAAATTTGTGAAAAAATTACCATGATTTTAAAACCCTCTAACCAAGATAACTCGAAAGGGAGTAAAGTTTTCATGTAATTATGAATGAAAATTGTGCTTCATAGAGTTAAAAATGAGTCCTATCAGTTCCCTTGTATTTACACTTCCCACAAGTTAAGAACTTTTCATAGAATTAATCAATGATTTGAATAAGGGATGGGGTTTTGTGTTAATGAAAAATGACAAAGTCATATCCTATGCTTAAAGGTATTTGAAATTTTATGAATTGAACTACCCAATGCATGATCTGGAGTTGGCTGCAATGATATTCTCTTTGAAAATATAGTGACATGATCTCTTTGGGCAGAAGTGTGAAATATATATGGATCACAAAAATCCTCAAGTATATATTTATAAAAATATTTGAATATGAGACAAAAAATATGGTTAAATATGATCAAGCACTATGAATGATCAATTAACTACCATCCTAGTAATGAGAATAAAGTAGTGGATGCTCTAAGTAGAAAGGATTCAAGAACTCTATTATTGATGTGAATTGAGAGGGATCTGTTCTTCTTAAATTTGATATTGATGGAAATGGGAATCATAAAATAATGAGCATCATCACTGATTTAATAAAGTATTTATAAACCATTCATTCTAGAAAATATAAAGTATTCTTAGAGAAATTATGTGGGAATTTAGAAGAAAGTGGAAACTATAAAAAAATGGATATCCTTATAGTTCAATTTTAATGAAGAAGGAGTTGTGAGATTTAGGTCAAGAATATGTCTACAATAAAATATTGAGTTAAATAAGGATTTATTGGATGATGCACATAGATCAACCTCCTCTATCCGCATAGGAATCACAAAGATATATCGATATCTCTCATAACACTATTGGTGGGACAATATGAAGAATGAGATTCCATAATATACATCAATATGTCTTGTATGTCAGAAATGAAAGTGGAAATGAAAAAATATAGGGGGATGATGAAAACATTACTCATACCTATATGGAAATAGGAAAACATCACCATTGACATTATTAGTGGTATTATAAAGACATCAAGAGGGAAAAATTATGTAAGTGTTTTGGTGGATAGTCTTATAAATAGTGCACACTTCATTGAAATTTGAGAGGAATTATCACTATATAAACTTGCATGGATATACATTAGAGAAGTAGTGAGGCTATATGGAGCACCGCTATCAATTATATTTGATCGATATTGGATATTTACCTCCAAGTTCATTAAAAGTATCCAACATTATCTAAACATTGATAAAAAATTAAGTATGACCTATCATCCTAAAACTAATGGAATGTCTGAGAATACTATTAATACACTGGAAGACATGTTGAGAGCATGTTCTATAAACTTAAAAGGAGGATGGGACCAACATATTCCTCTGGTATAAATCTCTTAAAAAAATAATTTCCACTCTATCATTAAAATGGATCCATATGAATCCCTTAATGGGAAGAGGTGTCAAACACCTTCATTCTGGGAAGAATTTATAGAATGAAAACTATTATTTCCTGAAATGGTAGAGGAAATAGTGGTAAAAGTTAAGACCATTCAATAACACATCAAGGCTGCTCAGAGTTGACAGAAGATCTAGGATTATAATCATAAATTATTACTAGATTTTGATGTTGGAGACATGTTTTTACTCTATATATCTTCCTATAATAAAGTGATAAGATTTTGGAAGAAGGGGAAGCTTATTCCAAGTTACATCACCCCCTTTGATATCCTTTATCACATCAGAGCGGTGACCTATTGACTAGAACTACCACCCAACCTATCTCAAGTACATGATGTATTCCATGTATCTATATTGAGTAAGTACATACCAGACCCTTGAAATGTACTCAAAATATGGGTGGTACCATTGGATAATGATCTTTCCTATGAAGAGAAGTCAGTGAAGTTCATAGATCGTAGTGAAAAAGTTCTACAAAATAAGACAATGCACCTAGATAAAGTTTTCTGGAGAAACCAAAAGTTTTAAGAAGTGATTTGGGAACTAGAGGAGGTTATTAAACATAGTTACCCTCATCTTTTTTAGTGTTTGAAATGAAATTTTTTAGGGATAAATTTCTTAAGTGGGAATATTGTAATGACTCAAACTATTATAAATAAAATTTCTCTTTTGATTTAATTAAATGTCTTAGTATGTAATATGGTTATATAAAACACATGCACATATTTGGATTTATTATATCCTATAAAATTTAAAACATAATATACCATTATTAAAACTGATAATATATCCATCAAATAGTAATCATATGATTAGTATAAATGTATATTTTTTAAAAACACAATTGACTAGGACAAAGAAATTGATGGCCTAAACCAGTAGAATCATACCCTATGAAACCCATTTATCAAAGACTACTAGGGAGATAACATCATTGGTATTTTCCCTTGACCAATCCTTATATAAGATCAAAAAACTAAAGCATTATAAAAACTATTTATGGGAGAAGTTTAATCTCATCGAGAAAACGGCCCAAACCATGTTTGTTGAACCACCCCATATAAATTTCATCATCACACACCTTAATCATAGGGTGTTTGATGGTATATTAAAGGGATATGTATCATGAACCTATAAATATGAGTATTTAAATTATTTTTAATGGAATTATGAATATATTTTCATCCTATTATTGTTACTTTATAAATGATTTTTATTTTGATACAATAAAACACAAATAGTATTTTTTAGTAATATTAAAATTATATGAAGGAATTTATTTTGATGAATTAATGGATTTATGAAATGAATAATATTTTAATAAAAAAATATTATAAAATTAATTTTATTAAATATAAATGGTTATATAATTTTTTTGATTCCAAGTGTAATTTTTATAGGGGTTTGAAAACTGTTATTATCAAAAAAACCAACATTTCTGAATAATTGATTATTCTTATTTTGAAAGTGAAAATTCACATATTTTGAAAATTATTTAGATAAAATAAATATTAGTTTTTGAATTATAATTTCTAAATTATTTGATAATGAATTTTCCATAATTTTCTAAGATAGTCAAATTTTTGAGTAAAAAATAAGTACTGTATAAAAATACTTTGTCTTTTAATAATTATAATGGCCAAAAATTGATGTAATAAATAAAATAAAATGTATCAAAGACCAAATATATTTTTTATATTTAAAATAATTTTATTTTATTTTTATTTTGATAATTTTATAAATCTATTATGAATCATCCAAATTCATTAATATATTTTAATGTTTTAACATCGTTTGTTTAAGAGTATGACTCACCTCCACATAAGAACGGGTATTATTTTATTATGTTTGGACATTTTCATTATAAAATAATGAAAAACCCTTCAATTTTACAGACACCATGGGAAAAACAATAGGAATTTTTGTGGGTTTGGGTATTGTATTATATATAGTCCAAAACCTATGTTTGAGAAACAATAAAAAAATACACATATTTTCATATATAAACCCACCCAGGATCTCATTTATCTTCACTAAAACTCCTTGGTAAACTTAAATGGTCTTCCCTACACTCTCTAGAGTCCTCCAAAGGTTCCCCCATGCTCTCAAGAAGCCCCTCCCAATCATTTTGAGTCACACACTCACGTAAGGGATTTCTCTCTTCTCATTTCCATTGAAGCACCTTTTTTATGTTATGATTATTAGTTTAACTTTGTGGTTGTTTGGGTATGTTTTCATAAAACTTCCTTAATTTCCAATTGATATAAAAATAATTATATACCCCTTTATCTCTCATTAACCCCTCCCATTAACATTTAAGTACACCTGTTACCATGCCGAAATTGGGTAAGAGATCCTTTCCTTTATCCTATTTATTCAAGTATCTTCATTACCTTATGTATTTTATCATCATTTAATTATGATGGGATATATTATAACATATACCCCTTACATTAAAATTTATTTCTAAATTACATGATACCCCTTTCAATATTGTCAAACTTTTTTATGAATTTTTATGTGATGTTGTTATGCTGTTGAAATTTCACTGTGATTTTTCATGCCAAAACAATTGTGTAGTCAATACCATAACCATTTAATATAAATGGTATTAAACTTTATACACTTACACCTAATTTACATGGGACTTAAATTTATGTATTCTACACTCCTTGATCTTGGAATAAAATATTATGATAAATGAATCCATATTGTATTATCTATGTGGCACACTTAAGCATGAGAATGAAATGAAAGTGACGAGCTTGCCCAGAATTATATAGCACTCCAATGCATTGGGTAATGCTTAGTCTCACAAGACATCATACTGGGACATGGAGTGAACCTGATACCTTTATAGGACTTTTCCCATCATGATTTCTTGGTAGTTGGCCTTTACCTGTGTTTATGATGTAGGGTTTTAAGTTGTTTCTGCATTTCCCATGTTAGGATTGTCCTGTTATATCATGTATCATTATTCATGTTCCTGATTTAAACTATTTTTATGAAACATTAAAATTACTATTGTATAACATGTATCACCATATTATATCTTTATTCCCTTACCAGGATTTATAGCTCACCCCTTTCTTATGTATGTCTTTAGGTTATCCCATGCAGTTTTAAGTACCATCATGTTAAGGAATTTTTCAAAAAATGTGATTTTTTCATGTTCTAAATTTTTATTTAATGTAAATAATTTCCAAAATCACTAAACTTATGGATATTTCTTGGTTATAATATGTGTACTTTTATATAATAAATCAATTTTTAATTTTTAATAAAGATCAGGGTTGTTATAGTTCATTTGTGACCAGATCTCATAGTGAAGACCATCCTGAAAACAAATTTCCCTTGAGATCTAAACAAATTCCAATGATGGCACAAAGTAATATAGGTTGTTGAAACATTCATAATAGTCTAGAACTGACATTCCCTCTTGTATTAGTTATATGAACTCATGAGCCTTATCATCCCTCAATGTCTTAGGATAGAAATGGACTAAGATCTTCATCTCAAATTCCTCCAAGATAACTCCTCCACACTACAAAAAAAGTGGCTTGATTAGAGGGGGTTATTTTTCTAGTTTATAAGGGGTTATAAACCCTTCTAAACACATTAGCGGTAGTTATGAGGAACCATTGCTAATGTGCATACCTACTATTATTAGTGTCGATTTTGAAGAAATATTGGTAAAGTGATAAGAAAATTAGTGGTGGTTTGATTAGAAGGGGTTAAACCCCCTCTAATTTCATCATGGAACCTCATATTAGAAGGGGATAAAACCCCATATAATCTATTAACCATAGTATAAGTGGTTTAAAACCACTTCTATTTGAAAAAAACTAACTTATTAGAGGCTATTTTCATAACCACCTTTAATAAGTTTTTTATTTTTTAAAATTTTCCACAACCCACCTAGGCACCTTGACAACCACACAGGCTCCCCTAACAACCCTATCGTATACCCAATTAGACACCCATATGACACCCTAGACCCCACTAGACACTAGGACACCCATCCCCCCAGACACCCCCATAGACCCAACACCCTAACACCCATGCAGATTCCCCCACTAGACACCATACACCCCTGACGTCCCACACAAACACCCCTGAAGGCTCCAACAAGCTCCCCTGACAACCCCCCATACCCAACACCCTGAAACCCATGCAGACCCCCAAGGAAAACACCCCACCCACCATGGGTCCTAGAGTCCCCAAATCATGTGCAGCTCGTCAACCGTTAATCCTCTAACGTGGTAAAATTTTCATACACTGAAGCTCGAACCTGGTACTGGTCAGGTAATCCCCAGTCTACTTTACCACTAAGCTAATGAGACTATTGTATATCATGTACAATAGTCTATATTTATTTAGATATAGGAATATTAAATATTATATTATATTTGTATATATATTTTCCTATAAAAATATAAATACGATAATATATTTCTAAATATGTGATGTATTTGTGTATAATATATAATATATTTGTGTATAATATTAATATATTTGTGTATAATATTAATATATAATATATATTTGTGTATAATATTTATATAATGCATTTATGTATAATATATTATGTATATATTTCTGTATAATATATATATAATTTATTTATGTATAACATAAATATATATATACATATAATTATATATACATATATTAGTAAATATAATTATATTTGTGTGTGTGTGTTTATGTATTTATATAATATTTACATATATAATATAATTATAATATATATATATATATATATTTATATAATCAATTTTATATATTTTTATATATGTACATTTGTGTAATAATAATTATTATTTTTATTTTTATTATCATTACACCTATTTTTTAAACTATAAAAATTATATGTATGTTTTATAAATACTATACATTTATATATTTTATTATTTACCTTATACACATATTATATAAAATAAATTTATATTATATATTTATGTATGTGATTATATACATTTATATTATATAATATATATATATATAAACACAAAACTAAACACATTCATATAATGGGAAATATATAATATAATTAATTAATATATATATATATTAAATTAATTTATAATTAATATGGTATACTATAATATATATAAAATAATTATAGAATATATATAAATTTATATATAATTAGATATTTATGATATTATATATATATATATAATATTTATATTTAATTTTATCTATATTATATATATTTGTATACATAATATAATATAAATGTATTTAAACAAAAATATACAATAAAAATGTATTAAAAATAATATAGGTATAATATAAATCATAAAATAAATGTATAGTATTTATAAAACAATATATAAATTTTATATATTTGTATAAATATATTTATAATTACATTTATATTATGTATACCAATATTTATATATGTGTACATTTTTGTTTATATGTATAAGTGTTTATTTAAAGTAGTTATATAATGTCCTTATGTGTGTGTGTGTGTTTGTGTGTTTATAATGTATTTAAATACATTTATATAATGTGTTTATGTAATGTATATATACACACACATTCATACTCACACATATATATTATAAAATTTGAATTTATATGAGATTTATTTTAAAATATAAATAAATATTTAGAGGGGGTTTAAAACCCATCTAATTAAAGGGAATAGTTCATGAACCCCATCAAATTTATTTAATTATAGTGGGTTAAAAACCCCATTTAATGTCATAAATTAGGGGGGGTTCATAGCCCCCTCTGATTTATTAAAGTAGAGGGGGTTTAAAACCCCCTCTAATCTAATGGATTAGAAACAGTTCATGAACCCCATCTAATATCCTAAATTAGAGGGGGTTGTAAACCCATACAATTTACTTTTAAAAAAATAAATTATATATAAATATACAAATGAATATTGTATATGATCCTCATGTTTCTCATTGTTTTTTGAGTAGATTATAATATCATCTATAAATACTACCACAAATTTTTTGAGGTTGTCCCTAATAACTCTTCATTAATTCCATAAAGATAGTTGGAGTATTAGTGATTCTAAATGGAATCACTATGAACTTTTAGTTCCCATACCTTTTATGAAAATAATTCTTGGTGATATAAAACTTATTTACCTGTACTTGATAATATCCTAAATGAAGATCCGCCTTAGATAAGTATTGGGATCAACATAGTTGATCAAAAAATACATCAATATGTGACCGGAGATACTTTTTCTTTATCATGGTCTTGTTGAGCTCATGATAATCAATGCATAAGTACATTGACCCATCCTTCTTCATTACAAATAGGATTGTTGAACCCCATGGTGAAGCACTTGGGAATATAAACCCTTTTTCTAGATTCTCCTATATGGGATTCTTTATCTACTCAAGTTAAAAAGTTTCTATTCTATATATAGTGAGTCTTGGATATTGAAAAAGATCTACATATAATCTTGATTAAGTGATCAAACTCTTGTCTATGAAGAAGACCAAAAAATTATTATGGAAACGCCTTAGTATATTCCCTCACAATGGGAATTTCTTCGAGGATGAATTTTCCTTAGTCTCAGTCATTTGAGATAGATACATTCTCTCATAAGGAAATAATATCCATGCTTATTATGATGACACCAAAGTAAATTCATCCTCCCCCTTGAAATTTTATAAAATCGAAGGATGATTCATGATATAGAGGGTGATTTCCTTCTCTCAGAAATTTATGTTGGCTCTATATAAGGAAATATAATTCATACCCAAAATTGCATCAAATTATGATAAAGGGAGTATCTAATGGTTTTCTGGTAAATTTTTCCCATAAATTTTGATAGGGGATGAGTTATATTCTTTATATGAAATAATTGTCCCATTTTTCATCTTCGTTGATAAAATGACATCCATGATTTGAGGTGGTGTTTGAATAGTTATATTTAACTTTCATGATACAAAAGAATAAATATAAATACAGTGACATAGGAAATTTAAAGTTCATTAAAGGATTATAATCCTACATTTCAATAGTTTATTTTAGTTCTAATCATTTAATTCATCCAAAATAAACATTGTGATGAGAATTTTCAAACTATTTAATGAAAAAAAGGGAAAATGTAAACATTAAAGGGATAAATAATAAATAACATACATTCCTTAAACTATGAATTTCTAGCTTTCAATTTAAGTTATCCATGATCTATTTCCTAATACAAAAATATTATGTTCATTCTTGTTCCTTTTATAATGATTTATAAAGAGCTTGTGAATTTACCATAGATTATCCCCTAGGGAGTATCAAATTAGCTTTGTAGTAACACCTTTTTTCATGAATCGGGTAATGATTGTGTCAATATCAATGAACCATTTTTTGAGTTATTACCCCTAGGTACAATGGTACCAGATCCACATCCACTTTTAGTATCGAGATAGGGATTTATTTTCTTGGAAACCACTTACTCTATGCTTTAAAATAATTAGGGATGTTTTATTATGTTTAGTCTTATCCCTAAGGCTTTCATTAGATATTTCGAATCCTAATCCAAAAAATAACTGAACATTCCTCTGATACCAACTATGACAACCCTTGTCTTTAATACACTTTATTTTATGGCTTATCACATAAAATTATACTTAGTACAACTTAGAAGAATGTGAGGCCTAATATATTTGGGAAATTAGGTACATATCACATTAACTTGATACATGGATACAACAATGTTATTAAAAACTAAAAAACATGGAATTATATTCCATCAATCCTCTAATACTTCATGGTATAACCTAGGTACATACATAATAAAGTGGCGTGTTATAATGCCCAATAATGTAATAAACAAATAATTGGATAAGGTAAAGTAGATAATGTGATACAAGAGGTATATCATGGTAACATAATATGGATGAAAATCAGAATCTTTAACAACGAGTCATTATATAACATGATAGCAAAAAAGTCAACATGGAAATGTGGAAAAAACATAAAACATGACATTATAAGCATAAGTCAAAGATAACCATGAATAAATCATAATACAGTGTACTTAAGATAACATATTGTTCACCATACCAGGTCTTAACATAAAAACATTACCCAATGCATTGGAGGGCTATATAATTCTAGTCCCACCCATCACATTCATATCATGTACAAGAATATGTGTTCTGCATAGATCATACAACAAAAGGATGTCTTTTATTAATTTTTATCCCAAAATTAAAGAGTGTGGGTTACATATATGTATATCCCCAATCAATAAAGTATATTTAAATCTAGTTTAATAACCTTTATTTTAAATGAGGATGGGTATTCATTAAATAAATGTTTATCATGTAAAATTATAGGATAATTTTGGTAGCATAATGGTGGTACATAAAGGTTCATTGGAGGCTTTAATTAGAGTTAAAGGGGGATATAATCACATGGAAATAATAATATTAGTAATAGTGATATGTAAAAACATATTCTAATATGAACAATTGGAAATTGAATGGAATAATATAAATAAGTTTCATG
Organism: Viscum album; assembly: GCA_963277665.1. Lineage (NCBI taxonomy): Eukaryota > Viridiplantae > Streptophyta > Magnoliopsida > Santalales > Viscaceae > Viscum > Viscum album. The sequence goes on from OY728165.1 coordinate 1,952,332,935, forward strand.
AATAGAGAGGGGAAGGAGAGGATCTCTTACCTTGATTGGGAAGTTCTAAAGGCTTGGCAGGAGCTTCTTGCGATATTTTGGAACCTTATAAGGGATATATAGAGGTAAGGAGAGAGTAAAATCATGGTAAAATGGTTTTTAGTGAAGAGGAATGGGAGGTTGGGTGGGTTTATATAGAAAAAGATATGGGAATTCTTTATTATTGTCTAAACTTAGGTTTTAGACTCTATATGATAAATTAATACAAAACAAAAACCATGTGATGGTTTTTTTCCCTGGTTTCTACCAAATAGAATTGGATTTTAAATACCTAAAATAATCTCCTTGTTGATGTCGAACTGAGACATATTTATAAAGAATTGAAATTAAAACCTTAAAATATAATATAGGTTTTAGAAGATTCATTAAGAGTTTATAAAATTAGTAAAATAAAATTAAAATGGATTATTTTAAATGGTAAACATAATTTTCATCATGGATACTATTTATAGTATTTATTTCATCACTTTTGGAATTTTATAATGTCACAATGCATGTCATATATTTATACCATATTTAATTTTTACCCAAAAAAATGAATGTCTTAAAAAATTTGAAAAAATAACCATTGGATAATTTAGATGTTCTAATTTCAAAAATAATATTTTTTTAGAAAAATTATTCTATAAATTTGAGAAATTATACTTTAAAATAAAATAAAAACATTTATTGAAAATTATTGGTTTTTTGAAAATTCAAGTTTTTGACCCTTATAAATATAACATTTGAATTTATAAAATTATATTATAATTTATATTTAATAAATATTATTTAATAAGAATATTTTATTAAAATAAAATTTATTTTATAAATTCTTTAATTCATCAAAAATATTGTCTTGATCGAAATTATATATTTCCCAAAAATATAATTAGGGTTTTATCAAATCAAAATCTATTTTTTACCATTATTTAAAGATTTATAAAGTAGTAATAAAAAGGATGAATATAATCATTATTTTATTAAAAAAAACTAATATCGTTTGGGTATAGATATATAACCCCTTATTACATTGGTGAATTCCCTAAGGGTAAGGTGTGTGATTGTGAAATTTTCTTGGGGTGGTTTGATGAACATAGTTTTGGTTGATTAGCTTAAACTTCTCTTATAAATGGTTTTTCTCATGCTTTAGTTGTTGAATCTCAGCTTGGTCTTGGTCAATGGAAAAGTCTAGTAATGATATATCCCTTAGAAGCTCTGATAAATGGGCTTCATAGGTATGATTATACTAGTCAAGGTCATCACTCATTATATCTGTGTCAATTGGAATTTATCATATCTTTATATACTAATCTTAATGGTCATTGTAAAATGGATATATTATCAATGGTTATTATAATTAATGGTATTTTAAATCCAATTGATTATAACTATCCAAAATATTTAAATTAATTCATGTGTTTTATATAACTACATTACTTGATAAATATTTTATTCATTCAAAGGGAATAAAAGTTTGGGTCATTAAAAAAACTCAGGTAACATTATCATATGATTAGATGTTGTTTTTAATTCAGTGGGAATTATTATATCAAAACGTTATGGCATTTTAAGATAGCAAGGTTCGATTTGAAAAAAAATTATATAAGGTATTTTAGTTACTAGAGGATGTAGATAGAGGACCATATCATCCAAAAATATATAAAACATTCCTTAATGGGTTCCAAGATAAATACAATTGAGATAGTAGATTTTATAAATAAATAAATAATTTGGGAGTTTTGTGGATGTTATTAGTATGAAATGTGTCTTTGAGCATCTGGGAAAAGAAGACTACAACATTGTTAATATTAGCCTTGGTAAATGTGTATGAGAATCATACAACACTCAAAAAAGTGTGATTAATGCAATCATTGTTCAATATGAGGCTATTAAAAAGGATATTTGTTTTTGAACATAGGAATGACTTTAACCTGATCATGTTCTTGCTTGAGTCTGTGAAGGTGACATTTATAGATAATTTTTGGGTGATATTACTATTCTCATAATTAACAGAATCATGGGAGGGAATACTAATGGTAATAATTAACTCCAATGGGAAATGTGACTTAATATTCCGGGATATTTGGAACTTGATTCTGAGTTAAGATCTTCGGAGGATGGATGCATATGTATCTTACGGTGATTCATTAAATTCTTATTGAATAGGATTCTCACCCAATCAAAGAAGTCAAAGTAAATCATAAACGAAGCCAAGGAAGAAGAATATATGTAAATATAATAGACCTAGCCTAGTGTGATGGAACTATGTAAAAATGGTTCATCTCAATAAAGAGTGTCACAAGATTAAAATAAATTCTAATAGTACAAGTTCTAAATGATTTAATTCAGCAAACTTAACTACTAAAATTAACACCAATATACTTATTAGAGTCCACACACTAGTAGAATATTGGATCATAGATTATAGATAATATTTTCACTCCATTAGTGAAAAGGTACTCATAATAAATTATGTACCTAGAAACTTTGAAATAGTGTATCTAGTAAATTATGAAGCTCTATATGTAGTTGTAAAGTGATATGTGAAAATCTGTTTGGATAATGATAGTGTTTACGAACTGAAAGGGGCCAGATATTTTTTAAGTATTTGAAAGAATCTGATTTTAGTAGTATAGTTATATAAAGCTAGTTATGGAATAATTTTTTTTAATGAGTATGTAAAATCACTTGAGGATACTTGGACACAATTAGAGGTTTAAAAGACGTCATGTTGTGTCTGATTGGAAGATTATTGGGAGATATAATTTCTGTAACTACATCAATCAAAAATTAATATTTGTGGAATTGTTGTCTTAGGAGCCTTAGTGAGATAGTTATGAATATTATCCCAAATAAAAGTTTCCTAAATATGGATCATTCAGAATTAGGTACTTTTTGAGAGTTGTATACTCTGGAAGAAGTAGAATGTGAGTTTTAATCTTATCGAAATAATGCTGAAAAATAAAAATTTAGAACTTGTTCATATGAATGTATGTGGACCTACCCTAGTTTAATATCACAAAGGTTCATAATACTTTGTGAAATTTATTAATTACTCTATGTGGAAAGTATGGATATACTTCCTGAAACACAAGCTTGAGTGTTTGGATTTTTTTTATAGCAGAAAATAATAGTTGAAAGGGAAACACGGCGCAAGATAAAATAATTGAGATTGGATAATAGTGGTGAGTATACAAAAATAAGTTTTCAGAACTTTTATAAGAAAAGAGTAATTAGTCATTATAAGACCATTCCTGAAATGCTTGATAAATATTTCATAGTTGAATAGATAAATCAAACATTAATGAAAATTCCATGGATCTTGAAGCAATATTCAGTAATTTTCAAGGACTTTTCTATAGAAGCAGTTAGTACAACTACTTATTTGATCAATTAGATCCCATAAACATCAATGGGATAAAAATTTATAAAAAACATTATGGACAAGAAAATACCAAATTTATCTCACCTCAAGGTCATTGGAATTTTGTTCTTTGTTCATGTAAATACCAAATATAGAGATAATATTGATGATAAATCTCATTAATATTTATTTATAGGATGTGGTGATAAATATTTTGGGTTTTGGATTTTGGGTAATGATAAGAAAAAGGTAATCATAAGTAGAAATATACTCTTTAATGAGAAGTTCTTATGGAATGACTAGAATGTTTTTTTAAAGGTTGGGGCCAAAGCCTCATTTTTATTATTAATGCAAATCAAAGACCTCTTTTAACTGGGTAGAGGGAGACTCATTACATAGCCTGAAGGCCCAGTGGGCTTGTAGCCCATTACATATCCCGTAGGCCCAATTATTTTTCTCAATTTCCATTCTGTAAATACTAACCTGGCTGCTACAGTACCCGCAAAGTATCGCCACTACTACAGTACCCACATAGTACCGCCGATGCTACAGTACCCTACTGCTGCTACAGTCCCCTCTGATCTACAGTACCTGCTGCTGCTACAGTACCACTATAGTGCTGCTACATTACCTGTGCCCAATGGGTTTTGAACCCCCATTTTTCATGTAGGATTACAGGGTGCTTACCACTAAGCCAAACCCCAACTATATGGAATGACTAGAATGTAAAGGTGAATAAAGTTAAAGGAAATAAATATAATTTGGTTCAAATTGATCTGAATAAAGAACCTAGATGTATGAAAATTCTCGATAATTCAAATGGATCTAAAACTGACATAAGTTTGAAAATTATAAAAGAAAATTTAAGGGGGATCACATAAATTTTTAGAGTGAGTTCAGTAGAGAATATACAAAAAATATCAATAAGTGGTCAAGCTCATCCTAGAGTTTCGAAGGATGAAATTATGGATACTTTAGTTCAAGAAAGATTTGAACTTATGATATAATTACAAATTTCAAAAAGAGTCAAATGACTGATAGATAGGTATGAAGCTAACTTGAACTTAATTTTTTTTAGGAATGTGGGAAAACCAGAAAGATTAGAAGAAGAAATTACCCTAGGTGATTCTAGTGAGTGGTATTTGGATATATGGTGGAGTTGAACTCTTTATGTGAATAAAACATATGTCCTAATGAATTTATCCACCAAAAATAGGGAATTTGAGAACAAGTTGGTTTTTTGGTTAAAAAAATTAGCTAATGGAAGTAATAGGTATAGGGTGGGTTTGGTTCTTAAGTGATTCCTACAGAAGAAGGGAGTTTATTTTTTTGTAAAAAAAATCAACAAGTTAAACACACTAATATTTAAGCTATTATAAGCTTTGTTTCTTTTGGAGGATTATATCTAGAGTAGAAAGATGTGAATACAGTTATAACTTTCTAGCCTATGTGGCCTGAATAGCGCTCACATGGGGATGATACTTAACCTCATGTGCACCTCCATATATGCCAGAGGCTTCTAACTAGTGGAGAGGTTCTACGATAGTCATGTGGATATTATTCCATATTAAATAAGGACTGATGATCATTCCTAAATCTACCAAAAATATGGAATGAACCATCCATATAATGGACATTCCAGAAACCTATAAATATAAAACCTAATGCCCCATGGGCCTCCACAGTCTAGAATAGATTGTAGTAAAATATTTTATATAATTCATTAAAAAAAATGGAGCATCAAAAAATAAGTATGGAATGACATTCATCACATATAAAAAGTCACAATAGATAGTACATACTAAATAATGACTAAAATAAAATATAAAAGTAAACTATCCTCTGACCCAACTCTTGATAATTGTCCCACTGAATCCTCAGCCTCTATAAACTTCTATGACTATTCCATGTGTTCAAATCAAAGAAGTGGTTTTTACCTAAGATAAAACATGAATATCTAACCACATACATCAAAATTGATATCATGAACATGGGTAGGGATGAGTCTGACAACCCAGTAGAAATCCCTAATGCCTTAATAATACTAAGTGTTATTGTGATCAAGTGGATGTCATAAAATACACACACATATATATATATATAATATGTATAGTAATGATCATTCAACACACCCACCTAGAAATATAACACACACACATCAAACATATACTTCGAGTTGATAGGTTTCTACTAGACCAACTCAAACCCTAAACATATTAACTTTGTCTGATGCATATTTTCCATAAAGCACGTAATGGAACTATTCCAACCAATACCATCCCCAATGAACATATAGAAGTTGTAATAAAATTAGATTCTTGGAAGCATCCATAGGTATCCATAATCATCATTTGTAAATGTTGATCCCTATGAGGTAATCCTAGGAGATCAATAGTCATCAGCCTCCAAGAAAATCCTTAGGAGGTAATATTAGGTGATAAATAGTCATTAGGTTTCAAAATAATCCCCAAGAGGTAATCTTAAGTGATCAATAGTCATTGGGATCCAAGTCAATCTCCGTGAGGTAATCCTAGGTGATCATGTAGGCTCGAAGATCGAATCACACCATCCTAGTCATTCTATATGTATTAGGTGTCATCATAAAACTAGGAAACATTTATAAAGAATATACAAGTATCAAGAATATATTCTAATTACTATGGGGTTTTACTAGAAAATTAAAGTATCAATCATAACAATTAGATCATAGTAATAATCCATATGCATCCCATCATGGCACATATGAATCCAAGGAATGGTTATGAGGCATTCCAAACCAATATCAACCATGAATTCAAGATTCATGGAGCATTTCCAAGTCATCCCATGTATCTTCATACATATTAGTGGGTAGAAATTACCTCCCAAATCATCTTATAGTAACACATATCACAAGAGTAGCTCATCTTTATGAACTCATCTCACCTACCCCAGGTATGCCTCTCAAGCACATGACCTATCATTAATATGAAATCCATATAAGGTTCACACCAATGATTCAAGTATAAGGAAAAATATGTAGTTGACACACATATATCATGCACACCATATCTACGGTAAACATACTACTAGGGAATCTACTAAGTGTCCCCTAAGTACAACCACAGCTCATTCACCCTACATGGTTTCCTCAATCATATTTCTATATCTCAATCCCAACCCATCATTCTAATCATAACATATCTCAATAATCTTAGGGTCATTAAAAACTATCCCTACACTTTTATGGTTCTTTAAAATCCATATAGATCAAACCCCCAATTTGATACCAAAAGAAACCATAATCATATATGTATAACATGAATAAATCACTCAACAAGAAACAGACAAGGAAATCACAAAAAAATAGTAACATACAAAATAACTCAGGATTTAGAAAATAGGGTATCACCCACATGAGGTTAAACACAGAAAAAAATCAACCATGCCCTTATATCATTCCTTTTAAGTCACGTCAAAACCCCTCTTTTTAAAAATCATTTATTAAAATTCACCACATGTTGTATCACTCACAATAGGTCATTGTCCAAAATTCAATTGAAACATTCTTTTAAAAAACATCACCTTCATTTTTAAATACCATTTCAAAACCCATTATTTAAATTACCCTATATTTCCTTTAAATTCCATTTCATTCAATCCAATTTTTAAAGTGAAATTTTAAAATAGAAGTCTCTTGTTCATTGAAAAATTCCCATTCCACCAAGAAATCCATAATGAGGTCCATCAACACTCATTCGGTCAAGGTGCCTCCATAAAACCATTTAGAAATATATGCACTTCACACTGACTATTAAGATAATGTGAGCTCATTCCAACCTTATATAGGCATCACAGAAGTCATTTAATATAATGATAATATAATAATTGTGGTAGATGAACATAAAATAACAAAATAACCAATATACTTAGAAAAATCAAAGTCATCTACCTCATTCAGAGAGTTAAATACTTTTATTCATGGCTTGATCATCACTACCTAGGCTCATTCAAGATCCAACATTGACCCATGCTCCTATCCTAAGACCCAACATCATAAATAATTCATTATAAAACATTATAATTAATTATTAAAAATAAAAAAAATCACAATAGTTATAATTAAATTTAAAATTTAGTCAAATAGGTATTATTGCCTAAAATCTTACCAAGAAATCTCATCACATAAAAATGATAATAAAAAACCAATGGAAGGCTTGTGGAACACTCCTAACACCATTCTTAGAAAAATATCTAACATTATACACTAATTTAATGGGTATTTTCATTTAATTTAGTCTAAAACCCCAAAATATATCTACATGACCACATGCATCAAGGAAAAAAATCGACGTCTTGATAACATCCTCTTATGACCTCCTCTATGAGACGCACACAAAACGCCCAAGAAGTGGGTTGATTTCAACCATGATCTGGTGTAAATCATAAAGAACCCAAACTTAAAGATAATGAAAATCAAGGAAAATATAGAGGAAGAATAATATAGGGATAAGGATGAGAAATCCCCTTTAAATTATATAAAAAATGCCTAATAATCAACCCCATTTCATAGGGAATTGGAGAAGAAAAGAGGGAATATATCTCATGGTATGTGCATTCACAAGGGAAGAGGAAGAGGGGGGAAAACCTAAAATTTCAAGGGTAAAATTGGTCCCATCCCCAATTTTATAAAAAAATTTAGGTCATACAGTTTTACAAAGTGTGCACTAACTATGCGGTAGGTACTTCCTTCAGTAATTCACCTCACATGGTTTGGTCATTTAGTTTAACAAAATTTTCACCAACTATGTATCCTTCACTACACATGTTCATACACCACACACTTTTTGGCTACATGGATTTTCAAACCATTCACCAACTATGAAAAAATACTCTATGATTTAATTTCATATTTCTCATGGTTTTCTAGAAACTGTGTGTAAACTTTGTACTATACTAATGAACAAAACCAAGCTTCATAGTTTGGCCACATGGTTTCTCTTAACAATACACAAACCATGAATTGAAAAAATGATTTAAAAAATTCCCTAATGTTAACTTAAAGCTCTAAATACTTTCCTGAGAACCCAAATCACCACTAAAAACTTTATCCATATCTAAAAATATCACCTTATGAAGCTATAACTCATGAAAATCAAATTCAAATATTTATTTTCATGATTAACCCTACTCTAGAAACTGAAAATTTAAATTCCAACTTAATTTATAGCTTAAAAAGGGTGTGTGTTTTACAACCACATCCACCATAACACTTATCATACCTAATAATTCTCAATTATCATCTAACCATGAATCCCAAAAAAAAGTGGTTATTAATTCAAAATTAACCTATTGTGTTTCTTCCCATATCTCAAATGTTCCTCTACTATAAAACTACAAACATTAATCATGGACACTATATTTATTCCAAAAACTGGGTTTGATCCTCAAACAACATCAATAGAGCACCAAACAATGCTCTTGATGAGATTTACACCTCACCTCATCCATTTCCACACAACAGCCTCAAGCAATCCATCTTTGTCTAAATTTCCCCAAAAGTTATTGACCCTACCTTTCAATTCATCATCACATTACTATGACCTCTGATCATGATATAAGGAATCAACCTTATTAAATTACTTAATCTTTAATTTTATTCAAGAACTAACTTTATTTCATATTGAGGTTCTTTTAAAGTTTATATTTTTAGAGAATTAGGATATAATAGATACATAACATTACACATTAATATAGAGAAGATACCATTAAAATTGTATCCATTTCTTCCAAAATATAAAACTTTTCAAATAAAACATGATTTCTTTGACAAAGCTTCATAACATTTAACTTGGCTTCCTTATTTGTATTAAACATCCTTATAACCTATGAAAATAATTTAAAAACTTGGGATGAGACCAAAAATCTCAATAAATTATATTTAAATAAGGAAGGAAAACATTATTCCAAGAATACTTGTAACATATGAAATCATTTTCAAAAAAGACATACTTGTCACCCATATAAACTTACTTTGTGAAACTTGATCTTCCATGAGATTTACACAAAACATATAAAACATAAATAGAATAATAAAGTTATATTAGGGAATTAATTACTTATATTTTAACCCTTGTGGATACCTTATTATTTGTAACCCTCATGGCTACCTTACAATGTAACCCTCACAGCTACCTTATGGTGTAACCATCACAGCTACAAATGGAGTAACCATACGGTCAACCTCAAACTTAAATATACCCAATGAATTGGATAGAGATATAGGTATCAAAATTAAACATAATCAATTACCAATAATGAAAACATAATCATCAAACAATAATACTTTTATAAAAACATTCACTTTGAATTTTGTAAAACTATAAGTTTAAAAGAGGATTTTATAAGAAAAGTCACTTACAAATAACATATAATTGATTAGATAATCAATTTAATGAAAATAATATGTGCATAAATTATAAATATACATAATAAAACATAATATAAACAAAAATTCATCACAAAAATGATCTTAAAACCACAATATTAATGAAGTATAAGGTTAACACAAAGAATGGAAATTGGGTTAAGAATTCCCTTACCTCAGGTTTGTCTTACTTCAAACTTATTTAAACCTCATGTATAATTGTTAAAATAGTTTTATTAATTTCTTAAATAAAAATATTTATGTTTACAACACCTTATATGATAATTTCATAACATCATTTTACCCTTTAATTATTAGTATTTTGTTCCTTCTATTGTTTTGGGTGCATTCTTTACATGATTTCCATGGTCGGTTTGTATTTGATTTTATTGTCGTATGGAAATGAAATTATAGAAGTGGAATGAAATTGTATTAATGTGTTAAAAGAATATATAATGATACCCTAAATCATTTTTTTATCATATATTATGATGAATCATTAGATAAAACATTAATGATATTTGTTTAGATCATTTTTGTGGTCACTCGATAATCATGAACTTGTTTCATTATATAATTTAATTTCATGAATAGAATTTAATTCCGGAACATAAAATAGGTTAAATAATAAACTTTAAATTCTATTTAAACCAATAAAATGGTTTTATGATATGATTTTTAGAAAGTAATGTAAATTGCAAACACATCGCCTATGATTTTCGTAAAACGACACATCACGAATGATGCTTTTATAAGAGGGGGAGGAGAGGAATAAAGATGGTGAAATTTTTTAAATGAACATGGTAAAACAATAAATATATAGGATTTTTTAGATTTAATATCTCCTGGATGATGGGAGGGGAAGAGAGTATAATAAAATAAAGGAATTTAAAAGAAAATACATGAAAAAGGAAGAGGATTCTTACCTCTTGATCTCTTATCCTTGAGATCCTCCTTAAGGCCTTTGGTTTTGTCCTTTTTATGAGACCAAAAGGTCTTGGAAGTGGGGAAGAGACTTGGTGAGGGGATTTGGCAGAACTTTAAAAATGGTCAAGGCTTGAGAGGTGTGAGAGGAAGAGGGTAATGACAGTGGTATTTATAGTGGAAAGGGGAATGGATTTTACATTATTTTAATAATTATTTTAATATTTTTGCTTAAGACTATGAATAATATTGATTCATGTGACCCCAAATAGTAATAATTTCATGTGAGTTTGAAATAATTGGGCATATATCTACCTTGAATCGCCTATGATGCAGTAAAACAATTATTTATCATTTATTGTAATTTATCGTATTTTACTATTCATCAAAAATTCAAGAATTTCAGAAAAATCCCAAAAATTTACCCTAACCATTTATTAATGTGTAGAATTCAAAAATGAACTCCATTTTTTTAAAATAATTTTTAAAATATTATTAATTTTATTTTTAAATAAAATCATACTTTATTCAAAAATTGACAATTTTAAAACTATAATTCATTTTATATCACCTTGAAAAATTAATCAAGATGTCACTATATTAAATACATTATAAAATAAAATAATGATAAAATTTACTATTCATTAGATCATATTACTATTCATATTACTATTCATAAGGTCATGTTACTATTTCCCAAAAATCAAGTTGGTTCCATCAAACTCTAAATAACTTACTGATCACAATTGTAGATGACCGTTTTTTGAAATTCAAATCATAGAAGTGGGAAAAATATATTTAAAGGATAGTTATAACTATCTACTTAAAACAAATTTTCATGCATTTTAATTTATTTTAAAAAACTTGGGGTGTTACATTATTCCTACCTTCCAGAAATTGCGACCTCACAATTTTATTTACTTATTAAACAAGTGGGGGTACCTTTCCCTCATAGCATTTTCAGATTCCCATGTTGCTTCTTCAACCATGTGGTTTCTCCACAAAACCTTTACCTGGTGGATTATCTTATTCTTCCATACGTATTCCCTAAAATCAAGAATTTGAACTGGTTTTTCTCCATAAGAAATGTTCTCTTCCAGCTGAACTACTTCTAGGATCAAAACATGAGATAATCTAGAACATACTTTCTCAACATCAAAACATGAAAAACATTGTGTACATGATATAAACTCGGAGGAAAAGTTACTCGGTAGGATAATGGTCCAAATTTTTCTATGATTTCATAAGTTCCAATGAACTATAGACTTATATTTCTTTTCTTACCAAAATGCATAACACTTTTCCATGGTGGGATTCTAAGAAAAACATAATCACCTACCTCAAAAGAAAAGTCTTTCCTCCTATTGACTGCATAACTTTTCTTCCTTCTCTGAGTTTACCTCATGTGTTGTTGGATCATCTTCACTTTCTTAGCTACTTACTCTACTAATTATGGTACCATCAAATTCTTTTTCCCAACTTCATCCCAAAATATGAAGTTTGATGCCGCTTCCCATGAAATGCCTCAAAAGGTTTCATCTGTATACTGGAATGAAAACTGTTATTATAAAAAAACTTAACTAAATAAAGATGTTGATCCCAACTTCCCTAGTAGTCCATTTAACAAGTTCAAAACATATCCTCCAAAGTCTGAATCGTTCGTTCTGACTACCCATCTGATTGAGGATGGAAAGTTGTAATAAAATTTAATTTTGTGCCCAACGACTTCTAAAATCCCTTCCAAAAATTAGATATGAACCTGGGATCACATTCAGATATAATGGAAAGAGGAACTTCATGTAACCTCACAATCGCTTTAAGGTATAATTGAGAAATCTAATCTGTAGACATTTTATCTCGAATAGAAAGAAAATGTGCAGATTTAGTCATCAAATCAATAATAAATCAAATTGCATTATTACCTTGAGAAGTATTTGGTAGTCCTGTAATGAAGTCCATGGATATATTCTCTCATTTGAACTCTGGAACTGGAAAAGGTTGAAGTATCCCCTTAGGTAACTACCACTCTACTTTAACCTATTGACATGTCAAACGTTTCATGGTAAAATCAACAGTATCTCTTTTCATTCCATCCCAATAGTAATACTCCTCAAGGTCTCTATACATCTTAGTACTTCCAAAAAGAACTAAAAATAGATAACTATGAGCTTCACACAACAAATATTTCTTCAACTGAGAATCACAAGGAAACACAATCTTTTTCCAAATCTGAAAAAATAGCATTTATCAAGGTTAAATTATAGAAACTTACCCATTTTAACCAATTCTACATTTTTTTATAGCTCATAGTCTTCCTTCTATGCTTTCTTAATTCTGTTTGATAACGATGATTTCACTAAAACCTGAAACAAAATATATTTATTTCCTTCACTAATAACCTTTAAACCAAAATTCATCAAATCATTAATCAAGGGATCTTGTTCCAAATGTAACGTGGTTAATGATGCATGATTTTTTCAACTCAAGGCATCTGCCAGTTTTTTTCTTTTCTTGGGTGGTAATTAATCATGAAATAATAATCTTTTATCAGTTCAAGTTATCTTCTCTATCTCATGTTTAATTATTTATAAGTGAATATATACTTCAAACTTTTATCATCAGTATATATTTGGCATTTGGATCTGTATTAATGATGCCTCAAATTTTTCAAATAAAAAACCACACCTACCAATTCTAAATCATGTGTGGGATAATTTAACTCATAAGGTTTTAATTCTCTTTAAGCATAAGCAATTACAAGATCCTTCTGCATCATAACACAACCAATTCCCTTCAATGAAACATCATTGTAGATGAAAAAGTTTCCATTTCAGGAAAGCAAGGACAAAACTGGATAATTCACCAATCTCCTCTTCAGTTTCTGAAAAAAAAAACATCACATTCTTCTGTCTATACAAATTTAACCTCTTTTGTGTTAAATTATTTAGTGGACTAGATAATCATGAAAAAAATTTAACAAACCTTCATTAATAACATAATAATCCAGGAAAACTATGAATCACTATAGAATTTGTAGTTCTTGGCCATTCATCAACCGCTTTTGTTTTGGTAGGATCAACTATTATTCCATCCTTATTTATAGTGTTCCCAAGAAAAGAAATCTGTTGCAACTATAAATCACATTTGATAAATTTTTTATTTAGTTTCTTTTCCTTCATGGTTTTCAAAACAACCCTTGGATGTTTTTCATCATCCTCTTTACTATTAAAAAATACTAGAATATCATCAATAAACACAACCACAAACTTATCCAATAACTCATGAAATATTCTATTTATAAGATCCATGAATACAACTACATTAGTTAACCCAAGCTTCATAAAAAAAAATCATAATTCTCATATCTAGTACGAAATATATTTTCAGGATTTCATCCTCCTTCACCTTAAGATAATGGTATTTAAATCTAAAGTTAATCTGGGAAAAGTATTGAGTTCCCTAGAGATGATCAAACAAGTCATTGATATGAGGAAAATGGTACTTGTTTTTAACAGTGACATTATTCAAGGCTCTGAAATCTATGTAAAGTCTCATGTAACCATATTTCTTTTTAACGAACAAAACAAAATCACCCTAGGGTGAAGTTATAGGATGAATGAATCCTTTATTAAGAAAATCCTGTAACTGATTTCTCAGCTCTAAAAGTTCAATTTGAGACATTTATTAAGGGGGTTTTGAAATTGGATTAGAATCAGAAACTAAGTCAATTGTGAATTCAACTTCCTGATTAGGTATAACACTAGGTAACTCATCAGGAAACACATCAAGATATTCATTTACCATTGGCACTTCATTAATCATAAAAGTTCCCTTATTTTCAATAATATGAGAAATATAACTTTCATTTCCATCTTTCAATAATTTCTCAGCTTCCTGATATGTTATAAATTGTACGGGTTCATTCTTGTATAAAAACTAAAACTATTTCTAGAAAACAGCTTATTTATCTCTATAATCAATATTAGTATGATTAACAGAAAGTAATTAAAATATCCTTTTGGTGATCCATGGATTAAAATATAAATGTCAAAAAAATTAAAGAGGGTTTTTATGTTGTTGAAAAATGTTTCATTGAAACCAAAGTTTGTGAGGACATTATAAATAAAACTCCAGCCCATAGTGTCAAAATATTTCCTAATATCAGTTTTAATGGTAGTGTTTCCTCCCCTGCTTGATTTCTTTAAAAGATTAGTACACTCGTAGGCAAGGCAGATGCAATCCTAGATGTTTCTTCCCTTGATAAACCCAAACTGGTTCTAAGATATGATTCTATTGGAAATATGGGAAATTCTATTAGTTAGAAATTTGGAGATGATTTTATAAAGTGTGTTTATGAGGGAAATGGGTCTGAAGAGGTGAATTTCATAGGAATTTTTCACTCTGGGAATTAGAGAGAGGAATTAGGCATTAATGCCATTGGGAAGTATTCCATTATAAAAGAAATATTTAACCAGATTTCAGACGTCCATATGAACCATATTCCAATAGTTCTGGAAAAATGATTTAGTAAAACCATTAGTCCCATGAGAACAATTAGACTTCAATCTAAAGATAGAATCTTTTATTTAATGCTCTATAGGCTAGACTCACTTGGAACCTGTTAAATAACAAATATATGGATTTTAATTTTCTTAGAGGTAGGTTTATGAAAAAACTAGAAAAAGGAAATTTTCTCTACATGGACTCCTCTATATGGTCTTCTATCGAAAACTCCTTTAATAAAAGTATGTCTTATTCTTGGAGGCTAGTTAATAGAGAATCTTCTCTGAAGTTTTTGGTGGGTAACTGGAATGTATTTTCTTTTATCACTATGGCTGACCCTATGAAATTACCTGTTGATACTAGTATTTCTATAAATGATTATTTTCATTATCCAAACTTGGACTTACCCAGTGATATTAACACTATAATTAAAAATTATTTTATTGTTATTACTAAAGAATTTTTAGTTTGGGAACTTGAAAAAAATTTAATTTTGGACTCCAAACTTTTCTAAAATTATAATTTCATTGATATCGATCAAGATTTTTCTTCATTAAATAACTATAATAATCCATAGGTTAGACCCTTTGGGTCCACCCTTGTCTAAAGACTAGCCCAAAATTGTGTTCGCATTGATTATTGTCATAAATTATTTGGGATCCATCTTTGCTCCAAAATTCGTCTCTACAACCAACACAGAGAGGATGATGACCATCTATTTTTATATTTTTCTACTGCATCTACTCTATAGAAATACATTCTTGACATTTTTTATCAGATATGGATAGGTCTAGATTCCATTTAGTTTCATCTCCAATGATGCACTATTGTGGATGTTTCTCAAAAAATTGGATAGCTCTTCATAGCTATTGTAGCTGAGCTGATGCACACAATCTGGTATGACAAAAACCTGATTATTAATCATAATAATTATTTTAATTTACATGATTCTCTAGTGAATATATTCACTACGATCAAAGAAGATGGTATGATGAAAATTGGTACCTTCCACAACTCTTTCAAAGATCTTATTGTTCTTCTTCAATTTGGAATACAACTAAGGTACAACCAACTGAAAGTCTTACTGGAAGTCTTCTGGCAAGCCCATTTTCCCAACTATACTAAGATCAATGTGAAAGGTCCCTCAAATGGTAATCTGGTCCCCTCGGGTTGTGGAGTGGTGTGAAGAGATCACAATGATCAGGTCCTTGGATGCTATTATAGTACTTGTGGATTTTCCTCCTCTTTATAAGCATAGATTTATAACATCATTATTGCAGTTGAGATTATTAAACAAAGAGTTTGGAATAATATTTGGATTAAAAGTGACTTTACCACCATCGTACAATCTCTCCAGATTAACGTGGTGCACCTCTCTTGGCCTCCCACTGCGAAATGGATGGAATTCCTCTAACACCTTTATGAGATCAATCCTATAATTACTAATTCTTATCATGAGGTGAATGTGGTGGCAGATTATCTTTCCAATAAATGAGTAAACAACGATGACATGTGGCTGAACAACCTCCCACCAGATCTTATTTCTTTGCATGAAAAATAGTGTAATAAAATTTCTACTTTCAGACTTTTGTAACTTTTTTACTTTTTATATTTTTTTGTTCTTTGTTATTTTGACCAAGGCATCACCATTTAAAAAATGAATAATAGAAACACAATACATCCTCATAATTATATCAAACTCTACTAAAGGAAAAGAGACAATGTTTGTAGGTAAATTATATCCACAGACCACAATATAAATATTCTTATAATTCCTCTTTGCTATAATATTTCCCTTTAGTGTTTTAACAATAAGTTCTTATCTCATTTATTGAGGTAATATTTCTAATTTACCAGAAAATTCCTCAAAAATAAAGGAATTTTTAGACCCCATTTCAAAAAAAACTTTAGCAGAACCTGATTAAACAAAAAAAGGTATCTAATACCACTCCGTTGGATATCTCAACATCTACTGATGTAGTTGAAAATGATCTCACTACACCTTTCTGCCTATTGTCCGGCCTCTTTTCATCATTCATATCTCTCTTTGGGAAGGCATTTTCATAATGACCCATCTCACCACATTTAAAACACATTAGATTTTTCTTATCAATATTAGTCTTAGGATCAATTTCATTTCAATCTCGGGCCATATTTCTAAACTTAACAAATCAAAAACACTTTCCAATTTTGGTAAGTCATTCCCTAGGGTGATTGTTTCCACACATTTCAAAAATTGTAAACTGGATTTTTTACCATCAGATTTCTTTGATTTATTCTTACCCATTTCTTTACATATGAACCTATTATTTTCCTTATTTTCAAAGTGCATGTGATCACCATCAAAATCCATTTCTACCCTCTCATCACAATGGACAATTTTCTCATAACATTTGAATTCATGGGAGGACAATGCCCTTTAATACCTTGGCTTCAATCCCCAGTAAAAATGGTTGATTTTTCTATCAAGATCCAGAATAAGATTTGGAGCATACCTCTCCAGTCAGGTGAAGTTCGATTCATACATGGCCAATTAATCTTCCTCCTTTTTCTTTAATTCATGGAATTTATTATCCATCCTATGTCACACCACCTTAGGAAAATATTTTTCAAGGAAAAGACTTTTAAATTCATCCCACTCTAAGGCTTAAATCTCCTCTTTATCCCTGATATTATTGACCATTGACCACCAATGATCATATTCACCTTTAAAATGATAAATGGAAAGACTTAAATTTTGATTATATGAATATAATATAACATCAAATAACTTTTCAAGGGCCTTAATACATCCTTCAACTGCTACTGGATCAGAAGATCCATTGAAAACAGGAGGATGTTGCCTCAAAAAATGTTCCACTATCATCATGTTCCTTTGTGGTACCTCTGGTTGTTCTCTTCCATGGATACCACCACCATTTATTGCCTACATCAGCTGATCCAATAATATCTCAAACTACTCGGTTCCAATTTCTACCATTCTGGGCTATAGATTCGGAAGGATATTGTTTTTTCGGTGCCTCTCTACTTCATCTTCACTATTTCATTTGCAGAAAACCATTCTGAACAAACATATCTTAGTCGAAGAAACATGGTATTCTTTAAATTCTATATCATTTCAAATTAACCATAGATTAAAAATAATTTATGGTATTCTATTAACATCATCCTAACATCTAAATTTATCTAAACCATCCTCTGATACCAACTATAAGGACTCAACCTTACTATATTACTTAATCTTGAATTTTAGTAAAGAACTCACTTCATTTCATATTGATAATCTTTTCAAGTTTTTATTTTTATAGAATTGTTATATAATACATACATATGATTCCACATTGATATATAGTAGATACCAAAAAAATAGTATCCATTTTTTCCAAAATATAAAACTTTTCAAATAAAACATGATTTCTTTGACAAATCTTCATAACATTTAACTCGGTTTCCTTCTTTGTCTTATACATCATTTTAACCGATTAAAATAATTTAAAAACTTGGTATGATCCCAAAAATATCAGTAAATTATATATAAATAAATAAATAAAACATTATTCCATCAATATTTGTAACATATGAAATCATTTTCAAAAAATATATACTTGTCACCCATATAAACTTACTTTGTAAAACATGAGATTTCCATGTGATTTCCACAAATAATATAGAAAAAAAATAGAACCATAAAGGTATCTTGGGTAATTATATACTTATATTGTAACCCTGACATCTACCTTATGATTTGTAACTCTCACAGCTGCCTTACAATGTAACTCTCACGGCTACCTTATGGTGTAACCATCGCAGCTACACATAGAGTAATCACACAGTTGACCTCCAACTTACACATACCCAATTCATTGGAGATAGATATAAGTCCCACACTTAATAATAATAAATTCCCAATAACCATAACATAATCATTAAATAATAATACTGGCATAAAAACATTCACTTTGAATTTTGTAAAACTAGAAGTTTAAAAGAGGATTTTATAAGAAAAGTCACTTACAAATAACATATAATTGATTAGACAATCAATTGAACGAAATTAATATGTGTATAAAATATAAATAAACATAATAAAACATAATATAAACAAAATTTCATTGCACAAATGATCTTAAAACCATACAATTAATGAAGTATAAGGTTAACCCAAAAAATGGAAATTGGGTTAAGAATTCACTTACCTCAAGTTTGTATTACATAAAATTTGTTTAAAAGTGTTGTATAATGGTTAAAATAGTGTTATTAATATCTTACTGAAAAATATTTTTTTTATAACACCTTATATGATCATTTAATAACATAATTTCACCCTTTAATTATTATTATTTTGTTCCTTCCATTGTCTTGGGTGCATTCTTTACATGATTTCCATGGCCAGTTTGTATTTGATTTTCTTGTCATATTGAAATGAAGTTCTAGAAGTGGAATGAAATGGTATTAATGTGTTTCAATAATATATAATGATACCATAAATCATTTTTTTATCATATATTATGATGAAACATTAGATAAAATATTAATGATATTTTTTTAGATCATTTTTTGCGGTTCCTCTATAATCTTAAACATGTTTAATTATGTAATTTAATTTCATAAATATTAGTTATTTAAAGAAAATAAAATAGGTTACATCGTACACTTTACATTCTATTTCAACCATTAAAAGTGTTTTATGGTCAGCTTTTAAGGAATTAATGGAAATTGCAAACACATCAACCACAATTTTGGTAAAACAACTCATCATGAACGATGTTTTTATAAGAGGGGAGGAGAGGAAGAAAGATGGTGAAATTTTTTACATGAACATGATAACATATAGAATATATAGGATTATGGAGATTTCATAACTCTTGGATTAGGGGATGGGAAGAGAGTATTCTAAAATAAAATAATTGAAAAGAAAACACATGAAAAATGGAGAGGATTCTTACCTCTTGATCTCATCTCCTTGAGATCCTCCTTAAGGCCTTTGGTTTTGGCCTTTTGGTGAGACCAGCTGTAAGAAAATAGTTCTTACTTTAAGGTGCGGGTTTATTTTTTTCTATTTTTGAGTTTTTTTTAGATAGCAGGGGAAAACTGGGCAATTCTGGAAATTTCCAGGTTACACATTGTGTACTTCTCAGTACACACTGTGTAACCTTGCTCTGTGAGAAGGCCATACATGGCATATAGGCCTGTTGGATGGATATTGATTTTTAACCAAGTACACATTGTAAACTCTTAGTACACTCCATGTATTCTATCTGTGTATGGGGTATATACATAGCGTGTGGGTAAGTCAGTGAGTTAGAGGGGAAAAACCAAGGACACATCATGTACGGCCTTGTACACGCTGTGTAGTCATGTCGGCAGGTCCTCAGTGAAATTTCAACCGTCTTAGAACCAGTAAAATGACACGCATAGCATGTACTCATATATACACACCATGTATTTTATTTTTTTCTTTAAAATTATAATTAGACTCGTTTTGAGGCAGAGGGTAAAGGGTTTCGTCTGGGTTCACAAACAAGCGGCACAAGAGCTCATTTTTTCTCTCGATCGACTATCTGAACTCTCTTTTAATCTCCGTTAGATACATTGGAACTCCCTAGGTAAGTCTTTTATTCTCCTTGATCCTTTCATCTATATTTCTTTTCTAATACTTATTATATGGGTTTGATCATTATTTCTAGTCTTGTAGATCTACCGTGTTTTAGACCGAATTAGAGGCCGATACTAGAGGAGGATCATCATACTAGTTCGAGTTAAGTGGTGCATAACTTGTTTGGTGGTTTCATGGAAATTTGGGTGGCACGTCCTTTGTCACTTATTCAGGTATTTTTGAGGAGTACCCATTATATCTTCTAGTTCATTTTGAATTAATTTTTAAACCCATGGGATTCTTTTGGGCATGCTCTAATGACTAAATTTCTTGAGCAAGGCCGGGAGAGAGGCCGACACTCATTGGTACATTTAGTCCTAGGGTTCCAAAATGTTTATATTTGGTCTTCTTTGTTTTTAAACTAGTATGATTAATTTGGTAAAGCATGATTAGGCTTTTTATAGGCATTCAAGACCTCATTGTTGTTGTGTGATAGTCATTGGTCTAGTGAAATTCAACTATCTAGATTTTTTTTCCTAATAATGTGATTTGTTTAAATGTGATAAATATCTAATTTCTGAATTGAATATACTGAAACCTTGGGTTGTGTTGGGAATATCCCATATATTATTGAGTGATGCTGATCACAAGGTGGGATTGGCCTGGATTATTTTGGTGGTTTGACTATAGGATTGGGCATCATGGACGTTGGATTGAGGCAGTGTGACTATTAGGTTGGTCATGGAATAGGTTACATGGATGTAAAGGCCATCGGATTCTGAGCGACATGGTCGTAGGGGCACAAGGTGCTAGATAATTTGTGGCTTGAGTTCTATATTTGGTTATTTCCACCCACCTATGACTTTGGGTTGTGTGCACATAGATGACTCCATGATGAGGTGGTTTGGACTGCTCATGTGGGTAGAGGCCCCCATAGTTGAGATTAGGTGATTATGGTTTTGGGTTCTTGTTGTGGAAGTTGTGAGTAAGGTGAAGAGCCTTCATATTGTTTGGGAATGCCTATGGGATGTTGTGCTTGAGACATGAGGTGTTAGGAGGCACAAGTTTCTAGGTTACTACTGCTTGGGCATGCCTACAGGACATCATTACTTGAGACACAAGGTTTTAGTAGGCACATGGTGTTGTGTTACTATTGCTTGGTTGTGCCTTCGGGACGTCGGTACTTGAAACTAGTGGTTTCAGGAGGCAGCTGGAGCCTAATTACATGACTAAGATTATAGCATTGGCCGAAGTAGGTGATGCTCCCTGGTGGCTGTTGAGCACCAGTGGAGGTTGTTTTTACATTGTGCATCATACTGTTTATTTTCCTTATAGATGCGTGCCTTCTTAAATGCCTATACTAGGTATACACCATTGGGTTGCATCCTACTGAGATTTATCTCACACCCTACACAGTCCCTTCAGGATGCGTGTAGAATTTAGGGATTTACGTGCAGGAAAGAGATCAGCTTTAGGAGATAGATCATATTAGTTATTGAATGGAGATTTGGTATAGACCTTGAGGTCATGCCTAGATGGAGTTTACTTTGTTTTTATTTCTTTCCTATATCATCATTATTAATTTATTGGTAGCTACTATTGGTTATTCATGGTCACTATTGTTAATTGACATGTATGACCCGATTTGGATGCATACCTGGTTTGTTTAGTAGTTACAAGTGATGTTTGACATGCTATTATATTTACTTCCTCTGATTTTGTTTGTTTATTTCTTCCACTATTTATTTGATATTTTTGTGCTTCTGATATGCGGGTCTGGTTTGAGTCTGTTGAGTCTTGATTATTGTTGTAGGTTTTATTATAATACTCGGACCAGTACCTCTATATTCCTCCAAGATGGTACAGGCTCCCCACTATACCTTTTACACCCTCACTACTAGTTAAAAGCCTTTGGTGTTTGGGAAGGTGTGCCTAAGGAAGTAACACATGATCCATTTAGAACTGTTTGGGTGGCTGTTTGGGTTTGGGATGTTACAAAGTGGTACCAAATGAGTTTGTTATTGATAGGGATTTAGTAGCAGATTCTAACTGAATACTAATGATATAAAGACTTATTTTTATTTCTGCTATTTTTACTATTTGGGATATGGTACACTAAAGATAGGCTGCTATTGGAACTGGATTTCTATCTTGTTCTTGGGTGCCTACAACCCCAGGTATAAGGGATGGACCAAGTTACCTTGGGTGGGAATTGATGTTTTCTTTTTCTCAGGTTATAGTTATATGATTTCTACCTTGGTGGGTCACTTATTATGTGATGTTATTAATTGTGATATTTTACCATTAACCCAGTGAGGTAAGGGAGAAATTGGACCTTGTCCTGGTATGGCAAGGCATGATTGTTTGGATTTTTATAGGAACATTTTTAGGGTATTTCAATTTCATAACTGCACATATTCTTTGTGAAGTGATAATACCATATGAACAATATCAATTGCCATGTTATAGATGTTTTTGAAATGTTAAAGGTTCAATTCCTTAGAGAATTTATTATTTATTGAATTGCACCTTGCTACATCACATGTATATTGAATTGTACCATCCGACTAGTCTCAATGTGTTGATAGACATGTGGAAGGGTGCTGATATATCCTGCATCATAATTTTATGGGGGCAGATGGTTGGTATGTGTCATCACACCCATCCCTATTTTGAGACTACCCACCTGATGATGCCAACATTCTACCATGATGCACCGCCTACCTGTTACACTAAGTCATTCATTTGATCCCTCTATGCAACTTACTGCCTATAGATGATATCCTAGAGGCCTTATGGCCTAAAGAAATTTGTGATGGATGGATGGCCCAGAGGCTCGTTTTTTGGTCCAAAATCCCATTAGGGGTGAATAGTACCACTACTACAGTACACCGCTAGAGTACCTACACTTCTACAATGCTATAGTAGTGATCAACTACCTACTATAGTACCTTCAGAAATTCTCTCCCACCCAGATTTGATTCTTGGATTTTGATGCAGGATTACAGGGTGTTTACCACTCAAGCGCCACCCCAACAACATGTGTTTGTGTTTGTGTGTGTTTATATGACTTAATATATATATATATGTGTGTGTGTGTGTGTGTGTGTGTGTGTGTGTGTATGTGTATATATATAATTATATTGATATATATGTATGTATGTATGTATTTTTATATTTTTATGTAAATTTATTTATATTAATATATATTTATATATATTAATATATATTTTTAGATAGATATCTATATTTATGTATATTTATATAGATATATTTATTTGTATTTATATATATTAATATATATTCTGTGGTTATACGTATATATAATTATTTTTAATTATACACACACACACACACACATATTTATGTAAATTTATTTAATTTTATATATATTTTTATATATTATGTATATTTATATACATATATATATATATATATTATGTCGGTGTATATGTATATTTGCATATATTTATATATAAGTATAGTTTTATATTTATATATTTATAAATTATGAATAAATACATGTACACAAATATATATGTATTTACATGTATTTACTTGTATATGCATAGGTATATTAAAGTCTGTTTAGTCATCATATGAAGGGTTTAGTGGAGTGGTAAAAGTTTTACAAAATAACTAAGAGGTAAGCGGTTTAAATCTCACCCTACATATACAGTTTTTATTTTACATTTTTGGACTAGGTGGGCTAGGTAATGGTGGAAATAATGGATGATATTTTTAAAAAAAATAAAATCACCACTAATTGTTTAGAATTTATTTTTAAAAGTGACACGAAATTACTCGTGACACCTCATTTTAGTAAGTTTTAAAAAACCATCGCTAAATTGCATTTTGTAATTGTGTATTAGAATTAAAAACATAGTTATGGAGTAATTTGGGACTTTTATACCACTAAAAACCTAGGTTCATGGTAAACCTTATCTGATATCATAGATCTCTTCGCAATCTTCGATTTGATTACTCATGGAGACCAAACAAACACCCGGATCAAAAGTTATTACTGTTTGAAATTCAAGCCATGTTTTCAAATTATCATAAGATATATTAATTAATTTAATGATTTTTTCTACCCCCAAATTATTATTAAATGTCTATTACTCAATGATAATTCATAAATTTTTCACTGATATTGATTTTTAATAATTTCATAATCCTTTTTTCACTAAATCTATTACATATTAAGTGTAAATACATGTTTAATATTATATAAATCATATATAATGAAATGTATTATATCTATATCAATATAAATATGTTTATATTTATATAATATAATATGATATTTAATCATATATAAAGTTTTTTATGAAATATATCTTTTATCAATGCTAAAAAAATCACTTTATAAGTGATAAAAGGCGTACTTTTATTAATGCTAAGAAAAAATCTGATAGAACGGTACATTTATCATCCCTAATAAATGAGCTAACAAAGTTTACCCTTTTATCATCACTTTTTTTATCACTAATAAAGGTGAAATTTATCAATCCTTTTAGTTATCGATGATAAAAGTATCCCCTCTATGAGTACTTTTTTATTACTGGTAAAGGGAAGCTCTGAATAAATGTGTTTTTATAGTAGTGATATATAAAGATAATATATATATATATATATATATATATATATATATATATGTATGTATGTATGTGATAACATATATATAAATACAAAATCTGAACTACAAAGGACATGAAAAGTGCTCATACTATGTGGTCTGGGCGTTTATCTCATTCACAGCTGTCAACACCTCATTTAACCTCATTTTTATAAAACACGAATAAATACATTATTTGAGTTTATAAACATGGATAATGTAAAATAAAAATGTGGTTAAATTTAATTTTTTTTTATATTGGTAATCCTTTATCAAAGCTAATTTATAACACTAATAAAGTCTCTAAAAATATTTTAAAATAATTTTGGGTTGAGAAACAGAAAAATAAAACTAGATGTATTTAACAAGTTGGACTGGGACGCTGTAAGCCATGACCACACGAACTTAGCCTTAACTTTTCTAGTATATTTAATATGATCAATCTATGGTTCATCCCACATTTATAATCAAGATTAAAAATAATTTTCAGAAAATAAAAAACCACTTAATATTATGGATTTTTAAATATTGAACACGTCATAAATATGTGATATTTTTAATATATATATATATATATATTCATCAAATAGATAAAATATATATGTTTTAATATAAAAAATCATGTAAAATTGAAACAACATTAAAATAAAAAAGAAAAAATATTTCTTGTTGGTGGATCAGCCTGCATATTTTGAGGTTAGTCTACTTAAATCCATAGGCCTTTTCTACTTATCCATTTAATCCCATTTAAAATGTGGGAAATTTCTTTCTTGTCTATCCCAACTGATAAATGTAGGTGATGGGACTAGCCTACAAACCTGAGTATCATTAAACACCCCCTAAATCTAGAAAATCAACACCCCTACCATGCCTCACCCAGTTGGAACCCACTACAATGCCCCACTACACTCTTTGAATTGCCTTATTATTTTGAGAGAGGTGATATTTTAACCCTTTCCCACTACTTTGTGGGAAACACCTTTTCTACTCATCCAATTGATTTTTCCTATTATTTAATGATATATTTGTGTCTGTGTAGATATATTTTTAAATATATATTTAATTTATTATGATATATTAATATAAATATACTTAAATACATGATTTATATAATTATACTTATATGTATGTATACATACATATTGAAACAAGGTGGGGTAAAGCCCCTTTATTATGGAAATAAAGTATATGTATGTATGTATGTGTGTTTATATATTTTAATATATATTTTTTGATAAATGTGTGTGTGTGTGTGTGTGTGTGTTTATTTATTTGTATTTATAAGTGTGTTTGTCTGTCTACATATATAACTGTATTTTAGGTTGGTCCACACTGTGTGGGTAAACACCCTTGCACACATAATTTGACATTAGTTATGAGATACGGTCTCAAGTCTTCATCTCAATCCTTCCACTTCCATCACCAACCCCTCATTTTTTCACTTTCTTTCTTTTTTCGCTTCGTCCACTAATACAGATAAGATTATATTTGATGCTAAATTTTATCAAAACTAAAAAAATGAAAAAGGTGGTGCCTTTATCAAAATTATATAAATGAGATGATAAAGAGTACATTTATCAGCAATAAGAAAAGTTCTGATAAAAGCGCACTTTTTCAGCACTTATAAAGATAAGTTTTATAATCACTTTTTTTAGTGATAATAAAGGGTGATATTTTCCAATGTTGTTTTAGCACTGATAAAAGGTATGTTTCATTATATATATATATACATGTAATTAAAAATCATATATTGATATGTAAATATATTTATATTGATATAAATTTAATATATTTTATTAAATATGGTACCTATAATACTAAATATGCATTTACACATAATATATAGTACATTTTGTGAAAAATGGATTATGAAATAATTGAAAATTAATATTAATTAATAATTTTCTAATTATTATTTAATGTTAGTCATTTAATGACAATTAGATGACATAAAAAATTCAATAAATTAATGAAAATTCTAAGATAATTTGAAAACATTTATTGAACTTTAAACAACCATAACTTTTGATTCAGGTGTTCATTTGGGCTCTACCCCATATCAAATTGAAGCTTGTTAAAATATCTACAACATAATCATTTATTAAACCCTAATAAATATTTTTCAAGGTTAAAAAAGCCCATAATGACACTAAAAATGAGTTTTTTGTTGGAGTACCTTAATTTTTGAACATTTGATAGAATTTCATCCTCATTTGTGGGGATATTCTTATATTTTCATAGTGAATATTAAATTTATTCTCAGGTATACCATCATATAGATATTAAAATGTTTAAATTTTATTGTTTTTCATATTATAGTGTTATTTATAATTAAATATATACATATTTTTATATATTAACATATAATAAAACGATTGTACAAATAAATATTTATAGATATCTACATAAACATATATTTTAAAATATATAAACCATATGGAAATAAATATTTATTATTCATTTTATTTAAAAAATATATATATTATATTTACCTTATAAAAATGAATCAATATATATATACCTATACAAGTAATGTTTATATATAAATATGTGTATGTCAATAAAAAAATATGTATGTGTATATTCTAATATATGTAAATAAATACATATGTGTAAATATTTGTGCATGTATGTGTGAAATATAAATGTGTATATATGTGTATAAATATTATGTAAATACATCATATATGAATGTATTTTTATAAAAATATCATTATTATTAAATATAGTATATAAACATATTTATAATAAATATTTATAAAAAAATTATAAAAAATTATATCTAAATATAAAATTATATGTAAATATGTATAAATATATATATATATGTGCAAATAAATAAATATGTAAATATATATATGTATATAATGTATATCTAAATATGAAATATATAGAAATATTTTGAAAATGTATTTAAAAATAGTTATATAAATGTATATAATTATATGAATAAATATATAAATAAAAATGAATTGTGTGTATATATATATATACATAGATATATCGTAAAATATTAAACAAATATTAATGGTGTAGTGGTAAAGGCCTTAGACTTGAAGTCATAGGTCGGGGGTTTGAATCCAGGCACGAGTTAGGCTAAATAAGGCGTAAAAAACATTGAAAAGGGAGGTGGAATGGGTTGATAAAATACATGTGGGGTCGAGAAAGGCTACAGGATGGGTGCACGGGGCACATAATGCTGATAAAAGGAGAGTGGAGGTGCTAATAAAAGGGGTGGGTGGAGTGAAAATTTTAATATATATATATATATTGAACTTTACCAGCGTTAAAAAACATTGATAGAGACACTTTTTATCAATGCTAAAAAATGAGGATAAAGACACCATTTATCCTCTCTTTTGTTAGTGATGATAAAGGTTGTAGGATTTTTAGGGTGCTTAGCTTGTCATCATTTTTTTTCACCAAAAATGACCATTTTTAGAACTAAATATGGCTGAATTTGTAGTAGTGGTGAGATTTTCAAACCTTATCAAACAGGATTCACATCACAACACTAATAGTTATATTAATATATATATATTTATATATATTAATATAAATATACTTAAATAAATATATGTTCATTTTAATATTTATATAATTATTTAAATAAATTTTTATTATATTATATTTACATACACATTTTTTAATGTATTTAAATATATTATAAATTTTTTATTTATTAATATAAATTTAAGATTTTTTTGTTATGTAGGTTGTTAAAATAAGATCAATAATAACTTTTTGTTTTAATGTGATTTATATTTTTAAATATTCATTTTACATGTAATTTTTTAAATATATATATATATATATATTATATAATCATATTTATAAATATATATTTAAACATAGACATATAATTATAAATATATAAATATATATTGTAAATATATATGTATTATAAATTATTTAATATGAATATAAATATATAAATTTAAATATGGACAATATTTAAAGTATTTATATATTATAATATATAGTTCATATCACTTTATTTTATAATATGTGTTTAATTATAATTATATATATAGTTATAAATAAGTATAAAAGAATAAAAAGAAGTATAAATGATTAAATATATATATATATATATATATATTATTTATATAAATATATATATTTATTATTATATAAATCATTTTTAAGAATATATAAATATGAATACATAAAATATATTATGCAAGGTATCATTTATCATCATTAAAAATGCAGATGATGGACATGCTTTTATTAGTGCTAAAAATGCCGAAAAAGGTTATCTTTATACGTGTTTTTTTAATGCTGATAAAAATATACCATATATTAGTGTTTTTTTAATGCTGACAAGGGATAGTGATGTTTTTTCACAGGTATATAGTAATTAGGTGTTATTTTATGTTATAACATGGTTGGGTTATGTATTTATCCCATGTTTGAAATTTAATTAATTAGTTATTTGTATTAATATAGGCTTATAGTCCCACACTTATTCAAAACTCATTGAGATTACTTTTATTTATTTAGAATATTATAAAAGGAAATTGTGACTTGGGATAAAATTTAATGACACCCAAGGAGACTTATTGAATGCTTAGGGAATATTTAATGCAAATTAAATTATCGTATAACACTATTTTAAAGTAGAAATAATACTCCAATCCAATCTTATTTCTTGCCTCATTTATCAGGTTAGATTGCAATGTTAAATTTCGGATTTTTTTACAAAAACACTATCCTATTTTTTAAATTTATTTATTTATTTACTCAACTAATTATATTTATTTTAATTTATAAAACATGTTTTATATTAACTAAACCATATTTTTCTATAAGTTTTTACACAATTAATTAAAATAAGTATTCATAATTTTTATGTTTGATTATCTCTAAAAATTATATAAAATTAAATTTTATAATAATTTACATCGTTGATGGGGCAGTAAAAATAAAATGAAAACTTACAAGTAAACTGTAACACATCGACTTGAACCACTAGGTTTGAGCCAGAATGACACACAACCTTATACACACATCCCCATACGCAAGAGGTTACTGACGAGTAGCACGGATTAATGGAGAATTTTGGGAAGACAGTGCCCTCAATTCCAGGTAAACACCAGAGTATAACAAAGGGAGTGGTAATAATAAATAAATAATAATAATTAATAAATAAATAATTATCAGATTAGTAGTATACACAAATAATACCAAGCTATGCAGTATCAGTACGGCATGTCAGATACATAAACTAAAACTAAATGAAAGGATCCAAAGTATTAGGTAAAGACACTAAACAAAAGCAGTAGCAGAAATCCATCCCAAGTCCATATAGTAATGCCCACATCCTCTTACTAAATCTACTCAACTATACATCACAAGGCCCTTTCCCTTCACCAGATCTTTGGTTCTGAAATCTAAAAGCACCCATAAATTCTCAAGTGGGGTGTGAGTACACAACTCAGTAAGACATGACCAACAACCCTTAACATAAGTTCAAAAGAAATATTTTTGAAGGCTATAAAAGTAAGATAGTATAGATAAAAATAATTATATAACACAAGTACAACACATATATCGGGTCCTCACAGATTGGCTCTACCTACTTCAATACCATGTCAGAAGGAACTTTAACCGGTTATCTAACACATCCCCCTTTATGGGATAGTCCCAAAAATGTATAACACATCCCCTTTGATGGGATAGTATAATGCATTCCTACCTCTCTCCTGACACATCCCTCTCAAGGGATGGTCTATTAGGCTCACCTAAATTCTAAATTAAAAATTATATAAGTAAAACATAAAAGATAAATAATAAAAATGACAGATCAAATGCCACATCAAATAAAGAAAGTGTCATAATCACTGGAACCCACATGCAAGAAAAACAAGCAGAATTTCTAGGGATACACATGAACCACATGTGATCAAGAATCAAATATAGGTCTCATGGAGCTATACATACAGACCAACAATCATTCTAATAACCCATGTAAAAAACATGTGCTAAAGTAAAGATATTCATACCTTAGGTGCAACAACAATCAATTTAAAGGGTCACCATCTAAGTCCAAAAGCACCACCAAATCCTATAAACATTCCTGAATAAAAATGATTTAGAATACTAGGATCAAGGTTGATAATAAAACAAACCCTAAATGTAGTTTAAGTTCAAAAAAACCTAAAAATATTTGTTGATGACAATGACCTAGGTCTGATTAATGTGTAGACACCAAAACCCAATATATGGGTGTTGGTTCTATCAACGATCATCAATTACTTGTTAGATCAATCCAAAACCCCATATATGATCAATTCATCAAAGATATCATTGTTTTTGATCAATTATAAGAGAATTATATTGATCTAGAATGAATAATAACTCCCCATATCAAGAATTCAGGATCAAAACATTGTCCAGGCATCAAACTCGGGAGTTGGAAGGGAGGATAAGGTCTCAAAATCACTAGAGAGGGTTATTAGGTCATTAAGGGTTGATAGTGAACTGAAAGAATTTGAAAAATGAGAAAAGGTCAGCTTTTAAAAAATTCTTATAAACTTGAAATCATCAATGGGCTCTGTTGAATGCCACTAACAAGCCGGTGACCTCCACTAGTTGGTCAGTGGGACTATTGCAGTTTAAAAAAACTACAGCACATACACTATCCAATCCTTTTTCCATTTTTGGACTACCAAGAACCTCTAAATTACCTCCAGTTACTTTAAAACATGTTCAAAATTTATGTAAAAGTTAAAAAATATGAATTCCTAAAATAGATGTGTCATAATTCTCCCCCTCTTATGACTTCTCATCCTCAAGAAGTATCCCCAAATGTCTTCTCAAAAAACTTAGGCCAGTGCACCCAAATGTCTATTTACTTCTCCCACATTTCTTATTAAACATGAATTTGCTACCATAGGACCCAAACAAGAGGAACAGTCTTTCCTCAAAGAACATTCTTGCTTAAATCCATTATCTAAATAGGATAATCCTTTAAAGATGAATCTTGTGCCAGCTCAACATCCTTGTATTCAAGCTCATGTACATGATCAGGGTCATACATAAAATCTAAGAAATGTGGAACATATTATACATACCTTTATACCAGGTAGTAAGATCCAGCTATTGGGCCACCATCCTAATATGTTTGATGGTTTTGAACTTTCCAATATACCAATATTCCAACTTTCCTTACCTACTCAAATGATTATTCCCTAACCAAGGGGACACTTGAAGGAAAACTATATTGCCTATGATTAACATCAAGGTTTTTCTCCTTTGGTAAGAATAAGACCCATTCCTATTCTAGGTTGTAATCAACCATTTCCAAATCAACCAAACCCACTCCAAGGTATCATATACCATATTCGACCCAACAACTCAAGATCCACCTACCTCGTGTCAGTATATGGTTGAATGATATGGACATCCATATATAACCTAAAATAAATCCATATAAATTGTGTATTAGAAGTTTTTGTTATAGGATAACTCTATCCAAGTTGAGTGATCACCCCAAGATCCTATAAAATCAAGAATTAATTCTCAAATAATATCCTCTAGAGTTTGGATCATTATATTTAACTGCCCATCATTCTAAAGAATAAAGGTCATACTCAGTTTCAACTGATTTCCTATCACATTTTGAAATCCCTTAAAAAGCATGATGTGAACCATGCATCTCTACAATATACCATACCCAAAGACACTTTTTGAAGCCATGTGATCTATCGGATATAGTTCTTTCCAAACCCATCCACTAAGTTAGTCTCTCATATCTGTATAAAGTGATCCACCTTGATCAAATAATCTAATACCACCCAAATTGTATCTCGACTACTCATGGTCTTGGTAAAACCTGTCATGAATTCCATCGTTATCTAATCCCACTTCCACACAATAACTATAGTTGGTTGTAGAAACCATCTAGGTCTCTAATACTCGACCTTGATCTTCTGATAAGTTAGACATTGGGAGAAAAAACCTGCAATATACCTCTTCATATCAAGTAACCAAAACTATCATTTGAGATCATGATAAATCTTGTTCAATCCTGGGTTCACTACCCATTTCGAATCATGAGAGGCACTCATTATCTCCTCTCTTGTAGAAAAATAAACCATCACCCTACCTTGAACTATAAGCAGTCCACGTCTATTTAAGGTCCACCCTAGAACGAAACCACATGTTTCCAACATCTCATGCATCATGACACATTCCAGATCAAGCTCCTAACTAGACTTTAATCACCCCACCAATGGGTATATGAAGACTAAGGGTGCACAATCCACTGCCCCTTGATCCTTATCTATGCCCACCCACCAATATACCAAAAACTCCATGAGATTCCACTCCACTTCAAATTAATACTCTCCCACTTATCATGTATTCTTGCTTAGAACATCTATAACAACATTTCATTTACCAATATCATAGACCATATCAAATTCACAAATCTAAAATTAATCTACCCAACACCTCTGATGAAGATGCAGGTCATTCTAGGAGAAGATATACCTCAGACTCGTGTAGATTGTATACATGATAAATTTCTCTCCAATTAGGTATTGTCACAAAAATTTCAATGCATGAACCACATCTTCTAAATATAAGTTAGTCAGGTTAGTTATGGTCATTTGGTCACATCTAATAAGACTCATAAGCAAAAACCTTATCTCCCTACATCAAAATAACTCTCAGGCCAATGTCAAATGCATCACAATATACTATATACCCAACTC
This sequence comes from Viscum album, assembly GCA_963277665.1. Classification (NCBI taxonomy): domain Eukaryota; kingdom Viridiplantae; phylum Streptophyta; class Magnoliopsida; order Santalales; family Viscaceae; genus Viscum; species Viscum album. The sequence continues at coordinate 1,952,367,090 of OY728165.1, forward strand.
TATGCTCAAGAAGAACCGATATTAGAGCCAAAACCAACCTCTTATTCTACTCTAAGAAGACTTCTCCACACTTTTTTTTCCATTCAAACATGAATCTCATCTTATTTAATGCGTTCATGGGTGTTTCTAGGTAAGAAAAGTCCTGAATGAACCTACTGTAGCACCCATCCAACCTGATAAAACTTTGTATCACAAACACATTTATTGGTCATTCACAATACATGACTACATCAAAATCCTCTAAATAAACTAATCTTTATTCTTGTGAAATCACATTCCTAAGAAATCACACCTCCTATATCAAAAAGTGACACTTAGAATACTTGGCATAAAGATGAAGTGCTTGAAGCACACTCAATACGATATCTAGGTATCTATCATGTGATTATTATGTATTATAATATATCAGAATGTCATCAATGAACACAATGATTAAGTTGTCCAAGTATGGGTGAAAGATATTATTCATGAGGTCCATGAACATATTTTAAGAATTAATCATTCCAAAAGGCGTAATGAGATACTCATATAACCCTTACCTACTCCTAAATGATTTATTCGGTGTTTCTTTCTATCTAACCCAAAGATAATGGTGGTTAGAATGTATATTAATCTTACAAACCCATTGGGATCCCTCAAATGATAAATAAAATTCAATTCTTGGAAATGGGTACCTGTTCTTCATAGTAGTATGATTCAACTTATGGTAGTCCACACAAATACAAAGACTACCATCCACCTTCTTAGTGAATAAAATCATATCACCCCAAGGGGAAGTGCTCAATCTAATGAAGCCTTTATCCTTAAGATCATTTAACTACAAATTTATCTCTTTCGACTTAGTTGGTGTTATACTATGGTGGAATCCATATATTTTGTTCACCAAAAATAAACTCTATATCAAACTCAACTCTATTTTGTGGAGGAACCCCTGATAAATCCTCTAGAAATACATCTTAGTATCGGTATACCACTAGAGGAAAAGAGAAGGGAGTCACTGCCTGATCCACTATAAGAATCATATTGGGAAAATGTACTGAAAATACTTCTCTTTGATGAGGGTTTAGTTCCACTCTTCTTGCCTCAACATACCACTCACTAGTCAACATAAATATTTCACCTTTAGGTGATTAAAAATTAAATCACCTTCAATAAAAATTAATGTGTGCATGGTAGCTGGTTAACCAGTCCATGTTGAATATTACATTGAAGCCTGAAATATTCAGAATTATGAAGCTCCACATATGCTTGAATCTAGTAACCAGCATTGGACATTCTGGACAGATATAAATATGATCCACTTCCCTCTCCCAGGGTGTATCTATAGATAGAAACTTAGAAGATTATTTAACTAGTAAATCAAACCCAGTAATCACATGGTTCGATATGAATGAATAGAAATATCATATACCAAATAAGGAAATAGATATTATAGAATAAATCAAGGTCATTCTGAGGGCTATTGAAGGTCCTTCTCAATCATCGACTAAAACATAATTAACTATATATTCATTGATAGAAACTCTTCTTTGATACCCCATAGGCTCATGATTCACCTGATTCACTGACCCTTATAGGGTCTACACCTACTATTGAGGTCATATGTCTTCCTCCATTGTATGCATCCATGAATCCCTATCACAGAACCACTTTAGATGCCTGTTATTTCTAAACTGATGAAAATTGTTGAGGGAAATGGTATAGTTCTTGATAAATTGTCCCTTCATCCCACAATTATATCACTTAGAAGATTCATATCCCATAATAGGAGTTGAGGAACATCTTCTCTACTCTAATTGATGACCACCACTCTTCCATCCATCCTCTGACTTCTTATTCTTATTTATATAATGAGCATCTTGAAATACTCTAGAGAAAGTACATGTCGATCCAATGAAATTTTCCAGAAGACCTATAACTTTTTCTTCCTCAAATCCCTTCTCAATTTTCAGTGCCTTATGAAACACTATAGCTAACATAGGTAGTTAGATCAAAGTTACTGACCTATAGTTTCATCTATATATGAATAATTATCTCAAAAATTCTTTCCTTCTATGCTTGATTCCTTTCTAGAAGAGAATTAAAGAGAATCATATTGGTGATCATGTTGAATAGGCGGACATTTCCATCATCCCCTGATGAATCTCTATGAACTCCCAAACACTATTAAAATTCATTTCATATAGTAATAACTACTCAAATAATAGTTCCTTAAAAGTATCCTAAGTTGGACCTTCCCATCTTCCATCCTGCATCATGACATCCCACTCTCATCCAGCTATGCCTTGAATCATAAAGACCATAAGCTCAGCCTTCCAAACCTTTGGGGTCTCTACTAAGTTGAAAATCCTCTTAATAACCTATTTCCAGTCCTCTAATCCCTAAGATCCTCTGATTCCTGGGAAGGATAGGGGATTCTAGAGTTGTAAGTCATGAGCATAATTGACCATCATTTTCCCACCCTTGTGGCCTCCTCTACCCTGAACAATAACTAGTGGAAAGAGTCCTAATTGGACTATTTCTATATCTTGAACCACTAGAGAAACCAAAGGATTATTCTCAGTTGTATCCTATATCAAAATGGGCACTACAACTGGCTAGGAAATATATCCATAGATTCATCATTTACTTAAATGAAAAAAAATATTTAGAGAAAGCTAACAACTTAAAAAATAAGATTTTTTATAGAACATAGGCCCACATAAGGGTTCACAACAAGGTTCAACAGTCATTTCATTATCTAGGATATATCAAATGTAAGTAATAGGTATATTTAATGTGATCATACAAGCCTAAAAATTATTCATTAATGCACACCATATTCCATAAATATGTATACACACATCATGCACATCACCCAAGGTGAATTTAAATCAAAGGTAACAATGAGCATCAATTCCTACTTCATGGAAACTATGAGGTCCACTATAAAGTACTGGACAAACACTGATATAGTTTCCATTCCTGAGACTCAGCCATTATATGTCATGCTTGTCATGTCCCAAATCAAGGAAAAGATAAGAAATGATTTAGTGAGTCTGGTGGTCTGAGACCATTTTATAACACCTCGACCCAAACCATCAGGTCCAAGATGGAATTTAACGATACCTCATGCATGACCCCTAAATGCAAAAGGTTATAGACTATTAGTGAGGTCTAAAGGAGCATTGTGGGGGGAATATTCCCTCGATTCTAGGTAAACATAAAAGTATAATAAATGGAATGATAAAAATAAATCAATAAAAAATAATAAATTAATAACCATCGGAGTGGCATCATACACAAATTATGATCCTCTAACCTATAAGGAAGTGGTAAGTGGCACAAATTTTTCCAAATTGTAATAATACATGAATTTTGAAATATATTCCTTGTACCAAAACCAAGTTTGGATTTTGGTAGATCCTACAGTGCATGTAAAGCTCTTTGTTTGTAAATGGGTATTCAAGAAGAAACTAGACATAGATGAGTAATTTAGCACCTGTAAAGCATGATTGGTTATAAAAGGGTTTAAAAAACATCAATTCATTGACTATGATGAAATCTTTTCACCATTTTCTATGCCAAAAACCATCATAATTCTAATTTCTATTATGTCCTTCCATGATTATGAGATTTGGAAAATGGATGCTAAAAAATCATTCCTTAATGGGAACTATTAGAAAGATGTCTATATGACACAACCCAAGTGGTTTATTCCTCTAAAGGATTCCAAAAAATTATGAAAATTATAAAAATCCATTTATGGATTAAAACAATCATCCAATTCATAGAACATTCTATTTGATGAAGCCATAGGGGAATTTTTTTTCATGAATAATGAATGTAATCCCTTTATATATAAATTTTTTAGTGGGATTGTGGTCATTTTCATAATAATATAAGTTGATGGAAAAATACTTATTGGAAATGAAATACTAGTCTTACAGTCTGTTAAGGCCTAGTTGAATAAAGGCTTCTTGATAAAGGACTTAGGCAAGGAAGTATATATTCTTGGGATAATTATCCATCATGATAGATATAAGAGGCTTCTCAGCCTGAGTCAAAGTATATATATTGACAAGATATTGAAGAGGTTCAGTATGAAACAATCCATGAGTGTATTATTTCTAGTTTCACGTGGCATTCATATTTCTAGGAAATTTTATCCTCTAAAATAAGAGGAAAGACAGAGAATGTAAAGGATTCAATATGATTTACAATTAGGTTAGTCATATATTTTATGCTATGTATTATGATAGATGTCACTTATTCATTAAGTAATGTGGGAAGATATCAAACAAACCCAGGTGATCACCATTGGATAGTAGTAAACATTATCCTTAAGTACCTATGTCATAAAAAGGAAATTTTTCTATTTTATGTAATATATGAGGAACTAGTCATTAGAGGATATTCATACACTAGTTTCCAAACAAATCAAGATAATATGAAATCACAAATTGTATACATATTCACTATGAATTGAGGTATTGTGATCTAAAAGAGCTCAAATAGTTCATGGTCTTATATTCTACAGTAGATTCCAAGTATATTGAAGATTTTGAGGTAGATAAAGAAGAATTATGGATACACAACTCCATCTAAGAGCTTTATGTGTTACATATAGGTAAAGATTCTATCACACTATGTTGTGATAATATGTATCAGTAGACCTTGACAATGAGTCAAGGTCACGTCAACTGAAAAATAATATACATCATAAGCATCCTATCTTGAGGGATTTTAATCAAAGAGTTGATGTTGTATTGAATATTATTTCCATATAAGACAATGAGGAAGACCCCTTGACTAAAGCCTTAACTTGGTTGAAACAAGATTATTATGTGAGGTCTAGTGGACTGAAAGTTATAGGCAGTTAGATGTTCAAGTGGGAGTTTTTTTGAGTTAGTGTTTAAAACCAACTATTTTTAATTTGATTACATGTATATATGATGATTTGAATATTAATAAAATATATTATTACATATTGTTTATTGTTTTTCATTACTTTAATATAATAATTCCCTCGAGTATATGTCACATTAATATGGTCATAGAAGTTCCCAGCTATGATGAGAACCTTGAAATGTCATGATGATATTCTTAAATATAGTTCTACATTTGGATAAAATTTTATGATGGGACACGTAGAATTTAACTGTTAGGTGTTAGTACTCATAAGAAGAATAGGCTTATTCTCATAGAGTTCACACATGTTCATCTTTAGGATGGGAGAGTATTAGAACAAACTTGTAGTAGGAATTCCACATATTTTGGTGTCATTGGATATTCCAATCTATAAGCATGTGTAATGGTCCTTATACTTTAGTATTATCATTAGTGCATATAATGAATCATGCACTTAGATTTACTCATGAAAACCATTACACCATATGTTGAAGGGAAGTAGGGTACATTGGGTGTGTCACGAATGACATCTTATTATTGTATTAGTTAAGGATTTTTCCCTTCTATATTCATGGAATTGAATATCACAAAACTTTCATTAGAATATAACCATTGCATTAAACTCCATGTTTGTGGTGTAATAACATGTTTATTTCATATAGTTAAATAAATATGTATCAAGCATATAGGTTGGTGACATAGATATTCAACTTTCTTGATTATATATTGTGATAAAGGGATTATATTACACAGTGAGAATTTATATGTGGTTGTCATTGTTGTGAAATTAAGTTCTTTCTCTTGGGGGCCTTGACCCATTATTAGGCGTTAGTCTTAGACTTTAGGCAAGACCACATAACTCCAATGATAAAGATTCATAGAGGGTCAAACACTAAGTGTTTCAGTTGATCTCGGTTAAATTCTATTTGAATTTAAGAAATGGAATTAATATTATTCTCTAGACTAAGGAATAATTTTATTCACGTTTTATCAATTGAAAATATTTATTGATTAATAAATATTTAATATAAATATTTATTTAAGTTTTCAATAAATACTATATGAGTTATAACATACCAAGACCATGTCTAGTGAGAAATATTAATTTATAAGTTGGTTAAATAATATTTGTTATTGTGTAAGTTAGCATACACTCCATAAAATAATATTATTATTATTATTGGTATGGGGTTTAATAAATATTATTATATTATTTAAGAGTCATCATGAAATTAAATAATATTTTGACCTAAACTTTAGCTCTATAAATAGATGGTTATTTCTATTATATATGGTTAATCATAATATATAGATTTTTTGTGCACAAAAAATTCTCTCTTGAATTCCTTTTTCTCTCTCCCCCTCAAGAACGAGAAACACGAGAGAGATTCTTTCAAGATTTAAGGATGAGCAATCAACATGAATTATAAAATACAATTGATTCACCATTCTAGAACCTAGAAATATATTGGAATTTCTTGGATATTAAAGGATCATGTGTGGATCACTGCTATAGGGATTTTACACTTGGATCCTTATAATGCAATGAAGGTAATCCAAAAAAAATCATAGGATTAACATGTACATCAAAGAAAGGATCCTAAAATAAGGTAAATAATTTTATCAAATATAAATAAATTAATTATAAATTCAACATGAAATATCCTCTCTAGTTTTTGAGTTTTATTTATTCAATATCTGATTATAAAATTTTCATTGGTCATGGCATTCACATCACTAATAATATTGTGAATGATTCATCAGATCGACAAAATATTTTTGATTTATCACCCTTCTTAATGATTTTGCTTCACCTATAACCTTAAAGTGGTATTAGATAGTTCATGTCCAAATTTATAATTATTTATTTAATTATTGATTATTGTGCATTTAAAATTTAATATTCATTTCATGTTTTAATTTTTTCTTGATCTATCTTCTAAATCTATTCTTTCTTTACTTCATTTCTCACAAATATTACCAGTATCAGATAATAATTAAAGAAGTTTACACATAGAGATTCCATTTGTAAGTTCCAAGGATCCTTGATAGATAAAAAAAGAATACACAATGTGTAATCTGTTGTTACACATCGTGTATCGTTGTTCATTACACAAGGATACATGTGTGTATTTCGGTTCATCATGTAATAAGTACACACCACATGAAACAAATTCACTGCATGTAGATCAGCTAAGGTGGAACATGGATTTTTTGGAGTATACTCTATGTAGTTTGACTACACTCCATGTAGTCCACACATTTTCAAGATGGACATGACTGGTTCAAACTGCATCATGTAATTAATGCATCGCATGTATTTAATACACAATGCATATAGAATGATAAACCGTGTAACTAGAAGTATATGTTGTGTATACTCTATACATGGAATGTACTTCATAAATATTTGTGAGAAGTACACTTCGAGTCCCTAAGAATTTATTACAAATATTTGATAAAGATAATTACATTTTGTGTAGCTATCTTGTTCACATCAAGTACTTTACTTATTTATATAGAAATATTAAAATCATTTATTTACTTGTTAAACCTTATCTACTCAAGTTCTGTGGTCATTAAGTAGACAGTTTACATTGTTCATTAGGTTTTATATTATATTAAATGTTTAATTAATTCTACTTAATATTTGAGACTATGAATCATGTGTAGTTATTTTATATTAAAGACTCAACACATTAAATTGCACAGGATACATAATTTGTATCCTTTCTATGGTTCATTAATTTGATAGTACATTCCATGAAATTATGACACATTTCATGAACATAATATGTCGTATGAGTGAATTGTTTATAATTAAACCACACTAGTTCAGATAGGTAATCACTAGGTTACTTCCAAGTAATAAGCAGTGTACTATTTTATTAATTTTTTAAATAAAATCAAATTATTTATTTGATTTAAAATCACTTCAGATGGGAATTTTTGGATTATTAGATGAAATAATATAAAATGAATTAATTTATTAATAAGATAATTAATTTTATTAATTCATATTTGGTTTATCTTATTAAATAAAAAATTGAAATGAATGCTAGATAATTATTTTAAATGTGTAATCATTGAATGTTTATGAATGATCATGAGATTTACCAAGACCAATATTTTTATTGGAAATATTTAATGTGATTTATTTCATATTTTTTCAATTATTTATTATTAAATTAAATTTGATGGTCTATGAGTCATCCCTACCTCCATTATTATGTAGGACCTACGTGTCCAGGATTATTTATGTAATTCCCCTTAACCAATCCTTTGGTTCACCTCACCTATATGTGAATTATAAATACATGTAATTAAAAGAGTATCCCAAGGAACATGGAGGAGGTTCAAGATAAAGGCATAATGATTCTAGCCTATGTGATACATAGGGGGATAGGTGGAATGATACAACTCATGCTAAGACCGACATGTGGAGTTATTCCCCTAGGTTATAGGTTGATTTATTTTCTGTATAATAAATCAATTATTAGATAAGATCATGATTAGGTCATTTATTTATTTATTTATTTATTTATTTATTTTTGTCTATAAATTCTTTAATTTATGGATGCAAAACCACAACCACATAAATAAATTAATTAATGTGAAAAGATAGAATTTAAATAAATGGATTATGAGTAAAATTTTTATCCAACCTGGTTAATTAATTAAGTAAACTTTACCTAATATTAACAAATCATGTAAATGATAAAACAAGATAAAATTTATTAATAATAAATTAAAATTCCTCAACTAAATATTAAGTCATATTTGTATTTCTATTACTTGATTAGGAATGAAACCAATAGAACTAATTGTTTGATCAACCCTTATCGGTACAATTAATTTTATAAGGGCAGTTTTTATGAAGGTTTTGGGTTGACTTAACAATTTTACATCAAGAAGAGTAGCCCTTTATATTTCTATACTTGGAGTAATTTAGAGGCAAGTTTTAAGAAAATCCAAGTCAAGATTTCTAGATTGGGTAATTCACTCAACGGGTCAAGGGGTTGCATGCCCATAGTTGTCAAAGACATACCTACCTAAATACCTTCAAGTAGATAGACTAGCCCTTGTTTGGGTTATGTGAAGGGGAATATAAATCCTTGCCACTAGAATTTCCAAACAACTAGGCATTTCAAGTTCAATGGTTTGGGATATTACAACTTTATAAAATAGTGGGATATTTAATAAAATCAATTAATTTATTATTTATCACATAATTTTTAATCAACAAAAGTACCAATAATACGATATTTTATAATTGTAGAAAATGTAAATTTCTTCATCCACATTATACCTATGATCTATATTAGAGAGTAGACATATATTCACTAGCAGTAACTTCCAGTAGTGCTTCATACGCCTTTAGGTTATGTTTCACCATAAATGGAAATATTTTTTCTAGAATCCTCACTTCCTAATCTACCTCCCAAGGTCATGAGTGATGAAGAGTTCCATGTATATGAAAAACATTTGAGCAATCTGGTCGATGTTCATTGTTGGATTATATCATATATTTCTAGTGAACTCATGAAGTCTCATGAAAATATGGATGTTTATAGCATGCTTAAGCATCTCCATGGTCTATACTAGGAGAGATAAATACAATAACATTTTGAGATATTCAAGGCTCTCTTTTAGAGTAAACTTCAGGAGGGAGTTCCAGTTGGGCTTCATATAGTTAAACTCATTGGCTGCATTGAGGACTTAGATGTTCTAGGTTTTAAACTCCCTAATGAACTATACACTGATCTCATACTTATATCATCCCCTCATAGATTCTTCTAATTTTTTATAAATTTTAATATGAACAACATTGTGAATTCTCTTCCATATATGCTTACTCTTATTCATCAAGTAGGTAAGGGGATGAGGCGTCAAAATCCATCTGTCCTTATGGTGAGAAAAAAACTACCAAACAAAGATACATAACCCCAAAGATTATTCACAATTCCCTTCCAATAAGAATAAGATCAAGGGTAAATAAAGGGAGTAAGAAGCTATTTATTTTTTAAATGGAAGGAAGGGAAACTAGAAGAAAGACTATACCCAAACAAAGAAGAAAGGGAAAGCTTCAGGTGCATTTTTTATCAAGTGAAATTTATCTATTTATACAAATTGGGTATTAAATAAATCTTGTGTCACTCATATATGTATACAAATATAGGAACCAAGTATATTTAAAAATATTGACCAAGGGTAGGTAGATCTATGAGAAGAAAATGGACCTAAACTTATTGCTATAGTTATCATGGACTACCACCTCATGTTGCTGACTTGAATGATCTTATTTTTAAAAGGTTGTTATTATGTTTCATCCATTACCAAAAACATTATTTTTGTATCCATACCTGATACGAATGGATTCATTTTCAATTTTGAGAATAAATGTTTCATCTTTTATAAAGATGGAATTTTTTATGGTAAGGCACATGTAAATAATAGACTTTATGTGTCATATTACATGAACTAAGTAATGGAAATTTATAACGAAACTATATTATATGACTTATACCACACCAAACTATGACATCACTAACTAATTCATGTAAATTAAAAACATTTGACTAAATTACATAAAGATGGATATTTTGATTCTTTTGAACTTAAACTACTTGGTGTATGTCACACATGCTTACCAGGAAAAATGAACAAATCCCCATTTAGTGTAAAATGTGAAAAGTCTAAAGAGCTTATTAAATTAGTTCATACCGATTTGTATTAACCATTTTCTATTGAAGCAAGGAGTTGGTACTCATACATAATTAATTTTACTAATGATTTTATTAGATATGAATATGTCTAATTGATGAGGTATAATATTTATTCCTTTGATAAATTCAAGGAATATAGGAATTAAGTTTAGAACCACATTGGTAAGAATATTAAGAAACACAACTCAGACCATGGTGGATAATGTCTCAATCAATTAATATTTTATTATTTAAAAGATTATTAGATCTTATCTTAATTCACTAATTATACACCTCAATGGAATGGTGTAATTTAAAGTGGGAACCACACCTTGTTAGACAGGGTAAGATCATTGATGAGTCGTGTGAAACATGCATTATCCTTTTGGGGATACACATTATAGACAATAAAAACATATTAAACCAAGAACCAACTAAATTAATAAATGGTATTCCATATGAAGTTTAGAGTGGAAGAAAATACATGTTGTAGAATTTACATTTGTGGGGTAGTGAAGAGTTTTTTAAGGCCTCTTTGAGTAACAAACTTTCACCCTAAGGTGCAAAGTGTACCTTTATAGGATACCCCAAAGAAACATGGATTTATTACCTATATAAACCCTCATACAAAATGGTAATAGTATAAATATATTCCATATTACTTTTGAAGAAGAACATGTCTAAAATAGAATTTGGAATGATATAGACTTGGATAAACTCGAGGCTCAAAGTACACAAGAATTGAAATAGGAACATATTCTACAAATTCCCATGAAAGAGGAAGTCGTTTAGATACAAGTATTTCATAGGATAAAAAAAGACATTAGAGAACCAGAATGATATGTTTTTCTAGTCACTGATTATGGTGACTCATTATTAGTTGATAATAATTATCCTCTAACCTATAAAGAAGTAGTAAGCGGAATAGATGTTTCCAAGTGGAAAGAATCCATGAATTATGAAATGGATTCCATGTACCAAAACCTAGTCTAGATTTTGGTATATCCTCCAATGGATTTGAATCTCATTTTTTATAAATTGGTATTCAAGAATAAACTAAACATTTATATAAAATTTAGTACCTATAAATCATCATTTATTGAAAAAGGTTTTAAATAGTATTAACGCATTGACTATAATGAAACCTTTTCACCAGTTTCTATGTTGGAATATATCATAATTTTACATGAAATTTTATCCTTCCATGATTATGGAATTTGGAAAATGGATGTCAAAACAACCTTCCTTAATGTGAGCCTTCAGTCATATGTCTATATGACACAACCCAAAGGTTTTGTGACTCCAAAGGTTTCTAACAAAGTATGAAAATTGCAAAAAAAAACCATTTATGGATTAAAGCAAGCATCCAGGTCATAGGACATTCGATTTGATGAATCCATAATGGAATTTGGTTTCATAAAGAATTAATGTGATAATTTTTTCTATAAATGGTTATTGGGAGTACCATCATTTTCTTAATAGTATATATTAATGACATATTACTTATTGGAAACAAAATACCTGTCTTGCGGTCTATTAAGGCCTAGTTGAATAAATTATTCTCTAGAAAGGACTTACGTGAGGTGAAATGTATTCTTAGGATCAAGATATTTCGTAATAGATCTAAGTGTCTACTTGGCCAAATTCAACGTACATATCTTGACAAGATACTAAAGAGGTTAGGTATGGAACAGTCCAAGAGGGTATTGTTTTTAGTATCGCATGGAATTCATCTTTTTAGGAAAACGTGCCCTCTGACACATGTGGAAATAAAAATAATGTAAATTATTCCATATGCCTCAATGATTATGTCAGTCATGTATGTTATTCTATGTAATAGTATAGATGTCTCTTATTCATTATGTGTGGTAGGAAGATATCAAGAAAACATGAGTTATTGACATTAGATGGTATCCAAGACTATACTTAAGTAATTAAGGTGTACTAAGGATGTTTTCCTTGTCTATGGAGGTGATATGGAACTAGACATCAGAGGATATGAATATTTTAGTTTCCAAATATATCAAGATGATATGAAATAAAAAACAGGATACATTTTACTTTTAATGGAGGTGTTGTGAACTGGAATATCTCAAAACTAGTTGTGGTTATAGATTCTATAGAAAATTCTGAGTATATTGTTGATTCTAAGGTATCTAAAGAATCAGTATGGATATTTAACTTTGGCCAAGATCTTGAAATTTTACCAAGTAGTAAAGATCCTATCACACAATATTTTGATAATACTGTAGTAGTGTCCCTTGCCAAGGATCTAAGGTCACATCAGTAGACGAATCATATACTTTGAAAGTATCATCTATTGAGGTATTTTTATTAGAGAGGTGAGTTTGTAATGAGTATTATTTACACATAATACAACATGGGTACCCCTATACTAAATCCTTAAATTAGAAAAATCATGATTATCATGTGAGTTTTAGCAAACTAAAAGATGTGGACAGTCATCTCTAGTCCAAGTGGGAGTTTATTAGAGTTAGTGTCTTAAGAAAAAATACTTATACATTAATTACATGTATATTAGATGGTTTGGATATTAATAAAATATATTTTTATATATTTTTCATTATTCAATATTACCTTAATATAATAATGTTCTAGAGTATCTATCTCATTGATATGGTTGTATCAGTTCCCCACTATGATGAGAACCTTGAAATTATATGATGATGTTATTAAATATAGTTCTATGGTCAGATAGCATTCTATGATGGGACAAATAGAATTTGAATTTCATTTGCAGGTACTCGTAATAAAATGATATTCTTATTATGAAGTTCACACTTTGAAATATCTAATATGGGAGATTACGAGAGTACACCCACCATTAGGAATTCTTCATGTTTTTGTGTCATCGTATATTCCTATATAAGATAATGTGTAATTTTTCTTATAATTTAATATTATCATTGGTGTACATCATGAATCTTGAAGTTGTATTTACTTATGAAAACCATCATACCATATGTTGGTGGGAAGTAAGGTTTGGTGGGTGCGTCATGAATGGAATGCTATTAACGGATAAGTCAAGGAAGGATTTTCCCCTTCCATATTCATGGAAGTTGATATATCGACCCTTTGATTGGAATGGAATCGTCACATTAAATTCCATGGTCATTGTTCAATAAAATTTTATTTCAAATAGTCAAAGAAATATTTATTGAACATATATGTTGGTGACATGAATATGAAACTTTATTGATTAGATATTTTTGATAAAGTAATTATATTACACAGTGATCATTGTATGTGGTTTTCATCATTTTGATATCAAATTCTTTCTCTTCAGGGCCTAGACCAATTTTTAGATAGTAATCTTGAACTTTAGTCAAGCCTATCTAATGCTAATGAGAAAGAATCCTAGATGGTCACACACTAAGTATTTCTGTTGATATTGATTAAATTTTATTTGAATTTAATTAATGGAATAAATATTATTCTCAAGACTGAGGAATAATTTTACTCATATTTTTTTGATCACAGATATTTATACATGAATAAAATATTTAATCTCAATATTTATTTGGGTGTTAAATAAATTATAGAGGATTTTAAACAGACCAAAAAAATTTATGGTGACAAATATTAATTTACAAGATGATTAAATGATATTTTTTATTGTTCAAGTAAGAATGCATTATATAAAATATTATTATTATTATTATTATTATTATTATTATTGTAATGGGGTTTAATAAAGATTATTATATTATTTAAGGGATGGAATGTGATTAAATAATATTTCAACCTAAATATTAACTCTATAAATAGATGGTTATGTCTATTCTATAGGGTTAATCAAAATATATAGAATTGTTGTGCATAATGAATTATCTATAAAATTCCTTTTTTTCTCCCTCTCAAGAACAAGAAATGCAAGTGATATTCCTTCAAGATCAAAGGACGAGTGATCAACACAAATGATGAAAGATAATTGATTCACCATGATAGCACCTGGAAATCAATTGGTGTTGCTCAAATATAAAAGGAGCACATGTGGATTTCCACTAGAGGGATTCTACACTTGTATCCTTACATCACAATAAAGGTAATCTAGAAAAGGGTTTTCAGACAATCAACATCTACATCAAATAAAGGATCCTAAAACATGGTAAATTGGTTTTTTGATCTAAATAAATTAATTATAAATTTAACATGAAAGATTCTCTCTGGGATTTGGGTTTTCTTTAGTCAATATCAGATTAGAAAATTTTCATTGGTTATGGAATGGAGGTCACTGACAATATTTTGAATGATCCATCATATCAAAAAAATATTTTTGATTTATCACCCTGCTCAACACTTCTGGTGTGCCTAGAACCTTCAATACTTGAAGGCTTCAGGCATAGTGGAAGAACCTAAAAAATAATTAAGTCAAAAAATAATAATTTTAATCTAATGGTTCATTTTTAATACTATCAATAACATGAATACCATGACCAAAAAAATCCAATTGGATATTAATTAAAGAGAAAATATAACCCAAAGAGGATATTGAATGTTAAATTTTTAATTGATTTATTTAGATCTGAATAAATGATTTACCTTGTCTTAAGATCCTTTATTTGATATATATTTTGATCATCCAAAAATCATTTTCCATATTACCTTCATTTAATCATAAGGATAAAATTTTAGAATCTCTATAATGGTAATCCACATGTGATCCTTTGATCTATGAGTGACACCAATTGATTTTCAGGTTCTAGAGTGGTGAATCAGTTGTCTTGCATCATTCATGTGGATTTATCTTCCTTAAATCTTGAAATAATCTCTCTTGGGTTTCTCGTTATTTAGAGGGATATAGAAAAAGGAATTCAAGAGATAAATTTGTTGTGCTCAATGATTCTTTGTTTTTCTATTAACCGTACACAATAGACATAACATTATATTTATAGAGCTAGATTTTAGGTTAAAATATTATTTATTTGTATGTTATCCCTTAAATAATATAATATTCTATATTAAACCCCTTTCCAACAAATATTATTTAACCAGCTTATAAATTAATATTTTTCATTGGACACGATCTTGGTCTATTCAAACTCCTCTAGAATTTATGGAACACCTAAATAAATATTTTGACTAAATATTTTATTCATAAATAAATATTTTTGATTGATAAACATGAATAAAATTATTCCTCATTCTTGAAAATAATATTTATTCCATTAATTAAATTCAAATATAATTTAATCGATGTCAAGGGAAACACTTAGTGTGTGGCCCTATAGGATTCTTTCTCATTAGCATTAGGCAGGCTTGCCTAAAGTCGAAGATTTCTTTCCAAAAATAGGTCAAGGATCCCAAGAGAAAGAACTTAATTTCTAAATTATGAAAACAACATGCAAACGTTCACTATGTAATATAGTCTTTATATCATAATATTACATAAATCATGTTTCACATTTATGTTACCAACCTATATGCTCGATACATCTTTCTTTGAATATCTAAAACAAACATGTCATTACAACATGGCCGTTAAATTAAATTTGATGGTTATATTCCAATAAAAGGGACAAGATATCAAATTCCATGAATATGGAAGGGATAAATCCTTCCTCGACTTATCCATTAATAATAGGTCATTTATGATGAACTGCAGTACCCCCGGTTTGAGGTATATGGCCTTTGTTTATGTATTTTTGTGTGTTTAAAGTACATGGGATGAGTTGGTAAGAGGTTAGGAGAGTTTGGAATGGTTTTGGATGAGTTTGGAGGATTTTAAAGGGGTGCATGGTTTGAGCATGGTTAGTGGAAACCGTGCGGATTCTCCAAGAAACCGTGCAAGGGAGACAGTAGGCTTCGCACGGCATGTGCACGGTTTTCCAAACCATGTGAGGAAACCGTGCAGACCCTTTCTCTCGAGGCAATGGCATGCTCACGGTTAGCGCACGGTTTACCAAACCGTGTGTGCTAACCGTGCATCCACTTAAAATAGAGTTTTAAAACCCGAGTTCATAAAGGATTGCCTCATTTCTCTCCAAATCCTCTCCCACACGAGCCTCACTCAGGATTATCGGTTCTCAAAGGTTAGAGGGTCTCTCCCACTCGTTTTAGAAGAGATTCAAAGGGGTTTCTTGGTGGTTTGAAGGCGGTTCTTCTTGGCTAAGTCTTCTCTCGTGGTTGTTTGTGGTTTTTTCTAGATCTATATCTCCCTATCTCTCATTTTTCTAGATCTACACCTGTTGTGTGTAGATATAGGGTTGTGGTTGCCTTGGATGTTAATTTTAAGGCTTGTGAATGTTAGGGAAGGAGATCTAGAGAGGTTTTGGTGGTGCGTTCGCCGGTTTTAAGGAGTAGTTTCTTGTGGGATGATTTCTCAGAAACCCTAAAGGTAGGTGGATTCACTCTCGACTCCTCTTGCTATAATTGTTTGGATTAGATTCAAATTGGTTTATTTAAATGGATTTGATTGTGAAAAGCATAGAATAAAGCTATTTTAGTGATGATTTATGGTTTTGATGAGACTATGAAATCTTGGTGAATTGTTGTGAAAAGTTATGGGGCTTCTTGAATTTAAAATGTTGATTTTAAATTATTGATTTGCTGAAATTGGAAGTGGTTTGATGAAAAATGGGTTTCAATAAAAAGGGTGTTTTATTGAAATGGTTTGAGATTAAAATGGTTTTGATGGAATTGGTTTTTAATAAAAAGGGAGTTTTATTAAAATGGTTTGAGATTGAAATGGTTTTTATGGATATGATTTTCAATAAAAAGTTTTTTTTATTGAAAGGGTGTTTTGGCATGATTTATGGGAAGATGCGGTGTGTGTTTGAGTTGCACATACGAGGCTTGGTTGAAATATGACCTTGTGCTCGGTGCCAAATGTGTAACAACACATTATGGTGTGTGTTAATATTGCATTCAGGACAGATAAGGGTTAGGAGTCTCCCCCATAAGTTTTGGGATGGATAAGGGTTAGGGATCTCCCCCGTCAAACATTGATATTGCATTTGGGACAGATAAGGGTTAGCAGTCTTCCCCATCAGTTCTGGGATGGATATGGGTTAGGGCCCTCCCCCGTCAAGCATTCATGTGAATTTGGGTGTGATAAGGGTAAGAAGTCTCCCCCATCATGGTTGGGATGGATAAGGGTTAGGGATTCTCTCCTCTTCCAGGTATCACGCATGGCTGGTTGCATGGGTTTGTGGAATGGTTTGGGTGTGCCAAAAAGGAATGTTTGTGAAATATTTTTTAAGCTTATTTGATTATTTTTCTAGAAAAATAACTTTCTAGAAAATTAGTTTCAATTACTTTTAAAATGCCTTTGGTTATGAATGGCTTTGGAAACTTGTTTATATTTAGTTATAAACTTCTTTGGAAAAAATGTTTTATATAAACTATTTTTACATAAATGTGGATAACTATTATATCCTAGTGGCGTGAGTAGGGAAGTAATTGGAGAAAACCTACTGAGTTTTATACTCACCCTTGCTTTGTAATGTTGGTGCTTTTGCAGATGTCATATTCTGAGACACAGGTAAAGGTAAGGCATCTCATTACTAGTGGTTCGGGGTGATGCTTGAGAGATGTGGTGATGCTTGGTGCATGGAGCTGGTTGTGGAGCCATGGAGTGTGTCTTGGATTGTTTTGGGTCTTTTTTTTAGTCTTATGCTTGGTACTCTGATTCTATGTTGGTTATGCAGTGATTTGTGGAACAGTGTAGTTCTCTTTTGGTAATGCATGAGTTGGTGGTTTCTTTTTTTCATGCATCATATAGAGAATGTTTGGTTATAGTTGGTTTATGGGTTTATTTATTAAAGGTTAAATCATCCCCCAACTTTATTTGAAACCCTTCGGCATTTATTTCCAGCCATTGGCGCCTTGGGGATTTCGCTTAAGGCCTAGTAATGACATGCTTTACTCTCAATCCAATGAGAATTGGCGGGTCATTACAAATGGTATCAGCTTGTTCGGTCCTTTTCTAACAAGTGGTCATCGATGTTCTTGGTCTTGGAGTTTAAATTCATTATTTTATATTCCTTGGGTCGAAATCTTATACAGGAGTAGGATTGTCAGAATTTGAAATGTATAGCATAAAAGGACGTAGCTAACCCGTTTATGCTGAACTTCATGTTACCAGGGTGTTGGGTACATAAGTGTTTTGGATACACTTCTAGAATGTTGGAAATATCATTGTCATGGGTTTAGCCAATGAGATGAGCATGACATTCATTGTAGAGTAATGAATTCCCACTAGGATTTCATATCTCATGGTGAGGAATGAGAAAGGATTTTGTGTAAGGTGTTAATTTTTGAAAAATGTAGAAATTTTTTTCAAGTGAAGGATTTTGAAAACGGGATATTTGGTGTATTTTGAAAATAGGTTGATTTTCAAAAAGTATGTTGAATGTTTTCAAAAATGGTTGAACATGGAAAAAGGATGTTTTGGAAAACAATGTTTTGATAGATGATGTGATATAATTTGAATGCTAAGCCATTAGTTTCTAGAGAGTGAGATTGATAGAGTTTGTTGTTGGTTTAGAAAATGGCACCTGGTAGGCGTCGTCGGAACCAACCTAAAGAGGCTGCAGAGAATGTGGTTGCACCTGAACCACGAGTGAACCAAGGGCTGGTTCAGAGTATTGTTCAATATTTTCAAGCTGTGGATACGAGGAACCAGAGGAATGAGCCATGACATGTGGATCATACCATCCAGTTCATGAAGCAGAATCCACTGAACTTTCGGGGTGATGCTGTACCCGAAAAGGCGGAGGTGTGGCTAAGTAGGATGAATCGTATCTTCGATTTCATCGGCACACCATCAAAACTCAAGGTCAAGTTTGCGACGTATATGCTCTAGGATCATGCACGTTAGTGGTGGGATTTAGTAGTGTAGGCTAAATTGGATGAATTCCTTACATGGGAGGATTTTGAAGAATTTTTCAACAAACAATTCTATCATCACACGTTCAAGATCCAGAAAATGAAGAACTTATTTAGCCTGAAACAAGAGAGTCTCTTTGTAATAGATTATGTGGATAAATTCATGAATTTAGTCCATTTTGAATCAGAGGTTGCGGCAAGTGTGTCGTTGAAGGCACGCATCTTCGAATCGGGGATAAGGCAGGAGATTCGATCAAAGATTTCAGTGCTCTATATTACGGATTATATAGAGATGGTGAACAGAGAGACTGTTGCTGAACATGATATCTCGGGATCAATAGGAGGAGGAATGTTGATACCTACAGGAAATGGTGGGAACTCAACCTCTGGAAACAAGAGGAAAAGGGACACCTATTTCCACGGTGCAAGTGGAAATCACTATTAGACAGCGGGATCAGTGAACCTTCCTCCATGACCCCATAGCAGAGCAGGTTTTTTTCAGTGTGGTTCGCTTGACCACAAAAGGTGAGATTGTACGGCACAACCTAGATCATGTCACAATTGCAAGAAGATGGGGCATCTATAACACTATTTTAGGAATGCTCTGAGGTCGGTTGCACATGAAACTTCTCAGGCCTCGCAAGCATCGTATACTTCGATAGGACGAGGATAGCAGAATCAGTCTCATCAACATAACAGAGCTAGCCATTGTGATTCTCAAAATACCATGACTCCTCAACCAGGGAAATCTCAACAAGGCAACAAGGAGAACAATGTAGCGACAAAGAAATTGTATGGAGCTGAGCAGATGATGGTCGATGATCAGGATGGACCATCTACGGTGAGAGGTACGATTATTTTGAATTCTACCCTTATGAAAGTGCTCTTTGATACTGCTGCATCACATTCCTTATTGGTTCTCGTGCTATTGACTTGCTATGTTTAAAATTGTAAATGATGTCTTCTGTTTTGAAACTGAAAACTCCTCTTGTTGAAAGAGAACGTCAATCCTTTGTGTCTAGAGCATGTGCTACAACTATTGATAGAGTTGAGTTAAAATGGGAATTCTCAATGTTAGACATGGATGTTTATGATGTAATCCTTGGTATGGATAGTTTGAAAATGTTTAAGGATCACATCGACTGTTATAGGAAAATGGTTAGTTTCACAACTGAGGACGACATCAACCATCTCTTCAGAGGAGATAGGATGGTAAAGAAAGGTTCAAAGAGATTGTTGGCACCAATGGTGTGAACGATATCTTACCAATTGGCAGAGTTGACTTTGGCATCAATGGAAGAGATTTAGGACAATAGTTTCTAGCTATGGTGGATCAATTTCTATATGTCTTTCCCAAGAACTTCGCAGGGTTACCACCTATAAGGGAAGTGCGGTTTATGATTGATCTCCTTCCGGGGACCGGTCCTATTTCCCTTCTATCTCATAGGATGGCACTAAAAGAGTTACAGGAACTAAAAGTGCTGATAAAGAATAGATATCCACTTCCACGCATTAATGATCTGTTTGATCAATTAAGGGTATATCAGTGGTTCTCCAAGATTGACTTGCGATCCGGATATCACCAATTGTGAGTTCGGAATGAGGATATTCAAAAGACAGATTTTAGAAGTAGATATGGCCACTACAAATATGTAGTCATGCCTTTTGGTCTAACGAATGCACCAGCGGTCTTCATGGATTTGATGAATCGGATATTTGAGAGATGTATGGATTCATTTTTCGTGGTGTCTGATTCTGAGTGTGTGACCATGAGGTCGAGACTCAATGGTGGGGAGACCATTGAGGGTTGACAACTGAATGGATATTTAGTTTTGTGATTTCAGAATCAGATGGCGGTACCGGTTGCTTGTCAGAATGATCTTCTCAAGGCATATCATCATTCCAGGTGGGTTGTTCATCCTGGAATTCAGAAAATGTATAAGCGTTGAAAGCGCAGTTCTGGTGGGCTGGTATGAAAAGAAGAGTGGCTGAGTTGTTTTGAGATACTTGACTTGTCAGCAGATCAAGGTAGAGCATTAGAGGCCAGTAGGAATAATTCATTCTTTACCAATTCCTGTTTAGAAGTGGGAGTAGATAATGATAGATTTTGTTATATATCTCCCAAGAATGGTCAGAAAGCACAATACCATTTGGGTGATAGTGGATCGGCTAACGAAGTCGGTCCATTTCATTTCAATTCTTGAACCTCATACAGTGAAGGATCTGTCCATTATCTATATACGGAAGGTGGTAAAGAGTCATGGTGTTCCAGTTTTGATTATATCAGATAGAGATTCAAGGTTTACATATCGTTTCTGGAAATCCTTGTAGCAAGCCCTGGGGACTCAGTTGACTATGATCACGGCGTATCACCCTCAGACAGATGGTCAATCTGAGAGGACGATACAAACTCTGGAGGATATGTTGCGGGCTTGTGTCATGAATTTTGGTGGCTCGTGGGAGGATCACTTCTCATTGGTTGAGTTTTTATACAATAACAGTTATCAGGAATCCATACATATGGCTCTGTTTGAAGCATTGTATGGGCAGTTGTGCCGTTCTCCACTAGGTTGGGTGGAAATGGGTGAGTCCTTAATTGTTGGACCGAGCCTTGTCCAGGATACTACGGATAAGATCAATTTAATCAGGAAGGCCAATAGAGACAGCTCAGAGTCGTCAAAAATCGTCTGCGGATCATCGTCGATGGTCATTGTCATTCGAGGTGAGTGTTCATGTTTTTTTGGGAGGATCTCTCCTAGGTTGGGACATCATCGGTTTGGGAAGCAGGGAAAGTTATCTCTGAGGTATATTGGACCTTTTGATATTCTTGAGTGGATTGGTGAGGTGGATCATCGGTTGGCTTTTCCACCTAGGTTTAGTGTGGTGCATAATGTGTTTCATGTGTCGTAGTTGAAAACGTATCAGCCGGATCGTGACCATGTGATTTGATGGGATCATGTTGATCTAGAATCGGATGCTTTGTTGTTGCATGTGCCAGTGTGGGTTGTGTACATGCAAGAGAAAGTCTTTCATGGTAAAAGGATCAATTTAGTTCATGTTTTGTGGAAACATGGTCATATTCAAGAGGAGACTTGGGAGCAGGAGAAAGAGATGGTCGAGCAATGGCCCGAACTCTTTGGAAAAGGTTAGGTTTACTACTTTCTGAGGACGGAAAGACCAATGGTGGGGAGAATGTAGTACCCCCGGTTTGAGGTATGTGGCCTTTGTTTATGCTTTTCTGTGTGTTTAAAGTTCATAGGATGAGTTAGGAAGAGTTTGGGAGAGTTTGGAATTGTTTTGGATGAGTTTGGAGGCTTTTAAAGGGGTGCACGGTTTGAGTACGGTTAGTAGAAACCGTGCGGATTCTCTAGGAAACCATGCAAGGGAGACAGTAGGCTTCGCACAGCCTGCGCACAGTTTTCCAAACCCTGCGAGGAAACCGTGCGTACCCTTGCTCTCGAGTCAGTGACGTGCGCAAGGTTAGTGCACGTTTTTTCAAACCAGGCGGGCTAACCATGCGGCCACTTAAAATAGGGTTTTAAAACCCGAGTTCACTCGGGATTGCCTCATTACTCTCCAAATACTCTCCCACTCAGGATTCTTGGTTCTCAAATGTTGGAGGGGCTCTCCCACTCTTTTTGGAAGCGATTCGAAGGGGTTTCATGGTGGTTTGAAGGAGGTTCTTCTCGGGTAAGTCTTCTCTCATGGTTGTTTGTGGTTTTCTCTAGATCTATATCTCCCTATCTCTCGTTTTTCTAGATCTACACCCATTGTGTGTAGATCTAGGGTTGTGGTTGCCTTGGATGTTAATTTTAAGGATTGTGAATGTTAGGTAAGGAGATCTAGATAGGTTTTGGTGGTGCGTTCGCCGGTTTTAAGGAGTAGTTGCTTGTGGGCTGATTTCTCGGAAACCCTAAAGGTAGGTGGATTCACTCGCGACTCCTCTTGCTAGAATTGTTTGTTTTAGATTAAAATTGGTTTATTTGAATGGATTTGATTGTGAAAAGAAGAGAATAAATCTTCTTTAGTGATGATTTATGGTTTTGATGAGATTTTGAAATCTTGGTGAATTTTTGTGCAAAGTGATGGGGCTTCTTGAATTTAAAATGTTGATTTTAAATTATTGATTTGCTGAAATTGGAAGTGGTTTGATGAAAAATGGGTTTCAATAAAAAGGGTGTTTTATTGAAATGGTTTGAGATTGAAATGGTTTTGATGTAATTGTTTTTCAATAAAAAGGGAGTTTTATTGAAATGGTTTGAGATTGAAATGGTTTTGATGGAGATGATTTTCAATAAAAAGGTGTTTTTATTGAAAGGGTGTTTTGGAATGATTTATGGGAAGTTGCGGTGTGTTTTTGAGTTTCATATATGAGGATTGGTTGAAATGTGACCTTGTGCTCGGTGCCAAAGGTGTAACGGCACATTGTGGTGTGTGTTAATATTGCATTCAGGACGGATAAGGGTTAGGAGTCTCCCCCATCAGTGTTGGGATGGATAAGGGTTAGGGCTCTCCCCCGTCAAACATTCATATTGCATTCGGGATGGATAAGGGTTAGAAGTCTTCCCCATCAGTTTTGGGATGGATAAGGGTTAGGGCTCTCCCCCGTCAAGCATTCATGTGAATTTGGGTGGGATAAGGGTAAGAAGTCTCCCCCATCATGGTTGGGATGGATAAGGGTTAGGACTTCTCCCCTCTTCCAGGTAGCATGCATGGTTGGTTGCATGGGTTTGTGGAATGGTTTTGGTGTGCCAAAAAGGAATGTTTGTGAAATAGTTTTTAAGCTTATTTGGTTATTTTTCTGGAAAAATAACTTTCTGGAAAATTAGTTTCAATTGCTTTTGGAATTCCTTGGTTATGAATGACTTTGGAAACTTGTTTATATTTAGTTATAAACTGCTTTTGAGAAAATGTTTTATATAAACTGTTTTTACATAAATGTGGCCAACTCTTATATCCTAGTGGCGTGAGTAGGTAAGTCATTGGGGAAAACCTACTGAGTTTTATACTCACCCCTGCTTTGGAATGTTGGTGCTTTTGCAGATGTCGTATTCCGAGACATAGGTAAAGGTAAGGAATCTCATTACTAGTGGTTCATGGTGATGCTTGGGAGATGTGGTGATGATTGGTGCATGGAGCTGGGTGTGGATCCATGGAGTGTGTCTTGGCTTTTTTTGGGTATTTTTTTTATTCTTCTACTTGGTACTCTGATTCTGTGTTGGTTATGTAGTGATTTGTGGAACAATGTAGTTCTCTTTTGGTAATGCATGATTTGGTTGTTTCTTTTGTTCATGCATCATATAGAGAATGTTTGGTTATAGTTTGTCTATGGGTTTATTTCTTAAAGGGTAAATCATCCCCCAACTTTATTTTAAACCCTTCGGCATTTATGTATAGCCTTTGGTGCCTTGGGGATGTCGCTTAAGTCCTAGTAATGACATGTTATACTCTCAAGCCAATGAGAATTGGTGGGTCATTACATGGACCCAATATACCCTACTTCCCACCAACATATGGCATAATGGATTTTATCAGAAAATCTAAGTGTGTGAGTCCTGACATTAATCAATAATAATCTTAGGTTCTAAGAACCATCACACACGCTCGTATATAGAAATATCCAATGAATCCAAAATATGCAAAATTCCTACTAACGGGTCTCTTATCATAATCTGTCATCTTAGAGATTACTAAGTCCTAACTTTATGGGAAGAAGCCTCATCTGATTATGATTACTCATACCAGATAGTAATATTATATGTGTCTCATTATATAACATTATTCAACTATAGAACTATACTTATGAATATTTTTCTGACATTTCAATATTCTCATCGTAGAGGGGAACTACTACAACCATGTCAATATGACAGATACTCTAGCACATTATTACATTAAAGTCATGTAGAAAAATGAACAATATATAAAAATATATTTTATTAATATTAAAATCATAAATATACATATGATCAAAGTACTAACATTTAGTCCAAGTACACCAACTCCAATAAACTCCCACTTGGACTAGAGCCAACTGTCTATGACTTTAAGTCCGTTATACCTCACATGATAATCATGTTTCTGCAAAGTTAAGGATTTAGTCAAGGAGTACATTGTGTTTTCTTCTATATAAATACTACTCACTATAATCTCACCTCTTTGAGAAAAATACCTCAAGAGATGATACTTTCAAATTATATTATTTTTTATTGATGTGACCTTGGATCCTTAGCAAGGGCCACCACAGTAGTATTATCACAATAGAGTGTGATAAGATATTTATTTTTGGGTACTATGTTAAGTTGTTGGATAAAGTTGTGTATCCATACTAATTTATTATCTACCTAGAAATACATAATATACTCAGACTCTATTGAAAATTTTGTGACCAAATCCTTCTTTGAGCTCTTCTAGCTCACAAAACCTCCATTAAAAGTTAATATATATCCCGTTTTTTATTTAATATCATCTTGATCTATTTTAAAACTAGCATATTCATATACTCTTATGACTAGTTCCTAATCTCTTCTATAGACCAGGAATATATACTTAGTAGGCCTCAGGTAATTAAAGATGGTTTTAACTTTCATCCCATGGTGATAACTCAGGTCTTCTTGATATCTTCCTACAATACTTAATGCATAAGTGACATCTAGCCTATTATATAGAATATCATACAATACTGACCCAATCATTTATGCATATGAAATCCTTCCAATAATTTTTCTTTCCTCTTATGTTTTATGAAACATTTTCCTAGAAATGTGAATGTCATTTGACACTAGAAACAATCCCCTATTGGATTATTCCATACTAAACCTATTTAGTATCTAATAAATATATGTAGTTTAACTTAGGTTGAGAAGTATCTTGGATCTATCATGATGGATCTTCATCCTAATAATATATTTTTCCTCACCTAATTCCTTCCTGGTGAATAATTTATTAAATCAATCCTTAACAAACTATAGTACTGGTATTTCATTTCCAATAAGTAATATGTAATCAATATATAATAAAATGAATACACTCCCACTAAACAATTTATAAACACAAGGATCATCTTTTCTCTTTATGAAACCAAATTCTATTATGGTTTCATCAAATCAAACGTTCCATGACCCAGATGATTTCTTTAATCCATAAATGGATTCTTACAATTTACATACTTTTTTGGAATCCTTTGGAGTCAGAAACCCTTCAATTTGTGTCATATATAAATCTTCTTGAAGGTTCCTATTATGGAAGGTTGTTTTGACATCGATTTTACAAATGTCATAATCATAGAAGGATACAATGGAAAGTATAATACTGATAGATTTCAGTATAGAAACTAGTAAAAAGTTTTCATCATAGTTAATACTTTGGAACTATTTAAACCCTTTTGAAACTATTCATGCTTTATAGGTACTAACTTTCCCATCCTTGTATAGTTTCTTCTTGAATACCCATTTATAACTAATGGGATTTACATCCACTGAAGGATCTACCCAAATCCAAACTTGGTTTTGGTACATGGAATCCATTTTAGATTACATGGCTTCTTAACACATGGAAACATTTGTTCCAATTATAATTTCCTTATAGATTATAGGATCATTATTATCAACTAATAATGAGTCACGATACTCAGTGACTAAGAAATCATATCATTCTGGTTCTCTAACCTCTCTTATACTTCTACATAGTATTTGTGTCTCTGTATCATCTTCTTCCATTTTGGATTTGTTGAATTTGTTTATGTTTTAACTATTGTGTATCTTGAGTCTGGACTTCATCAAAATATATCTAACTTCAACAACTCTTTTAGAGATGTGGTCCTTCTCAATTAATGTGGGATGTCTGTCGACCACAACATTTTTATCTAAAGAATTGTATAGGTAATATCTCTTTATTTCCTTGGGATATCCAATAAAGATACACTTAGTGCCTCAGGGTGAAAGTTTGTTACCATAAATATCCTTAACAAATACTTCACATCCACACACTCAGGCATGAAACAGCATGGGTTTATTTTCATGACAAATTTCATATGGAATACCATTTACTTAATTATTTGGAACTCAGTTTAGAATGTGTGCTACTGATTGTAAAATGTATCCCCAAAAGGATAATGGAATAATTTCATAAATCATTATTTATCTCACCGTTTTCAAAAGGGTGTAGTTACTCCATTAACTTACACCATTCTACTATGGTGTATAATGATTGATTTGGGATATAATCTCATACTCCCATAAATAATCAATGAAGTATTGATTAAGATATTATCCATAAAATTTTGAGCATATTTTCTTAATATTCTTTCCAAGATGGTTCTCAAATTCATTCTTGTATTCCTTTAATTTATCAAAGGAATAAAACTTATACCTCATAAATTATACATATATATATATATACTAAAATCATTAGTAAAAGTTATGATGTATGAGTACCCACACGTTGATTCAATAGGAACTGGTCTACACACATCAGTATGAATTAATTAAATAATATCTTTAGCCCTTTCACCTTTTCTACTAAATAGTAATTTGCTCATTTTACCTTGTAAACATGCATGACAAGAACCAAGTAGTTTTAGTTCAAAAAAATATAAAAATCCATATTTGTGTTAGTCAATGACTTTTCATTTACATGACCTAGATGGTGATGACATAGTTTTGTTATCAATTTCCATTACTTAGTTCATATAATCCAACACATAAATTATGTTATTTAAATATGTATTTCTATAAAAAATCCAATCTTTATAAAAGAAGAAATATTTATTCCTAAACATAAAAATAAATCCATCTATATCAAGTCTGGATATTGAAATAATGTTTTTGGTAATGGATGGCATATAGTAACAACCTTTTAAAACCCCAGTCATTCTAGTCAGCAATGTGATGTGGTAGTCCCTGATAGCTAAAACATCAATTTTAGCTTTGTTGGTTACTCATAGATCTACCTACCCTCAGTCAGTATTTATGAATATATTGGTTATGGTATTTGAATATATATTTGTGTGTGTAAGCACAAAAATCTATATATAATACCCAATTTTTTTAAATAAATAAATTTTACTTGATAAAAAATTTACCTAAATCTTTCTCTTGCTTCTTTGGTCTGGTGTAGTTTTTCTTATAGTGTTTATTCTTGTCACATGAAAAAAAACATCATACTCCCTCATTTTCCCCTTGATCTTAATCTTCTTGGAAGGGTATTGAGAAGAATATTTATGCTTATAGCTCTTCATTTTTCATTTTTATTTGTTTAACATAAGAATAGATGGCTTTTCATACTTCATCTCCTTATCTACTTGGTGAAGAAGAGTGAGCATATCTAGGAGAGACTTCTCAATGTTGTTCGTATTAAAATTTACAACAATGATTGTGAGGCTCTTAGGAGGTGATGCAAGTATGAGATCGGTGCATAGTTCATAAAGTAGTTTAAACCATAGAACCTCTAGGTTCTCAATGTAGCCAATGAGTTTGACTATATGAGGCCCAGATAGTACTACCTCCCCAAGTTTACTCTGAAAAAGTACCTTGGATATCTCAAAATTTTCTTGTCTTTCCCTCTCTAGGTATAAATCATGGAGATGCTCGAGTATTCTATAAGAATCCATGTTTTTGTGATACTTCATGAGTTCACTATACATCGATGATAGAATTAAAAATTGAACATTAACTTCATTACTCAAATGTTATTCATATACAAGGAACTCTTCATCACTCACCTCCTTGGCAGGTGGATTATAAAGTGAGGATTTTAGCACATAATATTTTTGTTCATGGTGAAACACAACCCGAAGGCATCTGAACTACTCCTTGAAGTTACTACTTGAGGAGATGGTATCTCTCTAATATATATCATAGGGATAGTGTAGATTATGAACTTGAAAATTTATATAATTATAAAAGAGTAGGTTATTAGTACCTTTCTTGATTACAAATTATGTGAGAAATAATAAATTAATTGATTTTATTAAATCTTTCACTATTTTATCAAGTCTCAATATCCCTCACCATTAAAATCAAAATGTCTAGTTTCTTGGACATTCTGGTTTAAAGGATCCATA
Organism: Viscum album; assembly: GCA_963277665.1. Taxonomy (NCBI): domain Eukaryota; kingdom Viridiplantae; phylum Streptophyta; class Magnoliopsida; order Santalales; family Viscaceae; genus Viscum; species Viscum album. The sequence continues at coordinate 1,952,396,598 of OY728165.1, forward strand.
TTCCCCTTCTCATAACCCTAAAAAGGGTTGGTTAAGATACTTGAAGGTAATTAGGTAGGAAATTCTTTTCCAACTGTGGGCTTATAGCTCTTTGATCTATTGAGTGGATTCCCCAATATAGAAATCATGACTTGTATTTCCCAAAAATGTCCTCCAAATTACACCAAGTCTATCAAGTGATACTCCTCTTTATTTAACATGGTTAATTCAACCCAAAATAAACCCCCTTATAAAAGTAAGTGTCCCAAAAAGGGTTACTCAAACACTTAATTCTATTAGATTAATTCCTAATCAAGTAATGGAAGGTCAAATCTAACTTAATATTTGTTGAGAGATTTTAATTTATTATGAAGAAATTTTATCTTGTTTTATCCTTTACATGACTTGTTAATATTAAGTGGAATTTGCTTAATTAATTAACCATGTTTTATAAAAACATTTACGCATAATACATTTATTTAAATTCTATCTTTGCATGTTAATTCGTTTATTTATGTTTTTGTGGTCTAACATCCATAAATTAAATAATGCATATATAGAAATAAATAAATGACCCGATCATGATCTTATCTAACAGTTTATTTATTTAGAAATCAATAAATCAACCAATTACCTAGGGGAATAACTCATTTTTCTAGTCTTAGCATGAGTTTCAATATTCTACATGTCCACCTGTCTATAACCTAGGTTGGAATTATTATGCTTCTATCATAAACTACCTCCACATGCCTTGGTATACCCCATTAATTACATGTATTTATAACTTACACACGGGTGAGGGGAACTAAAGGATTAGTTAAGGGTGATTACATAAATAACCTCAGACATGAAGGTCCTACATAATAATAGAGATAAGGATGACATACATTCCATAAATTTTAATTTAATAATTAAAATTACAAAACCATGTAATAAATTAAATTAAATAATATCATCTCATAAACATGTCTGGTCAAGCTCATGATCAGTTATACACATGAAATGATTATGAATTTAAAATAATTAGTTATCATTCATTTCAGTTTTATCTTTTAATATGATAAAACATGCATGAATTAAACAGATTAATTATCTTATTAATTATCTTATTAATCAATTAATTAATTTTATCTCATTTCATACAATCATCCTCAAATTTGCATCTATTGTGACTTTAAATAAAATAAATTATTGTATTGTATTTAAAACTTAATAAAATTATGCAGCATTGTACTTGGGAGTAACCCAGCAATTACTCATCTGAACTACTTAGCATGGTTTAATTATAAACAATGCACTCATATGACATATTATGTACATGAAATGTGTCATAATTTCATAGTGTGTACTTCAAATTTAATCCAACATGGAACACATGAAAATTATGTAACCTATACAATTTAATGTGTTAAGTGTTTAATATACAAGAACCATACATGATACATAGTCTCGAATATTGTATGGAATTAATTAAACATTTAATTTAATATAAAACCTAATGAAAGGTGTGTATTGTCAAATTAATGACCCAAGAAACTCAAGTTGAAAATTTTTAAGGAGTAATTAATTAATTTTAATATTTCTATGTAAATAGGTAAAATACATGGCATGTATAAGCCTACTAGGTAGCATATACTTATCTTTTCTGAATATCTACAGTACACGCCTAGGGACTCCACATGTACTTATCATGAACATTTATAAAGTACACTATGTGTATAGAGGATACATGGTGTGTACTTCTAGTTATACAATTACCATTCTATCTACATCATGTATTAAATACACATGGTGAATTAATTACATGACATGGTTTGACCCCATGTTTTCCCTCTTGAAAATGAATGGACTACATGACATGTAGTTAAACTACACGGCATGTACTCTGGAAATTTTATATGCCACCTTGGATGGTATACATATGGTGCATTTATTTCATGTAGCATGAAATTATTACATGATGACCTAGAATTAAAATGGGTTGTCTTACATAATGAATAGGGATACACGGTGTGTAATAAAGGAGTACACACTGTGTATTCTTGTTTTATCCAACTAGGACCATTGGATCTTCTATATGGGATCTACATATGTAAACTTCATTAATTATTAACTAATATTGATAATATTTTTGATAAATGAAGAATAAGAAAATGATTTTTAGTAATTAAAACATGGGATGAATCTTAACTTTTAAATGCACAATAATCAAATAAATAATTATAAATTTGAATGTGACTAATATGATACCACTTGAAGGTTCTAGGTGCAGTAGAAGCACCAGGTAGGGTGATAAATCAAAAAATATATTATTGATCTATGAATCATTCACAATATTTTCAATGATATTAATGCCATTACCAATAAAAAAATTCAATCAGATATTAACTAATAAAAACCCAAAACCCAGAGAGAATCTTGCATGTTAAATTTATAATTAATTTATTTCAGATATGAAGAAATGATTTACCTTGTTTTAAGATCCTTTCTTTGATGAAGATGTTGATCATCCAATATTACCTTCATTTCATCATAAGGATCCAAGTGTATAATCCTTCTAGTGGTGATTCACACATGCTCCTTTGATCTCCAAGAAATGCCAATTGATTTCTGAGTGTTGGCATAGAAAATCAATTTTCTTATGTCGTTCGTGTTGATTTCTCGTCCTTCAATCTTGAAGGAATTTGTCTTGGGGTTTCTCATTCATGAGAGGGAGAGATAAAAAGGAATTTGAGAGATAAATCCATTGTGATCAATGATTCTCTGTTTCTCAATTAACCCAGCACAATATATATAATCATATGTTTATAGAGTTAGAGTTTAGGTTAAAATATTATTTAATTTCATGTCGGAACTTAAATATCATAATAACCTTTATTAAACACCACACAAAAATATTATTATTATTATTATTATTTTATGTCTTGTGTGTTAACTTGCACAATAAAAAATATTATTAAACCATCTTGTAGTCTGTTTGAACTCCTCTAGAATTTATTAAAAACACAAATAAATATTTAGATTAAATATTTAATTCATTAATAAATATTTATGATTGATAAAACATGAATAAAATTATTCCTTAGTATTTAGAATAATATTTATTCCATTAATTAAATTCAAATATAATTTAATCTAGATCAATGGAAACACATAGTGTATGAGCCTATAGGATTATTTCTCATTGGAATTAGGTGGGATTTCCTAAATTCTAGTATTACTATCTAGAAATAAGTCAATACCCCCAATATAAAGAACTTAATATCACAAATATGACAACCACATGTGAATGATCACTGTATAATATAATATCTTTATCACAATATCTCATCAAGCATGCTTCATATCTGGGTCACCAACTTATATGCTCGATATGTCTTTCTTTGAATATATAAAATAAACACATTGTTACATCATGGCCATTTAATTTAATGTGATGGTTATATTCTAATCAAGGGTCTGAAATATAAAATTCCATGAATATAGAAGATACAAATCCTTCCTTGACTTATCCTTTAATAACATGCCATTTATAACACACCCAACTTACCCTACTTACCGTCAACATATGGCATGGCATTTTTTCATCAGTAATTCTAAGTACATGATTTATGACATTAATTAATGATAATATTAATGTCTAAAGACCATTATACATACTGTTGGATAGGAATATCTGATGACACCAAAACATGTAGAAATACTACTATTATGTTCTCATAATCTCTCATCTTGGAGATTACCAAGTGAGAACTTCATGAGAAGAAGTCTCATCCACTTATGAGTACTTGCACCTGATAGTCACATTCTATATATCCCATCACAGAATTTTATCCAACCGTAAAACTATATTTAAGAATATTTTCATGTAATTTCAAAGTTCTCATCATAGTGGGGAACTATTACGACTTTATAAATGCGACAAATAATCTAAGACATTATTAAATTAATGTCATAAAGAACTATGAACAATATGTAATAAGATATTTTATTAATATTCAAATCATAAAATATACATGTAATCAAATTAAAAATAGTTGGTCCTTGGACACCAACTCCTACACATTTTGTAACACCACGACCCAAAAAACCGGGTCCAGTCTGAAATGTTGCATGACCTCATGCATGCATCCCCATATGAAAGAGGTTTTCAACTAGTGGTGAGGTCCAAAGGAGAATCATGAAGAGACTATGCCTTGGTGCTAGGTAAACATCAGAGTATAATAAACAGATCAATAATAATAAATCAACAAAAAAAGAATAAATGAATAACCATCAGAGTAATAGCATACAAAAATAATACCAACTCATGCAGTATCAGTATAGCATGTCAGATACATAAAACAAAACAAAATTAAAGGATCCAAAGTATGAGTTAAATTCACTAAACAAAAGAATCATTAGATATCCATCCTGATGTTTATCCTGAAACACCCATGTCTTACTACTAAAATTTCCCATCCATCCACCACAAGGCCTTTTCCCTTCACAATATCTCTAGTTATGAAATCTAAAAGTGAACTGAAATGTCTGAGTATTATGTGAGTATAATACCTAGTAGGGAACCACCAACAACCCTTAGCATAAGTTCATAAGAACCACTATTGAATTCCATGAAATTAATAGAGTACAAATAACAACAAGTATATATAACACAAGTAAAAAACATATTTTGGGTCCTCGGAGACCACCATTACCTATTTCGATGCTATACTAGAAGGAATGTCAAAACGTAGCCTAACACATCCCCCTTGGTAGGATAGTCCCAAAAATGTATGAAACATCCCCATTAACAGGATAGTACAATGCATGCCAACCTCTCACCTGACACATCCTTCATGGGAGATAGTCCATTAGGATCAATCTGTATGCTCAACTATAGAATATAGAAGAACAACACATATGAAACATGATACAAATGAAAAATAAAATATCACATAAAATCAAACAAGTATCATAATCATCACAAATGACTTGAAAGAAACACAATAATAGGTCATAAGGGTACACATGCACACCTCATGTGATCAATCATCAAACATAGGTCCCACAAGTCTACACATGCATGCCAAAAATCATGCTAAGAACCCATATAAAACATTAACTAAATTCAAGGGATTTCTAAATTAGGTAAATTGATGATCGATGGAAAGGTCCACCATCATAGTCAAGAAGAACCACTGAATCCTAGAACCATTCCTGAATCGATATGATTTAGAATCTTGGGATAGAGGTTGAGAAGATTCCACACCTTAAAGGTAGGTCAAGGTCAAAAATACCTGATAATATCTGATGTCGAAACAGATCTAGTTCTTATTGATGTGTAGATGCCAAACGCCTGAATCTGAGTTCCATTTCTATCAACAATCATAAATTCCTTGTTAGATCAATCCAAAACCCCTAGATCTATTCAATAAATCTATTAACACTCCCTTTTTTACATGGGTATGAAAATATTTAAAATAACATATCTCAAATTTTTAAATGATGGAAGAGGAGTTAAAGAACTCACTTAGGTCAACCTAAATGCCAAGATTATCATGCAGACCCTGTCTGTGCGGCCCAGCAAGATCAGACAAATCTGGGTGAAGTCCCTACATGAGACACCTAAATGATGGACCTGCATGGATGTAATCCTTCACCCAGGGTTCCAAGTTTTCATATAAATAGGACCTTGGGTCTCCTCATTTGACATGACTAAATAACAAAGAGACCATTTGAAGCTCTACTTTCCCAAGTATCTAAACCAAGTCCTCCAAACCCTCAATAAATACGTTAAGACAAAAAAAAGAAGGTTAAATTAGTTGAAATCAATGGATTTAAGTCCCTTGATGTCTTGAACCCCAAGAACCTTGATAGGAAACACTCCACCCTATTAGAATTTACTTGGGAACAAGAACCTTCCACTACTCAAAACTTGAGTGTCAATCGTCTAAAGACAGCTAAGGAGACACTTGGAGCCTAAAGTAATCCATCACACAAGTGTTTTTTCCTAGGTTTTCTATAGTGAAAAGACACCTTCAACTCTCCCAGGTCTACCCTACATGGGACATCTTAAGCTCTCCCATGTCTCGCTTATGCAAGCTACCTTTATCTCACCCATCCCTCACCTACACAAGCTGCCTTTTATCCACCCAGGCCTCACTTGTGAAAAATATTATTTGAGCCCTTATTTCATGCTAACAATGATTGGTAACCTATCTCCTTGGATCCATAATCTGAGAGGGACCAAGCTAGGGCCTCTCCCAAAGCCTACAAGTATGTATAATCAGATTATAGGGCACATCGTCATATTCTCTTGATTATACATTCTCATGATAAGGGAGATACTTCATTTATCCTACCTAAAAGGAGGGATCATCAGAGTGTTCTCAATTATACATTCATGTGGCAGCAAGGATATCAACCTTAGGGATAATTATAGGACCCCTAAGGTTGAAAATAAGAGAGGTGATGGGCACATCAAATCCCTTTCTCTCTCCCTGACTCCCCCAATAAAACTCCACCCTCGTCTATCAGCAGACAAGAAATAAATATCACCCTAGGTTATCCCCCCTAGAGTAATACCCTATTATTTATTATGGGGTCCAAAAATAGAGAGGATATGGGCACATATGATCCCCATATCTTCCATGATCTTGGACTCTTCCACTAGTGGATGAAAGAGATTATGTGGTTTTCCAGATATTTCAATTCCTCTTATTTTTCACAATGAGCATGACTTGTGTGGGATTAGAGGTTGGTGATGATCATGACATTTGCATGATCAAATACTTGTCTTAGGAAGGGGATCCTTTTTAGATATTTATCTCTCCTTCTCTTGGACCTCATATCTGGTATAAGCCCTATCCAGATTATCACCACCTCAAAGGGTCATATTCCCAATGAGTAAACCCCTTGGATCTTCTGATTTCAACTCCTCTATGATAGTTTTTATACCATGCCCTGCCCATAGGAATATAGGAAGTGAACACATAATCCCTAAAGGTGGAATCACTGAGGGGAACAACTTACCAATCTCGATAGAGATTCCCAATCTAGTTCTTCCTATTTCCTTGACCATGGCCCTCCTCAATAGGTGTAAGCCGCACTTTTCCAAACTACATGGTCTTTGATTCCTATCCAAATGGGATACATAGGAAGCCTCTATAAGGTTAAAACCCAACACCCCAAATTCACCCTAATATTCATTGGGCCACATTCCTAATAGGGTCATATTCAACCTATGAGGCTACGTCCCTTTCAGTTCCCTTAGGCTGGTTCATCATAAGTCCCACAATATCCTATACTAGGAACCTTTCACCTAGATTTCTATGTCACACGATGTTAAACTTCACAATTTTTTCCTCATAACATGGCCTTAAAATGTATGATGTGTCCCATTAAGTGGCACAAAACTACATGGTTTCTAATTCCTTTCATAATGATACGTTGTAATCCCATCTCATGGGCCTGATCCCGACATCAAAATAACTCTTTTATTCCAAGATGACGATGAATTCCATAGCACCCCACTGTGTGGATTAAAATAAGTATATAGATAATAAAGGATATAAAAATCTCTAATTTGTATACAAAAGGGTAACATTGATGGAGAACATTGAATAAATATAGATGTATTCATTGATTAAGAACCTTAGATACATACAGATGATTCTAAATACAATATGTGATAATAATTGATTATTAATTTAAGGGTGACTCATTCTATATTTGGGGTTTGATAAAGGTTTCACGAATATATCTTAAATCTATAAGAGAGTCTTGGAGTAGAAAATAATTCCCCCTAAAAAGATGTGATGATCTTGATCTCCCATCCTATCAACCAATGTGAGTCCAAAGTGTTTTTGGGATCATTTTTAAACAACCACCTTCCTTTGTAAAGTAGGTTCATGAAATATCTTGAATAAGGGAATAGTTAGGAATTTCTAACACCATGAATAAAACCTATTGGAAACCACCTATAAAGGATGTGGGAATAAATGTGTTACATTAAGGGTTATTCTATTACCACTAAAAAACACCATTCAAACTATGTGGTTTTCAGAGACGAAACAAAAATGGTGAACCTAACGTGAAAATTGTGCAACATTCAACCCCCTACAATCAATCATCAGTCACTACTTTTGTGCAAAACAAAAACAGTGAACCCGACATGAATCCTTAACCAAAATGAATATTTTGACCACATGTTAGGAACCTTTCTCACTCTCAAAAAATGAAAGTGGTCCAAACATGGGTCTAAATTAATTGATTATGCATTTGTCCATTTATTAAGATATTGATTTGATGGGGATTTTCTTGTTTTTGTTTGTCATATATTTCCAGGAACTTTCAATAAGAAATCCCTTTAATCAAATGGTGTCCTTCCATTTATCACAGACGTACACCTCGACTACTATAGTTGGGTCCTCATCCAAACTAAGGACATTATCTCCATCCCAACATCTTCAATGTCAGGTTTCAAACGTGATTATTTAGGAGTATCATCTCAATGGTACATTCCTGACTCTAGAGGCTGGTCAACAAGCCCTCCAGCACCTGAGGCCCCACCAACCTTCCACTCAATGGTGGTTGGTGGCCCAAAATTAGATGATACCAGTTTCTATTTTGAACCATTTTTGGAGCCTTTTCCTAGAAAATGGGAATATATTCCTCCCTTATCTTAAGGAGGATAATCAAGAGGTCTTAAATGGCCTTATCCTGATAACTTAGGGGTACCACTAAGGGATCCTACCAGTAGTCTCCAATATCAACTCTGCATAACACAAGGTCCTCAGCATGATGAGTACACCATTACATGGGCTTCAACCCAGGTAATTTAGACCCAAGAACACAGGGAAGCCTATCAAGGGTGGAAATCAAATGACCAGGGATAGGGTCATATCCCTATTCCTGCCAAAGAATCCAGCAAACAAAGCATGGAATAAACTTAAGAGAAGGCATAGTTTCTTACTTGTACCCCACAATATTGCCAACATGGTTTGGAATAAACCAAGAGAACTCGTCAACTAAACATGAAAAAAACCAATGAATAGAAGAAAATCCTTGATCATATGAATCAAGCCTTCCAGCATAATCTGGAAGCACTTAGGTAAACCAACCAGAAAATCCTGATAGTAAACTAGGGGCGGAGTTATATCTTCACCCCCAAACATGGTGATTTTTGGTATATGATGATAATAAATGGATGATAGGAGTATTACTATATCCCTAATCCAAACAGGGAATGAGAAAATATCCTTATTCTAGTTACTAAATTCACTCGCCATATCTTAACAATGATGATAGGTCGTATATAAATTCTTGACCACATCCTTCAAACTTGTCAATATATGATGACGATAGTGTCATTAGTCGAAGGGAATACACACAACTCCATCCCCACAATTGGGGTGACTATTCAATATAATACAAAGGTCACTCCTGAGAATACGTATGTCCCTACTCTAATATAGTAGGTTTGTGGGAAAAATATCATAATAAATGGACAGCCAGATCAGGTTTATACCCATGTTCCAATTGAAGGTCATCGGTCCATATCAGTGGCCACTCCATGGCGGGCATACACCCATTTAAAAATTCTACAAATATGTCAAAAATTATTGAAATATCATGGGAGATACTCAAAAAATCCCACATACATGAAATTCATTATCCATAACAAGCGGACCCAGTCACCTGCAAGAGAGCTTCAAAAAATAAGTCTCACTAAAGGTGATTGTAAAATAAAGTGATTCCTTACAAAATTGCTCTGCTTAATATTAGTGTTCTTGAAGGCCTAAAACATTTATCTATGTAGGATCGTGATCCTACTCATCTATTAGAAAATTAAAAATACAGTAGTTTCAATTGTGGAGGTCCTCCTCACAATTTTGCAGCTAGCAGTTCTGGAGTTCCTCTCCATACATCTTACCATAAAGGCGTACTTCATGCCCATAATCCGATCAATCATGAGAACCCATATCCTGATGAGCATTGCGGTAACCCTCCTCATGGCTAAAAGATAAAATGGAAAGAAGACCATCCCCTTACTATTGTCCAACCTGAAGATCCTCCATAGGGTATATGTTGCATCCCTTATAGTCAGACATCATTCCATGATGTTAGTCCTCTCCATGATGGAATTTTCTGTAAAATTCCTCCATGCAGTGACACTTCATTTCTTCAAGAAGGTCCCCCCTTGTTGAATCAACTATGAGAAATCCCTCCTACCATGAGGTACTTTGGAAAATGAGTCCATTCATTCCCGATGCCTCATTATTGATAAGTGACATCCTTTATCAACTAAAATGTTTCCCAATTTAATTTTCATTCTCAGAACTACCCTTGGATCACTTTCCTTCCAATATGATATATGAGATCCCTACTATCCCTACTACCCACAACAAATCATCAAAGAAACATCCACTTTGGTTGGATCAAGTATTGGAATCTATGTTAGAAGAATGGGATAATATATTACTGATGAGAAGAAAATTGGATAAGGATAATATACCTATCATATTTTTTCCCTTATACACTTCTCAATTTGGTATTCTAGAGGTATTATTAAAGGAATGAAAGTAAAAAATCTGCCTAAACCTCTAGATAACTCTTTAGCACTTTAAAATGAAGTTCTTACCATACAAAGGAATTGCATACCATGTTAAGGTAATAGAAGAAATTCATTGACAAATTGACTTGGTGGACCTTCAAGCTGTATGATTCCCAAAATATGGAAAATAGCAGAAGGATCTTCAAATTGCATGCATCAATACATTGTACAGATTACATCATCTAATCATAGACACCTAGTTTGGTGTACATATCATGGTATGGGGTGAACATGGGGAATTTTATTTCACCTCACTCCCTGATCAGAAAAACCCACCAAATGTAACATCATGTAATGTCATAGACTCAGTCCAGCTTCATGAAATAGGCTCTGCTCACATCAGATAGTATGCTCAACAAAAAATTACCTTGAACGACTCTCGAAGATATCGGGCCAGAAGAGTGTAAGCCATCAAAATAATATTTTATCAAGCATCTAAAAATATTGAGTAAACCAACCACTTAAGGGAATCCAGTTGGTAGGAAGTGCCAATATCTTTGGAAGCATGTGACGTGGGTGAAAATCATGCAATGAATCTAAACCATGTTTGAATAAAGCTCTGTAAAACCAAGAGAGAAACCATGGTAGCAGCATCCATGGAAATACATGATAAACCTCAACCCACAAGGCTAGGGGATTTTTTAACATAACCTTTTATGTTAAAGAACCAAGATCGAAAGGTTTTGAAAACGGAATAATATCATCCCTGACCCGTAGGGATGGGGGGGTTTAACACAACCTTACAATTTAATGATAGTAACTTCGGCTTGAGGCATGATGAAATTAGAAAAAGATCAACCCCAGTCTATAGGGCTAGAATATTTTTCACCTCAATCTCCTCTCCAACAGAAATCAGTCTTCTCCCATTTAGGAGGAGCACCATATAATTAATCATCTTATTTCATCCTATCACATGATTAAACTTCCTCATTGGGAAATTTATTATAGAATTTTCTAGATATTCACTTCGAATCATTGTTTGTCAAACGATTCCAAGAGGACCAGTGAAGGAGAGGATGAGGCCTCATGGCATACATAAACCAAATAAATCTCTCAAAGAGGCTAATGAAACACCTATAATGCATTATTCATTAGTGAACATCATTATCACCACCCCTGAAGATGCTACAAAACATGAGGCTGATACAGAGGAATGGGAGGAGGTTTCTGTATATAATACGGTCCACATAGAAATGATTGAAGAAGGTGTGCGTACCTAAAACCAAATTATTTCTATGAATTTAGGGATTCCCTCAACTGCTCCACTACCACTCACTTAGTGAGAATCAGCCAAGGAAAAGGGTAAAGGTACAGTCATACCTCACCCACTGTGTGAAGAGGTTAAACACCTCACACTTGAATAAATATTTTCTTAGTAATAGGAAGAGATGAAGGAGTTGAGAAAACTCAATATGAAACTACTCCGAGGAAACATCCTTACTGGATATGTTCTCTAAACCAAGCCTCATCTCAAACTCCCAGCCGATGCACCTCAACAAAATAGGTTCATTGAAACAGATGAAATGGAGCCAAAACATCTAATCAATATGGGATACCTAAAAACAATATATTTAGACCCCATAACATCAATATATTAAGATTTTCCTCTATTTGGCCCACAACCATAGCTAGGTCATATACACCCTCATAGACCATCACATGTAGGTTACCCACCATGGGTACAAATAGAGCTTCCAAAGTTGGCCCAACCTTTTGTTTCCCCTATTTAAGTTCATGTTCACCTATACATCCCTCAAGGTCTTATCAATACTATTGAGTCATTGGTAAATCGATTGAAAGCTATGGAGTAATGGTGTGCACCAGTACATCTAGAAAGGAACCCTTACCTTGAATGGGTGGATCCGACCCTTCCCCCTCAAAACTTTGGGAACCCTAAGTTTCCAATTTTTAATGGATTGGCAGATCCAAAGAAGCATTTGATGTATTTTTTATCCCATTGTGACCCCATTATGAGAACCCCTTCATAAAAAGAAGCATTGAAACTTAGGTTCTTTGTACAAACACTACAAGGTCCATCCTTCATATGGTACACCAGTTTGTTGGATTGGTTAATAATGGGATGAGAATATCTTTGTTGGTAGTTTCTCTTTCAATTAAATCAATGCTATAGAATAAATCAATCATCAACATCTCAATCTAAAAAAAATGGGAGAATGATAGGTTCATATATTTGATTTCTTGGTGGAAGGGGTTGACCTGCTCCCTAAACCTACAGCTCCCCCAATAGGATTTTCTTCCCTTTGTATAGATAATTTTCGCGATGAGTTTTGAACACCACTCATCCCTATGAAATATACGGGTTATTTTCATAATCTTGAAATATTTTCTCAAATATTAGAATAATCCATCTTATAAACCAAGTCCAAGTCATTAATAATTCCATTAACTCAATGGAATAGAATAGGGAAAGTAGAGGCTACCATTGTCACGCTTAAGCTATCCCCTACACTAGCTCCAGCTCCAAAGCCCACACCATATCATGTATCACCCCTCTTGAGAATCAAAAAAAATTCCCCTATCATCAGGATGAGTGAAGGGAACAATGGATAAATTAAGGAATGAAAAAATAAATTTTATTCATTTCAAGATGAGAAAGTCCCTTGCTACTTCAGAGCAGCTTTGGAGAAAAACTTGCATGATTTTCTGAAGCCCAAGAGGCCCGATCAGGTTAGTCTTGATGATCTCCCAAATTATTACCCCTTCAACTGAGAATTGGGGAATACCATCTAAGAATTATTATTTTTTCAAATAAATTCTATAAAAAATGGTGGACTTTGGGAAAGTGAAGTTAGGGAAACCACCATCTCAAGTGGCATGTGTTTTTGTTGCGACCCCATAGGAATAAGGCGAGCAGAAAGAAGTTTCTAACAGAGGTTCATAGAAGTTCAATGATTAGATGACCAGGAAGACAATCAATATAAATCATACTATAATAAAGGCACAGTTTAATCAACTAACTATTCCCCCAGTTTCTCCTTCAACAGCATGACCAACCTCACTGGCACTGTAGTCCTTCAAGAACTGGTCCTCCAAGAAGTAGCATAATAAGTGAAGAAAAATCCAAGTATAGTATGATGAGATTGTAAAAATTCTAAAACTATCCCTTAATCTCTCATATTTCATGCCTTTAGCCTATAAAGCATGGGCACTGCCCCACCAAATGGTACCACAAGAGTTTCCCCATGGGATGGAATCCTCTTCAGATGAATAATTAATCTTTAGTTCTATTAATGTCATTCACTTGGTGGATCTATTATCTGATTATGAGTATGAATGTGAACTCAAGTTCCTAGAACCTAATTGTATAACTAGAGGAAGTGGTCGTAGGATTTGATGGTATAGGGGAAGATGCAGTCACGACAGAATTGAATACTTCAGCCACATCCCTACTCGAAATTCCTATGTTTTTGAAACTCATAGGAGAGCCCTCCAGCAGGCCCACTAAGAGTAGGGAAGTTCCCCAAAATCCATCACGGGTCACCCTAACCCGATTATATGTAAGATCAATTAGAAGGCACAAAATTATCTAATCAACCTCGATGAGTAGACAAACCTATTCAGCCTAACCACCCAAGGACAAGAGCACCTTCAACTCCTATTCCAAGGGTTGATCTGCCTACATCAAGTACTTTGGTTCCTAAATAACCTATGAAAGAGTATCCTCAGGCTGGGAAGTGTAGAAATTTAGTTCAAAATTATGAAATTCTAAAGTAATCATCCCTAGTGTCAGTCGGCTTTTCAATCCTAGATGTTCTCAGTTTATCGAAGGTCCTCCAGGAAGTGCTTATAGAATCTTTATTGATCCCTTGGGAATTTTAAACTTAGGTTTATGTTGTTGAGGTATATCATATAGAGATCAATCCTTCATAATTCTACATGATCATATCTTTAATATATCAATACAAATATGTTGTTATACTGGGACACATCATACCCTTGTATATGTTTGGTAAGATAAATGATGTTAATATATGATGGAATTTCATTGACAATGACTTAGTATTCAACCTCATTCTAGTCTAAACACTTCATCAATTGGGTTACATTGAGACCCACCTATCCCCTTTCACTTTAATGCTATAGGGTTATAAAAAGAGAGAGAATAAAACCCTTAGAAAAATCAAGATTAGGGGTCTATTTTGGGACCTCTTATTTGACTTAGAATTTCTAGTTGTTTGGAAAGATACGGGCTTCAACATTTTTCTAGGAAGGCCTTGGTTGCATCAGCACATGGAAGTCCCCTCATCATACCATCAATGTCTCAAGTATTTCATTAATGGAAAAATTGGGATGTTTCATGGTGAAAAATCCCCATTCAGTTATTAGGAATCTTAATATATTTATGAAAGATTCTACCATATGGAAGGGAAGAAACTCATGACTGATGGTGTTGCTTAGGTCACTACCCCAAATGGGCTAGAAATTCCCCCAGTCAATCCATTTAAACTACTTGGTGATGAATATGTGTTTCCCATCAATCAAATAAAAGATATGGGCCCAAATTCAGGCACATATTCAACAACCTTCATGATATAAATCATGAAAACTAAGGTTGAAAGCACTAACAAGGTCATCGACCCTTCAAGCAGTGGTAAAAGCTCGGGTGAAAATGTCTTCATTCCGTCACCTAAGATTCAAAACATATATGCCTAATAAAACGAATCGGAAAAATATATTATGTCATTAGTAGAGAGTGGAGGTACTTATTCCCCATCCCTCATCTCCCCTCCAAAGCTTCAAAGAAACCCCATGTTGTCAGTTAGATTAGAGGAAGTTGATTCATCTTCTAGATGTAAAAAATTTGGCTCCACTCCTAACTCTGAAAAAAATCCTTCATCACTTACCTCCCCTAAGAGTGTGGTGGAAGAGGAATAGGAATATTAAGAGTACCTCAGGGATTCCTATCCATAATTTTAGGAAGGTTTCTCTACCACTATTGATGAACCTAGAAAAATAAATTTGGGTACAGAGGAAGACACACGACCCACATTGATTAGCGCAGCCATGTCTTCTAAAGAACAATAGGTATATACCTCTTTTATAAAGAAACATTGGGACATGTTTGCCTAAAATTACATGGAGATGTTGGGTCTTGATCCTGAAGTGTCCACTCACCACCTGGGATTTCTATAAAATCATCTGAGTTACAAACATGCATCCAAAAAGACACACCTGACTCACACCTCCAAAATTGAAGCTGAAGTTTAAAAGATCATCTAGGATAGTTTCATTCAAGAATTATAGTATATGAAATGGATAGACAATATAGTCTTAGTAAATAATAATCATGGGAAAATCAGATTTTGCATCAACTTTAGAGATCTCAACTGGCATTGTTCAAAAGATGATTTCTTGGTTCTGATCATAGAACTAATAATCGATTCTATGACCAGATATTAGGATATTTACTTTATGGATGGATATTTAGGGTAAAACCAAATCTAAATGGCCTATGAAGATAAGGAATCCACCTCTTTCAGATCTCCCTAATGTGTATATTTTTATCAGGTAATTATATTTGGTTTGAAAAATTCTTGTGTTAGATACCAACATGACATGAATCACATCTTTAAACTCTTTTAGGAAGGTATGTTGAATGTTAAATTAATGATCTGATAGTTAAATCTCTACAATGTTCTGAACACCTTGTTGATCTTGAAGCCATATTTGATAAATTTTGGTAGTATATCCTAAAAATGAACCCCTTGAAATGTTCTTTCTAAGTTACCTTAAGAAAGTTTCTTAGCTTTTTGGTACACCATTGTGTCATTAAATTTAATCCCAAGAAGAGAAATGGTATCCTTAACATGTCACATCCTCAAAATCTCAAATAATTGAGGGGATTGGAGGGACACCTTGCTAATATTTGGTGCTTCATAGAAAACCTCAAAGGAAAGTGTTTTCCCATAACTGGGTTGATGAAAATCGTGGTCCCATATCAGTGCACTGCAGAATGTCATGAAGCATTCGATAATCTCAAGAAATACCTATTGAGTCCACTAGTTTTGATGCCATATTTTGAGGGGAATCCACTCATTTTGTATATGAATACCCTATAATGTTATCTGGATTCTTTCCTCACACAAAAGAATGATTTTAGGAACAAAAAAATATCTATTATCTCAGTCGAACCATGATTGATATTGATACTCGTTATTCAGATATCAAGAAGATCTATTTGGTGTTAATATTTATGGTTTAGAAACTAAGACACTACCTTCAACACCATTATATCCATTTGGTCTCTCATAAAAACCCTAAAAAATATATCCTCATTCGTCCTATGTTGAATAGATGATTATCATGATGGGTGGTCATCTTGTGGTAGTTTGACATTCAGTTTGTGCCTCAAAAAGTGGTATACATTAGCAGAATTCCTTGAAAAAAATCCATATACATAAACAACATTATTGAATGCCTAATTTTTAGATGAAGAGGTCTTATATATTCAAGAGGTCCCCCATATATGGAGGTGTAATTTTATGGTGCATCTATAATCCCAATAGGGAAGAGAATAGAAGATTCCAAACTCAATAAATTTGGGTTGGTAGTTGTGATCATATCCCTGGAAAAGGTAGTATTACCTTACTCTTTTATATTTTTATAATGTTTCACCAACAATGAGGTGGAGTATCAGGACCTCATTTTGTGATAAATTTGGAACTACAAATTCTAGTGGACTGCTTAAAGGTAAAATGTGATTCAAAGTTGGTAATCAAGAAGATCAATTGTGATTATTCCATAAGAAATTAAGAGTTAATCCCCTTTCTTGACTATGTATGAGGACTGATGGTAGAATTACCCATGGAAAAGACATTGACTCACATCCCATGGTCACATAATGCCTAGGTAAATGCATTGGAAAATGTGGATATGGATTTGGTGGATCTAGGCCAGGATGAAACAGTCACCAACATTGTGCACAACCAAATGTTCTCGCCTTTTGTTTGTGTTAACATGGAATAAATCAATGGGGTTAATTCCATACCTAAAAAATATAGCTTTTCAATTGGTTGATTGATTCCCATTGTGTATTACCTTCAAAATAGATTGCTCTCATTGGAAAAAGTTGGGGAAGATCAAACCAGGTGATGAGTGACCAACTTTACTCTTTATAATGACCAAAAACACCAAAAAGCCCTCTATAAACAAGGCTTTGATGGAGTCCTTCTCAGGTTCTTTGACAGAGAAGAGATTGTTTTTTTTTTCATGAAAGAAGTGTATACAGGGGCCTATGGTGTCCACCAGTTAGGGTTTAATCTTTCCAATCAAATCTGGAGGCTTGGATTATTCTAGCCTTCAATGATGTCTAATTTCACAAAATTCACAAAGAAGTGTCATTATTTAAAAGTGCACATCAAATTCATCCATCAACCCCCAAAGTTTCTAAACATAGCCTAATACTCTTGGACATTTTCTATTTGGGGAATGGATGTTGTAGGGCCATATCCTCCTATTACACCCAATCAATTCAAGTATATCCTCACTTCTACTGACTTCTTCTTAAAATGGGATGAAGTAATAGCCTTCAAAGAATTCAGGACCAAAATCATTTTCATCTTTTTGAAATCCAATATCATCACTATATTTGGTTTCCCTCATACAATATTGATGGAAAATGGCACTAATTTATGTTCCTCTAAGTTGGAGAAGTTGTATCAGGAGTATAATATCATATCCAACCATTCGTCTCACTATCATGCAGTGGATAATGGGTAGGTAGAGTCCTTCAACAAGACCTTGTCAAACATGCTTTAGAAGATAGTGGATAAAGATTAAAAAATTTGGCCTTACAATCACTTTCATGACTTGTGGGCTTATCTAACTAAAACCTGCACTGCCACACGGGTGACCCCATATTTACTTGTATATGGGACAGAAGTAGTCATTTCCATTGAGTTCCAATTTTCCTCTCTTTTCATTTCCATCTGTGATCAGTTATACACAAATGGTCAATCTCAAAAATGGATGGATGAATTTGAGTGACTCGATGAGAAAAGACTACATACCTTGCATCACTTATAAGTTTTTCAAAATTGGATAGCATGTGATTTAAACAAGAAGGTTTTCCTCTGCTCATTCCTCCAAGGAGAGCTAGTGTTGGCCCTCAAGACCTCGATGATACTAGGGAGAAACCTCCAAATCTTGAGCTAAAGTGGGAGGTACCTTATGGCATACACAAGTTTCACTCTAATGAATCTTATTCAATGATTTCAATGGATGAAGATATTGTTACATCCCCTACCAATGAAAGGTTTATCAAAAAATACTCTGTGTAATCATGATGTATAGCCTTCGTCACATGACCTTAAAAAGAATGAATTATGTTCCTAGTCATACAACCTGAAACTAAAAGACACCATAGTATGAGCTTTAAGACTTTAAACTACATATCCTAACATCCTAGTCAAAAGACATTAAATTGTATGACAACTTCCTTTCTACATGATGTAAAACTACATTGTTGAAATATTGTTGCATGATGAAAGACTGTATAACATTTCTATCAATTCTTAAGAGGATCACAATCATTGGTTCTAGTATCCCACCACACCTCCATTTTAGAACTTTGTGTGGCTTGATTCTCATATCAATGGGATACATAGTGATGCCTAGAACTTACGTCCTGGACCTATCCATGAGGTAAATAAAATTCCCCCTCCCTTGAATATAAATAAATATCTATCTAGGGGACTTCACACTCCATGACCAATACTAGTCCAAATGTTTCCCTTGTGCTCAGACACATTCCCTCCACACATCATACTCCTTGTCCTGGGAAAATTCAGATCTCTATAAGCTTTCCTCAACCGTTGATGTTAGAAATTATAATTCTATAAGACACCTTTGTTTTGATTATGCACTAATATGCCCTAGTTTGGATTTTCATAAGTCACCCTCAAAAGTCCTATCAATTAGAGGCACCTTCATCCTCAAGAGAAACCTCTTCTATATCTAAAATCCTCAACAACATTATGTTGGAAACCACTTTTTGAACATGGCACGTGGTTATTCCATGCTTACTTATCCCATATCACTCCTCTTGATCCAAGAACCCCTAGGATCATGGTTTACAATTTCCTTCTTCATGTCTAATGTGTTTCAAAACTCCCTTGGTTCGGTAATCCCTATGTTACTCATCGTTTCAATAATTTTTAGTCCAAGTCATGCGACCTAAAATTGAAAGACACCATTCATCCCCACTGCACGAAACTGAACTGTGTGGTTTACATCCCTCTTATTTTCCTTAAGATGCTCCTAGAAATATTCATAGCTAGATTCTCACCCTTGTGAGATATGTAGTGACGCCCAGATCCTACATCCTATTATAGCCACCACATGAGAAAAAATCACTTTCCCATTATTTTAAGTCACCTCTATGTGGTAAAATAATCTTGTTCCATTAATTTTTTCTCCTATAGAACATAGCTCATGTGGGCTTAGGAGTTTTGGTAATGTCTTCCCCGCATGATCAAGGTATATTAGTTCATGTCAGGATTAGAATGGTCCTAGATGGAAGACCTTAATATGAACACCAAACATCTATACCACATGATGTTAAACTACATGGTTTACATCTCTTTCATGATGTAAAATCATGAATTTTTATAGCCCTCGCTTGAGGGGACCAATATCCTGGGTGTTGGTCTCCCATCACCCATCCATCCTAGAACTATATGTGGATTGATTCTCACTTTGACAAGATACATAGAGATTCCTAGATCATATGTCTTGGGCCAGCCCCAATATATATAAAATCCTCCTCCCTATGTATGGGTCAGACCCACATAGGAAGCATTTCTCCCTATTATTGGGTGATTTTGACATGAAATTCTTCTTCCTTACTCAAGAACCATCCTTACAAAAATCAAACTCTTTGTTTGAGGAAATAAAAAACTCCATAAGCTTTCTGCATTCATTGGTGATAGAATTTTTTATTCCTAAGGACACCTTTGTTTTGACTATGTATTGATATGACCCTGTTTGGATTTTCATAATTCACCCTCAAAAGTCTTATCAACCAGGGGAACCTTAATCCTTAGAATAAAGCTATTTTATATTTGTAAGCTTGAACAACATTATTTTGGAAACCACTTTTCAAACATTGTCTATGGTCATTCCTTACATACTTGTCCCATATCACTTTTCATATTCAGAATCCCCTATATTACAGTTTACAACCTTACCTCTTCATGCTTGAAGGATAATGGAACATTCTTGTCTAGATCACCATGAAATGGAAAATCACTAATCTTCTTGTCAAAGCTAAATGACCTTAAATTATATAACTCAACATCCTTGCCTCAAGATGTTAAACTATACTTCCCATGTCCTCGTCATGCGACATTAAACTACATTATGCTTCAACCCTCATCGGGGAGGAGCATTTTCTTCTAATATTGGTCATTCACCATATCACCCTAAAGAACTGTGTATGACTTGATTCTCATTCCATCAATACACGTAGTGAATCATAGATCATCCACTCTAGGCCTAACTACTATAGCATCCAAAAATGTTTGTGTTCCTTCATTCATGGACACAACCCTGATTTGCGTGGAAAGTTCTGGATTTCTCTCAGTACCCATCCTTTGTAATCTTACAGCAGAAATATAATTCCCCCCTCTTTTACATATAAACCAAATTTGTATGGGAGAATTAACTCATTCATGGATAGTACCGAACCAGATGTTCCTTTCATTATCAGACACATTCCATTCACAAACCACCCTTCGTGGTCTTGAGAAATATGGATCCTCATAAACTCTACGGCCATCGGTAATATAATGTCTAATTTTTATGGATACCTTTGTTTTGGATATGAATTGATACGCTTTAGTTTTTCTTTGCATAAGTCACCCTCAAAAGGCTTGTCAACAAAAGGTACCTTCATCCTTAGGAGATACCTCTTCTATCTCCATAATCCCCAAAAACATTATGTTGGAAACTGCTTTTCGAACATGGTCCATGGCCATTCCCAATATACTTATCTCATATAATGTTTTAGATCTATAAATCATAAAATCATGACTTGAAATCCCCCTTTTATATATCTGGATAATGTTAGAACATTCTCAACTATAAATCCATCCTTGGTTCATCATCCCATAACTCGTGGTCAAATATGATCGACCTAAAATGCCAGTTGTATTAGTTCATCTTGAAAGTCTCTAAAATTCCCGTGAAAAGATACATAGTAATTTCCATGTTGAAAACCCATAAAAGGTAACCCTATAAAAAATTCAAGTTTCATATCACTATAAGTTTCACTCTATATAGTTTAGGCAAAAAAATTGATCAATGAAAAGTATGAGGCATAAAACTTTTTAGGTTGAAAACCCCCAAAGGGAGGATTAAGAAAAATCCAATTCTCAATCTCTAATTTACCCTTATATCCAAATTAAGAAAATATTAGGGTGATGAAATAAAAGACACAATGTTTTTAGGGTCTATCATGTGAGTTTAGAAACAGTCAAAATATGCTCACTAGGTATAAATACCTAGTAAAAATTTAGATTACCCTCCCATTCCTATCATTTTAATTACAACACATTGGCGCGATGATGTTTGATCAAATGAATCAGTTTAATTATTATGTTATAGTTATAATGAGGACAAGTACACATAAATATATTATTGGAAATAAAATACTTTTCATTGATGTTTTAAAATTTGAAGTAAATTCCACCTGCTAGAGTCTCTCTTCTAGATATTTCAAGTGCTCCTTGACAAAGGCTTTGGTCTATTAGAGTGGGGATCAAGCCTTATCACCAGTTTGTTGAAACCCAGTGAGTTGTGTGGTGACGACCTCCTTAGTGTGATGAAGTTTCTTCTTCACTATAGAAACAACATTCATTCATTATGCCAAGACCCTCTTAATGGATTGGTGGAGTTGAAAAATATCTTCCTTAATGACATCTAATTCTTCTTGAAGGCATGCCATATGAAGATATTTCTCATCAAGGTACATCTAATTCTCACCCACTTCCTTGTAATGGCTAAGATCTACTTGGGATACATAAACTCTAATACCTTCAAACTATCCCATTCAATGTGCCTCAACCTGCTGCAATCTTTTCTCCTCTTCTTGTTGTTGTATGATTGACTTCACAACATGGTGGATCATGCAATGATCAAATCTGTCATTCCTCTATTTCACATTAAAAGAAATAATGTTCTATGTCAACCTGAGGGTATGAAAAAATATGTGGAAGCTAGGGAAAGTAGGATTCATCAATATCTATATTCATCTACCCCAGGATCAGACACTCTTCTTCCGATCAGATCCAATATTGTGGGGGGATTTTTTTAACACTCCCTTTTTACATGGGGATGAAAAGATTTAATTGAAAATACCTCAAAGTGGTAAAGTATATAAGGGGAGTTAAGGAACTCTCTTAGGTAAACCTGCATGCTAGGAGGCTCATGCAATCCCTACATGTATCAGAAGAAACCACACTTGTGTGAAGGCCCTGCATGAGACACATTCATGATGGACCTATGCGGATGGCCTCCTTCACCCAGGGTCCTGATTTTTCCTATAAATAAGACCCTGGGGCTCCACATTTGACATTACTAAATGATGAAGAGACCACTTGGATCTCTACTTTCCCAAGTCTCTTACCCAAGTCCTCTAAACTCTCAAGTAGTGCCTTAATCCTATAGAAGAAGGGGAAATTAATAGCAATCACTGGATTCAAGTCCCTTGAGGTCTAGAATCCCAAGAACCTTGAGAGGAAACATTACCCCTAGACAAAACTACTAAGGTGAAATACCCTTCCACAACTCAAAACTTGAGCACCAGTCCTCGGAATACACCTGAGGAGACCCTTGGAGCCTAGAGCAAGGTGTAGACACCCAGTTTTTACGTTTTAAGACTTCAGAATATTTAAATATATATTTATAGAGCTAGTCACTGAGACGGAATGTGATTCCAAGTTTGTGTGTGCCCGAAATAAATTTTATAAAAATATTAAGTATATTTTATACTATGCACATGACTGAAATAAGATATCTCTTAAGTGGTAGCTTGGATCAGAAATCTAATAGCACGGTTGAGTATAGAGTGTGGAGTTTACCCTAGGAAGGACATAAATTTTGTAGGAATGGGCCTTCTTTAGAAAATTCCATGGAGTACATAACCGTAAATAAAATAATTAAATAAAATTCTTTTATCGTGGATGTTAATTTAAATAAAATTTGAAAGGGGACTCATATTGTAAATCAGAGACCACCGTTGAATTCAAAATGGGTCAGTTTACCTAAGTGTGACCTAAAGTGAGAGGGTGTGGGAGGTTTGGATTCCATGACCGCTGGTAGTTTCCTATAAATATGAGTTTAAAGAAATGATCAAGGGTTTGGATCATTTCCTCCCACTACTGGAGGAGTTCCATCCTCTCATTCCGATGGAGATTCGATGTTGAATTCTTGGCGGATCACGATGAGATTACAGATCCGAGTAGATCAGACCGCAGCGAACCCAAAAACATATCCAAAATCAAGGTAGGATTCTTATGTTGGAATTTTCATCCCCTGGTTGAAGTTTGGGTTGTCAAAATTGATTTTTGGCCATCATTGCTGCTTTGAAATCCTTTGTTGATGACCAAACTAACAATGATAATCATCCATTTAATTTCTGGATCTCCAGTTCTTTGTGTTCTTCTTCCATTCTTCGTCGAAAAAATTTCACTGTGAAAAAACATCAACGAATCATTGGGAGAAGCATAGATCTGTGAAGCTCTCGATCCAAGGAGTCCAAATATATGGTAGGTTTCAGTTTTTGGGCACTGAAGGAGGTGTGGTGGAAAGTGGAAGTGGCGGATAATTTTAGTCATGTCGAAACAATGAAATATCGTCGAGATATACTTACGACTATATAGATCAGGATCCAAGGATCCAAGATCTAGTATCAATTTAGTTTTTGGAGCACTAGGGTGTTCACGGTGGTCCATAGAAGGACCACAAGTGCACGGTGGTCTAGCGGCGGTCCGTTTGCGGGAGGCAGTAGCGCCGCGGGACTACAGCAAAGTTGCTGGAGGCAGTTGGAGCGCGGTGGAGCAGGCTGGAAGACTGGTTTGGTGGTGTGGGTCGGTGGAGAAAGATAGTGCAGATGGGCTAGGCCAAGGTAGTCGGGGCGGTCAGAGCAGGTCGGACCGGCCAGAACAGGCTGGGCCGGAGTAGCTTCAAACCTCGATATCTTCTAAATTGTGTGTCTGTTTGACGCACCATCGACGACTACATGTTTCTATCATTAGGACTCATGGCTCAGGCCCCCAAAACACTCAAATAATAATAATAATAATAATAATAATATATTATTATTATTATTATTATTATTATTATTATTATTATTATTATTATTATTATTATTACAACTTTGACCTGTCATAACTTCTGTATGCGACATCTGATCGACACGTTGTCAGCGGCAACATGACTCTGAAATTGAGGTGGATGTTTCAAGACTAATTTTGGGCACTTAAACTAAAATTGAGGCATGGGCCCCATGAAGCATTGTTCGTGTACGATGTTGTGAAATGTAGTTTCTTCACCGGGTGTTTGATTCGGGTGAATGAATAGTCGATCTTATGCACTTTTCTGCAAGGATCACAA
This sequence comes from Viscum album, assembly GCA_963277665.1. Lineage (NCBI taxonomy): Eukaryota > Viridiplantae > Streptophyta > Magnoliopsida > Santalales > Viscaceae > Viscum > Viscum album. Next base: position 1,952,421,808 of record OY728165.1, read on the forward strand.
TTGTGTGATCCATTTGGTTATCTAAGGTCATTCAAGAAGTCATGTCATTAGAATTATGTTTTTCCCTTTAGAACAATGACGAGCATCGTGTGCTCATCAGCCTTTTGGCCAGATGTGGCATGTACTTTGGGAGTAAAATGGCACGCCTAGGGGTACTAGTTCACATTTTGGTACCTGAGTATGGCTAGGTACATTTCCAAGCGATGGGTTAGGGTCACATGTTGTGTGGGACCCACACGCATCACGTACCACATTACGAATCTTTAACCTCTCGTATCTCCTTCTTCTGAACTTGGTTTTTGGTCCGCGAGTAGCCTATCCTAAGTGTTTTTTCATATAGAACACGATTATGCCCTCTATAGTGGATTTTGAGATATGGTTTTAGATGTTATAAGTGTGATTCCTATCTGTGGTGATGCTCGATGTTCCGAACATGATGCCTATCTGAGGAGATGCTCGACAATAGTAGTGGTCAGGTGATGACATCAGAGCATTCTGAGTAGAACCCTCTAACCAAGCTGGGCATGGATCCTCAATGACACTAGAGTAAAACCCTCCAGTCAGGCTGGGCATGGGTCCTCGACCATTTCTGAGTGGAACCCTCCAACCAGGCTGGGCATGGGTCCTCGATGACAGTAGAGTGGAACCCTCCAGGTGGGTTGGGCATGGGTCCTCAACCTTTTCCATGTGGAACCCTCCAGTCAGGCTGGACATGGGTTCTCAATGACACTAGAGTGGAACCCTCTAGCTGGGCTGTGCATGGGTCCTTAACCTTCAGGCATGACCTCTTGGCTATATGGATCAGTGATGAGACATGGTTTTATGTACCTTTGGACTCATGACAAAGAGGGATTCTTTCCTCACCAAGAAGTTTCCATGTGACACAACCTAAAACTGTGAGGGTGAGACAGTGCCGCCTAAAGCATATAGTATAAAGGTGTGGTGATTGAATCCCTTTGACTTGCATGTTCATGGAAGACGTGTGGGATACTGGTCATCATTGGTGGTTACTTCTGAAACTGTTGGCGGCTCTTTTCCTTGGCTAAGATGTGGGATGGATATCCCCTTAATCTCTTGTTTGGGATTATTTGACTGAGCATATTTATATATCCTATTTTAGTACCCACTCCTTGGGTTTTGTTTACTCTCCCTCCAGGAGAGGTGAAGACGTACTAGGTATTCCACGTGCTTTCCATGTCTAGCTTTTCATGGTTAGATGAGTCTACTCTCCTACTATAGCTAGCGAAGACTCAATGAGAAGTTCATCTTCTCACCGTTTCTAGATCCTTATTTCTGGATGAGCTTACTTCACTCTCTTCTTGGGTTGAGATATACCCTTTATTGTACCTTGTTCTTGTAGGTTCTGGGCGCAGCGGAATCACGTTGGTGGGTTTACCCAACTTTAATTTTAACATTAAATAGCATTCAATCCGAGATCCGTCAAGATGTAAAATGCCAAATATTCAAAATAGAATGAAGAATGAAAAACTTAAGAGGGAATCCCAGAACCATAGAGATAGGATCATCATATGTTGGTTATAATTAATTTAATTAATTCACAAGAATTACCTTGGTGGAATTATTTCTTCGTTGATGTCTCCAGCCACGATCTTGTGATCTTTCGTTGCGTTGTAGAATCCAAGTGTAGGATTCCTCTAGCGGTGATCCACACGTGTTCCACGTATCTCTGGATGTCGCCGAAGGGATCTTCGGGTTCTAGCACGGAAGAACCTTTTCTTGTGATGTCCACCTTCGATCGTCTTGATCCAATGGAGGAGGATCTCTCTCGGTCTTGAGAGCGTTGTTGGAGGAAGTAGTTCTTTCGGCCTTGAAAGAATTCTCCAGAATTGTTGTTTACAACGATTGTGGAAAAGTGTTGGGGTTGTGAGGATATTTATAATTAGGTTTGAGGTTATAGAGTTATGACAATAAATAAACGCATTATGCTTTTTATTTATTTCATTAACTCTCATTGAAAACCCCCATGTCGAATGATTAATTCCTTAACATGTTCCCACACTGATTATAATAAATATCATTTAATAAAACAATATTAATTTCTCAAAATCCCGACTGGAAAACTACACAGTGTGTAATCATTAATACATGGCGTGTACTTGTTTTCCATAAAACTACACAGCGTGTATATTTAATATACACGGCATGTACTTTTAATTTCCATTTTCCATCATTTCCTCCACCACATTTATTAGTCCTTGAGTAATTTCTATGCATTTGTTAAATAAATGTAACTACATTACTTGCTAATAAATATATATTATTTCGCCCACAATATATTCTCTTGAATAACTAGTGTCAAAATAAATGCAATCAGTCATCCTTAAATAATTATTAAACCATGGTTGGGAATAATATTTATTTAACTTGTTAAATTAATATTTAACTGAGATACATGGACACACTTAGTGTGTGACCCTATAGGCCCCTTTCTCAGTGGCATTAGGCGGAGCCTGCCTAAAGTCCAAGGTTAACGTCTAGCAACATGCCAAGGCACCCGTAGAGAAAGAAGTTAACACCAAAATGACGTGTCACCTCCTACGAATGTTTACCATGTAATATAATCCCTTTGTCATGATATATCGAATCAAGTGGGTTTCATGCTAGTGCCATCAACCCATGTGCTCGATTATTCTTTATTTGAATTTTTTGAATTGAACTCGCCCATACATTACCATGGCCATGGATTTATTTAGGCTATATCAATTCCATCAAAGGGCTTGAGATATCTACTTCCGTTATAGAACAGAAGGGGAATATCCTTTCTCACGTTATCTATTAATACAGTATTACTCGTGACGCACCCAACGTATCCTACCTCGCTGCGAATAGTGTTTCATCACAGTTTTCGTCAATACATCTAAGTGCACGATTTGTAATACCCATTAACAATAATCTTAAAGTCTAAAGACCAATACACACGTCCGCATATAGGAACATCCAATGACACTATGAAATCTGGATTTCCTATTGGTGGGCCTCATTCTCATAATATCCTCCTGGATATTACCAAGGGCGCACACCATGAGAAGGTGCCTCAAAGTTTTATGAGTCCTTACCCCTAATGGCCTGTATTATTTGTTTCCCTCAAATAACATCATCCGGCCATAGAACATATATTCAAGAATAGTGTTATGGAACTTCTGGGTTCTCATCATAGCAGGGATCCTCTATGACCCTTTAATGCAACAGCTATCCTTAGGACATTATCACATGCATTGTCATGCAGAAGAACAATCAAGATGTGATAAGGCTTTTATTAATGAATAAAATACAAAGTAGTTGGTTCTAGGCCACCAACTTCAACAGACTCCCACTTGTACTAGATACAACTGCTAACAACCTTTAACCCGCTAGCCCTCACATGATATTCATGCTTCTGCTGAGATAGGGCTTTAGTCATGGGGTCTGCCACGTTATCTTCTATGGACACTCTGCTCACTGGAACTTTACCCCTCTGATAGAAATCCCTCAAGAGGTGATACTTTCGAAGTATGTGCTTTTTTCCATTGATGTGACCTTGGTTCTTTTGCAAGATCCACCACTGCAGTATTATCACAATACAATGTAATGGGATCTTTACTGCTAGGCACCACATCAAGCTCCTGGACAAAGTTCTGAATCTAGACGACTTCCTTGGATGCATCAGAAGCCACTATATATTCAGACTCCACTGTAGAATCGACAACAATTGGCTGCTTTGAACTCTTCCAGCTCACAGCTCCTACATTGAGATAGAAAACATATCCAAATTGTGACTTCAGATTGTTCTGATCTGTCTGAAAACCAACATCAGTATACCCTCTGATGACAAGATCCTCATCTCCTCCATACACCAGGAACATATCCTTAGTTCTTCTCAGATACTTAAAGATAGTCTTAAAATAAGTCTAATGTTGTTCTCCTGGATCTTCTTGATATCTGCCTACCATGCCCAGTGCATAGGCAACATCAAGCCTAGTACATAACATGGCAAACATGATGGATCCTATAGCCAAAGCGTATGGGATATTACTCATTCTATCTTTCTCTTGTTGTGTCTGAGGACACATTTTCTAAGAAAGATATAGGCCATGTGACACTGGAACCAATCCCCTCTTGGATTGTTCCATACTAAATCTCTTTAGTATCTAGTCAATGTATGTACCCTGACTTAGTCCAAGCAGCCTCTTGGATCTATCACGAAAGATCTTGATCCCTAGAATGTAGGCTACTTCACCCAAGTCCTTCATGGAGAAACACTTGTTCAACCAGTCCATAACTGACTGTAAGACTATTACATCATTTCAAATAAGCAATATGTCATCAACATACACTACTAGGATAATGATCGCATTCCCATTAAAACACTTATAAACACATGGATCACATTCTTTCTTAACGAAACCAAATTCCTTTATGGATTCATAAAATCGAATGTTCCATGAATTGGATGCTTTCTTTAATCCATAAATGGATTTTTGCAACTTAAAAACCCATTTGGCTTCACCTAGTGTCACAAACCCTTCTGGTTGTGTCATATAGAAATCTTCCTAAAGGTTTCCATTAAGGAATGTCGTTTTGAAATCCATCTTCCAAATCTCATAGTCATGGTAAGATGTTATGGCAAGTATGATTCTTATGGATTTAAACATGGAAATTGGCGAGAAGGTTTCATCATAGTCAATTACTTGACGCTGTCTGGATCCTTTAGCCACTAGCCTTGCTTTATAGGTGCTAACTTGACCTTCCATGTCCAGCTTTCTCTTGAATACCCATTTGCATCCAACAGGCTTTATATCAACTGTCTCATCGACCAGAACCCATACTTGGTTCTGATACATGGAATCCATCTTAGATTTCATAGCTTCTAGCCATCTTACAGCTTTTTAGCTTTCTACTGCTTCCTTGTAGGAGAGAGGTTCATCATTGTCCAACAATAATGATTCACCATCCTCAGTGACTAGGAAACCAAATCTCTCTGGTTCTCTTACCTCTCTTGAGCTCCTACGTAGTACTTGTGTTTCTGGAACCTCTTCTGCAGGGACCTGTGGAACTTGTTCTTGTACCAACTCATGTGTATCTTGAGTATCAACTTCGTCGAAGTCAATCTTGCTCCCACTATACTTCTTGAGGATGTTCTCCCTCTCAAGAAAGACGGCTTGTCTGGCGACAATCACTTTCTTGTATGAAGGGTTGTATAGGTAATATCCTTCCGTTTCCTTAATATATCCTATAAAGATACACCTCGTGCCCCGGGGTGCTATTTTGTTGCCTGAGAAAGCCTTAACAAACGCTTCGCATCCCCATACATGTGTATGAAACAAAATGGGTTTCTTTCCATTCCATAGCTCAGAGGGAATTCTATTTTCCGCCTTAGTTGGTACTCGGTTTAATGTGTATACTGCAGTTTGTAATGCATATCCCCAAAAGGATAATGGAAGATCTGTATGACTCATCATCGACCTCACCATGTCCAACAAGGTGCGGTTCCTCCTTTCACTAACATCATTCCACTGTGGTGTATAAGGAGGAGTGAGCTGAGATAGAATCCCAAACTCCCATAGAAGATCGATGAACTCTTGGTTCAAATATTCTCCATCTCAATCCAATCGAAGTTTCTTTATCTTCATACCAAGCTGATTCTCTACTTCATTATTGAATTCCTTAAATTTCTCTAAGGCCTATGACTTATACCTCATTAAATAGACATAACCATATCTACTCAAATCATCAGTAAAAGTAATGAAGTAAGAATATCCACCTCTAGCTTCTACTGGAAATGGTCCACACACATCCGTGTGTACCAATCCTATAAACTCGGTGTCCCTTTCACCATGTCCACCAAAAGGCGGCTTGGACATTTTTCCTTGTAAACAAGTGTGACATCTATCAAGTGGTTTTAGTTTAGTAGAGTCTAAATATCCATCTTGGAAGAGATTTGTCAAGCTCTTCTCGTTTACATGACCGAGACGATGATGACACAACTGGGTGATGTATGAGTCATGTGAGTTTGTTTCGTTATCGATTTCCAACACTTGGTTTTTGTAATTTAATACATATAAACCATTATTTAAATGTGCCATACCATAACATACATTGTTCTTATAGAAGAGACAACCCTTATTTCCAAACTTGAAAATAAATCCATCCATATCCAAACAAGATACAGAAATTATGTTATTGGTAACACTAGGCACATAATAACAGTTTTGCAAAACCAAAATCATGCCAGTTGGCAATGAGAGGTGGTAATTGCCAATAGTCAACGCAGCCAGCCTTGCGCCATTGGAAGCTCAAAGATCCACCTCTCATCTGTAAATCTTTCTAAATCTACTCGGTTCTTGTATTTGAATATAGATGTGAGCTCCACAAGCTGTATCTAATACCCAATTTGTAGAAATAAAAATATTACACTTGATAACGAACTCACCTTTAGCGTCCCCATGCTTCTGGGTGCAGTTCCTATTCTAGTGGCCTTACTTGCCACATGAAAAACACACTACCTCCTATTCCTTAACCTGCCTCTAGATCTTCCCCTTCTTGGAGGGATGGTTCTCAGGGGATTCAGACCATTTATAAGTCTTTGGCCCCTTTTACTTGTCCTTCCTTTTCTTATTCACCATAAGGACTATGGGTTTGTCACGCCCCATGTCCTTATCTACCTGGTGAGTTATGGGTAGAAGTTCCGATCTAGGAACAACTGAAACAGGATCTTCCAGCACATACAATTTCCTCTCGTGGCGATGGATGATGTGTAAACGCCTATGCCACTCTTGGAAATTGATGCCGGTGAGAAGGTTTTCCTTCTCGAGTATGGTTCGCAATGATATGTTTGAAGTCATTTTTCTTGCCATTTATACAAATTAATATGAGAAAAGGTTTAGTACTTTATTATAAAAACTGAGACAAATAAATAAATTAATACTTATTAGTCTCCCACTATTTTATCAAAATCCAATAGCCCTCACCATTGACTTTGGAATATTCTATTTCCTAAATATTCTAGTGGTAAGGATCCATATTTCCCTTCTCATTACCCCAACTAGGTTTGGTCAAGCAACTTGAAGGGTTTTAGGTAGGAATTCCAAATGCCAACTGCATTAACTCGCAGCTCCTTGATCCGCTGAGTGGACTCCCCAATCCTGAAATCCTTTTATTTTTGATTTCCTCAACCTTTGCCTCTTGGTCACACCAAGTCCTATTGTGGCAGTCAACCCTTAATGTGAACCAAGTTAAGTCAACCCAAAATATTGAATTAGAATTCCCTGATAATTGAAAGCACCCCAACTAGGGTTGGTCAAGCACTTTGAACTATGGTTCAATTCTAACCAAGATTATAAAAGGCTATACTAACTTAATATTTCTTTTGAGGGATTTTATCCTTATACGTAAATTTCCATTTTATTATCTTTGATTACATGATTTTTAATATTAAGTGGGATATACTTAAGTGATTAACCATGTCTAAGATAATATTTATGCATAAGCAGGTCTTTATTTTAGTTCCATCTTGCACGCTTGTTTAATTCATTAATTGTGTGATCATGACAACACACCCAAAATAAATAAACCATGCAAATGATAGAAATAAAATAAATGGTATGATCATGAGCTTGTTCTATTGGTTAGTTTATCTAGAAGTTGATAAACTAACCCAAGACCTATGGGGGAAACACCTTGAACCTTTCGGGTTCATGTTTACAGCTTTCCACCTGTCCACCTTTGTATCTCCTTGGATTGGTTTCACCTTGGCTCCTGATTTGAGCCGCCTCCACTAGCTTGGGAGCTCTATCCATTACATATGCATTTATCTCACATGCGGGTGAGGGGTAAAAAGGGGGTTTTATATAAAAGAATTCTTGGGAACGCAGGCCCTACATATTAATGAGGAGAAGGCTCGTAGACCAATAAATTTAATTTAAATAAATAAATTAAAAAAACCATTCACATACAAAGGTCTTGGTCTAGCTCGTGATCATCCATACATGCAATAATATTTATGTATAAATAAAACTAACATTCAATTCTTTAATAGTTATTGTTTAAGATAAATCATGCTCTAATTAATTAATTATCTTTAATTAATCAATCCTTTTATCTTAAACCCTTTTTCTGAATTTCCTTGAGATTCTCATCCATCATAATTTTAAACAAATAAATTCATTTAAAATTATCTTTATATGTAACTTGTACCTTGGAGGAAACCCAGTGAATTCCCATTTATTACGTAGATATTAAATTAAACACATATATATATAACACCTATCATGTGTTGTGCCTCAACTTTATGCCTTCACTATGGTACACATATCAAGGGTTTGTATAATATAATAATAAATTTTAATAAATCTGCGTAATTTGGGCGAGTACACGGCATGTAGTTCCGACTACACGGCATGTACTTTTCTTCATCGTCCATCTGAAGTACATGCCCGGGGACATGGCGTGTTAATGTACTTCAGAAATTTTCGGAGTACACGGCGTGTTCAGTGGGACACACGTCGTGTACTTTCCGTGTTACATGGTTTCCAGCTGGGCAAACCGTGTACAGGGTACACGGTTCAACCCTAACCCGAAGGGACTACACATTGTTTTCTGTTGGACCACATGACGTGTAATCCTGAAACCATGTGCCACCTGTTCCTGGTCAACACACGGTGTCATAATTGACTTAGATAGGATCAATACACTGCATGATTTGGAAGACCAGTCTGATGCATGAACCTAGACTACACGACGTGTACTTCCGAATACACGTTGTGTATTCTCATGTTGTACGGCCAGGAACTTTTGGCTCCTTTGGATGAGATCCTCTATTTTGTTTTAATAAAAAATTAAAATAAATGGTCATTTCTGTATGGTGAATGAGAAACGATACATAAGGAATAGATCTCGAGATTTAGATTTAAAGAATGATCAACTTGAATTGAAACAACTAAATTATTAAATACGTAAATAACCAATTAAAAACTAAATAATTATAATCAACGATATGACCCCTCTGATACCACTTGTAGGTTCTGGGCACAGTGGAAGCGCGTTGGTGGGTTTACCCAACTTTAATTTTAATGTTAAATAACGTTCAATCCGAGATCCTTCACGATGTAAAATGCCGAATCTTCAAAATAGAACGAAGAATGAAAAACTTAAGAAGGAATCCCAGAACCATAGAGATAGGATCATCATATGTTGGTTATAATTAATTTAATTAATTCACAAGAATTACCATGGTGGAATTCTTTCTTCGTTGATGTCTCCGGCCACGATCGTGTGATCCATCGTTGCGTCATAGAATCCAAGTGTAGGATTCCTCTATTGGTGATCCACACGTGTTACAAGTATCTCTATACATCGCCGAAGGGATCTCCAGGTGCTAGTGTGGAAGAACCTTCACTTGCGATGTCCACCTTCGATCACCTTGATCCAATGGAGGAGGATCTCTCTCGGTCTTGAGAGCCTTCTTGGAGGAAGTAGTTCTTTTGGCCTTGAAAGAATTCTCCAGAATTGTTGTGCACAATGATTGGGGAAAAGTGTTGGGGTTATGGGGATATTTATAATCAGGTTTGAGGTTATAGAGTTATGATAATAAATAAACGTGTTACGCATTTTATTTATTTCATTAACTCTCATTGAAAACCCCCATGTCGAATGATTAATTCCTTGACATGCGCCAACACTGATTATAATAAATATCATTTAATAAAATGATATTAATTCCTCAAAATCCCGACTGGAAAACTACACGGCGTGTAATCATTAATACATGGTGTGTACTTATTTTCCATAAAACTACATGGCATGTATATTTAATATACATGGCGTGTACTTTTATTTTCCATTTTACTTCATTTTCTCCACCACATTTATTAGTCCTTGAGTAATGGCTATTCATTTGTTAAATAAATGTAACTTCATTACTCACTAATAAATATATATTATTTCACCCACAATATATTCTCTCGAATAACTAGTGTCGAAATAATTTCAATCAGGGATCCTTAAATAATTATTAAACCATAGTCAGGAATAATATTTATTTAACTTGTTAAATTAATATTTAACTGAGATATATGGACACACTTAGTGTGTGACTTTCTAGGCCCCTTTCTCAGTGGCATTAGGTAGAGCCTGCCTAAATTCCAAGGTTAGTGTCTAGAAACATGCCAAGGCACCCATAGAGAAAGAATTTAATGCTGCAATGATGTGTCACCTCCTACAAACATTTACCATGTAATATAATCTCTTTGTCATGATATCTCGAATCAAGTGGGTTGCATGCTAGTGCCATCAACCCATGTGCTTGATTATTCTTTCTTTGACTTTCCAGAATTGAACTCGCCCATACCTTACCATGGCCATGTATTTATTTAGGCTATATCAATTCCATCAAAGGGCCTTAGATATCTACTTCCATTATGGAACATAAGGGACAAATCATTTCTCGCATTATCTATTAATGCAGTATTACTCGTGACCCACCCAACGTAACCTACCTCGCTGTGAATAGTGTGTCGTCACAGTTTTCGTCAATACATCTAAGTGTGCGAGTTGTAATACCCATTAAAAATAATATTAAAGTCTAAGGACCAATACACACATCCGCAGATAGGAACATCCAATGACACTATGAAATGTGGATTTCCTACTGTCGGGTCTCGTTCTCATAATATCCTCCTAGATATTACCAAGGGCGCACACCATGAGAAGGTGCCTTAAAGTTTTATGAGTCCTCACCACTAATGGACTATATTATTTGTGTCCGTCAAATAACATCATCCGACCATAGAACATATATTCAAGAACAGTGTTATGGAACTTCTGGGTTCTCATCATAGTAGGGATCCGCTATGACCCTTTAATGCAACAGTTATCCTTAGGACATTATCACATGCATTGTCACACAGAAGAACAATCTATATGTGATAAGGATTTTATTAATGAATAAAGTACAAATTAGTTGGTTCTAGGCCACCAAATCCAACAGTTCTATCTACTTCTTTCCTCTTCAGTTGTATCTCTTATTTCTCCCCTTCACCTTTTTAGGGCATCCTATTGAGTATATTTATACTCACCCATGCATGGGCTTTGTCTACACGTGTTATGCCTTATGTAGATGATGGATAGGTTGATCATGACTTCAAAAGAGCTTAGGGATATGGGTGCTTGGACCGCATATGATGGTCATATCTTGGGATCCTAGAGCAGGGATCTCTCAGCTGTTTTACTTTTCAGTTACTTCTAGGTTGTGGAACTTTTCTATTTGGGCATTTATTTTTCTCCTTTTTCATTTTAGTTTACTTTAAAGCACCTATACTTATATTGTTTAGAGTTTGATGCATGTTTTTTGTTTATATATAATTGTGTTATGTCTTTTGTTCCTTTTCCCAATACACTTTTACATTGAGTTGGTTGTGTGTGTGTGCGGGTTCTTAGGCAAAGGCCTCACTAAGTTTTTTGTTCCTTCAGTTCTTGTCACCACCCCCTATCCAATGGAAGCGGGCTTGGGGTAATTACGGCTCGATCCCCAGCAAGGTTTGGGTCATGAAAAAGTGGTATCGGAGGTGTTTTGACCCTTATGATGTTGTTCAGATGTTTCTTTAAAAATGTATTGGTTGGGTTTAGGGAAATAGTGTCAACGTGTCTCGAGAGCGACTCTTAGGACATAGAGTATGGTGAAGGTGTGGCGGCCAACGTAGCCATTCACCAGGACCCTAATTACCTGCTTGTCGGCTCAGCATGTTGATACATTTGTTGCAGGGAACTTTGATACACGTATTATATAGGATTGAGTCATTGACTGCCCTTCTTAAGTCATTTACCCACTATAGATGATATATATAGATATGATCATTTGACTATGGTACTCCTTCATAAGTTTTAAGATTATTTTGCGATGATAGTCATCCAAGATACTAACTCTGATTCATGATGATGGCCCTATGAGTGATGATTCCTCAGTTTAGGATCCATCATGTGATCCCCCTTCCTCTAGGTGGACTGGTAGAAGCACCTCCACTTGTTGAGTAGTAATTAGTCCTAACATAGTAGGATGGGGACATACGCAGGATGAGCACACTCTGCAAGTTCCAGCATCAGAGACCACTGAAGTTCTATGGTGATCCATATCCTTAGGTATCAGTGGATTGGATAGAGTCGGTGGTCTACCTCGTCATTCTTTTTTGAACACCAACGAATCAGATGGTGGCTTTGGCAGTCAGTCTTTTCCATGGAGCAGCTAGACATTGGCGGAGTTTAGTTACTCAGATGCATGATGAGTCGGTACTCTCATGGTATGACTTCCAGAAACTATTATATGAGTATTACTACCCCTCCTTCTTACGCTTAATTTAGATTTAGGAGAATATGGAGATTCATAAGGGAGGGATGATAGTGGATGAGTACATGATGAGGTTCACAGACCTAACTCGGTACTCTATAGACATGATTTGTGATAGCTACTTCTGGTCATGGAAGCTTGAGCAGGGACTCCAAAGGGAGATATATTCCAACATAGAACCTTTTTGCATCCCCACATATGCCGAGGTTCTAGAGAAGGCACTGGTGACATATATCTTTCTGTCAAAGGGGAACCGGTTAGCTAGTTTTGGCAGTGGGCGCGACAGAGACAGTGTCGTGATCAGGGATTTCCGAGGCGAGGATAGGGTGGTCCCTAGATAGGTGGTGTTGGAAGAGGATCAGGAGGAGTTATGGTTGGTGGACAGTGCTATGAGGCCCTTCCACCACCACTAGGTGGCCCACGTCAGGCTCAGGGAGCTGGAGGTCGGGGCCGCAGGCAGCTGCATGCGTTGGATTTTTACAATCTTGCAACATGATAGATGATAAGAGGTATGCTCTGTGTCTCTTCTACCTTTTTTGGTAAGAGTTGTTAGACATTGTGCGAGGTATATTTTTCTCCCTACTTCCTGCTTTAGGTTTTACCGGGGTGACACAAGGCATTGGTGTAACCCTATTTTAGTGTTTTTCGATGTAGATTTGAATGCACAAGGAAGAGGGGTCTTTCCCCCACTAAAACATATTTTTGTGACACAAGAAAAATAGTGAGGGTGAGTGAGTTCCACCCGAAGTAGATAGTATCAAGGTGCAGTGGGTGATTCCCTCTAACTTGTGTGTTCCTGGTGGGGTTGTGCAGTGGAGTGTCAAAGTAGGTCCTGGCATTTCCAGTGGAGTTTTTTTCTGTTTGACCTCCTTTTTCTTGGGATGACACTAGTGGGTTTGGCGGAGTGTCTGGTTTGGGGTTACTCTCCTACCAAGAGAGGCGAAGACACATGGGGTATGCCACATGATTTCTGTGTCTAGATTCTTATGGTTGGATGAGTTTACTCACCTACCCTATTAATTGGTACCTTTGTGTGTTAAACTTCAACCTTGATATGACAATTATCAATTACAGGTCGAGGTGATGGAGACCCCATAAACAGAACTACGCAACTCACTACCTAGTGATGGCAGTTTTAGTATTATCTTTGAGGATGTGGAGACACTACCTTATGGGAGCACTTTGTGGTTTGAATAGGCCACCAGAGTCCCAGGTACGTCTTCACCCAGAGAGACTTAAACCTGAGGCGGCGGTGCTAGTTGAACTTCCTACAGGACTACAACTTAGAGATATTCTGTACTCTGGGAAAGGGTAACGTTGTAGAATATTCCTTAATAGGAAGTGTTAGTCTTGCCTATTGAGGGATGTTTTGGAATAGTTGTCTTCCCTACAGCTGACCCTGGTGGAGAAGAAGGGTAAAATCGTTCTTTAGTCGATGGTGTTAACCCCTTCGCTTCTCGAGCATGCGAGAGTCCCAGTTGTAAGACATCGACTGAGAGATCCAACGTGACTCATATATCCACAAGCCACACACCATATGGATATTTTAAAGGATTGAATCACAACCTTTTGATCTAGGGAAGAAAAAAAGTGGTTTCGGTTGTTATGTGGGAGGAGGTGATGCATGAGTTCAACACTTCTACCTTAACTTTACATCCTGATGTGGGAAAGATGTATTGGGATATTAAACAACATTTTTTTTTATCTGACATGAGATGAAGCGTAGATGAGTTCGTCTCATGATGATTCACCTATCAATAGGTGAAGGTTGAGCACCAAGTTCTGATGGGTTGTTGAAACCTCTTGAAATCCCAGAGTGAAAATGGGATGACATATCCATGGACTTCATCACTAGACTTTCATGAACGATGAAGGGATATGATGCCATATGGGTGATATTAGACCAAATCACGAATTCAGCGCACTTAATTTATATTAGGGAGTAGAGTTCGGTAGAGAGTTTGGGATAGTTTTATGTATAGGAGATCATCTGCTTTCACAAGGTGCCCTCGACATTTGTCTCTGATCATGAAGTGCAGTTTACATCATGATTATGGAGAGTCTTGTAAGAGGCATTCATGACCCAAATGCGAATGTGTACAACCTTTCACCCCTAGATTGATGGGTAGACCGAGCGCACTATCCAAGTGTTGGAGGATATACCAAGGGATTGTGTGTTGGTTTTCAGCCGGAAAGGAAAACTATCCCCAAGGTTCATCGGGTCATTTGAGATCATACAGAGGTTTGGCAAGATTGCATACCACCTTGCCCAACCCCCAAAACTAGAGTGGGTTCATGACATTTTCCACGTGTCGCTGCTGAGGAGATACATGCATGATCCTATGTATGTCATCAACAGGATCAAACCTTATGAGGAAGTACCATCTCCTTGGTTCACATGTTGTGGTTGTAAGGGTTGGTGTCCTAAGAACCAACTGTTTTTTACTTTGATTACATGAATGTTCACTTATTATATATTGTTCATTTTTCTGCATGAATATAATATAATAATGTCCTGAAATATTTGTTGCATTGATAAGGTCATGGAAGATCCCTGCTATGATGAGAACCTTGAAATTCTATAACAATATTCTTAAATAAAGTTATACGGTTGGATGACATACTATGATAGGACACATAGTATACAGATCGTCATGTGCGAGTACTCGTAAGAAGATGAGACTCTCTCTCATGGAGTTTGCACTTAGTAATCTCCAAGATGGGGATTATGAGAACAGACCCGCCAGTAGCAATTTTGCATGTCTTGGTGTCATCAGAAATTGCTATCTATGAGCATGTGTAATGGTCCTTAGACTGGAAGATTATCATTAACTCATGTCATGACTTGCACACTTAGATTTACTAATGAAAACCATCACGCAAACAGTTGGTGGGAAGTAGGGTATGTTGGGTGTGTCATGAGTGACATGTTGTTAATTGATAAGTCAAGGAAGGATTTGTCCCTTCCATTTATGGAAGTTGATATCTCGGCCCTTTGATTGAAATAGAACTGCCGCATTAAATTCCATGGCCATGGTGTGAACAAAAAGTTTATTTTAGGTAGTCAAAGAATGACGGATCAAGCATATAGGTTTATGACACTTCCATGAAACCTGCTTGATGAGATATCGAGACAAAGGGATTAAATTACACAGTAAGCATTCATATGTGGTGATACGTCAATGCGGCATCAACTTCTTTCTCTTGGGTGCCTTGACCCGTTGCTAGACAGTAATCTTGGACTTTAGGCAAGCCCGCCTAATGCCAATGAGAAAGAGGCCTAGAGGGTCACACACTAAGTGTATTCAAGTATCTCAAGTAGAATAAAGATTATTCCCATAAGTGGTTTAATAATTATTCAAGGAAGCCTAAATCATTTTAATGATGCAGGAAAAAGGAAATAAAAAACAAGATATACACACCGTGTATTAAAGATTACACGCCGTGTAGTTTTTCATGGAAAACAAGTACACATCGTGTATTAATTATTACACGCTGTGTAGTTTTATTTATGGAAAGGAAATGAATAAATGAAAACAAGATATACACGCTGTGTACATTGAATTTACACGCCGTGCAGTTTTCAATGAAAAACAAGTACATGCCATGTATTTGTTAATACACGTCATATAGTTTTTCCAGTCGGGATTTTGAGGATATAATATTGTTTTAAATGATATTTATTATAATCAGTGTGGGCGCATGTCAAGGAATTAATTATTTGACATGGGTTTTTCAATAAGAGTTAATGAAATAAATAAAATGCGTAACGTGTTTATTTATTGTTATAACTCTATAACCCCACACACCCGATTATAAATATCCTCACAACCCCAACTCTTTTCCTACACACAACATCTCTGGAGAATTCTTTAAAGGCCGAAATAACCTCTTCCTCCAAGTACTCTCTCAATACCGAGAGATATCCTCTTCCATCGGATCAAGACAATCTAAGGCAGACAATGCAAGCAAAGGTTTCTCTGCACTAGCACCCAGAGAATCCTTTGGCGACGTCCAGAGATACGAGGTGCACGTGTGGATCACCGCTAGAGTAAGTCTACACTTGGCTTCTACGACGCAATGACGAATCACATCAGAACGTGATAAAAAACATCAATGAAGAAAGAAAACCACAAAAGGTATTTCTTTTCAATTAATTAAATTAATTATAATCAACCTGTAACGATCCTACTTTGTGGTTCCAGGACTTTCTATTTCTTTTGTCTATTTCTGTGATTCGATCCGTGGAGACTGGCGTTTATCATCGTATTGATCCCAGATTGATCATTTCTAATGAAAAAATCCAAGTGGGCACATCCACCCACGCGCTTCCACTACGCCCGGAACCTTCAAATGGTATCAGAGCGAGGTTACAACGTTGATTATAGTTATTTAATTTTTGTTGATAATTTACGCATTTATATTTGATTCAATTCGAAATAAATCATTCTATAAATATGAATAAACGAGATTTGTTCTTCCTCCTTCGTTTCTCGATTCATATCACGGAAATGGACTTTTAATTTTAATTTTGATTAAAATAAAAACAAGGAACTCATCTGGAGGAGCCTCTCTTTCTGACTGTACAACACGGGATTACACAGCATGTAATTAAAACTTCACCCTGCGTACTTAGGTTCAACGAACCGACACTGGTCCGCCAAACCACACCGTGTGAATTGAATATTCCTAAGTATTAAACACGTCGTGTTGACCAGAATTGAACGGCGTGTGGAAACCGGAATACACGGCGTGTATGTTGGAGCAACATGTCGTGTAGTCTGTTTTGGCCCTGGTGAAACCATGTACAAGGATAAGCTGCGTACCGCGTACACGGGATCGCTAGGCCGGTTACCGCGTAACAAGTAAGTACAATCCGTGTATGATTTATCTACACGTCGTGTACTCAAAAATTTCTAAAGTAAAGAAAACATGCCAAATCCCCCAGCGTGTACTTTGGATAAAGGGTGAAAAGAAATACACAACGTGTAATTATAAACTACACATTGTGTACTTTCCAAAAATGGAATTTCACCAGGTCTCCTCCAATGTACAAAGACCCGTACAAGGAATATGGATGAAAAGAATCTCAAGTAAATTAAGAAAAGAATTTAAGATGATGAATTAATTAATTATAATATCATAATTAATTAAATTCAAGAGCGACTTATCTTAAATGAAAGAATGGTTAAAAGCATTTGAATTCTAAATATTCATAAATGTCATTGCATGCTATGGATGATCATGAGCTAGACCAAAGAGCCTTTTGTATGTGTATGGTTTCATTTAAATTTATTTAATTTAAATTTGTTGGCCTGTGAGCCTTCTTCCAATAAAATGTAGGGCCTGCGTGCCCATGGTTTCTTTAATGTAAACCCATGTAATGGATGATCTCCCAAGCCAGAGGAGATGGTTCAAATCTCAAAGCCGAGGCAAAAACGACACAAGAAGATACAAAGGTGGACAGGTGGGATCTGCAAAACACGAACCATTAGGTTCAAGGTGTTTTCCCTAGGTCAGGGTTAGCTTATCAAAACTTCTAGATAAGCTAACCAAATAGAAGCTCATGATCATGCCGTCTTATTTTATTTCTATCTGATTGCATGGTTTATTTATTATGTATGTGTTGTTGTGATCACATAATTAATAAAATGAACAAGCATGCAAAGATGAAATAAAATAAAACCGTACTATGCGTAAACATTATCAGAACATGGTTAATCACTTCAGCAAGCATCACTTAATATTAACAAGCATGTGATAATGCGAAAACTACGCATAAAGGACTAAAATCCCTCAATACCATATTAATTTAGACCAAGACTTCCGTTACCTGATTAAGGGAAACACTCAATAAAACTATGTGTTTGACCAACCCTTGTTGGGACACTTTTATAAATGAAGCCCTTATGAAAGGTTTCGGGTTGACTTAACCATATTACATCAAGAGAAGTAGTAATTGCTAGACTTGGTGTAATATTGGAGGCAAGAGTTGAGGAAATCCAAGTCAAGATTTCAGGATTGGGGAATCCACTCAACAGATCAAGGAACTGTAAGCTCACAGTTGGCAAAGACCTGCCTACCTAAATACCTTCAAATAGATTTACCAACCCTTGTTGGGGTTATGCGAAGGGGAATATGGATCCTTTCCACTATAATGTCAAAGCAACTAGACATTATGAGTTCAATGGTGAGGGCCATTGGGACTTGATAAAATAGTGGGAGAATTAATTAATTCATTCATTATTTCTGATAAATTGTAATCAAGAGAGTACTAATAAATCTGTTCTTTTAAATTGTAGAATCAAGATGAAAAACTCATCAACCACATTTTCTTTGTAATCAATACTGGATAAAGACAATATCCTCACCGGCAGTAACTTTTAGGAATGTTTTAGGTGCCTTCGGGTTATCCTATGCCATGAACAAAAGTTTTACGTGCTGGAGTCCTCACTTCCTAATTCTCCTGCCCCAGGGGCGAGTGATGAAGATTTCCTGGTCTATGATCAACATTTGAACGATGCTCTCTACGTTCAATGTTTGATGATATCATAGATGTCTAGTGAGATCATGAAGTCTCATGAAGACATGGATGCATATAGCATGCTCGAGCACCTCCTTGGTCTATACCAGGAGAGAGAAATACAGGAAAGGTTTGAGATCTCCAAGGCTCTATTTCATAGAAATCTTGGAGAGGGTGCCTCAGATGGGCCTCATGTAGTCAAGCTCATTGGCTACATTGAGCGCTTGGAGGTTTTAGGGTTTAAACTCCCTAAAGAACTGGGTACCGATCTCATTCTCGCATCACTCCCCCAGTGCTTCTCAAACTTTGTTGTGAACTTCAACATGAAAAACATTGAGAAGTCTCTGTCTGATCTTCTTATCCTTATTCCCCAAGTGGACAATGACATGAAGCGTGAAAAGCCTTCTGTCCTCATGTTGAATAAAAGGAAAGGGAAGTTGAAGAGTTTTAATCCCAAAGCTTCTTCAAGGCCTTCCAAGAAAATGAAGATCAAAGGCAAAGGAACAGGATGATGTTTGTTTTGCATGTGGCAAGAAGGGCCACTGGAAGAAAAACTGTACCCAGCCAAGGAAGCAAGGGTAAGCTTCAGGTGCATTTGTTATCGAATGAAATCTATCTATTTATACTAATTTGGTATTAGATACTGATTTTGGTGCTCACATCTGTATCCAAATACAGGAACCAAGTAGATTCAGGAAGATTGATCGAGGGGAGGTAGATCTACGAGCAGCCAACGGAGCCAGACTTGCTGTTGTAGCTGTCGGGGACTACCACCTCACATTGCCTATAAGGATGGTCTTGGTTTTGAAAGGATGTTATTATGTACCCTCTGTAACCAAAAACATTATTTCAATATTCAGATTAGATACTGATGGATTCATCTTCAAGTTTGGAAGTGGATGTTGCTATTTTTATAAAGATAGCATTTTTTTGGTAGGGCACATTTATATAACGGCATTTATGTGTTAGACTACACAAACCAAGTAATGGCAATCGATAACAAATTTAATTCACATGACTCATACCACACCCAACTTTGGCATCACCGGCTAGGTCAGGTAAATGAGAAACATTTGACAAATTTACATCAATATGGGTATTTAGATTCTTTCAAACTAAAACCACTTAGTATATGTCATGCGTGTCTACAAGGAAAAATGACCAAAGCCCCATTTAGTGGTAAAGGTGAAAAAGCTAAAGCGCTTCTAGAATTAGTTCACACAGATGTGTGTGAACCATTTCCAGTTGAATCAAGGGGTGGGTTCTCGTACTTTATAACTTTTACTGATAATTTTAGTAGATATGGATATATCTACTTAATGAGTTATAAGTCATATTCTTTTGATCGGTTCAAAGAATACAAGAATGAAGTTGAGAACCATCTTGGTAAGAAGATTAAGAAACTCCACTCAGACAGAGGAGGAGAATATCTTAATCAGGACTTCATTGATTTCTTACGAGAGTTTGGGATTCTATCTCAACTCACTCCTCCTTGCACACCGCAGTGTAATGGTGTAAGTGAAAGGAGGAACCGCACCCTGTTGGACATGATGAGATCAATGATGAGTCATGTGAGTCTTCCATTATCCTTTTGGGGATATGCATTACAAACATCAGCACACATACTAAACCAAGTACCAACCAAATCGATAAATGATATTTCATACAAGTTATAGAGTGGACGTAAATCCATGTTATCAAATTTACATGTGTGGGGTAGCGAAGCATTTTTTAAGGCCTCTTCAGGTAACAAACTTGCACCCCGAGGCACAAAGTGTATCTTTATAGGATATCCCAAAGAAACAAGGGGATATTACATATACAACCCCTCAGACAAAAAGTTTATAGTGGAAAGATACGCCATATTCCTTGAGAGGGAGCACATCTTCAAAAGAGATAGTGGGAGCGAGATAGACTTCAATGAAGTCGAGGCTCAAGATATGCAAGAGTTGGTACAAGAACATATTCCACAAAGCCCCGTGGAAGAACAATCTGTTCCAGAGACACAAAAACTACGTAGAAGCACGAGAGAGGTGAGAGAACCAGAACGATATGGTTTTCTTGTCACCGAGGATGGTGACTCATTATTGGTGGACAATGATGATCCTCTTACCTATAAGGAAGTAGTTGAAGGAACAGACGTTTCCAAGTGGCAAGAAGCTATGAATTCTGAAATGGATTCCATGTACCTAAACCAAGTGTGGATTTTGGTAGATCCTCCAGTTGATGTAAAGCCTATTGGTAATAAATGGGTATTCAAGAAGAAACTAGACATAGAGGGGAAAGTTAGCGCCTACAAGGCACGACTGGTTGCAAAAGGTTTTAGACAGCATCAAGGAATTGACTATGATGAAACTTTTTCACCAGTTGCAATGCTAAAATCCATCATAATCTTATTGTCCATTGCCACTTACCATGACTTTGAAATTTGGAAAATGGATGTCAAAACAGCATTCCTTAATGGGAACCTCCATTAAGATGTCTACATGACACAACCTGAAGGGTTTTTGACTCCAAAGGATGCCAACAAGGTATGAAAGTTGCAGAAATCCATTTATGGATTAGAGCAAGCATCAAGGTCATGGAACATTCGTTTTGATGAAGCTGTAATGGAATTTTGCTTTGTTAAGAATGAATGTGAGCCTTGTGTCTACAAGAGGTTTAGTGGAAGTGCAATCATTTTCCTAATAGTATATGTTGATGACATATTACTAATTGGAAACGAAGTACCTGTATTACAGTCAGTTAAGGCATGGTTTCATAAATGCTTCTCTATGAAAGACTTGGGCGAGGAAGCATATATTATTGGGATCAAGATCCATCATGACAGATCCAAGAGAATGCTGGGCCTGAGTCAAAGTACATACATTGACAAGATACTGAAGAGATTCAGTATGGAAAAGTCCAAGAGGGGATTGTTGCCAGTGTCACATGGCATTCATCTTTCCAAGAAAATGTGTCCTCGGACACATGAGGAAATAAAGAGAATGTCAAGGATCCCTTACGCATCCACTATTGGGTCATTCATGTATGATATGTTATGTATGAGGCTAGATGTTTCTTATGCATTAAGTGCGGTAGGAAGATATCAAGATGATCCAGGAGACTGCCATTGGATGGCAGTCAAGACTATCCTTAAGTATCTGAGGCGTACTAAGGATATGTTCCTAGTTTATGGAGGAGATGAGGAACTAGTCATCAGAGGACATGTAGATGCTAGTTTCCAGACTTATCAAGATGACATTAAGTCACAGACTGGATACATCTTCAGTTTGAATGGAGGTGCATTGATCTGGAAGAGCTCAAAGCAAAGTGTGGTGGAAGATTCTACAGCAGAGTTCGAGTATATCGCAGCTTCTGAGGAAGCTAAAGAAGCAGTATGGATGCGAAGATTAGTCCAAGAGATAGATGTAGTACCAAGCAGTAAAGATCCTATCACACTCTATTGTGATAATACTGCAGTGGTGGCACTTACAAAAGATCCAAGGTCACATAAGCGGACAAAGCACATACTTCAGAAGTATCATCTCTTGAGGGATTTTTCTCATAGAGGTGAAGTTGCAGTGAGTAATATTTCCACGGAAGACAACGTGGTGGAGCCCTTGACTAAAGCCTTGACTCAGAAGAAACATGATCATCATGTAAGGTCTAGCAGACTAAAAGTCGTAGGCAGTTGGCTCTAGTCCAAGTGGGAGTTTGTAAGGGTTGGTGTCCTGAGAACCAACTGTTTTGTACTTTGATTACATGAATGTTCACTTATTATATATTGTTCATTGTTCTGCATGACTATAATATAATAATATCCTGGAATATTTGTTGCATTGATAAGGTCATGGCAGATCCCCGCTATAATGAGAACCTTGAAATTCTATAACAATATTCTTAAATAAAGTTCTACGGTTGGATGACATACTATTATAGGAAACATAGTATACAGACCGTCATGTGTGAGTACTTGTAAGAAGACGAGACTCTCTCTCATGGAGTTCGCACTTGGTAATCTCCAAGATGGGGATTATGAGAACAGACCCGCTAGTAGTAATTATGCATGTCTTGGTGTCATCAGACATTGCTATCTACGAGCGTGTGTAATGGTCCTTAGACTGGAAGATTATCATTAACTCATGTCATGACTCACGTGCTTAGATTTACTGATGAAAATCGTCACGCAGACAGTTGGCGGGAAGTATGGTACGTTGGGTGCGTCACGAGTGACATGTTGTTAATGGATAAGTCGAGGAAGGATTTTTCCCTTCCATTTATGGAAGTTGATATCTCGGCCCTTTGATTGAAATAGAATTGTCGCATTAAATTCCATGGACATGGTGTGAATGACGAGTTTATTTCAGGTAGTCAAAGAACGACGGATCAAGCATATAGGTTTATGACACTGCCATGAAACCTACTTGATGAGATATCGAGACAAAGGGATTAAATTACATAGTAAGTGTTCGTATGTGGTGATACATCAATACAGCGTCAACTTCTTTCTCTTGGGTGCTTTGACCCGTTGCTAGACGGTAATCTTGGACTTTAGGCAAGCCCGCCTAATGCCAATGAGAAAGAGGCCTAGAGGGTCACACGCTAAGTGTATTCAAGTATCACAAGTAGAATAAAGATTATTCCTATACGTGGTTTAATAATTATTCAAGGAAGCCTAAATCGTTTTAATGATAGAGGAAAAAGGAAATTAAAAACAAGATATACACGCCGTGTATTAAAGATTACATGCCGTGTAGTTCTTCATGGAAAAAAAGTACACGCCGTGTATTAATAATTACACGCCCTGTAGTTTTCTTTATGGAAAGGAAATGAATAAATGAAAACAAGATATACACGCCGTGTACATTGAATTTACACGCCGTGTAGTTTTAAATGAAAAACAAGTACACACCGTGTATTTATTGATACACGCCGTGTAGTTTTTTCAGTCGGGATTTTGAGGATATAATATTGTTTTAAATGATATTTATTATAATCAGCGTGGGCACATTTCAAGGAATTAATTATTCAACATGGGGTTTTCAATAAGAGTTAATGAAATAAATAAAACGCATAACGCGTTTATTTATTGTCATAACTCTATAACCTCACACACTCGAGTATAAATATCCTCACAACCCCAACTCTTTTCCTACACACAACATCTCTGGAGAATTCTTTCAAGGCCGAAATAACCTCTTCCTCCAAGTACACTCTCAAGACCGAGAGAGATCCTCTTCCATCGGATCAAGACGATCTAAGGCGGACAACGCAAGCAAAGGTTTCTCCATGCTAGCACCCGTAGAATCCTTTGGCGACGTCCAGAGATACGAGGTGCATGTGTGGATCACCGCTAGAGGAATTCTACACTTGGCTTCTGCGACGCAACGACGAATCACATCGAAACGTGATCAAAAACATCAATGAAGAAAGAACACCACAAAAGGTATTTCTTTTCAATTAATTAAATTAATTATAATCAACCTGTAATGATCCTACTTTTTGGTTCCAGGACTTTCTATTTCTTTTGTCTATTTCTATGATTCGATCCATGGATACTGGCGTTTATCGTCGTATTGATCCCGGATTGATCATTGCTAATGAAAAAAATTCAAGTGGGCACATCCACCCACGCGCTTCCGCTACGCCCGGAACCTTCAGTGGTAACACGGAAATGTATAGGAGAGTTCTTGGGAGTGGGAGGGCCAGGTGTGAGCTTAGTAACCCAGGTTGTTCCCCCCTAATTTTGCTTTTCGGGGATGAAAATATTAAAGGAGGAAATGGTGTAGAGACCCAGTTTTTTCCTTGTCAGATTTTGGAATATTTATACATATATTTTTAGAGCTAGGTGTTGAGACGACATGTGATTCAGAGACCCGGTGTACCCAGAATAAATTTTATAAAAATATTAAGTATATTTTATACTATACATGCGACGTAAATGGGATATCTATTAAGAGGTAGCTCGGATCAGAAATCTGAGGGCACGGTTTAGTCCAGAGCATAGCGTTTACCCTAGTTGGGATATAACTTTTGTCGGTGTGAGTCTTTTGTAGAAAATGCCACAAAGTACATAATTGTATATAAAATAATTAAATAAAATTATTTTATCTTGAATGTTAATTCGACTAACTTTTAAATAGGGACTCGTATTGGAAATCTAAGACCACCGTTGAGTTTGAAATAAGGAATTTTACCTAAGCACGACCTGAAATGAGAGGGCATGGGAGGTTTAGATTCTGCGACCGCTAGCGGTTTTCTATAAATAAGAGTTTAAGGAAATGAGCAAGGGTTTGGCTCATTTCCTCCCACAGCTGACGGAGCTCCATCCTCTCCTTCCAATGAAGATTTAACATCAAATTCGTAGAGGATCATGATGAGATTGCAGATTCAAGTAGATCAGAGCACAGTGAACACAACGATGGATCTAAAATCCAGGTAGGATTATTATTTATGATTTTGCATCTCCCGGTTGAAGTTTTGGTTGTAAAAATTGATTTCGGATCGTCATCGCTGCTTTGAAATACTTTGTTGATGGCCAAACTAATAACGACCATCATCCATTTAATTTTTGGATCACTCTTTCTTCATATTCTTCATCCGTTCTTCATCGATAACTTTTCTCCATGTCAAAACGTTGACAAATCATTGGGTGAAGCATAGATCTGTGAAGCTCTCGGTCTGAGGAGTCCAGATCCATGCTCAGTTTTGGTTTTTGGGCACCAAAGGAGGCATGATGGTAAGAGAAAGCACCAGTTAATTTTCATCACGTTGAAACGGAAACAGATCTTTGAGTGAAGCTTACGGCTATGTAGATCGGGATCCGAGGATCCCAGATCTGGTCTCAAATTAATTTTTGGAGCATCGGGGTGTTCCTGGTGGTCCGCAAAAGGACCACCAGCGTGTGGTGGTCTGGCATCGGCAACGCCACGGGATGATGACAGAGCAGTTGGAGCCAGTCGGAGCGCAGCGACATGGGCTATAGAGCAGGTTGGTGGCGTGGGCCTACAGAGCAGGCAGGCACGACAAGGCCGAGTGAGCATTAAACCTCGATATCTTCTAAATCGTGTGTTTGTTTGACGCTCTATCTACGGCCATGCATTCCTATCACTGAAATGGAACTTTTGAGGCTGTTTTGAGGATTATATATTTCAGACTTGTGGTTTGGTCCCCCAAAATGCTCAAATAGTAATAATATATTATTATTATTACAAATTTGACCCGCCATAACTTCTACATGCGATGTTCGATCGATGCGCCATCAGGGGCGACATGACCCTGAAATTGAGGTGGATGTTTGAAGATTGATTTCTGGTGCTTAAACCAAAATTGAGGTGTGGTCCCCATGAAGCAATGTTCATGTATGATGCTATGAAATGTAGTTTCTTCACCAGGTGTCTGATTCAGAAAAATGAATAGTCAATCATGTACTCTTTTTTGTAAGAATTGCAACAGTGTGATTTATTTGGTTTTCTGGGGCCATTCGAGAAGGCTTGTAGGTAGAATTATGTTTTTCCCTTCGAACCAATGAAAAGCATCATGTTCTCATCAGCCTTTTGGCCAGATGTTTCATGTACTATGGGAGTACAATGGCACGCCTAGGGGTACTGGTTCACAATTTGATACCCGAGTATGGCTAGGTACACGTCCAGGTGATGAGGCGGGGTCACATGTCGTGTGGGTATCACACGCACCGTGTACCTCATTACAAATCTTCTACCTCTCGTATATCCTTCTTCTGAACTTGGATTTTGGCTCGTGAGTAGCCTATCCTGAGTGTTTTTTCTGTGTAGAATGTGATGATTCCCTCTATAGTGGCTTTTGATATACGATGCGATATGTTCTAATCATGATGAATATCCAAGACGATGCTCGATTTTCCAGGTGTGACACATATTCAAGGCGACGCTCAACAACAGCAGTGGTCAAGTGATGACATCAAAGTATTTAGAGTGGAACTCTCCAACCGGGCTATGCATAGGTCCTTGGCCTTTTCTGAGTGGAACTCTTCAGTCAGGATGGGCATGGGTCCTCAATGACACTAGAGTGGAACCCTCCAGCTGGGTTGGGCATGGGTCCTCTACCTTTTCTGAGTGTAACCCTCTAACTGGGCTGAGCATGGGTCCTCGATGACACTAGAGTGTAACCCTCCAGTCAGGCTGGGCATGGGTCCTCAACCTTTGGGTACGACCACTTGGCTATGCAGATTAGTGGCGAGACATGGTTTGATGTACCTTTGGACTCATGAGAAAGAGGGACATTTTCCCCACTGAGATGTGTCCATGTGACATGACCTAAAACCATGAGGGTGAGATAGTTTTGCCCAAAACGAATAATATCAAGGTGTGGTGATTGATTCTCTTTAACTTGCATGTTCAGGGAAAATGTGTGGTATATTGGTCATCGTTGGTGGTTACTTCTAGAACTGTTGGCAACTCTTTTCCTAGGTTGATCTATGGAATGGAGATCCCTTTGTTCTCTCGTTTGGGATTCTTTGACTGGGCATATTTATATATCTTATTTCAGTACCCACTCCTTGGGTTTTGGTTACTCTCCTTCCTGAATAGGCGAAGACACAGGAGGTATGCCACATGCTTTCTGTGTCTAGCTTCTCGTTGTTGGATGAGTCTACTCTCCTAATATAGGTAGTAATTACTTGAAGTGAAGTTAATCTTCTCATAATTTCTAGCTCCTTGTTTCTGGATAAGATTCGCTCTCTTGTTGGGTTGAGATGTACTATTTACTGTACCATGTTTTATCTACTACTTTCCTCTTCATTTTTATCTCTTACTCCCCCCCCCCTTCGCCTTTTTGGGGTGGCTTACTGAGTATGTTTATACTCACCCATGCATAGGCTTTGCCCGCATGTGTCATGTCTTATGCAAGTGACAGACAGATTGATCATGAATTCAAAGGAGCTTAGGGATACGGGTGTTTGGACCACGTAGCATGGTCATATCTTGGGATCCAGGAGTGGGGCTCTCTCAACTGTTTTACTTTTTAGTTATTACCAGGTTGTGGCACTTTTCTGATTGGATGTGTATTTTTTCCATTTTTCCTTTCAGTTTAATTTACAACACCAATACTTGTACTGTTTAGAGTTCGATGCATGTTTGTGGTTTATATATAATTGTGTTGTATCTTTTGTTCATTTTCCCTCTGTACTTTTGCATTGAGTTGGTTGTGTGTGTGTGTGTACAGGTTCTTAGGCAAAGGCCTCCCCAAGTTTGTTGTGTCTTCGGTGCTTGTCATCACCCCTTAGCATATAGAGGTGGGCTTGGGGTAGTTACTACTCAAGCCCCGACATGGGTCGGGTTGTGACATAAGGTCTCACCCAAGTGTTGTTTCCCATGTTGTCCATCACCCAAAGGCACCTTCATCTTGCTCAGGTCTACCCTTTTTGAGACATCTTAATCTCTCTTAGGACTCACCTACGCAAGATACCTTCAGCTTTCCCAACCCTCACCTACGCGAGCCACCTTCTGTCTACCAAGCCCTCACCTGTGTGAGCCATTCTTTGAGCCCTTATTTCATGCCGCCAATGGCATAGAACCTATTTCCTTGGATACCTCATCTAGGAGGGACCAATCCAAGGCCTCTCCCAAAGACTCTAGATATGTTTGATTAGAGCATAGGAAACATCAGCATTTCCTTTCAATTATAAATTCTTATGGTAATAGAGGTTCTGGATTTATCCTACCTAATAGGAGGGATCCTTAGAGTGTTCTCAGTTATACATTTTGGTGGTAACGATGATCTCAACCTTAGGTATAATGAAAGGACCTTGTGGTTAAAAACAAGAGAGTATATAGGCACATCAAAGCCCTTTCCCTCTCCCTAACTCCCCTGGCAAGATACTACCTTCATCTATCAGTAGATGAGGAGTAAATGTCACCCTAGGGTATCCCCCTTTGAGTAAGCCCCTAATATTTCTTGTGGTGTCTGAAAACAAGAAAGGAGATAGACACATCTGAGCCTCGTCTCTTCCATGGCCCCAACCTCATCCACCAGCAGACGAAGGAGATCGTGTGGTTTGTTGGATCTTTCACTTTCTCTTGTTTCTCGCACCGACCACGGCTCACGTGGACTTAGAGGTTGATGATGATCATGACATATGCATGATCAAATACATGTGTCGGGCAAGGAATCATTTTTTTAATCTTCCTCTCACCTTGTCTTGGGCCTCTTACCCAATATAAGCCCCAACCATATTATCACCCCTTAAAAGGGCTATATTCCTAATGAGGCAACCCCTTGGACCTCCTGATTTCCATGCCCCGCCCAGAGGCGTACAGGCAGTGAACACATAATCCCTAAAGGTGGCATCACAAATGGGAACGACTTAACTATATCGGCAGACATTCCCTTTTCGGATCTTCCTCTCACCTTGATCATGAGCCTCCTCCATACGTGTAAGCCCCAACTTTCCAAACTACATAGACTTTGATTCTTATCTAAATGGGATACGTAGGAAGTCTCCTTAATGTTCAAACTCAACACCCCAAATTCACCTTAATCTTCTTTGTGCCACATTCTTGGTAGATTTATATTCAACCTAAGAGGCTACATCCCTTCGAGGTCCCTTGGGTCTCTTCGACGTAAGTCCCATACCATCCTTGACTAGGCACCTTTCGGCTAGACGTCTTTGTCGTGTGATGTTAAACTGCACGGTTTGGTCTTCATTACATGAACTTAAAATGTATGATGTGTCCCGTTAAGTGGCACCGAACTATGTGAGTTCTAACTCCTTTTACAAGGATACGTAGGAAGCTCATCTCATGGGCTCGATCCTGACATCAAAGCAATACTCGTCTTCCTGGATGATGATGAATTCAAAAGTGTCCCACCATGTGGCTTAAAACTAGTATCGTGATAATAAACGACATAAGAATCATTAATCCGCATACAAAAGGGTACCATTGGTGGAGAACCTTGGATACATACAGATCTCTCCATCGATGAAGAACCTTGGATACATACAAATGATTCTAAAGCAAACACATGCTAATAATTGATTGTTAATTTAAGGGCGACTCGTCCTATATTTTTGATTTAATAAAGGATTAACGAATATGTGTTAAATCTATAAGAGGGTCTCGAAATATGCAATAATTCCCCCAAAAAAGGTGTTGTGAGTTCGACCTCTCATCCTCTCAACCAATGTGAGCTCCTAAGTGTTGTTGGGATCGTTTTTGAACAACCAATTACCATTGGAAAATAGGTTCATGAAACATCTCGAATAAGGGAATCGTTGGTTGTTTTCAACTCCACAAATAAAACCCGTTGGAAACAACCTAGAAAGGATGTGGGAATACATGTGTGATGTGATGAGTTGTGCCACCACCACCACAAAATACCATTCAAACCCTACGTGGTTTTTGGGGACGAAACAAAAATGGTGAATCCTGCATGAAAATTTGTGCAACATTCAACCGCCCACAATCAATTGTCATGAAGTATTTTTTATGCGAAACAACATCGAAGATCTAATTGATTTTGATCAAGGAGAAGAAAATGAAATCAATCTAGAACGAAGAAGAAGTCATTGAGTCAAGAACGCGAGATCAAACCATTGCCTTGGTGCCAAACTACAGAGTTTGAAGGGAGGAGAAGTCCCCAAAATTGATGGAGAGGGATCCTAGGTCACTGGGAGTTGAGAGAGAATCGAGAGAATGAGAAAAAGTGAGTGAAGGTCGGGTTAAAAAAACTCCTATAAACTTTGTGTTGTCACTGGGCTCCGTCGGATACCATCAACTAGCCGGTGGCTGCTAGGCATAATTGCCTCTCCCCAAGAGCCCCACTGGTTGGTCAGTGGGATTGGGGTAGTTAAAAAAAACGACACCACAATCACGACCACTAGCCTAGCCTTTTTTTTTGTTTCCGGCCTCACGAACACCTCTAACTCGCCTAAAGTTACATTAAAACATGCTCAAAAGCAATATAAAGGTTAAAAAAGCGTCCCTTAAATAGAGGTGTCGCATAAACTTTAAATGCGTTTGACGAGACTCAGATTCAAGACTTCCCTGATGCCACCATGAGTACCGCATAGACAAAACCATTGAACTGCGCTCTATGGGACAAAAACATATATATGTTTTGATAGGGTGCCCATCCCCCATTATAAGGTTTGAACCTACCAATCTCGCCCTCACCACACATTTAGTGTGGTGCAGAATCTCATGTCTGACCCTTTAGTGATGGGCTTAAATCAATAAATGTGAAATTACAATGCCCAAATACAACTAGTGGGAATCAAACCCTGATCACGAGAACACTGGCCCGAACCCTTTCCACCAAACCACACCCGAGGATGTTCGAAAATAAAAACATAATCTATTAAAATTAATATAGATATTTTTTTTACATTGGACAAGGAAGGGGGAAACAAACGAAAGCCTTAGCTAATTGCGTATGGGGAGGCTCGAAACTGAGACCCCCCAAAACACCACTACAGAATGCAACCACTAAGCTGCGCCCATAGGACTAAAATTAATATAGATCAATGACGCTCAATAATAAAAATAAATTAAAAATTAAAATGCATGATGTTCATACTTAATTTAATTTAATTTTTTATATTATCAAATAAAAAATAATTCATAATTAAATGACATTATCAACTTTATTTTTAATTAAATGTAATTAATAATATTAATATAATAACAAGCATATACTTAATCATTACAGTATGTATATATTATTTTTTATAATAATTATCTGCTTTTTATTTTTTATCATTCAATTATTTATACTCATTTTAATATATGATTTTTTTTGTTATTTTACTCATTCCATTTTTATAATTGTCCACATAATTAATTAAATCATGCGTTAATAATTTTTTATTTAATTATTCCCTAAAAAAATAGTATCATATGTATACATTCAGTGTAAAATATGTTTTTATCTTATGTAATTTTTTGCATGCTGTCTAATGTAGTTTCAACATCCGGTATTAGCGGTTGTGGCGAACATAATTGGAATGTTAAAACATGTATTGGGAAAGGGTTTATGCATAATATACATATAATTGGAATGTTAAGACATACATTGAGATGATGTTTATGAATAATATATATAGATACAAAATTTGAATTGAAATTACAGGATATGGGCACAACTTACTAGATCATGAGACCTCCCCGTGCCCAACAGATAAACAACCAGCTCGATAGATTGAGATGAAAGTCAGAGGGCACACTCATTAAAAAGCAGATCAGGGTCTTGACTGACCGACCAACCCTCGGCGGGGGATCAAAATCAGTGTATATTTGACACCATCCCATTCACCTCTACATTTACAGTGTGAATCGTACGATATGGCCAAGAACATCATTTACTGGAAATAATTTTGATCAGTGGGAAGTCACCACCACCACACGCTTCCCAAGATGTGCACTGCCGGGCGGGGGCATCGAGAAAATCCAAAGGAAATCAAGAAGCCCAATGCGGGGGAGTTGGCAATTATGTCTGCTTGCGAGCACAGGGTTTGGTTATGAATAAAATACTGGGATGACAATGGCAGCTCGAGCGACCACCGCTGATATGATTACATAAATGCAATTGATGTTAAAAGACTAAAGTGCCGAATCCATGGCGGAAAAGGCAGGGCAGGCAGGCCCATAGAGGGGTTTCTAGCGTTTTTTAACGATTGCAGTGGTGGGGTGGCGCTTATAAATGCAGGACCTTTTCTTGTACGTGTCTCTTCCCCTCGCTCCTCTCGTCCCTTTCACTCCACAGTGGGATCATAAGGCTGCGCGGCTCTAATCAGTCTGAGCTCGGGTCTTGACTGTAGGGGCTGGCGATATGACAGTGTATCATATAGCAGCGGGCGAGCAAGAAAACACCAGGGCTCGAAAATGCCTGATGGGTTGAAGGGCGTTCGCAGAGGAAAGCTTGGAAACGGGGGTGCCAGAGGGACAGCTGAATCTGAAATGGGTATCTTCCCTTTCCTGCTTTTAGTTGCCTCTTTCTCCGTTCCGGAGCTGCGCCCGTCTGCTGCTCTGACACGGGCTTTGAATAGGCATTTATGATACTGAAACCACCGTTTCTCGCTGCCGAGGACCTTGCCCCAGAAGGAAGTCATTTGGGTAGTCGCGCACAGTGGCGGTCACAGTGTTTCTTGCATGTGATCTTCGGTCCTCGTTTTCGGTACTTGATTTTGTAATAAATTTCTGAATA
Organism: Viscum album; assembly: GCA_963277665.1. NCBI lineage: Eukaryota > Viridiplantae > Streptophyta > Magnoliopsida > Santalales > Viscaceae > Viscum > Viscum album. The sequence continues at coordinate 1,952,454,831 of OY728165.1, forward strand.
TTTCCGTTTCTGTTTCTTTGAAAGCTTCACAGACAAATCTGGGTCCCGTGCCCAAAATCCTAGACGACTTCGGGCTTTACCCTTCGGTTTTTGCTGCGGCTGGGGTGGAACTGGTGGACCTGCCATGGATGGAGTATTAATTGATCTGATGCCGTAAGTCGAAGACACGCAGCCCCACACCCAGACACACACTCGGTTCTGGTTTTGCGCCCGTGAAGGAGAAATGGATTCTGGGGACAATTTCGATTCAGAGAAGAAAATTGCGGATCCCTCCGGCTTCCAATCATCAATTCCCTCGTCAGACTGGAGATATGTGGGTACCAATACCACGCTACCAGTGACCAATCCCGTGGCGTCCTGCAACGGAGACCTAATCGATCCCCCACCTTCCGCTCCAGAGTCACATTTCACCATCCCATGGGGCTGCCCTAACAATCCCCAACCGCTCTGCTTTTGCAACATCGATCTCCAGACCAATGCGAGCATTTCAAACACTGCGACGGCCGCCGTGATTAGAAGCCGATTCTCCTTGCCAGATGCGTCTGGGATCGCTTCTCAGAGTTTTCATGCCGATTCTGCCATCGTAGAGCGAGCGGCTGGGTTTTCATGCTTCAATGGCTTTGGTTTTAGCAATACGGTGAATCAACTTGGCTGCCAAACGATTCCTAATTTCATGGGAGGTGGAACGATGCAAGGGTCACCACGGAGCTTCGTGGCAGATGCCCTGAAAAACGTAGCTGGTGGGTTGTGCAAGAACAACGAGCTGAAAACATCTGAAACTCGCTGGTGCGTTGAGAATGCAGGGGTTGAAGGGCGCCCCCTCATGAACGCGAGGAAAATTGCAGACATTGCTAGGGTTAATGAGGAAGGCGACGCGGAGTTCAGTAACAGTGGCGATCGAGAGGACGCATCCATGTTGGATGGTCCTGTCGGAGAATCTTCTATGGCCTCAAAGAAAAGGAAGAGGGAAAGTCAGGTAGAATCTGTGATCATCCATTCTTTTGGGTGCATTGATTTCTTCATTCTCTCGTCGTAAATGCTGGTTGCTTTCAATGGCAGGCAGACGAGCTTAATCAAGCCAAGGGGGTTCCTTCGCAAACCACTGAACCTGCTAACTGCGGTGGCCAAAACCCAGCTTCCATTTCCAACAAGTGTGTTGGAAAACAAGCTTCTGGACCACCTAAACAAGAGTATATTCATGTTAGAGCCCGAAGAGGGCAGGCGACAAACAGCCATAGTCTTGCAGAAAGGGTAAGGAATTGTATGAATGGATTTGTTATCTTTGAGGTTGAAGCTGATTACTACTGCTTCTTAGGTAAGGAGGGAAAAAATCAGTGAAAGGATGAAGCTTCTTCAGGATCTTTTACCTGGGTGCAGTAAGGTTAGCTTAGTTCACTGGCTTTGGCTGCCAGGGAAATATATTGAGTTACATTTCACCAATGTTCATGTCTCTGCACCTGTAGGTTACCGGCAAAGCAGTTATGCTTGATGAAATCATTAACTATGTACAATCGTTGCAAAGACAGGTCGAGGTAATGCCTTGGCAATTTTGTGTGTAGTTTTTTACACTAGATGGGGCTAGTGGCCTCTATTCTGGTGATAATCCCAACGCTTTCATTCTCTGGTGAACAAATTGTGGTCACAAATTTGTAGTTCTTACTCGCTTTGCAACTTGTCTATTGTGGAAACCAGTGATTTGATTCAAGGATTACCATGTATTCCTGTTGTTTTTTCCTTTCGTTTCCAAAGTTGATCTCCATTAACGCAGTTCCTTTTCTATTTTAAGAGAAAATTTGTTCGCCTGATGCTTTGCTTGGTTGGGTCTTTCGAATGACTCTCCTCTATGGCTTTTCCAGTTATTGTCGATGAAACTTGCAGCAGTCAACCCACAAATGGATTTGAGCGGTGACAGACATGATGCAAAAGATGTAAGCAAAGCAAAGAAACAGTTTATATGATTGTAATGCCATGCCTTTTTTTTTTTGTGATTAAAAGGGAGTTTTAATGTTTGTAATGCCATGTCTTTTGATCAGCTAAAACATACTCTAATTCTACACAGATTATTCAGCCACAGGTTGATCTGTCGTTGCTGGGTTTTTCTCAAGATGTGGCTATGAATTATGCTCAATCACATCCTGCTCAACCTAGATCAATCCAAAGTGGCCCTCCCGATATGGGCAATCCCTTTGATGCACTTCAGAGAACCACGACCTTCGATTGGAGAGCTATGAATGGCAATTTTAGAGAACCATCCCAGGTTTTTCTCTGATGTTTACTTATCTTTTCCATTCTTACCTTGTTCTTCTAAAAGATGATGTGAATTGGCTATTTTTTGTTTGATCCATATGAACTGTTTATTTATCCATCAATTGTTCTATCTTTTTGCCTTGTTGTAGCCATTTTGTTTTTGTTGCTTGTGGAAATGAACAAGGTTTTATCCGTGTTCATAAATGTTTTACCATGCATTTGTATCATATGCTTTCTCTAAAACCAATTTGTTGTGAGAGGAATGGTCCAACATGGCACTTGAAGCATTGAAAACTTCTGTATTTTTTTTCGGACTTTTAACGTGTTCTTTAATAAGTAAACACCATTTAAGCTTTATTTCTTTAAATTTGATCCAACTTCTCGTGTCTAATATGGTTGGAATCCAATGACGTGTTAAGTGCCCATCACAAAATCAATTGGCTACGCCAGAAGTGACCGAACATTCTTCTTGAATACTGTTTTACTTTCTAAATGTGAGAACCTAACATGCCTGCTCATCACAAGAACCAGTGTCATGCTTTCCTCATAAAAATTTGAGTTTCGTGGTTAATTTTGTTGATGTAGTTGCTGAATTCCTGGGATGATGAGCTGTACAATGTTTTCCAAATGAGTTTTGAGGCTATTGCTCCCTCCAACAGCCAGGATGTAAAGGGTATATAAATTTCTCTCTTTCGCAGCCTATCTTCTGTTCAAACCCAACTCTTGGTTTGAACTTTTATTCATCTGTTTTCTTGATAGCCTGTCTACCACTGAGCCAAATGAAATTTGAATGGCAACCGACCTAATTTATGCCATATATGCCTGCATTCCTTCTTGAGGTGATTGCGTTGAGCACCAATGGCACTCGGTGTTCAAGCTGAGATGGCTGATGTTGCAGGGAAGTTCTGGGTTCAGAGATGAGTCACAATTTTGTTTAGTTTTTTTTATTTGATTGTGATGACCATATGTCTTGCAATGTGTGGGCAATCCATCGGTTTCTTGGGCGAAATCAGTTATTGTGAGAAATGAAGGAATGTACATAAGAGGAGGAATGACTTTTGAAAGTTATGGAAAGCATTCGTGTGCAGGATTTAATGCATTTCTGGTCAATACGTCCACGTGACATTTGACATGCAAGATTGTAGTTTGTAATGGATGTTTGAGAGTTTTTAGTGGAGGTTATCTTGATGTGATATTGTTTTCTTTGTCACCATGATGATGATGTTTATATAACAAATCATGAAGGATGATAAGGGTGTGTTTGGAATGGAAGAGAACACAATTTTGCATTTTTCAAGGGGAGTTGAGTGGATGAGCGAAGTGGTTTTTTATTTTATTTATTGTGGTTGATCTTAGTGCATGGGTTTTATAAAATTGAATGAAATGAAATATTGTGAAATAGAACAAAATAAAATGAAATTCAATGTTTCATTATTTGAGAATGAAATAGAATGGAATTGAATATTTTGTTTTGTCATTACAACTCTTCCTAATTAGTTTTCTCACCTAATTACTTCATTGTACTTGTGCAATTTTACATCTAAGGTTTTATATCTTTGCTTTTGCATTTTATGAAATAATTTGACAATTGATGACCATGTTTTATATTAAAAATTCTTTATTATTTTTTTTAAATATATTATTTTGATTTTTTTTGGTTTTTTATAAAGGAAAATGTGTTTTTTCAATTCTTCTTGATAAAACTTCATCTACATGTTAAGTAAAATGATCTTTTATCTTTTATTATTTTAATCTCACTTGAATGTAGTAAAGATAAAAACATGAAAAACAACAACAAAAAAATTAAAAGGTTTGTTGCTCCCTTGTTATCATCCAAATTACAAATTAATCCACTAATATGATAAATCAAATTCTAATAATGTATGTGAATGTATCATCATCAACCCAACAATTATGACATCCCATCAATGTTCTACAATAAATCCACTTTTTACAGGAGTATTCAAATTGAGAAAGATCACTATATAGTTCAAATTGAGAAAGATCACTATATAGTTCAGAAAGTGCACCACATTAGCTGATTGATCTTCCTCTGTGTAAAGATCCCAATAGTCACTTTAAGAGTACAACCTCTCAAAAGTCTCTACCCATAAAACTCTATGTCTTTCTGTTTTCTTATGAATATCTGAGAGTAAAATTGTGATGAGTTTTGGAGGATCATCACATGATCAACACAACAAAATAAACCCATTTAAAGCGCTTCATCTATCATCATGAACCAACATGCAATATAAAGAACGTAAATATAACAAGTGTACTTGAAATGCAATGAGCTCAATCTCTGTCAATCTTTGATGGAGTTTGGTTGATCGTAATCACCTAGTGATAGCCAACAGACTCTCAACTCCATAGAGATGACACCAACCACTAAAATCCTCATTCGTAACAAGAGGACCACAAACACCAAGTGTGCTAGCACCTTCTTCGTGAAGATGAATGACAAATTGGGGTGAAAAGAGCTTTAGTTATGCCTTAACAATATTGCATATACTTTCCACACCCCAACAGGGGGGTCTCCACCCTTTATATAGACTCTATTCGTTGAAGGGATTCAATCATCAATTTCTAAAGTAACTAATATTTTCATCCATTTTATATTGTAATTCAATGTTTATAATCTCACCATAGTGTTATTTTATGAGCAATTGTCACATTTTTAGGTTTTAGTGGTATTTTGAGCGTAATTGGAAAAATGGTATATTTTTGGATTTTAAATGTTTTAATTCTATTATATATTTCGGCCATAAATTTTTCTATAATGATTTAATTTGTGAAATTCCTTTTTTGTAACCTTCCATACATGTCAGGTTGCATTTCATTTTTTGGAGCCAAAACTCAATCCATCATTTGAAGGCTGAAAATCAGCTCACAATCCGGGTCTTGAAATCTGTGCACAAATCTGAAGAATTTTGGAGATGTGCCCATATCGCTCAAACTACAGGCCCAAAGGAGTTAAAATTTCACATGGAGGCCTAGAAGAAATTGAGAAACATTTTTCTCTTATATGACCACATGGGATTCAACCTTAATCAATGCCATAAATGCATGGGAAGTTGGAGCTTTGGAATTCAAATAGTCACCAGACCAGATTAATTTTCCTAAGTAAATTTGCTATAACTCCTTCAATTCCTGGCCAATCAAGCTGGAATTTTATGGGGGAACACACAAGAAATAGTTTAAAAACTTTCAAGAAGACCACCTTTCCCAATTCAGTTATTTAATGGAGCTACCATTCATAAACTTTCAGAGGTCAAAATTTTTAGTGAAAAATCTTCTGCCCTTTCACTATAAATATGCACCTCCTCTTCCATAACAAGAGAACCATTTTTAGGGGTCTAAGGTGGAGTTTTGTTTCTATAATAATTGTATACTTTTAATATACATATTAGTACTATCTTCTTCTTCATTCCTCTCATTCTCCCATTTTTATTTTTATGTGTTTTTACCACCATGTTCTCTTCTCAACTCCATTGAAAATGGAGAACTAACCTCAGTGTTTGTTCGAGGGGGGAATGTTGATTTGATTGAGTTTCATTGTACTTTAATTTCAATATCTTTATTCAATTTTGAGAGTTTTGGCAGTGGTTAAATTGATTACGGTGAGTGGTCGCCCCGTTTTCTCTATCGTCTAAATTCTTCTTATTGTTTATCATTTTCTCTCCCTTCACTATTTGTGTTGCGCATACGGTGGGGCATGACATGGATAATGATGGCCGGAAAAGAGGTCTCTTAGCTGACGTTCAGAATAAGATTTCCCTATATGCAGAGGTCTCGATATGGGGTAATCACATTTCAAACAAGAGGGTGTAGTGTGACAGCTCTCAATCAATACATTGATTTGAATATTGAGATTCTTTTTGAACAATGATTTCAATCACCGTAAGCTCCCAAGAACATTTGACTTCATTCATTCTTCTAACTTCATTCTATTTTTCATTGCATTTACACACACACACACACACATGTGCGTAATATTTATATCACATGAATTTCAAACCCACTTTATATAATTAGTTTTATATTAGTTATTTTATAATAGTGACAATAGAGATTTAGTGTGTGTGAGCGGCCTCCACGAGATCGACCCTAGGTTGTGCCACTATGGTACACTCTTAGGAGAATAAGAAATTAATAGATCAGTGGTTCTTGACAACATGGTGGGAGAAATAAAAATGGGCGAATGAGAGGAACGATGGTTTGATTGAGTTTCATTATGCTTAAATTTCAATATCTTTATTCAATTCTGAGAGTTTTGGCGATGTTTAAATTGATTATGGTGAGCGGTCTCCCCGTTTTCTCTATCGTCTAAATTCTTCTTCTTATTTATCATTTTCTTTCCCTTCACTATCTGTGTCATGCATATAGTGGAGCCTGTAATATATAGTCATGGTCAATGAAGAGGTCTCCTAGATGAGTTTCAGAAGAGGACTTCCCTATATACCGAGGTCTCGATATGGGGTGATCACATTTCAAATGAGAGAGTGTGGTGTGGTAGTTCTCGATCACTACATTGAGTTAAATATTGAGATTCTTTTTGAACAATGATTTCAATCACCGTAACCTCACAAGAACATTTGTATTCATTCGTTTTGCTAACTTTATTTTGTTTTTCATTGCATTTACATACATACATACATACATACATATATAATATTTATATCACATGAATTTCAAACACCCTTTATATAGTTATTTTTATATTAGTTAATTTATAATAGTGACAATAGAGATTTAGTGTGTGTGAGCGACCTCCACGAGATCGACCTCCACGAGATCGACCCTAGGTTGTGTCACTATGGTACACTCTTAGGAGAATAAGAAATAAATTGATCAGTGGTTCATGATAAACCATTGCTTCGTTAGTTTCCATCACATGACAACCATCACACATTTTCCATAACACATGCTTATTGGGATCTCATAATCATTTGAACATTTCAAACTATTATGTGTAGCCATAAATGAATCAACCCATTTTTTCATAACCAAAGGAAACTGTGTGGAAAACATGGAAGTAGTCATGAACTCGATATCACATATCTCATATTATGTAAGAGGTAATGTAATTTCTAAACATGCATCATATGCATATCACATTACATTGAGGCAATGTAATCTCAAGCCTACAACCACATGTTACGTTCAAGATAATGAAATCTCACGATATGCATCATATGCATATCGTAGGTAATGAATCGAGGGATATCGTATGATATGATATCATAATCCCTATTTTAGTGAAATCCAACAATCTCTCACTTGAATTAAAATCTCTTAAGGAATTTATACAAAACTTCACAACTCGTTGTGAATCTATCCAAACTATTTTGGATGCGGTTTATCCAACGCTATTCATTATAGAACAAACACTTTATCCAAAATTGGATCCTTATTCTAAGGACTAATCATGTGACCCTATGACCCTTTATAGTGTTGAAAACAATTACAAAATCCTGATTTCATATATTTAAGAAAATAGCGGCCTCAAATAAAACATCAATGACACTCAAGCTATAAAGTGGTCTTATGTGATCTCGATCAAACACACTCATATATCCATATGAACATCTATACCACAAGATATATCATATACATCATATGTAGACCTATATAATCCCATTTTCCATGACATTGAGTGAACACTATACATGGAACATATCAATCTAGTATAAGTCATCTCATACATTCATGATTCTCCAATATAGACTGACCCAACTGATGGATACATCAAACGTCATTCATCTAGAAGATGAAAAATCACATGTCCCTCATCCAAGTAGCTAAGAAAATTACTATTTGGAATATGTGAAGCTTACTTCAGTTGAATAAATTCAGTTGACCAGAAGAAGTGGTTCTGAAAGATCACCAGTTTGTTGAATTGGTGGAAACAGTTGTATTTTTTCTTTAGTGTTTCAAAAGGAGGTTTCCAAATGGGGGATGTTTCAGAAGGGGATTCTTTATATGATTTCAACATAGGGAATACTTGTTTTGAATGTTCAACTGAGATTTTTTCCAAAAGTTGGGGATGTTCAGTGTGCGATTATGGATGTTGCTGGCTTAGAAGAGAAAATAGTCACATTGAGGATTGCTATAGGAGATCAGTAGTGGGGAGAGTGTAACATATGGATTCATGCATTTCTCATAGGTCGGTGAAACTAGATGACCAGAAGTGTATGTTTAGGTGAGGTGACTATTCAAAGGAGGAGGCACTAAATCATATGAATTGGCGGTGGTAAGATGAAGCGTATGGTGGGGAGCACCATAAGCCTAACGGGCGTTGAACAATGATACTATCAGTGTTTTTAGATATATTGGATGTAACACCCCAAGCTTCTACGATACGCTTCTCTTTGAATAAAGCGATAGCGTGTGTTGTACGCAACACCGAGTTCTAACAACTAATCAAACTAGCCGTTATGAATAGTAATACCTACTTTTTGAAATCATATATATTTTATATTTCAAAATGGACTTCATTTTTGGATTCGGAATATTGAATTTAGCCTAGGGTGAAATTTTGGTACTTTTCGGATAACTTTCATATTTTGATGAATAGTGAAAATTACTAAATTTTAATTAAAAACAACTTTTTTAATCAAAATAATTAATAGTGATAAATTATGAATTTTAGTAGTTTTAAAGTATATTTAGAATATATTTTTACCATTTAATATAATGTTGGTCATTGGACATAATTTTACAATTAAACCGAACATAAACAAGTGTCAATCTTTTGATAGTTATTACCTCTTAAAAACACGCTTTTTGTTTTGACAGCGGGAATTAATTTTAAATTAATTTCTGCCACTTCTGTGTTTTGGATTTAGAAAAATGGATTCCATATTTGGAATCAGGATGTCCAAATTGTGTAAATAGGTAACTTTTATTTTTAGACATTTTGAATAATTACTGTGGTAAATATTTTATTTACCATGGTTAAGGGTAAATCCAGTAAATAAGGGTTAAAAAATAATATTATAATAATAAAAAATTACCCTAAAACGTGTCCTAACCTTATTGGTGGACACATACCCGACCATGGGCATCCTTGGGTCGATTTGGGGACCCCTTGGAGCCACTTGTGTGTGGTAGGGACACATTATATTAATAAAGTTAAAATAAAAAAAAAATGGCATAAGCTTACATCTTTTAGAAGAACAATTTTTACATAGGGTTATACATGTTGGATTTTCAATTATAAATATTAATTAGAAAGCTAAAAAGATTTACTACATAATTATATTTTATTTATAATTTTTAGACATCAAATAATTTAAATTATTAATGACACAATAATGATGCAATGTTTACCTCATTAATAAATCATTTAAATAAATAAGATTATAATGATTAAAATATTATCTAAAACCTGTCCAATTCTTATTGGTTGATGTTATTTAGAATATGAGTCATCTTATCTTCGACCTCAATTATTTTTGGACCATTATAAACCGAATTTAATTATATTATAAAGTAATACTTTCACTCTTTCCTAAAGAGCCCCTCCTCTCCCTTATAAAAGGAGACCACTTCTACTCATTCCTCACACCTCTCAAGCCACTTGGCTCGGCCAAAATCTGCCCACATACTCTCCCAACTTCCCTCACTACAACCTAGAGGCCTTAGTTTGATCAGAAAGAAAACCTAAGGAGCCCTTTTGATCAAATCAAAAGGAAGAACCCGAAGAAGAGGTAATGTTTTCACCACCCCTTTTCAAGTTCCTTTCTTCTTCCACTTCTTCTTTCTTTGTTCTTACCATTCTAAAATAATAACTCCAGTATCTCACATATACTGTGATGTTATTATAAATATGGTACAACCATATTCATTATTCTATCCACCCTTTGAATAACATGTCACCATACGTGCGTACGTACGGCTTACCGTCTCCACGTCGTGGTGTAATTGTTATTCAATATATTATTATTTAGGTGGGTATAATAATGATATGTAATTCATGTAAATAATAAATATAACATGATAATGATTCTGTATATATGATATACTATCCAATTATATATTATTTTAATATCAAAATAATGATATTGTCGCTCGTGCGTACGTACGGACTACCGTCTCCACGAACGCGATGAGATTCATTCTCCGTCGTATCCATCCAAGTATAATTATCATTTGATGATTTAAAAATAATGTTTAGGGACATGATTTCATTCTGTATATGAATAATATACAACCTATCCATGAAAAACACGACTTACGTAACAAAACATATAAAAGAAAACGAGTAAGTTAACACCCGAAACAACGATAAATCTAAGATATTGTTAACAAAGCAATGTTAAAAGATCATATATGATATCATATGAATGTATATGATTATTGTATAATTTAATAACAATTATTTCACCATTATACAGGAGGTTAACCTACCCCAACCAAGGAAAAGTACAAGGTAAGGGTTATTTCACAATCTCTTCATTATCCGAGGTTGTTTATACGTAATAATCTACTGGGATCTCGTTATCATCCACATCCATGTTTCTTCAAAATGTATTTCAAAATATTTTTAATATTTAAAAGAATATGGGTTAAAGTCATTTATACCCTTGTTTGACTTTTTATAAGAGGTTTATAAGGGAATATTTCCATCGTTTTCCAAACAAGGTGCTTTTTAACCTTTTCGACAGAATTAAGGTAAGAATGTTTTTTTTAACTTATACGGCGGGTGCGGTTATTTTCCGCCGTTATAAAATATTCAAAGCTTTCCTTACAAGCTTATAAGAATATTTTCAAAGAAAATGTTTTATTTTATATGGATCTTAAATGATTTCAAAATAAAAGGAGATATTTCTTTAAAAAGAATTTTGATTTCATCTATGTCAACATCCTTTGATGGATTTTAAGATTATTTGAAGTTGATTTATTATGATACAAAACTTCTATATTATATTGAAGGTTTTGTGATATGTTTGACTGTGGATGTGCTATTTTTATACCATTCATAGTTTATGGTGAAAGTATTGACATTTCGTATGCTAGTTTTAATACGAATGTTTATGTTATGTTTAAACCTTTTCATATGGGAATGCATTGGACTTAATATGTGACGGGTGGAGCCCGCTATAGCTCCTCGATGCATTGGTAGGTCTCATGAGACAAACTAGTGTCTTGGCACAAGGCCTTGACAAAATCTTATTTGTAGTCTTGGCACGAGGCCATGACTATGTGGTTATGATAGTCTGGCATTATGCATTCCAACATTATGAAAGTGGTTGTTGATTTTTGCATGTGATTATTCGATTAGTAGAATATCCATGTGAATAAGTAAATGGCATTATTTCATTTTATTTATGCCATACCATGTTGAAAATTCATGTTTGAAAGGCTTTTGTTTTAGTTATACATTGCCTTAAATGTTTATTCTTATTTATGAAAGTTTCCGCTATATTGTTATCCTTACTGGGCATTTGAGATCACCCCTTTTCTATGTTTTATTTTTCCCAGGATGTGAAGAAGTAAGTTATGAATGACCTGCAGGGATATTATGAGGGGATAATAGTGTGGATTGTGGAAACATTATGTTGTTGTATTAGTTTTTCATTTTATGATGTAATGTAAAACTTATGAATATATCTAGTGTTTCCAAGGCTACTAAACCAATCGGTCTTTCGAGATTTGATCTTTCTTGTGATCATGCCAATGTTATGTAATTAATGCACCGACTCTGGGTAACTGGGGTCGGGGTGTTACAGTTGGTATCAGAGGAAGTTTAGTACAAACCTTGGAAGCTAGATTTAGATAAACTCTAATTAGAGCACATAGACCTAAGATGAACTTTAAGGATTAGTGTAGAAGAACTTCCTAGAATTTTGGTATTGTAGGGATTTTGTGAGTTTTCCGAGCAATACATCCCTGTCTGGATACGAGCAGGTAGAGGCGGCTCTGGCACAGATGTACCTAGGGGTAAAACCTGAAAACACCGTTTTGAGCTAGACTCGAACGGGAACTGGTGCACGACAACGGGCCTTGCTGCACTCTTGGTTACGACACTCCCGGGGGATATGCTTAGGATAACTCTCATTTTCTTTACAAATCATTATGAAGGGTTTATGAGTATATACTTCCTCAAAGAAAACATTTTTGTGATTATGGATTATATCCATAAATAGTTCAATTTATGTTAAGTGTTTTATAAGTATGGGATTATGTATTTTGATTCATAAACTGATCTAGTTTATGCCATTGTTTAGAAATGGCGCCTAGTGGAAGAAATGGAAACCGTATCAATGCACGCACTCCATGTAGGGATTGCCCTCCTGCTCAAGATAATTATAGTGGGGCTGGTGATGCAACTGGTGCCGATCAGCTAATCACCATACTGGGACAACTTACTCAGGTTATGAATAATAACCTTACCCGTATGGAGCACCCTGATCCGCAGCGTGGAGGATCAATGTTAGATCGATTCATGAGGCAACAACCACCAAAGTTCAATGGGAATACAAATCCCTTAGTAGCCGAGCAGTGGATAAATTCCCTAGAGAAAATATTTCAGGCTTTGGGGAGCAGTGAAAGGGAAAAAGTTATCATGGCAGTTTACCGCCTCACTGGAGATGCTGATCAATGGTGGTCATTGATTCAAAACATGAAGAAAGATGATGAAGTATCAAATATGGAATGGAGGGAGTTCAAAGATCTGTTTTTAGAAAAATACTTCCCTCGCGACCATCGAGCAGATATGGAAAGGCAATTTCTAAGTCTGAGACAGAAGGAGGATGAGAATGTCGCAAAGTATGAGGCTAACTTTACAAGGTTAGCAAGGTACGCTGGAGATTATATTCGCAACCCAAGAAGTAAGATTGATCGTTTCTTTGATGGGTTAAAACCATTTCTCCGTCGAGCGTTAGTCTCACAATCCTTTTCATCGTACGAAGACATTGTCTCATGTGCTATCAAGACTGAAAAGGAATTCTCTAAGTCTTATGACTTTAAAGCAAAGCAAGAGAAGAAGAGACCTGCTGATCAATCTGGGAATGGAAATAAGGGGAAGAAGGGAAAGGTTGAATATCCATCTTGTGGTAAATGCGGGAAGAAACACCCTGGTACTTGCTTGAAGGGAATGGGAGTCTGTTACAAGTGTGGTGAAAAAGGCCACCAAGCTCGTGATTGCAAGGGGAAGAAGGAAGCTACCAACGCTCAGTGCTATAATTGTAGGGAGATGGGGCATTATGCAAATGAATTTCCTAAGCGTCAGGAGAAATTACCTCAGAAAAGGCCAAGGGATCAAGGCCAGGCTTATGCTATCACTACTGCAGAGGTAGAAGCTCCAAAAGACATGGTGGCAGGTAATTTAATGGTTTCCTCAAGTTTAGCAAATGCATTATTTGACTTTGGATCGTCGCATTGTTTCATATCTTCCCAGTTTTCTAAGAAAATTAGATATTTCCAATTTGATTTAATAAGGGAGTTGTCAGTTAAAACTCATAAGGGAAGTATCATTGCAACAAAGTTTTGTGAATCAGTCCCCATTAGAGCACATAAATTTTCTTTATCTGCTGATCTCATCGTCATACCTATGATTGAGTTTGATATAATCCTCGGTATGGACTGGCTTTCGGACTATGATGCGAAGATTTATTGTAAGAAGAAAGAGGTTACGATTCTTGATGATAATGATAAGGAACACCTTATCTTTAGAGCAGAATCGTCACCACCTAATTCTTATTTAGATCCACCCCCAGTAGCTCAACTTAATTCAATTATTGGGGAGGAAGAGAATGAAATAACTGTCGGTGAGGAAAGGAATGCTCAAATAGAGGACGTACCTGTTGTGAAAGAATTTGTAGATGTATTTCCAGAAGATTTACCTGGACATCCTCCAGAACGAGAAGTTGAGTTTTCCATTGATTTGATTCCTGGATCAAGGCCTATATCGAAGACCCCTTATAGAATGGCCACTGTAGAGTTAGTCGAACTAAAGAAACAACTAGAGGAATTGAGTAATAAGGGATTTATTCGCCCTAGTGTTTCTCCATGGGGAGCCCCTGTTCTTTTTGTTAAAAAGAAAGATGGATCTATGAGGTTATGTATCGACTACAGGGAGATCAATGCTATAACGATAAAGAACAAGTATCCCCTACCTCGTATTGATGATTTATTTGACCAACTGCATGGAGCTCAATACTTTTCAAATATTTACCTTCGATCTGGATACCATCAGTTGTGTGTGAAGAAGGAAGACATTCCGAAGACAGCATTTCGAACCAGGTACGGGCATTACGAGTTTACCGTAATGCCGTTTGGATTGACTAATGCACCCTCTGTATTCATGGATCTGATGAATAGAGTTTTCAAGGAGTATCTCGATGAATTTGTGGTGGTATTTATTGATGATATCTTGGTATACTCCAAAACCTACGAAGATCATGAAAATCACTTGCGCATTATCTTGAAGACTCTGAGGAGGCATGAATTATATGGGAAGTTTAGCAAGTGTGAATTTTGGCTTCATGAGATTTATTTTCTTGGCCATATTGTCTCTAAAGATGGAATCTCTGTTGATCCTTCTATGACCAAGGCAATCTAAGAATGGCCAGCACCTACGAGTATAACTGAGGTACGCAGTTTTATTGGTTTGGCAGGTTATTATTGACGTTTCGTCCAGAATTTTGCCCGATTGGCTAACCCATTAACGAAGCTCACACGTAAAGGGGTTAAATTTGTTTGGACAAAAGAGTGTGAAGAATGTTTCGAAGAACTGAAGAGAATATTAGTCAATGCTCCTATATTGACTCTACCATCGGGGAATGATGGGTTCGTTATTTATAGTGATGCATCAAAGAAAGGACTTGGTTGTGTCCTTATGCAGAATGATAGAGTTATTGCCTATGCATCACGAAAGTTGAAAATTCATGAACAAAACTATCCTACTCATGATCTTGAGTTAGCAGCTGTGATCTTTGCTTTGAAGATATGGAGACACTACCTCTATGGTGAAAAATGTGAGACTTATACTGATCACAAGAGTTTGAAGTATATCTTCTCACAAAAAGAACTCAACATGAGGCAAAGGAGATGACTTGAATTACTCAAGGATTATGATTGCACGATACACTACCACCCGGGGAAAGCAAACAAGGTGGCAGATACTTTGAGCAGAAAAGACCATGGAGTTTTGAACATGATGAGAATTGAAAGGGATCCAATTTTCATGGATCTAGTGAAGATGGACATGGGAATAACCAGGGAAGGCGAAACATCATTTCTTTTTCAAATGGTTGCCAAACCATATTTAATAGAAAGGATTAAGAGTACTCAGACCGATGATGAAGAATTTCAAAAGAATATTAAAGCTGTGAATGATGGGAGATTGAGAGACTTTGTGTATGAAGATGGAATTTTGAAATTTGGGAAGAGACTTTGTGCTCCCGATATACCTGATCTAAAAAGGGAATTGCTGGATGATGCTCATAGTTCCAATTTCTCTATACACCCTAGGAGCACCAAAATGTATAGAGATTTGAAGGAACATTTTTGGTGGGACAACATGAAGAGGAAGATTGCTGATTTTGTGTCAAGATGTATGGTTTGTCAACAAGTGAAAGCTGGAAGGCAACAACCTAGAGGAGTCATGCAACCTCTTCCCATACCAGAGTGGAAATGGGACAATATTACGATGGACTTTGTCATGGGGCTACCAAAGACTCCTAGAAGGAACGATGCAATATGGGTTATTGTTGATCGTCTTACCAAGTCAGCACATTTTCTTTCTATAAGAGAAGATCTACCCCTGGAACGTCTAGCAAGACTATACATTAATGAAGTTGTGAGACTTCATAGAGTACCCCTATCGATTGTTTCTGATCGTGATCCCCGTTTTACTTCAAGATTTTGGAAAAGTCTTCAGAAATCCCTGGATACTGAACTTCATTTGATCACTGCTTACCACCCTCAGACAGATGGACAATCAGAACGGACTATTCAAACCCTAGAAGACATGTTGAGATCTTTCTCACTTGACTTTCAGGGTATGTGGGATCAATATTTACCACTGGTAGAATTTTCCAATAACAATAGCTTCCATTCAAATATTCAGATGGTACCATATGAAGCGTTATACGGAAAGAGATGTCGTACACCAACCTGTTGGGATGACGTCGGTGAAAGAAAACTTGTAGGCCCAGAACTGGTGGAGGAAACGGTGGAAAAGGTGAAGGTAATCCAAAATCACATCAAAGCAGCTCAAAGTAGGCAAAAAAGCTATGCCGATAATCGAAGGAAGGATTTGGAATTTCAAGTCGGTGATCATGTTTTCCTGAAGGTATCTCCATGGAAGGGAGTCATGCGTTTTGGTAAGAAAGGTAAATTGAGTCCCATGTACATCGGACCTTTCGAAATTCTAGAACGAATTGGGGCTGTAGCTTACCGATTGGCAATGCCGCCAAGTCTCTCCAAAGTTCACGATGTGTTCCACGTATCTCTGTTGAGAAAATACATGCCTGATCCAACGCATGTACTCACCTATGAAGAATTAGAACTGGAACCTGATCTGTCTTATTGCGAAGAGACCGTCAGGATTCATGATACGAGAGAACAAGTACTGAGAAACCGGACGACGCGTATGGTAAAAGTTTTGTGGAGAAACCATAAGATGGAAGAGGCAACGTGGGAACCCGAGGAACTTATGATGAAGAACCACCCGAGTCTTTTCATGCGATAGTATTCTAGAAATTTCGAGGACGAAATTATTTGAAGGAGGGGAGAATGTAACACCCCAAGCTTCTACGGTACGCTTCTCTTTGAATAATGCGATAGCGTGTGTTGTACGCAACACCGAGTTCTAACAACTAATCAAACTAGCCGTTATGAATAGTAATACCTACTTTTTGAAATCATATATATTTTATATTTCAAAATGGACTTCATTTTTGGATTCGGAATATTGAATTTAGCCTAGGGTGAAATTTTGGTACTTTTCGGATAACTTTCATATTTTGATGAATAGTGAAAATTACTAAATTTTAATTAAAAACAACTTTTTTAATCAAAATAATTAATAGTGATAAATTATGAATTTTAGTAGTTTTAAAGTATATTTAGAATATATTTTTACCATTTAATATAATGTTGGTCATTGGACATAATTTTACAATTAAACCGAACATAAACAAGTGTCAATCTTTTGATAGTTATTACCTCTTAAAAACACGCTTTTTGTTTTGACAGCGGGAATTAATTTTAAATTAATTTCTGCCACTTCTGTGTTTTGAATTTAGAAAAATGGATTCCATATTTTTAATCAGGATGTCCAAATTGTGTAAATAGGTAACTTTTATTTTTATACATTTTGAATAATTACTGTGGTAAATATTTTATTTACCATGGTTAAGGGTAAATCCGGTAAATAAGGGTTAACAAATAATATTATAATAATACAAAATTACCCTAAAACGTGTCCTAACCTTATTGGTGGACACATACCCGACCATGGGCATCCTTGGGTCGATTTGGGGACCCCTTGGATCCACTTGTGTGTGGTAGGGACACATTATATTAATAAAGTTAAAATAAAAATAAAAATGGCATAAGCTTACATCTTTTAGAAGAACAATTTTTACATAGAGTTATACATGTTGAATTTTTTATTATAAATATTAATTAGAAAGATAAAAAGATTTCATACATAATTATATTTTATTTATAATTTTTAGACATCAAATAATTTAAATTATTAATGACACAATAATGATGCAATGTTTACCTCATTAATAAATCATTTAAATAAATAAGATTATAATGATTAAAATATTATCTAAAACCTGTCCAATTCTTATTGGTTGATGTTATTTAGAATATGAGTCATATTATCTTCGACCTCAATTATTTTTGGACCATTATAAACCGAATTTAATTATATTATAAAGTAATACTTTCACTCTTTCCTAAAGAGCCCCTCCTCTCCCTTATAAAAGGAGACCACTTCTACTCATTCCTCACACCTCTCAAGCCACTTGTCTCGGCCAAACTCTGCCCACATACTCTCCCAACTTCCCTCACTACAACCTAGAGGCCTTAGTTTGATCAGAAAGCCAACCTAAGGAGCCCTTTTGATCAAATCAAAAGTAAGAACCCGAAGAAGAGGTAATGTTTTCACCACCCCTTTTCAAGTTCCTTTCTTCTTCCACTTCTTCTTTCTTTGTTCTTACCATTATAAAATAATAACTCCAGTATCTCACATATACTGTGATGTTATTATAAATATGGTACAACCATATTCAGTATTCTATCCACCCTTTGAATAACATGTCACCATACGTGCGTACGTACGGCTTACCGTCTCCACGTCGTGGTGTAATTGTTATTCAATATATTATTATTTAGGTGGGTATAATAATGATATGTAATTCATGTAAATAATAAATATAACATGATAATTATTCTGTATATATGATATACTATCCAATTATATATTATTTTAATATCAAAATAATGATATTGTCGCTCGTGCGTACGTACGGACTACCGTCTCCACGAACGCGATGAGATTCATTCTCCGTCGTATCCATCCAAGTATAATTATCATTTGATGATTTAAAAATAATGTTTAGGGACATTATATCATTCTGTATATGAATAAGATACAACCTATCCATTAAAAACACGACTTACGTAACAAAACATATAAAAGAAAACGAGTAAGTTAACACCCAAAACAACGATAAATCTAAGATATTGTTAACAAAGCAATGTTAAAAGATCATATATGATATCATATGAATGTATATGATTCTTGTATAATTTAATAACAATTATTTCACCATTATACAGGAGGTTAACCTACCCCAACCAAGGAAAAGTACAAGGTAAGGGTTATTTCACAATCTCTTCATTATCCGAGGTTGTTTATACGTAATAATCTACTGGGATCTCGTTATCATCCACATCCATGTTTCTTCAAAATGTATTTCAAAACATTTTTAATATTTAAAAGAATATGGGTTAAAGTCATTTATACCCTTGTTTGACTTTTTATAATAGGTTTATAAGGTAATATTTCCATCGTTTTCCAAACAAGGTGCTTTTTAACCTTTTCGACAGAATTAAGGTAAGAATGTTTTTTTTAACTTATACAGCGGGTGCGGTTATTTTCCGCCGTTATAAAATATTCAAAGCTTTCCTTACAAGCTTATAAGAATATTTTAAAAGAAAATGTTTTATTTTATATGGATCTTAAATAATTTCAAAATAAAAGGAGATATTTCTTTAAAAAGAATTTTGATTTCATCTATGTCAACATCCTTTGATGGATTTTAAGATTATTTGAAATTGATTTATTATGATACAAAACTTCTATATTATATTGAAGGTTTTTTGATATTTTTGACTGTGGATGTGCTATTTTTATACGATTCATAGTTTATGGTGAAATTATTGACATTTCGTATGCTAGTTTTAATACGAATGTTTATGTTATGTTTAAACCTTTTCATATGGGAATGCATTGGACTTAATATGTGACGGGTGGAGCCCGCTATAGCTCCTCGATGCATCGATAGGTCTCATGAGACAAACTAGTGTCTTGGCACAAGGCCTTGACAAAATCTTATTTGTAGTCTTGGCACGAGGCCTTGACTATGTGGTTATGATAGTCTGGCATTATGCATTCCAACATTATGAAAGTGGTTGTTGATTTTTGCATGTGATTATTCGATTAGTAGAATATCCATGTGAATAAGTAAATGGAATTATTTCATTTTATTTATGCCATACCATGTTGAAAATTCATGTTTGAAAGGCTTTTGTTTTAGTTATACATTGCCTTAAATGTTTATTCTTATTTATGAAAGTTTCCGCTATATTGTTATCCTTACTGGGCATTTGAGCTCACCCCTTTTCTATGTTTTATTTTTCCCAGGATGTGAAGAAGTAAGTTATGAATGACCTGCAGGGATATTATGAGGGGATAATAGTGTGGATTGTGGAAACATTATGTTGTTGTATTAGTTTTTCATTTTATGATGTAATGTAAAACTTATGAATATATCTAGTGTTTCCAAAGCTACTAAACCAATCGGTCTTTCGAGATTTGATCTTTCTTGTGATCATGCCAATGTTATGTAATTAATGCACCGACTCTGGGTAACTGGGGTCGGGGTGTTACATTGGATCAGGTAAGAAACATATTGGTGTTTCAATTATGAAAATAGGCATTGGATCTGGTTTTTTGGTCAGTGAAGGTTTTTATTCATCTACATAATTTTTTCATGCAGTTGGAAGCATAAAAAATGGGTAATAGTGATATAAATGAATGGTAGAACACTTATTTTTGAAAGGTGGTATTGTAAGGGTTAGGCCCATTTTGATGGTTCGATAGTAGAAGATATAGATCTTATAGGAAACTGGTGTCACTACACCTGTAGGGTTTATAATTCTTTTTGAATGGTGAGTCAACTAGAAGCAAGGTAATTTATATACTCGAAGGTTGTGAAAACAAACCCAATGATAATTTTGGATGGTTTGAATCAAAATACATGCAACATGTTACTCGAAGGAGACATTGGAAGTAAAGTCGAAGCCATGTAAAGTCGAGTCAAGGATAATCTTCTAGGAACAAAAGGTCCTTCCCTAGAAGGTACATTTTTAGAGGTTCCATAAATTCCATAAGTGAGAGGGGGTGGATATCAATGCAACCAAGTGTTTTCTAGACCATATAAATTTTTGGAATATTGACTATGGGGCTCTAGCAACCCAATGTCTATAAGGGGATCAATTATATGTTATAGAAAACTAAAGGTTGTAGGAGTGGTGGTTCTATCCAGTCAAGGGGAAAAAGTAGGAGTGTTTCATAATCTCAGTTCATCTAAATATAACTTTGAAGATTAGCTAAATAATGGAAAAAGATGTTTCATAAAGCATGGGACTCATGTTATGGGATTCATAATTATGGTTTAATGTGGAAAAGGTTTCCAAATCTGAAAGAAGGATTCAGAAGGGTGGTGCCATGTTGTAAAAGCATATTACTATAAGATAGAGTCAGTGGCATGGTTGTTATATGGATATAGAAGAGTGAAGGTATGATAAAAAATGTACATGTTAGGGGATCTCACAAGATCCATTGTACAACTAATTACATTCTTTAAAAAAAGTGGTATGCTAGTATAGGTGTTGTCCCTGAAACCACAAATCTAAGGAGCATCAAAACCTTTTTCAAGATGATCCATGAATGATGAAGTGGATTGTATGATGGTCTAGTATATGAGAGGTTGTGTATTGATGGATGTTTTGAAATATATGCTAGGTGAGATTTCAACTAGTTTGAGGAGACTATCCTAGAACCACTAAATGGTGACATACAACATATATCCATTTGGTTAGAATCATTTATAAGGTCTATAGGGAATCCATTTTTTTGAAACATATCCTGATGGTGTTTTCATGCAGCACACTCCATAAATTTCAGATTATGATGTTTTTGGTTTAGGATTATACATGTTTCAAGGATATTTCATTATGTTTGGGGAAAAAACTTCCAAAGATACTCTATAGTCCATAAAATGGACATTTATTATTTTCTCATTAGTAAAGTCTTCAATGAAGTAAAAAAAATCCATTATAAAGCTGGAAGATATAAAAATCAAGTCCAGGTCATCTGTTATCTTTCAAAGGTTGGTGATGAAGACTTTACTGGATTCTAAATCAATGAAAAAATTGTCAGAAGATCATCAGAGAAATGGAAGGATCTTCAAAAAGTTATTAGGTCCTGAATGGACTGGAACTGAGGCTAGATTTAGTGGTAGAAAAAGTTCATGTATATCTTAGTGATGTTGATGAAAAATTTCAATGGGAGTTTATTTACAATGAAGTCTGACATTCCAGTTGTTAAAGGTTTGAAGAGAGGTTAGTTATATTATCATGGCTAGAGTTTGATGTACCAGATTGCTATTGAAATATATGGAAGCTAAGTGGAAGAATCTTCATATGAAAAATTTACTAGAATGAGTATATCCATGGATATTGTATACAACATAGTCACATGAATGGACTTCAATTGTTTCTGATGTAAATTGGTCTTGTTTTCTTCGGGAGAAATTCAATGGAGGGATTCATATGAGATTATGGTTTGGGGGACTAAGAAGTATTTCTTCAATTGGGCCAGGATTATTATAAGTGGCATGAAGAAGAATCATGTGGGAACTAAAAATGTTGCATGGTAACTGAACGATGGCACTATGGAAAAAGAATGAAAATTTTATTAGAGTGGTAGATTTTTGGAATTGACTTACAAAAAAATTCTCAAGTTGGTGATTTTTTGTTTTTTCATTATGGTAACTATATTCAGGTCAACTATTGAAAAATCTAGACATTAAGTCACCTAATTTTATGCTTGGTAAATCCATATGGAGACAATACATGTTTTTCATGGTACATCCAAATTCATGCCAGTGGAATCCTTCACCGGACACAACTGAATGGAAAATGTTCAACAGATATGACAGGGACAGTTGAATGAACAATATTCAGTGAATGGAGCATGCTAATGATATAGGAATGATAAGGATGGATTAAGGTGGATGGGATACACCCATGGTCTGGAACAAGTGTCTGGGCATCAAGGAATCACCACTTAGGAATAATTTCACCCACAAACAATTAATTAAAACAACAACAGAAAACAAATAAAATTTCATCATAACCCATCCGTACATTGGATGTCCACACCAAAGGAAAATAAAATAAACAGAAGCAACATAGTATAAAGGTATAAAAAATGAAACACATTAATTAATCTCTCCACTACCCCAATCTCCCTCCCCTACAAAGAAAACCATGAGCTGCCTCTAGTGCCCTTCCAGCCCCCTTCGCAGAATATAACTACCCTCCATCCATAAAAAGCGGTAAAAGGCCTAAGTGGCTGACGTGACAATGAAAATAAAATAAAAACTAAACTACAACATACCTATCTCCTATGACTATACAAGTCACCACCCAACATATAAGAACCACAACACCCAATGGGTCAAATCATGTTCCTGCAAGCAAGGGGGAAACAGATCCAAGTTTCAAAATGATACTATCAAATAGTACATTCCTATTAATTAATAATTACTCTTCCTATTAATGGTATGTAATAATTTTGGCTCAAGTTTCAGTTTAGTTTGGTTTTGTTCGATACAAGTTAGTTTGAGAAATTTTCATTAGATTTAGTTCATCTTGTTTTTGTTTATATTATCTTGGAAAATTTCATTCATTTGGGTTCTAATTGATTTAGTTTGATTACATTTGGTTTATATCAGTTTGGTTTAGTTAAGTTTAGTTCATGTTGGTTACAATCATATAAGTTTGAATTCATTATATTTGGTATAATTTGATTCATCATTTTTAATATCAGATTACTTCAAGTTATTTTAGTTTGACTTGGTCCAATTTAGTTTCATTAAATTTTTTCATATTTGAATTATATTTTCTTGATTTTTATCATTCTAGATCTATTTTTCCTGATCGAATTTACATTTATACCAGTAAGGTTCGATTATTTTGTGAATGTTTTTTTTAAATGTTTCATTCTATTTTTTATTTGGTTTTATTCTATCCATTGTTGGTTTGTATGGTGCCACTTTATTTAGTTCAACTCATTTTGGGTTTACTCTTCATAATCTTATTTGGTTTGGTTTCCTGTGGTTCATCTTGGTTCATTATGTTTGATGCAATCCTAATTGAGGCAGGTCAGAAGAGGTCTAATTGAGGCAGGTTAGGGGGTATTTTACACTATTATGACCTAAGAATAAATGACATGCAAATTTTTTCCCATATAAAAGGATGTATAAAGTTCCATTTCATTTTATGGATGAACATAAGAAACATATCACCTTTGGTTATATGGGGTATCTACAGAGGTACTATAGAAATGTTAATGTGAAAATATAGATTTGAGAGTGAGCTTAAACATGGGAATCATGTTGTATAATATAAAGGATAATAATTTTGAGGTATGTTTGGTCTTTTATATATGATTGGGATATATTTTGACTAAGGAAACCAAGTTTAAGATGTCATATTTTTTTATAGAGTATTCATATTCCCTTAAATTCTTGAGGGAGCTTAAACATGGGAATCATATTGTATAATCTAAAGGATAATAATTTTGAGGTAAGTTTGGTTTTTTATGTATGATTGGGATATATTTTGACTACGAAAACCAAGTTCAATATGACACATATTTTTTTTGTGTGTAGAGTATTCCTATTCCCTTTAATTCTTGAGTGAGTTTCATGGGATGATTTTTCTGGTTATGTCGAGATGGGATAATGTACAGTGGTTTTCGTGTAATTTTGAAATTTTGGTGAGTTAGTATTGATGAAACAATGATATAGGAAGTATTATGCTGAAGAAAACTTCTTTAGTACCTTTATAGTATAATTTCTATGATCGGTAAATCATGATGAATGTAGAGGGTGGAATGTGTAACAATCTCAGAAAGTTGGTGATTGTGGTGTCGCTTTGAATATCATAATAGAATAAAGTGAATTATATATTGTTTCTAATCAGACATTAGATTTTTAAGTTGGTCAATGGAATTTAGGCAAAGTCAGATTCTAGTGTAATTGATGAAAGGTAGTTTTAGTGAATAGTCCATGTACACCCCAAAATTTGAATAATGTTAAATGTCATTAACAGAGTGAGGTAACCTTTATAATGAATGATATTTTTTACAATAGATCGGGTCTTGATCAGGAGACTATAGATCAAGTTTAGATAATCAAGAGATTCTTGGGTGTAGTTTTGAGTGGATGAATGATTTTTAGAGACCGTGGATGTCATCTCTTAAAGATTGATGTCATCAATCAGGTACTTATATATATTTCACCTCATTTAACACATCATGTCTTGAGAGGAGAAGAAATGTATAATTATATAGTTTATAGGACTATCAAGGTTTCATGGGAAGAAGGTATAGTGGTGTGTTTAAAAGTTCTTTTCAAGTGTAATTGATTGCATCAAGGTATATTTGGAGTTGAATGAAATATTTGTGAAGTGATTAGTGTATATTTTATATTATAGAGAGATATATTTAAAATAAAATATAGTATATATAGATCAAGCACAATTGTATAATGGTTTTATCTAGTATAGTACTGAGAAAAAATAGCAGCATCAGATCCCAGTAGAGAATTGGGTCACTAGAGATGTGAAACATTGTTTCTTGATAATGAGAATTCATATATTGGTGAGTATGAAATGACTCCCATTAAAGAGTATTGGTGGAATATGAAAAAATAATGGAACTCAATGAAATTGGATCTGATTGAATTTGAATGATTGTAATTTACACCAGGGGAAGAAATATTTTTCAATTCATGGGATACTTAAATAGAGATTTTTGATGTAGAAATATGGGTATAAAATACCCATATTGATATTTTGACTATTATGGAGTTAAAATCCATTAGGTGGGTTACAAAAAAACACACACTGGAAGCACAATAGGATACTATTGGGAGTCTAGTAGGTTGGTAGTAGAATTGTGCCAATACCCTTGCTATTAAGAGATTGATGAAAGATAATCAGGATATTTCCAGGGGACCACTAGGAATATAGTGGAGATTCCCAACCCCTGATTTATTTTGGGGGTATTATAGTCATTTATGGAAAAAATTTCAGAAATATTTGGTCCCTTCGTTATTTCCCAGAATTTCCACAAGTAGTGGATACTCCCCCTCCATTTTCCCTCTTCCCTCTTTTTCTTGGACTCACTCTACACTTCACTTCCATCATCCAATTTAAGAAATTTCTAAAGGTATAAGATATATGAAACAAGTATAAGATAATACCTAATATATTCACCATTATTTTAATAATCTAGAATGTGTTCTACATAAATTTTCTAATTTGGGAATTATTGAATGATTCATTAACAACTCCCAAATGATGATAAAATGGTCGATGAAAATGGATGAGTTAAGTAATAATGTTATATTGTAGGTGGTTAATAACATATTATACAATTTTTTTTTGTGTGATTTGGTTTATTACATGTGTATTAGGGATATGGGACCTGAATAGATACCATTAGGGTTCAAATTTGAGTGATAGATTAGGTAGAATATATTAGGACTGAAACAAACATTCTATACATGGTTGGTAAATTTTAGGATTAATGTACATCCATTTTACCATGTAATTTTTTTGGTACTTAAATATTATGAACTCTAAATGGATGTTCAGGTGTGATATAAATCACAAGAGATCTAGGGTGGTCACTTGTGAGCTAGTTAGAGGGGTCTAGTGAGTGTACACCTTGTGATGGTTGGTTTAATCATAGGTTTACCTTTTGGGTTCTTTCAGTAAAGGAGTGGAAAAATTATATAGACCTTGAAATATCTTTTAATGGAAAAATTAGGTGTTGGGAATGGGAATAACAATGAAAAACCTTGTTAGGCTTAGTGTAACCATGTGTTGTGACCATATTAAAGTATACTAGTGGGTTAACACATAGAGGATGGTTTATCAAAACCTGAAGTGTTAAAATGGTTTGTGAGAAATAGAATTACTAATTATTTGATCAACTATTTTATCTCAAAGACATGTAAGAGTTTGACTAAGGTTCTATGTGACCAAATGTGGTGATCCACCAAGTGTATAATTGGGTCAATAATAATTTTATCTTAGTTTAACATAGTTAATCCCATTCCCAACACCCAATAACATGGTGTCCCTAAAATTCAAAAAATTATTAAGAGAATTATAGAACAAATCTGAACTAAAAAAATCCTATTGAAAAAATTGGCTTAAATATACTCAAACGTCCAAAAATGATAACATGAAATAGTTGGCTACATGGAATTTAGATGCAGAGCATACTAAGACATCATTTTTTAAACTTATAATAAGGAAAATATATTTTGAAACTTATATAGCGTATCATCATTTCATTACTAAAAAATTATAATGGAAACAAACAATATATTAAGAGAAACCAAAAAATAATTCATTTTTGTAAATTGGGTTTTTAATTTAAAATATGTATTTATAAGATCTAGTACTTGGGTAGATACCAAAATTTAAGTATATTCCTATACATTTCATCAAGATACAATAGTAGATAGGATAACTGACAGATGAAGGACATGCTCATTTATTCCTGTACATTTCAGTAGATGGGATAGATAATAGATCAATGAAGTATTAAAAAATGACATTCTATAATTTATTAGCTATCACATCCAGAAAAATAAATGGGCAGATCCTCCATTGAAATTAATAAATATCAACAACACCAAGTATTTAAAAAATTGATAGTGTATAATAGTATACAAGACATTAAATAGGTAGTTTATAATGGCATAGAGTATTAAATGGCATTGTATAACAGTACATAATATTAAATGACAGTGAATAACAGTAGAAATTAAACAAATGACAGTGTATAAGAGTAGACAGTATTAAATGAAATTGTTTAACATTAGACATTAAAAAAATGATAGTGTATAATAATATATAGTTTTAAATTATAATTTATAATAGTATAAATAAAGTATGCATTCATTGAAAAAAATAAAACCTTCAAGAGAGTAGAGTAGTTATGAAAAATCTATTGGCAGATTTTCTTTTCATAAAAAGAGACCCTTGATGATACTGACAGTGAGTCTATTTCAAGCAGGAAGATGTCAATTATTGTGCAATCTGTGATGAAACCGAATATCACAGATCAGAGAAAATAAGAAAATTTATATAAATTAATATACTATAAAAAAAATCAAATTAGAAATATGCATAAGGGTTGAAATTACAATTTTAATAAATAGAAACAGTCAACACCTAATAACTACTTGCGGTTAGAGACACCAATTAGATAATCAAATATCAAAACCTTAGTTATCTTATCATATGTATAAATATCATGAAAAAATAGGGAAAGGGAAGAATAGTCACATGGGTTTAATAAGGGTCTTTTACACTTCATAAAATCATTTTAAGTGAAAAATAGACCATTAAAAATATAACAATCATGATTCTGAGCTACATTACCAATTTCTTTAAATCATTTAAAATCTCATTTCAAACATCTCTTAAAAACCAATCATTTCAAAACATACTGATATCCATTTAAAAAACACCCTGATTATCCAAAAAAACTAGGAAATGAACATTTATCCTAAAACCCCCATGTTTTCAAATGGAAGATATAACCCCAATGTATGTAAAAAAATTTATGAGCTCATTGGGCCAAATGTCAAAGGTACCCCATGCATAGTAGAGTAAATATTAGGGAGAAACTCATCTGATGGATAATTCCTTTGAGATATATATCTGTAGAAAAATAATAATAATGAGATATAAACATGTATGTACTCAATGTTTGGTATAAATATTAAAAATATACACATACAATAGTGATCATGGGTATCATCCCTTCTTCTCATATATCCTACTCATCACGAGCAATCTTACTTTTTATAAATTCTTCATAATCACACATGATCTATGAAAAAATATTCAGTAATTAACTTAAATAGAAACAAATATGATTAATTACTAAAATAATTTTCAAATTTTTAATAAAAAAAATAAAAAATGTAAATATTATAAGTTAAATAATATTATTTTTTTCAACAACACTTGTGGTTTGAAATCATTCTTAACAGTTAATGTGATTTGAACATCATATCCAAGACTAGAGTGATCGCCTACATAGATATTTTATAAGGAAATATCATATTGAATTCCATAAAAATATATCGATATATTATTTTAAAAATTAAACTAAAATAGGTATTTAATGGTTTAGTTACATAAAAAAACATGTTCAACAAGATATTTCAATATATACAGTTCTTCAATTTCAAAATAATGATCTATTTCAACCACTGTAAATCTATATTTATCAAAATTAATTGTTTTTCAAATAAATATATAAAAAAAACTTGTATTTTATCATAAACAATAGACCTTGAGAGTAAGGGAATGGGAAAACCTACCTCGAATCAATGACACATGAGCTAAAATGCATCGCCTCAGATGGTGGATGGCCAAAAAACCAATAATAAACTACCATAAACCCTAAAACCAAAAAAAACCACAAAAATTAGGTCAACGCCTTGAAATAGGGTTTGACCAAACCAAACATTACAATAAGGAAGGAGAAACCCGCAAGGAAACAGGGAAAAGGAACTGGAGACCAAAGATTGGTGAGCAAAACTACTAAGGATTTAAGCATTAATGGGGAGGATGGAAGCCAAACTTGGAATGACGGAATCAGAGGTAAGTGGATCATTGAGGTAGGGTTTCAGATTTGAGTAGGATAACCATGATGGATGATAGAGGAATCAGGGGAGAAGAGGGTTGGTGGGAGAGAGGATAGGGTTCACACCGAGGATGCACACGATGGATAATCGGGGGGGAAGGTTTGTGGGTGAGATGAGGGTTTGCGGTGGAGAAGAGAATTTGTGGGGGGGGGGGCAGTGTAAAGTAGAAATACTAGGGCTCAGGATGAGAGGAGGGGAGTGGTGAGTGGAAGCAAGCAGGTAATGGCGTTGTTAGGGGAGGCAGGGTGCGGTGTTGTCAGGATGGGAGAAGGGGATCATGAGGGGGAGTCAGGATGGGAGAAGGGGAGCATGAGGGGGAGCACTAGTTTTAGAAAAATTTGGGAGGCCCTATTCCAATAGTTTTTAATAACTGTTGGAATAGGGATGGATATCCCAACGGGTTTTACACAACTATTGGGACAGACTTCAACATAATACCTTATTCCAACGTTTTGGGAAAACCATTAGGATAGGGTCATGGGGATAACTCCTATTTCCAGTGGTGTGTTAAAGATGAGTCATTTTATATGACCATAAGGGTATTAGGAGCTACATTCTACCAAAAATATCTTCCAAAAGTTTTGAACTTTGGAATAATTGTTTTGGGAACCTTAGTGGAAAAAGTGTGAAGATTCTAGTAGATAGAGTCATATTGAAGCTGAATCATTCAGAATTCATAAGATGCGAGAGTTTTATACTCAATAAACAATTTAAGGTGTCTTATAATCTTCTTAAAAGGATAATTTTTTTTGGAAGCTATAATTTGTTCATATAGTTGTTTGGGGACCTACCCTAGTTCATTCTTATAGAATAGTTAGGTACTTTATTACCTTAATTTACAATTCCACAAGAAAAGTATGGGTAAGAATTTTGAAACATAAAAGTAAATTTCTTGGAATCTTTGTTCAATGAAAGGATATAGTGGAAAAATAAACTAGAATATTAGACAGTAGTGGTGAATTTACAGAAAGGATTTCATTAAATTACTATAAGAAAAGGGGAATTAAATAAGAGAAGACTATTCTAGGAACACCTAAACAAAATGATGTTGCCTATAGAATTAATCAGACATTGATGGAGAGGATAAGAAGTATGGTGTTACATTTTGGATTCCCTAAGTAGTTTTAGGCAGAAGGAGTGATAAAAAAACTTACTTAATCAATAGAAGTCCATCTAAACCAGTTATACAATAGTTACTAGAAGAAATTTGGTTTGGAAAAGTTCTATAAGTTTCTCATCTTAGAGTTTTTAGAAGTTTATGCCATATGCAGTTTGATGACAAAGAAAGAGATAAAATTGAAGCTAAATATTGTGAACACTTCTTATTAGGTTATTGATATGAAGACTTTATTTTTTTACTTTGGGATGATGAAAAGAAGAAAGTTTTTAGAAGTCGGAATGTTCCATTCAATGAGAAAATATTGTAAAAAGTTTAGAACTTGAAGGAGAAGGATGTTGAGGATAAATATTCAACTTTAATTCAAGTTAATCTAAATGGTGGTTCCAAAGGATCAAATTTTATAGAAAGTTAATATGTCATGAAATATATTAGAAATTCTCATATTTCAGAAGGAAGTACAGAGAGAAGCACATAAAGTTTGGAAGTTCATCTAGTAGAAGATATATCTAAAATCTTAGGAACTGGGGAAGCTTGGTAAAGAGTTTCAGAAGGTGAAGTTCTAGAAGTAACAATTCCAGAAGAATTTGAATCAAAATATAATTTTTAAAGATCTTAAAGGATCAGATGGACAATTTAGAGGTATGAATTTGATTTGAGTTTCTTACTTTTAATGGATGCAGGATAAACAGAGAGTTCGGAATAAGTGACTACTCTAGATGATTCTGGAAAGTGGGAGTTAAAAATGTATGAAGAGTTAGATTCACTGTGAGTGAATAACACCTAGGAGATAACAAAATCAACACTTTGGAAGAAAATACTTGAGAACAAGTGGGTATTACAGTTGAAATAATAGGCTAATAGAAGGAAGAGATATAAATAAAGGATGATTGTGAAATGGTTTTATCAGAAAGAAAGTATTGAATTATCTAAGATATTATCTATAATAGTAAAACATACTACCATCCAAACTATTTTAATTTTGGATACTTATCGAAATTTGTACCTTGAGAAAAATGGATATGAATATGGATCTTCTTCATAGGGATTTATAGGAAGAAATTTATATGAAACAACCTATTGGTTTTATGGAAAATCTGAATCAGAGCTTGGTGTGCAAACTAAGAATAATCCTTTATGGTATGAAATAAGCACCGAGGTGTTGGAACTAAAAGTCCGATTCCTTCATGTAAGATAAAGGTTTCACATAAAGTAATTTTGATCATTTTTTTTACCGAAAGGATTTCATAATAAATGAATTCATTATCTTAGTTCTATATATGGGTGATATGCTGTTGGTGGGTATTAATTCAGTTGATGCGAAAATTGAAGAGGATCTATCATGAAAGTTTGAGATGGAAGATATTGGTGATGATAATAAGATTCCGATAATGAAGATTGAACATGATAGGAAAACAAGAATTTTGGTTTTATAATAAAGAGATTACATCTAAAATATCATTAATATATTCAAAATGAGTGAATGTAAAGCAGTTTCAACTCCTCTCACTGGTCACTTTAAACTTTCAAAATATCAGGCACCACGAACAGAATAAGAAATGAAGTACATGACCAATATTACTTATACCTCAACAGTCATAATTTTAATGTATGTTATGGTGTTTACACATCCAAAAAGTTCTCATGTAGTGGGATTAGTCTTCTAATTTATTGAAAATTATGAGAAGTTTCATTGGGAATCTATTAAGTGGATAAATTGGTATCTCAAAGGAACATAAGATACCACTCTTTTATTGAAGATGAAAATATGTTACTTGGGTTTATAGATATATACTTTAGAGGTGATTTCAATCTCAAAAGGTCATAACCATGTATGTTTACACTTTCAGAGGAACCACGACTAGTTGGATGTATAGGCTATAATTGATGATTTCACTTTCTACAATGGAAGTAGAGTATGTGGATGTTACAGAAGCAAGAGAGGAGATGGTATGGTTGAGGAGTTTAGTTGAAGAGCTAAAATGTATCTTGGGGAAAGGGTTTCTAATATAGGATAGTCATAGTGAAATTCATTTTTCTAGGGATATAGTGTTTCATTCAAGAGATAAACACATCGATATGATGTACCATTACATCTGAAAGATGTTGTAAGAGGGTGAGTTTGAGTTATAGAAGGTAGCTGGGAAACAAAATCCAATATATATGTTTACCAAGAGTTTAAGTCTATAAATAATGATCCAATATAAATAATCAGTTGGGATTGGGTCAATATAAGGAGGTGTAGAATATTTGTATACAATAGATCGAAAAAACTTTTTTCAGAAGTTGAAGGTAGCGTCATGGTGTCTTCTTTGAAGAAGTATTCAAGTGGGATATTGTTGGGAATGTGTGAGGCCCTCTTTAGAGAAATTAATCCAATTGAATGAAAGGAGTGTTTCTAAAATATATTCAGTTTTTTGAAGTGGTCACAATGGCTGTGTTTTTTCTTTAGTGTTTAAGAAGGATATTTTTTAGGGGGTGTCTCTAAAGGGTCTTTTTCCAATTAGTTCAGTGAATGGAATTATTTTTTCAAAAGTTCAGTTGGGATTCTTTTATTTGAAATTTGGGTATGTTTAGTGTACTATTGTAGAGGTTACTGTTTTACTAAAGGAAAGCAGTCACATTGAGGATTGTTACAGGAGATCGACAGTAGGAACAATGGAACATATGAATTCTTGCATTTCTTAGAGGTTGGTGTAATAGAACGACTGAAAGTTACTCTCTATAAATAGAGGATGGGGACACCTTTGTTTTAAATGTAATTGATACTTAGTGAAATTGTGATTACTTGTTTCTAGTAATCCAGAGTAACTCATTATTCACTAAGTTGTCAGGTTTTTTATTTCTGGAGAAATGAAATGCTGCAAAGTTTTTCCTATAGATTTAGGACTTACACTCCAAACCATGTAAATCCAAAGTGTTCTTTTCTTTATTATATTTACTTTCACTGCATGGATGTTTATTTATTTATTGGAGTGAATAGGGTTGAATGTTTTTTGACTTAGTATAGTTTTTTTAAAAGGTTGGGGCCGAAGCCTCAATTTATTATTTAAAGAAAAGACCTCTTTAGACTGGGTAGAGGGTGACCCATTACATAGCCCAAAGGCCCAAGGCCAAGTGGCCTGAATACAAGGTTTGAAAGCCCATTTTTTGGCCCAAAGGACCCCTTAGTGAATAGTACTGCTACAGTACCCGCGCTGCTATAGTACCTGCTACAGTACCGCCACCGCTACAGTACCTGCTACAGTCTCTCCGCCGCTATAGTGTCGCTGCTGCTACAGTTCCACGACTGCTACAGTACTGCTACAGTGTCCTGCTATAGTGCCCCCTACTACAGTACTGCTACAGCCCCCCGGAAATTCACCCCTGCCCGGATTTGGTCCTGGGTCTTTTGGATGCCAAGCAGGAGGTTGTACCACTAGAGTACAAGATCGTTGGAATTTTAACTTAGTATAGTGATTTGGGTGAACATTGTTTCTTCCATGTTCCAGAACGTTAAGTTTAGAGAGTTCTATCTAGGATCTATTTCCGCTAGGTGATTCTAAAATAGTTTCTTCCAATTGTTTATCAGAAGGAAAATGCGAGGAGGAATTATCAATAATTACATGTTACTCAAATAAGAATAACCATTAATTTCCTTAGTCTAATTCAGTCAATTACCCATATGTATTTAAATCATCATAAAAGTTGATAAATCTCATATTGGTTGAGCTCTAACCGATGACATGATTAGTAGCCTAACTAACCACCCCTGATTAGATAATCCTCAAGGATTTCATAACAAAGGTATCAAAGTATGAAGGTTATCATGCTAGGTATCTTACCAACCTTAGATAATGGAGATTCATAATAAGCATACACCCCAAAGTATATCAATGACTGTATAACATTCCTTGTGATATAATTTAGCAAGTTAGTCTAAATAATAAGTCTCGACTTATTATCTCTTGAGTTTATTCTTTGCATCTTGTATAAAACTCTTTGTATTGAGTACAATATTCTACCCATAATAATATTATCCTATCATCACAGTATATAATACCCCATGATGATCATTGATTAGGGACAATTCAAATTCATACTTTGAGGGGATATTATCATTCCACTGTTTATGTAATATAAACTACAACACACATGAATTAATATTGAACGGATATCATATTTATTATAAAATCATGACACATTTTACAACTATTACATCCAATATCACATATATATTATACAAATAGATTCAATATGGCCCTTATTATTTTATTGTGCCTATGGTTTTGTCAATGGATCTACTACATTCTCCTTTATAACCACTCAACTGATCTTTACATCACCCCTCTCAATGTATCTCGAATGGGATGGTACTTGTGAAGTATGTGTTTGTTCCTTTGGTGAGACCGAGCTTCCTTAGCCTAGAAAATTGCTCCATTATTGTCTATATAAATCTCTATTACTCCTTCAATGCTAGGAACCACCCCAAGTTTTGTTAGGTTAGAGAAATGGAAAGAGGAGGGGGGGGGGGGGGTGAATTTCCTTTTTAAAATAAAACCATTAAATAAAATTGATGTTATAAAAGATATGATGATGTAAAGAAAGTCATCGATATAATCAAAGTAAAGTGCTGTAGAAATTAAAACAATGTGAATGTGTTATAGAAAGTAAAGTTCATAAATTAAATAGACACATGTAATTTGGTAAAGAAGTTTGGTAATAGTACCTGAAGGTACCTCTACATATCCTCCCCATAATAAAAATAATGAGGTTCAATATAATAAAACACTTCATTTGAATGGGAACCAAGAAACCAAAAACATTTGGTTTTAATGGAAACTAATAACCTCAAAAACACTTTATTTTAATGGAATAACAAGAATCTCAATCCCTTGTTTTGAAAGGAGAACCAAGAACCAAAACCCTTGGTTTAAACGAATAACCAAGAACCAACTAAATAGAGGGAGAAGATAAATAGATGACTTTATTGATTGCAATCCCTTTACAATGCACAAACTTTACTCTCTCTTGAAAGAATTAGAGCAAGATAGAAATAGAGAGAGATAAGAATAAGAAGTGAGTTTGAAGGGGTTTTACAAAAGGATTAATAAGAGGAGATGTAAATAAGCACAAAATATGTGAACACGAATTTCATTGGTTCTTTGGATAAAATCTTTTAAAAAAACACCCTTCATGATTTCGTGCCTTGATATACCCATTTAATGAAATCTTGATCTCCCCTTGAAAGATGAAAGATGATAACTGTAAGATCTTGGGAGATATTGAGAGAATTTGATCAGCTTCGATCTTTGAGAGTGATTTGAAATTTTCACTTTGATTCAGTGGAAGTGGAATGAGAATTGAGGATGCCCTAATATCCTTTTATAGCCTCTATAGGGTGTCACAGTCTGTAACATCCCAGTTCTGAAAGCTGCCCAGAGGCACCCCAAACCCGGTTGGTCACATTGCCTCAAGCGCATTTCCCCGAACGCCAGAGGCTGCCGACTAGCAGCGAGGGCCTTGGGTGTGATAGTGGGGAAACTATACCCTCATTGGCAGAGTAACACAATAAAAGTAAGCAGATATACAATAGCAGAAGCAGTAATAATGGCATACAACAGTAAACAATGGAAGACTAGAAATAAGAAACTGCAGGAGAACATACATAAATGATGCATGATACATATGTCTAGGAAAATAGCCAAACAAGTCACAATTATGGAATAAAAAACAAAACCCAAGTACAAAGAAAAGTAGTAAACAACTCTACAACATCACAAGCCTAAGCTTGGTTCCATGCTCTCCAGCTCTAAAGTAGTCAAGCACCTGAAGTAGAAGGGTGCTTTCCCTTATCTATACCCGCAACAATATAATCTGTTTGGGCCCAAAAGCATGGTCCAAATAGGGTGTGAGACTAAATGCCAATAGGAAACCACCACGAGATATGTTCCTAATAGTCCGTGAATATATGGCAGGTAATAAGTAAAATGAAGTAGTAAACAAGGAAGTACTCAGTAGTAAACAATTCACAGTTTCAAAGCATTCAGTTTCATATACTAAGCAACAAATAATCAAAGTAGGTAACCCTCTGGCCAGTACTCACGACCTCACCCCTATGGTTCAACCAAACAATATAAGCAAGAATATAACACAACAGGTAACCCTCTGGGAAGTACTCACAACCTATCCCCTCTGGTCCCACCTAGCAACACAAGAAACCCTATGGGCAGTACACTCAGTCTAACCCCTCTGGTTTAGCTTAAGCATAGACTCTCTGAGGAAGCACTCACTGTCAATTCCCCCTATAGTCTCGTATCGGTACTAAAGGCGCTCTGGGGAATCACTTACATCGCATTCCCCCTGTGGCCCACGTCGAGGAACTAAAGACACTCTGAGGAAGCACTTACTTTAATTCCCCCTGTGGTCTCGCATCGTATGTAGAAAAGACACTCTAGAGAATACCTTATGTCCATTCTCTCTATGGTCTATACACTATGTTCTCACTGCCCTATGTAAGTCAAGAAATCCTAGAAACACGTATCAGCCAAAGTAACCCTCAATAACTACTTGGCTAGCAATATACATCATAACAACATGGAAGATAAGAAAATCACTCCATCCTAACAATACTAGGCATGGTAAGTAAACAACCTAATAGGAAAACAAGTCCAAATGGTCAACATAGGAAAACATGCATGGGAAAACAATTCCAAAGCATAACAATTAACCCTATTCACATTCAATTTACCTCTACTCAAGCATACAAGCATAGCAGGAAAACAATAGGGCTAAAATAGTAAAGACGCAATACCCCGTTCATGGGTATTGGCGATTTTTCACATATAACTCAAAGATTTTCAACATAAATACACAAACCACCTACCTTGATGTTGGGAGATTGTTATACTCTAGCATCGGCCCTTGGATTGAACTAGGATGCGGTAGATCTACAAAAATGTCTAAAACATTCAACCCATGATATCTCACGAGAGAAGAGAAATCAGAAGATGGTTTTCAAGACGAAGAGAGAACTCACCAATGCGATTCCAACGACACCTACAAAGTTCAATTTGGGGAACGGATGCTTTCTCGGGGGCTTGATAAATATCCACGCCGTACAGACGCTCTCGGATGAACTAGGTCAAGAAGAGATGTGTTCTGTCTGTCAGACGCAACCCCGATATATTTAATGAAAAAAAGAAAATACACGGCGTGTACTTTTGAAGTACACTGAATGTACTTTCCCTTATTGAGCCCCACTTTAGGTGGCCTCCAGGTCACCACACATGGCCGTGTGCAAGGTTTCTACACGGCCAGCACACGACTACCCGCGGTAACCAAGCACACGACATGTAGTTCAAAAATTTCCCGAAACTCATATTTTCTCAAAAACTCTAGAAAAAAGAAAAGCATACCTGAAAAGAAGATCCAGGTTCTTACAAACTTCCCCCTTAAAGAAATTCATCCCCGAATTTCCCTAGCATGGCGGAATAGAAGAAGAAACCCCGAACAGATCCGGCCACTACGATCGTACATCGACCTCCCTCTCCCAAGTCTCATACTGTACTCGCCCGTGCTGCTATAGCACCTGTACCAGAATAATAGACTGGCCACGGAGTACCTTCGTAATTCGATCAATAATCTGGATAGGATGCTCCTTGAACGATGCATCCACCTCCAACTCAACTTCCTCAGGTTGGGAAGTATGAGATGGGTCTGAGAAGTAACGTCAAAGCTGAGAAATGTGGAAAACGTCATGCATAGCCTGGTACCTCTGAGGTAACTACAATCGATAGGCAATCGACCCAACTCTCTCCAACACCTCAAATAGCCCGACATACCTCAGTGAAAGCTTACCCCATTTCCTAATCCTTCTATGTCCCAACCTCGATGTGACACATAGGAAAACCTGATCCCTGACCTCAAACTCCAGAGGGCATATCCGTCGATCAACATAAGACTTTTTTCGAGAGTATATAGTAGCCATCCTCTTCTAAACCAACTCTATCTGCTCTGTGGTCTCCTAGACAAGACGAGGTCCCAGTATAGCTGCCTCTCCTGCCTCCAACCAACATAAGGGTGACCAACATGTCCTACCGTAAAAAGAATCATAAGGTGTCATATGAATAGTTTATTGAAAACTATTATTTTAGGAAAACTCCAAAAGAGGTATGTGCTTCTCCCAAGAACCTCCAAAATCTAGGATGCATGCTCAGAGCATGTCCTCAAGCACCTGAATCATACGCTCGGACTGACCATCTGTCTTGGGATGGTAAAATGTACTCAAAAGTACCTGTGTACCCAAAGCCTTCTGAAGCCCCTTCCAGACCCGATAAGTAAAAAGTGCATCTCTATCTAAAACAATGGAGTGTGGAACCCCATGTAGATGTACAATCTCTCAGATGTACAACCTTCCCAGCTCATCAACAATGAAGGTCTCCTTGATCGGCAAGAAGTGAGAAACCTTCGTGATTCTATCAATGACAACCCATACCGCATCATTCCCTCGAGGAAACCTCAACAACCCTATCACAAAATCCATCATGACATCATTCCACTTCCACTCAGGATGGGAAACTACTGCAAAAGCCTTACTGGTCGTTCATGCTCCACCTTCACCTAATGACAGGTGGAACACTTCATGACGAAACCAACAATATATCTCTTAATACTAGGCCACCAATACTGAAGGTGTAGATCATGATACATCTTGGTGACACCAGGATGAACTACCCAAACTGAGGAATAAAAGTCTCACATCATATCCTCGCGTATGTCTGCTGGCACCCATATGCACCCCTGTAAACGCAAGATCTCATCCTCGCCTATGGTCCATCCAGGAATAGGGTCCTTTCTTGACACACTTTCCCGTAAGACTAGAACTTTAGAATCTGATAGCTGCCTCATTTTCACTCGATCAAGAAGAGTAGAGGTGACAACTACAGAAGAAAGAAAAGTCTACCCCTGTCTGTCGTACACCTACAAATGCATCTCAGATAACATATCCATAAGCCACCACTCACTATTGGACTCCTGAACTTCATGTATCTGATTCCTCCTATTCAGTTCATCAACCACAGCGTTTCCTTTCCTAGGCATATAGGCAAGCTCGATGTCAAAGGACTGAAGGTACTCAACCCACCTTTGCTGTCTCAAATTCAGATCATGCTGAGTGAAGATTTACTTGAGACTTTTTTGGTCGGTGAAAACCACAAAATGTTCTCCTAGGAGATAATGTCTCCAACAACGTAAATCATGAACAAAAACCGCTAACTCAAGATCATGCATTGGGTAATTCCTCTCGCGTGGCCTCAACTGTCGAGACCCGTACGCGATGACTACTTCCCCCTGTATAAGCACAGCTCCCAGCCCGATACCTGAAGCAACACAATAAACAGTATAGTTCTTGCCAACCTATGGAAATACTAGTATCGGTGCTGAATTCAACCTCTCCTTAAAATCATGAAAGGATGAATTACAATAATATGACCACCATAACTTTTCACCCTTCTTAGTCAGGCTCGTTAGTGGCGCTGCTAAGCATAAAAAGTCTTGTATAAAACATATGTAGTATCCAGACAGCCCTAGAAAACTTCTCACCACAAATATGTTCTTCGGCTGCTCCCAGGAAATTACTGCTCTCACTTTATCTAGGTCTATTGATACTCACGTCTCTAAGATAACATGACCCAAGAAGTGAATCTGGTCTATCCAAAAGTGACATTTTGAGAGCTTAGCATATAACCGATGCTCTCTCAATGTACTCAAAACAATCTCAAGATGTGTAGCATGGTTGTGTCGAGTGTGATAGTACACCAAGATATCGTCCACAAAGACTACCACGAAAGAATCTAAGTACGGATGGAACACTCGGTTCATCAGTTCCATGAAGACTGTAGGCACATTCGTGAGACCGAACGACATAACCACATACTTGTATAGACCATACCTGCTACAAAAGGCTGTAAGAGGTATATCAGATGGTCTAACATGTAATTGATGATAACCAGACCTCAAGTCAATCTTCAAGAACACCCAGGATCATCTAAGCTGATCAAATAGATCATCAATCCTCGGTAAGGGATATCAGTTCTTGATCGTCAACTGGTTTAGCTTCTAATAATCCACACAAATCCTGAGGGTACTCTCTGCCTTATTCGTAAACAGAATGGGCGAACCCCAAGGAGAAGAACTGGGTCGGATAAAACCCTTTACCTGTAACTCCTCCAAATGCTTCTTGAGCTCCTACAACTCTGGTGTAGCCATCCTATAAAGATTAATGGACACCAGTGCCACTCCTAGAACAAGCTCAATAGAAATTTCTACCTCACGCTCCAGAGGCAAACCTGGAAAGTCCTCTGGAAAGACATCCCTAAAACAATCCACCACTGGAGGAAATTACATCTGTGAAGTCCCCTGGTCACCCAGATAAAGACTAGCAATCTGGGCTGTAACTCCTCCCAACCCAAGATGCTCAGGTCCTGCTCTGCTCGCCTGGACATCCCATTCACCCTTATGAAGAAAAGATCCACCCTATGGTGATGTGAAACTCACCCTACGGTGATATCAATCGACGACTGCCTGGAAGTGAACTAGCCAGTCCATTCCGAGAATGACATCATAGCCTATCATCTCTAGGACATAGAGGTCCCATAGAAAGTGACACCCACTAACCTCTAGAGGTAACTCCTTACACTGATGCACACTAGCCGTTATAGTCCCCAACAGAGTTTCTAGCATCAAGATATAAGCAGAAGAAAAGATACACAACCCAAGGATCTCCATAACAGAAACAGATATAAAGCTATGGGAAGCCCCCATATCGAAAAGAGCAGAAGCTATAACTGAGGCAACTAGAATCATACCTCGAATAGTAGAGGGTCTGGGATCTTACTCCTACTAGGTCTGCTCCACTGCAAAAGTCTGGCCTGCATCACAGCCCTATGACCCTGCCTGACCATTATGAGATGATCCACACTACTGTCGCTAAAAGCCTGGCGATTGACTACCACGGCCACGACCTCCACCTCAGCCTGGATGGACGGTAGAAATCCAGTTCCCTAGCTGAGGAGAAACTGGTGGTGGTGATCCTAAATGAGGAGTCATAGAAGAACCCCTGTCACCAGATGTTGGTGAGAAGATCTAGCAGAAGCGCTGAAGATTACCTATCTTGTTACAAGATCAGCACTCCACTGGGTCTCTCGGGAAATGTGGCCTCGTATGCCTGCTCTTCCCGCACTGGTAGCACACCACCTGGCTACCAGAAGATATCTCTCGTCTCCTCGGATCTTTGCGCATAGACTCCCTGCGGCACTTCCTACTGTCAGTAGGAGGGATACTAACTCTGGATGTTGAGCAGCCCTGGCTTACAACTCCAGAATCCCTCATATTTCACTTCGAGATCAGAGCCTGGTTGACTATAGAAGTTATGGAAGTCAACCTGAAGATGTTCACCTATGAGCGGATGCCCTGTCTGAGGCCATCCTTAAACTTCCTTGCTAGGAAAAACCCATCTCCCTATATAAAGGGTGTGAAGCACTACAACTTAGTGAAACGAGACAAAAACTCCATAAAAAAAAGAGTACCCTACTCCAGACTCATAAAATCTCAGGCTCGATCGGCCCTCAAGGTCTACGGGTAGAAGTAGTCATAGAAGATATACTGGAACTCCTCCCAATCCATAACCTGCTAATGCCCTGCCTATGAGATTAAATCC
The DNA here is from genome assembly GCA_963277665.1 of Viscum album. NCBI lineage: Eukaryota > Viridiplantae > Streptophyta > Magnoliopsida > Santalales > Viscaceae > Viscum > Viscum album. The sequence goes on from OY728165.1 coordinate 1,952,497,177, forward strand.
CACCATCTCTTGGTGGAATCCCATAGCATGTAAGTAGCGATCTTGACCTACCACTCCGGAGGCATATATAGATGCTCAAAGATGGATAGGATGGCTTCTAGCCATGACTCTGCAGCCTGAGGTCCTCCTTCCCCTGAGAAGGTGGGAGGATGCTGCTGCTGGAAAACCTGCTTCAAATCTTCCATAGATGAGGCAGGAGGCTTTTCTCCCTAGAAGGTCTACATCATCCTCATGAAGCCTTCCCTGAAATGTGCATCAACACCTGTATCTGGTATAACTGTTGGTGCCAAGACTGGCACAACAGGAGGATCTGCCGGCATTCCCTGATCATCTATATCCAGTGTATGATCATTGCCTTGAAACTGGCGAACAACCGGAGGAAATCTCGATGGCATGAATATAAAAGGTAAAACACACACCTTAGATCAAGACATCAAGGACTGAAAACTACAAGTGTAAGAAGGGAACATGTGAAAGAAAGTTTTCAAGTTTTCCAAAACATGACTACACGACGTGTATAAACTCTACACGACACTACGTGTACTTGAATCCTCTTCCCCTTCCTGGGTTCTTCTAAATAGCTAAGACACACGACTCTCCTAAGACAAGACTACACAACATGTTAAAGATAGACATGGCGTGTGCTAGATGAGCTTCACCGACCCGTGTTGTTTGTAACACGGCCGGGTACATGGCTCACACTACACAGTGTGTTCCATATGGACACGACGTGTACTAGAAAGAGACCCAACCGACCCGTGCTGTTAGTGACACAGTCGGTTTACACAGTCTACAACACAGTGTGTACATCCTCTACACGTCTTGTCCTACCAAAGGTTCTAAACCCCGTGTCCCTGCCCACACAGTTTGAGACATGGTTAGAGACTACAGGGCATGTACATAAGGTACACGGTGTGTACTTAAGAAAAACAATTTCTTCCCAAACAGAAGAACACATGGCGTGTAATCAAAAATACACGGCGTGTATTCTGGGTTTTTCCAGACAGTAAGCCTCAGAAACAACTCTAGAACCCATAAAAACACTAAAACGAACATTTAAGTGCCAAATTATGATCCGTGAGGGCCCATACTCCCCGCGAATCAAAGCTTGTCATCTTATACATGTCATATACAAGAAAAACAAGTCAACGATCCACCGAATTACGATTCATGAGGGCCCATAACACCTTAAGAACCGATGTTTTGAGTTCATCCAAAAAAACAACATACAAAGAAATAAACTTACAAAAACAAGTATTCTATCACGACATCTATAACAAAAACATGCATATCTAGCACAACATCTATCACAACAACATGAAATCGCTAATGCATCCTAAATGGCATGGAAAGAATGCATGACATGTGATTTTCTAGAAAGTGCCTATATGATGCATGAGATGGCATACCCTCATCTCATCGGGTTGCGATAGAAATAAAACCTCAATAATATCAATGGTAACAACATGAAACATGTGAATCAATCAAGGTGAAATCAAATCAACTATAAAATTGCAAAAAATAGAAATTGCAATAAACGAGGTAAATTGGATTTTCCCAGTACACAGGTTAGCTACTCCCAGGAACAACTTATTACCAAGTACCTATTCCATCCTATCCCTAGCTATAGGCTCCAAATTTTAAGTCAAGAGAAAATAATTCCTTTGATACCACTTTGTAACGTACCGGTTCCTGAAGCCGCCTAGAGGCACCCCGTACCCGGTTGGTCACATGGCCTCAAGTGCATTTCCCTGAATGACAGAGGCTATCGACTATCAGCAAGGGCCTTGGGTGTGATAGTGGGGAAACTATACCCTCAATGGAAGAGTAACACATTGGAAGTAAATAGACATACAATAGCGAAAGCAGTAATAATGGCATACAATAGTAAACAGTGAAAGACTGAAAATAAGAAACTACAGGAGCACATACATAAATGATGCATGATACATATGTCTAGGAAAACAACCAAACAAGTCACAATGCTAGAATACAGTACAAAACCCAAGTACAAAGAAAAGCAGTAAACAACTCCAAAACATCGCAAGCCTAAGCTTGGTCCCATGCTCTCCAGCTCCAAAGTAGTCAAGAACCTGAAGTACAAGGTCACTTGCCCTTATCTATACCTGCAACAATATAATCTGTTTGGGCCCAAAAGCATAGACCAAAAAGGGTGTGAGACTAAATCCCAGTAAGCAACCACCACGAGATCTGTTCCTAAAAGACAGTGAATATATGGCGGGTAATAAGTAAAATGAAGCAGTAAACAAGGAAGTACTCAGCAGTAAACAATCCACAGCTTCAAAGCATTCAGTTTCATATACCAAGAAATAGCTAATCAAAGAAGGTAACCCTCTGGGTAGTACTCACGACCTCACTCCTCTAGTTCAACCAAACAACATAAGAAAGAAGCTAACATAATAGGTAACCCTCTGGGAAGTACTCACAGCCTATCCCCTCTAGTCCTACCTAGAAATACAAGCAACCCTCTAGGCAGTACACTTATTCTAACCCCTCTGGTTTAGCTTAAGCATAGACGCTCTGAGGAACCACTCACCGTCAATTCCCCCTATAGTCTCGTATCGGTACTAAAGATGCTCTGGGGAAGCACTTACATCACATCCCCCCTGTGGCCCACGTCGAGGAACTACATACACTCTGAGGAAGCACTTACGTCAATTCCCCCTGTGGTCTCTCATCGTAAGTAGAAAAGACACCCTGGAGAAGCCCTCATGTCCATTCTCCCTATGGTCTATACACCAGGTTCTCACGGCCCTGTGTAAGTCAAGCAAGCATAACAATGCGTATCGGCCAAAGTAACCCTCAAGAACTACTTGGCCAAAAATATACAGCATAAAAGCATGCCAGATAAGAAAATCACTTCATCCTAACAATACTAGGCATGGTAAGTAAACAACCTAACATGCAAACAAGACCAAATGGTCAAAACATGAAAACATGCATGGGAAAACACTTCCAAAGAATAACAATTAACCCTATTCACATTCAATTTACCTCTACTCAAGCATACAAGCATAGTAGGCAAACAATAGGGATAGAACAGTAAAAACGCAATACCCCGTTCATGGGTATTTGTGATTTTGCACATATAACTCAAAGAATTTCAACAAAAAGGCACAAAACACCTACCTCGGTGTTGGGAGATCTTTATACTCCGACGTCGACCTTTGGATCGACCTAGGACGTGGGAGATCTACAAAAATGTCTAAAACATTGAACCCATGATATCTCATGAGAGAGGAGAAATCATAAAATAGTTTTCAAGAAGAAGAGAGAACTCACCGATGCGATTCCAATGCCACCTATGGAGTTTGATTCGGAGAATGGATGCTCGCTCAGGGGCTCGACGAAGATCCGCGCCGTATGGACACTCTCGGACGAACTAGGTTGAGAAGAGATGTGGTCTGTCCGTCAGATGCGACCCCAATACGTTTAATAAAAAAAAGAAAATACACGGCGTGTACTTTTGAAGTACATGACGTGTACTTTCCCTTACCGAGCCCCACTTTAGGCGGCCTCCAGGTCACCACACATGGCCATGTGCAAGGCCACTATATGGCCAACACATAGCTACCCGCAGTAACCAAGTACACGACGTGTACTCATAAAGTACACGATGTGTACTTAAAAAATTTCCAGAAACTCCTATTTTCTCAAAAACTACAGAAAAAAGAAAAACATACCTGCAAAGAAGATTCGGGTTCTTACAGGGTCCAATGAATCGAGCCAAGGAATTAAAGACTCGAACCAAATGATTTTTGACCGCATTAAAAGCCTCCTTGGACTAGTAGTCTTGACACCACCAAATACTCGGTAGCCTCCATTGGGAAGCTGATGGCCTACTTACAGGTTGTTGCTTCTGGAAATCTCCCACCAGATAATCAGTGCACCTCCACTGGCTAGCCGGTGGACTCTTATAAGCCAAGAGTATTTTTCTCATGCCACCGACTATCCAGTGGCACTACATTGAGTAGCTGGTGCTGCCCTACTACAACAATCTTGAAACATTCTCTTTGAACCCATTTTGATGCCTCTTTAAATCCAGATGCCATCTTGCTATTAAACTTTAATAGAAACAAAATAAATACACTAGAAAATCATTAAAACAAGTTAGAACAACATTACAGTGTTTTTGATCATTAAAAAAATTACGCTTCAGGGTCTAACAATCTCCCCCTTCTTGATGATCCCAAACACTTGATATAGAAATCAAGATAAGGAAGAGGGAAAATATAAAAAGGAAGGAGTTTTTACCAACTTTACATGAAACCATGTCTCCACCTTTGTGATACTTTGAAACAAAGTTCTACCCCTTGATGAAACACCATTTGAAACAAACATCCTTTTATCTTATAGATCTATCAAAACCTTCTCCCCTTTTGAGATTATCAAAAAGAAACTTTTGAAGCAAGATGCACTATATCAAAATAGGAGTTTAACGGCGGTTTAAACCACTGTTAAATCATTTTTTTAATTTTCGTAATTAATTAATTAATTAATTTTTTATTTTTTTTATTTTATTATTTTATTTCTCTCATAATTAATTTATTATTATTTTATTATTATTTTCATATTTTATTTTTCTCAAAATTAATTATTGATTATTATATTATTATTTTTAATTTTTTAATTCTCATAATTAATTAATTTATTTTCTTTTTATTATTTATTACTATACACATGCACATGTACATGCATATGCCGTATATAGAAATGTTGTGTTGGGTGAGATTTGAACCCCTTACCTCTTGTTTATTCTTCAAAGACTTTACCGCTCTAGTAAACTCTTCATGTGGTTAATAAATAAAATTTAATATACTTATATATATATATATTGATGTATAAAAAAAAATAGATAACAAACAAATAATTAATAACCACAAAAATAAGAAATAAATAATAAAATAATAATAAGAAATAAATAAATAATAAAGAAATGATCAAGAAGACTTTGATATTAAAGTAATAATAAAGTAATAATAAAATAAGAGTAAATTAACAATAAATTAATAATAAATTAATAATTAATGTATACACAATAACTAACTAATAAATAAACAAACAAAATAATAAATAATAAATAATAAATAAATAAATAAATAAATAATAAATAAATAAATAATTAAATAAATAAAAAACAAAAAAATAATATATAAATAAAAAATAATTTATATAAAATCAATAATAATAATTAAATAAATAAATAATAAATAAATAAATAATAATAAATAATAAATAATAAATAATAAATAAAAAATAATAAAAAATAAAAAATAAAAAATAAAAAATAAAAAATAAAAAATAAAAAATAAAAAATAAAAAATAAAAAATAAAAAATAAAAAATAATGAATAAGTAATTAATAAATAATTATTAAGTAATAAATAAAAAAATAAATACATAAATAAATAATAAATGAATAATAAATAAATAATAAATAAATAAATAATGAATAAATAATGAAAAAATAATGAACAAATAGTTAATAAATAAATAATAAATAATAAATAAAAATTGAATAAAAAAAAAAAAAAAAACAGTAAAAAATAAATAATAAACAAATAATAATTAATTAATTAATAATTAATAAATAATTAGTAAATAATTAGTAAATAGATAAAAAATAATAAAATAATTAATTTTAAAAAATAATAAATAAATAAATAAAAAATGAATAAATAAGTAATAAATAAATAATAAATAAACAAACAATAAATGAACAATAAATGAATAATAAATGAATGATAAATAAACAATGAATAAATAATAAATATTAAATAGTTAATTAACAGTAATGTAATGATAAAAACAATTCAATAAATAATAAATCAATAATAAATAAATATTAAGATAATAAATAATAAATAACAAATAATAAATAATAAACGAATAAATAATAAATAATAAATAATAAATAATAAATAATAAGTAATAAATAATAAATAATAAAATAATAAAATAATAAAAGTATAAAATAATAAATGGATATAAATATCTATAAATATATATACATATAAATTTTTTTTACATAAATATATATAAACACACATTTATGTTACACAAATATATATAAACACACTCAGATATATAATTGTACATGAATATAAATATATATATAAACTCAAGTAAATATATATATATATATATATTTACATATTTATGATATAAAAATATATAAACATAAATATGTATAAATATTTAAAAATGTATATAAATATATATAAATATTCATAAATTTATATAAAAAAATATATATAATTGATAATAAAGTACCAAAATAGGGGTAAGCACAATAATTGCAATACCATCAAATCAATAGGAATGTAAATCAATGGAATAGAATCATAAATGACATAAAAAGCATATGAAGACAGTCTCAAATAAAGATGAAATCTCATCGAATGTGTACTATATATATATCTATATATACTTATATTTATTTAAATATATTATATATTAATATTTATTTACATTTATTAGAATATAAATATAAATATAAATATATTTATCAATACACACGCATATGTATATATTAAAATTATTTATATATGTGTATATATATATATTCATATAGTTTTACTATAAATTCATTTATATACTATATTTAATGATAACGATATATTTATATAAAAATACAATTGTATATGATGTATACACACAATATTATTGACACACAAGTACATCCTTATATTTCTCAAATACACAAAAATATTTGTATATAAGTATTTATTTACATGTATTAGAATATACACATAAATATAGTTTTTTTGTTGACACAAACATGTTTATATATAAATATTACTTGTATAGGTATATATATACAAATTAATGCATTTTTATAAGGTAAATAAAATCTATAATTATTTATTTTCAATGAAATGAATAAAAAATATTAATTTCCACATGGTTTATATGTTTAAAAATACATTTCTATGTAAATATGTGTTTATATAAGTGATTTATTATAAGTAAATATAAGAAAATATGCATATATTTAATTATAAATAAAACTAAATTATGAGAAATGAAAAAAATTCTAAACCATAATATAAATATGAATGTAATACTTGAGAATAAATTTAGTCTCCACCAAAAAAAGACAATAAGACCCCCTTAAACTAGGCTAAAATTCCATCGAATGTAAAAAAATTGGGACACCCCAACTAAAAACTCAATTTTGGAGACCTTTAGGGCGTCTTTTAACCTAAAAAAATAGTGAACAAGGTACCCCCAGGTCATTGTGATATATATATCATTCCAGGCTTTGATTTGATATGTGGTAGAACCCAAACAAACACCCAGATCAAAAGTTATGCACGTTTGAAGTTCAAGTTTGATTTTTCTATTTTTCATGAAACTATACTAAATCATATTATTTTAATTATTACAAAATTTAAATCTAATTTTCTTTTAGTTCATTTCATAAGCTTCTATTTGACTGATTTTGGAGCTAAAACGAACCCCAGATCAAAAGTTATGTTCATTTGATGATGAATTCTGATTTTCAACTTATTGTATATTAGTTTTATGTTTCAAATTATCATTAACTAATAAATATAAATATTTATTAATTAAAACATTATAATTAATTAAAATTATAAATAATAAACTATATATGATAGTAAATAATAAATAATAAATCATAAGTAATTATTTTTTATTTTTTCCCTTAAATTTAGAGGTGGTTTTTTTTAAAATCGCCACTAAAAATGAAATTAGATTTATTTTGGTAAAAAAACAAAAATATATATTTATCGGTGGTTTTAAAACCACCGCTAAAAAATCGTCACTAAGTCAGGTTTTTCCTGTAATGATGGTTAGAGATACATGACAAGATAATAGAATATAATTTCAAAACAACCTTTACATAAAATTTAATTCCCCTTTAAGAAAAAAATACATATTAAGACACAGGGATTCAAAAACAAACATGATTTAAAAAATAAATAGATAAAGTAATTAAGCCCAAGAAGCCATGGGATAGAAACAAATCTAAGCTCATGCTCAATAATAAGAACAAGACATGAAAAAAAATACTTTAAAAATAGAACTTTTGAAAATAAGGATTTTTAACCATGCATAAATATATTCAATGAATCATGAAAGGATTTACAAATAATTAAATAATATCATGCCAAAAGATAGACGTTTAAAATATCCTTTTATGAAGATAAATTCAATATATCACATGATTAAACATAAGATAGAGTAAAAAATTGGAAGATCATTAAAGCAGCTCCCCTAAATGAAATAAATAAATCATATAGAAAGATTGAAATAAGAATAAATTATACATTAAAAAATAAATATCATATCAATTTAAAAATAAAATATTAGAGAGAAACTCAATATTTTAGAGAAATTTGAAAAATAAAATTGAAAAGGGAGAAATATAATAAATTAAAAAGAGACATGGCACCCCCAAAATGATAGCACAATTGAGGTAAATGTATCATACCCAAAAAAACAAAGAGATGAAATTTTAAAATAAGTGAAAAAGAAAAAGTTTTTAAAATTTTTCCCCCTTTTAAAAAAACATAGACACAATAGGTGATAGATTTTGAAATTATATTCAAGAGAGAACTAAAATAAAAAAAATGAAGAACCAATTTTCATGAAGTTCAAGATTGAATTCTAAAGCTTCTCTAAAAAGGAAAGAGGTAGACTCCCCTTCACTTAAATCATAAGACAATAAGTTCAAGGTGGAAAGAGTTGATCAATAACTTTAATGGGTGAACACCATCTTTTAAATATAATCCACCATTTTATAGATCAATGAGGTTCGGTGGGGAATCCATGTAATAAATCATTTAAAGGATCCTTTTGGTACCCTTTAGGGTCTGAAAATTTTAGCATAAGATGATTTGGGTATAGAAAAAAATTTAGGTCCACACACATGGGAAATTAAAGATTTAGGGACCCAAACTTGCTTAGATTTTTGAATAATATTTGAAGAAAGATGTATTGATTTATGCCTTCCATATTTAGTAATTGTGAAATTACATTCATATATAATATGACCATATTTATGATAATACATTTACTTTTTTTGAGAAACCCCTTTCAAAAAAGTATTTTTTTGAATAAGTTTCTTTATCATTTGAAAAACCAAAACCATGATTATTTATTTTAACATATCGAGAACCAAGGATCATATTAAGAGACTGTTCACCTTGAGTAATTTTTAAAAGATATATTTTGAGATCCTTGATTTAAGTTTTTCAAACTTAAACACTGGGTTGGTTTTTTAATTTAAAAACCAAATCATTATTTTCTTTTAAAAGAAGGTCCTTTTCATTAAGAACTAATTTATACTTTTTTAAAATATTCTCATATTTTGAAATAAGTTCTTGACAAAAAAATTCAATTTCATTTTATGAAATATAAGATCAAGAAGAAGAGGAATGAGAAGAAGAGTGGGAATTACCTCTTCACCTACCCCGAGATGATCCATGAGGCATTATGATTTGAGTTTCTAGTTTCATATGTTTAAATTGAGTCTTTGATAATACTACAAGTCAATACATTTAGAGCCTTCTTAGATTGATTTATGTATTTGGACTTTTTTTCAAGGGATAATCAAGCTTGATGTGGCCTTTCTTTTTATAACTGAAGCAGGTTACTAATGAAAAATTAATTTGATCTTTATTATTAGCTCATCAAAATGATTTATTCTTTTTGTTTAACATGTAGAATTTGTTCAATCTTCCATCAAGAATTCAATCTCACTTTCATTATTGAAGTCACTTATGGAAGAATCATCATTCTTAATTACTTTAAAGGCTAGGTTCTTCTTGATTTTATTGGAATCAAAAGATTATTTAACCACTTGGCGTTTCATTGTAACATCACATGTCATTAAGGATCCGATGAGTTCTTCAATTTCCATATTTTTAATTTCCTTGTTTTCTTGGATCTTCGTCACTTTGGGAGACCAATAACTAGGTAAAACTCATAGGATTTTCTTCACAAGAATTTATTTGGTCAAGTTATCACTAAGATATTTTCTACCATTAAAATTTTCAATGAAATGATTAAACATGTTAGTAATAGATTGATTTTCATGCATGGAGGAAATTTTAAAGTTTTTTCTAAGTATATATATTCTAGTTTCTTTGAATTTATTTGTGTCTTTATGGGTGACTTATAAGATTTTCTAGATCTCATTATCCATTTTCAAGAATATATTATATTGAATTCAATTTTATATAAACCAAAAAAATAAGGAATTCATATATTTTCTATCTAATTCAAAATATACAATATCTTAAGAAGTCTAATTTTATTCAAATTTAGTTGTAGGGGCAGATCCATGCATAACCATTTTATAAACATGATATCCAATAATTATGAGGAAAATAGACATGTGAGTTTTCTAATATGAATATTTTAAACCATCAAATAAATGAGCATATGTATAATAAGTTCATTCTATTTTGAAATCAAACATTGACAATCGGTTAAGTTTTAAAAATCAAAAACAATTTTTGAAAATAATAATTTTTTTGAAAAAGATATTTTAAAATAGGATCAAAGCCTCCATTTGATACCAAATGTTGGGTCATAGAAATCGAAAGATGGGGCGGGGTGAATTTCCGTTTTAAAAATAAAAGTGATAAGTAAAATTTATTCTATGAAAGATACAATGATATAAGGAAAGCAATCAATATAATCAAAGTAAAGCATTGAGAAAATCAAAACAAGGAAATTATGTGATTTTTTTGTGGAAAGTAAAGTGAATAATTTAAAGGGACACAACCAATTTGATAAATAAGTTTTACAATAGTACTAGAAGGTTCCCCAACATCTCCTCCCCATGAGAACTATTATGAGGTTCAATATAATAAACCCATTAGTTTGAACAGGAACCAAGAAACCAAAAATAGTTGGTTTTAATAGAACCCAAAAACCTTAAAAAACTTTGCTTATAATAGAATAGAAATAACCTCAATCCCTTTGTTTATACAAAGATCTAAGAACCAAAACCCTTGGTTTAAATAGATTACCAAGAACCAAAGAAATAGAGGGTGAAGAGAAATAGATTAATTACTCAATTGAAAACCCTTTACAATGAACGAACTTTACTCTCTCTTGAAATAATTAGAGAAATATAGAAATGGAGAGAGAAGGATAAGAATTGAGATCCAAGTGGTTTTATAAAAGGATCAATAGGAGGAGAGAGAAAGAGGAACAAAATATTTGAACAAGAGCGTCATTGGAACTTTAGATGATGTCATTGAAGAAGACACCCTTCTTGATACAGTGCCTTGATTTCCTTAGTTGATAAAAGTTTGACCTATCCATAAAAGAAGAAATCTGAGAATTTTAAGCTCTTGGGAGTTTTTGAGAGAATTGGATCAACTTTGAGATTTGGGAGCGATTCAAAATTTGAACTTTGATTCAGTGGAAATGGAATGAGAATTGAGGCTTCCTTGATATCCTTTTATAGCCTCCATATGGTTATAAGGTCCAATAAATCAATCCAATTAATTAAATATTTGAATGAGGCACCTTTTGACCACATTAATAGCCTCCTCGTACTAGTAGTCCTGACACCACATATACCTGGTAGCCTCCACTGGGTAGCCAGTGGCCCACATGATGGTTATTTCTTATGGAAATCTTCCATTGGATAACTAGTGCACCTCTACAAACTAGCCAATGGACTTCTTCCATCCAAGATTATTTTTCTCATGCCACCAGCTATTCAGTGCACAACACTGGGTAGCCAGTGCTACCCTACTACAACATACTTGAAACATGCCTTTTGAACCCATTTTGATTCCACTATTAATATGGATGCCTTCCTTCCATTAAAATTCAATAAAAACAAAATAAATATGCTAGAAACTCATTGAAACAATCTAGAACAACATTAGAGTTTTGTGATATTTAAAAAAAATCATGTTTCAGGTTCTAATAATCTCCCCCTTTTTGATGACCACAAATACTTTTTATAGAAATAAAGATAAAGAAGAAGGAAAAGATAAAAAGTAACGAGTTTACTAAATTTACATGAAACCATGTGTCCTCCTTTGTGATGGCCTAAAACAATTTTCTCCCCTTTATGAAACACTATTTGAAACAGAAACCATTTTATCTTATACCTCCATCAAAACCTTCTCTCCCTTTGAGATTATCAAAAAGGAACTTTTGAATAAATAGGGTTATAGAGATATGAAAATATAATCTAATATAATTTAAAAACAATATTTACACAAAATTTAACCCCTCTTTATGAAAATAAAAAAAATTAAGGCACAATGATTCACAATCATGCTTCAAAAAATAAAGATATAAAGTAATCAAGTTCATGAAGCCATAGGAAAAAAACGATTCTAAGATCATCCTCATGAATAACAACAGGACATCAAAAAAGTCCTTTAATTTTTTTTAAAAACATATATTTTTAAACCATTTAATGAATTATGAAAGGATTTGAAAATAATTAAAAAATATCATTCCAAAAGATAGATAATTAAAACATGCTTTTATGAAGATAGATTCAAGTTACCACATGCTTGATCATAAGAGAGAGTAGAAAATGAGAAGATCATAAAGAAAAATCCCCTAAATGAAACAAATAAAGCATATAAAAAGATTAAAATAATAATAAATTAAATATAAAACAATGAATACCATCACAATTTAAAAATAAAATATAATAGAGAAACTCATATTTTATAGAAATTTGGAAAAAAATTGAAAAGTTAAACAAAAAAGAAATTAAAAAGAGACATGGATACCCAAAAATAATAGAAAAATTGATGTAAATAGATCATAGATAAAAAATAGAAATTTTTAAAATAAGATAAAAAGAAAAAGTTTTAATAACTTTATCCCCCCTTTTAAAAAAAGCATAGACACGAGAGATGAGAGATTTTGAAATTTTATTCAAGAGAGAACTAAAAAAAATTAAGAACCTATTTACATGAAGTCCAAAATTGAAGTCCAAATATTCTCCAAAAAGGGAAGAGGTAGACCCCCCCACTGAGAGCATAAAACATTAAGTTCCAGGTGGAAATATTCAATCAATCACTTCAAAGGGTAGAACAACATATTTTAAAGAAATACACTATTTGATAGATCACTGAGGTCTGATGGTAAATCCATATAATAAATCATTTAAAGGATCCCTTTTTACCATTTAGGGTATGAAAATTTCAGCATAATATGATTTGGGTATGGAAACAAATTTATCTCCATCAACATAGGAAAAAAAATATTTAGAGACCCAAACGTGCTTATATTTTTGAATAATATTCAAAGAAATATAGTTCAATTTAGGCCTTCCATATCTAGAGTGTTTTTCAATCACATTCATATATAATATGCCCATATTTATGAAAATATTTTCAAAATTTGTTTTGAGAAACACCTTTCACAAAAGTAGTAGTTTTTAAAGAAGTTGTATTATCATTTGAAAAACCAACACCATGATTATTTATTTTAACACATTAAAAACCAAGGATTATTTTTAGATAATTTTCACCTTAAGTGAATTTTGAAAGAGTTCTTTTGAGATCCTTAATTTTGGTTATGAAAACTTCAATAGCGGGATAATTTTTTAATTTAAAAACCAAATCATCCTTTTATTTTAAAAGAATATCCTTTTCATAAAGAACTTGTTTATAATTTTTTGAAAGATTCTCATATTTTGAAATAAGTTCTTAAAAAAATTTATTTCTAAAATATAAGAGCAAGAATAAAAGGAATGATAAGGAGAATGGAAGTTAACATCTTCACCTACCTTGATATGATCCATGATGCATTTTGGTGTTTATTTTCTAGTTTCATAAGTTGAAATTGTGTATTCTCTAGAACTCCAAGTAGAGTCATTCAGAGCCTTTCTGGATTTATTCTTTTATTTAAAATTTTTTTTCAAGGTACAATCTGACTTGATGTGTCCCTTCTTTTTTGCAACAGAAGTAGGTTACTTTCATAACATTAATTTGATCATTCTTTTTATCTCATCGAAATGATTTTTTTAACTTGTATATTTTTTTCAGTATTCTCATCAATAATTCAATCTTACTTTCATTATCAGAGTCTCCTTTTGAAGAATCATCATCCTTGATTTCTTCAAAGGATAGGTTCTTCTTGGTTTTATTGTCTTAAAAATATTCTTTAACTGTTTGGTGTTGCATTGCTATCTTATATGTCATTAAGGATCCGATGAGTTCTTCAACCACCATATTTTTAGTGTCCTTAGATTATTGGATAATTTTCACTTTAGGATCCCATGAACTAGGTAAAACCGATGTGGTTTTCTTCAAGAGAATTTTTGTGGAAAATTTATCACTGATATATTTTATAAAATTTCAAATTTAGGTGAAATGAGTAAACATACTGGTAATATATCCATTTGAATACATGGTGAAACTTTCAAATTATTGACTAAGAATATCCAATCTTGTGTATTTAACTTTATTTGTATGTTCATGTGTGACTTGTAAGAGTTTCCGAACCAAATTATCCATTTTTCAATAATATATTATATTAAATTCATTTTGATCTAAACCACAAAACAAGGCATTCATAACTTTTTCATCTAATTTAAATGATTCAATATCTTAAGGAGTCCATCGTATTCAAATTTAGTTATAGGGGTATAACCATGCACAACCATTTTTCAAATAGGATACCCAATGATTTTAAAGATAATAAACATGTGAGTTTTCTGATATGGATAATTTGAACCATCAAAGAAAGGATAATGTGAATAAGAAATAGATGCCAATTTGAAATTGAAATTTTAAAATTGGTTAACATTTAAAAATAAAAAACATTATTTAAAATCAATAATTTTTTTTGAAAAAATATTATGAAATAGAATCAAAGTCTCCCTTTGATACCAAATTTTGGTCCATATAAATATAAATAGGGGGAGGGTGGGGGTGAATTAACTTTTTAAAAATAAAAAGAGATAAATAAAATCAATGTTATAAATGATATAATGATGCAAAGAAAGAAATTTATAAATTTATATAATCAAAGTAAAGCATTGTGGAAATTAAAACATGGAAATTATGTGAAAGCATTGCATAAAGTAAAGTGTATAAATTAAATGGACACATGAAATTTGGTAAGGAATTTCATTAATAGTACCCAAAGGTACCAACATGTCTCCTCCCCGTGAGAATGATTGTGAGGTTCAATATAATAATCCCCTTGGTTTGAATGGGAACCAAGAACCTAAAAAACCATTTCTTTTAACAGAATAGAAAGAGATTTAATCCCCTGGTTTGAATAGGGAAATAAGAACAAAAACCCTTAGTTTAAATGGATAACTAAGAAACAAATATATAAATGGAGAATAGAAAATAGATTACTTTTTAATTGAAATCCATTTATAATGCATTAAATTAAATATCTCTTGAAATAATTATGGTAAGATATAAATGGAGAGAGAGAAGGATAAGAAGTGAGAGATAATGGGTTTTATAAAAGGCACAATAGGAGGAGAGGGAAAGAGGCACAATGGATTTGGATAAGAATTTCATTGGTTCTTTGGATGAATTAATTTAAGAACACTCCATTATTGATGTGGTTCTTTGATCTCATTAGTTTAAAAAAGCTTGATCTCCCTTAAAAGATGAAATATTGGAACTTTAATCTATTGGTATATTTTGATAGAATTGGATCAAATTTGAGATTTGGGAGTGATTTGATGTTTTTTACTTTTATTTGGTGGAAGTAGAATAATAATTGAGTCTACCTTTATCTCCTTTTGTATACTCCATATGGTGTTGGGGTCCAATTCATTGAACCAAGGAATTAAAGACCCAAACTAGATATTTTTTGACCGTACTAAAAGCCTCCCCAAACTAGTAGTCCCGACACCACCTGATACCTTATAGCATCCATCGGCTTGTTAGTGGCCTACCTATAGGTTTCTTATTCTAGAAATATCACACAAGATATCCAATGTACCTGCACTGGAAATCCAATGGACTACTACTAGCTGAGAGGATTCTTTTCATTACATTGGCTATCTGGTGGCACTACATCGGGTAGTTGATGATGCCTTACAACAACATACTTGAAAATCTTTCTTTGAACCCATTTTGTTGCCTACTCTAATCCATATGAATTTATTCCATTAAATATTCATAGAAACAAAATAAATACATTAAAAACTCATTGAAACAAGTTAGACCAACATTATAGTGTTTTTTATCTTTAAAATAATTACACTTAAGGGTCCAATAGTTCAAATATAAACTTCTTAATCCAAACAACTTCCTTCACAACATCTGATGCAATGATTTACTCTACCTATATTGTAAATTTCACTACGATGTATTTTTTGGAACTCATTTAACTAAAAAATATACTTTTTAGGAAAAAAATGAACCCAAATTGAGACCACATATCATGTTTTTAAGATTAGAAGTGAAACCCCTTACATTGAGCTCATACTAACCTTTAATGACCAAGAACATGTCCTTAATTATTCTTAAATACTTAAGGATGTTCTTTTTATAAAACTAGTGACTCTCACCAAGATTAGAATGGTATATACCTATTTTTTTCAAAGCATAAGAGACATTGGGTCAAGTATACAACATTTCATACATGATAGATCCCATGGAAGACACATAATAAATCCCATGAAACCTTTATAATTTATTAAAAGGATCTTGAATCTTCTTAATATTCATACCATTTAACACTAGTAAAGACTCATTCTTTGAGTTCTCCATGCTAAACCAATTTATAACTTTACTAATGTTTGTGTTCTCACTCGGTTAGAGAAAAATATTAATTCTATATTTATAAATATATATACCCATTATGCAGGCCACATCACCCATGTATTTCATTGAGAATAATTTCCCAACCATATCTTTAAACAGTGTAATGTTAGGACATCATTTCTGATGAAAAGTATCTCATCCACATAAAATATCAGAAATACCACAACACTCCCACTAATATTCTTATTTACACAAGAATAATTTACATTTTTTATGAAACCAAACTCTTTGATTTTATCATCAAACTAGATGTTCTAACTTCAATAATCTTTATTCAATCCATAAATGGATCATTGCAGCTTACAAACCTTAATATGCTCATTTGAAACTTCAAAACCTTCATCATGTATCATATACATGTCCTCAACTAAATTCCTATTAAGGAAAGTGGTTTTGATATCCATTTGATATATCTCATAATCATATTGATCAGCTATGGAAAGAAATAACTAAATAAAATTTATTATCTCAATAGGTGAAAAAGTCTCTTCATATTCAACACCATGTTTTTTTGTAACCCTTTACCACCAAGAATGCTTTATAGGTAGACACTATGCGATCCATGTCATCTTTCTTACATAAAAACCACTTAACCCCTATGGGTCTCACATATTCAAGCACATCCACCAATTTCCAAATTTGGTTAGTATGCATGGAGTTAATTTCAAATTCCATGGATTTTATCCGTCTCTCAGAATCAGAACTCTCAATGGACTCTTAATAGGTAGTAGGTTCATCACTTATGAACATTAATTTATCACCATCTTCTATAAGAAATCTATATCTCTTAGGCTCCTGAAAAATCATTCCTAATCATTAAGGTTCTTCTATAACTTTATTTGGTTCTTATTCTACAACTATTTGTGGAACCGAATCAACTTCCATCTCAGGACCACTTTTTGTTAGTCTTGAACTTCTCTAAGTTCAACTTTCCTCTTATCAAATCCTTGAACAATGTGATCCTTCTCAAGGTAATCACCACGTCAATCTACAAACACTTTTTTTAGTAGGATTATAAAAGAAATATCCCATAGTCTCTTTGGGATAACCAATAAAAAATAATTTCTATGATTTAGGGATGAGTTTATTGGAATTAAATTGTCATACATATGTTTCAAAACCCAAAATCCTTATAAAATACATATTGAGATGTTTCCTATGATATATCACATGTGGTGTCTTAATGATCGCTTTATATAAAATGGGGTTAATTAGAAATGAAGTAGTTTCTAGAGAATATCCTCATAATGAAATATGAAGGTCACACTAACTGATCACCAATAAAACCATATACAATAAGGTAAGATTTCTCCTCTCAGATACACCATTCCATTTTGGTGTTCCAGTAGGAGTGAGTTTTCAAACGATTACACAATCTATTATACGATCCATGATTTCCTAGACCAAGTATTCACCACCCTAATTTGATCATAGGATCTTAATATTTTTTCCCAGTTGATTTAGTACTTTTTTATGAAACTATTTAAGATTTTAAAATAATTTATACTAGTGTCTCATCAGAAACATATAACCATACCGACTAAAGTAATTGGTAAAGTTTGTGAATTACTTAAAACCACCACAAGATTGAGTACTCACTAATCCACATAAATCACTATATATGAGATCCAATAGTCCACTATCCCTTTCAAAATTTTCTGTGAAAAGTTTCTTTGATCATTTTTCTAACAAAAAATATTCATAGTTATCAAAAAATTCATAATTGAATGATTCCAACAATCCATATGTAACATACCACCCCTACTCATTGGTTTGAGAAGAGGCGGTAGTTTTACTAGGCCTTGGGTGACATCACCAAGACACAAAAGGATAGAATTAAATTCCAAGTGATTCAAATAACATTGGGAGTCAATTTTAACTTTATAAATAAAGAAAATAAACCAACAATATAAGAAAAAAAAAGAATAAACATACAATAATATATATGATTCATGAAAAAAATACAACCAAATGCATGACCAACAATAACCAACCATATCAATGTTACAAAGGAAATGAAAGATAATAATTCAAATGGAAACCGAACTCAAGACATCAAGAAAACCAACTCCCAACCAACTCCAAGCTTCAACTCCACATGTCTCATCCACATTATCAAGAAGAATCACTAAATAAATGAGATACCTTGCCTTTACATATGTCCTGATAGATGACATCTACAAATGCACTGATGTTCCCAAGTAGGGGGTGAGTATAAACTGAGTATGATTTCCCCAAAGACTTCCTAACTCATGCCTCTAGGACTATAACTACTGATCACATTTTATATAAAATGATTTAAAAATAGTTAAAAGAGTTTATATCAAATCCATAAACAATTTACATGGAAAAAAATAAGTAAATACTTTAAACACTTCTCATTGATTTGGAATACCCATTCCATGCTTCCACACACACACACACACAAGACCGGGTGATAGTTCCATACTCATGAGTGGTCTCTTGTTGATCTACTAAGTCATCATAAGGTGACCAATGTCCAAGTTCCCCAATGGAACACACCCCTTATCCAGGGTCATGTCCTTGTATCTCAATGGTACACTCACCTTATTCAGGGCCATGTTAACAAAATGAACTCACGCCAACCATGTATGCAAAAAATCATTCCAAAAAAATCACATAAAAGCAAATAATTCTTAAAAACATTTCATTATCAACTTTATTTCATCAAAATAATTTCATAATTTTAAAACTAACATTTTAAAATTTTAACCAAAGAGGGTTTTCCTAAAATCTATCCAATTTTCCAATTACTAAATCCATAACCGAAAATGGAATTTCCATCATGAATAAAAAAATTTTTTACAACAATTTCAAGAAAAAAATTTAATCAAAACTAAGCATTCAAGTTCTAATTCAAGAGGATATGAGAACGAATCCACCCACCTCTCAAAAATTAGAAAAAAATAAAGAACGAAACTTAGATATTCTAGATTTGATAAAAAACCATGTTCTCTTTACTAGATACAACAAGATCTAATCAAAATTAACATAAAAAATTATAGATCTATCCATAAAGGAATATACCTGTGGTTATGAGATAGAGAGAAGAAAAATGGATCTAGGAGGAATAAGGAATAATGGGTATTTAATGATGAATCTGAGTATCCAACACTCTTTGATTTTCCTAATAATCACTTTAAAATTGAAGGGTATTGTCTCTAAAGAATATGTAGAAAAAGGAATTCAGTATTTAGAGAGATAAAGTGATTAAAGAGGCTCTTGGGTCTTAATTCGGATTAGATCCAAAAATTTCAGGGTGCCAAATGTACACTACATGGTTCGGCTGTACGATTTATAAAATCATGTGCCAACTATATGGTGATACTATCCCAAGCTAACCCCTCACACAGTTGTATTTAATAGTTATAAAAACTTTGTGTTAATTGTTTTTTTCCATCTATTTGAAGTTGCATGGTTTCCCCTGGGTACTCGCATAGTTTGGCCAAACCGTGTACCAACCGCACACCTGCCCACTGACCATTGTCCCCCCTTGCACATTTTTATAGATATGGTGCATGGTTTATAACAATTTTGAACCTATATAAATGCCTCTAGAACATTCCAAAACTCCTAGTTGTTGGAATGGTGGTAATAAAATGGATTAAGTGAATTATAAAAATACAGTTTACACATGTTTATAAAATGAATCCATTGCATACCAATTAATTAAAAATGAAAATAAAAATCGATTAAATATAAAGGATATTTTTTTAAATTAAATTTATAACCACAATGGAATTTTATCTTAAATTAATCACTATTATTGAAATAAATTAGTGAAATTTATATATTACATATTCAATCAATTTTTTTAAATTCAATCAATAAGTTTGATAGGCTTAAGATAAGAATAAATCCAATTTTAAGAATAAAAAGTTATATTTTATAAAAGTTAATTTTACCACCTTTCAATAGCACACATGTTTAAAATCTAAATTTTGGCACTTTTATAAATTCTATTGAACAAAATAAACACCATTTTAAAAATCAGTATTTTTTGAATAAATGATGATTTTAATTAAAAATATAAAATTTTCATATTTATAAAATTATTTTCATAAAATGGATTCCATTTTTTAATTCTACATGTCATAAAATGGTTAGGGTGAGTTTTTGGGATTTTTTTTGAAATAGTTTAATTTTTGGTGAATAGTGAAATACGGTAATTTTTGGTATTAACATTTTAGCCAAATACACGAATTATTGAGTCATGGATAATCAATGGATGAGGTAATAAACCATTAGTTTGAACTCACACAAATTAGTTACTATATTTAGTCTCAAGAATCATCACTATTCATAGTCTTGAGCCAAAATAATAAAAAATGAATTAAATAATAAAAAAACACCCATCTCCTCCACTATAAATATCACCCATCACCACCTCCTTTCCTCACGCATCAAAAGAAATGAAGATTATCCAATTTCTACCCAATCCATCTCCCAAACCTCTCCCCCATGTTCTGGTATTTTTGGTATCACTAATAATACCATTCAAAGTTCTTTAAGGAGGTTCTCAAGGAGAGGAATTCAAGAGGTAAAATTCCCTTTCGTTCTTTTAATTTTCTTTCATTTTCATTTATTTTCTTATCCTTTACTTACCTGCTCTATAAAAATATGCATGATAACTAAATTATCTTATATATACTATAATTTTATTATGATAATATAATATCTACAATCAATTCTCTTTTTTTTCTCCTTTTTATTCTAAAATCGAAAACATCATCTGTGAGGTGCCAAGTTATTACCTTTGTGGACGATGAGTTTTCGTTTTTCAATTCCAACTTCAAGGCTAGTCATAAAAACATTTTTATAGTTAAAAAAACTTTAATATATGTAATAAAACTTATTTAATGTTTTGGAACTAGTATATATACATAATATTAATACATAAGACAAAACTAGTTCGTGATGATCGAAAAAACACCCAAATAATCTAAATGGTTATCATTAACGCTTTATCTAATGAATCATTCTCATATCTCAAAAAATGATATATATAAGACCATTAAATATATTTTATTTTCATTAATAACATATGATTTCAATTCTATATAACTATTCCCATTTCACATGGTCTTTTTTACATGTATACAAGTGAACCAATCATGAAAACCAAAGAAACAAACACTCCTGAACGATGAAATTGAATCTCATAACTCATAAAAATTACATAAAAGAACTTAATAAAATTATAATAAATAAAATAAATATTTAATAGGTTCATAATTAAATTATTAATGAATCTAATTTCATTATCCAGGATGTTAAGTATAAGTGCAGAACGCTTTCAAACATAAGGTAAGAGTTTTCTCATCTCACTTTTATTTCTGTGAGATATGAATTATTCACCACTATTTCTTGTGTTTAGTGTATGTATATTTCTATTTGATTTATAATATCATGAATATATTTATCTCCATGTTATTCAATGTTTCATTTTATAATTTTTACTTTTATGGGGCATATGGTTTGACTATTTGTAGAGTGGTAAGGGTTTCTTCCCGAACCTCCATTTTTCATTCGGGTTACACTTTCTCTATCTTAACCCAATGTAATTATTAATTATTTTTATTTACTTATTATAAATTCTATATATATTTCCAAAAATCATGTATCTATATTATTTCACCTTTATTTGGTGGGAGAATACATGTTTTATATGGTTCCCTTTTCATTTCCTACTGATAAGCAGACCCGGTTAAAGGGTACTTCCCAAATAATTACCCATTTTCAAGTACACTCCATAATCTATTTTAATCCACCAATATTTTTCTAAAATCACTCATTTTATCATGAAAAAAATAACATTTTTCATTTCTGGTTTTATACAAAAATTATGTCTTTGTCTGTTTTAAAGACTCTTTAGTATTTTCCCTTAAACAACACTAAAACAGCTCATTTCTAAAGTTTCTTAAATGATATTTTTACATGTTTTCACTTTAGTTGGAAATAATTTATGCCTAAAATGTAATTTCATTGTCCATAAATTTTATTTTCTATTATATATATGTTACAATATGATTTTATGACAAATACAAATGATTTACCAAAATAACTCTTCTTTCCAAAAGTAAAAAGGGTATTTCTCTCAGGAATTCCTCGATGATTTTATTAAGGTATTTTAATCCATTTTAATGGAATCAATTAAATATTATTATTAATTGGGATTGATATTTTATGATATCATCTACCATATTTTATTAAATGGTTTATGATTAGTTTGACTATGGGTGTGCTATCCTAATACCATTCACCATATTAATCAGAACTGTTATTGATTATGTTTAATGATTAAAGATAGTTATTTAAATTTCATATGTATATATTGTTTACATTCCAAAAATTTCATATGATTAATTTCTTATACTTAGTAATTTATGGTTGGGGCCCGCTATATCCCCTCGATGCATCTGTATGTCTCATGAGACAAACTAGACAGGGTTTTTACCCAATTATGAATGGTGTCTTGGTCTAAGTATTGATGATATGTTTATGATATTTTTAATTATGTATTACCTCATAATGATATTAGTAATTGATATCCCATGTTCTTATTCTACTAGTATAATATCTATCGTTAAGTTTTATTATTATGTTATTATTTATATGGAATTATTTATTCAGCTTTTATTCCTTATATATTGTTCTCAAAATTATGTTTTAATGGAATGTGTTTTAGTTATTTACCA
Source organism: Viscum album (assembly GCA_963277665.1). Lineage (NCBI taxonomy): Eukaryota > Viridiplantae > Streptophyta > Magnoliopsida > Santalales > Viscaceae > Viscum > Viscum album. The sequence continues at coordinate 1,952,520,676 of OY728165.1, forward strand.
TGAATTATTGTTTATGTTTATTTATGATATCTTCCACCATATTTTTCCCTTACTGAGAATATAAGCTCACCCATTTCTTATGTTTTATTTTTCCCCAGGATGCGAAGATGTATATTATGAATGACTTTCAAGGATAATCTAGAAGTTTATGGATTATTCCAATGGAGTTTCTATGTTGTTTTTCCTTTCAAGTTATAATGTAAAACTAATTTTTTTATCTGGTATTACAAAGATACTAAACTATTCAGTCCTTTGGGATGTGAACAATTGTTCATAATACCAATTTAAAAAAGTATGGCACAAGATTCAGGCTATTGGGATCTGGGTATTTACAGCTATGACTGACATAAGCTTCAATTGATATGATGATTCCCTATTCAGCAGAGCATATGAATTTCTACTCAAGTAATCTATTAAAAATTTCATTTCACTAGTGTATACAATAAGGAAAAGTAAAACATTTATAGATATTTAAACCATCTTCTTTTCCTTAGATTGAAACACTTTGTGAGAAAATGTGCCTCAAACTTTTATAATCCGTAAACACTATAAATTTCTCACCAAAAAGATAACGACACCAAGTATTTAAGGCATGAACTAAAATAAATAACTCCAAATCATGTGTTGGGTATTTCTTATCATGCATCTGTAACTTCCATGATCCATAATAAATAACATGATCTCCTTAAATGAGAACACATCCTGACCCCAATCTCGATGCATCATAATAGACTACATAGCCTTGTTCAGATTATGGAAACATTAGGATATGTACTAATGTAATTATAACCTTAAGTTCTTGAATGAATTTATGGAATTCATCATTCCATTGGAAATTAATTCCTTTCCTCATCGAATATATCATCGGTCAGGCCAAAAAGATAGACGGACCGACCAAGACTGATACTATTTGTCCAAAAAAGATAAAAAACCCAACCAAGACTGATACCATTTATCCTAAAAAAGATAGATGAACCAACCAAGAATAATACCATTTGTAACATCCTTCCCCTACACATTATCTTGAGAAGAGGTGGTGGTTCTATTAGGCCTTAGGAGACATCCTCAAGATACCAAAGGCTAGAAATAAATTCCAAGGGCTTCAAAGAATGTTGGGGGACAATTTACCCTTTCGAAACAAAACAACCAAGCCAAAAAAATAAGAAGAAAATAAAAATAAAAATATAATCCTATATATGATTCATGAATAAAAATACAACCAAAATCATTCCCAACAATAAACAACCATATCCGATTTAAAAATGAAATGGAAGATAATAATCCAAAAGAAAACTAGACTCAAGAAATCAATACAATAAACTCCCAACCAGCTCTAAGCTTCAACTCCACATACCTGATCAATGATATCAAGAAGAATCACTAAATAATTAGGTATCATGACTTTACCTAGTCTTGATAGATAACATCTGTAAACACACTAAACCTCCCAAGTAGGGTATGAGTATAAACTTAGTAGAATTTAACCAAATAGTCCCTAACTCACACCACTAGAACCAGAATTGGTTAGTACATTTTATATAAAAAAATTTAAAAGCAGTTAAAATAGTTTATATAAAAGATATAAAAAAATTCCACGGAAAAAAATAAGTAAATACTTTAAAACATTTCTCATTGATTTTTCATACCCATTCCATACTCCTACACACACACACACATGCATGATCATGTGATAATTCCATACTCATGATTAATCTCTTGTCAATTCACCATGTTATCACAAGGTGAATAATTTCTAAGTACCCCAATGGAAAATTCCCCTTATCCATGGTTGGTTCCTTATACCCTATTGGTAAAAACCCCTTATTCAGGGTCATGTTAATGAAATGAACTCACACTAACCATGTATGAAAAAACTCATGCCAAACCATTCAATATAAAATGAAATAATTCTTAAAAAAATTTCATCATTAACTTAAGTTCATCAAAACAATTCCATAATTTTGAAACTAACATTTTAAAATTTTAACCAAAGAGGGTTTTCCTAAAATCCATCCAATTTCCCAATTTCCAAATCCATAACCAAAAACAAAATTTCTATCATGAATCATACAAATTTTGAAAAATAATTTCAAAAAAAATAATAATAAAAAATAAGCCTTCATGTTCTAAGTCAAGTAAAGATGAGAGAGAATTCACCTACCTCTCAACAGTTGGTGAAAATGAAGAATGACTCTTAGATCTTATAGATCCGATCACAAACCATGTTCGCTTTACTAGAACCAACAATATCCTATCAAAATTGATATCACACAACATAGATCTATCTATAACAGACTAGGCCTATGGTTTCAAGAGAGAAAGAAGAAAAATGGATCTAGGAAGAATAAGGAAAAACAGATACTTGCTAATGAATCCAGATCTCCAACACTCTTTGATTTTTGTAAGGATTTCTTCCGAATCAAAGGGGACCATCTCTCAAGACTAGGGAGAAAAATGAATTCAGGATTTATAGATATTATGTGATTAAATAGGATCTTTTGGATTAATTCAGATTAGATCCAAAAAATTTGGGGTGCCAAATGTACGCCATACAGTTAGACCACACTTTTTGGAAACCTGTTCCAACAGTGCAATGCTACTTTCTCAAGCCAACCCCTTGCACGATTGGATCACATGGTTAAAAAAACCACGTGCCAATTGTTCTTTTCCCTTTGTTTCAAGTTGCACGATTTCCCCTGGGCACTCGCATGATTTGGCTAAATTGTGCGCCAACTGTGCACCTTCCAAATGACCATTTTCTTCCCTTATATAGATTTCTGGAGATGGTGCATGATTTCAACTAACCATGCATAAATTGTAAACCTCCATAAATGCCTTCGAAACATGAAAAACCCCATTGAAACCTCCTAAAAATCAACCCAAGTATTATATAGACTCAAAATACATGAATAAAGGGTCATGTACCAAAAAATAGGGGTGATATACATTCTATATAGAGTATTTGAATGTGTTTCTCATTTATATGTCCATGGAGACAATTCCAAAGTTAAGTGGGGTTATAATCAAACTCGAACTTCTTAGTTTGAATGTTATAGATATGATTATCCATATTTAGAATGTATAAACCATTTACTATATTCCTGTTGTCATAAAACATTTCATTCATATATATAGAACACCTCTTGTTTTTAATAATTAAAAAAAACCATATTGTCCAAACAAGATAAAAAAATAAAATTTCTGTTTATGGATAAAACATAAAAATAGTTTTACAATTCCATAACCAATCTACTAGATTAACTTAGTTCACAAGTGATTACTTCCAATGAATTAACTCTTTCTACATTTCCAATATATAGATCTACTTCACATTTATCTAATTCCCTAACATCTTTGAGTTTGTTTTTTTAGTAAAAACGTGTGATGCATACCCGATATCTAATAACCATGAGTTAGAATTGGATAAATTAATCTATAGAACATTCACATTCATATGCTCCGAATTCTTATTTCTTTAAGAACACTTATAAAATTTGGAGACAAATATTAAAAAGTTTAATAGGTCATTCCAATAAGAGATCTCAAAATGATAAACATGATGCATTCCATAATATATAAAAAATATATATTTATGGGTGAGTATCAAGTTTTATATCTTTTCATTGGGAAATTTTATTGAAATTACTCCCATTAAAAATGATAACCCCATACATTCCATGAACCAACCTAGGTCATCCATCCATCAGATACCTGGATTGACCCATGACATACATGAGATGCATTCCCGATTTCCCTGGGTTGAAAAATAGTTCCAAGGTCTCAAATATAATCATTGGAAAAAAATAAACCTCATTATAAAAATGAATAATATAGCAATTGAACATCCAATCAGAGTAATTCTCACAAGTAAATGGAGACATACAAGAAACTGGGCATAAATAAACAAGATACATCACATAACTGATGAATAAATAAATAAATTAAACCATATCCAGTCCATATTCTAATACATAAAAATCCTAATAAGAAAAAAAAAAAACTAATATACTACCATCATTATCTATTTTAACCTTGTTCACTCTCTATATTCCAATCCAACTACTATGAAAAACATGAACACCCAACATCCTAAACTAGAAGACCAAATCTAGGGCACTTTAAAGAATACCATAAAAGTGGAATACACCAAGTGGTGTATACAGGGTGTGAGTGAAACTTGGATAAGTAGGATATAACTATGTAATTCATGCAATTTCCTTAAAAATAAATTTCATTTTATTCTAGTTTGAAATATAATAGAAAATATTTATTTTCATAAATGATACAGAAAATCAAATATCATATGCATTACCATTTAAAAAAATTCCTCTTCTTTTCCTTTTAAATGAATGAAATCACTTAAAAAACCATTGACCATGCCTCAAACAATTTTTAATAAAAAAAATTCAAATTCACTTCAAAAATTAACATTATGAACACACCCTTTTCAAAAACATTGGAATTTTTTAAAAAAATAGGTTGAATTCAAGAGTAATATAATAAAAAACCATGCATCCATGTCACAAAAGGAAGAGTGAAAGAAATAGGAATACATGGTTCCATGTGTTTCAATCAAGTAAGGGAACACAAAAGGAAAGAAAGTTCCTAAAATAGATTCTTTAAGTAATCCTGGGAAATTCATAAACATCTTATGATGCAATCCTAGATGTACTCAGGTTGGAACCTTCTGTAGGCCTATCAATACTTTCTTGTGTCTAAAACCAATCGAATTCCTCAAATAACATCACTGATGGAACTCCCCAATGGACTTCAATACCATAACATATATTTCCCTATTAATTGAGACTAAATAGTAACCATATCTCACCCCTCACTAAGATGCATAGGATCTCCATGCAAGTCAAGAAATGGGAGGTAGAAATTAAAAACATTAATAAATAAAAAGCAATAAATCACATCTAAACTTATACAACCTCATAATAAACAACCCCTTTTATGTATCATCTACATAAAAATATAATAATCATTCCCCTTGGGCTATGAATACTTACCACAATAATAAAAAAAATCCCCCTTAGTGGCCACAGTTCAACAAGGGGCTCAAGATGGTATCACACACCCACACCATTTACAAACCATATAAAGGTTCCAAAAAATCCTTCATTGGAAAGTACATGGGATTAAAATTCATTCATAGTCGCTTGAAATTATATTTTAAATGACTCTTTGAAATAAAACTACTAAAATCCATTTATAAAACATTTTTTAAAACAAATTCATCAAATCCATTTGAAAATCTATCCCGAAATCAACTCGATTTCTCATTTAAAACCCCCTAAAGGTTCAAAAACCTATTTCAAATTTATTTCATGACCTAAATGGGGTTAATAGAGTTCAAAATCAATTTTATTTTTCAATATTTCTAAATACTTAAAATTTCATGTACCAGTTGAAATTCTAAGTAAAAGCATGATTCCAATTGAAAATCAATTCAAACTTTTATGAAATTTATTTTAATCACCATACATAGGAATAATTATGTAAATAAAACATTTTAAAACAAAAAGCATAAAATGAAATTCCATTTTAAGAAAACACATGAAAATATCTACCTCGTTTCAATGATAATCAAGCTATAAGTCATCGGCTATGATGATGAGTGCTCAAACAGGCCTCGAAGAAGGATGCGCAAGAATTGGAAACCAAAACCCCTATGAATAATCCATCCCGAAACCCAAACACCCCTAGGGTTCATGGTAGAATGTGAAACTGAATAGAAAATAGATATAAGGAGAGGGAGAGGGACAAATTAGAGGAATAAAGGGATTTACCTTGAGAAATATGCAAGAAAATGGAGTGAAGGAGAATAATGGAGGGAGGGAGGTTGAGTCGACCCAAGTGAGGGATAAGAGAGGAAAAATCAAGTAAATATGGGTAGGTTTAGAATAGTAAAATCACTTTTAAATGATTATGATAAGTACACATGGTTAGGTCACACATTTTGTTAAATCATGAGGTTTCCACTAGAAACCCACAACTCACTCGTTGATTTGGCCACATGATTATTCTTAACTATGTGACAACCGTTCAGATCACACCCAATAAAAAAACTAAGCCACATAGTTTCTACTGGGAGTTTCACAAACCATGATCTACTCATGCATGAAAAACTGTGAGCATTCAAAATGAACTAAAAAGGACTCCATGAAACCACATGATTTCTCTTAAACCATGTGGGGAAAACCATGCACATAGGAAAAAATTCCATCCCAAAACATACAAGAATTTAAATTGTCCCAAAATTAATTAAAATAATATAAAATAAATGTTTCTATAGTGACATGGGGTGTGATAAACTCCCTACCATGCCAATTTCTTCCCCCATAAAGTCTTTAGTAAAAGTGGAAGCAACCAGAAACAAACCACAACTACACCCCATATAACAAGGTGAGTTGGGTGGAAAATAAACTAAAGATATATTAAAAAGAAAACCATAGACCAAAATTCCCCCCTCCAAGACACTTGATCACATACACAAAAATCTAACCATCTCTAAGTAAAACACAACAACAAACACTAAGGAAATTTCTTATAGGGATGGAGATCAAGCATAGGTCTCCCCACCATTTATAAATTCTATAAATGGTGTGATAATAAGAGAAATCACAACATGAACACAATATTAACCAAGAAAATACATCTATAATAATTATAGAGAATCAACCAAATATAACAACCATTAACAACCACTTGCTCTACTCCCAAGGTAGATACAAACCGAGAGAACTCAACACCCATAAAGAAAAACCACCCCAAACTCAACCCAAATCTCAACCACAAAATTCGAGATAAACAACTCAAAATAATTCCACAATAAAGAACAACATGGGATCTAGAATTTAGGTCATAGTACTTAATAGGTGAACTGGGACCTCAAATTGGAACTCCATCCCATGGTGAACCCAACCAAAGCTAGCACTATCAAGTTTTCAACAGCCTAAATACAACAATCATCCTATTTATCCCAACACTAACATAACGTTTACCCATTATCAACTCATCAAGAATATGATCTCAAAATGGACACATCACAAGAAACACCTGAATACCTAAGAAAATTCAACCAAAACAGTAGACATGCATGAAATCCAAAAACCCAGCACCATTCACAAAATCCAAATGGCCCACTCACCAATCCATAATTAATTACCATGCATGAAATAATGACTAATAAATCCTTGATAAAACCAAAATAAAATCTCTCATGTAATAAACCACCTAGGGAAAACACACAGGTCTCGTAGAAGACCCCTATATGACTCACCACTGAGGCTCCAAATCAAACCAAACTCACCAAGAGAAGATTGTAATTTTTCTTAACCAAAACACCCTCCATACAAAACAAAAATAAATCTCTAAAATAAGAAACAAGAAAGGGAAAACACACAAGTATCCTATAAAACCCCTACAAGACTCACTACTAAGGCTCCAAACCAAACTAAACTCACCAAGAGAAGATCCCGGTTCTTCTTAACCAAACCACTGCTCCAATAGAATCTTAATATCTATAAATAGATGAAGGAAACTAATCCAATAAGTCCTAGAGTGAAAAATAATGTTCGGTTCCACCAATCTACTCAGAATCTAGGAAGATCCACCAACCAAGAGAACAACAACACAAAATAAGGAGGAGCACACTATCCTTTATTAAGACCTTTTTGGGAGATGTATAGGAATTAACACAATATATGATCCAAGATGATCATGCTCCTACATCAAATAAATAATCCAAAAAAAAGGATAAACCAAAAACACTCATTAACCAAAACAAATACCCTACAAAAATTTACATTTTCCAAAACAAACATTTCCTTAATTCAAAACACACTTTAAAATTTCATCCCTTTTCAAATTCTTAGAAGGTCCCCATTTCCAAAACTAAATAATCATATGAGTTTTAATCATAAAATAAAAACTTATAAATTTTCAATCATGATAAAACATTTTAAAAAATGCATTTCTAAATAAAAGAAAACTCCCATTACCATTCCAAATTACTTCTAAAATTTTATTTGGAAGTCGATTTCTTTAAAAAAACTTTAAATTACTAATTTTAAAACACCCCATTTTAAAATTCAATCTTTAAAAATTCCAATTTTTAAACTAAAACATCTTTATCACCAAAAATAAACCCCATAACTCAATTTCAAACCAATCAAAACTCAAATCATTTAACACAACTCAATTCTAAAAACACATTTTTAAAATACAAACCAATCCATCATAAAAAAAATAAAATATCCCTCAATAAACCTTATAAAAAAGTTTAAAAAATAAAACTCCTCATAAAACTCCTTTTTCCATTCTAAAACCCACCTTTGAAACACCTAACACAATATCCCTAAGGGGTACAACCAAACATCCAAGCATAAATTCAAATCAAACAATATTTAATCACATAAATTTCCATAAAAACTACCTCAATAAATATCACACCAATAGTAAACACCATTGGAATTAATTTGAATGGTAAGGGAGAAAAAACTAAAAATACAGGTGAGAAATTTCACTATTTACGGTTTGACCACATGGACCGGTAAACCATATGCCAACTACAATGACCCAGAAATTTATCAATGAAATTTTCCCTTCCTAGTTATTTCATATAGTTTAAAGATCAAGCATCACATACAGAACCCAATAAAAAAATTATCCTCATAAATTAATAATGATACATTATTTAGAAAAAAACCAATAAGAATTCAAAATATTACAGCGGGAAAATAAATAGAAAATAATATAATAAGAATATGAAAATTTGGATATGCTCAATCTACTAGAATGACCGCACTCACGAACAAAGTTGTAGAAATAAAATAAAATATTAATAATAAAATATTCATTTTAAATATGAAAGTATATATAACCTTGTAATAAAATATAATTTAATGATTAATGGAATAATAAGTATTTATAGTAAGTAGTAAACCCTTATGACCGTTAGAAATCTGTCTGTTAGAATAGAAACCTAACCATTAGAATAGTAATGTGATCATTAAGAATAGTAATCTGGCTACTCGAATAGTAACCTCACCTATGAAAGTATAAAAAATTTAGGCATATTATAAATTAAAATATGATATATTTATATCATGAAGTAAGTAAATAAATGTTTTATAAATGATAAAATAAGTGTCAGTATTTTTATAAAAAGTAAATGTTTGTTTACAATTTTATAATTAATATACTGATTTAAAAGAAATTTTATTTTCATAAAATATATTCATAAATTAATATTGTTTTGTCTTATAATTTTAAGATAATTTTACGAGACCTTAATTAATTTTTCAAAGTGTCATAAAAACAGTTATAATATTAAAATTGTTATTTTTTGAATAAATGATGATTTTAATTAAAAATTTAATTTCTCATATTTAGAAAATTATTTTCATAAAATGGAGTCCATTTTTGAAATCTACATGTTGAAAAACGATTAGGGTTATTTCTTTTGATTTTTCTAAAATAGTTGAAATTTTGGTGAATAGTGAAATACGGTAATTTGCGGTGTAAGCTAAATACATGAAATTTTTAGTCATGGTTGATGTATGGATGATGTAATAACCATTATCTAGAAATATCCTTCATTTTTTAATATATTTAGCGATAAGGATCAACACTATTGATAGTCTTGATCCAAAATAATAAACTAATGAATATAATAATAAAAAATACCCTTCTCCTCCCACTATAAATACCACCCCTCATCACCTCTTATCCTTACAACACCAAAGCCTTAAATATTGTCTAAATTCTATCCAATTAACTTCACAAGCATCTTCCCCATTACTAGGAGCTTCTAGTATCAACAAAAAACCAAACCCAAGTGCCTTAAGGAGGTTCTCACGGAGACTATATTCAAGAGGTAAAACCCTCCACCTTTCTCTTTTAAATTATTTATTTCTTCTACATCATCCTTTCCTGTACTATAAAAAGTGGAATTATAACTCCATTATCATATATATAATAAAATTTTATTTTGTTAATGGAATATTCATCATAAAACCTCTTATCTTCTCCTTTTATTCTAAAAATGAAAACATCGTTCGTGATGTGTCGATTCACCACCTTCGTTGATGATAAATTTTTGTTTTTTCATTACCACCTTTAAGGATGGTCATAAAACCATTTTTAATTTTAAACCAGATTATAATATGTGTGTTATAACTTATTTCATATTCTATAACCAATATATAAAAAAAATATTAAATAAAACGATACTAGTTCGTGATGGTCGTAAAAACCACCAAAATAAACTAATCATTTTTTGTTAATGTTTTATCTAATGAATCATTATTATATCTAAAAAATGACATATGAGACCATTTAAAATTTATGAGGAAAATCAATATCATATAATTCCACTTCTATAGTTTTTCTTCCATTTAACAAGAACTCCTGCAATTAAACCCAAAGGAACTGATCATAAAATCATGAAACAAACACTCTCAGAGCAAAAAAATTAAACATTATAACTCATCCAAATAGCTATAAATAAACTTAATAAAATTATAATAAATAAAATATATAAGGATAAGGTTATTAATTAATTAATTAATGGATATAATTTGATTATCCATTACATTAATTACAAGTACAGAACACATTAAAACATGAGGCAAGGGATCTCTCTAAACCTCCATTTTTCCTTATGGTTACACTTTATCTCTCTTAACACTAATTTATTTCTTCATTATTCTTACAAAAATATTTTACATTATGTTTATATGTTCCAAACTTATGTATCCATATTAATTCATCCTTATTTAATGGGGAAATTCATATTTTAAAAGGTTCCCTTTTCTATGTGATATGTTTCTATAAAATTATTCATGTTCCATGCCTTTTATGTTATCATGTTATACCTTCCAACTCATGTGTTATGACTTATTCCCATGTTTATTCCCTTACTGGGTTTTTAGCTCACCCCTTTTGTCTATGTATTCACCAGGTTATCCTATACAGTTATAGGATCTCAAAGGGAGTTATGAGATCATTATGGAAGATTAATAAAGAGATGTTTCATTCTAGTTCTAGGTTTTCAGTTTAATGTACCTAATATTCCAAATAAATTATAATTCACGACCCTTGGTTTGTATTTGGTGGTTAATTATAATTAAAATCATGTAATAATATGTGTAAAATGCTAGGATCGTTATAGTTGGTATCAGAGCATGGCCTAGTTATTTTTGGGGATTAGGACTATAAAAATTTAGTTATAACCCTTGGGATAATTATATAACCATAGAGATCCTAGATTTAAACTTAGGATCTAATAAGTTAGGATGTACTTTTTATTTATAAGTTTATAATTCAATTTTCAAAGTTTCCCTTTTTATATGCTTATTAGCTGAGTATTCAAGACCTCCAAATTTTATTTTATTTTTTTTCTTAGTTAATGGTGGGAAATAGGATAACCCTTGTCAAAAATCAATGTGATAGGCAATGTGATGATTTCCATAATGAGATTACAAATTATATAGTAATAGGTTCTCAAGATTTCATGAAAGTACCGAATCAAATAGACCAGGTTATGAATAATAACTTGAATCACACGGAACACCCTCCTTCTCCTAAGAAAGATGAAGTTGTGGTCGAATTATTTTTGCAAAAAAGTCCTCCTATATTTAGTGTATCTTCTAATTCCCTTATCGTGGAACAATGGATTAACTCTACTGAGAATATATTATCTATCCTTAAATTTTCAAAAGAATATAAAGTCATGCTGGTGGTTTATCATTTTGATGGTGAAGCTGATCAGTGGTAGACACAGATCAAAAAACACAAAGTCTAAGGAGGAAATTGATTCCATGGATTGGGAAGGATTCAAGAAAATATTTTTCAATAAATATTTTACTTAAACTCTCCATATTAATATGGAAAGGGAGTTATTTGGATTTAAAGAAAATAAATACAAGTTTATCAGGTCATATGAATAAAACTTCACAAGACTTTCATGATACACCTATGACTTTATCCTGAACACCGAAATCAAAGTGGATATCTTCTTTATTGGGCTAAAAATGTGTCTATGAAAATCCTTAGTGATTCAAGACTTTGATAGCTATGAGGAGATTGTTTTTTGTTCCCTTAAGGTTGAAATGGAGATCCGAGACTCTCAGTGGTCTCATGGGCCTGAAGATAAAAATAGGAAAATGGAGTTTAATATGAGAGGATCAATAGATAAATCTCACGAAGGAATGAAAAACCAACAGACCACATGTAAAAAGTGTGGGAAGAATCATCTCATGAACTATCTGAAGGGAAATAGGAAATTCTTCAAATGTAGAAGAGAGGGTCATTGGGATAATTTTTTCCAAAGGAGTTTATAGAAGCCCACTAATGTAGAAGAAGAAAGGAAGGTTCAGACCAACAATCAGCATGTAGTACAGTGTTTCAACTACAAGGAACATGGTCATTATGCGAGATAATTCCCTAAGCCAAGGGTTGTCAGAGGAAATCAACAAAAAAACCTATAAGGTAGCAAGTAAGGGTATATACTATCACTACTGCTGAGGTGGAGCCCAACAATGATGTGGTGATAGGTACACATGTTATTCATTAAAGAATAGAGGATGTACTATTTGATTCTGATTCTAATCATTCTTTTATATGTTTCAAGTTTAGTATAACTATTCAAACACCACCTAAAAATTTGGAGGTTGATTTATCTATGTGAAAAGAAAATGGGAAAATTATTACATCCAAAGTATATAATTCGTACCCATTCAACATTTGTAGATTGAAACTCCCAATAAATCTCATCTTACTTCCATTGGTGAAGTTTGATGCTATACTGGGTATGGATTGGATATCTTTATACAAATACAACATAAAATATTAGGAAAGGGATATCACTCTTCACATCCCAAGGAATCCTCCAATTTTTTACAAGTGTAAGGAGGAGGATGAATCTTCTTCAAAATCATCATCTCAATTGTGGATATTATTTCTTTATGAGCAAGCGTATCTAGTTCAAATGATTGAGAAAAAGGATATGTTCATGATCAAAGACATTCCCATTGTGAGGAACTACATTGATGTGCTCCCCGAAGAATTGTCTAGTGTTCCTCCTGATCGAGATGTTGAGTTCTCAATTGATCTTATACCTAGATCACTATCCATATCAAATACACCTTATAGAATGGTCACCATTGAGTTATAGAAACTGAATAAGTAGTTGCAATAGAATCTAGACAAGGGTTTTATATGCCTAAGTGCTTCACCATGGGGTGTGTCAGTCCTCTTCATCAATAAGAAGGATGGATCAATGCGCCTCTGCATTGATTATCATGAGGTCAAAAAGATCACAATAAAGAAAAAACATCCCCTACCACAGATAGATGAATTGTTTGATCAACTATGTGGTGCTAAGTATTTCTCTTAGGTGGACCTTTGGTTGGGATATCACCAATTAAAGGTGAGGAATGAATATATTCTCATTACTATCTTTCAAACAAGGTATGGACACTATGAATTCATAGTGATTCCCTTCAAACTCATTAATTCTCTAGGAATTTTCATGGACATAATTAATAGAGTCTTTATAGATTATCTTGAAAAAATTTTGGTAGTCTTTACCGATGATATTATGATATACTCCAAAAATAAGGAGAAAAATGAGGATCATTTTAATACTTTAATAAATAATTTATGAAGGGAGAAACTATATGCAAATTACAGTAAATGTGAGTTATAGAAGGTGAAAGTATCATTATTAGGGCATGTTATCACCAATAAAGGAATATATGTGGACCCTTACAAGACAAATGAAATCGAAGAGTGACCTAGAATAACATCTATAATGGAGATTCATATTTTCCTTGGTCTAGATGGGTATTACCAAAAATTTTTGAAGAACTTTTCATGATTTTCAAACCCACTAACCAAGCTAACTCAGATGGTAGTAAATTATTTCTAGACTAGTGACTGTAAATATTTATTTAAAGAGATGAAAAAATGATTATCATTGCACCAATTCTTACACTAACAAAAAGTGGGGAACTCTTTATGGTATACATGATACTTCAAATAAGGGATTAGAATGTGTACTGATGAAAATGATAAAGTGATAACCTATTCCTTAAGGTAATTGAAAGTTCATGCAAAAAACTATCCCATACGTGATATGGAGTTGGCGGCTGTGATCTTTATAGTGGAAATATGGTGACATTATATCTATGGGGAGAAGTGTAAGATATATAATGATCATAAGATCCTAAAATATATATTCTCATAGAAGGAGCTTAATATTCACTAATGAATATTGTTATAGATCATCAAGGATTATGAATTCTCAATCCACCACCATCCTAGTAAATCAAATAAAGTGGTAGATGATTTAAGTATAAAGGATCTTGTAACATTATCGATGATGAGAATTGAGAAGGATTAAATATTCTTAGATTTTGAAAGGATAGACATGGGATTTATTAAGGAAGGAACATCATCAATCCTTTATCAAATTATTTCTTGATCATCTCTCATAGTGAAAATAAAGGATGATCAAAGAAATGAAGTGAAAATTCAGAAGAAGGTGGAAGCTATCAAAAAAGAGAAATCCTTAGAGTTCAAAATTAATGAAGAAGGAGTCACCAGATTTGGGTCATGACTATGTGTACCATCAAATCCTGAGATTAAGAAATAGATTTTTAATGATGCACATAGATGAACATTATTTATTCACCCAAGGATCACAAAGATGTTTTGAGATCTCCGAGAGAACTATTGGCAGGACAATACGAAGAAAGAGATCACTAAATATACATCAAAGTGCCTTGTATGTCAGAAAGTGAAGGATGAAAGGAAAAATTCTAAGGGGGTGATGAAACCATTACCCATATCAAAATGGAAATGGGAAAACATCACCATAGACTTTGTCACTGGACTTCCAAAGTCATCCAGATGAAACAATTATATATGAGTGTTTTGGATCACCTTATAAATACAGATCACTTTATTGCAATTTGAGATAATTTCTCACTCGATCAGCTTGCAAATTAGAGAAGTTGTGAGGCTGCATGGAGTACCATTATCGATTGTATTAGATCGTGATCCAAGATTTACCTCCAAGTTTTGGAAAAGTCTCTAACATGCTATAATAACTGAGCTGAACTTCAGTATGGCTTATCATCCTTAAACTTATGGCCAATCTGAGTGGACTATTCAAGCACTAGAAGACATATTGATAGCATGTTCTATGGAATTTAAAGGAGGTTAGAATCAACATCTACCATTGGTCTATTTATCTTACAATAATAGTTTCCACTCAAGAATCTAAATGGATCTATATGAATCCCTTTACGGGAAAAGATACAGAACATCAACATGTTGAGATGAGGTTGGTGAATGTAAGTTTTTGGGACAAGAAATGGTCAAAGAAATGGTAGAAGAGGTGAAAAATATTCAGTATCACACCAAGGCAGCCCAAATTTGAAAAAAGAGCAATGTAGATAATCATCGATCAGATTTGGAGTTTGAGGTTGGTGATAAATTATTCCTATGCATATCTCAATGGAAGAGAATTATGGTATTTGGGAAGAAATGAAAACTAAGTCACAGGTACATCGACCGCTTCGAAATTCTTGATCATATCAGAGTTGTGGCCTATCGACTATCACTTCCAACAAACATGTCTCAAGTGAATGATATATTCCATGTATCCATATTTATTAATTACATACCAAATCCCTCAAATGTACTGAATCCAGAGGTGGTATAGTTGGAAAATGATTTCTCTTTTGAGGAGAATCTGGTGAAGATATTGAACCATAGAGATAAAGTTCTACGTATCAAGACTACTCACATGGTCAAATTACTATAAATGAACCGTAAATATGAAGATGCGACATGTGAACCATAAGAAGTGATGAAGGATAATTACCCTCACCTATTTTCACCTTAATATATAAAATGAAAATTCGAGGGTGAAATTTAATAAGGGGAAAGAGTTTAACAACCCATAATTTTATCAATGAAAATTTCCCTTCCTAATTATGTTATATAGTATAAAGATCAAACATCACATAGAGAAGCCAATAAAAAAATTATCTTCACGAATGAAGAATGATACATTAGTCTATAAAAAAAAATTCCAAATATTACATCAGGACGATAGATATAAAATAATTTAATAAGAATAGGAAAATTTGAATATACTCGATCCACCAAAATGACCACATTCATGAACAAAGCTGTAGAAATAAAACATAATGTTAATAATAAAATATTAATTTTAAATATGAAAGTATATATAACCTTGGAATAAAATAGAAGTGAATGATGAATAAAATAAGAAGTATTTATAGGAACTAGTAAACCCTTATGACCGTTAGAAATTTGACCGTTGGAATAATAACCTAACTTTTAGAATAGTAATGTGACCATTAGGAATAATAAACTGGCCACTAGAATAGTAACCTCAATTATGAAAGTATAAATAAAATTTAAGCATCTTATAAATGAAAATATGATATATTTATATCATGGAATAAGTAAATACATGTTTTAGAAATGATAAAATAAGTGTGTGTATTTTTATAAAAAGTACATATTTATTTACAATTTTATAATTAATATAATGATTTTAAAGAAAATTTATTTTCATAAAATATATTTATAAAATAATAATTTGTCATATTATAATTATAATATAATTTTATGAGATCTTAATTAATTTTCCAAAGTTACATAAAATCAGTTATAATATTAAAATTAGTATTTTTCAAATAAATGAGGATTTTAATTAAAAATTATTTTCATAAAATGGAGTCCATTTTTGAAATATACACATCGAAAAATGGTCAGGGTGAATTTTTGGGTTTTTTCTAAAATAGTTGAAATTTTGGTGAATAGTAAAATACAGTAATTTACGGTATAAGATAAATACATGAATTTTTGAGTCATGGTTGATTTATAGATGATGTAGGAACCATTTTCTTGAAACTCTATATCATTATTTAAGATCATCACTATTGGTAGTCTTGATCCAAAATAATAAACTAATGAATATAATAATAAAAAATACACCTCTCCTCCCACTATAAATACCACCCCTCCTCCTCACACCTACAAAGCCTTAAAGATTGTCTAAATTCTGATCAATTCTCTTACCAAGCCTCTTCCCCATGTCCACAAGCTTATGGTCTTAACAAAAGGACAAAATCAAGTTCCTTAAGGAGGCTCTCAAGGAGGCGATATTCAAAATGTAAAATCCTACACCTTTCTCTTTTGAATTATTTCTTTATTCAACCTCATCCTTTCCTCCACTATCCAAAGTGGCATGATAACTTGAATATCGTATATATACTATAATTTAATTTTTTTTAATTGGCCACCAAAAACTTTTTATTTTATTAAGGGGTAAAGAAGCCTACAAAGGAACAATTATGGGGGCCTAAAGTAGTGAATCCCAAGAGCATCAGCTCGAACAAAGTTTTCACCCTCTAAGGGAAAAGAACCAAGACTAGAGAAAATAATGAACCAGTCATCCTGAGACTCTTGAAAAGCAATATAATCTTCCACAATGTTCCCCTATCTCCAGGTATGAAGACTGACCATATGATCGTTCATAAGACACTTGCAATGCCTGATGGAATATTCAATGGACCAGGGAATAAGGCCTTTGACTAAGAGAGCATTGTAGATAGTGGTCAAATCAGTCTCAATCTCCATGATAGGGATGTTCCCTTGAATGCATAGATAGAGTCCTGACAACATGGAATGAGATTCCACTTGAAGGGAATCCCCACTTATGTATAATTATAAGAAGGAAACAATGACTAAGCCCATAGAATCTTCGATAACTCCACCCCCATATGGAATCCAAGAAGCAAAAGCCATCAGTATTCAGTTTGTTCCCAAAAATAGGCAGTTTCCAACTAACCCACTTACCCCGATCTGTAGCACTAGAATTAAGGGGGCCTTGAGGAGGGAGAATAGGAATAAGGGAAGTCATGCTCACCATGTCTTTGTACAACCTTCACAAATCCATAATTAGATTCCTAATTTTGAAGACAATACTTGAGAGGAAAGTCATGAGGAGCTGATGCCGCATCTCATTACGTGATGACCATAGGAGCCAGCATCTAGCGATGAAACCCAACACTCTGGACTTGCGCTCTGAGTTGGGTCTATCTCCCACTTGGAACCAATGCTGTAGGAATGAGTCAACAGAAAAAACCCAATCATACCAACATGTAAGTTGTCCAAAAGAACTCTAAATAGCCTTTTCCCAATCATTGTTAAAAAAATGGTGGTTCATAGTTTCAAATTTAATCTCCCTACTACAAAGTAACTTTGAGGGTAGAAATATCCCTCTTCACTATACATTATCATCAGAAGGGAGAGCATTGTGTTGAACATGCCAATCTAGGAAAATGAATTTGCAAGGGATTTTCTTGCACCATAAAATATCACCCTAGTTATCCCGTGATGTGGAAATAGAAAGTATTTTTTGAAAGTCTGAGATAGAAAAAGTACCAGCCGTAGATCCTGTAAAAACACAGTTATCCGGATCACTGGTCATCACAATGATATCAAATATACTTTTTTGGTTTTCATCCAAGGTGGAACGGATGAGGGTGGGGTGATCTATGGCCTCCCTAAAGGTGATGTTTGGAGTAGGGAGGCTCGAAAAACCAAGGATTCTCCCCGACTAGTTGTGATGCCAAAAGCTGACGTCTCATTTTCCAATTAACCACCGAGTATGCTTTTGAAGAAAAGGCAGATAAGGTTGGACCAGCTTCTAGATTTTGGAGTGTCTACACCTGGAAAAACCCTCAAGGACATAAACTTTTTGTATGTGTTTTCCCCACAATTTTTTCCCTTAATTAGCTCCTAGAAAATATTTGCATGAAGACCATTCATAGAACCCGAAACACTTCTTAAATTAATAATTCCTTCCTATGTAGGTCTTTCAGCTTGTTCCAAGAAGCCCGGTGTCATTTACCTTGTTGGCTCCCATCCCATAAAAGGAAAGAAAAATGGATTCAATGTTATAAATCACCTTCATAGGTAACTTAATAGTGGATAGAATATGCATGGGGATGGAGGCAAGAATAGAGTTGATCAATGTGATTCTCCCTCCAAAAGATAAGAATCTATTATTCTAATTAAGAATGCGCCCTGTGATTTTATCAGTAACCATGTCAAAATTCCTAATGAGAAGGGTGTTGGGGGAGACAGGAGCACCCAAATAAGTTATAGGTAAAGAACCTCTCTGCATACCAAGACTGGATTCCAAAGACCTTATTCGTCTCTCCGATCATTTATTAGGGGAAAATAAAATACTCCTCTCCCAGTTAACAACTTGTCCACTCCAACCATAATAAACTTCCAAAGCCTCATTAACCCCCTATAGGGACCTTCAACTACCATTAACAAAAAAATGGTATTTTCTGCAAACATGATATGAGAAATACCCCCAAAGGAATGCTTGTATTAGTAGGAAGTAACTTTACCCACATCAATGCGTTGATTAATATAGATACTGAAGGAATATTGAGCTAAAATAAAGAGAAAGGGGGGGGGGAGAGGCCCCCCAACCTCAAGCCTCTGAACACTTTGAAAAAATTGAAATGTTTACCCATAAAGGAAGTAACTAGCCAAAGAGAACTAAAAAAACCAAATAAAAAATGAATAACCCATGCTGAAAATCCCATGCTTGAGAGGACCCTGATGATAAAGCTTCACTCAACTCTATCATATTATTTTTTCATATCAAGATGGATTACCACATTACTGCCAAACATCTTTAAGTTGATGTCACTGGTGACTTCTTGTGACAAGGCAATGGACCCTTGAATTGATCTTCCTTTCACAAAACCATGCTGCTCCTCAGACACCCAACTCAGAAGGAAGGGGCTAAGCCTTGAGTTAAGAATAACATGAAGGAATTTATAAATAATGTTAGAGAGAATGATGGGATGATAATGATTCAAAGATAGGGGGACTTGACCTTTGGCACCAACATAAGATTAGTCACGCATGCCACACAAGGGATATTACCCCCTCTAAAAAATTCATACACTGCACTAATCAAACTCTTTTTCACAAGATCCCAAAAAACCTTATTGAAAGAATGAGGGAACACATCTGGGCCAGGAGAACTAACTAAATTAATAGACCGGACTACACTGCAGATTTCATCCTCATCTGAAATATCTTGCAAGATTCCATTTGATCCATCAAAAACTAAATGAGGAATAAAATAAAATAGACAAGATAGGCCTCTCAGGTATCCATCTTCCATGTGAGGGTGAGGGGAAGCCATAAGGGTCTTGAAATGGGTAACATTCAGGTTCCAAACTATGTCTCTATCATTAGAATAAGACCAATCATCTAGCAACTGATTAGGAGGAGAAAATCTGTGTTTTTCTCTAATGAAAGCATGGAAATGACCTATATTGCGGTCTCCTTCACAAATCCATTTAACTCTAGATTTTTCTCTTTCCACACATCACAACTTTAGAATAAAATCAACTAACAAGTATTTTTTTCACCTCAACTCTACTAAGGTACCATCATACCAAGAGTTCTCAAGCTGAGAATCAAGGAGCTGAATATCTCTACTTAAAATCTCCAGTTATGCATCATCAAGAGGAAGATTTTTAACCTAATATCACAAATGAATTTTAAGTTACCTTAGGTTGTTATGAAGGTATGTCCATGGGTTACCACTAACATAAGGGTTCCATGCATCCCTCATAATGTCCATAAAATCCAATTTGTCAGTCCATGAAGATGAAAAATGGAATAATTCATCATTATTTCTCCTGAACTTCAAAGAAATATTAAGGGGTGAATGTTCTAAAAGACCATGCACCGAATGGGAAACTTTGATATTAGGGAAAACGGAAATAGCTGCTCCATTCACCAAGAACCGGTCCAGTCGGGCCCAAGATCTCCTATTATCGCATTGGTTGTTGCACCATGTAAAGTGATCACTGGAGAACCCAACATCCATAAGACTGTTATTGGCCAAGAAAGAAGTAAAAGCCTAGTTTTCCATTCTGAAAAAAGGACCATTTCCCTTTTTCTCTTCAGGACTGGTCACAATGCTGAAGTCCCTGCCAACTAATCACGTCACATCTCTAGGATTGAAATCACTCAAAGAATCCCACAAATATTATCATCCTTGATCATTACACTTAGAATACACAACTGAAAGAAATGTCTCAGATCCTCCCACCGAGATTTTAATATTGATTCCTTGGTCTGACATAGAAAAAAAATCAACTAAAAATCTTAGTTTACAAAATATACAGATATGATAATTAGTTGGGGAACTATGAAGGAACACACTAGATATCATACACCAAGAGAAGATATTGATTTTAGATGGATCCTTCTTGGGTTCAAGAACTACAACCACAAAATAGAGTGAAAACAAAACTCATTGGAGATAATGTTAGATTTTACCTGAGAGCCCAATCCATGAGCATTCCAAAAGAGGATATTAATCATTGAAGGAGGAGATGTCTATCATTGTCCTTAGACACATGGTCCTAGATTTTATTAAAAGAACTGGTCTTATAATCATATTTCAACTATGCTCTGGTCTGAACTCCACTAGGAGTGAAATGGGGCTAAGAAGATGAATTCTGGTGCCTAACCACCAGTTTTTTCAGAGTGGAAGGGAGAATTTCCACCAAAGGTGTGCTTGATGGGGGCACATACAAACCCATGGGAGGAGAGCTTATAATTGGAGGAGGGGACTTCATTATACTCTCCATATATTCTTCTGGGTCCATTTCCTTGATGGATAAATGTGGCATGGAGATAAGAAGAAGAGGATAGATGCTCCCTTGGAAGGCTGAGAGCAAAATCATACCACCAAACAAACCAGAAATAGGATTGAAATGAGTCTGTTGGTAGGGGTTAGAAACCAAGTCCTGGCATGGAGGAATCAGGTCCTCTATAAAGTTTTAGCCATTAGAAGAAGAAGCTTCCTACTTTAGATGAGAAGGATTAAGCACCTTCTTAAATTGGTCACCAAGACCCAAACCTGACCCAGAGATAGGAGCTTTAGAGGCCATATAAGAGATTGGATGAAGAGACTTCGCCTGATCCTGTAACTTGGTTTGTCTAGATTTTCGACATTATAAGGAGGCATGGCCTTGAATATGGTAGCTTAAGTAGAAAAGCGGCAGGGCAGGATAGAACAAATATTGAGACCAATCAGCCAACCCTTCCACTATGAGAAGCAATTTTGATGGAATAGGGGATTCTAAGTCCATCTCCACACAAATCCTTACTATCGTAGCATCTTACAGGTGAAGAGACCTCTGATCCACACAGAGAAAGGAGACTCGAGAGTTCCCAATACTGCAAAGGAACCCAGGATACATGAAATGAAGAGGCAATCTAGGAAGTGAGATCCACACTGCAGTCATAGAAGAATCTTTACCCAGTGCGCATCTATAGCCCAGTGTAGAAGCAAGAACCTCCACCTCCCTACCGAATGTGGACTGTTGTACCATGCATAGAAAAATCATCTCAAGAAGAAATCACTATAAAAAAAGCCTTATGGTTAACCACTAAAACCCTATCTAGGGATTCTAGGTTCCATGAGATGACAAATCATTGAAAAATCACAAGGGTAATCTTTTTGATCTTGAACCTCACAATCAGGGTCCATTGAAGATTATCGACAACTTCATGAAAGGCAACGACCGAGACATTAAAGGTTGGAACACCATCTTTCGAACGTGAAGAGGATCCCATAGAAGGATTTGAAAAAACTTCAAACCCTTTCTGATTGAAAGATTTCTAATGAAGCACATCTTTTAAGGATGGGATGCGTGGAGGCCTAATCGCATGAGGCTCTCAAGGAAACGAGGCAGAGGGAAGGACCAAACCTGGCATCCCAGTCAGAGCAATGATCAGAAGAGCCGAAGATTATGACGATGTGTTAGGTAAATTCCTAGAAGATTTAAAATCCATCATATTTTTAATTTGATATCCATCATCAAACCTATTCTCTTCTCCTTTTATTCTAAAAATTAAAACATCATCCGTGATGTGTCGATTCACCACCTTCGCGGACGACGAGTTGTCATTTTTCATTACTACTTTCAAGGTTGGTTATAAAACCATTTTTAAGGATAAAAAGGATTATAATATGTGTATTATAACTTATTTAATGTCTTTTAACCAATATATAAACATAATATAAAATAAAACCATACTAATTCACGATGGTCATAAAAACTGATGAAATAAACTAATCATTTTTCCATTAATGTTTTATCTAATAAATCATTCTCATATTTGAAAAATGATATATAATACCATTTAAATTTTTTTAGGTGAATAAATATCATATAATTCCACTTTAGTAGTTTTTATCCCATTTGACAAGAACTCTCATAATTAAACTTTAGTGAACCAATCATAAAATCATGAAACGAACGCTCCTAGAATGACAAAATTAAACATTATAACTCATAAAAATGGCCATAAATAAACTTAATAAAATTAGAATAAATAAAATATTTGTGGATAAGGTTATTAATTAAGTAATTAATGGATATAATTTTATTATCTAGAACATTAAGTATAAGTGTAGAACACATTCATACATAAGGTAAGAGATCTCTCTAAACCTCCATTTTTTCATTCTTGTTACGCTTTCTCTCTCTTTACACCTTTGCATTTCTTCATTATTCTTACATAAATATTCTAAATTCTATTTATATATTCCAAAATTATGTATTTAGATCAATTCATCCTTATTTTATGGGTAAATTCAAATTTTAAAAGGTCCCTTCTTCAATTTCTCCCGATAAGCAAGCCCAATTAAAGGGAACTTCCTAATTTCTTAACCATTTTCAAGTACACTCCATAATATGTTTTAATCCATCATTATTTTTATAAAATCAATCATTTAATCATGAAAAACTATCTTATTTAATTTTTGGTTTTATAGAAAAAATTATTCCTTTTCCCTCTTTAAAGTCTCTTTAATATTTTCCCTTAAACTGCACTAAAGTGACTCATTTCTAAAGTTTCTTAAACACTCTTTTTACATGTTTTCACTTCAGTTGGACATAATTTTTCATGATATAGGACTATTTTATCTTATGAACGTCCATGTATGATTTAAATACATCCTTTCATAGACACCATTATGTTATGACCATTGGTTATGTCTTTTGACATGATTACAATACTCATTTCTTTCCATGGGTAACCCTTATGTTTATTCCTTATGCTTGATTCTTTGTGTGGAAAAAATATGCATGGACATGTTATGATGAGTGTGAACAGATAGTTCTCCAGTGCATTGGATAATTCTTAGTCTCCTGATACATCATGTATGGGATTAGGGAGTAAACTTAATCCATTATGGGACTTTATCCATCATGTGATATAGTCTTGGCAGTTATCCTTGACTCATGTTTATGTCATGTTGTATGTTTCTAACATATTCCTATTTTTCCATGATCATATTATTATATCTTATATATTCTATTCTTCCATACAATTATTCATGTTCTATGCCTTTTATGTTATCATGTTATGTATTCTAACTCATGTGTTATGCTATATTCCCATGTTTATTTCCTTACTGGGTTTTTTAGCACATCCATTTTGTCTATGTATTCCTCAGGTTATCCTATATAGTTATAGGAGATCAAAGAGAGTTATGAGCTCATTATGGAAGATTAATAAAGAGATGTTTCACTCTAATTCCATGTTTTTAGTTTAATGTACCTAATCTTGAAAAGACACTAGACTTTACGATCCTTGTTTGTATTTGATGGTTAATTATGATTAAAATCATGTAATAATATGTGTAAAAGACTTGGGTCATTATACCAATAGTGTGATAGACACTATCATGGTGAAAAAACCTCTTTAATTGGGCTCCACACTGTTTACCAGATAGTGCAGTCTAACCATGCTTCCCTGGATCATTCACTATTTTCACATATGAAACTTAAAACAACCCCTGAAATCATCAACACACTCATCATGGATCAAGGTATCATAAAAACCTATCAAAATCTATCAAATAAATCTAAAATCCGAATAATAAGACTCTAATCCCAAAAACCCATGGTAAATCAAGGCTCAAGGTGAGAAAGAAAACATGACACTCTCCCTACACCTACCTCTTGAGTTTCAATGATGATCCTAGTCTCTATACTACTCAGACACTTCTCAAATAGCAAGAGGGTGTTCTCTAATACCATTTACATATGAACCAACCCAAGTCATAAACCCATCAGATACTTGGACCAGCCTGTGACATACCCAAGGTGTGTTCTCGATTTCCTTGGTTTGGAAACTAGTGCCAGGGTCTCAAAGATAATCACTGGAAGTGATTTCACCCTTGATATAAACAAAAAATAGGATAGTAATAGAATATCCAATCAAAGTAAGAAGCATAAGTAAAAGTAGTCATATAAGGAACTAAGTATAAATAAATAAGTAGCATCAAAGAAATAAATAATCAATTAATAAATTGAACCAAACACGGGCTATAGACCAATACATAAACATCCCAATAAGAAAATAAAATAGAAACCCAAACTGATCCACTACTATTAATCTCTATGTGACAATTTTTCACTCTCTAAATCTCAAACCAATTTCTACGAACAACCTAAAACCCAACATCCCAAACCAGAAGACCAAATCTAGGGCACTTAAAAGAAAACCATAATCTTTGTATACACAGAGTGGCGTATGAAGGTGTAAGAGAAACCATGCTCACTAGGATCCTATCGTGGAATTCATGCGGTTTCCTTAGAAAAGACATTTCATTTTATGATAGAATGAAATATAATAGAAAATAGATTTTTCATATATGATATAGAAAATAAAATATCATATACATTATAATATACAAAACTTCTGCTTCTTTTCCTTTTAAATGAAATCAATCACTTAGAAAACCATTTCTCGGGCCTCGACCCATTTTTAATGAAAACACCCAGTTCAATTCCACTTTGAAAATCCACTTTATAAATAAACCATTTTTAAACACTTTTTAAGCATTTTAATGAAAATAAACCAAATTCAAGAGTAACATAATAAAATACCGTGGATCTATGTCACAAAAGGTAGAGTATAGGCAAGAGGAAGACACGATGCCATGTGTTCCAATCAAATAGAAGGGAAGGGGAGATTGGGTAAATAAAGGTAGGGATAGAATATGAAACTCAATTTTAAGTGATTCTAAATAGTCTTTATGGTTATAACACATGGTTTGGTCATACGATTACTCCTAACTATGCGCCAAACATGCAGGTCACCCCCATGAGAAAAAATGAGCCGCATGGTTTCTATTGGGAGTCACAAAAACCATGAGATACTTATGTAGGAAAAAATATGCATGTTCAAAATGAACTAAACAATAATCCATGAATGTGACATTTCCCAACTTCTCCTAAACGTGTGGGGAAAACCATTCACATAGGAAAAAAATTCATAAAAACAAAAACTCCAGCATGAAACTTACAAAAATAAAAATTCTCCCAAAATTAATTAAAATAATATAAAGTAAATTTTCCTATAGTGACATAGGGTTTGAAAATACATCATATCTATTTAGTGACCCAAGAACCATATATCATCATGACTTACACCGATCAAGAACATAAATAATCCATGACTATATATGGTAGATATCTATTATTAATCATATCATATATGACTCTTGGGTGACTTAGTGGATAACTCTTTTTCCAAATACATCATATGGATTCACTTAACTCTATTCCTCTAGTATCATAATATATATGGTTTCCTAGCTAAGTTTAACCTAAATCAAACACCAAGAAAAATACACATAATGGTTAGGGTCACCTTTTTTCCTTACACAATACAATCCATGGGAACCTAATGGTTATGGTCACCCATACTGAATGATCGAGGTCTTGTCAAGTTATGCTTTGGAAGAAATATCATACTTAGTATTTAAGGGGTTTTCTTTCAAATTGTCACTATTTTAATATAAATTTTATGCATATTAAATTCATAACCATTTCATCTTATTTAATATTTATTATATCATGTTTTATTCCTTTATGTATGCATGATTCTAATAATTTTGTTTTTATAATTCTTATCACATACACCAAATTAATATGTTCAAACTATATTAATGTGAAACTCTTCACACAACTCACATTCCATGTTACTTACTAAAAAATAGAATCCAAATATATTTACACATATCCAAATTCATCTTATGAATAAGATACACAAACTTTTCATGTAAAGGTTTAAGATTATATGAAATTCATAATCCATAAATGATTAATCCTAGATCCACATATAGTTAAACCCCACCTTTCTAAAATAAGACATAAGCATCTGGGCCAGTGGAAAGTCTGGCATTAAGTACCTCTACCTAGGTTTATTTTACACAAGAGAGATTTAAATTCATCATAACTCAAATACCCAATATGTATAAACTATATTCCACAACTAAATTTAATCTAATAACGTTAATTACAAACTAATGTTAAGATATATGAAATCTAAATATTATGTTGTTGTACTTAGCATGTAATGTGAGGAAAGACAATTAAAAAGATTTAATTTTTCACATAAATTAAATCATACATAATATTCACATTTCACAAACACTTTATAACGAAAGTAATAAATAAATAAATAAATAAATAAATAAACATTTTATTATCATAGGGTGACTATGATATTTTACAATAACTTCAAACCCATATGTATCAAGAAATTATATCTGTGGAAAAGATAGTGGCCCTTACGCATGGAGTAACCCATACATAAGAGATTCGATCTTGTAAAGGAGAATATCTTACGTATGGTCCAATAATAATCAAAATTATATGATATATCACCATTATGATTCAATACTATATTTTTTCAAAAACCATATTTCATTCGTATCCTACGATATCACATACCATAGCTTACAACACAGAATAAAACCACAAGTTTTGATGTATCATACTCTATGATACATTTCATTCATACTCTATGACTAGTAATGCACATTACATTACCCTATAATGTAATGTCAAGAAGAGAGACCGACATCTAAAATTTAGTCACACTACATCATATTCTATGAAATGGCCTCAAGTAGATTATGATACACATTTTCTTTACAAAATCAATAAAATAACATGTTGATTTTTTAATTACCATAGATCTAGTGCCATTGATGGGTTTTTTAGAACCTTTTTAAGGAAAATGAATGATGAATTAACCTAAAAAGAGATTCGACTATGGATTATCAGTATCACGTACACACCCCACACCCCAAAAGGAGGGTCTATACCCTTTATATAGACTCCCTTCATTCAATGAAGGGAGTCGAGCATCAACTATCATCACATGGCAGTCATCATGTGTTACCCATGATGCAAGTTTGTGGGGATATCATAATCATTTAAACGTTTCAACTGATTATGTGTGGTTATAAATGAATTAACCTTTTGATTCATAATTTAAGTAAACTATGTGAAATATGTGGCAATATCCGTGTACTTGATATCACATATCGCACATTACATAAGAGGAAATGTAATATCAAGACATGCATCATATGCATATCACATTACTTGGAGGTAAAGTAATATCAAGCCTATAACCCCATGTTATGTTAAAGATAACATAATATCATGATATTCATCACATATATATCATAGGATATGATACAAAGGATATCATACAATAATATATCCCTATTTTATTGTATATCCAACAATAACAACATTGACCACACTTATTTTTTCTTATTTCCTCATATTTCTATTCAAAATAATTAGTCAACTAGATAAATCAATTTAAATGTTGATATATTGAAATTGATTACTGATCCATATTTTTAAATATTACAACTTTCATTCATTCTCAAATTTTAAAATTATATCATTCACTATATCTACAAAGATAATTCATTTAAATCTTTATTTTATCTTTCATGAATCTCAACATGATCTTATGGTTTCTTATTTCTTGGTTGAAAAAAGAAAATCTCAACTCAAATTTAAAATTATCACAATTTTAAACATTTCATTGAGTAAAATTTAAAACTATGTTGCACACATCCTCTAGTTCCATCCCACGAAAATAATCATGAAATCCACATCACACAAATTCAATGTTCTCTCACACATAATAGTATTCTATGCAACTCCAATTCTTCTGTACACAACTCAATGCATTGAGTAGAAATCATTATTCTCCTTCATAAAACTTTTATTTTATTATTTTAATTCCAACTTCATCAATAGAAAACTATTATAAGGTCTAAAATAACCTCAATAAAAATTTAAAACAACTCATTCATTACAAATTCATGGACACTTGTCAAATTCACATCAAATGTTCTAGTATAAGATCACATTTTATGTCCATGATTATATTTTTTGTCCATACATTAAATGTTCATAGAACATTCACATATTATTTTTCATAAGGTATGTTATGTATCCATTCATATGTATTGTTCACACTCATATCTAATGTCTATGCATCAAATGTTTTGTGGAATTTTAACATTTTTTACCAAACATGAAAACATTTTTAATCCTTTAAAAATAAATAATATCCTTAATAAACATCAATATCACTATATAACACATGTAACAATAAATGTTTTATAACACAATCATATTAAGTTTACTAAACGAATGTTTTGTACACCATAAAAACATGTTGTGCAATTACCAAAATATGTTTTATGCTTGAAATGATATTCATTTTGTTTTCCTTTTGAGAGATTTTTTATTTAAGCACTTGATTATAAGTACAAATTATATGTTTTGTTCCCTTCACCAACCAATGCTCAGCACAAAATATATGTGTGTTGAATTTCCAATCATATGTTATATGTCTCTAGAATGCCTTTAGCACAACAAAATTTCATGAGGTCTTAAACTCAGATTTTATATACAACATTAGATAATAATTTTTGTCTTCAAATGTGATGGGACAAAAGTTTTTTATCATCCGAAGTGATTTTTATCACTCATGTGTTGTGAAAAAACATTTTGTGCTTTTTATGTTTTATGTAAAAAAATAATACTTCATGAATCTCAATAAAAACTCAATCTTACATCCCTCTTCAAATAGACTCCACATACTGTATTAATCATCCATTATTCAAATATTATTTGAAACTCTCATATATTTTATGCCATACAAAATATGTTATGTGTAACACATACATACCATGTTTTGTATTTTTGTTTCTTATAACAATTTTGTGAGTTATTTATAATGGAGTCTATTGGATTAGTCTATAAATCCATTATTATAATGATCCCAAATGGTATTTTTTATAATAATAATTAATTCTATGTTTTTTGATAGAAGAATATTTTATGGTCAAAATATGCTATGTCTGGACCGAACACATGTTGTAGTCTAGAGACCGCATATTGAAGCCAAGTTATTATACGACAGATGATTGACTATGAAGAAGACTCAAAAATTTTATAAGTAATGACACTACTGCATAAAGAAACTCATCAACCAAATGAAGTAAGTCAAGTGACCACAAGAAGAAATTAAAATGAAAATGTTTGAAAAAATCATATTTTTTTCAAACTTTTGATTGATTTCACATTGAAGGATGAAGTGACCATGAGAAAAAAAATTATCGACCACATTTTATGAACATCCATGAGTTAGATTGATCATATGCTAGAAAACTGACCATATGAAGAGCATCACATCAACCATACGGATCAAGAGACCATGTCTCAGTGATTTTTCATAGGTTAGATCAACCATGTATAATTCAAAAAAAATCATTAAAATACTCCAATGATTATATTTTGGATCATTTAATGAAAAGTCATAGAAGTTTAAGAATTCTGCATTTCATGCACAATCTGAGGACTTCTTCATGCTTATTTTCCAATGAATAATTAGATAATATTTACCTAAAAGTAAGAGGTAGCCTCAATCATTCATAGGGACAATTATTTTTTTAATTTCAATATTACATTATCTTGTATGAAACTCTATTGTCTAGGTGACATTAAAAAAAATTAAGAATAAGGCATAATTGATAACAATACTCTCTCTTGAGCTAACTATACAATCAGACATAGAGAAGAACCTTGTCGATCAACTAAATTTGATTAGAGATTGAACTCTATAAAACTTCCCACAATTTCTTCAGTCTCTCTATTTCTTTAACATATTGATTTATACTTGAGTTTTCTATACATTTACTTATCACTTCTCCTGTAATTTAAAGAAAAGTACTCTAATAATCCTTCTTTTATTTCTTCTCATTCGTTATCCCATATATAATCATGAAAGAGGCTTGGTATAGCCTGGACTATATTTTATATAGTTGTTCGTGTAAACCCAATCTAGTTTATAGATATATTTATTAGGTTTAATAAACATGTTTGGTAGTGTCTTACTATCAAGTGGAGAGGAATAAGATCCATCTTATATCTAACCACTTGTTTAATTCCAATGTATGTTTTTGATCTTTTCTTTATTACTTTGTTTTCACAAAATTCTCTTTCAATGTATTGTTTAAAAGTAAATCACTGATAGTTAGCATCTAT
Organism: Viscum album; assembly: GCA_963277665.1. Classification (NCBI taxonomy): domain Eukaryota; kingdom Viridiplantae; phylum Streptophyta; class Magnoliopsida; order Santalales; family Viscaceae; genus Viscum; species Viscum album. The sequence goes on from OY728165.1 coordinate 1,952,552,229, forward strand.
TTTGTGATATATATGCTTTGTTTTATATAAGTAGATTATCTTTAATGTTAAAATAATACAATATTTTTTAACTAGGTTTTAATTGTTCCATTGAGAAAGCATTTTAAAATATCAAATTATATATACCTACTTTATTTGTTAACTGGTTTATTTTCAAATTTAGAGGATTTAAAATTAATAATTTTTAGAAAATAATTTTTTACTCAGAATATCAATTCGACCTTCCTATTGAGCATTCCACTAGGACCAATATTTGGTATTAGAGCATTATTTCTCTATTTTTTTGTTTTCTATCATCCTTGATCAATTTTTGAGAACAATATCTCTTAATTTATGTTTAGTTAATACTTTGTAATTATAGATGCAAGGCCTGATGGTCATTCTACCAATCAAACTCTATTTTTAATAGAATTAACCCTTATCAATGAAAAATCAAGATGAAAAACTATATTGAAAGCAATGGATTTGATAAATGGGTAACTATAGAATATAAGTATGAAAAACCCAATATTTATAGAAAATAATGGGTTGATCCAATTGAGGTTTCTTATGACTGTAATTGCAAAGATATGAATTCTTTATTTTTTTCCTTTGTATGAAGATAAATTTAATAGAATATCTTCTTGTGCTACTGTATTTAAAATCTAGGATAATTTTGCAGTTTCTCATGAAGAAACTTATAATGTAAATGAAATGAAATTAAACACATATACTATGAAATACGATTCATTTATGATAAAATATGGTCAGTACATTTTTTAAATGTATTGAAGATTCAATGAGATCATCAATACTATAAAGTCACTTAGACAACCTATGGAAGACAAACAACAAGTGCTAAGACTTCTAATATGTCTACCAGATAGATGGAGAAGTAATTCTATTCCCATTCAAGAATCCCATGAAATTTGAAAAATGAAATTAAAAGAACTTATTGAAAAAATGATGATGTATGAAGAACTAAAATCTTACAATGAAGATGGTGAACCTAAAAGAAAAACCATTACATTCAAGACATATGAGTCTAAATCAAAGAAAACAACCAAAATATGTTTCAAGTGGCAGTAAATCGGATTCTGAGAGTGATTAGGAGATGGATTATCTATCTAGGAGATTAAAAAAATTATACAAAAGAAGAAGTTTTTCAAAAAGTAAAATTACAATGGGAAATATGACAAAAAGATGAAAATGGAGGAAATACTTGAAAAAGGATGAATTCCTTACGAGACTACCTATTATGAATGCAAAAGGAAAGGACATATCAAGGCAGATTTCCCTAAGTTAAAATATAATAAGTCTAATGATAGAGATAAGAAACCAAAGTAAGTGATGCAGAAAACCTAGAGCGTATCTAAGGATATATCCAATGATTCTGAATCTAGCAGAGGATGCAAGTGAAAAATCCAATTTTTACTTCATGGGCAGTGCACCTGAGGTACTAAATACAACTTCTACTTATAGTTTTTCTGGTAATGGTGCTTTAGAATAATTTGAAATGAAAAATGAATAACTATTTGAATAATGTTATATGCTTTAGGATACCATGAATAAAATGAAAGATAAATATTAAAATCTAAAGAAATAATATGTTCGATCTGCTACTATAAAAGCTGTTTTTTATATTGAAAAAGAGTAGAATTCCAACTTATTAAAGAAGAATAATGATTCAAAATTGGAAAATGAACAAATCAAAAAGGATTTGGAACAATTTATAATTTAAAAAAATACCTTGAATATGATATTGGGAAGTCGGAAACCTCCCAAAATTAATATTGGAATAGGATACAATTTTGGACAGAAAAGGAAGCTGTATAAAAACTACTTTGTTCCTAGTTCAAATAATAAGACATTAATTTGAAAGACTTAATGAACCTCTAGTTATAGAAATAACTATCATATTTATAGAACTAAGAAGACCTTTCTTTCAAAATCTGTTAATTTTATCACTAAAAAATATGTACAACATATTTAGATTTTGAAAGATTTATTTTATTACTTTTCTGGTATCAAGAAATTACAGGTACCAAAAATCATTTTTTTGTTTGATTTTGTATAAGTAAAATGCTTAAAGATCTATAAGTAAAGTCTATGGTATCTAGATAATGGATGTTCTAGACACATGTCAAGATACTACTCAAGTTTCAAGAATCTAGTGAAAGTGGATAGAGGACATGTCACTTTTGGTGAAAATGAAAAAGGAAAAATAATTGGTCTTGAATAGATTGGTAACCCTGGAACTATTATTATTTATAAAGTAATATTTGTTGATGGTTAAAATTATAAATTGATAAGTATATATCAATTGTATGATAATGATTATAATGTTAAATTTTAAAATAATTCCTGCAAAATTTATGACTCCAATCATTCTTAGTGTTTACTAACTTAAGAAATGATAATGTATATTCTATAAATTTAGATTTATTATTTTCTAAAAATGTTTCCTAAGTGTCTTTCACAGAGAACCTTGGTTGTTTCATAAGAGACTAGGTCACTGTAATATACACTCACTTAGGAAGCTAACACGAAATGGAGGCATCAAGGATATAACTAAATTGGAATTCTTAAAAGACAAAGTGTGAAATCTATGCCAAAAGGGAAAACAACATAAAGTTTATTTCAATCCAAAAAAAGAGGTTTCTACCTCTCAACCATTAGGATTGGTTCACATGGATTTGTTTGTACCTTCTAGGGTTTCTGTTATAGGTGGAAAGTATTATGTTTATATCATTATCGATGTCTATTCAAGATTTGAATGGGTATTTTTCATAGAACACAAAAGTGAATCCCCCTCCTATTTTGTAAAATAAGAAAAATCCATTCAAAATCATGGTTCATATACCATTGAAACCTTGAGAAGTGATCATAGATGAGAATTTAAGAATTAATACTTTGAGAATCTATGTTCACAATATGGATATACTCACAATTTCTCTATACCTTGAACACCTCAACAAAATGGGGTTGTTGAAATGAGAAAAAAACTCTATAAGAAATTTCTCAGATTATGCTTAGTGAATATGACTTACCAATCTAATTTTGAGATAAAGCTATGAATAAAGATTGTTATGTTATTAATAGGGTTTTGGCATTACCTATATTAAATAATACTCCTTATGAATCGTGGAATTGTTGAAAACCAAAGATAAATTACTCTATAGTTTTTGGATGCAAAGTCTATATTTTTAATATAAAAGATAATTTGGATAAATTTTCACCAAAGAGTTATTAAGGAATTTTTCTAGGTTATTCAACAACCAATAAAGCATATAGAGTCTTTAATAAATAATATAAAATTTTGGAAGAACCATTTGTTTCAAATTTGATGATACAAATCCACATGAACAGAAACCTATTGTAGAAAACCTTGAGGATGATATATCAAATATGAATATTAATATCACTTCTAAGACCTCTAACTATGCTACTGATTTACCTATTAATTCTCTCAGTAGAGACCATCTTGACCAACCTAACCTTAAATAAGACATGAAATAACCTAGCACTTCAATTCCCAAAATTTTTAGGACCCATAAATACCATCCCTTAGATGTTTTATTAAGTGATATTGATAGAGGAACTGAAATTCAAGTCTCTTTGAGAAACTAGGTTTAACATCAAGCCTTCTTGTCTCAACTTGAATATAATAATATTAATGAATCAATCAATGATACCCACTAAGTAATAACTATATAAGAATAATTAAATCAGTTTGAAAGAAATAAAGCCTGAGAACTAGTTGAAATACCTAAAGAATACCTGACTATTAACACTAAATGGGTATATAGAAACAAGGTTGATGAATCTCACATAATAGTTAGAAAAAAGTTATATTGGTTGTATAAGGATATTATTAAGAATAATAAATTTATTATGAAAAGACTTTTCCACTAGTAGCTAGACTTGAAGGCATTAGAATCCTACTAGTTTATACAACACATCTTAATTTCAAACTATAGAAAATGGATGTCAAGAATATATTCTTAGACGGTTATATTATTGAGAATATTTTTTTAATCCTCCCTAAATTTTCAAACCCTCATTTACCAAATCATGTTTTTAAACTTTCAAAATCCCTTTATAGTTTAAAACAAGATCTTAGAGCTTAGTATGATGGGCTCAGCTCTTTCCTGACTTCAAATAGATTTTCAAAAGTATAACTGATCCTACACTATTTATTTAGAGAACATCAAAATATGTTTTGGTTTCTCAAATCTATATTGATGATATTATTTTTTGTTTATTTAAAAAATCTCCATGAATTTAATTTTATAAGTTGATGCAAAATTAATTTGAAATGAGTTTAATGAGTGAGATAAAATTCTTTATTGTTTTTCAAAAATTTTAAAACAAAGATGAAACTATTTTAAATCAACAAAATTATACAAAAGATCTTTTAAAATGTTTTAATTTGGATAAAACTAAATCTAGTGATGCTCTAATGAGCACTAGCTATAAACTGGACTTAGATCAAACTGGGAAACTAGTTGACAAAACTATTTACAGAGGTATGATTGAGAGTTTACTATACTTAACTGCCAGTTCTCCTGATATTATGTTTAGTGTGTATATGTGTGCCCATTTTGAAGTAACCCCAAAGGTTTCACATTTAAATGTAGTAAAAATGATTTTTAAACACCTCAAAAATGCCATAAATTTTGGATCATTTTACTCTAAAGGATGTTCATTTGAACTTGTTAGTTATTCTGATATTGATTTTGGTGGTTGTAAGTTAGATATAAAAAGCACCTATTGTACATGTGAATTTTTAGAAAAGTCTCTAGTATCTTGGTGTAGTGAAAAACATAATTTTGTTGCATTTTCTACCACTTAACCTGAATACATACCTATAGGAAGTTGTTGTGAACAAATTCCATAGATGAAACACATATTACTAGACTATGGATATCAATTTCGACATTTACCTACAAATTATGATAATACAAGTGCTATTGACATTTCTAGAAATCTTGTATCTCATTATAGAACAAATAATATTGATATAAGACCTCACATTTTTAGAGATAATTTTCAAAAAAGGAATATTAATATTGAATTCATAGGCAATGAGCAACAGATTGCTGTTATTTTTACAAAACCTTTGAATATGGAGAGAATGAATTATATAAAACATTAATTGGAAATGATTAATTATGCTTATTTATTTACTAGTTGAATTTTATTTTATATTATGTATTGATTTAATCTTTTTAAATTATAGTTTGATCTTTTAAGTTAAATTAATTATGCTTATTATTTCAACTTAATATTTTTTAAAGTATTTCTTAATTTAAGCCTAATTTAGTGGATTTTAAAATTATGAATGTCCCAAGTGACCATAATCCTAAGAGATACCATAAGTCTTGAGTTTCCATGAAAAATATTAATATGGTTGGTTAAGCTACCATGATAATCTACTAAGAATTTGAATGTGTTGTAGGACAATCTACTATAGAACTTCAAGTTACCATGGAAAGCTTCCATGAAGTTTTGTTCGTGCGATAGGTCATATTACCGTGGTGTATCAAACTACCGTAAGGCTCAGGGTCAGTCAAGATACCATCTCTATTTAATTTTTTTATTATATTTTATACTTCTCATGTGTTACCGTTTAAATATCTAAATGATTTGAAATTCCCTTAAATTGATTTGAAATTAGATTTGTCTTTTGAAGCCCTAAAACTCTCATTTTCAAATCTTCCACCCCTAATATTTTTTCCAAGACAAACCCTACTCGCAAATCCTTCAAATCTCAGTGAAATATGGTTAGGATGAAGCATCCTCTTGAGTTATCATCTCCCAAATTAGCATCTCCCTCAAAGAAAAGAAAACCTATCTCTAGTGCACCCGTTGAACCTCTCAAATCTCATCTATCAAATTAGTTGGTTGAACCTGAGAAAGAAGTGGATGCATAATAGTTATAGAATATCAATACACTAGTCTAGAAATAAATATAGTAACAAGGTTGGGTTGTGTGGTTTAATTATAACAGATCCTTTTATCCAAGGTTAGTGAAATAGTTTTATGAGAATATAGAGCTTGAAGTGGGTGAAAAGAAGGACATCATAAGGATTACAATAAATGGAGAATTTATGATCTTATCATATGAGATGTGGGGAAATCATTATAAGTTCCATATAAAGGTGATTTTGAGGACTTCTAGAGCTATTATTTGAGAAATCATGCTCATTTTGAGATTGAAATTTTTTTAGAGGAACTTTCTGAGAATCAAAATCCAAGTAGGCCAATTGTTATGGAGCTCGATGGTGAGTGCAGATTATAGGTTAAGTTCATTAAATGTTTAATCTATCCAAGGAATAAGGATTTTAGCATACTAAGCCACTAGGATACGTTCTTTTTGTATTTAATGAAGAATGGTGTGCATATTAGCTTGTATAGGTTTTTGATGAGACACATGAAATAACTATGTAAAACAACTTTCAGGGTTAATTATTTTTCCTATCCTAATTTTATCTCAACTTTATTAGTATACAAGAGACTTGTTCCTTAGCGAGATGAATTGTTTTTAGTTTCTGGTGGAATTTTTCTAAACCAGACTATTTTCAAAAGAATAAGGGTAAATTGGAACCCCTAGAGAAAAATGTGGGTTACTAATAATGACAAAGTGTATGGTAAATTCAATTCAGTGAAGAACCCAATAAGATGAAAGGATAAAATAGACCCAAGGTTAGAATTGAATGAAGTAGTGGAGTATTATTATGAGGAAGATTTGGAAGTTTAAAGTGAGTAAAAGACTCTCATGATATAGTAGATATATGAGTAATTACTCCTAAGAGAGTTTCTTTTAGACCTCTCAAAATATCCTATGTCTTTACCTCATGAGGAAAAGGATTTGGATGATGATGATGTTGAGGATTCTAAACAGTCTTTGGATGATCTTGGTAAGATAATTTCTGAGTCTGATGATGTAACCTCTTATATTTTCCATGTATTATTTTTAAATATTATATGGATTGTTTTCAAGATCAGGGGCTGAGACAGCGTGTGATTCTGAGACCCGGTGTACTCAGAATAAAATGTTTGAAATGTATTCAATATATTAAATTGCAGGGATGCACAATTTTCCTAAAAAAAGTGCAATAAATTCTAAACGAGTTCTCATATCAGAAATATGAGGGCACTGTTGAGTTCAGAATGACAGTTTTACCTTAGGCATTACTTAACATTATCCAGTGAAGATTATTTGTGAAAAATCTGTTGCAGGTGTGAAATAAATAAAATAAATTAACTTTTATTTTTTTTCAGCACAGAAACCTACATATTCTTTAAATATAATACTATGCCAATTATTTCAGGGTTGACTGCTAAACCCCAGATACCTAGATTCCATTGGAAGAGAGCATTCTTGGTGGATGACAGCAGATCAGAATCGGATCGTGGATCGTCATGCCAATGGAGTTGGAAAATATCATCAATGATGACAACACAATAGTTCTTCATTAATGATTGATCCAAACTCCAGGTATGATGTTTGTTTTATGTGGACTCTTCCTCATTCATAATTTCTACGACGAACACAAATCAATTGAAAAATAGATTGATTTGTGGATCAATCGCCTTACGGGATGGGATTATTTTGCAGGGATTTAGCAAGATAAATTCATGTGATTAAATTGATGATGTATTTGATTATCATTATAATGGAAATGAACCAAGATCAACATGAACATCGATCAATATTTGTTTCTCTCGTTTGTTCCGGTGATTTTATCTCACGGTTCCACGATTCATCACATGTATTCTTCGTTTGGCCTAGGGTTTGATTATTCCAAATCAATTGATCATTGTGCACCCATTTCTTGGCTCAATGATCCGATATTGTAGATCCGGGATCGACACAATGTGATGGAGCTGCGACGATGGATGTGACAACAAATCATATGACGATAGGTGCTCGATTCATCGTTCTTCGGTGTTCTTCGACACACAATGAATAAAAACTCTTATATCCATTCTTCCAATAGATATGAGGTCAGAGCTTGATGATTGTCGATGGAGAGACTTGGACGAGGATTCCCCTGGAGTTTCCAGTCAAGGTGCAGCAGGAATGGTGGCCGAAGAAATAAATAAGATGACCGGAGCACGAATCTAGGATTCTGGAAAATCCCATAGAACACGGCTTGTAATCTAGGATTGCACAATGTGTGGGGACCCTTCAGCAGCGGATAGGTTTTTGGGATGAAGATAATGATCACACAATGTGTGACCCCTGTCACATGGGTCCCCTTAAGCAACGACTAGGTTTTCAGGATGAAGATATTGATCACACAACATGTGACCCATATCCCACAGTGTGTGACCCCTCCAGTTAACTCGGTGTGTACTTCAGAGAGTACAAAAACATGGGAAAAAGTACATGTCCAGATGGAACACCATGTACTTACACACAGACACAGCTAGACGTACACTGACCGGTACACGACCACAACTTCAGTACACAGACACAGCCATGTGACATGGGAAGGATACTGTGTTTCTCTACACAATGTATATATGGATAATACATGTCGTGTGAGGCTCTTACACACAGGAAAGACTAGGGATAGCTGGACACGTCGTGTACCCCTTGGGACACACTGTGTAGTCTCTTTAATAGTTCTTTAGGCTCTTTGTTTTCTTAGTTTGGATCATTATTTGTTGATTGAGTTCCCTTGGTCCTTTCCCTCTAGGGTATAGTGCGAAATTACATCCACCTTACTGAATTGTAGTTCCCTCTAGAGGCTGAGTCTCAAATAGAGGTGTGGTGTCCCTCTATGAGATGATAGTGAAATACTCTATCATCCATTTTTACCTAGTTAGATTTTGCTGAATCAGTGTGACTTCCCTGAGCAGGGTGTTGATCCTCCATCTAGAAGGTCGTATCTATAGGGTTTGCATAATCATTGACATATGAACCCCTAGGAAGTGAGTTGATCCAGATTGGGTTTGTGGTATCCCCAAGTTGTTATGGGTGTGATCCCTTGTCTGTGTATCATGGCCCCCTTAGACCAGTGAGCTTCCTTGGGCAGGGCCCAATGACCTAGACCTCTTCGTTGAGTGTATTTGATGGTAGCATGGCTCATGGATTGAGTTCTCCCGGAATGGGCATTACTTCGAACAGAATCGTGTGGATGGCAGTTGGTTATGACTGCTTGGTGGTGTGGTGTCATTCCTATGTATATCTGGGTTGTTTCTATTATACATTGATTTTTATATCTTTTATTGTTCTAACTATAATTTGTGATTTGGGTTTAGTGTTTTTGGGGTGTCCTAGTGAGTATTTTTATACTCATCCCTGCACAGCCTTTGCCTGTACATGTCGTGTCTTGTGCGGATGATGACCCTTTTGATGGTGTCTTGGGAGGATAGGGAGCGAGTGTAGCATAGCTGGAGCTTTTCGGGCTGAGGTGTTTTCTAAGATCTTGAATTTTACTTAGTCCTATCCCTTGGATCAGTTTATACTCTTTATAGTTTTTTATTGGGCCTCTGTTTGGCCCCCTTTTCCCTTTCAGTACTTTACTATTGTACTCTGTTGTGGGATCTTAGATGTATGCATGCATTATTTCAGTTGTTTACATTTCATTATTGTGTGGGCTTGGAGATGTGTGTGTGTACATGTACTTTAGACAAATGTTTCCCATTTGTAGGATATTCCTACATGGAATTGATCTCCATACCCTTGAGTATTGGAGGCGGTCTTAGGGAAGTCACAGGTCAGACCTCGGCGGGTCGGGTCATGACAGAGTGGTATCAGAGAAGTCGGTTCTACTTTAAGACCGTAAGTCTGTGAGATTGATTTGAGGAAATAATGCTAAGTTTTTTGAGTTAGTCTTTCAGGCTAGGGAATCCAGTGTTGGTGTGGCGGTCGATGTATCCATACATCAGGACTCTGATCACCTTCTTTTCGACTCATAACATGAGAACACTTGTTGCGAGGAAATTTTTTGGTACATGCATCATAGAGGAATGGGTTGTGGTTTCCATTTCCTTCTTAAGTCAGCTCCACATACATACTCTTTTAATTGAGGTACATCTTGTTTTATTTCATGATGCCTCCACGTAGACAGACAACTAGAATTCCATTGCATGATCATGAGGATGATCCTCCTAGTGACGATGCATCGATATATGGGTGTGTACCGAAGATAGCACCTCTGAGTGGTTTACCAACTATAACACCACCTGTTGAATAAAAACTCACACCAAAACTACCAGGTGAGGATGCACGCAGGCTGAGTGTGTTGCATGACTTTCAGAGGCAGCAACCTCCTAGGTTTCAAGGTGAACCAATCCCTAGGTGTCTGAGGACTGACTAGAGGGAGTCACTTGCATTTTCTGCCTTGCGAGGACACATTCCGATCAGATGGAATTCCATGCAGCGAGTCTTCTCCAGGGATTTGCATGACATTAGTGGAGCTTGGTGACTCAATCAAACGATGAAAAAACTCTCTCCTGGACAGACTTTGAGTGTCTCTTCAGAGAGGAGTTCTATTCAGCCACGTTGCGATCGGTGCACATACATGAGCTCCTATATCTGCAGTAGGGCATTATTATGATGGTGGATTATTCAACGAGGTTTACTGAACTCTCGCATTACTCCTTGGATATGGTATGGGACCTATTTTTCATGGCTCAGACCATTGAGTATAACATGAATCGGGACATCAAGGCATCAATTGTATCTCTTAGAATTTACACCTATGCGGTGGTTCTTGAGTAGACCTTATTGGTAGAACGTCTTTTGGTAGAGAAGACACCAGTAGTGGGAGATAATAGTGGGAACCCATAAGCTGAGACCTTGGAATCTAGTAGCTGATAGTAGCCACATGGATCCAAGAGAGAAAAATGCTTCAGAAGGCGATCCCATGACTCAGAGTCAGCGATGCAGGGCTCCCAGGGCGGATCGAATTAGCCAAGAGAAAGGCGGTGTTTCTCTTGTGACGGTCAAGGAAATCTGGCATGAGATTGCCCGACCCATCGTACAACTGATCGGAGATGGTCGAGGGATCATCGAGACAGAGAAAGAGGCATGAGAAGGGTGGTTTGTAGGGTAGCGAGTGTGGAAAAGGGGTCAGTAGGGAAGTAGGAGGTGGTCGGGGGTTTGACCTATTACCATCACCACCCCCAGGTGGTCCACACCAGGCTCATGGAGATGGTGGGCAGGGACAAGGCCAACTAAAAGCTATGGAGTCGTATGACCCTGAGGCTCCAGGGATTATACAAGGTACGATCTATTCCTTTTCTACTTTAGCTGCAGTATTGATAGACATGAGTTATAGTCATTCCTTCCTTTCCACTTATTTGGTTCGAAACGTAGAGATTCTGGTTGATCTTTTGACTCAACCCTTGGGGTTAGAGACTCTGGCAGGTAGTGACTCAACGATTTCGCACTTATGTCGATAGTGTGACTTGATACTTAGAGATGAAAGTTTTGTACGAGATCTCTTTGTTGCAGTAATGAGGTCTTACGATATCATCTTAGGTATGGAATTGTTATCTATAATTGATGCCCAAATTGATTGTTTTAGCGAAGGATGTGGCGTGTCCATAGTAACAGGATCAGGTTTTCCTTTTTTGGTGAAAAGGAAACACAAGCATCACATGATGGACTCGTGCATAGGAGGGTGCATCTAATTACTCATTAGTTGGATAGCTTAACCCTTGGTTTAGTGGATGTTGTGAGTTACCAATTTCCTATAGTGGTGGAAGAGTACGGGGACATATTTCCTGAGGGCATTCCAAGTTTAACTACCCACCATGAGGTAGATTTCTGCATCGACTTTCATCCTGAGACAACACTGATATCTTCACCAGTATATCGGATGGCTCCCGTAGATCTTTGAGAGCCGAGGATGCAATTGGAGGACTTGAAAAGGAAGATCTTTATTTGACCCAGTGTTTCAAACTGGACAACCCTAGTTTTGTTTCCCAAAGACACTACTAGAATTAGAGGTATTTGCGACGAGCTATTTGCGATGGGATCCCCTCGCAAATAGGCTTTAGCGACGGGGCCCCGTCACAAATAGCCTGTTGTAGAAAACGACGTCGCAAATACATTTTTTGCGACGGGCTCGTCGCAAAAAATAGTATTTGGGACGGGAAATTTTCTCGTTGCAAATTAGCCTCCGATTATATACATTATATATAAATAAACATTTTGCGACAGGCCCATCGCAAATACTATTTGTGATGGGGAATTTCTCCATCACAAATAAGCCTCCGATTATATACATTATATATATATAAACATTTTGCAACGAGACCATCGTCCCATCGCAAATACTAATAATAAAAAATTATATTTAAATTATTTGCGATGAGAGCTCATCGCAAAAGGTCCCGTCGCAAATACTAAACATAATAAAAAAAATATTTAATAAAATTATGAGTAATGGAAAAATTATATTATTATTATTAAAATAATAAAAAAATAAAAAATATTATTATTAGTAAAATAAACAAACATTATAAAATATAATACTAAAAAAATATATTTAATAAAATTATTATTAATAAAAAATTAATATTAATATTATTAAAATAATAAAAAAATAAAAAAATATTAAAATTATCAACATTTAATTTTTTTTTATAAAAATCATAAGATATTATTATTATTAGTAAAATAAACAAATATTAAAAAATATAATACTAATAATTAATATTAAAATATTAAAAATAAAAAAAATTAAATTATGCAATATTTGCACCAATATAAAAAGACAGAAACTGTAAATAGTTCATATTACAACAAATCTTGAATTCAAAGGGTTGTCTTTTGGAGGACGTGGAGGAGCTGTAGGAGATGGTGGAGGAAACTCCATCCCTAAACTGTGAGTCAGACGACGCATGTACTCCATTTGCTCGTGATGCTGCCACTACTTCTACTACTCCCATTGACATATCTCCTCGTGTTGCTGCTACTGCTGCCACCAACACATCTCTTCATGCTGCTTTTGAAAACTCTCTATAAGCTCAGCTAGAGTTCGCAACTGCTCCTGATACTTTGAAGCAGAAGATGATTCCTCTCCACGAGCTCCTCTCGAGTTGGGCGCTGACATCACAACAGTACCATAATAAGTACCAGGAGTCAAATGAGAGCCGATAACAACTACTCGGCCCTTCTCAAATCCATACTGAGTCACCTGCATCCATTCCACCTCATCGAAATGGTGGGAACTGGTTTGCTCAGTTGTGTCATCCTAACTCTCAGCCTGTGTCTGAGAGGTTGCAGCCTCATATGACTCCTTCAATTCCAATTTTAAATTAAAATTGGGAAAATATTATATGCAGTTAATTGTCAAACTAAAAAAAATAATACTAACCACAATTTGATGCTAGCGATCACCTCTAATCTCTCCAGTGGCTGGATCACTGTACATCCTCCGATAAACATCGAACTCCATAATATCAGGATGCTCGACTACCTACAAAAATTTAAAATAAACTGTTTATATTTAAAGTTATATAAAATATTTAAAAAATATACTTACCAGATGCTCTCTATGCGTACTGAAAGTACGACTACCAGCTCGATGCGTCACCTCATGTCTCCCTCAGTTCTGCCATCCCACTGAATATCTCCTTTGAAATCCCCCACCCAACCAGTGTAAACATAATCCATCCCAAATGTGAGATGAAATGTACTCTGGTTAGTGGGCTCTACATGACTCATCGAATTCGGTCACTCCTGCTTTCTTAATGGTTGTTCTTCTCAAATTGTGCAAAAACTGACGGAAACAGTCACACATAGGCACCTGCCAAGCTGCATGGATAGCTTCATGCATGCTATCATCGATGGGATACCATAAAACCTACAAATAATTTATAATATCAAGTTATTAATAAAATAAATTTCAAAATAAATATTATTTATCTACATATCATCCAATGATTGAACATGTCGGGCCACACATCAATGGGAATCTGTTCAATGTGATCCATTGCAGAGAAAAATAATTGTGAAAGATAGCGCTCCCCTGTCTAATAGATACATGCGCAAAAATATGAAAAAAGAATAAATAATCAAACAATTAGTATATATATAAATTAATTAATTAAATCTAACTAAAATATATAGGTTATCATACCTCCGTGTGCGTGGATTGAAACCAAGACGTGAACATTGCTCTGGGATAGGGTCAGGAATCATCAGTCACACAAGACCGCACCCCCTCTGTGTACCCCCTAAACCGTCAGTAGGCTGAGGGTCAGATGGTCCACAATCCCCCTCATCCAAAGGTAGCTCAGCCTCCAGCAACTTGCGAAATAGATCAGGATCCATCTGAAACACAAAATTATTGTTGTTAGCAGATAGTTGAAAATAACTATTATATATAGATATATATTAGTTATGATTATAACCAGCATTTAACTATGTCAATGTCCATCTTCATCGTCATCTCCATAGCTATCAATGTCAATTTCTTTATCTTCCTCCTCAGCATCATCAATATCCATATGAGTTTCAGTTTCATCATCTATTATCATTTCAAATTAATTTGTAACATCATTAACATATTCATCATCATCGATCCTTAATTGTGGAGTGTCATCATCGATATTCACGTCTCTTTGTGAAAAAGATGGATTTTGAGCAGTCACTTGAAAAATTTCAATTCCTTCCACTTCATCGGAACAACATTCAGTTTGAGTAAACTGATTTTACTGAGATTTCATTTTTATTATGCTCCACCAATCAATCAAGTCTCTTGAATTAGTACAGTACTTTGCATAATAAATTTGATGTGCCTATCGATCCAGTAAAAATGGTTCATTTACTGCAAGTAGTCTTTTATATTTAATATCGACGATTCCATGAGTCGGATGAACATGAAATCCTCTCTCAGTATCCATCCACCGACATTTAAACATCGTTATGTAATTATGTTCTAGAAAAAATAGCTCAATAATTTCATCCAAAATTTCATAAAAGTCAACTTTAGTTTCTCTATGATGCGATCCTTTCAAGAAAACTCCACTATTAATTGTTTTTTTGATTCCCCATATTCATGTGTATGAAATAAAAAACCATTAACCACATATGAATTATAATATTTAACCATTTTGGATGGTGAGTTACTCAATATACACAGTTTCTTATCAATTTTATCAGCATGTTGAGACACCTGAAAATTTGTAAAACAATTACCAATATAATAAATAATAAATGGAATTGATATTAAACCATCAATAATTTATGTTACCAGTTTTTGAAACCATTGAATTTTTTTGTCTGCATTTTTTAAGAGCAGCTTCTGTAATTTGTGGAATTTGTTTCTTGATATGATTATCATATAACCTAAAAATAAAATAAGTTTACATACTGTAACATAAATTACAGAATAAGTGATAGAATCACTCACAATAGAAATGATTTCATTTATTCACAGTTGAGAAGAACATATGTATGAGCTCTGTGATGTTCATCATCTGAAAGCCATCATTCATCAACTCCACTAAAACCAAGATTTGGCTGATTAAAAACTGATAATTGATTATCCATTTCATCATTAATATTCCCCTAATTTCATCCCATACAATTATTTTTTGATGGATATTGAGATTCAAAATAATGAGAGTAGAAAAAAGAAATTTCCTCTTGAAAATAAGCTTCAGCAATTGAGCCTTCAACTGATGCTTTGTTACGTACTTTTTTCTTCAATTTCTGCATGCATCTCTCGAATGAGTACATCCATCGAAACTGTAATGAACCTCCACATTTAGCTTCATGTGGAAAATGTAATATCATATGTTCCATTGAGTCAAAGAAAGCCGGCGGAATGATTTTTTCCACTTTACATATAATTACAGCAACATCTTCTTCCAGTTTTCTCAGTGCATCATAGTCTGTTGTCACTATAAAAATGTCTCGAAAAAAATATGATATGTCTGTTATCGAATGCCAAATCATAGAATTCAACAAACCTTTGAATCCAATCAGCATACGTCTTTCCATATAACATGACAATCATGACTTTTTAATCTGGTAATATAACCATTATTAACACATCTTCCCAAATTGTAAGCATATCCATCTGGAAGTCTCAAATCTACAATACACTAACAAAATAATAAGAGACTCTCTTTGGACAGCGTATAAGCTGCTTTTGGCTTCATTAACATCTGTGATCTGACATTTTCAAATAGTTCAAGTTCTGGTCACCTACAAATTTGGGCAAGATCTAATTGTGCCTTTATAGTATCTTTGGTCTTACCTGGTGTATCCAAAACTGTATGAAATAAATTATCAAAATAGTTCTTCTCAATATGCATGACATCCAACATGTGGCGGACCAACAAACCAGACCAATATGGAAGATCCCAAAAAATGATTTGTTTTATCCAATTATGTTCTTTCCCAAATCCAAGAATTTTCTGTTGGTTTACTATTGGCCCAAATATGATGAGAGTTAATGAAAATACAACTGATTTTAACTCTATACCTGAGATCATTTTTGGAGGTTCATCCCTTTCAATTGTACCTTTTCTGAAATGAGATTTGTTCCTCCGAAAAGGATGATCGGTTGGAAGAAATATACAGTGACTATCAAAATAGAAAGGTTTTTCTCCATTGATGAGCATAAAGGCTTTGTTGTCTTTCATACAGTAAGGACATGATTTCAGACCATGTGTACTCTAGCCAGATAACATGCCATATGATGGAAAGTCACTAATCATCCACATCAATGCGGCTTTTAATATGAAATTTTGTTTCGTAGAAACATCATATGTACTAACACCATCACTCCAAAATAAATTTAACTCATCAATCAATGGTTTCAAATAAACATCAATATTCTTTTTCAGATGTCTTGGGATTAATAAGGTTAAAAAGATATAGGGATCCTTCATCAACATCCATGGAGGTAAATTGTACATAATTATAAAGATAGGCCAATATGAATACTGACTACCATAAGAACCAAACGGACAGAAACCGTCAATAGAAAGACCCAATCGCACATTTCAGGATTCTAAAGCAAAAGGCGTATGAAGATGGTCAAAATGTTTCCATGAATCACCATTATATGGATGATTCAAGATTTTATTAGTTGAAATCATGGTTTTGTGCCATGACATCATTGACGCTCTGTTATGAGACATAAATAAACGCTGCAACTTGGGTGTAAGTTGGAAATATCTCAACTGTTTTACAGGAATCGATCCATACTTCCCTGGTTGAGCTTCTTTATACCTCGATTGTCCACATGTGGGACAAATATCCAACAAATCATTTCACCAGAATATAAGATGTAATCATTTGGACATGCATGAATCCTTTGATAACTAAGGCCCATATTATGAACCTGCCTCATGATCTCATAGTAATTTGCAGGCAACACATTTCCTTCAAGTAACAGTGTTTTAACCAAAGAAAATATCTGATCAAAAAAGTTGTTTGACATTACATTATCTAAATTACTAGCCATAAATTTTTCAACCGCTTCTAATTTACTTATCTTGCAACCAGGATATAATGCATCCTCAGCAGACCTCAACAACTCATAAAATTTGGGTGGTGCCAACTCAGGAGTTAAATCAATATTATCTTGAGTTTCAGTTTGTTGAACATATGGACCTGCAATATCATGTACTAAATTTTGAAACCGCGATGGATCCGGAATCAAGTTACTAGTATCTTCTCTGGAACTACATTAACCATGTTGATACCAAAAAATATAATCTGATTGAAAACCAAATGACAAGAGATATCCCCCAACCTTGTCAAATGTGTCAAACATTCTCAGAGTACATTTTTTACAAGGACACTTTATTGTGCCTTCTGCAATATATTCTGGTTTTGATGATGCAAATGATAATAAAGCTTCAACACCCTCAATATATAAAGGTTTTAAACCAGAACCGTTTGGATTTCTACACTGATTTTTCCAAGCGCGATCATCCAATAATTATTGTTGTCAACTTCCTTGTTCCATATTTCTCGACAAAATATAAAATCATTACTGTTTTTGAATAATTTAAAATTATAAAAACACTATCCAAAAAAAAAGATAAATAATTACAACTACTTCTTAATAATTACCATTACTTACGGGCGACACAATTTCCAGTGGATTGACGACTAATATTTTTTATAACGGCTCATTTACATGCAATGAATGAGAATGAATATGCATACCTAGGAGAAAATTCTTCATTGGGATTTCTGTGTGAGAAAGTTGCAAGTAAATGAGCCATCAGACAAAAGAGCCCCCTTTTATCGATGAATCATCTTCTTGCAACTGTCATCGCCTAAACACATTATGAAAAATGTGGTCCTATAAATTCATATTCAAACTCATGCATACGTGATTGGATATTCATACGTAGAATCATACATTTCATAATATTTTAAGTCGGTGAAAGTTGAAAGGAGAAGAGTCATCGAGCAAAAGGAGTGCCTTCAATCCATTGGAAATTGTGCCAAGTTATTACAAGTTATTACAATTTATTACAATTGATTTTCTTCCTAATTATTCCTATTTATTACTAATTGTTACAATTTCTTACTAATTGTTACTAATTGTTCCAATTTCTTACTAATTGTTGCTAATTGCTTCTAATTGTTTCTAATTATTTTTAATTGTTTCTAATTATTTCTAATTGTTGCTGATTGTTGATAATTATTACCAGTTGTTGCTAATTGTTGCTAATTTTTTCTATTTCTTCCTAATTATTACTAATTATTCTTAATTATTTCTAATTATTCCTAATTATTCCTAATTATTCTTAATTATTCCTAATTATTTCTAATTATTCCTATTTATTCTTAATTATTTCTAATTATTTCTAATTATTCCTATTTATTCCTAATTATTACTAATTATTACTAATTATTACTATTTATTACTAATTATTCATAATTATTCCTAATTATTCCTAATTATTTTTAATTATTCCTAATTATTCCTAATTATTCCTAATTATTACTAATTATTCCTAATTATTACTAATTATTACTAATTATTACTAATTATCACTAATTATTACTAATTATTACTCTTTTTACTAATTATTACTAATTATTCCTAATTATTCCTAATTATTACTAATTATTACTAATTATTACTAATTATTACTAATTATTCCTAATTATTCATATTTATTCCTAATTATTACTAATTATTACTAATTATTACTAATTATTACTAATTATTATTAATTATTACTAATTATTACTAATTATTCCTATTTATTACTAATTATTCCTATTTATTACTAATTATTCCTATTTATTACTAATTATTCCCATTTATTACTAATTATACATATTTATTTCTAATTATAGATATTTATTAGTAATTATTCTATTTATTACTAATTATTCCTATTTATTACTAATTATTCCTATTTATTACTACTTAATACTAATTATTCGTATTTATTACTACTTATTCCTAATTATTACTACTTATTACTACTTATTCCTATTTATTACTACTTATTATTAATTATTCATAATTATGTTACTAATTATTCCTAATTATTACTAATTATTACTAATTATTCCTAATTATTTTTAATTATACCTAATTATTCCTAATTATACCTAATTATACCTAATTATTCCTATTTATTCCTAATTATTTCTATTTATTCTTATTTATTACTATTTATTCCTATTTATTCATATTTATTCCTATTTATTACTAATTATTACTAATTATTACTAATTATTACTATTTATTACTATTTATTACAATTTATTACTATTTATTACTATTTTTTACTATTTATTACTATTTATTACTATTTATTACTAATTATTACTAATTATTACTAATTATTACAATTTATTACTAATTATTCCTAATTATTCCTCATTATTCATATTTATTCATATTTATTCCAATTGATTCCTAATTATTACAAATTATTACTAATTATTACTAATTATTACTAATTATTACTATTTATTACTATTTATTACTATTTATTACTACTTATTACTATTTATTACTAATTATTTCTATTTATTACCAATTATTCCTATTTATTACTAATTATTCATATTTATTACTAATTATTCATATTTATTACTAATTATACATATGTATTAGTAATTATTCAATTTATTACTAATTATTCCTATTTATTACTAATTATTCTTATTTATTACTACTTACCCGTAACCATTACTAATTAAACATAACTATTACTAATTAAACATAACTATTACTAATTAAACATAACTATTACTAATTAGCGTTAATTGATATTAATAATTACAATTTACAACTACTAATTACTAATTACAAGTAATTATTTATAGACAATACTAATTTTCGTTAATAATTATTAATTATTACTAATTATTAAGAATTTGTATTAATAATTTCAATTTATTATTACAAATAAATACAGATAACAAAACAATTTAAATCTAATTTAATTACAACTAATCAACAATAATTAAAATTAACAAAAAAACAAAGAAATAAATACTAAATAAAATAAAATATAAATACCTTTAAACTTGATCTCCTATTGATGTAAGCAACTTCACAACTTCTCCGTAAAAAAACTAAGTTAGAGAAATTTTCACTCTAAAAATAGAGTTTAGAGAGAGAGAGGAAGTGAGAAATGAGGGGAAGGGAAAGAAAAATGGAGGGGGGTATATATAGGTTAGATTAGTTGCGATGGGACTATTTGCGATGGGATTACCGTCACAAAAGGTTCTTTTTGCGACGAGCCTCGTCGCAAAAACTTTTGCCCACATTTATTGTTGTCGGTGGTTAGAAGGGTATTTGCGATGGGCCCCATCGCAAAAAGTGACCTGCCGACACACTTTTTGCGACGAGACAACATCCCGTCGCAAAAAGCCATTTACCGCCGCTGGTATTTGCGACGGATCTCGTCGCAAATACCCTTCAACCGACACACTATTTGCGACGGGGGGATCCCCCCGTCGCAAATAACCTTCCCATGCTTTGGCGCACATTACTTTTTGTGATGAGACCCAAAACCCGTCGCAAATTACTGGTTATTTGCGACGGGACGAACCCCCCGTCGCAAATAACCTCTGGGATAGACAATTTGCGATGGGAATTAATCCCATCACAAATAGCCCGCCGCAAAAGCCTGTTTTTCCCATAGTGGGAAAATTAGAGTTTGAGGTTGTGTGTGGATTATCGGCGCTTGAACCCAGTGACCGTGAAGAACAAGTATCAACTACCAAGGATCGATGACCTCTTTGATCAGTTAAAAGGGGTGCGATTGTTCTTGAATATTGACCTTAGAACGGGCGACAACCTTCAGATGTCGTTATGGTCACTATGAGTACTTTGTGATGCCGTTTGGCATGAAAAACTCCCCAGCAGTGTTCATGGAACTCATGAACCAGATCTTTCAGCCTTTCTTAGACCGGTTCATGGTAGTGTTTATCGATGATATCCTAGTGTATTCGGTGTTTGAGGAGGAGAACGCAAGACACTTGAGGCTGGTCCTAGACACACTCTGAGAGCACCAGCTTTACTGGAAGCTCTTGAAGTGTCAGTTTTGGATTCAAGAGATCCATTTTCTAGGACACTTCATCTTAGAGACTGGATTTGCAGTGGATCCAGTGAAGGTTGAGGCAATGCTTGCTTGGGATCCACCCAAGAGTCTCACCGAGGTGTGGAGTTTCCTTGGATTGGCTGGGTACTATTAGAGGTTTGTACCCGACTTCTCAAGAGTAACAGCACCCTTGAAAGTCTTGACCAGGAAAGGGCAGCCTTTCGTGTGGAAGGAAAAGTGAAAACAATGCTTTTAGGATTTGGGGCAGAGGTTAACGAGCGCTCTCATCTTGAGGTTACCAAATGAGGGTGTCGAGTATGTAGTGTTCTACGATGCATCAGGGACTGGACTTGGTTGTCTTCTGATGCAGAGGCAAGTAGTTATTATCTATGGGTCACGCCAGTTGAGACCACATGAGAAGAACTACACAACCCACGACCTTGAGTTAGCAGCATTAGTCTTTGTATTGAAGATGTGGCGACACTACCTGATGGGCGAGCGATTTATCATGTACTCTGACCACGATATTCTCAAGTATATCTTTTCTCAGAAGGACATCAACTTGAGATAGAGGCGAAGACTAGAGTTCTTCTAGGACTGTGACTTTGAGATTTTCTATACTCCTGGGAAGGGGAATGTGGTAGTAGACGCGCTCAGCAGGAGATATTGTTCTCAGTTGTTGGCCAAGACGTCAGAGCAGTTAGCCTTGTTGCAGTTTTCCTTTGTGGACAGGGATAGTGTTTCATATCTTTAGTTTATGGTTGTTACCCCACCTCCTCTACAGCGTGTCAAGGATGATCAATGTGGAGATACTAACTTTGAGACCTTACGTACTCAGATATCCACTGGACATGCTCCTGATGAATATTCTAAAGGTGGGGAGCACGTTATCCTTTTCAGTGGGCAGCCGATGGTACCAGTGACGTTGTGGGTGGAGGTTCTGAGATAGTTTCATATATCTCCTTTGGCAGTACATCCAGGTGTGGAAAAGATGTATCAGGACCTCTAATGTCATTTTTGGTGTCCAGGGATGAAGAAATGAGTTGTAGAGTTTGTCGCTCAATGCCTTACTTGTTAGCAAGTGAAGGCTGATCACCAAGTTCTAGCGGGTTTAGCTCAACCCCTTGAGGTGATAGAATGGAAGTGAGATGATATATCTATGGAATTTGTGATGATATTATCACGTACGTCCAAGGGACATGATTTTATCTGGGTGATCATAGACCAACTCACCTTGTTATCCCACTTCCTAACTATACGAGAGAAAAGTTCAACAGAGATCTTGAGATACCTCTACATGTAGGAGATAGATTGAATCCATGGGGTTCCATCGTTGATCCTTTCATATCGTGACACTCTCTTTACATCCTAATTGTGGAAGGTATTACAAGAGGCGTTTGGAACTCAGTTACGCTAGAGCACAATGTTCCACCCCCAAAATGGTGGCCAAACACAGCGGACCATTTAGGTCTTGGAGGATATGATGCGATCATGCATGTTGGACTTTGGTCGTAGTTGAGGGGATCACCTACCCTTCGTAGAGTTTGTGTAAAACAATAGTTATCATTACACCATCAGTATTGCATCATTCAAGGATTTGTATGGGAAAACCTGTAGGTCTCCACTTTGTTAGACCGATCCAGGAGAGTCAACACTCATGGGACCATAATTGGTGCGAGCTATAACAGATAAGGTGCAGATCATCCAGGAGCGGATGAAAATTGCACAGAGCTGTAATAAGTCTTATACTGACAGGTGACAAAGGTATTTGGGGTTCGAGGAAGGAGACCATGTGTTCTCGAGGATCTCACCTTGACATGGATTTAAGAGATCTGGTCATGGTGACAAACTATCTTTGAGATTCATTTTTCGTTTTCATATACTACATAGAGTTGGTGAGGTAGTGTACCACTTAGTTCTACCACCGTAGTTGGATAGAGTATGCAACGTCTTCCATGTGTCGCAACTGAGGATATACATGTATGACTCATCACACGTTATCGACTGAGATGAGATGGACATTGAGGATGGAGAAATCTTTACTAAGTACTCATTAGAGATCAAGGATTGGCATGAGAGGATCCTTCATGGGCGATCGATTCCTTTGGTGTGTGTCTGATGACAGTATGATAATCTCCTGGTGTTCTCAGAATAAAATGTTTGAAATATATTAAATATATTAAATAGCACGTTCACACCATTTTCATGAAAAAATAGAATAAATTCTAAACGGTGCTCAGATCATAAATTTTAGGGCACCATTGAGTTCAGAATGGCAGTTTTACCCTAGACGAGACTTAACATTAGCCGGCGCGGGTCGTTTGTGAAAAAAGTTGTTACGGGCACAAAATTAATAAAATAAATTAACTTGATAATTTATTTTATTTTGTTTAGCACAGCGAACTGCATCTTCTTTAAATATACGACTATGAAAATTGTCTCAGGGTTGACTGCTAAACCCTGGCGACCTAGATGTTGTTGGAAGAGAGCGTTCTTGGAGGATGACAATGTATCAGAATTGTGTCGTGGATCATCATGCCGACAGAGTTGGAGGATCTCGTCAACGATGACAACTAAACTTCTCTTCATCAATTATTGATCCAAACTCTAGGTAGGATTTTTGTTTTATGTGGATTCTTCCCCGTTCTTAATTTCTGTGATGAACACAAATCAATCGATGAACGGATTGATTTTCGGATCGATCGTCTTGCGAGATGGGATTATTTTGTAGGGATTTAGTGAGATAAATTCTTGTAATTAAATTTTTGATTGATTCTAGTCTTGTTATAATAGAAATGAACCAATATCATCATGAACATCAATCGAGGTTCATTCCTTTCATTTTTTATTGTGCTTTTCTCCCCCCGTTCCGCAATTCAGCACGAGCGTTCTTCGTTTGGCCCGAAGTTTGACTATTCCTGATCAATCGATTATTGCACACTTTTTTTCTTGGAGAAATGCTCCTATATTGTAGATGTGGGATCTAAACTATGTGATGGAGGTGCAACGGTGGTTGCAGCAATGAATCAGATGATGAAGGATTCCCGATTCCTCGTTCTTCGGTGTTCTTTGGTGCGTAATGAAGAACGACGTTTAGATCCGTTTTTGCAACAAATTTGAGGCCAAATCTTGATGATTTTAAATGAAGAGACTTGGACAAGGCTTCCACTTGAGTTTCTTGGAAAGGAAGGACCAAAATGGTGTCTGGAGAAATAGAGAAGATGACCGAAGCACGGATTTGGGATTTTGGAAAATCCTGCAGAACATGGCGTGTGATCTGGGATTACACAGCATTTGGGGATCATTCAATAAGGGTAGGTTTTCAGGATGAAGATAATGGTAACATGGTGTGTGAACTCTATCACATAGCATGTTAAACTCCCTAGTTGACTTGGAATGTACTTCAAATATTACACAGACACAGGAAAAAATACACAACCAGATAGCACACTATGTACTTACACATGGAAACGACTTGGCTTACAAGGACTAGTACAAGAACAGGGCTTCAGTACACAGACACATTCATGTTACACAAGCATGATACCATGCACCTCTACACACTATGTACTCCTTTTACACATCGTGTATACAGAGACTACATGTCATGTGAGGCTCTTCCATATGGGCAAGACTAGGGATAGCTGGACAGATCGTGTACCCCTTGGGAAACTCCGTGTAGTCCCTTCAACAGTGCTTGAAACATTTCATTTTCTTAGTTTGGACCAGTATAGTTTGAGTGTGTTCCCTTATTCCTTTCCCTCGAGGGTACAATGCGGCATTACATCCACCTTACTGAATTGTGATCACCACTAGAGGTCGATTCTTAGATAGGATTGTGGTGTCCCTCTCTGTGACCGGAGTGCGATCTTCTATAATCCTTTGTTCCCTAGTTGAAATTTGTGGAATCGGTGTGACCTCCCTAAGCAGGGAATTGATACTCCATCTGGAAGGTCGTATCAGTATGGTTTGTGGAATTGTTGACATACAATCCTCTACATAGCGGGTTGATCCAGACTGGGTTTGTGGTGTCTCCCAGCAGTTCTGGGCATGCCCCCCTATTTGTGCATCATGGTCCCCTTAGACCAGTGAGCTTCCTTGGTTAGGGCCCAATGACCCATACCTTTTCATCTAGTGTCACTGATGGTATCATGGATCATTGAGTGAGTTTTCACGAAACGATCATTTCTTCAAACAGAATCATGTGGTTGGAAGTAGGTTATGACTGTCTGGTGGCGTGGTGTCATTATTAAGTATATATGAGTTGTTTCTATTATAAATTGATTGTTATATCTTGTATTGAGTGGAATATACTTGTTTCTTTTTGTTTAGTGTTTTAGAAGTGTCCTATTACGTATTGTTATACTCACCCTTGCATGGGCTTTGTCCACACATGTCATGCCTTGTGAAAACAATGACCCATTTGACGATGTCATGGTAGGAAAGAGAGTGGGTGGAGCGTAGCTGGAGCTTGTCATACTGAGGTGTTTTCTTAGAGCTTTAATCTAACTTAGTCCTCACCCTTGGAGTAGGTTAGACTCTTTATAGTTTTTTGTTGAGATTGTGTTTGGCCCCATTTTCCATTTCAGTACTTTACTGTCGTACTCTATTGCGGGATCTTGGATGTATTCATGCATTCTTCTAATTCCTTACATTTTATCATTATGTGGGCTTGAAGATGTGTGTTTGTACAGGTACTTTAGGAAAATGACTTGTATTTGTGAGATATGTCAACTCGGTACTGGTCACCAGCTTCTAACCTATTGGAGGTGGGCTTGGGGTAGTCACGGGTTGGACATCAACTGGTGGGGTCATGATAGATGAAGTTGTATTTGATGATAATTTCACTCCCTCAGTTGGTGAATGATAAGAAAGCATAGAGATAGGGAGTACTCCAAGGCATAAGTAGGGGAAACATCTCCTAAGGTGGGAGAAGTCTTTAGGATCTTTTATTTTGGGAATTGATTATCCTAATTCATATAGTAGTGGTGATGACCATGATCGGGGTTGTCCAAATGAACATGGAGGACTTCCCATATTAATAATTACAAAAACTATTAAAGGTTCTATGGTCACTCAAATAGACCTTGAAGAAATAATTGGTCCTAGTTCTCCAAGACCAGTGCTACTTGAAGGTGAGACCAATCTAACTATTCAAGAATTTTTAGATAATATGTTTGGCCCTACGCCTGTGAAAAAAATATAAAGAACTTGTTACTAGTAGTAAATCAGAAGTTGTTGGATATGGTGATACATAGTTGATTGAATCTGATGATACAAGGGTTGTTGAAAAGGAAACCAAGCATGAGATAGAAGAAGCTAAAGAAGCTGGTAGGGTGCCGCCTTTTAGAGAGACAACACCTATATTGGAAGGAGAAGTGACTGGAAGGACTTCACCTCCTGAACTGACTGCACCTCCTTCTCCTGATCATACTTTTTCATATATCACAAGCGATGATCATACTAAATTTAAGGTTGAACTATGTTATATGATGAAGCTTTTATTTTTGGACTTTGGATCAAGCCTTGAGGCTACCAAAGAACTTTCTAAAGATATTTTATCCATTGTACATCATATTCAACCCAAATTTTTTAGAAAGATTGATCATATAGAAAAGTAGATAAAGAATATTCAAGAGCATGTTGGGGTTCTTCATGCATACCTTAAGGATACGAAGTTGTATCTAGATCAAAGAGATCTCAGTTTTTTTGCCCAAATTTTTAAACCTGTTGTTACTGCATCTTCTTCTAGCAAACCTCCTCCTGTTGTAACTACTCATATTTCTTTTGATGAAACCTTGTTAAGGTAAAATGTGAGAGAAGAGATGAAGGCTGTTTTGGATGTTTCTCTAGAATCAAATCAGTTGAATTTCTCATATTTTAAGACTCATGTTGAATGGACTTAAGAATTAGTCATAATAGATTCCATGAAAATTGGAAGGTACAAGAATATAATCAAGTGATACATTGAATACTACCTATCTAAGGTCTTACCAAGTCTGAATTATAGACATTGTTTACATCTTTGTCTACTGGGATAAAAATTTATCCTGTGACCCAAGACTTAAAAGATGAAGTATATCAGTTGAATGTGTTACAAATTTGTTAACAAATATTATAGAATAAAATAGGCAATTATTTCATACTATGGAGCATGGTTCTCATGTTATCAGTGAGTTCACTAGGATAATGAAACCCTATATGTATATTGCACATATAGCTATGGTGGATCCATTTGCAGTTCCTGTCATACCTCCTGACCAGTCGTCTTCTTCAACTACTCCAGATTCAACCTATACAACCCCTACCCTTCTCTATTTTGATTCACACATATTCAGGTTTTGCAACACCTTATACAAGTTTCTAGGACAATTATGATTGGAGAATTTTCTGCTCCTACTCTTAGGAGGATGTTTCTTATTCATATTCTAATTATGCTACCTGATAGGGAACTTTCATTTTTTGTGTTTTTTATTGAACTTCTCTTCATTTAATATAATTAGTTCACATCTAGATTAATTTTTTTTCTTATCTTGATTAAATTATATGTTATTACTTATATCCATTCATTATCACATATTTTATACTCTTATTGTCTTTTTAATAATCCCAAAATAGAGAGAAAATTGAATGGATATGAATTTACTAAAGATTATAAATTTAATGAATCTTATACAATGTTTTGAAGTTCTATGTAATTATATTTTCAATTGAACATTTATCCTATAATGATTTGTGATCATCAAAAGGGGGGGGGGGGAATTACTGGATTATTCCAACAATTCCTTATTTTCATGATCTCAAATCATGTTTCTTATAATACTAATTAATTATGTGTTTTATGATAGAAGTTTGTTTCATGGTCAAAATATGCTTAGAATGGGATGACTGCACGTTATAGTCAAGTGACTGCATGTTAAATCCAAGCTACCATGTGACAAATGATTAACAGTGAAGAAGACTCACAATTTTTCTAAGTGTCGAAGCTACTACATGATGAAACTCATCAGCCACAAAAAAGAAGTTAAGCGACCACATATGATTGATCATAAGAAGAAATTCAACTAACATTGATTGACAAAGTTAGAATTTTTTCAAACTGTCAATTGATTGCACATTGAAGGATAAAGAGACTGCAAGACAAAATTTGATTGAATGCACGTAATGATTAACCATATTCCAGATAACTAACCACATGAAGAGCCTCACATCGGTTGTAAGGATCAAGTGACAGTGATATAGTGAATTTTTAGAGGTTAGATAGACCGTGTTTAATTCAAAAACAAAATTCATTAAAATACTCCAATGACTATATTTTGGAGCATTTAATTAAAAGTTAGAGAAACCAAGGAATTTTAGATTTCATGATCAATATAAGGACTTTCCCATGATTATATTTCAATTTATAATCAGAAAATATCTCTCTACAAGTAATATGATACATCACCGAAAGTACAAAATGAGTAAGTGGTGATAAAGAAGAAAAATGTAGCTGAATGACCGAGGCTGAAAGACAATGTCACCACCAAGGTTTCTCCAACCTTAAAGACTAAGTCACTAGAAATGAAGATGCACCACCAATTCTGGGAAAAGGGAAGAGGCAGAAGCAAGAAGGTTGCAAAGAAAGATTCAAAATTCATAGGATTCAAGTATACCAATTACCCAGGAGTGAAAATACATTATAAAGACAAAATAAAGAGAGATTAATGACCCAAATAAAATTACAAGGAATGGGACCACTTAAAGGTTATATAGAAATCAAAAAAACCACTTTCCCATTCTAATTAATGACCCCGCTATCTAAAGTAGTGAATTTTTTTCTTAATGATGTTTTTCTCCATGTTCTTCTTCCTTTTTAACGTGTTTCTACAAATTTCCTTCCTTTTACCCATGGAAATGTCATTTTGGACCGCAAATAAGTGTGTTGAGGCCCACCATTGTATTGGATGTCAAAAAGTTCATGTTGGTCCAATTTGAATAAGAATTGGGCATAAAATTCTGGTCAAGCCCAAAAGTATTCTCATTAGGTTAAATCTGGTCCACATCATTCCCTACTGATTGGAGAAGATTTTCCCTCAAATCCATGGCATCATCATCTTAAATGTATAAAGATAAGTCCTCAATGTTGAATGTTATAGAAACACCACCAAAATCATCAGGTAAATCGATCTTGTAGGAATTGTTTCTCACTCATTCAAGTACTTTGAACGGATATTCAACTCGTAGTTCCAACTTTATCTTTCTTTTGGATGGAAATATCTCCTTATGAAGCTAGATCCACAATTTGTCTCCAGGTTGGAAAATGGTCTTCTTCTGATGTTTGTCAGCTCACCTTTTTTATTCTTCATTAGACTTATCTATTTGAATAATAATAGATTCATGAAGCTTCTTTGTCTGCTTTTCCTTCTTATTTACATCAATATTCACCTAAAAATCAAGAGGCAAATAGAACAATTCTATAGGAGTGATTTAATTGATGACATAAATCATTTCAAATGGAGAATGTTGGGCGGTAGCACTTGGAGTTTTTTTGTATGATAATTCATATTGTGCAAGGTGTAAATACCAATCTCAGATATTCTTGTTCACCAATGTTCTCAAAATAGTGCCTAAAGTATGATTGGTAACTTATATTTTCCCATAAGTTTGAGGGTGATGGGAAGTGATGAAAATAATCTTCACACAAAATTTCTTTGATAATGTCCTCCAAAAATGGATGATAAATTTAGTGTCTATCTCTGAAATAATATTGTGAGGAATTCCATGTAGTCAAACAATCTCTTTGAAAAAAATTCTACCATATTAACTACATCTTCAGTCTTATGGAAAGGTACAAAATGATATATCTTATAAAATAAATCGACAATTACCATTATTGAATATTTACCACACCAAGTCTTTTGTAAATACATAATGAAATTCATGCTAAGATCTTCTCCTGGCTTCTCTAAAATAGGTAATGGAGTGTATAAACCAGGCTTGAAATGACTCATTGCTCTTTGACATGTCCCACATCTTGAAAGAATTTCTTAGACATATGATTTCATATTTGGCTAGTATAAATGATCCTTTAGTAACTCCAAGGTTTTGTGGATTCCAAAATGACTATCAAGTTCTCCTTCATGTGTCTCTCAAATGAGAAAGTCCCTCTAATTACCTTTTTGAAAACAAAACATGTTTCTCTTGAAGAGAAACCCATCATACACAAAATAATCCTCCACAAGTCCATTTTAACATTGGATTATAATATCATTTAACTCCATATCATGTTGATAATATTCTTTCATAAGCTCTAATTTGAGCATATAAAATGGTAAGTAAAGCATACCTTCGAGATAGAGCATCTGCCACCAGGTTATCTTTTCTGTTCTTGTATTTTGAAAAAAATGATAATGATTGAAAAAATTACACCCACTTGTCATGACTTGAACTCATCTTTTTTTGACCATTGATAAATCTTAATGCTTGATGGTCGTAATATAGAACAAACTATTTTGGTCTCAAGTAATAAGACCAATGATCTAGGGATCTCACAATTGCATAAAATTACATGTCATAGGTGTTGTAATGTTTTCATGAATCATTCAATTTCTCACGAAAAAAATGCAATGATACACTTACTTTTAATGAGAACAACATTGATACTAACTACACTTGCATCACACTCCACTTCAAAGACTTGATCAAAATCAAGTAATTCCAAAACTGGTGCTTCACATAAAATTTTCATAATGATTTCAAATGCCTCATTTGAAGCCTTTGACCACTCAGATTTTTCATTTTCAAGAATTCAGTGATGGGTGCCATGATAGCACTGAAATTGGAAACAAAGAGACTTTAAATAGATGACAAACCATGAAAACTCCTTACTTCTGTGATTTATTCTGGTGGTGTCCAAGATTTGATTGCTTCTACTTTTGATTGATCCACTATAATGCATTCATTGGATACCGGTATCCTAAAAAAACCAATTGTGTTGAAAATAACTTTCACTTTTCAATTTTCCATATATATTTTGTTCCCACAAAATGAAAAATACCTACTGAAGATGATCTACATGGCTCTCTACATCCTTGTGGTAAATTAAAATATAATCCAGATAAACAACAAAAATTTTACCAAAAATCATTTCAAAAATTCATTCATGAGTCACATGAATGTACTAGGAGCATTTGAGATGCCAATTGGAATGACCAGCCACTTAAGCAATCTGCCTTTGGTTTTGAATGTTGTTTTCAACTCACCACCTTTCATTTAAATCTGGTGGTATCCACTCCAAAGATTAAGATTGATGACTCATGAAATTCATTGAGTATATCATCGAGTTTTTGAATGAGATACATGTATTTTATGGTAATATTATTTATAGTTATACTATCAATTAACATGTGATACGTACCATGACATTTGAAGCACTTTTTATTTCCATGTTCCAAAGAGTTGGATTTTCCTTTTAGTGGTTATGTCACATTCTCTTTCCTTTTACCCAACATCTTATTCCTTCCAAAATCCTTCTCACCATCACCAGATTAATAAGAAAAAATACCTTTATAAAAAGGTGTACCTCTATTGTAGTTCTTGAGCATTGGTTCCTTTGAGGTTCACTTTTTATTCTCCACCATAATATCTAGCTTGATAATATCAAAGTGAACAAAATTGTTGTAATTCCACAAAATGTGAAATCTATTCATTTAATCCACCAAAAAACCTTACAATAGTTTTCTGTTTGTACTTTGTAACATCACTTTGCATCAATAAATGATTAAACTCCTAGATGTACTCTTCCATAGTTTTATCTCCTTGTCACAAGCTATGCATTCGTAAATAAATCTCTTTCATATAATTATAGGGAAGAAATAATCGTCTCAAAATATTTTTCAACTTTTTTCATGAGTGTATTTTGTCTTTCCCATCACGTTCTCATTCTTTATTTAGATTTTTCCAGCAAATAGATGCATAATATTTAAATTTCATAATTTCTACCTTTCACTTACATTCATCGAAACAATTATTAAATTCAAAGAATCATTCAATTTCCTGAATCCAATCTAGAAAATAATATGAATTCATACTCCCACCAAAATATTGAATGTCAATCATTAATCTTTTTTCAAAATATTCATCATCTCTTCTTCTTCTTCAAATATCCACCTTTGAATCACTATAATCATCTCCACTTGCATGATCTTCATAAAATGGTTTCGGATGACGCCTATTATGTGGAGATGGACATTGGGGGTGCCACTTCGGTAGAGGGGAATCTTGTCTTCACACTCTCAAAAGTTGATCAATTTGATCACAAATTTCAATAATTTGTGATTTTAGATGTGCGATTGTTATTTCCTATGGAGTAGGAATAAAATATCTACTCTTGCAAGAAATGGTGGAGAAGTTTTTGGGTGGGAAGTAATGAGAAGAGTGACAAAAATTACTCATTGGAACCTGTGCTATGATACCAAACTGATGAATCATTGGAATCACAAAACAAGTAAATGAAGATTAAGCAACAAGATATAGTTTAATGAACAAGGCTTAAAGGCAACACTACTCTCCAAGGTTTCTCCAAGCTTAAAGACTTGGTCACCAGCAATGGAGATGCACCACCAATTTTGGGAAACGGGAAGAAGCTAAAGTAATAAGGTTTTAAAACAAGATTCAAAATTCATATAATTCAAGTCTTCCCATTACCTAGGAGTTAAAATACATTATAAAGACAAAATAAAGAGAGATTAATGAACCGAATCAAATTACAAGACATGAGGGCACTCAAAGGTCACATAAAAAAGTACAAAACCCACTTTCCCATGCTAATTAATGACCCCACTTTCTAAAGTAGTGAAATTCATTCTTAATTATACTTTTACCCATTTTCTCCCTCCTCTTTAATGTGTTTCCCTTCCCTTCCCATGTGGATATGCCATTTTAAGCCCCAAATAAGTGCATTGAGGCTCACCATCGTGTTGGATGTAAAAAGGTGTGGGCTGGTCTAATTCAAATAACAATTGGGCTTAAAATTTTGGTTGAGCCCAAAAGTAGTCTCCTTGGGTTTAATATGGTCCATATCCTAAGAGTAAGCCTCACTCATGCACACGAAGGCCAAACCAAGGGGAAGGGGAAAGGAGGTGTTGTTGAACTTCTTCCTTGATAGGGATCGAGATAGGATCAAGGTGTAGTAGCTTTCAAGCATGGTTTTGGATTTGAAGCTTTGGCGTTTTTTCCACAAGGTAGAAATTTTTTTGAGTTTTAATCCAAATACTCATATATGTGTTTCTTTAAAGTTTTAAAGTCCTTTTATGATGTCTAAGGTCCCCTGAGGGTCGATTAGTGCTTAATTAGGGAAAAAATGACAGTTTTGGGAGCATCATAGGGAATTCTTGTTATGGAATCCTGATCACATAGCGTGTGATTGTAGGAACACACAACGTATATTCTTCATGTTGAGGGAAGATGAAGTTTTTGGAACTACACATTTTGTAGTGGTACATATCCAAACATCCAAGTACATGGGAAGACACCCCATGTAAGAGGACATGGTTGTGTAGAAGTACACGACTAGACCCCAGGAGTACACGGGCACGAGCATGACTAGGTACACGGGCATGACCGGAGTACATGATCTTGGGCCTTAGTACGGGCATAGCTGAGAAAACACGGGCATACCCTAGGCTACCAAGGCATTTCATGTACTCTGTATATGCCGTGTATATCCACATGGCCAGCCAAGCTATGTGAAGGCGAGGACACACCCTGGTGTCCAGGAGAGGTCACACGTTGTGTCAATATGTACACACCATGTACCCCTTCTATGAGAATTTCACCCTACGCATCTCATTCTCCGGGACTCGGATGTGGGGCTGTAAGCAAACTATCCTGAGTGGTTTTCCATATAGGACGTGATAATAGCCTTCATTTTGGAATCATATATACGACATGAGGTGGTACGAGCAGGACGCTTAATTCAGTGACGCTTGGTTGATGGTAGTGATCGAGTTTAGAAATCAGAGAGATGTCGGGGCCGACACTCCCCTGTCGCACTAGAGTGCAGGTCCCCTATCCTCTATACACATGTAGTGTCAGAATTCCTCATACTTTAGAGGGTGCGAGTCCTCTCTCTATGGAACGGTACTCCCCAATCTTTGAGCACCGATGGGGAGAAGGTCCTCCATTGGAGATAGTGCTCCCTCGGTTGTAGAGCACAATAGTGATGAGAAATACCTCCACCCCCATTCTAGTGGTTATGTGATATACTTGTCTAGAAGATAGTTTTCCCTCAACTGTGGAGCACAGTATTGAGGAGTGTGTCTCTCCACTCTGATTCTTGTGAGTTTTCACATGGCACTGGACTTCAGATGTTGGACTTTTGGAACTACTTTAGGACTCATCAATTATTAGCTGGGCTATAGAGATGGTGATCCCCTTTCTCTATTCGCTTGAGTTTCTTTTGAGCATATTTGATTTTGGATTTTCTTTACCCTCCTTTATGGGTTGAGCTCATTGTTTCTATTTTTGTTTCTCCTTTTTTGGTTTTTGGGGCGCCAAATGGGTATGTATATACTCAACCCTGCAATGTATTTTCCCACACGTGATGTGTCTTATGAAAAGGACAGGTAGATCATAAGTGATATTGGGGGTCCTGGTTTTGATGGAGCATAACGACTCTTGGCGCTGAGTATGTTCAGTCGTTATCCTTGGAGATTGTAAGCCGTTCTCTCTTCATATTTTCCCTCTTTCCAGTTGACGTCAGGTTGGGACCTTATTTCTAATTGGGCATGTATTTTTACCCTATACATCTTTTTTTCCCCGGCTATACTTTGGTGTATTTCCTAGAGGATGTTAAAGGTACCGGGGATGAAGTAGAATCCCCAAAAGGTGGGATTTTTAAAAAAATTCCACTAACGATCGGCGTGAGCTCGTTGTTGTTGGTGAAACGCTTCCCAGTTACTATCGGAGGATCTCGTGTGAGGAATTTTAAGAACAAAAATAAAACCATACATACCTGGTTAGATTCAAAGCTGCACTCGACGTCTTCTTCTTATCGGTGATCGCTGCTCGAAGAATCCAAATATGAATCCCTCTAGATCGTCCACACGTGCTTAAATAAACCGTGAAAATGTAAATTGTCAAATTCTGGGTGCTGGCGCGGAAATCCAATGATGCATTTGATACTCTCTATGATCACTGCATCATATTTTTTGCGATGTGTGAGAGAGAGCTCGATCCGAACTTCAGGTTCCAGAGCCTCTCTCTCTAGAATGTGGGAGAGAGAATAAGAGAGAGATAGAGAGGTAGTGAAGAGTCCCTAGTGAATGTCTCTCCTCTTATATATATAATGTGTTTACGATTACCTGGAATTGTCTCACTAGACCCCAAATAATTAAAATTTTATAAAAATGATATTATAACTACTATACTGATACATAAATACCATTTATATTATTATCACTTTCTTGTAATATAATAAATATATTACATGATAATACCCGAGCTATTAACTCGACTCGTCATTCCCGCAAATATAAAATGAACCTTGTATATTTTAAATTAATATTTGTTCAAATAATATTTTTCAGGTATTTACTTTAAAACATGTAAATACATTTAAAAAATAAATTCAACGTAAATTATTCTTAACTTGAAAAATATGAATTTATATATTGCTTTGGTGATCGTGTATCCTTGGACAAAACTCACCATGTCCTATATACCTATTCAACTGAATATGACATATTCTTGAATATGCTATTATGTGTGACCCTCTAAGACTTTATCTTGATAGCATTGAATATCATTCATGGAATAGGAGATGAATCTAGAAACTCATCATGGACCCTAAAAATATAAGGATAGTTATGTCAACAACAACCAACCTACGAACACACGCTATGTGATATAATCTCTTTATCTTTAATATATCATAAAGCAAGACACACAAATGTGTCATCATCCTTTTTTATTATTATTTGTTGATCCAACTGGGTGAGTTTACCCTTGACTACCATGGAAATGGATTTATGAAGGTACTACCATCCTGATCAACCAAGATGAGATATATTACTTCTTTAACCTGAAAGCGACAAATCCTTTCTTCATCATTCAACCAATGTCATATCACCAATGACCACCCAACACAAGCTACCTTTCCATGATTTCTCTATCATGGTTTTCACCTTGCATCAATGTACGCTATAAAATGACATACATTGGTAATGATATCAAGTCAGAAGAACGTTACACATGTTCATAGATAGGAACATCCAATGACACCAAAACACATGGTGTTCTTATTGGAAGATCTGTTCTCATGATCTCACTACTAGAGATCACCAAGTGTGAAATTCACGAGAAGAAGTATCGATGCTTATGATCCACAACTCCTGATAGTCAAACATCTACCGCATACAGTTAGTAAGATGTATCCAGACCCCAAAACATGTTTAAGATTAATGTCATAGTATCTCGAGGTTCTCATTATAACCTGTGATCTGATATAATCTTTTGATATGAAAATTAATCTATCGACATTTCCATTAAACAGTGGATGCAAAAATATATACACTATAATGGTAAGAATACATTATGTATATCTATCTTTATACATGATATGGTAATCAAAAGTATTGTTCAAGTTGGGTCTAGGGAACCTACTATTACAACACTCTCACTTTCACTAGAGACAACTTGTTAACCATACTTGTTAGCTCTCACGTGATTAAGATTGTGTTTCTGATTAGTCATGACTTTAGTTACTAGGTCTACCATGATTCCTATATGTTCCTATTCTGTTACTTGAGACCTCATCTCCTTGAGTAAAACTTCTCAAGAGATGGTATCCCCAAAAATATCCCTTTTGTTCACTATCATAACTTCACATCTTGGATAGTAAGAGCTTCATAATTTTACATTATGATAATACTTCGCTTACAAGTTGCAATTCCAAGAACTAGAACAAATCATTGCATTTAACTACTTCTTAGTTGACTCAGAAGCTGAAACATACTCGGTATTTATAGGTATGGATAACACTAGCTTATATGAGCTTGTCTCGCTCATCATCTTAGCCTAACTGCAATATTAGATCGTATTGATCTAAGGAATACTAGTTTGTGTCACCTTAAAACTAGTATCCTTTCTTCTCAACATCTCAGGTGAAAATATTTTGTACTTTTCAAAGTACGATCAGATAGTTCTGACTGCTTCCCTTACAGTGATGCTGGATATCACTGATATCTACCTACTATAAATTATATCATGGAAATATCAATTCTTGTACATATCATGGAATATGTGATCGATCCATCACTAAAGCATATGTATTTCAACTCACTATATTAATCTCCTTCCATTCAAAAACATGTCAACCAGGAGAGATTATGTCATGTGACACTGGAAATAATTATTCCATTGAATTTTTCCAAATTGTATTTTTCAATACCATGTCACTATATGTATGATTGAATAGGTACAAGAAACCGTTAGATCCACCCCAGTAGATCCTATTGCCTAGAACTTAGGTTTCTACTTTATGTTAATCATTGGAGAATTAATTTCATTCTAGTCTTAGATAACTTTAAGACCAATATTTGTTTTCCATATGTTGCTAAACATATTTTACTTGGAAAACAATGATTCTCCCACTAACCTTTGGTATGCACATGTTAATGATTCATTCCAAATGAATATTCTATGATCTTGTTGCTTACATCAATCCTAAACTGGGTTTCAGTAACTTGCAACCATTATTAGCATTCTGTGACATGGTCATCCCTTTTTGGTTGTGTCATATAGACACATTCCATGATTGGTGGTCATGAAATCCAATGTTCAATAACACGATCATAGATGTTAGCTATGACAAGTAAAATTCTAATAGATTTAGGCATAATGATTTTGTATTATCAATCGAGCCTTATTGGTACTATGCTTGTACCATCCATATATAATATCATTTGAATACCCACCACATTATTCAAAATAATAATCCCTTTTACACATTGATACATGGAATCCATTATTGAATTTTAATTAGTCTTTCCAATCTTAGTTAATTTCCATATACTGCTTACTTGTAGGATTTATTATTCTCAATGATTAATGGATCATCAACCGTGGTGAATTAAAAAACCATCACCATGGTTTTAACCTTCCTATTCAATATGTGTCTCTAGAAATTTTTTTTTAACATGTGCTTATGGATATAGTTCTTATGCCAACTATATGTGCATCTCTATCATTGACTAAACCCAAGTCAACTTGGCTCCCACTATCTCTAATAGAGATGTGCACCCTTTTATAGAAATATAGTCTATCACTTGACTACCACCTTTCTATCAATGAGGTTTATTTAATATCCTAAGAAACCATTAGGATAATTACTTAAATGCACAATGTGTTTTTCTTGATGCAAGTTTGTTTGTCATAACTATTAGGAATAAGTGTATGTTGGTTGTGTGGGCCATTTTCCGTGTAGGGAGGACTGTATTTTTCTATTGGTTGTGTGATATAAGGAAGTTGGGCTATTAGAGGAGAGAGGGGAATATTCCTGGTTGGGAGGGGGACCACTTAAAGCAGATAGTTTGTTAGAGGGGGCTGGATGGGCCGTTAAATAAAGGGGGCCAGTGTTAGGAAAGAGATTTATTCTGTAGGATTACCAGCTAATTGATGTGGGGCTCAATCCTTGGGTGGATTCTTCCAGGCTCCTGGAAGTGGTATTCCATGGGTTCTACACAAACACACACACTCTCTCTCAATCCTTCTACTTCCCCTATATCTCTATAATATTCCTGTAATTTTGCTTCAATTATACAATGGCTACATCAATACATACTATTTTACTTCCCTTTTTCTCCCACTTTAAAATTTTAATATAATAATTTGATGACTCCGCTGGGGAGTGTCATGTGCGAGGGATGATCACCATTGGAGAGAGGAACTATATTAGTGGACGCTCACAAGAGGAGAGGCGGTTCTGGAGCTAGTCGAACTTTTTTCTAGATCCACGTGAGTGCAGTGGAAGCCGCGTATGCTATTGGTCGAACGTTTTTTTGGGGAGTGCTGTGAGAGAGAAAGGATCACTGCTGAGGAGAGGCTGTGTTGGAGCTGGACCGAGCATTTTTCTAGGCCACGTACGCTATTGGGGAGCTCTAGGAAGAGGCATAGTGCTGGGGTACCATTTTCACGCTAGAGTAACACCGTCACGACTAGAGAGAGATGATCGTGCAAAGGAATCATGCTGGGGATACGATCACATGGAATAAGCAAACATTGGAGAATGAGATCGTAGTTGAGTACTCCAACTGCATGCCGAGAACAAACAGAGTAAGTTGGACACTGTGCATAAATCTTGACGCCTTGGCCTTCGCTGTGTTGAGAGCAACGATCATGTCCGGAAAGATGTTGAGGAAAACTGAAAAGGGAGTAAGTGGAGAGTGCAGATTGATGATCGAGGTGTGTGTTCCTGGTGAGTTTCTTTTTATATGGTTTGCATCACTATATGGAAGAAAGAGTCTCCACCATCAAAATTACTTCGAAGAATATATTGTGGTTGTTGTCAACAGTGTAGGAAAATATGGAGATTCTGCTATGTGGCCAAACAATAATCAGTGGTGCATGCACGACACGATGCAACAATCTGACCGAATAAGGGTTATGGAGGATCAAATGCTAGAGAGTAATAAGGGGATTGATTTACAGATAAAAAAAAGGTTTAGAAATTGAAAAATAGAGTATGATTGCATATGATATTCCTATAAGTAGTGGACTCAGGAGTGCAGAGAACAATGGAGGGTCTGTTCTTGTGGATGGTTTGTAGAGAATATCGAAGAGGGTGGAGTTGTCGATGTTTTCAGGAGAGGAACCATTAAGATGGATTATGATAGATAAGGCATATTTATAGTTTTTTAGAACAACGAAAGACATGAAAATACATTTGGTGCAACAAAGTATAGAGTACACGATTTTAATATGGGTTTTTTCATGGTTGTCAGAAAATCCTGGTGTGAGTTGGGAGAAATTGAAGCCTGTGCTTTTGGAAAAGTATGGGGACAACAAGAATGAGGATTTATTTTGATCTCAGAATGAAAATGAGTAGTCCATGAAGGCTCTAGGAGATAAAAAATAGGACGAATATCTTTGATATGCGAAATTGGTAGAAGTATGGAACAAGGGAGGCAAAAACTCCTGGAGGGACATACTGATCATTCCCAGACAAGTAAAGTTGCCTACTTTTTCAAGGGTTGAATCTGGGGGTTTTTTAGAGAAAGTTGTGGTAAAAGAAATTTTTATTTCACATGGAGGAGATTTATCAAAATAAAGCGACACTAAAAGTAGCGGAAAATCTACATTAGTGGAAAATATGGGTAGCATATTAGGCTTCACGGTAGTAATATCCACTAATTTTTTTCAGCACAAGATGTATGGGATTGTAGGAGAAAAGCTAATTCATCTTCTACTGCTTAGATTGCAAGGAGATTTCAAGTATTTGAAGATGTATGGGGATGAAATGGAAGTTGTGTGTTCATATGGAAATGGATATAGAATTCATAATCATTCTATAGAATTTGAGGATGATCCAAATTTTGATGCAACATTTTCTTGCGGGTCATATGAAAAAGGAAGCATGATTGTAGATTCTTTTCCTAGGAAGGTGTTTTTTACGAAGGCTAAAACTAGGAAGGCTACTGTTTTTATTGAAATGGAAGGGGAAAAGGTCAACCAAGTTGCATAGATGATTAGGAAATTTCAAAATCCACCAACAAGGGTCCCATGATCTCAGAGACATTCTATTACACTGCACACTAACAACAATAAGGTGAATTAGCCTATGACTCAGGCAATTGACCGGTCAGTAACACCTCTCCTATTGGAACAACTTCCTATTGCAGACAGCAATGTTTGGAGAAAGACTCAATTTGAGTACATTAAATGTTACAATAGATGGAGTTTGGTTACTGAGCTTCTAGAGATGTTCTTATTGTCCTCCTTGTTGGCTGAAAACCAACAAATCATATCTTATTGTGGAAAACATCTCCATGTGTATCGACAGCCATGTGAAAAATTGAAATGCTCTTCTATGTTTCTCATGACTTTTCACTAAGGAATTGTTGAATAAACCTTTGATTTAAGTGCTGTAATGTCTATTGGGAATATTGTAAGAGGAAAATTCTATGTATATCCAGTTTCTATGGATGGAGGAAAGTTCCAACTATAGATTCTATCTATGAATCACATATTCATATTTCAAGATCGGGTGGAAAATAACTCACTTCCTCAAAAGTCTGGTGAGCACTTTGGTAGAGCCATTGTTGTTGTCACAGAAGGAACTTACCAGCAGTTCTTTTTTGTTAAGGATGATGTTAATTCAGTTGATTTTCTTCAGTTGATCTTTATAGAAAATGGTGTTATATGCAGGAACTACTATCATGTCCCTAAATGCTTTTGGGGAGGACGAAGCTTCTTTTTTGCTACGTCCAAGACACATTTGATGTTGTTATATTTTGAGAAATCGACGTATAATTTGTTGGTGGGGAAGGCAGATAAGACCTTAGCTGGGAAAATTATAGACTCATTCGATTTTTTATTTTCTTCAAATGCTTTCGTTTTGATTCTCCTTGGATAGTGGGGTGGCGTGGCTTTGGGGAAGAAAATGTCAAAGACTCCAGCACCTTCATCCAACCTTGAAGGTCAAACAGTGTTTATAAATGTCCACCTTTAGGACAAGGTGGATATTAAGGAGATATTAATGTTATAAATAAGTGTATGTTGGTTGTGTGGGTTGTTGTCTGTGTAAGGGGGGAATGTATTTTTCTATTGGTTGTGTGATATAAAGCAGTTAGTAAGGGGGGACTGTATTTTTCTATTGGTTGTGTGATATAAAGCAGTTAGGGTGTTAGAGGAGGGGAATATTCCTGGCTGGGAGGGGGACCACCTGAAGAAGTTAGTTTTTTAGAGGGGGTTGGATGGGCTTTTAAATAAAGGGGGATAGTGTTGGGAAGGGGATTCATTCTGGAGGATTACCAACTGTCTGCTGCAGGGCTCAATCCTTGGGAGGATTCTGTCAGGCTCCTGGAAGTGGTCTTCCACAGGTTCTACACACACACACACACACTCACACAGACACACACACTCTCTCTATATCCATCCTTCTCCTTCCCCCACCTCTATATGATATTCCTATAATTATGCTACCATTATACAGTGGCTACATCAATACATACTGTTTTACTTCCCTTTTTCTCTCTCTCACACATTTTTACAAAACACTAACAAACTCTTTGCATCCAAACACATGTTCTTATGACATAATGGACTTCTATCATAATATGACTCATATGATATTCATTTTTCATTATAGTTGGAATATGGTAATGGGATATCACCATCATTTTTAAATCACTCCATGCAATATAATGGAGGTTTCGGCAAGTTACAACATTGATACTTCTTACATCATAACTATGATATATTAAAATGTACGTTTAAGAATTTCTCCACACTAATTTTTTATCAATGTTGACATGTAAGAATTCATCATCAATACTCCTCATTAACATCTATTACATGATCTAGATAAGGTAATGTGTGCTTAGGAATTACTCCATGCTACATTCTATTGATCAATGATTGTTTGGTCAAAATATTCTTCGACACGTCGGCCCGAAGCAACTCATATCTTTTGACCATGAACATATCAAACTTAACTTTACCATT
Source organism: Viscum album (assembly GCA_963277665.1). NCBI lineage: Eukaryota > Viridiplantae > Streptophyta > Magnoliopsida > Santalales > Viscaceae > Viscum > Viscum album. The sequence goes on from OY728165.1 coordinate 1,952,595,432, forward strand.
CCTTAATGACTTAAAAGGAATATAAGGAAGTATGTTTACCACTAACTTACACTTGGAATAGTTCAATCTCACTTGTTGAACTAATTCCAGAAGTCTTGAGACTTACCTATATTTCTAAAGTTTCCTTTGTCCAAAACTAAGTATATACGTCGATAATACCAAATGTGTTCAGCTAGAATGAGTCTAAATACCTTAATGGGTATATCCTAGATGTGTAATTTTAGTTTTTATTTCCAAATATTTATCTTTCCATGAATGGATAAATAAGTCTTACATTTATATTCATCACGCATTTCCTATGATTCATGTATTACTGAACTATTGGTTGACTATTAAACACCAAAGACAACATTTATTCTTAAACATGGAATAATGTCTCCTTGTGTCCAAAAGAAACAATAGATAAATGTTTTTTTATAAACAATAATAGTTCTACAAGAATCATTCACTTGGAAATATAGAGGTCGTGTACTTCTCACCACTAATTTAGGAATCACCCTTTCTCTACCGCTTGGATAATACACCCGACTACTAGTAACGTTTTTATACTTACTTGGTTATTGTATTAAAATAAACACATGTGAAAGACATGCTGTATTTAATACCCAAGAAGTAAGATTGAAATATTACTTTTATATTGATGAATATACTTGAAGAAGCGGGTACTTGCTTATTCAATTCAGTTTAGTTCCTTTAAACTTCATCGAATTATTTCATGATATGAAATGTAAATAAACTCATATTAAATAACCAATATCATTGCATTGAAGGAAGTTGTGAATGTGATTCTAGCATTACTTATCATTGACCTATTCTTATTTCCTTTAAAATTGTTCACCATAAGAACTAAAGATTATTATTTCTTTAAATTCTTATTTACTTTTCAAAAATTACCTAAAAAGGTAATGAAGCATTTACTCAATACTGTATGTTTTGTAACCTAAAACAAGACTGGAGTAAATGGATGAAAATAATATGAGAAAGAGATTCATTGAAAGATCATGATCCATCATTCAATTTACACATGTCCAGTGTAAAAATCAATTTATTCATATCTTGCTTCACTTTCTCCTAGAAAACTTCTTAGAGATGATACTTCATGTTATATCATCCATGTCCTGATATAGTGTCCGCAAATTGCATTGGATGTTGATGATATCCTTATGACATAATAATCATATACTTAACACACGAGTCTCCTATAAAAATATTTCTCACCCTCACTTCAAGAGGTGGATTAACAGGAATAGGGACATAAGAACCATGAATTTCCTATATCATAGTATTGTGCGCAAGCACTTTTACTATTCTTAGAAATTGGGGTCAGTGAAGACATTTAATTTTCCCATTATTTTTCATAATATTTATTGTGGTATAACTTTCTATTTTCTACAAAATTAAAATTCTAGCAGATTAGTTCTTTTATCTTGATTACTGATTTATACATTTTGATTAAATAATTAAATTATTAAATGTCTAATACTATTATATTAAATTCTTGGAACCCTCTTTACTAGAATTAGAATACTCTGTCACTTGATTATTCTAGTGGAAAGGATATCTAAACATCCCCTCATAGTCTATATGTTTTGGTTATGCCACTACTCGGAGGGTTCAAGTTAGATGTTTGACTGGCCAACCGCATTAACTTGCGGTTCCTTGATCTGTTGAGTGAATCCCCAGTTTCTAAAATCATAACTTGATTTACTCAATGCTTTCCTCTAAAATTATAGCAAGTTATCTTTATCAAATCCTTACTACCACTTTAGCTAATTCAACCCACCAATCTCATAAGAACTCCATGATAGTAAGAAACACCATCAACTTTGGCTGACGAGCACCCTGAACATGCAAGAAATAAAAAAATATTTATCGTGTCACATTTTCATTTTATCTGTGCATGCCTATTTATTATTCTACACGATCCCTTGAAAACTACATATTCACAAAATAACAAACCATGCAAAAATAAAATAACGACGTGATCATGATTTGATACTAATGGTTGCTCTGTTGAGTGAATAATGGACCAACCTAGACCCTAGGGGTAATACCTTTGGTCACGTCGCTTGTAACTCGAGTTGCAGCGCCATCCCATCCAATGTGTCAAAATACTTTCAGGTGTGTCATCATAACTTGGTGTGAAGTGTGTCATCCATCTTCTTAATCATTATACAACATACTCACATATAGGTGAGGGGATCTTGTGAGTAAAATACAACTGGAAAAAATGGGCACGCATGCCTTTATACATATAATGATACTTAGATGACATACATACCACCTTTTAATTAAACTAATTATTACAAACCATTGAAATAATAAATTAAATAAATAAAACAATCAACATATATACATTAGATGGTCTAAGGCTCATGATCAGTCTAATACGCATTAAACTCACATATTAAAATAAATGCATAAATTAAAAATTAAACTTTCATTAAAAATATTTTTTGAGAGAATTTTATTGAATTAAAATTCAATTTATTTTAATTAAATAATTTTATTCACTTAGAACCATCAATTAATTTAATTTTAAAACCAAAAATTAAATCAATTAATTAATTTAACTTAACTCCAAAATTAAATTAATTTATCCGGAATCACAAAATTTAAACCAAAAATTAATATTTCATTAATTTAACTTAAAACAAAAAATAATAATAAATTCCTTAAATTAATTTTTTATTATAAAAATTAGTAAGACCCTGAAAAGCCCAAGCAAGGCCTATGCGGACCCACAGGTCTAAGGATCGAAACCTCTCTTTGAAACCAATTGAAGGTCCCGAGCATGCGGTGAAAGCCCCAAAAGGTGGTATTTTTAAAAAAATTCCACTGACGATCAACATGAGCTCGTCGTCATTGGTGAAACTGATGTCCCAAAGGATTGAAAAACAAATGAGAAGGGGGGGGGGTTGAATCAGTTGTTCACTTTTTATAAGTTTCAATACTTTTTTTAAAACTTAACCCCTACAAACTATTAAGATTTATTTCCTTATCAACTTTTAGTAAATATTCATGCATACAAAAGTATGAAAGCAAGTAAAGAACACAAAATTTACAAGGTTCAACCTTAGTGTGAGAACCTATATCCTTTCCATAGACACTCCTGTGGGTCTATGGGAATTCACTATTATGAATAAATGAATACAACTTGTGTCAACTATTGAAATAGTGGGTGCCCTAAACCAAACTATTCAGTGTTTTTGATTACCATATCGTGTATACAGTTAGATATACATGATGTAATCCTAACAATATAATGTATACTTTATTGTGTCCACTATATAATGGTAATTCCCAAATATTAGTTGCCATATCGAGAGGTTATAGCAGATCCTAGGATATAATTAGAACCTCGAGATATAATTACATTAATCTTAAATATATATTCTATGGTCTAGATACATCTTACTGATTGAACATAGTAGATGTTTGACTATCAGGTGCTGGGATCTCATAAGCATTGAGACTTCTTCTCATGAATTTTGCACTTGGTGATCTCTAGTAGTGAGATCATGAGGACACACCCACCAATAGGAACACCACATGTTCAGGTGTCATTGGGTGTTTCTATCTACGATCATGTGTAATGGTCTCCTGAATTGAGATCAATACTAATGTATTATATTTGATTGCGTACTTTGATACAAGATGAAAACCATGATATTAATATCGTGATAAGGTAGTTTGTGTTGGGTGCATCATTGGTGATATGGCATTAGTTGAATGGTCAATAAAGAATTTTTTGATTCCAGGTTTAGGAAGTTATATATCTCAGGCCATGTTGATCAGGATGGTAATACCTTGATAAATCCATGGTCATGGTAGTCAAAGGTAAATCCACCCAATTAGATCAAAAAATAATAAAGCAAGAAAAGGGCAATAACACGGGAGTGCGTCATGCTTTATGAGATATTAAAGATAAAGAGATTATATTCACAGTATATGTTCCTAGGTTGGTTGTCGCTGTTGTGACAATCCTTATCTTTTTAGGGGCCATGATGGATTGTTAGATCTCACTCTTGGTCTGTGAATACTATTCACCTCTATTGAGATAAGGTCCTAGAGGGTCACACACAATAGTGTATTCAAGAATCTGTCATATTTAGTTGAATAGCAGTTTTGGACATGGTGGGCCCCACCACTGGGGTTTAGGATTTTTCTAAGGAGATATGATCACCAATGGAATAAATAAATTCATGTTATTCAATTTAAGAATAATGATCATTGAATTTATTTATTAAATGTATTTTCAAGATTTAAGTAAATATATGAAAAATATTATTTGAACGAATATTAAACTATTCAAGGTTCAATTAAAATTTGCGGGAACGATGAGTCAAGTTAATGAATCATTTATTATCACATTATATATTTATTATATTATAGGAAAGTGATAATAATATTTATGACTCAGATTAGTAGACATAACATGTCATTTATAGTGCGTTAAATATTTAGGGGTCAGAGAGGCAATACCAGGTATTTTCATAAACACAATATATATAGAGGAGAGGAGGGATTTTCTAATGACTATTCATGGTCTCTCTCTATACTTCTCTCTCCTACATTCTATAGAGAGAGGATCTGAATCCAAGGAGCTCGGATCGAGCTCTCTCTCAGGCATCGCTAACGAAGCAATGTAGTGATCATCGGAGCATCAAAGGCATCATCAGATCTCTACGCCAGCACCTGAAATTCGACGATCGATTCTCCCATGTATTTCTTGAAGCATGTGCGGAAGATATATAGAAATTCACCTTTTGATTCTTTGAGCAGCGGTCACTAATGATGATTAGTGGTCGCTAACGATGATCAGACGTCGTGCGCGGCTTCAGATCTAAACCAGGTATTTTACGATTTTATTTTTGTGCTTAAAACTCTTCACGCATGATCCTCAGCTTAAACTAGGTAGCTATTCCCCGACGTCGGCAAGTTCATGTGGAATGTCGGTGAAAAATATTATAATCCCACCCGTTTTGGGCATTCCGCTACCTTCTCGGTTCTAACAAGTGGTATCAAAGCGACACATGTTGATTTTAAGCCAATAAAATAATTAAATTTTCATTAAATCTTAGAGGGTTTTGTTATGATCCCAATGCCGTAGACTACATTTTAATCCGACATCGGATGACCATTCTACTGTCATTTGAAGTTCTAGAATGAATTTGAACTGATATGTATATGAAGTTTTAAATATGGATTCAATTCAGTTTTTGTGGGTTAAAAATTGAAGAACATATATACAAATATATGCTGTTTTATTCCCAAATGATGAAGACAATTTGAATTCCATCTAAACAAAATTTTTCTAGCCAAGTTTAAGTCTGGAATAGTCTTTTCCGATATGGTAAAATAATATCTGATAATAATATCAATTTTATTATAATAATATTATTATTTAAATAATATTATTATTTTTCCAAGCCTAATGAATAGGATTTAAAAAAAGGGGGTGGGGGAGACATGATTTTCAGGTCTCGGATGACAAAAAAGACCTGCTTTTAAGATTTGAAAATGAAAAAAGGGATTCAACTTTTGGGGGGCTGAGCACCCCCTCCCCCCCGATTTCCTCTACTGCGTAGCAGGCACAAGATCCATCCACCCTGACCACTCCTGGACAATCCCGCTCCTAGACAGCCCCACTCCCAGCGGCCCCCTCCTCGGTCGGGTTCCTCCCTGCTCAGACCGCCTGCAGACAGGTGCCCCACCACCGCGCCACCCTCCCGGAACCCCCTGGTGGCACCGCACCACCCTACGGTGCACCACGATGCCTCCTATCTCCACCGCTAGACCGCCACGAGGGAACCCCCTGTCCCCACCTCCTTTGTGTTGGATCCCCACAACCCACTGTAGGTAGCCCTGTCGTCGGCTACCCAGGCTGCAACAGAGCCCGCCAGACCACCATGGAAACACCCCCTGTCAGATCTGGTTAGCCATGGCCCAACTTAGCCAACCCGCACAACTGTCACGAGCCACCTTCGAGCTCATGCACCACTTGACCGCAGTGTCTCCTCCGACAAGGTACTCCCTTGCTTCTCCACATAGACCTGGCCAACCCAAAATGGGCATCTACAGATTTGCCCAGCCCGAAACGGGTTTGGACGGACCTTCCTGGGCCAGATCACCCATGCACAGGGTTGGTAAAGCCCATAATGGACCTAAGTGGGTTCACCCCAACCCACACAGGCCCTGCCCCTGATTTCATGGGGTCGGGTAATTTAATTTAATCAAAATTTAATTAAATTAGTTAATTTAATTTCAGTTTAAAATTTAATTAATTAAATATTAATTTTTGATTTAAAATTAATGTGACATAAATTCATTTAATTTGGTGTTTAATTAAATTAATTGATTAATTTAATTTTTAGTTTTAAAATTAAATTAATCAATTGGGACTGAACTACGTATATTTATTGAATTAAAAATTAGAGTGAAAATTTTAATTCAATTAAATGACTTCAAGTTTTTGTTTTTTAATGCAAGTTTAATTTTTAATTCTTGCATTTATTTAAAATACACGAGTTAAGGCATATTCAACTGATCATGAGTCTGAGACCGTCCAATGTATGCGTAGTTCTTTTTATTAATTTTTATTTAATTATTGCAATGTTTTTGTAATAATTAGTTTAATTTATTTAATTTTGATTTGTGTGTCATCTCAGAGTCGTTATATGTGTAAGGACTTGCGCGCTCATTCTCAGAGTTGTATGTTTATACCCCGAGACCCCCTCGCTTGCATGTGAGTAATGTTGTATGATGAAGAGACAAGTGACACACATCGTTACGAGTCATGGTGACACACCTTAAAGCAGGTATGATGCATTGGAGAGGTATACACTGCCTTTCGAGTCAAAGGGGATGCGACTCAAGGTATTACCCATAGGGTCTAGGTTGGTCCATTATTCACTCAATGAATCAACCATTAGTATTGGCTCATGATCATGTCTTCATTTTATTTTTTCATGGTTTATTATTTTTGTGTATGTGTAGTTAACGCACAAACACATAGAGTAATAATAAACAAGAATTCAAGATAAAATGAACATGTGACATGATGAAGTTTTCTATTTCTTGCATGATCAATGTGATCACATAGCAAGTGTTTATAAAAATAGAAAATTATTTCTTTCATCAAATTAAAAATATAAAAATCTCAAATATATATTAAGTCATTACTTCCTTCCATCAATCGACATTGGACAAAACCAGCTATTTGAGGTGTCGGTCATGCCATAGCTGGGGAGTGCCTCTTACTACCAGAGAATTCTTATAAGAGTTGTAGGTTGACTTAACTAAAATTGGAACAAAGAAATAGTCAAATATAATTTTTTGTAATTTTAGAGGCTAGCATTGAGTAAATCAAGTTACGATTTAAAAGAAGTTGGGACTTCACTCAACAGATTAAGGAACCGCTAGTTAAAGCGGTTGGCTAGCCAAAAGCCTACCTTGAACCCTCCAAGTAGTGGCATCGACAAAACTTGTAGACTATGAGGGGTGGTTCGAGGATCCTTTATACTAGAATACTCAAGCGACAGAGTATTCCGATTTTAGTACAGAGGGTTTCTAGAATCCGATAAAATAGCGGGAGACATTTAATTATTTAATTAATAAATCAAAATTTCTAAACTCGTAATCGTGATAAAAGTATTAATCTGCTAAAATTTATTTTTGTAGAAAAAATGGTAAGTTATACCACAAGTTTAAAAACCATGATATTATAATGGAAAAAGTAAATGTCCACACTGGCATGAGTATCCAAGAATAATATAGGTACTTGCACATAGTATTATGATATAGGAAACTCAAGGTGCCAGTGTCCCTAAAACTGTTAAACTAACTCAAGAAATGAGGGTGAAATTGCTTATAGGAGACTAATGTACAAAGCATATGATAGTTATATCATTATGCTTTCATCAACATCTAGTGTCAGTTTCAGTCGCTACACCAGGACATGGATGATATAACATGAAGACTCATCTTCGAGAGGTTTTCAAGGAAAAAGCGAAGCAATGATATGAATAGGTAATGGTTACACTGGATCTGTGTAAGTTGAAAGGTGAGTTGTGATCTTTCAATACATCCTATTCTAATAGGATTTTCACCCCTTTACTCGAGTTTCATTTTAAGTTACAAAAACGAACAAGTATTGAGTAAACGCTTCATTACCAATTTAGGTAACGATCACTAAGTAAATAAGAATATTACAGAAAGTTTCATCTTTAATTCTTATGGTGAATAAATTGAAAGACAAGGTGGAAAGGCTAATGGTAAGTAATGGAAAAGGCATATTCGCAATGTACTTCAATAAAAGAGGTATTAACAGGATGTTGTTTGCATTTAAAATTACAAAATAATACTATGGAAGTCTAATAGCAATAAACTGAATTAAAGAATAAAGTTACTGCTTCTTCAGAAATATTCATCAATGTAATGTTTTAGTTTTACTTCTTGAGTATTTAATACTATATGCCTATCACATATGTATATTGATATACGGAAACCAAGAAAGTATAGAAATATTACTAGAAGTCAAGTGGATTCTCTAAGTGGCTATGAAAGGGTGATACCTAGGTCAGTGGTGAGAAGTACATGACTTCTTTAATTTCCAAGTAAAGGATTCATGTAGAACAATTATTGAGTATAACCACAAACATTAATTTCATGTTTCCTTGGACGCAAGGAGACATTCTTTCAAGTTCCAAAATGAATATTTTTTTGGTATTTAATACTCGATAACTAGTTCAATAATACATGAATCATATGCAATGAGTGATGAATATAAATGTAAGAATATACCCATTTGTGGAAAGATATTTCTTTTTCAAGCAAAACTAAAAGTGGATGTCAAGAATATACCCAGTATGGTATTTAGGCTCGACACAGCTAAACACCTTTGGTATTATTGATGCCTATAGTTTGGACAAAGAAACATTTAGAAATAAAGGTATGTCACAAAGATTTTGAAATTATTTCAACAAGTATGAACTATTTCAAGTCAAAGATAGAGGTATATATATACATCATATGATTATTTTATGTAATTAAGGAATGATAAAGTGAAGTATATGCATAGTCAGAAGATATGAGTTGCTTCGAGACGGTATGCCAAATAATATATTGACAATGCAATTATCGATCATACTAATGTAGTGTGGAGTAATTCCTAAACACACGTTGCCTTAACAACATCATGACATTGATGTTTATAGGGAGGATCAATGATGAAGTCTTATATGTTAGCATTGACCAATAAAATTTAGCATGGAGTAATTCCTAAACGCACATTTTATACATCAAGGTTATGATGTAAGGAGTATCAATGTGACAACTTGTAGAAACTTCCATTATATTTCATGACGTGCTTCACAAATAACAGTGTAATCTCATAATAATATGTCAAATAAAATGAAAAATTGTTGGGAAAAAATCCCTCAAGATGTCCTCTTGGTATGTTTTGGGTGTGGTTGTGTTTGCCGATAAAGCCAGATGACCGTGAATGAGAATTATTGGTGTTTGCCGAAGATAGGTTTTTAAGGTGGTGTAGTTACCCAGTGTTTTCCCAAATTTTTGGGCCTCAAAATTGGGAGTTAGATGTTGGAAAATTAAGGATTTCTTCATATGAGTGAATGGTATGAAGAACATAGAAGAAAATTGGGAAAATATGAGAATTGAGTACTATAATTCATGGGACGCGCACCATGTTCTGGGAACGGTACACGGAGTGGCGAGAATAGTACGCCATAGCGGTTTGCAAAACCAAAAATAGTTCATGGTAGAAGGCAGTGAGGTACACGGATGGATTAACGATGGTGGATAAGATTGTCTGCGTAAGAGTAATGATAGTATACAGACCACGTACGAAAAATGGTTTGCGGGTGGCTTGCGGTTCGCGACGGCAAAAGGAACGGTACACGGTGAAGGATGGATTGAAGATTTGGTAAATCTTAAACTAGTGTATTTTGTGGGTATCTTTACCTATATAAGAATTTTTAATCCCACTGATTACTGTACAGACTGAATATCATTAGATAACATATTTTTGGTCCGGAATTTCGACAAAGTCAGAAGGAGGCTTGCAAGAGAGAATTCCGCGAAAGCTAAAGTGGTTCGCGCAGAAGAAATTCCACCGAAGGTTTTTACGGAGAGCTGTAATCTGCAAAGGACGTGGTACATGGAGTAATAAAGCATAATACACAGTCAGTTAGCGAAGGAAATCCATGAACAGATAACACTTTGCGAATAGAGGGTGATACACAAAGGAGGTTCGCTAAGGCAGTTAGCAAAGGAAGTCTTCAAATAGAGAACATTTCACAGACAGAGTAAAGTTCGCTGAGGAGGTTCATGGAGTTAGTACGTGGAGGTAGTATGCGACAACAAAGGCATAGGCAGTTCACGGATAGAGGAGGTTCACAGAATAGAAAACAGTACATGAAGCAGGTGGTCTGTGTACCTTTCCCAGTACACAGTACGCAGAAGAGGTAGCTAGTTTGCGAAACACACAAGGAAGATTGCGAAAGCTTCAAATCAGTTTGAAAAAGTATTTTCCAGTACCGAGCAGTACTCGAGAAGGTGTACTTTATCTATAGGTGAAAAAGTAACATCAACAGAGAATCTACCTATAGTTGAGGATGCAAGAATTCATGAAAATGAATGGGACCTACATGTCCATAAACTATGTTTAACCCACAAGTCTATAAACTGTGTGTGAATTCCTTTTCAGAGTAGTGATCACTAGAAGAGGAAGACAATGGCCATTTCCACCAATAGTGATCCAGAGAAAGAGGCATATGGATTGACCCTTAGGAATGCAGTGAGAAGACTCTAAACCTTGTAAAGGAAGTGAGCCTGGGTATAGAAGATCTAGCTCAAATATTTTACTTCTTATTGGCAGTGAGCCTTAGTGAATTTGGTACATCGGCACATTGCCATTGTATGCTCCTTGGACGTATCCCAGTGAGGGTGAACCAAGTAAAAATTGTTGTGTCATGTGCATGATTTCATATTTGTTCGTATATTTCTACAGGAGGAAGAGATAATTGAGTTTTTTATAACAAAGAAACATGATCCAAACGAGAGAATGTTTTAATCTATCATAACCTGATTCACCCCCCACTCAGGGTATTCGAACTAGTGGACCTAACAATTAGTATCAGAGGGAAATGTTGAAATTCAGTGGTTCTCTCCGAAGAAGAATAAATGGAGGTGGTCAATCATAAAGGAATTCTGATCTTTGATGAAAATAATTTTCAACTATGGAAGAATTGGATGCAGCACTACTTTTGATCAGTAGGGATGGATGTATCCATAGCAGCTATTCATGGAATATCAGCTAACATTAATAGTAGATATTTATCAAAAGCTGAAAGAATATAATTGGATATTTATACTAAAGGGATCAATGCTTTAGTGGGATCCCTGTCAAATTCAATTTATATGAATTTGATGTCCTGTAAAACATCACATGAAATGTGGGAAAAATTGTTGAATGTTTATGAGGGTGACTCAAAATTCCGAGAAGAAAAGTTGCAGGTTCTATGGAACAAGTATGAGGATCTCAAAATGAATCCTAATGAGACTTTTGATTCATTCTTCGACAGAATAAATATTATTGTGGAAGACATGGAGAGCCTTGGAGAAGTCATTGAAGAAATAAAGAGTGTGAAACATATCTTGAGGAAACTTCCATCGCGATTCAATCCGAAAGTTTTAGTATTGGAAGAAAAATACCCAAAAGAGTTGACACTAGATAACCTACACAGTATTATAGTACCCTTATAGCATATTAAATGAGAAATGATAATAACGATGCAGTGGAAAAGGGGAAATACAATAAAGTGGCATTCATGTCCATGAAGAATCTCTCTGTTGAATATAGTCATGAGGAGGACAGTATGGATGATTTCCTATCATTTCTCTCCTCCAATCTTGAAAGGGGAAAATGTAAATTCAAAGGTAAACTACCGTTTTAATGATTTCAATGTGGAAATATTGGGAATTTTGTAGTAAAGTGTCCCAAGAAGTTTGATGATGAAAAAGAAGAAAATGATGGAATTACCCAAAAGAAGTATTAATCAAATGAGAAAGGGAGGAGAAGTACTAGGAGAAAGTTCTTCAAAAAGTAGAATATTCTTTCAAAAGAGGATGAAATTTCATAAGAATCTGAGGTAGAAGAGTTGTAGGACTGCAAGGATCATAAAATAAATGCTTTGGTGGCAGTTTCCAGAAATTCATTAACAAGAGAAGAAATTGACAATAAGGAAGGAGAAATTGAAGGAAGAGTTGATCTTCAGGCTGAATTAGAAGCTACCCTTGAAGAGGTAGATATTTTGAGAGATGGAACAAAGAAAGATATAAAAATTGTTCATGATTCCAAACTATTTATGAAGTACCAGGGAGAAGAGAATTTTGAGCTGAATATAGAAATTTAAAAGATGAGGTCTTCAATGTCAGAAAGCTGTAAAAAGGTGGTTGAGTACAAACTCAAAATTGAAGAACATAAAAATGAAATTGATAGTTTAAATAAAATAGGAAAAGATCAAATCAAAAGTATCAAAAAACTAGAAGAATAAGTTGTCTGTTTGCGAAGAACAATTGAAGATCAGAAGAAACTACTAGGAAAGAATATCATACAGGCAACAGAGAAGATGAGATTTTAGCAGAGTGGTCCATCAGAACAGAAGAACAAATCCACTCTGAATGATAAGTCTAGTATGGGGATTGATCTAAAACAAAAAGCAATTATGGTTCAAGTTTGACCATAAGATCCCACTCCAATATTGAAGATTGATTTGGGTACGAAGCAGAATCAGAAGATTCAAATAACCCAATGCACAACTAGTGGAGCATAATTTCAACATATAAATATACCTCACATAAGATGCTATTGTTATGGTAAGATTTGACACTCTAAAAATGTATGTTACATAGAAAAGAAGTACCAAAAGGAAAAATACCAATATAGGTTGTCATAAAAAGCTCAAAATTATAGGTCATAATTTTATGGTCATTGTTTCAGGAGTAAAGGACTCAGACACATGGAAAGATATTTCACATAAACAATGTAGAGGAATGTGTCAAGGAAGAATGAATTTGTTCCTAAGAATCAGCCAAATGTTTCTTCAAGTGAGATGAAAATTCAAAATTGATTTGCGGATTTGCAGGTTGAAGCCGATACATCATATACTGAGGAAGATCAAGATTATCATTCCATTTTGGGTATGAATTCAAAGACTTGGGTCAAAAATAAAATGGTCGAGCAGGCCGTGGTTGTATAAATTGAGTTCAAGGCATCAGATCCCACAAGGATATGGATAATTGAGAGTGGATTCTCTTCCCATATGACATGAAATAAGAATATAGTGACTGGAATCATGTATGATAAATAAGGTATTGTGAGATTCAGTAATGATGAGGGCCTGAAAATTATTGTTTTAGGAAAAGCTAAGTTTGGAGGAAAAGACATGATACGAGTAGATGTATTGGTTGTTGAGGGGCTTAATCACAACTTGATTAGTGTTAATCAATTGTGTGACTCAGGACATGACGTAAGTTTTTCCAAGAAATTATGTATCATCAAGGAAAAGGATGATGCTGTTGTATTGAAATGAAAGTGTACGAAATAGAATCTCTACCTCGTGAGTGGAGAAGAAGATATGTGTTTTCTATCCAAAGATAAAGAAAACAAGTTATGGCATAAGCGTCTTAGCCACATAATCCAAGGTTCCTTGGAATATCTGGTGAAATATAATGTAACTCAAAATCTCCCTAGATTATCATGTGATTGTACTGATACATGTGATGTATGCCAATAAGAGAAGATCATTCAAAAGACTTATAAGAAGAAGTAGCAAAAATCAACGAGGCTACTTGAGTTGGTGCATATTGATGTGTTAAAAATTTCACTGAGGGCTATTGATGGGATGAGATATTATGTCCTCTTCATTTATGATTATAGGAGAATGGTATGGGTTTCAATAATCACCCACAAATATAAATTATTCAGTTGCATTATAAGATATTGATGATAATGTGAAAACATGCTTGGTCAGCAAATCCAAACAATTCGAACAGATAATGAAATAGAGTTCACAAATAGCCAAGTGAAGGATTATCTCATGAAACATGGGATAAGACATCAAGTTTCAGAAGTATGAACACAAAAATAGAATGGAGTAGTTGAGAGAAGGAATTGGATTGTCAACAACATGGCTAGAACAATTCTCATTGAGAAAGACCTTCTAGAGAAATTTTGGAAAGAAGTAGTAATAACAACATTATACACTTAAAATAGAATTTTACTTTGTCCAAAAGAGGAGAAAACTTCATACGAGTTATAGTATGGAAAGAAGCCATCATTTATGTACTTTTTAATATTTGGAAGTAAATGTTTCATTCACAATACGGAGAAACATAGGAAATTTGAATCCCATCGGGATGAAGGGGTATTTCTTGGCTACTTAAAGAAGAGTAAAGGATATAAATGATTCAATAAGAGGATGAGGAAGATAGTTGAAAGTCATGATGTGACTATAGTATAAAATGAATAGAACCATTAAAAAATACTTGATTAGACTACAGAGGATAGTGATGAAGAAATGAGTAGATCGAGAGACGCTCCAACTCGAGAGGTTGATTCAGAAAAAGATTCAGATGATGAGAATAAGTCAGTGCCTATCTAGAGAACAACAAGAAGAGATGAAATTGATAGGAAAAAAAATAATTGGTGATCAAAAAACACTAGTACAGACAAGGATGATGAATACTTTACAACAAGAATCATACTTATCACAGGTGGAACCTAAATTTTTTAATGAAGCAGTTGGAGATGAAAACTGGGTTCAAGCAATGAATGAAAAGCTTGACCAAATTGAAAAGAATAAAAAATGGAAGATTGTTTCAAGACCAGCAGACATGAATGTCATAGGGAAAAAATGGGGTTTCACAACAAAATTAATGAATATGGTGTTATTATTAGAAACAAAAAACGACTTGTGTGAAAAGGGTACTCTCAGATAGAGGGTATAGATGTCGACGAAACATTCTCACTCATTGCAAGGGTAGAGACAATCAGATTATTCTTAGCCATAACAGTGCAAAGAATGTTTAAGGTTTTTCAGATGGATGTTAAGCTAGGATTTATAAATGGAGTTATATAAGAAGAAGTTTACATTGAGCAACCAGATGGTTTTATCATCCATGAAGATGATAACAGGGTTTTTTGGCTAAAGAAAAAATTATATGGTTTGAAGTAAGCACCAAGAGCATGGTATTCAAGGCTTGATCAGTTCCTAAAGAAGCTCGGTTTTCAGCGCGGTGGATTTGATTAAAATTTGTATTTCAACAATGGAAACAGTCAAAGGATGATGGTGTTGGTTTATGTAGATGACATAATCTTTGGTGGATCAGATGAAGCACAATGCAGATAGTTTTCAGAATTCATGAAAAGCGAGTTTGAAATGTTGATGATTGGTGAGATGACATTTTTCGTTGGCTTACAAGTGACACAAGGAAAGAATGAAACTTTTATTTATCAATATAAATATTCTAAGGAGGTTTTGAAAAGGTTTGGAATGGATGATTCCAAATAGATGAAGACTCTAGTTGCTACCCAGCTGAAACTGTCACAGGATGATGAATTCAAGGCAGTTAATATCACGGAATATTGGAAAATTATTGGAAGTATATTGTACCTGACAGGGACAAGGCCTGATATTGTATTTGCACATTCCAAGGAGTGAGGTATCAAAGCAATCCCAAGGAGAGTCACATGATTGCAGTAAAAATAAATCTTCGGTTTATCAAGGGAATAGTGGATTTTGGCCTAATGTATAATGACAAATCTCAGCCAGAGTTATTAGGGTATACAAATGCGGATTGGGCTGGTTCAGCAGATGATGGGAAATCAATATAAAGAGATGCCTTTTATTTTGAAGGGTTGTGTATTTCTTGGTTAAGAAAGAAACAAGATTGTATTTTATTGAGCACCGCAGAAGCTGAATACATTGCGGCTACTCAAGCTTGCACACAACTATTGTGGATGCAGTATCAACTTGAAGACAATGGAATTTAAATGAAATATCTGATCGGAATCCACTATGATAATTCAAGTTCTATAAATCTGAGAAAAAAATATAGTTTATTACTCAAGGACAAAGAAAATTGAAATAAAATATCATTTTATGAAGGAGAAAGTGGAGCAAGGACTTGTGAAGTTGGAATATTTGCCTACAGAACAATCGATTGTAGACATTCTGACAAATGTCTTACCCAAAGAAGCATTTGAAAGGCATCGACTAGATCTGGGAGTCCAGTAAACTTCTCTCACTTGAAAAAGTGTGTATTTGGGTCTCCCATCTCCCTGAGGTATGATGTGTCTATCCCTGATCTGCTGATATGTGTTCTTTACCCTTTTGTAGACAACCTTGAAGTGTCATTCGGGTTCATTGAAAAAGGGGGAGAAAGTGTGACTATTCCAGGGGGAGAAGAGATACGAGGAGAAGCTGTTAAGTGGAGCAACAAGATATGGGGAGTTGAAGTTGAGCTAAAGCTATTGGAGGAGTTGTAACTTAGGGGGAGTGTTAAATTTGACAATGCTAGAAGTGATCGATCAATGATTAGATTTCACAATGGCTGAGGTTCAAGATGAAAGCAATTCATTGGTATTAGTGTATCACTATGGTATCAGAAATTGATGGTTAGAAAGTGATTAATTGATGAAATTTTCATTATACTCTTGTTTCTCACACTGAGCATGATTCATGTGGGCTTCGAGTATGTGTTGAGTAAATCCTTGATCGCTATCTTAATCACGTGAAATGAATGGTGGTTGGAGATAGAAGGAGTTGCAACGAGGTATCAAAATGCGCATCATTTTTATGAGAAGATTTGTCAACAAACCCAAAGAGGGATATTTTTGTGCAAAAATCCCTCAAAGTGTCCTCTCATTATGTTTTGGGAGTGGTTGTGTTTGTTGACAAAGCTAGATGACCGCATATGAGAATGATTGGTGTTTGTCGAAGATATGTTTTTAGGGTGGCGTAGTTTCCCAGTGTTTGCAAAATTTTTGGGCCTCAAAATCGGGAGTTTGATGTTGTAAAAGGAAGGATTTATTCATATGAGTGAACAATATGAAGAACGTTGAAGAAAATTGGGAAAGGATGAGAATTGCGCACCATAATTCATGGGCCGCGTACCATGTTCCGGGAACAGTAAGCAGAGCGGTGGGAACGGTACGCCTGAGCGGCTCACGAAACCGAAAATGGTTCAAAGTGGAAGGCAGTGTGGTACGTAGATGGCTTGATGGTGGTGGAGGAGATTGACCGCGTAAGAGCAAAGACAGTACATGGACCGCGTATGAAAAATGGTTCGCAGGTGGCTTGCGATTCGCAGTGGCAGAAGGAATGGTACACATTGAATGATGGATTGAAGATTTGGTAAATCTTAGATTAACGGATTTTGTGTGTATCTTTACCTATATAAGAATTGCTAATCCCATTGATCACTGTACAAACTGAATATCATTAGAGAACATATTTTTGGTCTGGAATTTTGACAAAGTCTGAAGGAGGTTCGCGAGGGAGGATTCCACAAAATCTAAAGTGGTTCGCGTGGAAGAAATTCTACCAAAGGTTTTTTCGGAAAGCTTTAATCCACAAAGGACGTGGTACATAGAGGAAGAAGGTGCGATACGAAGTCGGTTAGTGAAGGTAGTCCGTGAACAGAGAACAGTTCGCGGAAAGAGGGTGATATGTAGAGAAGGTTTGCTGAGGCAATTAGAGAAGGCAGTCTGCAAACATAGAACAATTCACGGATAAAAGGAAGTTTTATGAGGAGGTTCTTCGAGTCGGTATGTGGAGGTGGTACACTATAGAAAAGGAAGAGGCAATCCGTGGACAGAGGAGGCTCATGGAAGAGGCAGCTGTATGCAGAGAAAATGGTCCGTGTACCTTTCCCAGTACATAGTACACGGAAGAGGTAGTTAGTTCGCCAAACATATAAGGAAGCCCGTGAAAGCTTCAAATCAATTTGCAAAAGAATTTTCCAGTACCTATCAGTACTCAAGAAGGAGGAATTAATCTACAGGTGAAAAAATAACATCAACAGAGCATCTTCTTATAGTTGAGGATGCATGAATTCATGCAAATTAATGGACCTACATGTCCATAAACTGTATTTGACCTACAAGTCTATAAATTGTGTGTGGATTCTTTTCCAGAGTAGTGAGCACAGGAAGAGGAATATGGTGACACTTTCCACCGATAGTGAGCTAGACAAAGAGGCATAGGGAGTGAACATTGGGAATGTAGTAAGAAGACCCTAATCCTTGTAAAGGTAGTGAGCCTGGGTATAGAAGATCTAGACCGAACATTGTACTCATTATTGACAGTGGGCCTTAGTGAATTTGGTACATCAGAACATTGTCATTGTATGCTCCTTGGATATAGACCAGTGAGGGTGAACCAAGTAAATTTTTTTATGTCCTATGCATGATTTCATATCTGTTTGTATATTTCTACGAGAGGAAGATATAATTGAGTTTTGTCTAACAACGAAACAGGATTCAAATGGGAGAATGTTTTAATCTGTCATACTCTGATTCACCCCCATTGCAGGGTATTCGACCTAGTGGAACTAACACAAATGGATATCATACGAATCATAGTATGATGATAAATCTATTATGTCATATGGACATATGTTTGGATGTAAAGATTTTGTTAGGACATAAACAAACCTGCATCAGACATTGTGCATCTTTTGTAATCATTCTAACAGTTTCTTAGGATATTACATAAATCTCTATGATAGAAAATATATAGTCAAGTTGTAGACTCTATTTCTATAAGAGGGTTCACATCTCTTTTGAGACAGTGGGAGCTAGATTTACTTGTTATTAGTCAATGCTTCAGACGCACAAATAGTTTGCATATGAACTAGTTCTATAATCACATGTGGAACAAAGGATGTTCTAGAAAAAAATACTTTGTAGGAAGGTTAAAACCATGGTGATGGTATTATATTAATCATGGCCGGTGATCTATTATTCATTGTGAATAATATTTTATACAAGTAGTGTATGACAATTAGATTCTATTGACAAGACCAACTAATATTCAATAAAGGATTCCATGTATCACATTGAAAAGAGGCTTACATAATGAATACTATGGTGGGTATTCAAGTGAGTTGATACATGGTTGGTACAAGCACAATACCAATAAGGTTAGATTGGTTTCACTAAGTTGTTATGCCTAAATCTGTTAGAATTTTACTTTTCATAGCTAATTTATATGATAAATTTAATTAGCATTGGATGCCATGACCACCAATAATGGATGGTGTCTATACGATGCAACCAGAAAGGGATGGTCAAGTCACAAAATGATAATAAAGGTTGAAAGTTACTGAAATATAGTTTAGGATTGAAGTAAGCAACATGATCATCCAAAATTCATTTGGAACAAATGAATGTCATGTGTCTACCAAAGGTTAATGGGAGCGCCAAAGTTTTCCAAGTAAAATATGTTCGAAAACATATGGAAAACAGATTGGTCTTCAAGTTAGTTAAGACCAGAATGAAATTTATTCCCCAGTGATTGACTTAAAGTAGCAACCTAAGTTCTAGGGAACAAGATCTACTGTGATGGATCTTAAGGTTACTTGGACCTAATCAATCGTACATATAGTGAAATGGTATTGAAAAATACAGGTTGGAAAAATTCAAGAAAATTATTACAAATGTCACATGGCATAATCTCTCTTGGTTGACATGTCTGGGACATGGAAAGAGATTAATGTGGCGAGTTAAAATCCATACGCTTAAGCGATGAATCAATCACATATGCCCTAATATGTACAAAAAATGATATTTTGGGATATACTTTATAGTAGTCAAATATCAATTATATGCAGGATCACTACAAGTAAAGCAGTTAGAACTATCTGATTGTACTTCAGAGAGTTTAAAAGATAAGTACCTGGTAAATGGAGAGGGATAATAGTTTTTAGGGGACACAAACTAGTCTTCCATAGATCTATGTGATCTAATATTGTAGTTAGGCTATTTTGATGAGTGATAAAAGCTCATATAAGTTAGTGGTAGCCATAACTACAAATACTGAGTACGATGTAGCTTATAAGGTAGCAAAGGAGCAGTTACACGAACCAATTTGTTCCAATTCTTGGAATCACACCTAGTAAGTGAAGTATTATCATAATGTAAATTATGATATTATTACTATCCAATATGACAAGTAATGACAATGGAAAAGTGGGATATACTTAGGGATACCATCTTTTGAGAAGTTTAACTCAAGGAGATGAGGTCTCTATAGCAGAATTGCCATGTGGCAGAACCATGGAAGGCCCAGTAGCTAAAGTCATTACTCAATAGAAGCATTATCTTTGTCATGTGAGTAGCTAACAAGTTTGGTTAGAAAGTTGCCTCTAGTGAAAGTGGGAGTGTTGAAATAGTGGGTACCCTAGACCCAACTATTCAGTGTTTTTAATTACCATATCATGTATAAAATTATCTATACATGATGTCATCCTACCAATATAGTGTAGACTTTTCTGCATCCACTATATAATAGTAATTTCTAATTACTAGTTGTTGTATCGAGAGGTTATAGCAGATCCCATACTATAATGAGAACCTTGAGATACTATGACATTAATCTTAAATATATATTCTATGGTTTAGATACATATTACTGATTGGACACAGTAGATATTTGATTATCAGGTGTTGGGGGCTCATAAGCGTTGAGACTTATTCTCATGAAGTTTGATCATGGTGATCTCTAGTAGTGAGATCATAAGGACGAACTCTCCAGTAGGAACACCACTTGTTTGGGTGCCATTGGATGTTCCTATCTACGAACATGTGTAATGATCTCCTAACTTGAGATCATTACCGATGTATACTATTTGATTGTGTACTTTGATACAAGATGAAAACCATGATATTAAAATCATGGAGAGGTAGTTTATGTTGGGTACGTCATTGGTGGCATGAAATTGGTTGAATGGTCAAGAAAGGATTTGTTGCTTTCAGGTTTAGGAAGTTATATATCTCAAGCCATGATGATCAGAATGGTAGTACCTTGATAAATCCATGTCCATGGTAGTCCAAGGTAAATCCATCCAGTTAGATCAACAAATAATAAAGAAAGATAAGGGAGATGACACGAGAGTGCATCCTATTTTCTGAGATATTAAAGATAAAGAGATTATATTACACTGTATTTTTTTGTAGGTTGGTTGTCGTTGCTGTGAAAATCCTTATCTCTTTAGGGGTCATGATGAGTTGATAGATCCTTCTCTTGGTCTATTAATACTATTCACTACAATTGAGATAAAGGCCTAGAGGTTTACATACAATAGCATATTCAAGAATTTGTCATATTTAGTTGAATAAGAGTTTTGGACATGGTGGGACCCACCACTGGGGTTCGGGATTAGTCCAAGGAGATACGATCGCTAAAGGAATAAATAAATTCATATTATTCAAGTTAATAATAATGATCCTTGAATTTTTTATTAAATTTATTTACCAATTTTAAGTAAATACATGAAAAATATCATTTGAATGAATATTAAACTATTCAAGATTTGATTAATATTTGTGGGAATGAAGAGTTGAGTTAATGACTCATTTATTATCATGTAATATATTTATTATATTACAGGAAAGTGATAATAATATTTATGACTTAGATTAGTATACATAATATGTCATTTATAGTGGGTTAAATATTCAGGGGCCAAAGAGGAAATACAGAGTATTTTCATAAACCCACTATATATAGAGGAGAGGAGGGATTTGCCAATGACTATTCATGGTCTCTCTCTCTACTTATCTCTCCCACATTCTAGAGAGAGAGGCTATGGATCTAAGGATCATAGATCAAGCTCTCTCTCAGGCATCGCTAGAAAAGCAAAGCGGTGATCTTCGAAGCATCGAAGGCGTCGTTGGATCTCCGCACTAGCACCCAGAATTCAAAGATCGATGCTCCCACAGATTTCATAAAGCATGCGTAGACGATCTAGTGGAATTCAGCTTCAGATTATTCGAGCAGCAGTCACCAATGATGATCAAACGTCATGCACGACTTCAGATCTAAACTAGGTATTTTAAGGTTTTATTTTTGTGCTTAAAACTCTTCACGTGTGATCCTCAGCTTAAAATGGGAAGCTATTCATCAATGTCAAAAAGTTCATGTCGAACATCAGTGAAAAATATTCAAATCCCACCCTTTTTAGGGATTTCACTGCCTGCCTAGTTTCGACATCAATTCCCATTAGACACCTTCTATCTTCCAATAGAAAATATTATACAGACTCCTATTAGTTTACACTGATTTCTTATAAAAAAATTTATCCTAATATAAGAATAATGACTTTGTTGAAACTTCTCCACAATTTCTCAGTCTGAATCCTCATTCAGATTTGACCAGATCTGATTTTCTCAATCTGATGATGCTGGATCCGATTTTCTTAGTACGATGATTCTGGATCCAGTTTTTTCAATGCAATGACGTTGGATCCGATTTTCCCAGTACGGTGATGCTAAATCCTATTTCCTGAGTATGATGATTCTGGATCTGATTTTCTGAATACAAATGACTCAATACATTGAACTCGTTATCAATCTACAAAACTCAAACTCTAATAGAATGCTCAATAAAATTCTTCTTCAATCAGATGAGAACTTTCACTTCGAATTCTCCAGCGCTCCACCTTTTGCGCATATGTGAAAAGTTGAAAGTGAATGAATGATCTGAGTAAGTATTTATAGGCAACTCAAAAAACAAAAGTGGGAAACTTGATAACTTTCTCTTCTTTCAAAAATTTCAAAAATTTGCAAATCTCTCACATTTAAACTTCCACTTTGACTTATTCAATTCTCCTTAGATTTTTCTGAGATTTAAAAAAAATTTAATTTCAAGTTTGACTTCTTCAACTCTTGATATCTTTCTCAGTTCATTACTGTATGTATCGTTCTCAGGATAAATTATTTATTATGAATACTTCAATACGATTTCCTCCGTACAAAAATCTATGTACGAAAATCTGAGTATGAAAATATCAGTATGATTTTACCAGTACAAAAATCCCAATACAAAAATCTCAGTATGAAAATGTCAATACAAAAATCCTAGTATGATTCACCCAGTAAGATTTTTTTCTTCATCAGGATCAACAACATCTTTTTCTTTCTTAGATCATTATGATGTAATTCCCATTATGATGGAAATCCCATTACGATGGAAATCTCATTTTTCAACTCTGAAATTTTTCAAATATCTCCATAATTTATTCAAAAGCTTTTATCATGAGAGTTTTCATGATTTGTAAGAACTTATTGATCATAAAAGCATCTTCTGATTTAGTTTTAGAATTGATGAAAACTTTGTAACTCTTGAATTCACATTCTTCTTTCAAAACTCTTTAGCAGCAAAACAACTTCTTCATCCAACACTCTGTCTCAGCAACTTATTTCCTTCAAACTCAACAACTTCATTATTTATAACTTAGTAACTTCAATCTTTTTTGATTATGAAAAAGAAATACTTCCAACAAACAATAAATTCTGCATCTAATTCTTTTGAATCTGATTATTTTCAATGTCATGATGATGGACCTGAATACGAAAAAGTGTTTGATTAACAACTTCATCTTCTTGACTTATTCTGTGTACGGTGCAAATCAATTTGAAAACTTGGGTCCAGAAACTTGTGTCCGGAAAACAACCTCATTGTGATGGGTTGTTTCCCATTTCTGAATAAAAATAACATTCTGAAAAAAGAGAGGTTATTTTTCAAAAAATTAATTTTGTTTAAAACAATTTAACCACAAAGGTTCTTCAAAAACGCTGCCTGATTACCATATAAGGATCTCACGTGAGGAATTCTAAGCACAAAAATAAAACTACACATAGCTGGTTAGATCTGATGTTGTTCTTGACGTCTGCTCATCATCAATGATCACTTCTCAAAGAATCCAAAATCTAATTTCTCTAGATTGTCCACACACGCTTCAAGAAACAGCGGTAAAACCGATCGTCAAATTTGAGGTGCTAGTACGAAAACCCGACGATGCCTTAGATGCTCCGACGATCACCGCATATAGTGTGTTTAAAATTACCTAGAGCCTCTCTCTCTCTAGAATTCGGGGGAGTGAAGAATAGAGAGAGAGGCAGTGAATAATCTATGGTGAATGTATTTCTTCTATATATAGTGTGTTTGAAATTACTTGGAATTGCTTCATCAGCCCCTGAATAATCAACACACTATAAAAACGATATTTTGAATACTATACTGAGTCATAAATAAAATTTATACTATTATCAATTTCCTATAATATAATAAATATATTACGTTGTAATACTTGAGTTATTAACTTGAATCGTCATTCCTGCAAATATCAAATGAACCTTAAAAATTTTAAAATAATATTCATTCAAATAATATTTTCCATGTATTTACTTTAAAAATTGTAAATACATTTAATAAATAAATTCAATGTCAATTATTATTTACTTGAATAATATGAATTTATTTATTACTTTGGTTATCGTGTATCCTTGGACAAAACCTGAACCCCAGTGGTTGGGTACACCATGTCATATATACATATTCAACTGGATAGTATGGATTGTTGAATATGCTATTATGTGTGACTCTCTAGCCCCTAATCTCAATAGCAGTGAATATTATTCATAGACCAGAAGTGGGATATAGAAACCCATCATGGTCCCTAAAGATATAAAGATAGTTATAGAAAAAAAATCAACCTAATAACACTCATTGTGTAATATAATATCTTTGTTTTTAATATATCGTAAATCATGATGCACACCCGTGTCATCATCTTTTTCTTGCTTTATTATTTGTTGATCTAACTAGACAGATTTACCCTCGACTACCATGGACATGGATTTATGAAGTCACTGCCATCCCGATCAACTAGATCTGAGATATATTACTTCCTTAACCTGGAAGTGTAAAATTATTTTCTTGATCATTTAACCAATGTCATGTCTCCAATGACACACCCAACACAAGCTACCTCGCCATGATTTAATTATCATGGTTTTTTCCTTGCATCAAAGTACACGGTCAAATGACACACATTGAAAATGATCAAAAATCTAGAGACCATTACACATGTTCATAGATAGGAACATCCAATGACACCAAAAAATGTGGTGTTTCTATTGGCGGGTCTGTCTTCATGATCTCACTACTAGAGATCATCAAGTGCGAACTTCATGAGAAATGTTTCAATGTTTATAATCCTTCAACACCTAATAATCATACATCTACTATGTCCAGTCAGTATGATGTATCTAGACCATAAGACATATAATTAATATTAATGTCATAGTATCTCAAGATTATCATTATAGTCTGATATTTGCTATAAATTTTTGATACAATAATTAGTCTATGGATATTACCATTAAATTGTGGACACAAAAATATCTACACTATAACAGTAAGAATTAATTATGCATATCTAACTGTATACAAAATATGGTAATAAAAATTATTGTTCAAGTTGGGCCTAGGGAACCTACTATTACAATAGCTGTTACATGCATGGTTTAAACTCTAGATGTCCTAGTCCTTCATTATACCTCTGCACTGTTTTACAGAGTTTGTTGGGTGTGTGCATATAGGTAATTAGGATAAGGAATATCATATGTGATATGCCTACTGGAAACTTGTCACCAACCCCTAGCATATTGGAGTCATTCTTGGGGTGTCTCACTCAGCTAACCAACAACTAGGTGGGCTCCGGTGGGTCAGGTCGTGATAGAGTGGCATCAAATGATGTTTTGTCATCAAGTTGGAGTTTATAGTTGGATATGTCATAAGGTTTGGTTTGGGAATTTAGGACAACAATTTCAGAGTGTCTCAAGTTTGGCTCTCAGACCAAGGAACCCAGTGTTTGTGGGGAGACCAATGTATCCATACACCAAGACTCTAACTACCTGTTTGTCGACTCAACATACCATGACACTAGTTGCAAGGAACAAATGGTCCATACATCATATAAGATTGGATATTTTTACTTTAATGTCCTTCTTGAGAAAGAGCCTCATATATATTCATCTAACTATGGAACATCTTGTAACTTTTAGGATGCCTTCATGATGAAAACTGGATAGGATATCAATACATGATCATGATGATAATCAGTTGAGTGATGATGCCTCAATTTAGGGATCCACTCATGAGGTGTTTCCTCTAGGTAAGAACAGAGTGGTGTCACCACCTATTAAGAAGCGCGTGGATCCACCTCCAATGGTTTAGGTGGATGATCAACTACCTGTTGGACACCTGATATTTCTAGCGGGTCAGGGTGATGATGAGAAAAGAATTAACACATTACACAAGTTCCAGTAGTAGAGATCACTAAAGTTTTGAGGCGAGAAAAACCCTTAAGAAACAAAGGATTGGTTCGAGGCAATGGTCTGAGTCTTCATACTTGTTTGGACCCCAAACGAACAGATGGTTGCTCTTGTAGTCAGTCTTCTTCATGGAATAGCATGGAGCTGGTGGGGTCTAATCAACCAGACTCATGATGAGGCAACACTCTCATTGTTAAACATCCAACACTTGTTCTACGATGAGTATTACCCTTTTAGCTTGCGCTCTATGCATATCTTGGAGCTTCTTGGGCAACAACAGGGTGATATGAAAATTTCTGAGTACGTCATGAGGTTTACCAACCTCGTATGTTACTCTCTTGATATGGTGCGAGGTGGATACTTCCAGGCACAAAAAATTGATCAGGGCCTTCACA
Source organism: Viscum album (assembly GCA_963277665.1). NCBI lineage: Eukaryota > Viridiplantae > Streptophyta > Magnoliopsida > Santalales > Viscaceae > Viscum > Viscum album. The sequence continues at coordinate 1,952,622,255 of OY728165.1, forward strand.
GAGACATTTGTGTCAGTGTGGTCTCCTTATGCATTCTCACTTATGATGGAGTGCTGGAGAGGGCCTTGGTCACAAAGAGGTTCTTATTAGAGGGACATAGAGTTGTTGGATTTGACGGTAATCATCATGGGTATAAGTCTTCCATAACAGATAGGAGGCATCAACCGTTAGGGTATGGACACAAGAGGCATACTCATGACCGCACTCAAATGTGTGGATATACAGCGCAAAGTTTGCACAGAGGGTCCAATCACCCTGAATAGGAATGATGTTATGCTTTTCACGGGTAAGGTCACATGGCTCGTGATTGCCCGACCTGACGTGCTGAGGAGGGTAGGAGGACAGTGGATGAATAATAATGGTAGAGGTAGCATCACGATCAGGGATCTCACAATCGTGGTCAGGGTGTCCCATAGGGAGGCATTTCTAATAAAGGGGTGGATGAAGCTCTGGAGGGAGGAGCTGTAGGTGGAGGTTGATGCTACGACCAACTCCCACCACCACCACCACCACCACCACCACCACCACCACCACCACCACCACCACCACCAAGTGGCCCACAATAGGCTCAAAGGACCAAAGGTCAAGGGAGAAAGTAGTTACAATCTATAGAGGGATATAATCAGGTTTCTTACAAGATTATTTGAGGTATGATTTGTGTATTTTATACTCTAGTCCCAATGTACTATCTTTTATTCCCATGCATGTGCTCTTGGCTTCTAGAGTTCCAAAATCAGTTGTGTCAAGATTGGAGAAAATTTTGAGGGTGTGTATATGGGATGTGCCTGCTAAGGGTAAAATCCACTAGACATCTTGGGAAAGAATGCCTTGACTGGTGAGGGAGGGGGAATAAACGTCTAAAGCATCACTAATACTATGCATGGGATGCATGGGAATTTCACCTCAGAATCTATCTAGGGGAATACCTTGTGGGGAAAATTCATGATCAAGAAGTATGATGTTATTTTGGATACGACAAAGGGTATAGTCTCGTAATTATGGTGTTCTGTTCATCCTCACATCTCGGAGTTAGAAATTATTTCTTGATGTATTATCGGTAGGGGCGATATCAGCTTATGACACCATAACCGGTTTGGTACCAAACTTGGTTTTCCATGTTTTCCCATAACAGAGATCTCATTTTAACATACCAGTAGATATCCTCTCTTCATTCAAGTCATATTGGATGATGAACAATGGAGAATATATGGATTAGTGTTGTTGTCCTCAGACCCTGATAGATGTGTATTCACAGGTTCATCTTCATGTAATTTATTGGTTAATTTTTTTTATAGGATGGCACATACGATGGAGGAAAGAGATGGTTGGTGTGAGAAACTATGGTGCAAGTACATCCCCACCAAATATAATTTCCTAGTTTGGCATATCAGGAACAAATCTCTACCAAAAAATGATAATATCCAACGCACAGGTATCCCCCTTGCTTCTAGGTGTTGTTGTTGCAATGAGCCCAACAGTGAGAACATACAACATCTCTTCTTAGAGGGTCAGTGGGTGTGTGGGATGTGGAGAGGCATGGGAAATTTTACAGGTGTGTATTCAAACTTCCAGATAGGTACGACCTTTCTTGACCTTTGGTTTCAAGGGGTTGGGGAGAACAACCTGGAGAGCAAGGCACATGCCATGATACTTTGCATGATGCCGGTGTTTATGGTAGGATAGAAACAAATCAAGGTTTTAGGGTACTCTTATTTCAAGGATGGGTGTCATTATCAAAACTAAGAGTGTGATTATTGATCTCGTCTGACAACTCAAAGGTTGGGAAGCTTCTCTCTCACTCAGGTCTCTGTTGAACACAAGTTTGGCTAACTATGTGTATCCCAACCCTCTCGCTGGGCATTGGATATGTCGGTCCCCTCAATGAATAGAACTAAATATGGATGGATCATGTATCTAGGGTGAAATGCGAGGGGGGGGGGTCTTGTTCATAATAGCATGGGCTTGGTAGTTATTGCATGGGTTCAGTGGTTATTTATTTCACAACTTTATTTGGGAATGAGGACTCTCTTCAAGATGAGACATGAACAGTGGTTACTGGTCTCAAGTTGCGCAATAAAGAAAACATCAGGCTTGCTTCCATGGATATAGAATCACTGGTCATATTCAACTCAATGCTAGGATTCATCCCCTAGTCAATTTCATATCATATTCGAAAGTACAAAAAACTAATCCAAGGAAGTATTGATATTCTTCATACATGGAGAGAAGGGAATAAAGTGACTAACTATCTATCTTCCAAGTCCCCAATTTATAACTTTTTTTTTCATGTTTCTCCATCTTGGGGTCCTTTCCCCAAGAGGAAGTTAAATTTTTAATCTGTGATTCTCTTGGGTTGAATTACTTCAAGATCCCATAACTCTGTGGACTTCTTCCTAGTTCTGGGTTGTTGGACTAGGTTTCCTTTTTGAAAATTATTAAAATAATGATGATGATGAGGTACTCTCTCCCCAATACTTGTAAACAGAAACACGAGTTATTCCTTCATCTCCATATCCCTCATGTGAGAGTTTGATCTCCCCATTCAGACTTTATCCCATCAGTTATGTATAGAGGTTCTTACAGTGAGTGATTCTTCTATATCACACATTTGTCGACAATGTGAGTTGATGATTAGTGGAGAGAGTTCCTTGTGGGACCTATTGGTTGTTGTTATAAAACTCTATAACATCATCTTAGGTATAGATTGGTTGTTTTTGGTACGTTCCCAGATAGACTTTCATTGAAGGAGAGTTAGATGCCTCTTAATGATGGGATGAGATTTACCTTCTTGGGAAAGAAGGATATTTTGGTTGAACAAGTGGGGCTCATGAGTAAGAAGTTGCAACCTATCACCCATCGGTTGATGAGTTTAGCCCTTGGTGAAGAGATCTCTTCAGACATCTGGATTTCTATGGTAGTGGGAGATTATATAGACGTCATTTCTGAAGATGAATCAGGACTACCTCTGAGGTGAGATATTTACTTTTTCATCGACTTACACCACAAGAATGCACCGATATCTTCTGTGGCATATCAGATGACCCCCACCAAGATCCAGGAGTTGAGGGTGCATAAATGTGCTTTCACGACACGTCAAATTGATTATGATTTCAAGGTTGATTTTTAGTCTAGGGTAGACCCTAGGTCATTTCTCAAGGAGCGTTCATGGGTTTAGAGTGTGTGTTTTTAATAAGAAGCACTAAAAGAGGGGTGGTTTTAAAAGAGTTTAAAGAAAATGACTTGATTTAAAGAGTTTAATAGTTGGTAAATAAAAGTGGTGTTTTAGAATTATGAGATAATGATATCATTTCAAGATCACTACACATCTTGGTGAGTTCATCATTTTGAAAATTACTCATGGTTTAATGGAATCCTTTGGTTGAGGGTTGTCAAGATCTCAACTTCCATGTTTCCTTTTAAATGATGCTCAAATAATACCTCCCTTGAAACAACAATCATGTTTTCAAGGTTTGGGTATAAAGAATAGAGAATAAAGGATATCAAATCATATTGAAATCTTATGTATGTGTGAGATAAATAGGTCTCTTTTCTTGTCCAATCGGAACAACCCAAGATTCCCACTTGAAATCTCAACCCAATCGGTGTTGAAAAAAAAAAGTGTTTCACTTAATTTTAACAATAGAAATGTAATCAGATGAGAATCATGTTAAGATAATAAATAAGTGAAATATTTAGCACAAAAATTACACAAAACTAGTAGAAGAACAAGTGCTGGAACTCCCTCCCAAGTGTGTGTAGCTCCCTCGAAATTACCGCCCACCATTTAACATGACATCGGGAGGAGGATGAAGCTCGGGTGGAACTTCGCCTTCATCCATGATCCCCCTATGATGATAGAGGCCTCCATAACTACTTGTATGATGAGAGGAATCCATTGGGTCTCCAAAATACTAGAGATTTTCTTCCTTGCCTAACTTACAAATGGGCAGCCCAAGGTTCCATTTTATAGGAAAATGGGAAGGTGGTTTTGAGCACACATATTTCTTAAAACCACTTTTCACATGAGTTTCAACCTCCAGACAGCCTTATCTCACTTTTTAGAAAATAAAAAAGTTTTATACCCACCTCTTGGATGTCTCCACTGAACGTTTGGCACAATTTGGACAACTAGAACCCGCGATATGGATATATCACATCACACCACTTTTGACTTCGTGCAGATTCAGTGTGCTGGATAGATTAGGTCAATTGGGCATCATAGAGGCCGAATGAGGCTTTGTTTCCTTCATATGAAATGTATCCCATTAAATATTGGACCATCCCACAAACGTTTAGCCCATTTTGATGCACGTTTTATTTGAAATATGCAGTTGAGTACACTGGTGTGCATGGATCCTGTGTAGTTTGACCCATTTTTCTTGGACATCATCATCATCCCTCCAAATCACCTCCTCCAACAATGGAATCATCAAAACAAGTACCATTTATATTTATAAAAGTGATAAAAAAAATAAATGATTCAAACATGGAATTAAATTTGTTATTATTTTTATAATTTTCCATATAAAACAAGTTTAGACCAGTGGTGTAAGGGTGAAAATGAAACAATGAATTGTGGTGCGATCACACCCCCACACCTAAACACTTAAACTCCTGGGAAAAGTTAAATTTTCATAAATTATGCATTTATATAATTCCAACTTCATAAATATTTAACATTAAATGAAAATTTAATTCTTGATAGAAATGTGATAAAAAAAACACATCAAGGAGTTATTCTCAATGATCATTGAAAAAGAAATCTCAAAAATTGTATCCAAATGAAATTCCAAGAGATGCATGATACCAATCAAAGAAAATAATTTAAAAGTTAATCATGTCACTAATTCTCCACGTGTGTGTGTGACAACCATTTCATGCTATTGTTTCCATTTTTTATCGTGTAAATATAAGTTATTTTAATAATTGTCTACTTTCAAGATCTTTTCCACCAAACTTTCCCCAAATCCTTTCCAATAAAATTTCAAAACTCACTCTCTTAAGCATTCCCAAAAGTCAAACCATAAGCTCCCGACCTAGATATCCCCATATGTTGTACATTTCATCACTCCCCTCATTTTTTTTTCAAAAGTTTCACTTGGAACAAATCTCACACTCTTCTCTCAACCCTTATTTGATCTCCTCATGAAACTGATTGTAATAGTTATAATAAGATCAAAAGTCAAGGAATGGTGGTTTTGGACATACCGAGTATACAACCCATTTTTTTGAGGGCATACAATAGTTAGATAATAGGTACACAAACATAGGTCAATCTGGTACAATATTGAAATAGATCGGATAAGAAATGAACGAATGGAAAAATGATTTTGGAAAGTAGAGAAAAATCAACCTAACTTATATTTACCTTCCATTAAGTACGAAATTTTTACACATCATGGTTGGGTGAAAAAAATGTTTGAATAGATTAAGTGAAAAAATTTTCCTTTAAACTATTCAAAAAAGGGGAACCATTCTTTTCAAAGGTTTCAAAATGATACAACCATTTATATCATTAACAAAGAACTAAATTTTCAAAGAAAGTCATACCATAGTATTGAATTCTTGCTTAAATACACATTTCATCATATTTTTTTGAATGTTAAAACAACATGAAATACAAATATTCCACATGAATTTTTAACAACTTCCATGATTAAATGGGAATCATTTTCCATGATAAAGTGGGAATAAAAAAGTAATATTATGGGAGGGAAGGGGGAAAGTAACAAAACAATTCAGAAAGCTAAAAAGAGAAAAAGAAGAAAGATGATGAAAATTCCTAACTAACCCAGGAATATAACCATCCCCCCACACCTAAAGTGTGTAGTGTCATCGCTGTAAGAAAAGAGAATATGGAAAGGAAGGATAAAACCCGGTGAGTTTTATTCATAGATTGTTTCTTGAACATGAGTTTCTCCATCAGGGACTCTGGAATGGATTCATGTAAATGCTTCAACGCTACTCATTCACAGTGAAGGTTTGTTTGGTTTCTTCATTTTGAACCTGGACAACACCAAATGGAGAGAAGTTAGTAATATTTTATGGTCCAAACCAGTGGTAATGAAGATTACCTGGATGCAACTTCATCCTTGCATTATAGAGGAGGACCTTCTACCCAATGCGGAACTGGTGATGAAGGATGAGACAATCATGGGTAGCCTTGGTTCACTCCTTATAAATCCTAGAGTTCTCATATGAATCTCTTCTCATTTCCTCCAGCTTCTAAATCTGAAACTTCCTTTGAGAACTTACACCAGAAATATTAGAATTGTACTGTTTAATGGACTAGTAGGCCCGATGCCCAATCTCAACAGGCAGGTGACAACTCTTTCCAAACACAAGCTAATGGGGTGACTATAAGAATTCAGATCTTCGTTTAAGGTATGTCTTTCCTTTTTCTGGAGTTTTCGAGTAAAATGAAGTTTCTGAAAATTTTTGAAGTACATGCAGTGTAATTTTTGCGTACATGCCGTGTACTCTTTTCCCGCTCGAAGCCATGTGCTGGCCATGTCCGGGCCACACACACGGTGTATAGGGGTGACGCAGAGGCCGATTTTGACGGAGTACGGAAAGACCTAGTACACACCATGTACTCTAAAAGTACATGTCGTGTACTTTATTTTTTTCATTAAATGGACCAGGGTCACGCTTGATCGCCATAAACATCTTCTTCTAGGTCTGGTTCGACCAAGAGACGCCGTATGACCGTGAAACTTCTCCGGATTCCCAAGCCTCCATCTATTGGACAATTCTACCACCGTCGATTATGTTGGAACCGCAACGGTGAGTTATTCCTTCTTCTTGAGTTTCATTCCTTGATTATTCCTCTTTCTCAAGTTATCATGGTTTGATCATTTTGGATGTTTTCTCAGATCTACGACATTCAAGGGAGAATCAGTCATCGTTGTTCAATTACATCGATCTCCTAGGATCGAGGTAGGTGGTTTGTTCCTTACCATTCAAAGTCTTTGATTTTTATGTGCAAATTCCACCAATACCGTGAACGGGGTATTGTGTGTTTACCTTTTTGCCCTTGTTGTTTTCCTGCCTTTCTTATATGCTTGTGTAGAGGTAAATTAATCATGTTAGAGGATAATTTGTTGTGATTGGATGTTTTTCCCATGATTTTATTTGTTTACGACCTTTGGGTCTTGTTATCCTTTGGCCGTTATGACTGTTTCCATGCCTTATGTCTATAGGATGGAATGTTTTTTATAACATGCTTGTTGTCCTGTAGAATGTTAGCCAAGTAGATCTATAGGTTTACTTTGGACTTATAGAATTATCATGCACTGACTGGAATGGGGATATGTGAACCTGGTGCTATAGACTATAAGGGATAGACCGAGTGAGCTTCCCAGAGAGTCCTTGACTTTATAGACTATAGGAGGGTAGATTGAGCGAGCTTCCTCAGTGAGTCTTAGACATTATAGGCCATAGGGGACAGACCGAGTGAGCTTCCCAGAGTGCCTTCAGATTTTATAGACCACAGGAGGGTAGACTGAGTGATCTTCCTTAGAGAGTCTTACCTTGTTTGATTTCTCTTTAAGAACCTTCCAAGGCTAGAGGAGGAATTGACTGAGTGAACTTCCTTAGAGATTCTATGGTATACCTGAGGATATAAGAGGAATTGACTAAGATAGCTTCCTCAGAGAGTCTCTAGACCTTGGGGCTAAGAGGGTTAGACCGTGTGATCTTCCTCAGAGAGTCCCTGACTACCCTAGAATATAAGGGGAATTGACCGAGTGAACTTCCCCAGAGAGTCTCATAAATTCATATGACCAAGCCAGAGGGGTTAGGCTGAGTGCAATGCCCATAGGGTTGTGGTACTTCATGGTTAGGACCAGAGGGGATGGCTGCGGGTACTTCCCAGAGGGTTTCCTGTTTGTGTTAGCTGATTTGCTTTACTGCTGCTATTGTTGTGGTTGATTGCTGTTGTGTATCATCTTGTTTACTACTACTTTTGCTGCTTACTGTACTATTACCTGCCATATACTCACTGACTGTTAGGCACAGATCTTCGGGTGGTTGCCTACTGGGATTTTATCTCACACCCTGTTTGGGCCATGCTTTTGGTCCCAAGAAGACTATGTTATTGCAGGTATAGACAAGGGAAAGCACCCTTCGACTTTTGGTACTTGATTGCTTGGAGCAGGAGAGCATGGGAACAAGCTTTGGCTTGCAATGCTGAGGAGCTGTTTACTTTTCTTTTGTAATTGTTTGGTACTGTGGTGTTTTCAGCATTGTGACTTGTTTGACTGCTTTCCTAGAGTTGTATCTTTCATCATTCCATATATACATATGTGCTCCAATTTTTTGATTCAGTCTTCTGCTGTTTATTATTGCTGGTTATTCACTGCTTCCGCTATTGCTTGTTTATCTATTTCCGCTGTGTACTCTTCCAATGAGGGAATAGTTTCCCCACTATCACACCCAAGGCCCTCACTGCTAGTCAGCAGCCTCTGGCGTTTGGGGAAATGCGCTTGAGGCCATGTGACCAACCGGGTACGGGGCGCCTCTGGGTGATTTCAGGAACCGGGACGTTACAAAGTGGTATCAGAGGGATTATTTTCTCTTGATTTACTGTTTGGATACTTTATCCAGGGATATGACAGATTCAGTACTTGGTAATAAGCTGTTCCTAGGAGTATCTAACCCGTGTACAAGGAAAATCCATACTACCTCATTTATTGCAGCTTTCTGGTTTTGAGATTTTACGGTTGATATGATTTCACCTAGAGTGATTCACATGACTTGCATTTTTATTATTGTTTGGCTATTAAAATTCTATTTCTGTCGCAACCCGATGAGATGAGGGTATTCCATCTCATGCATCATATAGGCACTTGTTAGAAATCACATGCCATTCATTCTTACCATGCCATCTAGGGTGCATTAGCGATTGCATGTTGCTGTGATAGATGTTGTGTAGATTATGCATGCTGTTGTGATAGATGTTTGATATAATCTCTGCAGTTTGATTGAGAAACTATTTGTTTTATACATTTCTTAAAATGAATGCCAAGTTTTGGTTCTTGAGGTGTTATGGGACCTCTTGAATCGGAAATTGGTGGATCATTGACCTGCTTTTCCTTGTATATTACTGTAGGAGATTCCAAGCTTTGATTCGTGGGGAGTATGGGCCCTCGTGGGTCAGAATTTGTCACCCCCTTGTCTTGTTTTCTGTGTTTTATGGGCTTCTGTGCAGTTTCTGAGCTACTTCCCAGAAAAACCCAGAATACACAGCGTGTAATTTCTAGATACACGCCGTGTAGTTTTTAGGCTGTGTCACTGACTGTGTGAGCAGAAACACGATGTCGTGAAAATAAATTCAGGAACACGCCGTGTATGGTAGGTGCATGCCATGTAGTTTGGAGCCGTGTACCCGACCGTGGCACTAACAACACGGGCCGGTGAAGCTCAAGTAGAACATGCCATGTTGGTAAAGAATACGCCATGTAGTTTTATCCTAGGTACCCAGTCGTGTCACGAAAAACATGGGTCAGCGCTATCTTCTCCTATACACGCCGTGTTTGTTTGGAACATTCCGTGTAAGGGTAGCTGTGTAGATGACCATGTAACTAACAAAACGGGCTGCTAAGACCATGTCTAGTACATTCCGTGTACCTAGGGAACATGCCGTGTAGTCTAGGGTTAGTTTGGACCTTGTGGGTTAGCCATGTAAGGAGAATCGGGCAGGGGTTTAGAGTTCAAGTACACTCCGTGTGTGGGAACAACACGTCATGTAGTTTGGGGTGTTACACGACCAGTAGTGGCAGGAGTACACACCCATATTAATGGCTAAAGAAGACACGCCGTGTAGTTTTTATACACGCCGTGTAGTTGTGTTTTGTAAAACTTGATAGTTTCTTTCCCCTGTTCCTATTTTGTACTCATGTGTTTTCAGTCTTTGGTAATCCTGATCTAAGGTGTGCTTTTGATCTTTCAGAGCTATGCCTCCGAGACATCCTCCAGTCGTGCATCAGTTGCCAGACGGTGACCAGACACCAGATATGGCCGATCAGGGACCTCCTATTGATCCTCCTGCTCTGCCAGCCTTGGAACCAGTAGTTATACCCATTGTAGGTGCCTATGCGCAGTTCAGGGAGGATTTCCTGAGGATGATGCAGAATTTTCAGGGAGCGCCGCCTCCTGCCCCGTCGATGGCTGAGTTGACGTTGGTTTTTCAGTAGCAGTATCCTCCTACTTTTTTAGGGGATGGAGGAACCCAGGCTGTAGAGTCGTGGTTCGAGGCCACCCTAACTATCTTCGAGCATCTGGAGATACCCCCAAAGAAGAGGGTAAATCTGTCCACCTATATGCTCTGGGACACCTCCATGAGGTGGTGGGAGGTGATATCACAGTCAGGGCGCCACCGGGGTATGTCATGGGATGATTTCTGATGCACCTTCTATGACTACTTCTATCTGGATACCTTGAGGGCCGATTGAGCCCAGGAGTTTATGATTTTGCAGTAGGGTAGTCTTTTTGTCATGGAGTACTCGTCCCGTTTTACTGAGCTGCCGCGTTTCACACCGATCCCAGCAGGTGATGAGTTGTTCCTTGTTAGGAAGTTTGAGGATGGTCTCAGGTAGGAGATCCACTCCCAGGTAAATATCTTCCAGTTTAATTCTATATCCTCCATCCTCAACCAGGTGATGATTAATGTGCAAAATTTGAGGGATTCTGGAGCAGTGATCCAGGGCGGTATGACACCCAAATCTGGTGTTCCTCCTACAGACAGTAGGAAGCGTCGTAGAGAGTCTTCTCGAGGAGATCAGGGTTCGTGGGATGCGTCTTCTGGCAGCTAGGTTGTATGCTACCAGTGCGATAGGAGTGGGAATACCAGACCTCAGTGCTAGAGAGATCCTATGGAGTGCCGATCTTGCGGCAATATGGGCCATCTTCAGCACTTCTATCACATCTTCTCACCTTCGGTTGGTGGTAGGGGTTCCTCTATGACCTCGCGTTCTGGAGATGCTTTGCCAATTTCCCACCAGTCTGGGAACTGGAGTTCTTCTGGCCGTTCGGGCCGAGGTGGAGGTCGTGGCCATGGTGTTCAGTCACCAGGTCATCAATGACAACATAGTGAATCAGCTCAGAGCGGTTACCTAGGGGCGCAAGGCCATGATGCAGGCCAGTCTTTCGCCGTGGAGCAGACCTATCAAGAGAAGGATCCCGAGCCTTCTACAGTTCGAGGTACGATCTTATTAGCCTCAGTTTTATCTTCATCCCTTTTCGATACTAGTGCTTCCCATAGCTTTATCTCTGTTACGGTCGTGGAGAGCCTTGGGCTCTATATCTTTTCTTCTACGGACTCTTTGACTCTTGATACACCGTTGGGAACAAGGATATCTAGCGTACATCAGTGCAGAGAGTGCCCTCTAGAGGTTTTATGGTGTCATTTATTAGGGGACCTCTATGTCCTAGAGATGGTGGGTTATGAAGTCATTCTCGATATAGAATGGTTGGTTCCCTTTTAGGCAGTCTTCGATTGCTATCATCACAGGGTGAGTTTCATATCACCAGAGGGTGGATCTTTCCTTCATAGAGGCGAGCGCGATGTCCGGGCGGGTAGAGCTAGACTAGAGCATCATGGGCTAGGGGAAGTTACAGCCCTAATTTCCAGTCTTTATCTGGATGACCAGGGGACTTCGCAGTTAGACTTTACCCCAGTGGTGGATCATTTCAGGGATGTCTTTCTAGAGGACTTTTCAGGTTTGACTCCAGAGCGTGAGGTAGACTTCTCGATTGAGCTCGTTCCAGGAGCGGCACCGGTTTCCATTCCTCCTTATAGGATGGCTACACCTGAGTTGCAGGAGCTCAAGAAGCAGTTGGAGGAGTTGCAGGCAAGAGGTTTCATCTGACCCAATACTTCTCCTTGGGGTTCGCCTGTCCTGTTTGTAAAGAAGGCAGACGGTACCCTTCAGCTTTGTGTGGATTATCAGAAGATGAACCAGTTGACGGTCAAGAACCGATATCCCTTGACGAGGATAGATGACCTCTTTGATCAGATTCGATGATCCCGAGTGTTCTCGAAGATAGATTTGAGGTCCGGTTATCATCAGTTGCACGTTAGACCATCTGATATACCCCTTACAACCTTTAAGATCAGGTATGGTCTATACGAGTATATAGTCATGCCGTTCGGTCTCATGAACGCGCCTGCAGTTTTCATGGCACTGATGAACTGAGTGTTCCATCCATACTTGGACTCCTTCATCGTGGTCTTCGTGGACGATATCTTGGTGTAATCTCACACTCTACATGACCATGCCACACATCTTGAGATCATTCTAAGTACACTGAGAGAGCATCGGCTATATGCTAAACTCTTGAAGTGCCACTTTTGGATGGACTAGATTCACTTCTTGGGTAACGTCATATCAGAGGAAGGAGTGTCTGTGGACCCAGAGAAAGTGAGAGCTGTAGTTTCCTGGGAGCAACTGAGGAACGTCTTTGAGGTACGGAGTTTCCTAGGGTTGGCGGGATACTACAGACGCTTCATTCAAGACTTATCGCACCTAGCAGCACTGTTGACAGGTCTGACCAAGAAGGGGGTGAAGTTTTTATGGTAAGATTATTGTGAGTCATCATTTTAGGAGTTGAAGGGGAGGTTGACGTCAGCACTGATACTAGTCTTTCCAAACCTGGGCAAGGGCTATACTATTTACTGTGATGCTTCAGGTATCGGGCTAGGAGATGTGCTTATGCAGGGAGATGGAGTTGTTGCGTATGAGTCTCGGAAGTTGAGGCCACATGAGAGGAATTACCCTACGCACGATCTGGAGTTAGCAGCCATTGTTCATGCCTTACGCTGTTGGAGACACTACCTTTTGGGAGAGCACTTTGTGGTTTTCACTGACCACAATAGTCTCAAGTACATCTTCACTCAGCGTGATATGAATTTGATACAACACAGGTGAGTTGAGTATCTTCAGTCCTTTGATTTAGAGCTTGCCTATACGTCGGGAAAGGGAAACGTAGTGGAAGATGCATTGAGTAGAAGAACTCAGATTCAGGTAGTTCAGGAGGCCAGCAGTGAGTGGCAGCTTATGGCTCTATTCTCTGAGATGCACTTGGAAGTGCACGACAGGCAGGGACAGACTGTCCTATCTTCTGTATCTATTACCTCTACACTTATTGATTGGTTATGAATGAGGCAGCTATCAGATTTAGAGGCCTTAGTCCTGTGGGAGAGTGTGTCAGGAGGTGACCCTCTTCCTGGATGGACTGTGGGCGAGTATGAGATCTTGTGTTTCTAGGGACGCGTATGGGTGCTAGAAAACATATGCGAGGAGCTGATGTAGGATTTTCATTCCTCAATTTGGGAAGTTCATCCTGGCGTCACCAAGATGTATTGTGATCTACACTGCCAGTAATGGTGGCAAGGTATGAAGAAAGATGTTGCTGGTTTTGTTATGATATGTTCTACTTGTCAGCAGGTGAAAGCAGAGAATCAGCGACCAGTAGGGATTTTACAGCAGTTACCCATTCCCGAGTGGAAGTGGAACGATGTCGCATTGGAATTAATGACCGGGCTGCCAAGGTCACCTCAGGGAAACGATGCTGTTTGGGTTGTCATCAATAGGCTTACGAAGGTTGATCACTTCTTGCCGATCAAGGAGACCTTCAGTGTTGATGATCTGGGACGATTGTACATCCGAGAGATTGTACGTCTACATGGAGTTCCACACTCCATTTTTTCAGACAGAGATGTGTGCTTTACTTCTCAGTTCTGGCAGGGACTTCAAAAGACTTTGGGTACATGGGTACTTTTGAGTACAACATACCATCCCTAGACAGATGTCCAGTCCGAGTGCACGATCCAGGTGCTTGAGGATATGCTCCGAGCTTGAATTCTAGAATTTGGCGGTTCTTGGGAGAATCATATTCCTCTTGTGGAGTTCGCCTACAACAACAGTTTCAGGCGACCATTCAGATGTCACCTTACGAGGATTTGTATGGTAGGCCATGCTGATCACCCTTATGCTGGCTGGAGGCAGGAGAGTCGGCTCTTCTAGGACCTCGTCTTGTTCAGGAGACCTCAGAGCAGATAGAGTCAATTTGGAAAAGGATGGCTACAACACAGTCTCAATAGAAGTATTATGCTGATTAGTGGAGATGACCTCTGAAGTTCGAGGTCAGAGATCAGGTTTTCCTGTGTGTCACACCGAGGTTGGGACACAAGAGGATTTGGAGATAGGGTAAACTTTCACCGTGGTACGTTGGACTGTTTGAGGTTTTAGAGAGAGTTGGGCCGGTTGCCTATCAGTTGCAGTTACCTCAGAGGTACCGGTCCATGCACGATGTCTTCCATGTCTCTCAACTCCGATGTTACTTTTCAGACCCGTCACATGTCTTTCAGGCCGAGGAGGTTGAGTTCGAAGCGGATGCATCGTTTGAAGAGAATCCCATCCGTATTGTCGATCATAGTACGAAGGTTCTCTGTGGGCGGTCTGTTCCTTTAGTACGGGTGCTTTGGCAGCATGGGCGAGTACAAGATGAGACCTAGGAGAGGGAGACCGATGTATGATCGTAGTGGCCAGGGCTATTCGGGGTTTCTTCTTCTACGCCTCGCTAGGGAAATTTGGGGATGAATTTATTTAAGGGGGAAAGTTTGTAAGAACCCGGATCTTCATTTAAGGTATGTCTTTCCTTTTTCTGGAGTTTTCAAGAAAAATGAAGTTTCTGGAAATTTTTGAAGTATACATTGTGTACTTTCTGAGTACACGCCGTGTACTCTTTTCCCACTCGAAGACGTGTGATGGCCATGTCCGGGACACACACACGATGTGTAGGGGTGACGTGGAGGCCAATTTTGGCGGAGTACGGAAAGACCTAGTAAACACCATGTACTCTAAAAGTACACACCGTGTACTTTATTTTTTTATTAAATGGACCGAGGTCGCGCCTAATCACCATAAACGTCTTCTTCTAGGCCTGGTTCGACCGAGAGATGCCATATGGACATACAAATTCTCTGGATTCCCAAGCCTCCATATGTTGGCCGATTCGACCACCGTCAATTGCGTTGGAACCACAACGGTGATTTCTTCCTTCTTCTTGAGTTTCATTACTTGATTATTCCTCTTTCTCAAGTTATCGTGGTTTGAGTGTTTTGGACATTTTCTCATATCTACGACGTTCAAGGGAGAATCAGTCATCAAAGTTCAAGTATATCGATCTCCTAGGATCGAGGTAGGTGGTTTGTGCCTTACCGTTCAAAGTATTTGAGTTTTATGTGAAAATTCCACCAATACCCGTGAACGGGGTATTGTGTGTTTACCATTATTCCCTTTTTGTTTTACTGCCTTGCTTGTATGGTTGTGTAGAGGTAAATTAATCATGTTAGATGATAATTTGTTCTTCTTGGATGTTTTCCCATGCTTTGATCTTTTTATGACCTTTGGGTCTTGTTAGCCTTTGGCCGTTATGACTGTTTCCATGCCTTGTGTCTATAGGATGGAGTGTTTTGTATAACATGCTTGTTGTCCTATAGAATGTTAGCCAAGTATCTCTATAGGTGTACTTTGTCCTTATAGAATTATCATGCACTAACTATCACGGGTCTGTGAGAACTTGGTGCTATAGACTATAAGGGATAGACCGAGTGAGCTTCCCAGAGAGTCCTTGACATTATAGACTACAGGAGGGTAGACCGAGTGAGCATCCTCAGTGAGTCTTAGACATTATAGTCCACAAGTGATAGACCAAGCAAGCTTCCTAGAGTGCCTTCAGATTTTATAGACTACAGGAGGGTAGACCGAGTGAGCTTCCTCAGAGAGTCTTACCTTGTTTGATTTCTATTTAAGAAGCTTCCCAGGATAGAGAAGGAATTGACCGAGTGATCTTCCTTAGAGATTCTGTAGTATACCTGAGTCTATAGGAGGAATTGACTAAGATAGCTTCCTCATAAAGTCTCTAGACCTTGGGGCTAAGAGGGTTAGACCACGTGATCTTCCTCAAAGAGTCCCAGACTACCCTAGACTATAAGGGGAATTTATCGAGTGAGCTTCCTTCCCTAGAGAGTCTCATAAATTAGTATGACCAAGCCAGAGGGGTTAGGCTAAGTGCACTGCCCAGAGGGTTGTTGTACTTTGTGGTTAGGAACAGAGGGGATGGATGCGGGTACTTCCCAGAGGGTTTCCTATTAGTGTTAGCTGATTTTCTTTACTGCTCCTATTGTTGTGGTTGATTTATGTTGTGTATCATCTTGTTTACTACTACTATTGCTGCTTACTGTACTATTACCTTCCATATACTAACTGACTGTTAGGCACAGATCTTTGGGTGGTTACCTACTGGGATATTATCTTACACCCTGTTTGGGCCATGCTTTTGGGACCAAGCAGACTATGTTATTGCAAGTATAGACAAGGGAAATCTCCCTTCGACTTCTGGTACTTGATTGCTTGGAGTAGGAGAGCATGGGACCAAGCTTTGGCTTGCGATGCTGAGGATCTGTTTACTTTTCTTTTGTACTAGTTTTGGTACTGTGGTGTTTTCAGCATTGTGACTTGTTTGGCTGCTTTGCTAGATTTTTATCTTGCATCATTCCATATATACATATGTTCTCTAGTTTGTTGATTTAGTATTCTGCTGTTTATTATTGTTGGTTATTCACTGCTTCCGCTATTGCATGTTTATCTATTTCCGCTGTGTACTCTGCCAATGAGGGCATAGTTTCCCCACTATCACACTTAAGGCCCTCACTGCTAGTTGGTAGCCTCTGGTGTTTGGGGAAATTCTCTTGAGTCCATGTGAAAAACCAGGTACGGGGCACCTCTAGGTGGCTTTCGGAACTGGGATGTTACAGTGACATTCCAATGGGAGTTTTGAAAGCAGTACAATAGGCCCATTATGAATCATCAAGTCAAAGAATCCAATATTTTCTATTGGGTTGAACCATTTTTTCAAGAATCAGTTTTACTTCTTTATTTGACACCTCAGCTTGACCATTGTATTGTGGGTGATATGTAGTAGACACTCAATGCCCAACCCCATGCCGATGCAAAAGTGATTGCATTATTCAGTTGCAGAAATGAGAACCCTGGTCACTAATGAGGAACCTAGGTAATCTAGACCTACAAAAGATCTATGTTCTCAAAAATTCCACAACTATTTTGGAATCATATATCCTTGTGGCTTGGGCCTCTACCCATTTTGACACATAATTGACTGCAAGAAGAATGTACAAGTTTCCAAAGGAATTGGGAAATGGACCCATAAAGTCAATGCCCCAAACATATAAAATGCCATGAAAGTGAAATGGTTTTTGTATAATTTCATTTATTTTAGATACATTCCCCATTATTTTACAATGAGGACATGATTTGAAAAAACCATGGGCATCCCGCAAAAGTGTTGGCCAAAAGAGACCAGAATCAAGGACCTTGCGAGCAGTCCGCTGGGGACCAAAGTGGCTCCCACAAGCAAGAGTGTGGAAAAATATAAGGATAGACAGAAACTCACTATCAGGAACACAATGCCTAAGGACTTGATCACTACAAGTGTTCCAAAGGTAGGGGTCATCCCAAATGTACCAACAAAACTCATGTTTTAGACAACTGGCTTGGTTTTTGTTGAAATCAGCAGGAATAAAAGATGCTACCGAATAATTTACAATTTCAGTATACCAAGGAATAACATCTTACACTCAGTACAATTTCTCATCGAGAAACATATCATTTATAGGAATACAGGTGGATGAGTAAATGTCCAAGGATTGTTGGATCTTACTGATGTGGTCATCCACCACATTTTCTTCTCCTTTTTTTCTCTAATTTCTAAATTAAATTCCTGAAGGAGGAGAATCTAGTGAATGAGACATGGTTTTTCTTCCGGTTTCTTAAGGATATACCGGAGGGTTTCATGCTCTGAGAACACAATGACTTTGGACCCTAAAAGGCATGACCTGAATTTTTCCGAGGAAACACAATGGAAAGGAATTGTTTTTCAGTTGTGGTGTAGTTTTCTTGGGAAGGGTGCAAAGTACGTGAGGCATAGGCAATGCCATGTGGTTCTCGATTGAACATTTGTGACAAGACTTCCCCAAATGCATAGTTACAGGCATCACACATGAGCTCAAATGGTAAATCCCACCTAGGTGGTTGGATTACCAGGGGTGACGTGAGACTCCATTTTAACTTATTAAAATCTTCCTCACATTAATTATAAAAAAAATCCTTTTCTTTTTGGAGTAACCTATAGAGGGGGAGTGAAATATTACTAAATTCATGAATGAAACAACAATAAAATCCAGAATGACCTAGGAAACACCACACATCCTATACATTTTTGGGGAATGGTAGGTAATAAATGACATCCAATTTTTATTTATCTACTTGGATACCATCCCCAGAAATGACATGTCCCAAAACTATACCTTGTCGCACCATGAAATGACATTTATCATAATTTAATATGAGATTCTTTTCAATACAACGACGTAGGACTGAACCAAGAATACTTAAACATTCATCAAAAGAGGATCCATAAAAAGTGAAATAATCCATGAATACTTCCATGAAATTCTTCAGGTAATCTGAAAAAATACGAACCATGCATCGCTGGAAAGTACCCAGAGCATTGCACAGATCAAATGGCATCCTCCTATATGAAAATGTGCCAAAGGGGAAAGTGAAGGTCATCTTTTCCTGATCCTTAGGGGAAATATGGATCTGAAAGTATCCAGAATACCCATCAAGGAAACCGTAGTTGGACTTACTCACTAGCCTCTCTAGCATTTGGTCAATAAATGGAAAAGGGAAATGGTCCTTCCTAGTGTGTTGGTTTAGTCAGTGATAGTCTATGTAGACACACCAACTATTCTGCACACGAGTTGGAACCAATTAATTGTTTTCATTTTTAATTACTGTAAGACTAGTTTTTTAGGATCCACTTGAATGGGACTGACCCATTGGCTATCAGAGATGGGGTAAATTATTCTAGCATCCAATAATTTTGTTACTTATTTTTTCACAACTTCTAAGAGGTTTGGGTTCATCCCAAAGCTTGTTTATGCTCCCTCAAAAGTTCAAGCAATCATAATTCATGCTCCAGAGGGAGTAAACTAGCAATGATTATGGGAAACTTGTTTCCATTCTCGAGATATGAATATTTTAAATCTTGCGGTAGTTTTTTTAGTTACAGTTAAGGTGGATTTTGGATTGATGGGAGTGTGTGTGAAAGTGAGAGGTCACTGATATCATCTAACTGCTCAATGGTATCATCCTCAGATGAGGAATGAGCTTTTACAAGCTTAGCAGTATCATCGATGGTCATTGGATACTCAATGTTCAAGAAATCACCAATTAATAAACATGCATGACACTTTTCCTAACCACTACAACAATCAATGCATTATTCATTACCAAGAAATTCAATCAAGGATGAAAACTCTAGAAGGGGAATCAGGGGAATGAAAGAAGTATTTTCAAAAGAAGGGAGTACATCAATTGAATTTACTGAGAGAGAGGAATGTTCTTCTAAGGGTGATTCATGGCATCAAGGATGTTGAAATGGACTATGTCACCCCCAAGTTTCATAGATAATGTACCATTATGGACATTAATTATGATTTTGGAAGTTTTCAAGAAAGGTCTCTCCAATATAATTAGGGCGTGTCCATTCATCATATCATCTTCCATTTTAAGAACACAAAAATCAGTAGGAAAAATTAAAATTTTCACCCTCACAAGAACATCCTATGACACACCATAAGAGTGTGTGATACTCCAGTTATCCAGTTGAACAACAATTATAGTGGGATTCAGTTCCCCAACCTGCAATTTAGAGTAAATGGAGTGTGGTATCACATTTATAGAAGCACCTAAATCAAGCATAACATTAGAAAAGGAATACTCCCCTATGGTGCACAGAATTGAGAATGATCCAGGATCATTGAACTTGGTGAGAATTTATTGCTCTATAAATGCTGAAACATTCCTCCCCAAGCTCACCTTCTCATCACCTCGAAGTTACCTTCGGTGTGTACACATCTTTTTTTAGAAACTTAGCGTATTGTGTAATTTTCTTCATGACATCAATCAAGGGGATGCTAACCTTCACTTTTTTGAAAGTTTCCAATATTTCCTTATCAATTTCAGTTTCGTTTTGTTTTCTAGGCTGGTTGGACCTTTAGGTAAATGGAGGAATAATGGTTGGGATAGGAGACTCATCAACATACACACTCTTTCCTTTGGATGGACTTCTCTGAGGATAAGGATTTTCTTCTCTTGGATCATTTCTAGCAGTGGTTGGGATGGTGGTTTCCTCAAGAGGGGATGGATCTATTGGAGGGGTCATTTGGATTTGAATATGAGTTCCACTCCTAAGGGTGATGGCACTAACATTTCATTTATCCCTAGGGTTAACTACTGGTTGATAGGGTAGTTTACCCGATCTATGACTTTGAATTTCTCCCACCGAGTTAGCTAGTTATCCTAATTGGGTTTTGAGGTCTTGTATGGATTCCTGGGTGGTTTGATGGAATTGGAGATTATTGGAATCCATTTGTTTCATCATATCTTCTAGGGTCGTATCAGGTTTTTTAGGGGGTTTTTGGAAAGTACTTTGGGGTGGTTGAAGATTTCTGGGTGGTGGTGGTGGATGACTACTCTGACCTTGTTGGTTCCATGGTTGATGAGGCTAGTTTGAATACCCTCTTCCCTATAATCTTGGTTTTCTTTCTACCCAGAGTTGGATGGATAGTATGGTTCTTTCCTAAAGGGTTGGTTATAGTGGTGTCCTGGGAAGATTGTCTCGCAACTCTTAGGATTTTCTCTCAATTGGGGGCATTGGTTAGAATAATGGGTGTCAGAAGAGTAGATTCCAAAATGGATGGGAGGAGGATATTGAGATTTCCCTTGGGAGAGAGAAAGTTATCATATAAGGGTACTTACCTCCTCAAACTTTGTGTCCACCTTCTTCTCAAATTCAATAATTTTCACCTCATGGAAACCTCGAATGGGTACGCTGGACCTTGTACCAAATTGTTGAGTGTTTTGTGCCATGTTCTCAATCATGTTTCTTGCATCAATTGGGGTCTTATCCACTAGTTCACCACCTATAGCAACATCAATCATGTTATGATCAATTGGAATTAAACCTTCATAAAAATACTGAATTAAAAGTTGATCACTTATCTGGTGGTGTGTAAAACTTGAACATAACCTTTTAAAGCATTCCCAATATTCATGTAATGTTTCCCATTATGATTACCTTATACCAAATATTTCCTTCCTTATAGTTTCATTTCGAGAGGCTGGGAAATATTTTTCAAGAAAAAGACGTTTCATGTCTGCCCAGCCTCTTATTAGTGAATTAACATGGTACAACCAATCTTTCCTAGTGCATTCTAAAGAAAATGGGAATGCTCTAAGATTTACTTGTTCCTCATCCACATTATCGGTTTTAATTTTGAACAAACAGTATGAAATTATTTTAAGTTCTTTTGTGGATTCTGTCCAGGAAGTCCATAGAATCTTGGTAATAGATGAATTAAACCAAATTTTAGTTCAAAATCGGGTGCCTCGCCTTATAATTGAATATAAGTGGGATGGATATCAAAATATGGTGAGGTTAATTCTTTTAGTTTTATATTTATTTCATCCATGTTATTCATGTTAATTTCAGTTTTAATGTGGGTTCCTGAAGAATAAGAAGAATAAAGATCAAGATGAGTGTTGATGTTTTGTGCGTCCTCCTTCAAAGGTTCCTCTTGTGTATCTCAGGGTCGCTGATGTAGGATCCTCTCCGGTTTGGGTTTGAAAGGTTGTAAGTATCCCAAAGTAGAATGCATCATACACAGAACCTATACAAGAAATAAATTAGAACAGTAAAAAAATTTAAAGGTATAAGATAAGACAAACAAACATTCATGAAATTTACAAAAATATATATAAAAAAAACGCTCTAAAACCAAATCTCTCCCTGGAAACGACACAAAAATTTGGACGTGCTGTTGTGAAACGTCAAATAGATTATTATTTTAAGGTTTATTTTTAGTCTAGGGTAGACCCTAGGTCATATCTCAAGGAGAATTCATGGGTTTAGAGTGTACATTTTTAATAAGAAGTACTAAAATAGGGGTGGTTTTAAAACAGTTTAAAGAAAATGATTTGATTTAAATAGTTTAATATTTGATAAATAAAAGTGGTGTTTTATAATTATAAGATAAGGAGATCATTTCAAGTTCACTACACATCTTGGTGAGTTCATCATTCTGAAAAATACTCATGGTTTAATGGAATCCTTTGGTTGAGGGTTGTCAAGATCTCAACTTCCCTCTTTTTATTTTAAACGATTCTCAAAGAACCCCTCCCTTGACACAACAACCATGTTTTCAAGGTTTGGGTATAAATCATAGAGAATAAAGGCTAGAAAATCATACTTAAATATTATGTATGTGTGAGATAAATAGTACTCTTGTCTTGTACAATCAAAAAAACCCAAGATTCCCACTTGAAATCTCAACCCAATCGGTGTTGAAAATAAAAAAGTGTTTCACTTAATTTTAACAATAGAAATGAAATTAGAGGAGAATCATGTCAAGATAAGAAATAAGTTAAATATTTAGCACAAAAATTACAAAAAACTAGTAGAAGAACAAGTGATGGAACTGCCTCCCAAGTGTGTGTAGCTCCCTCGAAATGACCATCCATCGTTTAGCTTGACATCGGGAGGAGGAGGAAGCTAGGGTGGAACTTCACCTTCATACTTGATCCCCCTATGAGGATAGGGGACTCTAGAATTCCTTAGATGATGAGAGGAATCCTTTTTGTCTCCAAAATACCAGAGCTTTTCCTTCTGGATGAACTTACAAATGGACAGTCCAATGTTCCATTTTATAGGAAAATGGGAAGGTGGTTTTGAGCAGAAAGATTTCTTAAAACCAATTTTCACATGGGTTTTGACCTCCATACAACCTTATCACGCTTTAAAGAAAATATAAAATTTGTATCCCCACTTCTTTCATGTCTCCACCGAAATTTTGGCACAATTTGGACAACTAGAGCCCACAATATGGATAGATCACAACACACACTTTTGACTTCGTACAGATTCGGTGTGCTGGATAGATCAGGTCGGTTGGGCATCAGAGAGGCCTAATGAGGCTTTGGTTCCTTCATATAAAATATAGCCCATTAAATTTTGGACCAGGAAAAAAATTCCATCCCATTTGGATGCACTATTTAGTTGAAATATACGGTTGAGTCCACTGGTGTGCATGGATCCTGTGCAGTTTGGCCCATTTTTCTTGGACATCATCATATACCCTCCAAATCACCTCCTGCTACAATGAAATCATCAAAAAAAGTAACATTGACCTTTTTAATAGTGCTAAAAACAAAATAAATGATTCAAACATGGAATTAAATTTGTTATTATTTGTATAATTTTCAATATAAAACAAGTTTAGCACAGTGGTGTAAGGGTGAAAATGAAATAGTGAATCACGGTGTGATCAATGCAATAGAAAGATATTTGAGAGAAAGGTTTTATTAGATATAGTGTGTACACCTGGATGGCTCCAATTTTGTTCTTGAAAAAGGATGACATGAGTTTGAGGTTTTTTGTGTTGATTATTATCACCTGAATTAGTTAATGATCAAGAATAAGTACACCTTGTCAAGGATTGACAATCTTTTTGACCAGTTGAAAGGTATGATATGGTTATCGAAGATCGATCTTAGGTTTGGAAACCATCAATTGAGGCTTCATGTGGCTAATATATGAAGAAGTTATTATGATGTTGCTACAAACACTATGAGTTCCTAGTGATTCCCTTCGGTGTGACTAATTCCCCCACTGCATTTATGACTCTTATAAAATGGATATTCCAACCATACTTGGGCCGATTCATAGTTGTCTTCATTGATGATGTTCTCATATACTAAGCATCATAGGAGAAGCATGTAGGGCATTTGAAGATGGTCATAGACCTACTCCGAGAGCACTGGATTTATGGTAAGCTCTTGGAGTGTAATTTTTAGATATGTGAGGTTCACTTTCTATTACATGTCATCTCTAAGCATGGGGTAGTTATAGATTCGGTGAAGATTAATGTAATGCTTTCTTTTAAACCACCCAATATTGTGTCATAGGTGTATAGTTTTCTTGTTTTGGCGGGGTACTATCGAAGGAACGTGGCAAAATTTTCCATGATAGTATCCTATTTAACCGTCTTGATGCAAAGAGGGCATTTATCTGGTCTTAGAAGTGTCATGGATCCTTCAATGTGCTAAGGAAGAGGTTAACCGGTGATCTTGTTTTGAGGCTACTGAAGGAGGGAACTAAGTATGTAGGGTTTTACGAAGCTTCTAGAGCTAGGATCAGTTGCCTGTTGATGTAGAAGAAGACACTAATTGATTATCGGTCGAGGAAGATGAGACACCATGTGCAGAAGTACGTGAATTGCGACCTAGAGTTTGCAATGGTAGTCTTCACATCGAAGATGTGAAGACACTATCTTCTAGACTAGAATTTTGTTGTTTACATAGACCACCGGATTCTTAGGTTCATCTTCACTCAAAGAGATCATAACCTAGGACAGAGGTGTTGGTTGATTTTTCTATAGGACTATGAATTCGAGATAGTCTATACTCAAGGGAAAAGAAATGTTGTGACAGATTCCCTTAGCAAAAAATATCATTCTCGCTTGGTGGAGGAGGCATCTGAGCAGTTGACTTCATTGCAGTTAACCCTGGTGGAGGAGAGGGGTACAATTTATCTTTAGTCAATGGTAGTGACTCCCTAGCTTCTTTATCATGTGAGAGATGCTCAGTTGGTAGATATCAACTATGAGGTACTTCATGACTAGATATCCTCAGGAGATGAACCATACAAATTTTCTAAAGAAAGGGACCATGTCATCCTTTTCTAAGGAGGGACGGTGGTTCTGATCATGTTTCATGAGGAGGTATTGATGGAGTTTCATACTCCCCCCTTGGATATGTACACCTAGTTGTGGAAAAGATATACGAAGACCTTAGATGACAATTTTGGTGGGTTGGCATGAGAAAAAGTGTTGTCGAGTCTGTTTCATGATGCCTCACGTGCCAACAGGTAAAGGCTAGAAACCAAGTTTCAATAGGTCTAACCCAACCTATTGAGATCCTATAATTGAAGTGGGATGACATATTGATGGATTTTGTGACGGTGATTCCACGAATAGTGAGAGTACACGATGCTATCTGGGTGATTACTGACTAACTTACCAAGTCGACACGCTTTCTTTCAACCAGTGAGAAGAGTTCAGTAAAGATTTTGGGATAGTTCTGTGTGCGTGAGATCGTCCGGCTTCATGGGGTACCCATGAAGATCATCTTTGACCATGATTCTTGGTCCATGTCACAGTTGTGGAAAGGCTTACAGGAGGTGTTTGAGACCCAGTTACGGATGAGCGCAACGTTTCACCCCTGAACGGATGGACAGACCGAACGGACTATCCAAGTGTTGAAGGATATGTTGTGAGTGTGTGTGTTAGACTTTTACTAGAGCTGAGAGGATCATCTATCATTGATAAAGTTTGACTAATATAATAGTTATCACTCCACTATCGGCATGACACCTTTTGTGACCTTGTATGGGAGACCCTGTGAGTCACTCTTATGTTGATATAAGGTTGGTGAGACATATCTTGTTGGGTCAGAGATGGTGTAGGAAATTACAGAAAAGGTTTAGGTGATCCTCGAGCATATGAGGACAGCCCAGAGCCGACATAAATCTTACACGGATTGACGTCGTAGGCCTTTGGAGTTCAAGTAGGTAGACCATGTTTTCTTGTGAGTCTCCCCACTATGAGGATTGTGGAAGTATGGCTAGGGAAACAAGTTATCTATGAGGTTCATCATGCCGTTCTAGATCCTACATAGGGTTGATGAGGTTGCTTACTACTTGGCCTTACCCCCTTAGTTGGATTGAGTGCATGATGTATTTCATGTGTCACATATGAGGAGATACGTGCATGACCTATTTCGCATTATTAACTAGGGTGAGTTGGACATTGAGGATGAAGTCACCTTCATGGGGTATCTAGTGGTGATCGAGGACCGACATGAGAGGATCCTATGTAAACAAACCATTCATTTGGTTTGAGAACTTCAGTTGTATGAGAATATACATGAGAGCTCTTGGGATCATGAGAGCCAGATGTGGGCTTAATACACCCACCTTTTTGTGTAGCTTGTGATTTTCAAAGCGAAAAGCGTTGAAGGATTAAATAATTCAATAACATTTCTTTTATTGGTTTAGTCCTTTGAATATCATTATATATATCTCTAGATTTTTCCTCGTAGATGACACTATGTTTAGGCGTCGTAGGACCCCAAAATTCAAATATTAAAAATATTAATATATATTAAAGCACATGCACACATATTTTTAGGTTAAATAATTTTTCCAATTAATCGAGACATCAGATGAGAAATCTGAGACTACGGTTGTTTCCGGAATGCGAAGTTTACCCTAGGAACAACATAAAGTTGGTTGGTGTCTGTAACACCCGAGAATGTTATGTTATATGAATCATCAAAGGAATCTTTTTCTACACAACACTTGCTTGGCTTGCTTTACACGCGATCGCGACCTTCCTCGATAGCTTGCGTCGTACGCAATACCGAGTTTCACTAAACAACAATATGCTATTAAAACTAGCCGTTATGAATAGTAATAACAACTTTTTGGAATTTTATAAATTTTATTTTTCAAAATGGACTTCATTTTTGGACTCAGAATATCGAAATTAGCCTAGGGTGAAATTTTGGTATTTTTCTGAAAACTTTCAATTTTTGATGAATAGTGAAACCACTAAGTGGTAGGTTAAAAACTGAATTTTGCATAAAACTTAATTTTACCGCTTCTGTGAATGGAATTTCAAAAATCCGATAGACACGGTTGATATCAGTAAGTAAAATGTGGTTCAATGAGATAAAAATAATTTTTTGGTGAATAGTAACTTTTTACTTTTTTTTACCACGGTTA
Source organism: Viscum album (assembly GCA_963277665.1). Classification (NCBI taxonomy): domain Eukaryota; kingdom Viridiplantae; phylum Streptophyta; class Magnoliopsida; order Santalales; family Viscaceae; genus Viscum; species Viscum album. The sequence continues at coordinate 1,952,649,246 of OY728165.1, forward strand.
ATAGTAAATAGGGTAACTAAGGGTAAATATGATATTAATATTACCCTAACACATGTCCTAATTCTATTGGATAAGTGTAATTCGACCAAAAACAACCTTATGAATAAAATAGGACCATTTAGGCCCACTTGGGTTAGATTAGGACATTTATTATTAATTTATTTAAAGAAGGGTTAGAATAGTTAAAATCAACGTTTAATAAGTAAATCATTTTTAATATGGGGTTATACATAAGATAAATTCGACTATAAATATTAATTAGAAAGCTAAAGAGATTTACTACATAATGGTATTTTATTTATAATTTTTAAACATTAAATAATTTAATTTATTTATGACACAATTATGATGCAGTAATTATCTTATTTATGAAATATTGACATAATTGATGTTATAAACACCAAAATAAATGTAATTTGAGACTTTTTATGAATTCCAATAATTTTGTAGGTTACTATGATATATTAGTGTTGATTCAATCAACTTGGTTCGAACATATAATTCTGTTATGACTTTCACAAAAATCATATATCAAATAGTGTCAAAATTGACACAAAATAGTTTTTAAATAAAATATTATATTATTAATTGTTATTTTATTCCTAAAAATCTAAGGTTCGACCAAATGACTTAGATAAGGATATATATATTAATAATAAACAATTTTGGGTTCGTTTGGCATGTAATGGTAAGTGTATTAATCATATAGTGTAAGAAAACAAAAAGACACGGTAAAAGTTAAATTATTTAACTTAGAGTTAAATCTAATTGATAAGGTTAAAATAATACCCTAAACTTGTCTAAATCCTATTGGTTGATAGGATTTCGACCCATCCCCACTTTAGCTTCGAAATAAGACCCTTTGGAACCATTATAAACCGATTTTGACTTTAATATAAAATAATATTTTGAGATATTCCTAAGGTGCCCCTCTCCTCCCTTATAAAAGGGCACCTCCTACCCCTCCTCCTCACACCAATTTGAGCACTCAAGCTCGGCCAACCCCTGCCATTTTCTCCTCTCCACTTCCCTAGAATAATCCTAGAGGTCCTGGTCTTCTTCAAAGACCAATCTTAGTTCCCTAAGTGGAGGATTCAAAGAGGCGTTCCAAAGAAGAGGTAATATCCATTACCGATCTTTTCAATTTCTTTCTTCTTCAACTTCTTCTTCTTTAGTTGTTTCATGATAAAGTAATAACATCAGTATTACTTACATACTGATATGTTATTATAAATATGAAACAACCCTAATTCACCTTCTATCCATCCCACGGAAAAATGAAATCACCGCGCGTGCGTACGTACGGAATACCGTCTCCACGCCGTGGTGTAATCTATTTTTCCACCATCACTTTACAAGGATGGGTATAATGGTGTAATGAGTAAGTATTTATGATTATTATAAAGTAATATTGATACTGAAATAATATATATATACTCCAATACAGTTCCACGATCATAGGAACGATATCATCACTCGTGCGTACGTACGGAATACCGTCTCCACGATGTGACGCGACTCGTTCTACATGATCATCATTACATAGTAATTATATAAATGAATTGAATGAATAAATATGATATATGTTACACTAATACCATTATGGATATAAGGTATCTATAACCTTACAAGAAGAATAAGAATTTATTCGGCAAAACACGCATAAGAACAAAAGGCAATAAAGACCCGAGTAACAAGTAACAATGAAATATTACTAACAAGAAGCTAAGAATATGACCATATATGATATCATATAAATATGTATGATTCTGGAATAAGTCAATAACATTATTTAAACCATTATACAGGAGCTTCGGACACATACAAAGCAAATCGGACCTAAGGTAAGGGAAATATCACAATCTCATTTTTATCTGAGATTGTTTATTCGTAAGTATTTACTGGGGTGTATTTTATCATCCACATCCATGTTTCATCAATATGTAATATTATTTCCATCCACCTACAATTTTTTAAATCCATTTTTACCCTTCGGTGAGTTTTTAGTAATATGTATGAAAGGAATCTTTTGTCGTTTTTCGTACGAGGTACTTTTTGACTTTTCCGACAAAAGTACGAAGAATGTTTTTTTAACTTATACGGCATGAATGGATTTTTAAAACATTATTTCCAAGAAGCTTCCTTTACAAGTTTTCAAGTTTATTTTTAATCAACTTCTTTTATTTTAAAGTCGTATGACATGTTATGAAAGGAAAAATGTTTTTGAAGTAGAAAGGATATTTTCCTCAAGAATGGAGTTCAAGTATTTTATCAAAATTATTTTCCATCTAAGACAATAAAAGGGTTCTGTTTTTATCCCTATTATTACATGGATTTGATTATGTTGTGATGGAAATATTTTTATGAATTCCTTTATCTTATATGAACTGTTTTATGATGTCATTTTGTTTAAGAATTCCATTTTTATTACATGGGTTACGCTATGAGGTATGGTTTATGATTATGTGGCACACATAAGAAAGGATTCATTATAAGATGGGTGGGACCTATATATCCCTCCAATGCATTGGGTAAAGATTTTATATCTCATGAGATAAACATGGTTGGAACAGTAGGTTATAGCGGTTCAGTGAAACAGGACTGGAACGAGGGTGACTCGGTTCAGAAAGGGACTTTGTCCACTAAGATAGTCTTGGAAATGTGTCATGACTAACAAGAAATGATTTTCCATGATTATGTGTGCATGCCACAAAGTTTCAAGTTTTATGTTATGATTATGGGGATCTCATTTTCACTTCTATGATTTATTCCATGTTAAGATATTATGATCTCTTTTGCAGGTTATGATTTTCAAAAAGATATGATATGATTTTTATTTACTTTATTTGACCTTGCTGAGCATTTGAGATCACCCTTTTATGTTTTCTTTTCCCCAGGTCAGGAAGATGGATATTAAGTAGAATATGCTAAAAGGGACCCTAGATATGATGAAATAAATGAGAGACACTGTAGAAGATTTATGAACCAGTTGTTTATGTTTCCCAGTTTCTAAAGACACTATACCTATACGGTCCTTTGTGGTTTTGTCATATGTTGTAATAAGTGTGCTTCAATTTTTAAGTATTAACAATGTATGTAAAGTATGGGTCGTTATAGTCGGTATCAGAGGAAAGGTATAGTCAACCTTTGGAAACTAGGATGTGAAAGCCTTAGTAAGAACCCTAAGGATAAGTCTAAGCATAGAACACAATCTTAGTGTTTTAGAAATGTCCATGAATACCCTAGAATAAAACCTTAAGTGTGAAATTTTATCCTTTATTATGTGGTTTTCCTATTATAATTAGTGTTGCTCACACTATTCTTCTTGGTTTTAGTCAATGGCTGGAACCCGAAGGAACCGTGTTAATGCGGAATGCGATGGGAAATGCAATGATTGTCCCCCTGAGCAACCCAACGATATGGGAGCTGGAATGCAAAATCTTGTAGCCATGCTCACACAACTTTCTCAAGCTATGAATCATGCAGGACTTCCAAACGAGCAAAGGAAGGAGCAAAATTCTGTTGAATCCTTCATGAGGCAGCGTCCACCTTCTTTCAGTGGGTCTACTGATCCATTAGTTGCTGAACAATGGATTAGTACTACTGAAAAGATATTTTCAGTTCTTCAATGTTCTGAACATGATAAAGTCATCCTAGTAGTGTATCGTTTAGAAGGAGATGCTGATCAATGGTGGAATCTTATTAAGAATACGAGGCAAAGGGATGAAATTGAGTCTATGGAATGGGACGAGTTCAAGAACTTATTTTTCAATAAGTACTTCCCTCGTATTCTCCGAACAAAGATGGAGAAAGAGTTCCTTGAACTGAAGAAAAGGGATGATGAATCTGTTGGTACCTATGAAGCAAATTTTACAAGACTTGCAAGGTACACTTCTGGTATTATTATCCAACCTGAGAGTAAGATCGATCGATTCTTTAGTGGCTTAAAACCAAGTCTTCGAAGGGCGTTATCCATAAGGGACTTCAATAGCTACGAGGAAATCGTTCGATGTGCTATCGAAGTCGAGATGGAGATTGGAGTAACCCATCAGTCATGTGGGTTTGATAAGAAGAGGAAGATGGAATTCAAAGGAAAATCTAAAGAGCACACTGAAAAGAAGATGAGCTTTCCCTTATGCTCAAAGTGTGGAAAGAAACATGGAGGGAGTTGTCTTAAAGGGACAAGTAAATGTTTTAAATGTGGAAAGGAAGGTCATCGGGCATTTGAATGTCGTGATAATGGGAAGAAGATGTCTAATGACGCAAACAAAGGAAGGGATACACAGAATGAACCTACTACACTTCAATGTTTCAAGTGCAAGGAGATGGGGCATTATGCCAATCAATGCCCAAATCCAAGGGTTGATGATGATGGTCGACGTCAACAAAATCTTAAGGCTAAAGACAAAGGAAAGTCACATGCAATTTCTATCAGCGATGTGGAGTACGATAACGAAGTGGTGAAAGGTACACTTACCATCCACTCTAAAGTAGCAAATGTTTTATTTGATTCTGGATCCACCCACTCTTTTATTTCTAAAGAATTTTCTAAGGGTATCACCGTATTACCTCAACAATTAGATGTTGAGTTAGCTGTGACAACACCTAATGGCACAACAGTCGCATCAAAAGTTTATAATTCTTCTCCGATCGAAGTTTGTGGGAAAGTGCTTCCTGCAAATCTTGTGATCCTTCCTTTAGTGGAATTTGATGTGATTCTTGGCATGGATTGGATTTCTCTACATGGAGCTCATATCAATTGCCAAAGAAGGGAAGTCACATTTCATATTCCAGATCAATCTACGATCGTCTATCAATGCAAGGATGCACATAACCTTCCAGTGGAAATTCCTTCCATCTTATGGGTCTTGATTCCACTAAATGAAGGTTATTTATCTCAAATGGTTGGTGAGAAACTCACGATTAAGAATATGCCCATTGTACGTGAGTTTGATGATGTCTTTCCGGAGGAATTATCGGGTCTTCCACCAAATCGTGAAGTTGAGTTTTCAATAGAACTCGTACCGGGTGCTTTGCCTATTTCAAAGACACCTTATAAAATGGCCCCAATTGAATTGCAGGAATTGAAGAAGCAACTCCAAGAGAATCTTGATAAGGGATTCATATGCCCTAGTGCGTCACCTTGGGGAGCACCTGTTCTATTTGTTAAGAAGAAAGATGGATCAATGAGACTCTGCATTGATTATCGAGAACTTAACAAGATCATTATCAAGAACAAATATCCTCTCCCACGCATTGATGACTTATTTGACCAACTACGCGGAGCTCAATACTTTTCCAAGATTGATCTTCGTTCAGGGTATCATCAATTAAGGGTCAAAAGGGAGGATATACCAAAGACGAATTTCCGTACAAGGTATGGACACTACGAATTTATAGTGATGCCATTTGGTCTTACTAATGCCCCTGCTATCTTCATGGATCTAATGAATAGAGTCTTTAGAGACTATCTTGATCAATTTGTGGTAGTCTTTATAGACGATATTCTTGTCTATTCAAAGAGCAAGGAAGAGCATGAAGATCACTTGAGAATTATATTGAAGACCCTGAGAAAGGATAAGCTTTATGCCAAATTTACCAAGTGTGAATTTTGGCTTCAAAAAGTTGCATTTTTGGGTCACATAATCTCAAAAGAGGGGATATCTGTGGATCCAGCAAAAACAGAGGTTATCGAAAGATGGTCGAGACCAACAACAGTAACTGAGATTCAAAGTTTTCTTGGTTTGGCTGGATATTATCGACGTTTTGTAAAAGATTTTTCACGATTATCTAATCCACTCACCAAGTTGACTCGGAAAGGAGTTAAGTTTGTCTAGACCGAGGAATGTGAAGAGAATTTCAAGGAGTTGAAAAGAAGGTTATCCAGTGCACCTGTGCTCACACTGCCTTGTAGTGGAGAAAGGTTTGTGATCTACAGTGATGCATCCAAGAAGGGATTGGGGTGTGTTCTTACGCAAAATGATATGGTGATAGCTTATGCCTCATGACAGTTGAAAATCCATGAGCAAAATTACCCAACACATGATTTGGAGTTGGCTGCGGTAATCTTTGCATTAAAGATTTGGAGGCATTACCTTTATGGTGAAAGGTGTGATATTTATACTGATCATAAAAGTTTAAAGTATATTTTCACACAAAAGGAGCTGAATATGCGCCAAAGAAGATGGTTGGAGCTGATTAAGGATTATGACTGCTCAATCCATTACCACCCTGGGAAAGCAAACAAGGTGGAAGATGCATTAAGTCGACAAGACCATGCTAGTTTATCCATGATGAGGATCACAAAAGATCCAATATTTATGGATTTACAAAGGATGGATCTTGGAATTATAATGGAAGGGGAAAAATATTATCTTTCTCAAATGAATGTTCAACCATCTATACATGTGAAGATTAAAGAGGCACAGAAAGAAGATGTCGAGTTACAAAAAAAGGTGAGAAATGTTCCTGAGTTCAACCTTGATTGTGATGGGATAATAAAGTTCAGGAATCGGGTTTGTGTTCCTCCCATCCCCGAATTAAAGAAGGAGCTACTGGATGAGGCTCATAGTTCATCATTCTCTATTCATCCTGGAAGCACGAAGATGTATAGGGACCTGAAAGAGTACTTCTGGTGGGATGGCATGAAAAGAGATGTTGCTGAATATGTCTCTCGATGCTTGGTTTGTCAACAAGTTAAAGCTGAGAGACAGAAGTCTAAGGGGATGTTACAACCATTACCCATACCCGAATGGAAATGGGAAAACATCACTATGGACTTTGTCACAAGACTTCCTAAAACATCCAAAGGCAATAATGCTATTTGGGTCATAGTTGATCGTCTTACAAAGTCTGCACACTTCATTGCTATTAGAGAGGATTTCTCTCTAGATCAGCTTGCCAGGATATATGTAAAGGAAGTGGTAAGATTACATGGAGTACCACTTTCTATTATATCTGATCGGGATCCGAGATTTACCTCGAAGTTCTGGCGAAGTCTTCAGCATACTCTGGATACAGAGTTGAGTTTCAGCACTGCTTATCATCCCCAGACAGACGGTCAGTCTGAGAGAACAATTCAAACCCTAGAAGATATGTTGAGAGCTTGCTCTATAGATTTCAAAGGAGGTTGGGATCAACACCTACCTTTGGTGGAATTTTCTTATAATAATAGCTTTCACTCCAGTATTCAGATGGCTCCTTATGAAGCTCTCTATGGAAAGAAATGCAGGACTCCAACTTGCTGGGATGAAGTTGGGGAAAGAAAGCTGTTAGGACCTGATCTCGTTGATGAAATGGAAGAAAAGGTTAGATCTATTCAACAACACATAAGAGCAGCTCAGAGTCGACAGAAAAGTTATGCCGACAACCGAAGAAAATACCTAGAGTTTGAAGTGGGCGATAAAGTGTTCTTACGAATATCTCCCTGGAAGAGGGTTATGAGATTTGGAAAGAAGGGGAAGTTGAGCCCTAGATATATCAGTCCTTTCGAAATACTGGATCGTGTTGCGAAGGTAGCTTACCGATTGGCGCTTCCACCGAATCTCTCTCAAGTTCACGATGTGTTCCATGTATCTCTCCTGAGAAAGTACATACCAGATCCTTCACATGTACTCAGCTCAGAAGTTGTACCGCTGGAGCAAGATCTTTCTTATGAAGAACATCCGATAGAGATTCTGGATCGTAGCGAAAAAGTCCTACGAAACAAGACCAATCGATTGGTGAAAGTTTTATGGAGGAACCACTAACTTGAAGAAGCTACATGGGAGCCTGAGGATATGATGAGGGAGAAGTATCCTCATCTATTTGTTAAAAAGTGACGAATTTTGAGGGAGAAATTCTTTTTAAGGGGGGTAGAATGTAACACCCGAGACTTTTATGTTATATGAATCATCAAAGGAATCTTTTTCTACACAACACTTGCTTGGCTTGCTTTACACGCAGTCACGACCTTCCTCGATAGCTTACGTCGTACGCAATACCGAGTTTCACTAAACAACAATATGCTATTAAAACTAGCCGTTATGAATAGTAATAACCACTTTTTGGAATTTTATAAATTTTATTTTTCAAAATGGACTTCATTTTTGGACTCAGAATATCGAAATTAGCCTAGGGTAAAATTTTGGTATTTTTCTGAAAACTTTCAATTTTTGATGGATAGTGAAACCACTAAGTGGTAGGTTAAAAACTGAATTTTGCATAAAACTTAATTTTACCACTTCTGTGAATGGAATTTCAAAAATCCGACAGACACAGTTGATATCAGTAAGTAAAATGTGATTCAATGAGATAAAAATAATTTTTTGGTGAATAGTAACTTTTTTCTTTTTTTTTACCACGGTTAATAGTAAATAGGGTAACTAAGGGTAAATATGATATTAATATTACCCTAACACATGTCCTAATTCTATTGGATAAGTGTAATTCGACCAAAAATAACCTTATGAATAAAATAGGACCATTTAGGCCCACTTGGGTTAGATTAGGACATTTATTATTAATTTATTTAAAGAAGGGTTAAAATAGTTAAAATCAAAGTTTAATAAGTAAATCATTTTTAATATGGGGTTATACATAAGATAAATTTGACTATAAATATTAATTAGAAAGCTAAAAATATTTTCTACATAATGGTATTTTATTTATAATTTTTAAACATTAAATAATTTAATTTATTTATGACACAATTATGATGCAGTAATTATCTTATTTATGAAATATTGACATAATTGATGTTATAAACACCAAAATAAATGTAATTTGAGACTTTTTATGAATTAAACTAATTTTATAGGTTAATATGATATATTAGTGTTGATTTAATCAACTTGGTTCGAACATATAATTTGGTTATGACTTTCACAAAAATCATATATCAAATAGTGTCAAAATTGACACAAAATAGTTTTTAAATCAAATATTATATTATTAATTGTTATTTTATTCCTAAAAATCTAAGGTTCGGCAAAATGACTTAGATAAGGATATATATATTAATAATAAACAATTTGGGGTTCGTTTGGCATGTTATGGTAAGTGTATTAATCATATAGTGTAAGAAAACAAAAAGACACGGTAAAAGTTAAGTTATTTAACTTAGAGTTAAATCTAATTGATAAGGTTAAAATAATACCCTAAACTTGTCTAAATCCTATTCGTTGATAGGATTTCGACCCATACCCACTTTAGATTCGAAATAAGACCCTTTGGAACCATTATAAACCGATTTTGACTTTAATATAAAATAATATTTTGAGATATTCCTAAGGTGCCCCTCTCCTCCCTTATAAAAGGGCACCTCCTCCCCCTCCTCCTCACACCAATTTGAGCACTCAAGATCGGCCAACCCCTGAAATTTTCTCCTCTCCACTTCCCTAGAATAATCCTAGAGGTCCTGGTCTTCTTCAAAGACCAATCTTAGTTCCCTAAGTGGAGGATTCAAAGAGGCGTTCCAAAGAAGAGGTAATATCCATTACCGATCTTTTCAATTTCTTTCTTCTTCAACTTCTTCTTCTTTAGTTGTTTCATGATAAAGTAATAACATCAGTATTACTTACATACTGATATGTTATTATAAATATGAAACAACCCTAATTCACCTTCTATCCATCCCACGGAAAAATGAAATCACCGCGCGTGCGTACGTACGGAATACCGTCTCCACGCCGTGGTGTAATCTATTTTTCCACCATCACTTTACAAGGATGGGTATAATGGTGTAATGAGTAAGTATTTATGATTATTATAAAGTAATATTGATACTGAAATAATATATATATACTCCAATACAGTTCCACGATCATAGGAACGATATCATCACTCGTGCGTACGTACGGAATACCGTCTCCACGATGTGACGCGACTCGTTCTACATGATCATCATTACATAGTAATTATATAAATGAATTGAATGAATAAATATGATATATGTTACACTAATACCATTATGGATATAAGGTATCTATAACCTTACAAGAAGAATAAGAATTTATTCGGCAAAACACGCATAAGAACAAAAGGCAATAAAGACCCGAGTAACAAGTAACAATGAAATATTACTAACAAGAAGCTAAGAATATGACCATATATGATATCATATAAATATGTATGATTCTGGAATAAGTCAATAACATTATTTAAACCATTATACAGGAGCTTCGGACACATACAAAGCAAATCGGACCTAAGGTAAGGGAAATATCACAATCTCATTTTTATCTGAGATTGTTTATTCGTAAGTATTTACTGGGGTGTATTTTATCATCCACATCCATGTTTCATCAATATGTAATATTATTTCCATCCACCTACAATTTTTTAAATCCATTTTTACCCTTCGGTGAGTTTTTAGTAATATGTATGAAAGGAATCTTTTGTCGTTTTTCGTACGAGGTACTTTTTGACTTTTCCGACAAAAGTACGAAGAATGTTTTTTTTAACTTATACGGCATGAATGGATTTTTAAAACATTATTTCCAAGAAGCTTCCTTTACAAGTTTTCAAGTTTATTTTTAATCAACTTCTTTTATTTTAAAGTTGTATGACATGTTATGGAAGGAAAAATGTTTTTGAAGTAGAAAGGATATTTTCCTCAAGAATGGAGTTCAAGTATTTTATCAAAATTATTTTCCATCTAAGACAATAAAAGGGTTCTGTTTTTATCCCTATTATTACATGGATTTGATTATGTTGTGATGGAAATATTTTTATGAATTCCTTTATCTTATATGAACTATTTTATGATGTCATGTTGTTTAAGAATTCCATTTTTATTACATGGGTTACGCTATGATGTATGGTTTATGATTATATGGCACACATAAGAAAGGATTAATTATAAGATGGGTGGGACCTATATCTCCCTCCAATGCATTGGGTAAAGATTTTATATCTCATGAGATAAACATGGCTGGAACGGTAGGTTATACCGGTTCAGTGAAACAGGACTGGAACGAGGGTGACTCGGTTCAGAAAGGGACTTTGTCCACTAAGATAGTCTTGACAATGAGTCATGACTAACAAGGAATGATTTTCCATGATTATGTGTGCATGCCACAAAGTTTCAAGTTTTATGTTATGATTATGGGGATCTCATTTTCACTTCTATGATTTATTCCATGTTAAGATATTATGATCTCTTTTGCAGGTTGTGATTTTCAAAAAGATATGATATGATTTTTATTTCCTTTATTTGCCCTTGCTGAGCATTTGAGCTCACCCTTTTATGTTTTCTTTTCCCCAGGCCAGGAAGATGGATATTAAGTAGAATATGCTAAAAGGGACCCTAGATATGATGAAATAAATGGGAGACACTGTAGAAGATTTATGAACCAGTTGTTTATGTTTCCCAGTTTCTAAAGACACTATACCTATACGGTCCTTTGTGGTTTTGTCATATGTTGTAATAAGTGTGCTTCAATTTTGAAGTATTAACAATGTATGTAAAGTATGGGTCGTTATAGTGTCAGAAGTTCAGCGGAAGGCGACCGTTGGCGGATGAGATAAATAATATGGGGTTATTTAATTAATTATATAAATTATTATACCCCCCATTTGGACTTCAATCATGAAATGAATGGGGATAAGGTTTCTCCTTTCCAAGTGAAGAGAAAACCAATGGGAATGGGGAAAGAGGTGCCATTGTACTTCGTCGTTGATGGTGATCGAGACCGGATCGAGGTACAGTGGCTTCCGGGTGCAGTTTTGGACCCGAAGATTCAACATTTTCTCCATGAGGTAGGTGAGTTTTTGAGTTCTAAGCCACGATCCCCATAAATGTGTTTATTGAAAGTTTTAAATCCCTTTTGTGACTACTAAGGTCCCTGTGATGGTTGATCTGTGCTTAATCGGAGAAAACTAGGGTTTCAGGAGCTTTGTAGGGAATTCCCATTCTGGATTCCCAATCACACAACATGTGATTTCAGGAACACACACCATGTATTCTTCCTGCTGGGGGGAGATAAATTTTTTTGAATTACAGGTCATGTACTCAAAGTACACATCATGCAGTGGAACATGGCCAAGAAACCAAGTACATGGGAAGACACCCCATGTTAGGGGACATGGTCTTGTAGGAGTACACGACTAGACCACTTGTGTACGCGGGTGCGAGCACAGTCAGGTACACATGCACGTATAGAGCACACTTGCTCAGGACATAGTACATAGATGCAGTTAGGAGAACACGAGAATACCTCGGGCTGTCAAGGCACGTCTTGTACTCTTCTTTTTATATATCCACTTGGACAACCATGTCGTGTGCATGAGAGGACATGCCCTGGTTTCTATGAGAGGTCACAAGCCGTGTGACATACATGTTTTGAACCCCTTCTATGAGACTCCCACCCTATGTATCTCCTTTTTTGGGACTCAGATGTGGGGCTGCGAGAAGTGTATCCTGAGTGATTTTCTACGTAGAACACGATGATAACATTTGTTTTAACATTAGATATGCAATATGTGGTTGTAAGAGAGAGACACTTTGTTCAAAAACACTTGGCATGTGGCAGTGATTGGGTTTACCCATAAGAGATATGTTGGGGTTGACACTCCCCTATCAGACCAGGCTGTGAGTCCTCCATACTCTTTACACATGTAGAGTCGATACTCCCTCATACTTCAGAGGGTGCAGATCTTCTATCTATGGAGTGATACTCCCCCATCTTCGAGCTCTGGTAGGGAGCGAGTCCTCTACTGAAGATAGTTATACCTCTAACATGGAGAAAAATAGTTAGGATTAGGCTCTCCACCCTCATTCTAGAGGTTACACAAGATTCTTGGATAGGAGATAGTGGTCCCTCGGTTGTGGAGTGTAGTAGTGAGGATGGGGCCTCTCCACTCTGATTCTTGAGAGTTTGTGTATGTAGATGGACTTCAGATGTTGGACCTTTGGAACTTCTGGTGGACTCATCATTATTATATGGTTAGTGGAGATGAATATCATATTTCTCTCTTCTATTGAGTTTTTTTTGAGAATATCTGATGCTGGGTTTTCTTTACCCTCTTGGTTTATGGGTTGATCATTTTCTTTTTCCCAGCCAGATTGTTTCTATTTTTGTTGCTCAATTTTTAGTTTTTGAGGAACCTATTGGTTATATATATATATATATATATATATTCATCCATGCATAGGATTTGACTACACATGATGTGTCTTATGCAAAAGAAAGACAAATCAGAGGTGATATTGGTGGTCTTGGTTTCAATGGAGCATAGTAGCTCTTGGCGCTGTCTATGTTTGTTGGTCGACCTTGGAGATTATGACCCAAACTCTCTTTAGATTTTCCCATATTTCCAGTCTACGTCAGTCTGAGACCCTATTTCTGATTGGGCATGTATTTTCCCCCTTTATATCTTGTGTGTTTCACAGCTGTAATTTGATGTATTTCTTAGAGGTTGTTTCATGCATGGTTTACTCTCTAAATGCCTCAGTCTTTCGTTATACTTATGAACTATTTCATGGATCTATTTGGATTACCGCGTGCAAGTACTTAGACTAAGGCCTCACATATGTGTTATGTTTACTCATCACTTGTCATTAGCCCCTAGCCTATTGGAGACGGGCTAGGGATGTATTACTCAACTTACTGCTGACTAGTTGGGCCTCGATGAGTCGTGTCATGACAGATCAATTGAATTCAATCAGTGATTGAGTTGCATTGAACTTCCCATGATTTCCTTGCTCTCGTTTTATCTTTTACATATTTAGCTATGCTTGTGTTTTCTGTACATTTACTTAGCACTTCTCTTGTACCGTGAAGAGAAGTACTCTAATACTCCTTTTATTTCTTGTAATTCATTATCCCACATAAAACCATTGAATAGGATTGGTATAGTCTAGATTGAATTTTGTGTAGTTGTTTTTTTTGTAAAATTTGATGGAGAGGACTAAGCTCTACCTGTGAGCTAACTACTTGTTTAATTCAGCTGTGTGTTTTTAATATTTTCTTTATTGTGTTTTCACAAAATTATCTTTAAATGCATCGATTAAAAGTAAATCATTGATAGTTAGCATATATTTGTGATATATATATATATATTATGTATGATATAACTTAAATATTTTCAAAAAATAACAACATTTATTTTAACTAGGTTTTTTATCGTACCTTCGAAAAAGTATTCTAAAATATCAAATTATATATAACTATTTTAATTTGTAATTGAGTTGTTTTCAAATTTAGGGGATTTTAAATTTATAATTTTCAAAACATAATTTTTTTACCATTCCACTCAGAATAACAGAGTCTTAAATAAATCCATGGGTTCTTATGCATTAATGATGAACTTTTCATGAGTAAAATGTTGAATCTTAATAAAAAATTTACCAGATGGTTGATGAAGAATAATGGGATGAACATGATTAAAATCTAATTAGATCAAGTCAAAACTAATTCAAAAATGAGTTGGGTTGGTCCAAAGGTTTGATCTGATACACTAGTTCATAAATTAATGTGACCCATCATTTATAGCCAGAAGGGTGCAGTAGGGGTCATTGATTAATTCAGTGTAATTTTTATCTATCCTATCAAAATGATCCTTCAATTTGGAAAATTTTTATATTTAAGACATTGATATGAATCAATGTTCCATTATTCAAGTTAAGTGATCAGGATTATCAATACAACTATATGTGATTTGATGATTGATAATCATTCGAATAAGATGCAACCCTTGGAATAAGCATGAACCCCCACCTGAAAGGATTAAGGGATTATCAGATCCGGTGAGGATGGTTGGATCTGGTGATGTAGTGAGATAGTGGTATGTAGCAGCGTGTTTTGATCGTCGAGGGCATGTGATAGCGGTGCTTCAGCCTTAGGTGAGGTGGCGGTGCATCCGAATGGAGCAGGCGAGGCGGCATCACGATTTGATGGTCCAGTGAGAAAAAATGGGCATGGGATGATTTCTTTGGATTAGAGGAGATGGACGCAGGGATGGACGAAGGTCGTGATCCACAACACTCTGATTCCGAGGAGGAAAAGCAGTTTCATCCACGACCGATCGAATATGGAGGTAGTGAGATGCAGCAGCTGTGAGCGATGGGCTATGTGTGCAGATAGGGTTAAGAAGGAAAAGGGAGTGGAGACGTGGTATATGGTGAAGGAGGGAAAATTTGATGGTTTGGAGGAGAGGCCCAACAACACTGGTCGGGTAGGTCATAAAAAGAGTGGGTGGGTCATAAAAAGAGAGGTCTCATGATCATGTAGTTTATATATATACACACACACATCAATATATAATATTATTTATTTTTAATATTATATATATATATTGTGAAAAAGATCGAACACTGATTGAAACTATGAAAAAATTCAAAATCAAAAATTTTTGATCAATCGTAGACAAACCACATCGTTGACGAAACATGGAATCGAGTGTTCGTAAAGATGATGACAAATGAAAATATAAAAAAGACAAATAAGAGACAAGGAGAAAACATATAGAAAAAATTTATAATTTCTATTAACATGATGACATGTATATAGGATAAATGAATGTTGTAATCAATGGTCCTTATCTCTCATGTCATATCCAATGGTTGGAATTCCAACAGTTAGAGAAAATGAAAGGCTAACCATATAAAATGTTAGAGTTGTAAAACAAGAGTAATATTTTTTTGGGATCATGACATCCAAATAATAAAAAATATTTCATAACACCCCCTCTTAGATGTCATAATTTTAGGAAATCTTATATAACATTCACTTTTTAAAAACCATGCGGGAAAAAAGTGAAAGTTAAGTAATTGAATTTCATGTTATGTTGTCTCATTAAAAACTCTATTAAGAAAAACTAGTGCGAAAAATAAGATGAAGGGAAAATGAATACAACATTACCAACCCCCCTCATTAAACCATGACAAACTTTTTAGTCTCTGCATCCCAATTTTATAAATCAATTTTGTAGTTGGTAATGCCTTTTGGAATAAATATGCAAGATTATCACAAGTCCTTATTTTCTAGATAACGATTTTATCATTATTTTAAATTCTGGTGAGATGTATTTTGTTTTATAACCTTTGATATACTCACCTTTCAATTGTGCTATATAAACAACATTAAATTCATATAATATAGCAAGAATATCATTTTATAATCCATAATTATTTCATATATGATGAATAACTGATCCCATCTAAACACATTCTCGACTTACTTCAAAAACCACATTCAACTCAACATGATTAGAGAAAGTCACATAAATGGTTTGTTTTGTAGAATGCCATGAAATGTCAGTATCACCATACGTTAATAAATATATAGGTTGAGATCTAACTTTATATTGATTAGATAAATATATAACATCGACATAACAAAAAATTTTGAGCTCTAAATTTTCGAATAAGTAATCATTTATACCCTTTAATTTTCAATGAGTAGGGAAGAACATTACTTTACATTAAATTTATCATAATAAGATCTATTATTATTTGACAACCAATGCACAAATACATGTATATGCTTTAAAGATAAATAAATTGTGCATTCATATTTAATCCTTCCAAGACAAATAAGTTCTTCAATATCCCCTCATGTATGAAATATATCACTCTTGGAAGCAAGATATTTAATTGTTAAGGGTATTTTCATGTATATATAAAATTATTTCAAAAATTTAATATTTCATCTTCTGGAAGATTAATTAAAAATACAAGGATGTTCTTTATAATTTTATCATTGAACATTCGATTGATTTTTTAAACTTTTCATGAGTTTTGATGTTATCCAAAACATATGAATAAATAAAAAAACATTGATTTATACAGACCATGTGATGATAAAATCAATTTTATATTCTTCATTATATGAATATATCTTAAGATGGATGAAATACATCTTATTTAGTTAATCCCATATAGTTATTTACTATATTAGGTGAAACTTTTATAATTTTTAATACGCTTCGATCATTTTAAACCCTTCAAGGATTCATAGATGTTATAATCAATGATACCATATAGATAAACAATGAAAACATCAATTGAACATAATCCAAATATAAATATCCAAATTTATAAGAAAGAAAATTTCTTATAATAATCTCATATATATTCAATAATCTTAACAGTTTCGAAAACTCTTCCAAAAATTCACAATTTGAACATGGAATATATTGCTTTAATAATTATTTTGGCCAATTATTTTGATGTTGACATCTTTCAAAATTCACTGTCATCGATGAGTTTTGAAGGAATTCAAAAATTTAAATATATCATTAACAACATTTAATGAAATCTTATAATTTATTTGGTACTAATGTCACTTTAGGGACAATATTTAAAAAATACATGTTTCACACTGTGTGGAATGGAAGGAACAAGGATGTTCACAATAGGGAATGTTTCAATGTTGACCTCTTCATGGAGTTAATATATGCTGTAGTGCAAGCTTCCAATAGCATGGATTCAGAGAAATACAACAAATCTGTGCATGAAATCATGATCCTTCAATGCCTGAATATTGCTGGTAACTTCCCTCCCCCTCACGACACATTGGAAATTCTCTGTACACACCCTTTTGTTGAATGGATAAAGTGTAACACTGATGGGGCTTCTAGGGGTAACCCAGGTCCCTTTGGATTTGGTGTGATTTTTAGAAACCAGGATGGAAATGTTGTGGAATGCATGTATGGCCCTTTTGGCATTGCCACTACACTAGAAGTGAAGATGACATGCCTTATCATGGAAATTGATCTTTCCTATCAAAGAGACTGGAATTGTATCTAGTTTGAATGTGATTCCTCTACTCTTTTGTAAGCCATCTGAGTGGGTCAGATTCACTTAGCATGGAATATGACTGTAAAATGTGTAAAATGTACTGAAAGGATTTCTTGTATGAACTACTTCATCACTCACACCTTCTGAGAAGCTAATTAGGTTGCTGATGGGCTTGAAAACAAAGGGGTCATTTCCCAATAATGTCTTCACTTTCCTACTTTTCCTAATGACATGGTTTCTATTTTTCTTCGGGATAAATGTAATATTTCTTCAATTAGCCTCTTGTAATTTTCCTTTAAATTACTCCAAGAACATCATTGCTCACTTTTATAAAAAAAACTATGAATTTGTATAATCAGTTTGACCAGACTTATGGTATTTATAGTTAGACTATTTATTTTCCACACTTTACAATTGAATTATTCATATATGTGTTGTGGGCATCTTATCAATGGTTCCACTGGACCATTTTATATATGGTATATGATTCTAAATATCTATATTATTCACCATGAACAACATGATATGTATAGTCACCAACAAATATTAATTCATGTGACCATTTAATATATACATTTTGATATAATATTTAAACGGATTCACATGGTAGGTGGGTGGACCCATACATATTACATAATTAATACTAAATATAAATATTGAAAATTTACTTCCAATATAGATGATGATGATATAAATAATTTACCTTTATAATAGGCTACCCATGGTAAATCATCATACACGAGACATTCATAATAACATAATGATAATGAATAACTCTCTTATAAGTGATAATTTCATAATCATGCATTTATTAAATAAATTCATCATTCTTTCCCAGATAGATCTCTACCATTTTATCAATTAATTGACACTCATGTATACTTGTATCAATATTTTTCATTATAACTGATCTTGGATGTCCTAAATAATCATGTCATGTATTTAATGTAACAGGATCAATAAAATTTTGGTTTTCCATAATTGATTCAATTATACATAACAAATTCTTTAGAATCAATTTTTATATTTTATGAATTCTTGTTATATATAGTGGAATTTGACACATCCTTTATCAAATGTCTCTATAATATATTATTTTTAAAAAATATCATTAATGATAAATTTATTTCATTGAGACTTTAAATATAAAAACATATTATTTATTAAAAATTTTGTACCATCGGGTAGGAATATATAATCTCTTTTAAAGCCTTTGATTAATTTTCACTAATAGAATATGTGCTTACATGAGCATATACTAACGCTTCAAAAGTTATGATTAACAATAAACATATATAATTTATTTTAAATCATTTAATTAAATTAATATTTATAAAACATTTTATTCAATATTGACATATATAAGATCTTAAAGATCTTCCATTGTACATATTTAACACATTCATGGTATACAATGAAAATTTAAATACACAAAATTTTCATTATAATTTCCACTTATGGTGGATGATCATAAATTAATGAATTCATAATATAGTCACAATGATTTAGGCCCATAACCTAGTGAATAAGGTATGTTTTGAAATATCACATCAAAATGTTTTAAAATATATCTACTACGGAGAAAAGCCCCACTATTTTTTAAGGAAGATAAATATGGTGCAAGATATAATGTGGAATAATTTTATAGATTCACACCACACACCCGATTATGATCATAATTTATAATTCATAAAAAATATAATAAAATTCACTTCAATAAATGAAGAATAAATCATTTGATCCAATTCTACAACTTCCAAATATTCATGATAACATTTCATGTACGATTGGCACAAATAATATCAAATATTTCATGAATAATTTCATTTTCTTCAAGAAATGAAATAAAAGATATTAAAATTACATTCACACCCGGGAATGAATTAATTCATTGGATATCATGATTCATGAATGATAATTCATTATTTATCAATAATGACCATCTACATAAAAATACAAATTTTATTTATTATGATAATCATTGTCTAACCACTTTATGTGGTAAAATTATTTTTATAAAATAAATTGGAATAAAAAAGTTATCTAACTATATCATATCTTATATGAACTATAAGAAGAATAATATCCACTCTAGGGAACACTACATGAAATTCAAATAAATATTTTCATCCACTTTGGGGGATAAATATCAAAAAATTATATTTATGTTTATCTTCATAAACACTTAATTTCTCTAAAATATTTTATAAGAAATAAAATGAAAGAGAAAAGAAATAAAATAAGACAATATTTATTAAAAATAAAAAAATAAGTATCATCTCCATCATGAACATTTATACATCATAATAAAGTTTTAATCCTATAAGATGTTCAAAGAAATTAGAGATCTCAAATATCATGTTCCATGACATGATTTGTGAAGTTCACTTTGGCACTTTGGTGTAAAATAGGTATGCAGTGTTCATCATTCGAACACTTCCTATGGAATCATTTCTAATTTTTCATTTTATGAATGATATTTTTATCAATATGGACCATGTCAGTAATTAAAATAATTTCAATAATAACCAATCACAGTCACTTTAGAGAATGGAGTGGAATTTGACAGTCATGAGTCACCACATCTCTTCCATAGATTATTGTTTTTCCCATAACAAAAGATTAAGAAAATAATTAATATATTTTTTCAATTCAATAAAGAGAAATAAAAATAAATATAAAAATATATGATATAGAAAATAAGGCTCATTGTAACATCACCGACCTGATGCTCCATCAAGTGACCGAGCCGGTTGACTACGTGACCTCAAGCGTGCCTCCTCGTACGCCAGAGGTTGCCTATTAGCAGTGGGGGTGTATAGAAAATAGAAGAGAGACTATACCCCATGATACATAGTTACAATAAAGTAGAAATAAATAAATATTAGAGTAACAAAAATAGAAAAAATAGTACAACATACAATAGGATGATAATAGATGAACCAAAAAAACCAAATAATAATGAACCATGTAGATGAATGTAACTAAATGACATGAAAAAATCCATACTTATAAAACACTAAGAAGACTCAAATAAAGACTCCAAATACCCCAGTCTTGAATCCCATATCAGCCCCGTCTCCAAGCTCTAACCCATCCAGCAAACTACAAATCAATAATTGGGTGCCTTGCCCTTGTTTAAACCTGCATCCATGAAACCTGTCTGGGTACCAAAAGAGGGACCGTTCGGGGTGTGAGTACAACTTAGTAGGTCCACACCACCATGTATTAACAAATATAGTCTAAGAAATATAGTTCAAGAAATAAAGTGATAATCAGGGTATTAATTTATTCAATTAATACTGCACATGAAATAAACCAACGAAACCTCATGTTTTGGGGTGACACCTGGGGCCAGTCCAACCTGCTTTGATGCCATGCCGAATATCTTTGTCCAGGGAAGGATACTATTGCTTTAGGATGGATCACTTAATCAGTGGTAGATCCTCCCATCAAGGATGAATTGCACAATACATCAAATTAAAAAAATGATCTCTTCTCACAGGCTATCTAGAATCTCACCCTTCGACATCCAAAGACTATGCATATAATCCTCGTATATCCGATATAATCATATAATCCACCGTCAGGCATCTATTACGAGTGAGCCTATCCCACATGTGGTATGAAATCATGCACCTAGTCCTCAGGTGTCAACATAATACTATGTCGTATTAGGATAACCGCAACATGCCTCAAATCATCCCACCATCAGGAATCAATCATATAAGTGTCACATAAATACAAAAGCTATGAAAGTAAAATAATAAGGCCAATAACACACATAATAGATATATCATTATAAGACATAATGATAAATTTATCAATTTATCATTTATCGAAACAAATATATTTCATTAATTGAAGTTCCTAATTATCATCATAATTATATCAAACCTGTTTCACCATGATCTTATCTCTAAGTTTATTAGCATGCCAATTAATCAATTTTATCCAGGGTGATGATATCTCAAGCAAACAATATAAAAATTTATTATGAAAATTACAAAATTTAGCTATAAATCAATCAAATTTTCTAATTTCTCACAAGGATCTAATGTCAAGCTGACCAAGTATCAACAAGGCTCATGGTTAGAACACTATTTGCATGACCACAAGTCTCAGTCTCCATGCCTTGGAGTCAAAAGAATTCGATTGATGGTATAATAGAAAATAATTATTAATCAATAAGGATTATTCAATTAATTAGGTCATGTGTATGATGTGTCGACATGGTCACACATACTTCATAGACCCTAGACAATTAAATCAGACAAAAGGGATAAGTTTTAAACCACCCACCTTTATTCCATGATCAAAGAAACATCCTCAATGAGGAATTCGAATGAAAAAATGAAGGTGAATGAGATCAAAAAGAAAACCTATATCACACAAACATCAAGATCAATATCCCGATTCAACAACTAAAAAGATATCACACCACTATAAACGTAAGATTATAGAAGGAAGGATAAAACCAAAGAGAAAGAAATCATTAGAGATCAAACACTAGACCAAGATATATGTAAGGGAAGAAATCATCCATGAATCTCATTGAGTCACCCTAAGGTTTGAATGAGAAGGATACACTATGAAGTGAAAATAAATCATATGTGTAATGTGGATAAAATCACTGATCCAGAAAAGTTCATGATGTGAACCCCTTTCACGTCATGAATTTCATGACTAATGAGAGACATTAAAATATTAATCACCTTGAATTTAATTAACATTAATAAACCATTTTAACAATGTGAACCAATTTCACGATGCATAAAATTTTCATGGTCTGAACTAGTTCATGGAATCTTCCTAGAAACTAGTTCACATTGTGTAATCTGTTCATGATGTGAAGTGTACTTTAGAAATATCACAACCCATATTCTGTTAAAAAACCCAAACCATTTTCAAAGATTTCAAAACCCATGGAGAACCCTTAAAATACTTTGACACATTTATACCCATACATTATTAATTCAAATAAATATATATCCCTAAAATTTAGGTCATTTTCCGAAAAAAGGATCTCCATTCCCAAAATAAACTTGACCGCCAAGGTTTAAAAGAAGAAAAACCCAACCAAAATAGGCTTAAACAAAAACTCAAAGATCAACATACCTGAAAAAATATGATATGTTACTAGCACCTCACCATATAGTAGCTTGTTCCTGAGATGCTCTAAGAATCATAATGGGGGCTTAGTGAACAAGTCTGGTCACTATGATCACATATCAGATTCCCTCTCCCAGGTGTCCTCTTGAACACGCCCATACTACCACTGTACTCACATTAGAGGTATAGTATTTCCCTAGAGATACTTATCACTATGTTCCACAATCCATATCAAATGATCCTCAAAGGACACATATACACCAATCTCGATGTCATCAACATCTATCACATGGTAAGG
Source organism: Viscum album (assembly GCA_963277665.1). Lineage (NCBI taxonomy): Eukaryota > Viridiplantae > Streptophyta > Magnoliopsida > Santalales > Viscaceae > Viscum > Viscum album. The sequence continues at coordinate 1,952,672,378 of OY728165.1, forward strand.
GTTGGGATGATATCTCTGAAGTTGTGATGCATAAAATAAATTATGTATAGAACTATATCAACGAGGAAGGGCCAATTGATACACCACTAGATAGACCCTCCTCACTATCTCAAATAGAACAACAAACCAGGGTGCAAGATTTGCCTGTTTTCTGATACAAAACTTCCCCAACCTAGGTGACAGCTAAAGGAAAACACGATGAACAACCTCAAACTTCATTGGTCATATCTGATGGTCAGTGTATGATTTTCTTCTTCTTTGTGTGGTCAGAAAATAATTTTTGATCAAATGAACCTGGTTAGTTGTCTCCTATATGAGATTAGACCCAAAAAACACTGAATCACCGACCTCTATCTAGCGAAGAGATGATCTGCACAACCTTATGTACAAGTTCTAGAAATTTTACATCTGAATCGATGTTAAGAAGATGTTATTATAGGTGAACTACATGATTGAAAAAATATTCTCTCATAAACCACCAAAATCCAAAACACCAAATTTTAACATATCCTTATAATCTAAATCATCCTTTAAGATTGGCTGTTAGTCTGAGGATAATAGGTTGTACTTAAAAGAACTAGTAATCCCAGAGCCTTCTGAAGACCCTACCTGAACTGATACATGAAACACGGATTTTTATTAGAAATGATACTCCTTGGTACACCATGTAGTTGAACTATTTCCCATACATAAAGACTACATTGATCATTAATGGCGAAGGTCTCCCTGAAAGGAAAAAAAGCAGGATACCTTCATCAGTCGATCCAAAATCACCCATACTACATCATTATTACAAGGTGTCCTTGATAATATTGTAACGAAACCCATAGGGATATCATCCCACTTCCATTCTAGAATGAGTAGTAGTAGTAATAACTTATATGGCCTTTGGTGCTCGACTTTCACCCACCGACAAGTGAAGTATCTCGCTACAAATCCTGCTACCTTCTTTTTCATTCATGACCACCATTACTATCTATAGAGATCACAATAAATATTTTTTAGCCTTGAGTGTACAGTCCATCTAGAAGAGTGAAACTCTAACATCTGATCCTTGTGAAAGCCTATAGTAACCCATACTCAAACATAGATAAGAAGAACATCACCACTACAGAAAGACCATCCTGGTGGTGAATCCCCACCATATATGTTGTTCCTTAGAGCTAATCCCTTTAGATTAGATAACTGTTGATAAGTGCATTTATTGTATACATTTTTGATAATAAAATGCATTGATTTTTATTATTTTTATTATTATGGAATACCTATGAACCTAATGTTTTCATCATATTTGTTAGGATGCTATAAGTTATGAAAGATATGAAAAAGGAGTGGAAATAATCATGATATCCACTTAAAAGAAGGGTTTTCACAAAGATGAATGATAATGTAGCACTTTGAGGACACATAACTAAAGAACAAGGAGAAAAAGGATTCTAAAGAAGAAAAATAACTTTACACATCATGTAATCATTACACATTGTGAACTGGTGAAAGTCATGAAAGTATTACAAGTCATGAAGTGGAGAAAAGAATCTCAGAGTGAAGTTGATATGTGTCACAACATGACACATATGTGTCAGACCGTGAAAATTGTGATGTATGCCTAGAAAAATTCATGTTGTGAATTTGGTACACGTTAGGAATGATTTACATGTAGTGTCATCACTACATGACATGTAAAAGGTTAGGATAGGACAAAATAGCCAGATTCAACTTATCTTCAATATTTACCTATTTTAAGAACTATGACCACCTATGACCACTTTTTGATGCATCATAAATTCTATTAAATGCTTAATGATCCCATCTAGAGTCTATAAAAAGAGAGATAGGCTACCGCTATCCCAGATATCCTAGAGACCAATGCTTGGAGCGAGAAATTGTGCTATGCAGGGTTGTCACAAGTTCATCTCCATTTTCTCACTATGCATTATTTTTCTTTCCTTACATATTATTATCTCGTCTATAGGATGAGGGGGGTAAACCAACCTTGTGATGGAGTTCTGTAATAGAAGGGGAAGATGTCATTATATTGATTTATTTTTCATTATTCATGTATTTTTTATTTCTATAGTTTTTAATCGATTCATAATATCTTTTTTTACTTTTATCATAACCATTTGTATTTAAATCTGAAAGGAACTTTAAAATTGAGAAATTGATTACCCTAAAGGAGGAATAACTATTTTCAAATTTAGGTGAATTAGGTTTAAATATGGTATTGATACAAACTTGATTCGGTGCAACCCATTAAGTTTAAATATGGTATTGAGACAAACTTGATTCGGTGTAACCCAAAATTACCGGACCAATGGAAATAGGGTATTTCCACATCAAGGAAGGGATACCATTACCATTGGATATCCATCATCTCAACTCTAACACCAAAACATGGATCAAATTATTTTGAAAAAACCAATTACACCCAAACCACGAGACAAAAAAACTCAGGAATGCTTTCAAATATGATTTCAAACCAAATAATCAACCTGCTTTTTCTTCACTCTGCTTTCTTCAAATTAATCAACCTCATATATTCTTCACCATATTTTTTAAAATAAATCAAATAAAATATAATCTTTTTGAAAATATATTTAAACTAATTTAGCATCTCTATGGGTTTAACCTCAAACTTTTCTAATACTACATTTTAATTAATTGAGCAGTATAGTTTTAGTTTTTATAAATTTTTTATTTTGATTAGACCAATAGAGAAATAACAAAACCCTTTAGTCCTGTCAAAACTGGCACCATTTTCAGGGAAGGTTACACACTAGTTTTTAGGTTTATTTAATTTCTAATTTACTTTTATTGATTTATTTCAATTTATTTGTTTACATTGGGTTTTTTTCATGTTGTGGACTTCATATTTTCAATTTTTAAATGCATGACCACAACACATGAGAGAAAAGAAAAGAGGTTTTTAACATCAATTCTGAACTGGAGAAAAACTTAAGAAAGAACAAGGAATATACGATCATGGTCAGTGTAGTGAAACATCTAGCTATTGGAGGAATTATTCAAAGAGATATAGGGATATGGATTCTCATAGACTATAGGAAGCCATGAAGCATAAGATTGAAACTGAGCATCATAGCACCTCTGGTGGATATAAACCAATTTAAAATCAAACCAATGATCATCTAGATAATCTCAAATAGTGTGAACTTCACTTTAATACCACATGAAGATCTAAATATGCATATAGGAAGCTTTCTCAAGATCTAAAACACATTCCAATTTCAGAATGTTTCAAGTGATGTGGTAAGGATTCATCTCTTTCAATTTACATTATGATAGCGATCTAGAGAGTGGATTTAAAGCATTACAGTGCATTCCATCATGACATGGGATGAGCTGACGCAAAAATTTCTCACTAAAATCTTCCCACATTACAAATAAATGGATATATAGATAAATATTATAAGATTATATCAATTTGATGATGAATATCTATATTTTTTCCAGAAAAAATATAAATATATGACTTGAAAATGCACCTATCATGGTATAAAGCTATGGATTCCAATCCCAAATTTCAATAAGGGGTTTTCGTAGAGAAATAAGTAAATTATTGACACTGTAACTAGAGGATTATTGATGAAGAAGTCACCTAAAGAGAGTTAAATATTATTGTATGAAATTAAGAGAAGTAGTTTATAGTGGAAAAGATAAGGGATGAAACAAAAAAGAGTTCACAGAATCAACAAAAATGACTGGACGGAGACATAACTAGAACCATTAACCAATAATATGGACATTATGATGGGTTAAAAAAACCTCCAAGGTACGTATATAGAAGATGAAAATTTTGCTGATTACAATCATGGTAATAAGTTTTATGGTTGGTAGCCTCAACGACAATAATGATAAGTATATCAAAAAAGGCCACAAGTGTACCAATAAAAAGCACTTCAAGGGACCAAACTGACGATCCAAATCCATATTTTGGAAGATACACAAGCTACATTCATGACCACAATTGGGGATGTACTCAAGGGACTAAAAGAAGATTCAACTAACCAAAATGCTGCATTGCAGAATCTGGAGCATCAAGTTGGCCAAATTTTTGAAAAGATCAGAGAGAGACCCAGAGGAGCACTGTTAGGATTCCCAAAAGTACACTCAAATGAATATTTAAAAATTTTACTACTTAAAAGTGGGAAGTAAACACAAGGAAGTGGTATAGAATTTAATGTACAATAACTAATGGATGAAAGTGAAGAAGAAGTTGAAAATAACATGGAACAAGTAGTTAAAGAAGATAAAAAAGAATCACCTCAGTACAATCCAAGACTAACTTTTCTAGAATTAATGGTTCAAGTAAAGAATAATGTGCAGAAAGGAAATTTTTTGGAACACTTTAAAAAATTATATATTAATATACCTTTTGTAGAAGATCTTGTGAACATGCCAGTATATGTGAAATTCATGAAAGAGATAGTAACCAAAAATAAGGATATGGAAGAGATTGGTACCATTACACTCACATGGGAGTGCTTGAAGGTAGTATCAAGTTACCTACTTAAAAATAAACTTGATTTAGGTATATTTTTAATTCCCATATTTATCGAAGCTAAAAAATGTGTAAATGATTTGTGTGACTTAGGTGAAAATACCAATATCATGCCGTAAACAATATTCAAGAATTTGGGACTAGAAGGCTTGAAACACACAAGAGTTTCACTTCAGTTAGTATAATCAATAGTGAAATACCCATGATGAGTCATCGATGACTTCTTAATCAAAGTTTACAAGTTTATATTTCCCATTTACTTCTTAGTGTTGGATATAGAATAGGAGTGAAATATACTCATTCTTGGGAGACCATTTTTAGCCACTGGGTATGTAATGATCGATGAAAAAAGTGGAGAACTTTGTTTGAGATTTGTATGTAATCAAGTAAGTTTAAAAATCCACCAGGCAGTGAATAAATTCGATGTGCAAGAGGACAATGAGTTTGGAGAAGGCAATACACCCAAATTTGAGGGTGTATTTGAAAGTAAATATGTTCATGAGTTAACTGATATTGTGCAAGAGAATTATAAACTGAAGAATAAAGAGAACGTGAGGACCAAGATTGTGGACAACAGAGAAGTGATTGAATCCACCACATTTGAGAAAGTACAATAGGTATGGATGGTACATGACCTTCAATTTAGTTCATCAGGATTGAGGAAGAAATGGTGGGTTGGTCTACTGGATATTAAATAAGTACTACCATCCGAGAGAGTTAAGGTATTTAGAGAGTAAGGATAGGGGTACACCTACGTCAATAGGCCACAAATGAGACCTTTTATAGACCCCGACTAGGTACAAAATTTTCAATCATCTGTCACGTGACCTAAAACTAAAGGAGGTAAAGTTGATCTAATGAAACTAAAAAAACTGTTTCTGGGAGGAAACCCATGTTTTGTGTATTTTTCTTTATTTGGATTTTTGGAATGCATTATCTCACTTCAAATATTTAAAAATTCATTGATAATGGAATATTATTTCACTTGTTCATGTTTTAATTATAGGACCATCAAGACCCAAGCTAGCAGTAAGTAGCAAGAAACATAAGAAGAGGCTGCAGTACAATTACACATCTTGTAATCAGTACACATCATGAATTTGTAGCAAACAGAACCTATGAAACTATGTTTTTAGAACTAATTACAAGGGGAGTAAACATTTCTGGGTTTTATACTATATTCACCACTTTTAAAATTTTTAGAGAATTAACTTCCAATTGTATGCCCACAATTAATTATTGCTTTACTCAACTAAACTAGGAGACATAAACTTATTAGGAAAATTATCATGCCATGAATTTAAATTTATTTATCAATACATTTGAATAAGAATAACAGGGAAAAGAATTGGTGGGGTAAGTATGTGGATTGTAATTATGAAATATCATTATTTGAGGAGAATGTTAATCATTGTAAATGAAATTTTCTAAGATATGACCATGCTTTGTTTTTTTTATATTGTAATTAATTGTTTTAATTATTTTTATGAATTTCCATGAGTGATTGTTCCAACCATTCTTCTATTCTCAAGACATCCTCTGAGCCAATATTTTCCAATCATTCTATAGCATATTTCTTGTGAAACTCAGACATATTCTATTCTAGAACATATTTTTCATCTGATCAAAGCTATGGATGAATAGAATAACTTTTAATATGACTGAGGAATATTTTTTAGCCATTATCTTAAGACCCAACTTAAATTAAACCATTTTTAAAACAATATAATCCATGAAAATCCTTTCTTGGGAAGGTCTATGTTACATGAACATATTTTCTTTTCCCACCTTTCTCTAATCATTTTTCATTATTATCAAAAATAAGAGTGAAGGGAGATGGAAAAAGGTGGAAGGGATGCATATTTTGTAATGAATAAGTGTGTGTGTGTGTGGGGGGGGGGGGTAATTTCATGAGATTTGGGGAAGGCACATTCATTGTATTTATTTTACACCCGATTAAAAAACTATTTTGGGTTGCATTTAGAGAAATTCAAAAATTAAAATTATTTAATCGGTGATCTTGTTATAACTATTAAAAATAGTGTCATGAGTAGATCATTTGGGGTTGGGTTGTGGCTATGAGATTTTCCCCCAGCACAACTTTAGAAAAAGATAAAATAAAATAAAAAAATAAAAATAAAAAATAAAATAAAAGAGGGTGTTTCATTTATTGCATTTCATCTATTTATAATCCTACTCTAAGATAATGGGGGAAAATGATACTTTAATTGAGATATTTTTGATTATCATGCAAATTAATTTAGAGAAAAACCTCCTTTTTGAGCCTTCCTTGATTTACATCATTCACCTACCTACTCTCTGCCTCAGAATTGTTTGATCTTAAATGGTGAATCCCTCACAATTATTTATGATTTCGTATTTATGTGGTAAAGATTATAGATACCTCATAAGCTTATTTTAAGTGACATGTTTTTAAGGTATGTGAATCACTCTATTAATATGTACCTAGATGATGAGCATACAAATTCACATGATGTAAATTACAAATGGTATTCATATTAATAATGTCTTAAAAAATCAAAATGAATCATTGAAACGACTTGGCTATTTCAAAAGAGGAAAATTAAAATACATGGTTGATTTGTATTCTTCAAAAAATGAGGCATTGATAAATTTTCTATGTGTGATGCTCTAAAATTTAACTTTCCATATGGTCAATTATTTTTGTTGACATTTAATTTAAAGCATGGTAGAGTGAGCATCCATTGTAGTCTATTGAGATTCCATCTTTGAGAAAAAGTATGAATTCAAGTGTGGGGGAGTTTGATAAGTACATTTATTGTATACATTTTTTATAATAAAGTACATTAATTCTAATGATTTTTATTTTTAAGGCATACCTGTGCACCTATTTTTTTTTTCATATTTGTTAGGATGCTATAAGTGATGGAATATGAGAAAAAGGAGTTGAAAAAAGTCATTATATCCACTTAAAAGAAGTTTTTATAGAAATAAGGATGATCATGGAGCACTTCCAAGGAACATAACTAAAGAACAGAGAAAAAATAAGGCTTTTGGTGTAGAAAATAGACTTTACACATTTTGTAATCATTACATGTTGTGAACTGGTGCAAGTCGTGAAAGTATTACAAGTCATGAAGTAGATAAAATAATCTTGAAGTGAAGTTGACATGTGTCACGGCATGACACATATGTGTCACACTGTAACACTTGTTATGTATGTACAAAAATACATGATTCATGAATTTGGTACAATTGGAGCCAGATTTACATGTGGTGTTTGAAAGGTGCTGTCATCGGTGCTTTCAAATGATGATCGGTTTTGGGTTACTTAGATGCAGCAGAGTGGCTGACAAAGGTCATCTCTCAAGGAAGAAGCAAATTAAAACAACTTATTAAAGGTATTATAAAAATAAAAAAATAGAATAAAAATTATACTTTAAAGGATTGGGGGGGGGGTTTATCATTTATAAAACTAGAAGAAGTTTTCTGGATGAAGATTTCATTATTTTATTTTATTTTTGAAATGAAGTTCGATTAAAAAGACACAACAAGAAGATGTTTTTTAGACAATATTTAAAACGTGTAATCAATATAAATCTATCTAGTTAGTAAATTATTTTTCATTATCATTTATATTAACATTAACTTAATTATTATCCTCTAATTTGTTAATCCTTGAACCCTACGGAAGTTAACTTAACCACAAAGATGAAATTACTTAAACCCTAGGCTAGCTTCGGAACATGAAATAACAACACCCTACTTTGATTGATGTTATTAGGTTAGATTATGGTCATTGGTTAATTATAGCACATATAAACTCTGTAAATGAGGATTAATTGAGTTTAGAGATTATATTTGAACTCTACAAATTTATCCCATGTGGTCTTTTATTACCGATTAAGATCGCACTCTCACAATTTACACAACTTCTGACCTCGCGTGTTTTTGTGTCAATTGTTCAATTGCTTGACTAGTTTAATTTAAATTAAAAAATAAATTAATAGATTATATTAAGTGAATTATATTATCTCATTTATTCAAAATAAATGAATGAATAATGTTAGAGGTAGATAGGTTTCTAAAAATAACTACTCTTCCATGGGCGGTGTAGTCATCGTAGAATCGTTTTGCATGTGGAAAGGTTTAGAAAGGGTAGAACCCAATCACGTTTCTACTCTTGATTCTAGAACAATTAGAAAGATTAAGTGTAGAAGAAATTTGAACAAAACAGAATATAAGATAAGAAATAAATGAATAACAAGGATGTTTATTAAACAAACAAAAGCATTACAACACGAAGAAGAAGAAGGCTTCGTCGAAGGGATTCTTGCTTCAAGAGCTAACCTTATTGAAATGGTTGGATAATTGGAGTGGATACACTTCTCTTCTTAACTAAACTTCCCAATTCACGTAAAAACCCCTCAAAATGATAAAAACACTAATTTATAGAGTGGATGGGAGACTAGGTTTAAAGAGGGTTCAAGTGTGAATGGGGAATCTCAGCCCAATATTTTAAGATAACTTTCACCACCAACTTGACCTTAAACGCACATTAAATAGATGTTCTTCAAGAATATTTATTTGTTCACAATTGTTTTGGAGAGATCCTCTCAAAATTTGGTCCCAATCCAAGCTCAGATGAAGTAGTTATACCCAAATACAGAACTAATGTCCAATCTTGCGGGTCCAGACCATCTTTGCCTTCATGGTCCATTTAGTCCAAAGAAATGAAATATTTAGATTTAATGCACTGAAAAAAAGTTGTAGAAAATTAATTTAGGAACATGGTTACAAAATATTAAGTTCAAATAAGTCATATTAAAATATCTATGTGCGAAATACTACAGTGCATTTTAAAAGGATAAAACTGGAATTTTCATCAAATTTTCAAATGAATGATCTAATCCCAAATATTTCATAAATGAACATATTTAGGAAAATGTGAGGAAATTATGTCATTTATTATCAACAAAATATTCAACAAAATTTTGTTTTATCAACTCCCCCACACTTACCCTTTTGCACTCCTGGGCAAAACCTCATATCAAGTAAACATCAATATCAAATCAAAACAAATTTTAAAACAAATATCCTTAAGATAAAAAATTCCAAACCAAGAAAAAAAAGATATCATGCCTCATAAAAACCATTATTTCAAGTTATCCATTTATATAATTCAATATATTTCCACTTCATTTATCCTCCAATGCACAAAACAGTTTCCTCACTTGAATTTTCTCTTATCACACAAATGTAAATTTTTAGCAATGTCTTTCTCATCCAAACTCATACAAGGGTCAGCATAGGCTTGATAAATTCATACATATCCACCTGATGTGAGTCAAGGAAATATGTTTATCATGAGGAATTTTCAGGGTTGTTCTGTGCCTTTCAGTTGGTAGGATTAAGATGTGAAAAATTCTGAGGCTGAATGAGGGGGGCTTGACTCTTTTTGAAGAAAAATTGCATTAATCTAATTTTCACTTTAATATGGTCTCATAATCAATCCCCATAGCATTGATTCATGTTCATAATCATGAGAAATAAAGGAATGTGAACACCATTCAACATTTCAACAGTAAAAATGTCAATCTTCTCAAACATTATTTTTCTTGAAAGCTCTAGATAGACACACCTTTCTCTCTCTATTAGAAGCTCTAGAAAGGAACAACTTCACTTATCATGAAAGCTCCAGAAAAGGAACAACTTTCAATATGATGATTTTATTCAGTAGCAAACACATCTCTTCAGAATTTAATTTTCCACCCAAATTATCATAGAATGTGGTAGCACCACACAAGACAGCTTCCCCCGCACTTAAGTTCAACTAGATTATTCAATTCCAATTTGAGAGTTGGTTGGATAGGGAAAATTGGCTTGTAATATGGAAAAACTAACAGGGTATTCATGGATTCTAAGGGCTACAAGGATTAAATGTTCAAGGTGGGAGATTACAAAAAAGGATACTTTGATATAGGGGCTTTAATACCAAACAAATGCCTCAATCATTTAAACATAAGTACCTCGAACCCTCAAGTTTTGACAAGAATTAATCAAATTCTGGTTAAATCAGGCATGGTTTGGTTCTCTCAAGAAATGATTTAAATATAAAGAATATGAAAATAATGGTTCATAAGCCTCATATAAAAGTGATTTCAAATATAAATATAGTGAGATGTGTCATGGGATTCAAAATTTAGAGTACTTTTCATGAAATTAATAAATATTTGAACTTGAAACAAAGTTTTTTTTAGCATTCATTTAAGCTCAGTTTCAAGGGAAAAATTGAATCACTTATGGATATGGATTTAAAAATGGTGATGAGAATCATTTCAGCTCAAAAGTTTCAAAAACACACAAAAAAATTGAAAAATAAACACACAAAATTTGAAAAACACACAATTTTTTTTGTTTTGTTTTTTTTAAACAGGAAAAAAAGTGAAATTACTAAACTAAAAGGTTACCTCCCCCACAATTAAAATATTAAATTGTCATCAATGTGAAACCATGAGATGATATATTCACATGAAATGCATAATTTTAAATAGTAAAAATAATATAAAAGTGAATGGGTTAGGAACAGCCTGTTGTGATCAAGTGATGATGGGGTAATGCAATGTGATGAAATACACTGCATCAGTAGGAAGTCCCTCAATTTATCTCTTCAAACATTTCCCATTGACTTTAAATCTCCTTTTAGTGTCCTCTTGTGTGATCTCCACTGCACTATAAGGAAAAAATAGTCACAACATAAGAACCTAACCATCTGGAACACAACATACTAGACACCAGCTTTAGTTGTGAACTATAGAGCAAGACTTTCTATCAAACTTGAAATTATCTTTTATGAATAATTTTGTCATGATATTATCTTGATATTTACTTATAGATCCTTGAGTTCTCATATGATGATAATCGAATCTCCTCAAGCTCTTGAATTTGCAGCTTCCTTTGGATTCCAGCTTGGGCCAAATCCATATTGCATTTCTTTATAGCCCAATAAGCCGGATGCTCAACTTCCATAGGGAGATGAAACGCTTTCCCAAAAACAATCCAAAATGGGGACATACCAATGGGTGTCTTTTATGCTATGCTGTAAGCCCATAATACATCATCCAAGCGATTTCTCCAATATTTCCTATTTGGCTACAAGATTTTCTCCAAAATTTGTTTCAACTCACGATTTGAAACCTCATCCTAACCATTTTTTAGGGGTGGTATGGTGTTGATGTTTTGTGTGTCACACCATACTTCTGAATAAGGTAAGCAAGATTCCAATTACAGAAGTGTGTCCCTTGGTCACTGATGATGGCCTTCAGTACTCCAAACCCGCAAAAAATCCATGCTTTGACAAAGTCCGCAACAACATGAGAATCATCAGTCCTGGTGGACTTAGCCTCCACCCATTTACTCACATAATAAACAACAAACAAAATATACAAAAATCCAAATGAACTAGTAAAAGGACCCATAAAATTGATGCCCCACACATTAAAAATCTCACAGAATAATATAGATTGTTTAGGAATATCATGTATCCTAGAAATGTTTCTCGTGTGTTGGAAACATGAGAATGACTTACAATACACATGAGAATCATGGAATAAGCTAGGAAAATATAATCTAGAGTCTAAAAATATCCTATCTAGCCATTGGGTTCCAAAGTTTCCAGCACAAGAAAGTGTATGAAAAAATTGTAGAACAGACTCAAACTCATGATCAAGAACACACCTCCTAATAACTTGGTCACTACACATGCGCCATAAGTATGGATCATCCCAAAAAAAAATCTTGACTCACTCTTTAATTTTTTGGACTTGAAGTTTCTTTAAATTTGTAGGGATTTCAGAGGCAAAAAGGTAGTTAACTAAATCTGCATACCAAGGATGCATACCTGAGATGGAATACAGATGCCTATTGAGGAAAGTGTCCCAAAGCAATACTTGGTCCAAGGTGTCATCCTCTAGTGTGTGAGTAATACTACTCATGTGGTCTTCCACCAAGTTTTCCGACCCATTCTTGTCCTTTATCTCAATATAAAATTCTTGAAGAAGGAGCATCCATCTGGTTAGCCTGGGATTTTCATCTGGCTTTTTCAAGAGATACCTCAGAGCTGCATGGTTAGAAAAAACAACTAATTTAGAGCCCAATAAATATGAATGGAATTTATCTAAAGAAAAAATGATATTAAGAAACTCCTTTTTCGTGGTTGTGTAGTTTTATTAGGCTAAATCTAGTGTCCTTGATGCATATGCAATCACATGTGAACGACTTTCCACCCTCTGAGATAAGATAGCTCCAACTACGAATTTGGAGGCGTCACATATAAGTTCAAAAGGAATATCCCACCGTGGGGGATGTATGATAGATGGAGTTGTCAAAAACTTCTTTAGCTCATCAAAGGAAGTCCATCAAGAATCATCAAACACAAAATCAGAATCCTTTTGAAGTAATCACGACATAGGAAGACCCATCTTACTAAAATCTTTGAGGTAGCGCAGATAAAATCCTGCATGCCCTAGGAAAGATATAACATCACGAACACATGAAGGATAGAGTAGGGATGAAATAATACCTACCTTATATCTATCAACCTCTATTCCATTTTTTGACACTACATGACCTAAGAAAATGCCATGCTCTACCATGAAATGACACTTTTCAAAGTTCAAGACCAGATTCTTCTCAATACAATGATTCAACACCTTTCCCAAACTAGAGATACAATCATCAAATGAAGACCCATAAACCTTAAAATCATACATAAATACCTCCATGAAGGTCTCAATAAAATCATAAAAAATACTCACCATGCATCTCTGGAAGGTACCTGGGGCGTTGCAAAGTCCAAACGACATCCTTCGATAGGCAAACGTACTGAATGGACAAGTGAATGTTGTTTTTTCTTGATCCTCTAGAGTAATAGAAACCTGAAAATATCCAGAAAATCCATCCAAGAAACATTAGTGTGTTTTCCCAACTAGTCTCTCAAGAATCTGATTAATAAATGGGAGGGGGAAATGGTCTTTGTGAGTTGACTAATTTAGTTTCCTATAATCAATACACACACGCCAACTATTTTTCACACTCATTGGAACTAACTCATCTTTCTCATTTTTAACAACTATAACACAACTTTTCTTAGGCACAACATGAATAGGACTCACCCACTGAGAATCTGAAATGGGATAGATTATACCTACCTCAATCAATTTTCAACCTCTTTTATAACAACTTCTAGAAGGGTTGGATTAAGTCTCCTTTATGGTTGCCTCACTGGTTTAGCCTCATCCTCCAAAATAATCCTATGCTTGCAAATGGATTAGCTAATACCTGATATTTCATCCAAGGTCCACCTGATTGCCTTAATGTTCTCCCTCAAAAGATTCAAAAGTTTTTCTTCATGTTGAAAAGGAAGATTATTAGCAATTATAACAGGTAATCTCTCACCACTAAATAAGTATGAGTATTTGAGATTTGGTGGCAATGTATTGAGCTCCAATGAAGGGGGGTGGTGTATGGATGGAGACATTGAAGGAACTGAAATATGTGCACAAAGAGCATCAGTATCAGAATAGAAATCATCACAATAAGAGAATAAAGTATCAAATCCATCAGCATACTCAATAGCCATGTCATAATCAGACTTCAAATGATCAGAATATGATTCCATTTAAAAATCAATTCTAAGAGAGTCTTGTGCATTATAAATAGGTGTTGAAGTACTCTTAGAAATCAAACTAGAACCAATACTCATAATCTCCCTAAGAATAGGACAATCAAAATCCCTGCAGTTTTTATTTGGTGTTTCAAAATGAGAGATAACAAAAGCATAATGGTCCTCGAAGGGGTACTTCATGGAGTCCATAACATTAAATATAACAACTTTATCTCCAAACTCCATGGAAAGTGTACCCTCATTGACATTTATGATAGTTTTTTTTTGTTTTGAAGAAGGGTCTACCTAAGATAATGGGAGCATGAGAACATACCTGATCATGCTCCATATTTAGCACGTATAAATATGCTGGAAAGATCATGTCTCTTACCCGAAAAAGTACATCCTCAACAACCCCTGATAGATATGCTGTAGCTCTATTTTCCAACTGGAAAACTACTCTCATCAGCTTCAACTCACCAACCTTTAAAGAAGAGAATATAAAGTGAGGTATCACATTTATGGAAGCTCCCAAATCATAAATAGCATAAGAAAAGTGAAACTCCCCTATGGTGCATGGGATGGTGAATGTCCCAGGATCCTTTCACTTTGTTGGAATTGCTAGAGTTGGTGTAATTAGTGCTAATACATTACTTCCAAGATTGATCCTCTCATTTCCCTTGATCCCTCTTTTATTGGTACAAAATTCTTTTAATAATTTCACATACCTTGGGATTTTCTTGATGGCTTATAGTAGAGGAATGTTGATCTCCACACGTTTGAATGTGTCCAAAACCTATTTTTTCATTACTTCTTCAGCCATATTTTTGGTTTGTACAACTATGTTTGGAAATGGAATGGGTTTAGAAGGAACATCATCAATATTTTTCTTACCTTTTTCTTTCTCCTTGGATTTCTCATCAATTGGTGTGGAATAGGGATTTTCTAGAGTTGAGGTGAATCTCGATGGAATGATAGGTTCAGATGTATAAGTTGTTTTCTTCCCACTTCTCAATGTGAAGGAACTTAAATTCCCCTTGGGATTTGGAGTAGGTTGGAAAGGTAGATTTCTGGAGTTCTTACTTATCAGTTCATGGAGGGCAGTGACAATCTGGCTCATTTGTGTCTTCAACTCCCTCAGCTCCAAACCTTGACTCTTCAACTCATTCTATTGATTAAGAACAATTTGTTTCAAAATATTATCAGTATTATAATCTACCTTTGGTGGGGGATTCCATTGTTGTTGGCTTATTGATGATTGGGTTTCAAATCTCCTTTGGGGTTGTTGGAAACCCTTCTGGTAAAGAGGAGGCTGTTGGATGTTTTGTTGAAAAGGGGGACTTTGTTATTGTCCAGAGCCATACCTCATGTCCGATCGATCTTTCCACCCTTATTTGTATGATGGTACAAATCAATCAAGCTTTTTTTTGGGGATATGGTTGTTGTTTATGTTGACATGGTATCCCAAGAAACACTACTGCACAATCTTCTGTTTCTTATAGTTGGGGTCAACAGTCAGTTGGGTGGCTTGTCTTAGTGAAAATACCACATGCCTTAAAGGAGGGTGTTGGGATGTCTTTTGAGCTAACACAATCTTTCTCAACATAGTTTTCAACTCTTCCAACTTGGTATCAATCAAATGACTTTCAAGAGAAGATGGACTTACCTGATGTACTCCCTTGACATGTGGTGTACCTTGATTGCCAAATTGTTGGGATTTTTGGTCCATTTTGTCGATCAACGCACATGCTGATACTGGTGTCTTTTCCACCAATGAACCTCCAGCCGCAACATCCACCATGCTTCTCTCCATAGGTGTGAGTCCTTCATAGAAGTACTGGATGAGGAGTTTCTCACTGATTTAGTGGTGTGGACAGCTTGCACACAACTTCTCAAATCGCTCTCAATGCTCATACATTGACTCTCTTTATTCTTGCTTGATCCCTAATACCTCCTTATGAATGGAAGTGGTCCTTGATGCTAGAAAAAATATCTGCAAGAAAATACGTTTCAAATTTTTTCAACAAGTTACATCTTCAGTTTGTAGATTATACATCTAGTCCTTTGCAGCTCCATCAAGTGAGAATGAGAATGCTCTTAGTTTGATTCGATCTTCAAAAACATTTCTTGGTTTTAAGGTTGATAAAACCACATTAAATTCTTTTAGGTATTTATTAGGATCCTCACTAGAGAGACCATAAAACTTTGGAAGAAGGTGAATTGATCCAGATTTCAGTTCAATGTCCGATTCGAGATTTGGGTATGAAACACAATTTGGTTGATAATTAATATCAGGTGTAGCCATTTCTCTAATGGTTATATTAAGTTAATTTTCATTATTTTCAGCCATTGGTTATTTTTTTATGGTTGAATCTTAATCTCTTCCAATTTCAATTTTCTGAGATTGGAGGAATTCTCCAACTGGTTGAATGTTGAAACTTCCCGTAGATCGAGAATGTCTGATTTAGGCTCGAAGGTTACATTGAATATTAGGGTCAAGATCTAAAATATCCTTAGGATTAGTTCATTTCATAAATAAAATAAAAATGAAAATAGGAAAAGTGAACCATAGTAAAATAAAAATGATAAGTTTGAGTTGATGGTCCAAAAAGAAGCAGAAGAAAATAAAAGAAGAAGAAAAAAAATCAGATCGGGTAAAGAAGGAAGAAAAAAAAGGAAGAGAATAAAATGTAAAATAAAATAAATACCTCTAATTAGATGAAATAATTACTTGCCTCACTGGAAATGACTCCAATTTTAAAGGCGCTATCGTGGGAACTTTCAAATAATGTTTGATTTTAGGTTACTTAGGTGCAGTAGAGTGGCGGACCAAGGTCATCTCTCATAGGAGGAAGAAAATTAAAACAACTTCTTAAAGGTATTCTAAAAATAAAATAAAAGAGAATAAAAACTCTACTTGAAAGGATGGGGTTGGGTTTTTTTTATCATTTATAAAACTAGAAGAAGTTTGCTGGAAGAAAATTTCATTTTTTTTGTTTTTATTTTTGAAATGATGTTCGATTAAAAAGACACAACAAGAATATGTTTTTAGATAATATTTAAAAGGCATAATCGATCTAAATCTACAAAGTCCTTCAAGTATTTGTCATTATCATTTAGATTAACATTCACTTAATTATAATCCTCTAATTTTTTAACCCTCGAACCCTAGGGAAGTTAACTTAACCACCGAGATGAAATTACTTAAACCCTAGGCTAGCTTCAGAACATGAAATCACATCACCCTTCTCTGATTGATGTTATTAGGTTAGATTATGGTTAGTGGTTAATTAGATAACATATACACTCTGAAAATTAGGATTAATTGAGTTTAGGGAATATATTTTAACTCTACAAATTTATCCCGTGTGGTCTTTTATTACCGATTAAGATTGCACTCTCACAATTTACACAACTTCCGACCTCACGTGTTTTTGTGTCAATTGTTCAATTTATTTCTTAGTTTCATTTAAATTAAAAACTCAATTAATATATTGTATTATGTTAATTACAATATCTCATTTATTCAAAATAAATGAATGAATAAGGGTATAGGTAGATTAATTTCTAAAAAAAACTACTCTTCCCTGGGCAGAGTAGTCATCGTAGAAACGTTTTTCTTGTGCAAAGGTTTAGAAAGGGTAGAACCCAATAAAATTTCTACTCTTGATTCCAGCCCAATTAGGAAGATTAAGAGTAGAAGAAATTTTAACAAAACAGAAGAGAAGATAAGAAATAAAAGAATAACAAAGATGTTTATTAAACAAACAAAAGTATTACAACACGAAGAAGAAGTAGGATTCGTCGAAGGGATCCTTGCTTCAAGAGCTACCCTTATTGAAATGGTTGGAGAATTGGAGTGGATCCACTTCTCTTAAAATTAAACTTCTCAATTCACGTCCCAACACCTCCAAATGAGAAAAAAACTAATTTATAGAGTGGAGGAGAGGCTAGGTTTAAAGAGGTTTCAAGTGTGAATGGGGAATCTCAGCCAAATATTTTAATTCAAATTGAACTACCCATTTTACCTCCAAAATTCGTGACCAAGCTGTTCTTCTAGACGAATTATTTGTTCATAATTGGGTTCTAGAGCTCCACTCAAAATTTGGGCCCAATCCAATCTAGTATGAAGGAGTTATGAACCAAATACAGAGCCAATGTCCAATCTGGAGGGTCCAGACTACTTTTGCCTTCATGGTCCATTTATTCCAACCAAATGAAATATTTAGCTCCAATTTCCTGAACAAAAGTTGTAGAAAATTAAGTTAATAACTCTGTTACAAAATTTTAAGTTCAAATTTGTCATATTAAAATATCTATGTGATAAATACTACAATGCATTTTAAAAGGTTAAAACTGGAATTTTCATCAAATTTTCAAATGAATGATCTAATCCCAAATATTTCATAAATGAACATATTTAGGACAATGTGAGGAAATTATGTCATTTATTATCAATAAAATATTTAACAAGATATTGTTTTATCAGTGTAATCACTACACGATGTGTAAAAGGTCAGGATGTGACAAAAACGAACTGATTCAACATATCTTCAATTTCTGACTTGTTTTAAAACCTGCAACCCACCTATGACCACTTTTTGACCCATCCTAAATGCTATTGATTGTTACATGAGATCATCTAGTGTTTATAAATAGAGATCCAGACTATTTCTTTCTCGAATATCCTGAATGCCAAAGCTTGGAGTGAGAAGATGTGTTGTACAAGGTCCTCACTAGTCTATCTTTGGTTTCTCATTATGAATTCTTTTTCTTTCCTTCCATATTATTATCTTATAACTAGAATGATAGGGTAAACCCTCATTATTCTAGGGTTATGTAGTAGAAGGGGGAAGGTGTTGTGGATTGATTTATTTTTCTTTATTCATGTATTTTAGATTGTCACAGTTTTTTCAATCAATTCCTAATCCCTTTATTTTACTTTTATCATGACCATAAGTGTTTTGAAGGTGTGTCTGGGTTTTTTAGTTTCAGGGTTCGAGTGAAATTGGGTTTTAGAGAATAATTTGATCCATGTTTTGGTGTTGAGGTTGATATGAGGGAGATCCAGACACACCTTCAAACCAGATTTCAAACCAAAAATCAATATACTTCATCTTCATTCTACTTTCTTCAAATTAATCAAAATCATCTATTCTTTAACTTCTTTCTTAAAATCAATAAAATAAAATATTTTTGAAAACATAATTAATATAATTCACCATTTCTATGGGTTTGACCTCAAAATTTCCTAATATTACATTTCAATTAATTGAGTATCATAGTTTGAGTTTTTATCAATTTTGTATTTTGATTATACCTATAGGGAAATAACAATTACCTTTGGTATTTTCAACTTCCCAGTCTCGATATGGTCTAAAAGCATGCTTATAATATATTTTGAAGTCAGAGATACTCATCCGTAGGAGTCCTGAACATCTAGATGAATGTTATAAAAGAGTTCCATCATCCCCCATTCATCGCAAGACTCCCATACTACCTTCATTTTCATCTTCCAGACCAAGTTGTTGGAAATGAAGTTGTACTTTCCTAGTGTGTAAGACAACTCTAAGTCAAAAGACTACAGATATTAAACCCACCACCTTTGATGAAGGTTCATGTATCACTAATAAAATATGTACCTTTGGCTCTTGTGGTCCATGTATACCAAAAACTTCTCACCCAAAATATAATGTATCCAGTATATCAGGGCGTGTACCATCACTTCTAACTCCAAATCATGAGTATGATAATTCCTCTCATGTATTCTTAGTTAAATGAATCCATAAGAAACCACCCAGTATTCTTGTATCAGAATTGTTCTGATTCCAACTCTGGATGCATCATAGTACATGGTATATTCCTTACCCGACACTGGTAAGGTGAGGATCAATGTTAAGGTAATAATTTTATTTAGCACCTAATGAAATATCTCACAAACATTTGACCAAAGAAACTTCACCCTTTTCTTGGTTATCTAGGACATAGGTTCCTCCAAATGGGAGAAGACCTAGATAAAACACTAATAATAACCCGCCAAACCCAGAATGCTTTGAATCTTGAAGAAGTTCTTAGGTCGATCCCAAGATACCATGGATGCAATCTTTTCTGGGTACACTAACACTCCATAATCCAAGATTAAATGACCCAATAAGTACACTTTATCTATCTAGAAACTATATTTAGACATTTTGGTGTAAATATTATGCACTCTCAATGTACTCAAGAAAATGTCAAGATGTTGGGAATGATCGTCTACTGACTGGGAGTACAATAAGATATCATCGATAAAAACCACCAGAAACTGATATAGAAAAGGATGAAATATCTAATTCATCAAGGCCATGAATACCACCGATGAGTTCACTTGACCAACAAAATCACCATGAACTCATATAATCCATACATTATTTTAAAGTAGTTTGAGGTATGTTAGATGGTTTCACTCTCAACTAATGAAACCCTAATCTTAATTAAATATTAGAAAAGATCTTATCACCTCTTACCTGATCTAAAAGATCATAGATGCATGGAAGGGGATACTGATTATTAAACATCATCTGGTTTAGTCTCTAATAATCCACACATAAGTTAAAATTACCATTAACCTTCTTGGAAAAAGTCACGGGATAACCCCACTGAGATATACTAGGCTATGTAAAACCATTTTATTCTGAATCATCCAACTAAAATTTAAAATCATGAATCTCTATTGATTCCATCCTATAAGTAGGGACAAAAACTAGCTTAGATCCTAGTACCAACTCAATCATGAACTGAATCTCCCACTCTGGTGGTAAGCCATATAATTCTTCATGAGAGACATCCTAAAAATGCTCCACCACTAGAGGAAAAGTATCCCAGTGCATTTCCCCATCATCCAAAACAAGGCCTACTATCTGAGTTGTGAGACAATCCAATCTGCATTGAATTAGTTTTGCATGACCAACCTAAAGATCATACTCACCCTAGTGATTATAGATACCCTATATAGAGATAAAATGGTAACTATCATCTGATAACAATTTATATGATCATGTTATAGAACTAGAAAATCTATACTAAGAATAAAATTGAATCCTATAATTTCAAATACAAAAAAGTTCCTAAATGAAACGATATCCACCAATTTCAAGAGAACACTCCTTGTAGTTCTTGATACCCTATGAACACACTCCCAATGGCGTGTCAATGGTCATGAAACCATCTATACTATCCAAAACCAAACCCAAACCATTTACAAAAAGAGAATATAGAAAGGAATGTAATGATATAGTATCAAACAAAACATAATATCAGGTAGATGATATAAGAATCATACCTATGATATTGGAAAGTCCTACATCCAAGCTAGCCCGAGTAGATTGTATCACATACAAATGACTTATCCCTCTTCCTTGGGCTATAATTTGAATCCTTTATGTTGTTCCCTCTAATTGGTACTCCCTCTCCTGCATTGGAGTACCACACCCCCACCTTGTCTTGAATGTACAGTAGAAATCAAGATACCAATATACTGTGGTGTAGCTAAGATCCTCCTAGACTCAGGTTCCTGTCTTGATTCCCTTCCACTGCTCTTCTATGAAAATTTCTTACAAAACTTCAAAAGATGACCCAACCAGCCGCAAACATGGAACCCCACTATAGGGAGAGGACACTATGGGTGCTTTTGGACCAAACTAACACACTAAAATCACTGCACAAAACCATGTTACTATGGCATAAGTCTAATCCATTGTCTTATCTTACCACAACATCCTTGATAGAAACTAATATAGTGACACTTCTTTCCACAAGAAGAAGAGTTCTCAGATCACCCTGATGAAACTATCTAGACACCACTTTGGGAATCTCTCAGATTCATTTATGTGACAAGAGCATGATTCATCACATATTCAAGGATTCTCAAGATTAAGATGTTCACTTGTGACCAAATATCATATAGAATCCCATACTGAAACCATCTCACCCTGGAAATCACATTAGTTACTAAGGATGGAGAAAAGCACTATAGGTTGGTGAAGCATCCTACATAATCCATAAATGACATGACCTTATATGTCATATGCATGAAATTATGATCCTTTCCATCCCTCAATGTATCAGTATATTTGTGGCTGAATTTTTTTTCCTTGAATTCATTCCAGGATAACTTATTTTGATACCTGAGTTACTTCAGAATGTCCCAACAATGCTTGGATAGTTTACAAAGCATGTAAGAAACAAGATTCACCATTATATTTTTAGGTTTTTCAAGATGATTACATATCATATGGACTGAATAAATCTAGAAATCATCTACTTGGGGGTCCTCTGTCTCCAGTGAACGTAGGAAGATGCTATAACTGGAACTCTCTGATCAAGTCAAACATCAAAGGCATAGTGTGAACAATATCAATTTACATGGATAACATTAACCTTAGGAATATATTGAAAATATGAACATCCAAATGATCTTTAGGAGCTATAGGAATCTTCGGTTTGTCTATTTTAGGAGTGTGCGGATTACCAATCTCCTGACACTCAATTCAAAGGCGATTAGGATACATTTTCTCTACAATACAAACACACTCCTTAGAAAATCGAATAACATCAAGTTAAACTTCAATAGATGACAACAAAAGAGAACCACCAACTCATGGTATCCCTAAACTTGGATTAGCAAAATAATTTAAACGAAACATCAATTCTTTCATTTCATTTAATAGATATAACTAGAATCTCATTTCACAGTTTATATCGGAAAATATATCACATGCAATAATATGTCCCCGTTATGAAAAATTCATGTCAATATATATATATATATATATATATATATATATATATCCCTACATGCCTGTCATGATGCATTGACACTCATCTCATGCCATATTGGGGAACAAGTAGAAATATCAATAACTATTACATCAAGAAACATGTGAATCACCCAATGTGAATTAACATCAAACCTTAACAAGCGAACATCATAAAAACAATCCCATACCTAGGAAATTGAATTTTCCCTCATACACGGGTTAGATACTTCTCTGTACAATCTTATTATAATGTCCCAATACATCATAGTCTCTTTTCTAAATTTCCCAAATAGTAAAGCAATTTAAAAGAAACCTGAACTCTTATACCACTTTGTAATGTGTATGACCCGATGATCTATCAAGTTACTGAGTCAGTTGTCCATGTGACCTCAGGTGCACCTCCCCGTATGCTAGAGGATGGAAACAATCAGTGGGGGTGTACATAACATTGTATGGAGACTATAACCCATGATACAGACTCTCAATAAAACATAAATAAATAGATATCCGAGTAATGTAAATAGTGAAAAAAATACAATATACAACATGAAGATAAAGGATGAACCAAACAAACTAAATAATAATGAACCATGTAATTCCAAGATGAATGTAACTAGATGATGTGAAAAAATTCAAACTAATAAAAGACTAATTAGACTCAAATAAAAACTCCAAAGACCCCAGTCCAAAATCCCATGTCGGTCTTGTCCCTAAGCTCCAACCCATCCAGCAAGCTACAAATCAACAATAGGGTCCATTTCCCTTGTCCAAAACTACATCCATGAAATCTATCTAGGTAAAAAATGGTATCCCTTACATGGTGTGAGTATAACTTAGTAGTTTGGCACCACCATATCTAATCAAATCCAGTATGAGAAATATAGTGCATGAAATAAAGAGATAATGAGGGTATTGATTTATTAAATTAATACTGCACATGAAATGAAATTGCTAACCCTCAAGTTCCAGGGTGACACCTAAGGCCGGTTTGACCCACTTCAGCACCTTGTTCGATATCTCTATCTATGGAAGGATCCTCCAACATCAAGAATGATAACCTAATCGGTGATAGATTTTCCTACAGAAGATAAATCACACAAAACCAAAAATTAATAAAATAGAATCCAGCCATGGGCTATCCAAAATCTCACCCTTGGGAATCTAGATATTGTGCATCTAGTCCTAAAAAATCTGATATAATCATATAACCCACTATCAGTCATTAAAAACCAGTGTGCCTATCCCACTGGTGGTATGAAATCATGCACTTACCCCTCAGACGTAAACATAATCCTATTTTATCAGAACAACCTCAACATGCCTCAAAGCATCCCACCCTCAGGCACCAATCATATCATTTTCACATAAATATACAATATATGCAAGAAAAATCACAATTCTAATAACACACATACCAGATATATCATCATAAGAAACAACAATCAATTTATCAAATTATCATTTTTCTAACCAAATATATTTCATTAATTCAGGTTCCTAGTTATAATCATAATTATATCAAACCCATTTCACCATGATCTTGGAATTAAGTTTATTATCATGGAAATTAATCAATTATATCCAAAGTGATGTTATCTCAAGTAACCACTACCAAACACATGTTATTCCAGTTCCTAAATTTATCCCAAAACTAATCATTTTTTCCAATTTATCATAAGGATCTATTGTCAAGCTCACTAATTCTTAACAAGGATCAATGCTAGCACACCGTTCAGGTGGCTGCATGTGATGACCCGACTCCAAAAAACTAGGAGCTGATGCCTTTTGAACATGATGTGTGTTTTGAAATAAAAACATGCACTGATAAACACACATCATGTCCCATACAGAGTAACGAGTGCGGTTCAGGCTCTGAGAAAACCGGAAACTTCCAGGATGTTTTATCTAATAAAATCTATTACATGAAAATTTTAAATCAAAACATAGGGTGAGCATAAGAATTCCCAGTAAGGGGTTTTAAAAAGAATAAACCAAAGTAACTTTTGAAATAATCCTTCAAAACTATCCACAGAACATTCTCTTAAGGGAAACCGTAACACATGTAACATAACATAAAAGTGCTCAATCAATATTTCCAAGGAATACATGAATCAATTATGAAATCTTTCAAAGGAGTAATAAGGGTCATTATAAACAAGCATGGAATATGATTATTTAAAAACAAATAAAATAGTTAAGAGTAACACAAAATCAGAGTTGTGCGCGGATGAAACATCTTTAATTTCATAAGTTGGTTACAATATTACTGAATGATAAACACAAATCATGCCCTAAACCTTTACTTGTGACGTCCATATTAAATGGATAAAAACATAAGGACATGGGTAGTGAAAAAGAGACATATCATTTTGAAAAGAACTTGTAACATAACTTGAATATGTGGCATCAACATTTAACTTAGGCAATCATTTCCATATCACCAAGGTCCATCCCCAAGGTGTCATTAAATTTTTTTTTACCAAGGTTACTCACCAAGGTATCGTTAAAAAGTCATCTCTAGAGATTAAGTCTTTACCCAATGCATTGGAGTGCTATCAGGGCGCACCCTTAATTTGTATTTATTATCATGTGAGCCACCTAGATAATACTTTACTTCAATGGGGTTGTATATTCAAGATGTCCCATACCACCTTGAATAATTCATTCATTTTCATATTACCCAAGGTGTCTCATACCAATATGGGTAATTAACTTTCTTATTTCATTATCATGATATGTAATAAGCATTCATTATGTACAACAATAAATAAAATGAATAATGAACCATTCCATATTATTTACAAATACATGATACGACAGATAATATTGCAAATATGTCCATAATTAATCAAAGGCATACATAGTTTAGTAAACATTCTTTTCACACAAGTTAATTACTAAAGCACATAAAATGATAGGTGAATAGGGTTTTTCACATGATATAATAAATGATGAATCTTTATAATTATTATTTCATAGATATGAAATAATTAAAGAAAACACTTGCCTTTAGTTATGGTGATAAACAAGTTATTAAACTTGCAAATAAATTAAACCCTAACTTGATTAACTAATAACATTCACCAGAGTAGGTTCATTGTTGTAATAAGACAATAAATGAACACAACATGATCACATGATCCCATGAATCATAAATCCTCTAATATTTTAATCAAGCCAAAATACACACTTTATCATAAAATACATCATGGGTAATGTCAAATAAACTTCTTTAATAAAACATGCTCATTTGTGTGTACTGATATACAAAATACATGTTGGTTTAGAAAACACCAAATTTATCTTTTATTAAAAATATTACATGTATCAAAGCATAAATTAATTCCTGATAATTATTACTAAAAAACAGGGTTTAGGAAATTATACCTATAAATACATCTACACATAACCATATTTACAAAAATATATAAACATTAAGTTTTTATAAACATAATTCCATTTAAACCAAAAACATAGTTTGCATATAAGAAATTATTTAAAGAGTGATATCCATCCTTTAAAACAAAAATCACAAATTTGATTTGTATTTGGACTACGTACTTATATATATATGCTTATAGGGTATATAAAAAGTTTATACTTAGGGGTTTGGCATGATACCATCAGCTTCAAAACAACCCTTATAGTATTTATCTCTCCTGGTAAAACATCCATAATCACTTTATAAACTCAAGAAAAACAGTTTGGATTTGGGTTATATATATATATTTATATATAAAAATTTGTATATACACAATATACATAAATATAAGTTTTAGGTTTTATAAAACTGTATCGTTAAAAAAAAGATCCTTACATATGTACCCTTCTGATAACACGATGGAAAACCCCGTTTTAAACAATACAAACTGAGGGGTTTGTATTATGTATATATATACATATATAAACTATATATACCGAGTGTATAAAGTGTAGGTTTATCCAAACAAAAGAAAAACATGAAAGCACCCTTACTGTGATGGCAGAGGATGCTCAGACAGATAGGAGAGGAGAAGTTCTCTGGTTTGCTGAGGGGACCGAGAAAAGTTCGAAGGGCAAGAAGAATTCCGTGAGGGGGAGAGGTTTAAGTAGAGGATTCAGTGCTCTTAGGTGACTCGACCCAAGATATAGGCTGGTGTAGAGATGAAGATACAATACCCTAGGAGGTGGGGGTGTGTGAGGGTCAAGGGGAGCAGTGCTGGAATGGATCGCGACGTGAGGAAGGAGACGATAGAGGGGACGATGCAGAAAAGAAACGGACGGCCCAGATTAGATCTAGGTGCGATCGAACAGCTGGAGGGAGAGAGGGATATTTGTTGACCAGTTTAAAGAAATCAAGGGCCGAGATTAAATGTTGGGGTGATGAACGACCCACATTTCCTCACAAAAAAAAAAGAAAAAAAAAACAGTATAATAAACATGTAAAAAACATTAGACAGTATGCTCCATTTTTTTAAATAGTATAAAACATGAACATTATAAATTTAATTTTTATACAATTTAATAAATAATTTTAACTTATAATGTTCAAATCTAAAAAAAAACCATTCTAGATATGGTTAAAAACCTTACTATTTGATATAACTCTTTTAAAAGATATACATTTCATACTAAACTTTTATAAATATTTGGATCTTATAACTTTTAAAATACTCCACTATTTGATTCATAAAATTATTTTTAAAAGACCAATAGTTTTCCTAATTCAAAATACACATTTTTAGAGATCCAACAAGATATATTTTTAAATTATTACAGATACCCTTTAAAAGTGACTTTTTAAAACATTTAGAAGTTGTTAAAAATACTATGTTTTCAACCATGTAGGTAAACATTAGGATTTTATAAAATCAATTAGGTTCTTTTATAAGAATATTCTTTTATTTTAAAATTAAGATACTCGAAGATATAATTCAAATCTTTTGAATATACAAAAATATTTGAAATACCATAAGATTATAAGAGCATTATAAAAGACCAATTTTTTTATAAAAAGATAAACTTTATCAATTTAAACCCAACCGTAAAAAATAAAATGGTAATAATTTATTAAAGGACCATTATAAAAATAGGGGGGCGTTTCACATTTTCAAAACACTTGAACCAAGGAGGATGGATTTCCTCATTCCATTGGTGCTGAGTATGTGTGCTGTGGTTCTGGCTATTATGTTTTTCACACCGACAGACCCAGAAGATGATTACTATCCAATTACTCAAGTTGTGATTATTAGCATCCTTGATGTGGCCATGTTAAGTCTTGTACATGGTGATATTGGTTAGTTTGGTTCTTTTTTGTAATGTAACATTTTAATATATACTAGTTATCTTTATTCTCCTTGTTTTTCATCTATTTAGTTTCAATCCCTTTATTGGTACCAAAAACAAACCATTTAAAACAAGAAACATCATTATAAAACATAACATTGTTTACTTAGTCAAGTTCATAAATCCTGGGGCATCACATTATCCCCCTCTTAAAAGAATTGCGGCCTCACAATTTCTTTCATACAAACTCACTAAGAGGAAGCTCTCAGTTGTTCATACCATATCCCCCATCATTGGTACTCATCAGGTGTGCTCAGCGGAAGGCCCACATTGATGCTCAACTCCTCCAGTTCTCTGATCCAGATACACTTAGGGTAGAAGGGGTTAAAATCATGTACTGGACACTCAGGCTTCCAGAGGGAGCCTCGAATGTAACAAAGTTTGGAAATGTCCATATGTACCAACATATGAAAACTTTCCAAATTATGTCCTGTTCGAGAACATCTAAGTCATAGACATTGTCATACAGGCTAACGCTGAGGAGTTGGTACATTTAGGTCACACAAATGTTTCCCTCTAAGGAAATATCTTGAAATTTTACTCTGGCCGTGTAGTTCTGACATAGGGTGAAACACAGGAAGAGCCGTTCATGGTATTTCCCCTTACACTCATGCTCGGCCAATTGTGCTGAGCCTATGCAGTAGAAGATGGAAGCATTCCCCTGATAGGTATGGAGAATCTCCGGACTATTTGTCACCTCAAAAAACTGTTTGCACATTCCTCGTAGGTTTTTGGAGGGACAATACTCGTCTTCATAGGTTTTGATTGTGATAATCTCTAGTATCTTAGAAGGAAGAGATAGCATGTGAGTTTTTCCTTCCATCTGAAAGTTTAAGATGGGAGTTCAATCACTTGAAAACCATTCAAAGGTATAAAAAAGAAAAGACAGGAAAGGGGAAATGGAACATTTCAATAAACATAAGTTTATTATTTAACATTAGTGCTTGAGTTTCCCCTAATGACTTACTACACAAACTCCACACAAAGAAGCAAAACTCCCTATCTCCTCAAACCAAACACAGGATGAGCATTCATTGTTAAACTTATGGGGGAACCTGTGACCTCTCCTGAGTATATCATGAGGGGTATGAAGTTGGGAGACGTCATAATACACTTTTTGTCTACAAGACAGTCGGGTGGACTCATCTTTTAACATTCCAAAGTCCAACAACTCTCCCCAGAAGCCGTAGTTCAAGATTTGACAGAGATAGGCCACTCGGAGGTCACCGACAGCAGTAGCTTCTTGAAAAGTGTCAAGGGTCATAAATCCAAAGTCGCCACCTGACGTGAACACCCGGAAAAGTCCCTCATGGTACCTTCCCCGACGTATATAGGAGGGAAATTAGGTCATCATCATAAAGAGGTAATCAATTCCTAACCCCCGATGTAGCTGGAGCACCCGTGGTGAGTTTGACACGTTGTATAGGTGTTTTCATGTCATGCAGACATGGGAATAGTTTAGAAAATTCTCATGGCTAGCTAAAGACACAATGGTCTCCAGGGCCTCAGTGGGGAGAGACAAAATATTATTACCTTCATTTTCCATCTGAAAATTAAAAAAACGGATTTTTTGTAATGCTGAAGTATATTTTTCTTTGTTTCAGTTTTGGTCTTCCAGATTTATCCAAACCGAACCCTCTGATACCAACTGTGAGGACCCGACTCCAGAAAACCATGAGCCG
This sequence comes from Viscum album, assembly GCA_963277665.1. Classification (NCBI taxonomy): domain Eukaryota; kingdom Viridiplantae; phylum Streptophyta; class Magnoliopsida; order Santalales; family Viscaceae; genus Viscum; species Viscum album. The sequence continues at coordinate 1,952,702,348 of OY728165.1, forward strand.
GTGCCTTATGAACATGATGTGTGTTTTGAAATAAAAACATGAACTGATAAAAACACATCACATTCCATACAGAGAAATGAGTGCGGTTCGGGCTCTGAGAAAACCAACAACTTCCAGGATGTTTTATCTGATAAAAGCTGTTACCTAAATTTTTTAAAATAAAACATAGGGTGGCATAATAATTCCTAGTAAGGGGTTTTAAAAAGAATACAACAAAGTAACTTTTGAAATCATTCTTCCAAACTATCCAGAGAACATTCTCTTAAGGGAAACCATAACACATGTAACATAACATAAAAGTGATAAATCAAGATTTCCAAGGAATACATGAATCAATTATTACATCTTTCAAAGGAGTAATAAGGGTAATTATAAACAAGCATGACATATGATTATTTAATCACAAATCAAACAGTTAAGAGTAACACAAAATCAGATTTTTGTGTGAAGGAAACATATTTAATTTCATAAGTTGGATACAATATTACTGAGTGATAAACACAAATCATTCCCTAAAACTTTACTTGTGACATCCATATTAATTGGATAAAAACATAAGGACATGGGTAGTGAAAAAGAGACATATCATTTTGAAAAGAACTTGTAACATAACTTGAATATGTGGCATCAACATTTAACTTAGAAAATCATTTCCGTATCACCAAGGTCCATCCCCAAGGTGTCATTAAATTTTTTACCAAGGTTACTCACTAAGGTATCGTTAAAAAGTCATCTCTAGAGATCAAGTATTTACCCAATGTATTGGATTTCTATCAGGGCGCACCCTTAATTTGTCTTTATTATCATGTGAGCCACATAGATCATACTTTACTTCAATGGGGTTGTATATTCAAGATGTCCTATACCACCTTGAATAATTAATTCAGTTTCATATTACCCAAGGTGTCTCATAACAATATGGGTAATTAAATTTCTTAGTTCATTATCATGATATGTCATAAGCATGCATTTTGTACAACAATAAATAAAATGAATAATGAAGCAATCCACGTTTTTTTGCAAATACATGATACGACAGATAATATTGAAAATATGTCCATAACTAATCAAAGGCACACATAGTTTAGTAAACATTTTTTGCACACAAGTTAATTACTAAAGCACATAAAATGATAGGTGTTGGGCAAAAATCCCTCAAGGTAGCATTGCAGCATTTTTGGGTTGATTGTGTTTGTTGACAAAGAAGGTTTCCATGGAGAATTGTCGTGTTCCCGAGAATTTGTTGACATTCCATGTTGACAAAGAACTTTGACAAAGGAAAGGACGATCTGGAGGCGGTACAAAAGAGCAGTACAAGGTGGCGCCGTTTTCCAGTGTTTGCCAAATTTTTGGGCCTGAAAATCGCCAATGGAAAATGGAGTGATATGTTGTTGGCAAAGGTTGAGGAGAGAGAAATGAAGAAGTTGTGCGGAAAAATCAAGCGTGGCGCGCAAAACTAGAGGGTTGCGCGAAATCTTGAAGTGTGGCGCGCAAAACAGCGGGTTGCGCGAAATTGTATTTCGCGCAAAAGATGTTTCAAGGCCGAAAGCTTGAAAATCGGTAAAGGCATGAGGCGCGCGAAATTTTGGAGGCGTGCGCGGAAAATTGAAGTGGCGCGCGAAATAGCGGATGAAGTATTTCGCGCAAGAGGTGTTACGAGGTCCGAAGCTCGTAAAATGGCAAAGGCATGAGGTGCGCGAAATTATGGAGCAGTGCGCGGAAAATGTTTGTGCGCGGAAGATCAAAGCGGATTACGCGCTCAAGGAGGGTTTTTCGCGCGGGGTCGATTTTGCCTATAAATATGAAGTGACCCTCCTCCATTCAATAGAGTTCAAGACATAGAAAATACCGGAGCTCTGGTGCGCGAAATTGAAGTCAGAAAGGGTGTTGCGCGTAAACTTAAAGTTTGCGCGTAAAGTCAGCAGTTGCGCGAAAAGTGAATATCGCGCAGAAGCAGTGAATTGCGCGCAAGGCAGTTTTCAGGCTGCGCTTAAAAATTGAAGGTTGTGCGAAAAGTGGATTTCGCGCGAAAGCAGTGAATTGCGCGCAAGGCAGTTTCCAGGCTGCGCGTAAAATTTGGAGGTTGCGCGAAAAAGGAATTTCGCGCAAATCATAGAAATTGCGCGCAAGGCACCGTAAGGGTTGCGCGTAAAGATTGAGGTTGCCCGGTACATCCGGTGCAAAGTGAGATTCATCTGCGGGTGAAAGTTGGACTTCAACAGAGCATCTACATACAGAGGAAGATGCATTCCTTCATGGAAATGAAGAGACCTACAGGTCTATAAACTGTGAGTGAGTGAATCCCTTCTGGAGCAGTGAGCTTAGGAAGAGGAAGAAGGTGATCCTCTCCACCGGCAGTGAGCCAGAGAGAGAGAAACAGGGAGTGACCCTTGGGAAAGCAGTGAGCTGACCCTAAACCTTGTATAGGCAGTGAGCCTGGGCATAGAAGTGATCTAGCCCGAACATTGTAATCCACAGCTAGTGAAGCCTAGTGGAATTTGGTACGAACCGGCAACTTGTCGGCGTATGCTCCTTGGACGTAGCCCTTAGCGGTGAACCAAGTAAAAATCTCTGTGTCTGCCTGCTTACTTTCCTGCATTGCATTCAAAGCATCATCATCAGGTAAATGAGACAAGTGATCACAGTAACCACACAAGTGCAAACAAAGTGACCCTTGTAACAAAGAGGTCAAGATCCAGTGGGGCAGAAAGAACTTTTGAAAAAGAATATCCATACCCTGATTCACCCCCCCTCTCAGGGTATATAGGCCCCTATTGGCCTTAACAATTGGTATCAAAGGGAAGGTTGCTGTTATCAGATTTGTTTGCTCCAACTTGGTGTAGTCGATCTGTGTGCATAAAGAATCAGTCTTCTCTTATCTCAATCAGCCATGGCAAAGGGAAAAGCATCCAAGAACAAACAGAAGTCAGGTGGTACTCCTCAGTGTGGAAGTGTATATGGAAAATGTGTTATTCAACTAAAGGAATCAAACAACTTGCTGAAGGAAGGCTTGGATGAATCAGAAAGGGAAAATATTGATTCACTCAATCATGATGTTGGAATGAGTAAAGTACATGAGCATCAGAGTGATACTGAAACAGAAGAAGAAATTGAAGGAAGAATAGATATGCGAGCTGAGTTAGAGGCTGCTCTTGAAGAGATAGATGTTTGGAGAGCCAAAACCAAGAATGCTAACAAAGTTGTTCGTGATGCCAAACTCTATATGCAGCATCAGGAAGAAGAGAAGTCTGAGTTGATAAATAAAATTGAGAAACTCAAGTTATCAGCACCAGAGAACTCAGAATCAGTTAGTGAGTATAAGCTTAAGATTGAAGAACAGAAAAGGGAGATCGATGGCTTGAATAGAAAAGTGAAAGATCAATTCAAAAGCATCGAAGAACCGAGTATTCCAAGTGACGTTGGAAACACTGAAGAAGCCAAATCTAAAGATATCCGGATCAAGGGATTGGAGATTGAGGTCAACAAGCTAAAATGTTTAAATCAAAGGCTTATTGATATAGTTACTGACCTAACAGAGAAGAATGATTCACATGCTGAAGAGCTGCAGAAGATGGCCAGAATGAAAGGAAAACAAAAGGCTGGTGATTATGAAGAGAGTCAAATGTCAGATGAAGCACAGAATCATAAAGCCAGAAATAATGATCTAGCAGCACAGTTGTCTGCAGAAGTTCAGAAAAATCAAAGGCTACAGCAAGAGAATGCATGTTGCTCTGACTCTGTCGCTCAAGAAAAATTGAAGGTAAAGGAGAAAATTGACATGGTTGATAAGCTGAAGCATGAACTGGAAGATGAGGTAAGTAGAGGGAAGCTTCTCAAGGAAAAACATGTTGTCCAACTTGAATCAAGGGATATGAAGATTCAAAAGTTGGTAGAAGAGCTCGAATCAGTCAAGGAGGAAATAGAGAAGTCTAAATCCAAAGATAAGCCCAAGTTGAAGGATGCACTGCACTTGCTATTTGATCATCCTTCGACAAGTGATGATAAAATGAAGAACAGATATGCTGTTTCTGAAGAGAAACAACATAATATTTTCTCAGCTCAAAGACCAGCAAGTTTTGGAAATGCTGGCATTGGATATGATAATTCCACTCCTATGGATGATAAGAAAAATGCAGTGAAAATTTACAAAGGTAAGAAAAATCTTGTAGGTGCTGGAGATAGGCCTATGAGGATAGTTTCAAGGAGTGATGATGTGTGCTATTTCTGCGGAGTTCATGGCCACACATCAAGCTTCTGTACAGAGGCTCTGGAGTACATTTCAGGCTGTGAAAAGAGAGACATTAATAAATCTGAGAACAGGAAGAAGCATCATGAGAAATTAGAAAGAAGAGATTCTCAGAGGAAAGCATATATTAGATGCTATTACTGCGGAAGAATGGGACACACCATGAGCATGTGTCAGGAAGCTCAGGAGAACAATATCAGAGGAAGAACTCAAGGTGCATCAACATCTCAGCAGAGAGATGATGAAATGAGGTATGCCTTTGAGGGAAAATGTTTTATATGTTCTCACTATGGGCACATGGCGAGACATTGCAGTAAGAAGAAAGCAGGAAAGGGAAAGGAACAAGAAAAGAGATCTCCACCACAGGAAGTGTACAAGAAAGAATCCTGTACTGGGAGACAAAGTGGTAAGGAGAAGAATAGGCTTCGAGCCTCAGGGAAATCACGTGGAGCTGAACGAAAGGTGTATCAGTCACCTCCTATGTCATACTCACAACAGCTCTCAAGGAGAGAATGTGAGCAAACCTGGAAGATTAAGGGGAGATCTACTTCAGTGGTGATAAAGAAGAATGGACGTTCAATGGAGGACCCACCACCAATGAAAAATAGGGCGGTGACTCATAAATCTTATAAAAGGCCGATAAGCAAAGAATGCATCGAAAAATCCACATGTCGTGTTTTGCAACGAGAAGTGGAAGAAAAAGGTAGATCCCTACAATGGACAAAGAAGACAGGGAAGATGACAAGAAAGGAGATTCCTGCACCGAGAAACAATCAAGGGAAATGGAATTTCGGTAGAACATCAAAGATCGAAATGTGTACCAGTTGGTCTAAACCCCAGATTGTGAGAAAGGCCAAGTCTGCAGAATCTTCATATCAGAAAAAGGCTCAGAATGTGAGCAAAGAATGCCTAGTCATATGGCCAGAACAGTTGAAGTTGGTCAGGCAGTTGGAGGAAGCAAGAAAGGAGTGTGATGCGCTCCAAGAAAGAATCAAAGGGTTGACCCATCAGGATCAACCATCATCCTCATGTTGAGGATTCTAGAAGAAACACCCCTCTCCCTATATATTTAAATTCTATTAACTGATGATTCATGCGTTTCAGGTTTTAGGGAGATACGATTCATGGGGTAGTGGCATCTAAGGATGCGAAGTGGAGAAGTGATTTGCTCTAGAATTTCAATTGATTCAAATCAGGTACTAGAGTTGATGAAGAAAGGGAGCAATAGAGAAAAATAGGAAGTGTTTGTGTTATTAACTCTATCTCTTGTTTCCTACACCGAGTTCCAACTCAGTAGGCTTAGAGATTTGGTTAATGGATCGATGCTGAGTGCCAGATTAGTATAAATGGTGCACGTGGAGAAGAATGATTATGGGTCTCTGCCGTTGGGCCTACCAGATAGAAGTGTTGTGTAACACAGGGGGAGCATTTGATAACAAAATCATATGCCAGATCCGTCAAGGAAATAATTGGATGACCCAGCTCAAGTGTTGTCTATTGAGAGAAGACATACTATGGGAGAAGCAGCAGTGATCAAGCATTTCATGCTTATTTATTTTGATCTAACATTGTGGTATCAGCTGATTGTTTTTCAGGATACCAAGAAGCTGCGAAAAGTAGCTGAAAGAAATGAAGCCACTGAAAAATGAGTCAGTGAACAATTTACTGACGAAAGTGTTGAGGAAGAAAGCAACACAGGGGGAGAAGAACTGGCTGAGGGTGACTCAAAATAAGATACTGATGATGAGTACAAGGATGTAAAATCCTTATCTGCACAAAATATAAAGAATCGAGCTGAAATTGACAGGCAGACTATCATCAGTGATCAGTGAGATCCAGTTCAGACAAAGAGAATGAAATCACTACAGCAGACATCATTACTATCTCAGGTTGAGTCGAAATGCTTTGCTGATGCAGCTGAAGATGAAAAACTGGGATCATACCATGAATGAAGCGATAGGTCAGAATTGAGAAGAATCAGACCTGGGAAATTGTTTCGAGGCCAGATGATAAAAACGTCATCAGGACAAAATGGGTCTATTTAGACAAGATGAACGAAGATGGCACAATGATTCGAAACAAAGCACGACTGGTGTGCAAAGCATACACCCCAAGAGGATGGTACTGAAGGCTATATCAGTATTTGAAGAAGATTGGTTTTCAGTGTGGTGGATTTGATTACAATCTTTATTTCAACAACAATAGTAATCAAAGGATGGTGAGGCTGGTCAAGGAAGAAGACATAATATTTGGAAGATCAGATGAAGCATAGTTACACAAGGCAGGAATGGAACATTCATTTCTGAATCCGAGTATGCCAAGGATGCTTTGAAATGATTTGGAATGGAAAATTCCAAGGAGATGAAGACTCCGGTTTCTACCCGGATGAAATCATCAAAAGATGACAGTGGCAGGGCAGTTAATATCACAGAATACATGCAAATCATTGGAAGTCTGTTGTACTTAACCGCAACAAGGCCTGATATTGTTTTCGCCACATGCCAAGCAGCGAGATATCAGAGTAATCCCAAGGAAAGTCACATGCTTGCAGTGAAAAGAATACTTCGGTATATCAAGGGCACAGTGGACTTCGGCTTGACATACAATGACAAATCTCAGACAGAGTTATTGGGATATACTGATGCAGACTGGGCCGGTTCAGCAGATGATAGGAAACCAACGTCAGGTGGTGATTTTTATCATAATGGATTGTGTATTTCTTGGCTTAGCGAGAAGCAAGATTGAATTTCATTAAGCACCGCAGAAGCTGAGTACATTACGGCCACTCAAGCATGCACACAGTTATTGTGGATGAAGCAGCAGCTTAAAGATATGGGAGTTGAAGTAAAGTCTCCGATCGGAATCCAGTGCGATAACTCAAGTGCTATAAATCTCAGCAAAAATCCCGTCCGTCACTCTAGGACAAAGCACATTGAGATAAAGTATCATTTTATCAAGGAGAAAGTTGAGCAGGGGATCATGAAATTGGAGTATGTGCCTACAGAACTACAGGTTGCAGACATTCTGACAAAGGCCTTACCCAAGGAAGCTTTTGAAAGGCATCGACTGGCTCTGGGAGTTCAGTCAATTCCCCACACTTGAAATAGAGTGGATGTGGGCCCCCCACCCCCCTCTCCCCGAGGTATGGTGTGTTTTTCCCTAATGTGCTGATATGTGTTCTCTACTATGTTACAGACTACAAAGGCGTGACCTTTGGGTTCGTTGACAAAGGGGGAGAAAAGTGCTTGAAAAGTGCTTGACAAAGGGGGAGAAAAGTGTTAGTTCAAGAGAGAAAATAGTGCGGAGATTTGATAAATCATAATTGATACGGGGAGAAGCTGACAGGTGGAGCAGCCAGAAAGGGGGAGCAATGAGAAAGGGGGAGAGATTTTTAAATCTGACGATGCTAGAAGTGATCGCTCAAATCATAGAAATCACGACAGTTGAGGATCGTGATAAAAGCAGAACAGTGGTGTTGGAATGGTGTGAGACGGTGTCCAGCTATCAACAATTGGTATCAACTAAAGAATTCACCAATTGGTATCAGTGTGGTTCAACAACTGGTTTTATTTTAAGAATTGGTATCAGGGTGGAATCGACAATTGGGGTCTGACATGAAGTGATTCATTGATGAACTTTTCATACTACTCTTGTTTCTCACGCCGAGCATTGCTCATGTGGGCTTAGAGTACATGTTAAGTGAATCCTTGAACGCTATCATAATCGCAAGAGGCGAATGGTGGTAGCAGCTGGAAGAAGACTCAGTGAGGTATCAAAGTGCAGAAAATATTTCTGAGCAGAGTTGTGAAGAGTTGTCAACAAACCCAAAGGGGGAGATTGTTGGGCAAAAATCCCTCAAGGTAGCATTGCAGCATTTTTGGGTTGATTGTGTTTGTTGACAAAGAAGGTTTCCATGGAGAATTGTCGTGTTCCCGAGAATTTGTTGACATTCCATGTTGACAAAGAACTTTGACAAAGGAAAGGACGATCTGGAGGCGGTACAAAAGAGCAGTACAAGGTGGCGCCGTTTTCCAGTGTTTGCCAAATTTTTGGGCCTGAAAATCGCCAATGGAAAATGGAGTGATATGTTGTTGGCAAAGGTTGAGGAGAGAGAAATGAAGAAGGTGTGCGGAAAAATCAAGCGTGGCGCGCAAAACTAGAGGGTTGCGCGAAATCTTGAAGTGTGGCGCGCAAAACAGCGGGTTGCGCGAAATTGTATTTCACGCAAAAGATGTTTCAAGGCCGAAAGCTTGAAAATCGGTAAAGGCATGAGGCGCGCGAAATTTTGGAGGCGTGCGCGGAAAATTGAAGTGGCGCGCGAAATAGCGGATGAAGTATTTCGCGCAAGAGGTGTTACGAGGTCCGAAGCTCGTAAAATGGTAAAGGCATGAGGTGCGCGAAATTATGGAGCAGTGCGCGGAAAATGTTTGTGCGCGGAAGATCAAAGCGGATTACGCGCTCAAGGAGGGTTTTTCGCGCGGGGTCGATTTTGCCTATAAATATGAAGTGACCCTCCTCCATTAAATAGAGTTCAAGACATAGAAAATACCGGAGCTCTGGTGCGCGAAATTGAAGTCAGAAAGGGTGTTGCGCGTAAACTTAAAGTTTGCGCGTAAAGTCAGCAGTTGCGCGAAAAGTGAATATCGCGCAGAAGCAGTGAATTACGCGCAAGGCAGTTTTCAGGCTGCGCGTAAAAATTGAAGGTTGTGCAAAAAGTGGATTTCGCGCGAAAGCAGTGAATTGCGCGCAAGGCAGTTTCCAGGCTGCGCGTAAAATTTGGAGGTTGCGCGAAAAAGGAATTTCGCGCAAATCATAGAAATTGCGCGCAAGGCACCGTAAGGGTTGCGCGTAAAGATTGAGGTTGCCCGGTACATCCGGTGCAAAGTGAGATTCATCTGCGGGTGAAAGTTGGACTTCAACAGAGCATCTACATACAGAGGAAGATGCATTCCTTCATGGAAATGAAGAGACCTACAGGTCTATAAACTGTGAGTGAGTGAATCCCTTTTGGAGCAGTGAGCTTAGGAAGAGGAAGAAGGTGATCCTCTCCACCGGCAGTGAGCCAGAGAGAGAGAAACAGGGAGTGACCCTTGGGAAAGCAGTGAGCTGACCCTAAACCTTGTATAGGCAGTGAGCCTGGGCATAGAAGTGATCTAGCCGGAACATTGTAATCCACAGCTAGTGAAGCCTAGTGGAATTTGGTACGAACCGGCAACTTGTCGGCGTATGCTCCTTGGACGTAGCCCTTAGCGGTGAACCAAGTAAAAATCTCTGTGTCTGCCTGCTTACTTTCCTGCATTGCATTCAAAGCATCATCATCAGGTAAATGAGACAAGTGATCACAGTAACCACACAAGTGCAAACAAAGTGACCCTTGTAACAAAGAGGTCAAGATCCAGTGGGGCAGAAAGAACTTTTGAAAAAGAATATCCATACCCTGATTCACCCCCCCCTCTCAGGGTATATAGGCCCCTATTGGCCTTAACAATAGGTGAATAGGGTTTTTCACATGAGATAATAAATGATGAATCTTTTGAATTATTATTTCATGGAAATGAAATACTTAAAGAAAACACTTGCCTTTATTTATGATGATAAACAGGTCATTGAACTTGCAAATAAATTAAACCCTAACTTGATTAACTAATAACATTCACCAAAGTAGTTTCATTGTTATAATAAGACAATAAATGAACACAACATGATAACAAGATCCCATGAATCCGGAATCCTCTAAAATTTTAATCAAGACAAAATACACACTTCATCATAAAATACATCATTGTTAATGTCAAATAAACTACTTTAATAAAACATGCTCATTTGTGTGTACTCATATACAAAATACATGTTGGTTTAGCAAACACCAAATTTATATTTTATTAAAAATCTTACATGTATCATAGCATAAATTAAGTTCCGATAATTATTACTAAAAAATAGTGTTGTGGAAATTATACCTATAAATACATCTACGCATAACCATTTGAATAAAAATATATAAACATTAAGTTTTTATAAACATAATTCCATTTAAACCAAAAACATAGTTCGCATATAAGAAATTATTTAAAGATTGATATCCATCCTTTAAAACAAAAATCACAAATTTGATTTGTATTTGGACTACATACTTATATATATAAGTTTATAGGGTATATAAAAAGTTTATACTTAGGGGTTTGGCATGATACCATTAGCTTTAAAACAACCCTTATAGTATTTATATCTCCTGGTAAAACATCCATAATCACTTTAGAAACTCAAGAAAAACAGTTTGGATTTGGGTTATATATATATATTTATATATAAAAATCTATATATACACAATATCCATAAATATAAGATTTAGGTTTTGTAAAACTGTATCGTTAAAAAAAGATCCTTACATATGTACCCTTCTGATAACACGATGGAAAACCCCCTTGTAAACAATGCAAACCGAGGGGTTTGTATTATGTATATATATACATATATAAACTGTATATAATTAGTGTATAAAGTGTAGGTTTCTCCAAACAAAAGAAAAACATGCAAGCACCCTTACCGTGACGGCAGAGGATGCTCAAACTGACAGAAGATGAGAAGTTCTCTGGTTTGCTGAGGAGACCGAGATGAGTTCGAAGGGAAAAAATAATTCCTTGAGGGGGAGAGTTTTAAGTAGAGGATTTAGTTCTCTTAGGTGACTCGACCCAAGTGATAGGACAGTGCAAAGACAAAGATACAGTACCCTAGGAGGTGGGTTGTACGAGGGTCAAGGGGAGCAGTGCAAAGAAAGTGAGTGTGGCGTCCTTGGGAACAAGTGCTGGAACGGATCACAACATGAGGAAAGAGACGACAGAGAGGACGACACGAAAAAGAAATGGACGACCCAGATTAGATCTAGGCGCGATCCGACGGCTGGAGGGAGAGTGGGAGATATGTTGAGTGGTTTAAAGAAATCAAGGGCCGAGATTAAATGCGGGGGTGATAAACGGCCCACATTTCCTCATCAAAAAAAAAGAAAAAAAATAGTATAATAAACATGTAAAAAAAATATACAGTATGCTCCATTTTTTTTAAATAGTATAAAACATGAAGATTATAAATTGAAAATTTATACAATTTAATAAATACGTTTAACTTATAATGTTCGAATCAAAAAAATCCCATTCTAGATATGGTGGAAAACCTTACTATTTGATATATCTATTTTAAAAGATATACATTTCATATTAAACTTTTATAAATATTAGGATCTTATAACTTTTAAAATACTCCACTATTTGATTCATAAAATTCTTTTTAAAAGACCAATAATTTTCCTAATTCAAAATACATATTTTTAGAGATCCAACAAGATATATTTTTAAATTATTATAGATACCCTTTAAACGTGACTTTTTAAAACATTTAGAAGTTGTAAAAAATACTAAGTTTTCAACCATGTAAGTAAACATTAGGATTTTATAAAATAAATTAGGTTATTTTATAAAAATATTATTTTATTTTAAAATTAAGATACTCAAAGATATAATTCAAATATTTTGAATATAATAAAATATTTGAAATACCATAAGATTATAAGAGCATTATAAAAAACCAATTTTTTAATAAAAAGATAAACTTCATAAATTTAAACCCAACGGTCAAAAATATTACGATCATAATTTATTAAAGGACCATTATAAAAACATGGGGGCATTTCACATTTTAAAAACACTTGAACCAAGGAGGATGGATCTACTCATTTCATTGGTGCTGAGTATGTGTGCTGTGGTTCTGGCTATTATGTTTTTCACACTGACAGACCCAGAAGATGATTAATATCCAATTACTCGAGTTGTGATTCTTACCAGACTTGTTGTGGCCATTTTAATTCTTGTACATGGTGCTCTTGGTTAGTTTGGGTCTTTGTTGTAATGTAACATTTTAATGTATACCATTTCTCTTTATTCTCATTGTTTTTAATCTATTTAGTTTCAATCCATTTATTGGTTCAAAAAACAAACCATTTAAAACAAGAAAAATCATTATAAAACATGACATTGTTTACTTAGTCAAGTTCATAAATCATGGGGCGTCACACTACATGTCTGAGTCTTAATGCCTTAGACCAAATAGAATCTAATGGATGATCTAATTGAAAATAATTATTAATAAATAGGTATTATCTAATTAATTAGTTCATGTGTACACTGTGTCGGTGCATCACACATATTTCATATATCATGTATAATTAAATCAGACAAAAGGGATAAGTTTAAGACCACCAACCTTTATTCCTTGATCAAGAAAACACCCTCAATGGGGAGCACTAATGGAAAAATGAAGGTGAAGGATATCAAAAAGAAATCCTAGATCATACAAACATCAAAATTAATATCCTAATTCAATGAATAAAAAGAGATAACAAAGCTATAATATAGGATAGAGGAGGGAAGGAGAATAACAAAGTGAATGAACTCAACAATGATAAAATTCTAGATTGAGATGTTCAAAAGGGAAGGAATCACCCAAGAATTTTCTGGAGTCACCCTAGGGTTTGAGAGGGAAGCATGCACCATGTAGTGACAACAAATCGTACATGCAATGTGGTTAAAACATCTGATCCTAAAAAATTCATGATGTAAAACCCTTTCACTTCATGAATTTCACAACTAATGAGATCTGATAAAAAGTGCATTTCTTTGTGTTTAATTAACACGGATTGACCATTTTCATGATGTGAACCAATTTCATGTAATGAAAACTTTTCATAATATGAACCAGTTCATGAAATCTACACAGAAATATGTTCATGTCATGTAACCCATTCATGATGTGAAAGTGCCCCACATATAAATTGAAAGATTTTTTTGAAGAAAACTTGAAACACCTTCGAAGCTTTCTAAACCCACAAGGAACCCTTGAAATACATTGACGAATTTATACCCAAACTCCATTAATTCAAAAAAAACATACATCCTTGAACTTTAGGTCATTTTACGACACATGCTCTCCATCCCCAAAAGAAACTCGACCATTAAGGTTTACAAGAATAAAAAACCAACCAAATGTGGCTTAAAAAAATCAAATATGGATGTACTTGAAAAAAATGGGATCTTACACTCACCATTTTTTTATAATTAATGATAGTGATAGTGGTAGTTTTTTCATGATGCAAAATATGAAGAATACATCCATGCTAATAATGTGTTATAAAAAATATCAAATTTTGATTGGAATCATGAGGAATTTCAAAACTATAAATGTTTAATCGATGATGGGTGAAGTGAATCATTAATAAAATATGATGTTGAATTTTCATAAGGATAATTAAAAAATAAATTTTTTAAGAAATAAACAAGAAAAAGGTTTTAGGCGCAACCGAAGTTGGTTGAGCCAATGCCCAATGATGGCCTTTTGTTAGATTAAATGGATAATCTAAAAGAACATGAAGAATACTCTTCATGTCTAATGAATATAACCAAAGAAATCAGATGAAAGGAATCTTGGAACATGATGAAGATATTTTTAATGTTAAATGTATAATTTATTTAATAATAAGTATTACCTCGGTCTTGAGGTTCTTTCTTAGATTAATATGTTGATTTTTAAAGCCTATTTGAGTTTTACCACCATTGCACTAAGATAATCCAAAGTATAATCTCTCTAGTGGTGATCTACATGTGCTCTAAAATCTTGGATAATTTTCGATGGAAATTTGGGTGCTAATGTAGAGGTATCAATCATCTTTCATTTCCCACATTTGATCTCAACACAATCCTTTAGGTTGAAGTATTGTCTCTCTTGTTCTCCCAATATTGAGAGGGAAAAAGGAGGTTGAGAAATTTTCTTTGTCTTGAGTGGATACCTAAATATGTTCTTCATTGATATATTTTTCTAGGGAGAGGATGTGATTCCACACACTCTATAAAATGTTATAAACATGTATATATAGGGATATGGTTTAATAGTGATAATTGAACAAAGGGACTTAATCAAATAATAAACCTAATATATTCTTCATGACTATAAACATAATAATAATAATAATAATAATAATAATAATAATAATATATCATGTAATGAACCAACTTGTGAAAATTAAATATAATTTTATTTAAACAAATAATCCCTTATTTATTTAAATTATATTTAATATTAAATAATTTCAATTATCGAGTCCTTAACTTGGCTTGTTTATCTTCCTCAAAATTTACTGAATCTCAAATAATAAATATAATTCATTAGATAAATAAACAAATATTATATTCACAGTATTGAAAATAAATATTTATTTTTTATTAAACTCACATAAATATGGTGACTAAATATTTTCGATCAATAAATCCTGAATAAGTATTATTCCACTATCTTGAGAATAAAACTTATTCCAATTTTTAAATTAAAATAGAATCCAACTGAGGTCAAAGGAAATACTAAGTGTGTGGTCCTCTGGGAATATTTCTCTATGACATTAGGTAGAATTTTCTAAAGTCCAATATCAGTGTCTATCGACACATAAAGGCACCTATAGAGGAAGAAACTAATGTCACAATGATAATAACCACATATAAATTTTCACCATGTAATATAATCCATTTGTCTCAAAATATCATCATGTAAGTTGCATACTCATGTAATAAACCTATAAGATTAATACATCTTTCTTTGAATTCCTAAAATGAACTTTCCAATTTTCATGGCCTTGGATTTTAGTTTGAAAATTTTATTTCAATCGAAGGGCTGAGATATCATATTCTAGTATTGGAAGGGAAAAATCCTTTATTGAATTATTTATTAATTTAATATTACTCATGACACACAAAACATATACTAATTATCCATGAATATAAGTCATCATGGTTTTGATAAATAAATCAAATCATGTGAATCATGATATACATTAATAATAATATCAAGTTCAAGTACTAACACATAATCTTGCATACATAAATATCCAATAACACGAAAACTTTTGGAATTACTACATGCAGTTCTATCCTTATAACCTTCTATCTTGGAGATTACCTAGTGTGAAATTAATGATATGAAGTCTCATCCACTTAAGAGAATTAATCACCTGATATTCTATATCATATGTGTCCCATCAGATGAATTCATTAGACCATAGGACTTATATGTTCTATAATATTGTCATTGCACTTTAAGGTTCTCATTATGGTGGGAAACTGCTATGAAATTTTTATGCACTAAATACTCTAAGGACTTTATCAAATTAATTTTACACATAAGAGTGATAAATACATGAATTTTTTTTATTAATATTCCATTATTTGAATTTATAGTAAATATAAAGTACAAATTCATTGGTTCTAGGGAACCAACTCCAACAGACTCCCACTTGAACTAGATCCAAATGCTAATGAATTTTAGTCCACTAGTTCTTGCATGATATTCATGATTATACTGAGATAGGTATTTATTCAATGGGTATGTCACATTATCCTCCATGGAAACTCTACTTAATGCAGCCTCAAATCACTAAGAAGAATCTCTCAATGGATGATACTTCCTAGTACGCTCTTTGTCTGTTGATGAGACCTAGGATCCTTAGAAAGAGTCACCACTATAATATTATCATAATATAATGTGAAATGATATTTAGTATTAGTCACCACATCAAGCCCCTGGATGAAGTCGCATATCCACACTGCTTCCTTGGTGCATTAGAAGTCACAATATACTTGGAATATACTATAGAGTTGGCGACCCCTGGATTCTTTGAGCTCTTCCATCTCATATCTCCTCCATTGAAGGTGAAGAGATATCCATATTGTTATTTCATATCATTATGATCTATTTGTAAACTATAATTTTTATATTCCTTGATGGATAAATCATCATATCGTCTATAAACCATGAATATATCCTTAGTAAACCTCATATACTTTAAGATAGTCTTTACTACCATCCAATGGAAATCTCCTAGATCTACTTTATATCATCCTACACACTCATGAAGTAGGCAATATTTAGACTGGTATATAACATGACATACATGACTATCCCCATCACTAAATAATATAAGGTCCTTGTCATACCCTATCTCTCCTACCTTGTTTAAGGACACAATTTCTTTGAGAGCTATATATTATGAGACATTTGTAGTAATACCATCTTGGAGTCTTCTATACCGAACCTCTTTAGTATCATGTCAATGTATATTCCTCAAATTAGTTTAAGAATCCTATTAGATAAATATATAGCGATCCAAGCTAAAAATTACTTAAATAATACATTAATATCATGATTTAAATAATATATCTCACAAACATTCGCACAACCCAAGGACCTATAGGTTTAGTGCCTTGAATATTAGCTACATAAATATATTATTTTACAAAAATTGAAAACATTTCTATATAATCATACTACTATAGACCCTTTATAGACATCACACATGATATAATTATACTCATAACTTGGGTAATTGAAATAAAAAAATTAGGGAGCTTTGACACTCAATGAGGGAAAACATAAAATAATGTTTCAGATCATAAATATGAAGGAGAATACGAGGAAGACATAAATATCTTAATAATTTTTGTCCCTCAGCCTCTAGATCCTTTTATTTAATACTAATAATGATGATAATGATGATGAAAAATATCTTAATAAGAGATCACACGACCATATATGAAATCATAAAACATGATAAAGTATCATAAGATCATAACTGGATCATTAAGGAAACATTAAATTTATTACTTGACTCAAAATACATATCAATAATCATAAAACATTTGAGCATGATATAAAAGTGAGGAATAATTTAAAAATAAAGTGTAATTATGAGCACATGGAAATCCATGGAAATTAAATACAACTTGAAAATTTGGAATAACTTGATAAAAATATTGGAAATGTGTAACAACTATTATCATATGAAAAACCCATTATTCCCACACCTATGTGAATGAATTCATTATGTCCACCCCTGAAAATGTGCACAAATCCATCATGCCCGTTCCTATGTGAACAAACTAATTATATATACATCTAAATATCTCATGAGATATACACTTAAACCAATTAATTGGAGGGTGATATAGGACACCTCATGTCAACATCCATACACATGTTTAACACTTAATTAATAATAAATATAATAAACCCATATAAAAAATGAGTTTCATAAACTTTACAAAAACAACACATAACATAAACATAAAAGATCAAAGGATATAAAAAATATAAATTTCCAAAAGGAATCATATCATAATAAACTTTACAAATGATTAAAACATCACTTCATGGGAGATAAACCTTGGATGAAAAATAGAATTGAAAAAAAAGTTTTCACAAAACCTTTTAAACATTGTTATAAAAGATGAATTGAAAATTAATTTAAAAAAAATGTGAAGGGAAAGGGAAGACTTTTTAAAACCTTATTATAAAGAGTTACAAATAAAATATCCATGATAAGACATAAATGTTATCAAAAAAATGTGGAGTGGAAGACAAACCATTTGATTTTAAAAGGATAAAAACCCATTTTCTTAAAATTTTTGAAATACCTTTATTTGTAAAAAGAGTATAAAAATTTAATTTTGAAAAAGGATAAATACAATTAAGAGAATAATAGAAAATAATCCATATTAGATTTACCAAAAATAGAGGATAAAAATTGATATAAAGGAAATATTGATATAGAAAAAAAGATTCATTGATAAGAATAAGATTTATTCTTACCAACTTCATAATTTTATTTTGGATTTTTTTATGAAAGAAATAGTTATTTTAGATGAGAAATAATTTCCCCAAATAAAAAAATTGAAACAAAATATAAAATATGGGAATATTAGGATCAAATAAAACTTGAAAAGTATATTCATGTAAGAAATATTATGACCAAAGGAATCAAAAATTGAGTAGATGAAACTTTTATGGAATTGGTAATGAAAGAATCAAAAGATGCTAGGAGAAAAATAATAAAATTAACATCAAAATATCATGTAATGGAATATATTTTCATATGTGAATTTAATTGGTTAGTGAATAAACCATATAAAATAAGTTATGATGCACAATATCAAACATATCCCGTGTATTTCAAATCGTGAAAAAGAAACCCTTACTGTAACACCCCAGGTAAATAAAGAATATGACATTTTCACATTTATCCATATTTGTGAATAAAATATTAATATTACTTTAAAGGGGATGCTATGCTCGATGGCATACCCAATACGCAACAACGAGTTTCTTGGGAATCTTACGTTGCACTCTAATAATAAAATAATATTATTTTAAATGGTAGTTAACGCCTAGCTGTTGTAATGGCGGGAATGAACATAACTAACTAAAAAATGATTATATATGTTTTTCAAATATTTTTACTTTTTACAATAAATTTTAGAGGATTAAAAATGCGAATGAATCCAATTTTAAGCGTAAACATTCTAATATTCTTTAAAAGGTCGATTAACCGCCCTTTGATGGAGAACCTCTTTTAAATCCACTTTTTGACAATTTTATGTGTTGTATTTGACAAAATAAAATTCTTCTTTATAATAGGGACATCAAAATTTACTTTGTGTAAATTTTTGTTATTTTTCTGATAAAGTTCATTTTTCAATGAATAGTGAAAAATGTTGTATTTTAATTCAAAACCTCCTTTTAATATAATTTATTTATATGATTATATTATCTTTTTAATTGGTTTTAAAGTGAAATTATAATATATTTTTACCATTTAATCAAATAGTGGTCGTTGGAATTAATTTCATCTTGAAATTGGACTTAAACTAGTGTCAATCTTTTGATAATTATTGTTTCATAAAAACACGCTATTTGCTCTGACAACGGGAATTAATTATTAAATTAATTAACGTAACTTATATGTTTTGAATTTTGTAAAATAGACATCATTTTTTAATTCAGAATATCAAATATAGATTAGGGTGAATTTTTGGTATTTTTCTGGAAAACTTCAATTTTTGATGAATAGTGAAACCACTAAGTGGTACTTAAAAAACTGATTTTTCGTTTAAATGAAATTTTACCACCTCTGTGTTTTGAATTTCAAAAATCCAACATACATGGTTGTCATTAAGAAGTAAAATGTGGTTCAATGAGATTAAAATATTTTTTTTGATGAATAGTAACTTTTAAGTTTTAATCACGATTAGAGGTAATTAGTGTAGTTTAAGGTAAAAATAATGTTTTAATAATATGAAATGACCTAGAAACATGTCCTACCCTCATTGGATGAGTCATGGACGACCAAAAAAATCCATGGGTCAACTTGGGGACCCCATGGAGCCACTTTGGTTGGAAAATGACATAAATACCTTTTTATTTAAAGTTAAAATTAAAATGTCACAAACATGAGTTGTTTTACTAAATATTTTTTTACATGGGGTTATATAAGTCATATTTTTGACTATAAATATTAATTAGAAAGATAAAAATATTTCCTACATCATGATATATTTTTTATAATTTTTAGAGATTAAATAAATTAAATTATTTATGACATCATGATGATGCAGCGATTACCTCATTAATAAGGGATTTAAATAAAATGAAAAGATAATGTTAAAACTATAACTTAAACTTGTCACAAACCTATTGTATGGGTATATTTCGAAACCTTATCACCTTATCCTCGAAATATATCCTTTTGGGACCTTTTAAATCCGAAAATCATTTTATAATAAAGTAATATTTTATAACTTTCCAAGAGTGCCCCTCCTCTCCTCTTATAAAAGGCCCCCACCTCTACCACCTTAAACACACCTCTCAAGCCTTTGGCTCGGCCAAAATCTGACCATTTAATCTCTCCAAATTCCTCTCTTCATCATTGAAGCCTCACTTTGGGCAGAATCCTTTCCAAGGAAGCCTTTGAGCTCAAATCAAAGAGAGGTACCCGATTTAAAGGTAATGTCTTCCCTTGTGTTCTTTTGTTTTATTTTAATTTTCCAAACCCATAAACTCTTTTTATTACTTTTTTTGTAACAAAAATAGTATCTGAAATATACTATGATGTTTTTATAAGAATTATTAGAGCTACACTTTCACACACCTCCGTCTAATGGTTAAAGAACATACTATTTCTGTGGATGGCGAATTACTGCCTCACGAAACGATGATTGTTCAATATTATTTTAACACATTCAAAGGTGGACATTAATATGTAACTATATTTATATAAGATATATAATATGTTTATGTTTTCCTTAATCTTATTTATTTTTCATTTATGGCATACCTTTATGGTTTCCATTATAGGTAAACGCGATATCTTCATTTTAGGAAGTGAGGACTACCGCCCCCTCAAAGTGATTTGATTCGTTAATGCCATATGTGGGACATATAAAGGATGGAATTAATGGTATTACATATGATATCCTACTGGAATTATAATATACCTTTATATCATTATTATTTAATTCCATTTAATACAAAATAAAAAGAAATGAAAGTAGCGTTCATGCGTACGTACGGCTTACCGTCTCCATGAATGATACATTTCATTTCTTATCTCCAAATGTTATGTACTATTATAAGTACATATATATAATGGATATATATGTAATATATTACATATAAATTATGGATATAATTCTGGAATTATAATATATATATCTATAATTTTGTTTTAATTCCATTAATATGACAAAAAATGAAAGTAGCGTTCATGCGTACGTACGACCTACAGTCTCCATGAACGGTGCCTTTAATTTTTTATCTCCAAATGTTATGGAATAGTATAAAATGAATATATAATGGATATATATGATATTTAAAACATAAATAATATTCTGGATATGATGTACCTATAACTACATGGAAAATTCTTTTTCCAACAAGATCGATTTTTACTCATGTACCGAACATCGACAAAAACGTCTAATATGAACTCACTTTATTAACCAATTATTATAACCTTATAATATGTGATATTAACTAAATAATAATATTTAAATTAGGTCCTTATGAAATTATAAATTGACCAAATTTTATTATTCAGGAGATTAAATAACGATCGAGTCATGTCGGACACGAGGTAAGGGATCCTACCCCTCTCTTTCGTTTTAAGTACACTGTTTTATGTCATTCCTTTTAAGCTCATCTTTCTTATGATTGGGATGTTATTTTATATTAATCCTACTGTACTTTTCATGTTCATATTATGAGAGACCCTATTTTCTCTCATCAATCCATTTTGGATGTTTTTAGTGGCGCCGTTAGGCTGCCGAATTTTCGTAAGGGATCCAACCTCTCTCTTTCTTATTAAGTACTCTCTTTTATGTAATTTATTTTAAGCTCATATTTATTATGTTTTGGGATGTTATTTTATATTCCTAATACTGTAATTTTTATTTTCATATCATTATAGACCCTATTTTATATCATAAATCCATTTTTGTAAGTTTTAAGTGGCGCCGTTAGGTTGCCGAGTTTTCGTAAGGGATTTTTCATCTCACTTTTATTCCCGCGACATTTACGCTACGTTTTACACAATTTACTTTGAGTGGTGTATGTACTGCCCATTATTATACACTTTTTGTAGTATAATTTCATTTATGGGTATTTACATCTTCATTGTATGACCCTTCTTCCATGGGGTGTAGGTTTCGAAAGTTACCCAACTCGGTAAGGGGACCTTTCACCCTCCTCTTTTTAAAAGACTTATTTTGTTATGTATTTTAATTCACATACTATTATGTTGGGATATGTTATTATATATCATTATTGATGTAAATTTTATGTCTAAGTGATGAGATACCCTTTTTATCTCTCATCAACTCTTTTTTCTGAATTTTGAAGTGACGTCGTTAGGCTGTCGAATATTTGCAAGGGAACTTCTTAACCCAATTTTGATTCTTTGGGATAAACTTGTACTCCTTGAATATGTCATTCTATGAATATGTGTGAATGTCCTCTGATTGTTTTACACTTAATATACACTTATATTTTGTGTATTCATTTGTCACACATAATTATGTAATTGATTTATCCTTAATCCAAGGATACCATTTTTGTATGGGACTTTGTCTCAATCTCCTTTCATTGAGGCATATTTTTTTTATACACAAACCTTATTTTATATGGTGTATAAACCCCTTTTAATTTTACATTTATCCAAAAGGAATCTTTTTTATACGAAGTGTTTTACTAAATGACAAAAGGGAATGTTTTTGTCGTACGTATGCGGCGACAACGACTTCTCCGCCACCGTGACCATTATTTGAGTTTCGGCTTCCTCTAAAAGCCATAATTTTCTTTTAAAATGAAAAATAAATACCATGTTTTACTTTTCTTTTATTTTGGTATTGAATATGGTTTTCATAATGTTTTTATTATATAAATGTGTTGTATTGATATCTTGTGATTGAAATGTGGAAATGTTATGTTTCCTTTATGCATGTTTTATGTGATACGATTATGTTATGGTTCTTGGGAATTATTATGAAGACGGGTGGTTTCGTGATAAACTAAGGGTGGGTGATCCCGATATATCTCTCCAATGCATTGGGTAACGCGAAGGGGTTAAACGTTAAGGTTTTTCCGAAGAGATTTAGGGAATATACTGTGATGGGTATTCAAAACGTAACCAAGAGGGTTACTCCCTACGTAAGAATGTTATGAATGCCTCAAGTTACCTTTATGTCTTATGATTTCTATGTTTTATTCATGATTTGATGAGGTATATTAAAGTGCTTATGTTTTATGAGTAAAGTATGATTTTATTGATTCTTATGTACACATGTACTCATGTTTCCTTTCCATATTTTTATATCCCTTACTGAGCTTTTTATGCTCATCCCAAGTTTTTGAAATGTTTTTCACAGTTCAAGGGAAAGGTGCATGATATGATGATAGAGTCAAGGAAGTGTCAAGAAATAGTCCTTGTTTTATTTTAAATATGTTTCCATTGATGGAAAAACACGAATTCTATCTTTTATGTAACCACTTTGTTTAAATGTGGAATGTAATTCATGATTTATGATCTAATTCTTTAAAACTCTAAACCTGAAAAGATCCTCAATGTGAATTATTCATTTAATTAAATATTAAGTATGGTTTAATGCTGGGTCCTTATAGTTGGTATTAGAGGCCAGTTTAGATAACTTTAGAGGTTAGGGTATTCTCTAAGCATAAGTGACATTACCATAATGGTTAGGATTTCAGAAAGAGTCCTAGTTTTAGATAAAGTGAATGAGTAAGTATATCTTAGTGTTTATCTTCTTCATTAGTACATGATGGATTTGTTGATATAATCACACTGACATTTCTGTTTTTAGTGAATGGATGGATCTAGCAGGCACCAAAGTGACAATAGGTTTGAAGGAAACTGTGGTGGTTCTCTGATTAAGAGACTGGATGAAATGGGTGACTCAATGAGGAAACTCGTGGTTGCTCTAAAACAACTATCAAGGAGTCATGATCAACCACTTGTACCTTGGTATGTTCTATAATGCATCATGTACGAGATGACCAATCGATTTGGAAGTTCAGGTAATAATTATAAAGGTAACCATTAGGGTTTATATGATCCTTACTTTTGAGGCAATTATGGGTAATTATATATTATGATGGAAAATGAAAGGCATGAGATAAAATTGAGGTTAAAATATGTTATGATTATTTTTGAAGATTTTATCTCATTTTGGGGAATGTTTTATGAATTATATAGTTTTGGAAAAAGGACAACACGCAGACAGTGTGACAACTCGTCGCGTCGGACAAAGCTGCGGGAATCGAACCCACAACCAAAGTGCGACTGGTATTTATCGCCTACCACTGGACTACGTGAAGTCCTTGGTTAGTTTGACTAATTATTTTTAGTTAGATGATTTTAGAAATCAAGAGTTATTTTATTTTGGGTTATCTATGGAAATGATTAACCTATCATGGAGGATATGTGATTAGGTTAATTACTTTTCAATATGAGAATTTAAGAGCAACTGATGTTATTTGGAGATAAAAGTTAATTTATACCTTGGAAGACTATGTGATTAAATCCTTCAAATATTTGGGTTTCAATATTAGTTTGGTTTACTTTGAAGAATTTTATGGACAATTGTTTATCGAATGGTCTTCGTTGAACTTTGGGTTTTTTTTGGACAAATTTTGGAGATTAAGAATGGATTTTATTTTTATAAAGGATTATACTTTTGTGGATTATCTGATCTCATACTAAAAATTTGGTTTTGGATTTTGTCTAAATACATGGGAAATATATAGTTCTCTTATTTGGATTAGGTGATTCTCAAGAAGTTGATTATAGTACTCTTAATGCGAACAAGTCTTCCTAAATACTCATCTTTTGGAGAAAATATGAGTTTGATTAAGGAATCTAGTAAAAGTTGAAAGTCTACGTGACAAGTAAGTATGTTTCATTATGATTTAGTTAAGCTAAAAAATAAATTCCTCAATGAAGAGTAACTTAAAACAAAAATGTTGTGTGTTATCTTTTCCTACTGGGGAATCGAATACCGTTTAACCCCTCACAAGTTTGTGATTTTCTTATGGTTAAATTTCTCCTAGACATGTTTACTATAACTCTCCATCAGAACATGACCCTTTGTTTTTTCCTCCATATCCATGTTTTACTACATGAAATCTTAGTATGGGTTAACTCGGGTGACCTTTGTACTTCTCTTTATTTATTTTAAAGTGATTGTTTTACTGACTCTTGTTCCGATGTGGGATTTTCAATGAAGTTTTCAAGCCCAATTTTAAAATTGTGAGGACGCAATTCCCAAAAGGGGGGAAGGTTGTAACACCCCAGGTAAATAAAGAATATGAAATTTTCACATTTATGCATATTTTTGAATAAAATATTAATATTACTTTAAAGGGGACGCTATGCTCGATGGCGTACCCAATACGCAACAACGAGTTTCTTGGGAATCTTACGTTGCACTCTAATAATAAAATAATATTATTTTAAATGGTAGTTAACGCATAGCTTTTTTAATGGAGGGAATGAAAATAACTAACTACAAAATTATTATATATGTTTGTCAAATATTTTTACTTTTTAGAATAAATGTTAGAGGATTAAAAATGCTAATGAATCCAATTTTAAGCGTAAACATTCTAATATTTTTTAAAAGGTCGATTAACCGCCTTTTGATGGTGAACCTCTTTTAAATCCACTTTTTGAAAATTTTATGTGTTTTATTTGACAAAATAAAATTCTTCTTTAGAATCGGGACATCAAAATTTACTTTGTGTAAATTTTTGGTATTTTTCTGATAAAGTTCATTTTTAATAAATAGTGAAAAATGTTGTATTTTAATTCAAAACCTCTTTTTAATATAATTTATTTATATGATTAGATTATCTTTTGAATTGTTTTTAAAGTGAAATTATAAAATATTTTTACCATTTAATCCAATAGTGGTCTTTGGAATTAATTTCATCTTGAAATTGGACTTAAACTAGTGTCAATCTTTTGATACTTATTGTTTCATAAAAACACGCTATTTGATATGACAACGGAAATCAATTATTAAATTAATTAATGTAACTTATATGTTTTGAATTTTGTAAAATAGACATCATTTTTTAATTCGGAATATCAAATATAGCTTAGGGTGAATTTTTGGTATTTTTCTGGAAAACTTCAATTTTTGATAAATAGTGAAACCACTAAGTGGTACTTAAAAAACTAATTTTTTGTTTAAATGAAATTTTACCGCCTTTGTGTTTTGAATTTAAAAAATCCGACATACATGGTTTTCATTAAGAAGTAAAATGTGGTGCAATGGGATTAAAATAATTTTTTTCGTGAATAGTAACTTTTAAGTTTTAATCGCGATTAGAGGTAATTAGTGTAGTTTAAGGTAAAAATAATGTTTTAATAATATGAAACAACCTATAAACATTTCCTATACTAATTGTATGAGTCATGGACGACCAAAAAAATCCATGGGTCAACTTGGGGACTCCATGGAGCCACATTGGTTGGAAAATGACATAAATACCTTTTTATTTAAAGTTAATATTAAAATGTCACAAACATGAGTTGTTTTACTAATTTTTTTAAATGAGGTTATAAAAGTCATATATTTGACTATAAATATTCATTAGAAATCTAAAAATATTTCCTACATCATGATATTTTTTTATAATTTTTAGACATTAAATAAATTAAATTATTTATGACATCATGATGATGCAGCGATTACCTCATTAATAAGGGATTTAAATAAAATGAAAAGATAATGTTAAAACTATAACTTAAACTTGTCACAAACCTATTGGATGGGTGGATTTCTAAACTTTATCACCTTATCCTAGAAATATATCCTTTTGGGACCTTTTAAATCCGAAAATCATTTTATAATAAAGTAATATTTTATAACTTTCCAAGAGTGCCCCTCCTCTCCTCTTATAAAAGGCCCCCAACTCTACCACCTTACACACACCTCTCAAGCCTTTGGATCGGCCAACCCCTTCCCATTTAATCTCTCCACATCCCTATCTTCATCATTGAAGCCTCACTTTGGGCATAATCCTTTCCAAGGAAGCCTTTGAGCTGAAATCAAAGAGAGTTACCCGATTTAAAGGTAATGTCTTCCCTTGTGTTCTTTTGTTTTATTTTTCTTCTCCAAACCCCTAAACTCTTTTTATTACTTTTTTTAACAAAAAAAGTATCTAAAATATACTAGGATGTTTTTATAAGAATTATTCGAGCTACACTTTCACACACCTCCGTCTAATGGTTAAAGAACATACTGTTTCTGTGGATGGTGAATTACTGCCTCACGAAACGATGATTGTTCAATATTATTTTAACACATTCAAAGGTGGACATTAAGATGTAACTATATTTATATGTGATATATAATATTTTTATGTTTTCCTTAATCTTCTATATTTTTCATTTATGGCATACCTTTATGGTTTCCACTATGGGTAAACGCGATATCTTCATTTTAGGAAGTGCGAACTACCACCCCCTCAAAGTGATTTGATTCGTTAATGCCATATGTGGGACGTATAAAGGATGGAATTAATGGTATTAAATATGATATCCTACTGGAATTATAATATACCTTTATATCATTATTATTTAATTCCATTTAATACAAAATAAAATGAAATGAAAGTAGCGTTCATGCGTACGTACGGCTTACCGTCTCCATGAACGGTACATTTCATTTCTTATCTCCAAATGTTATTTACTATTATAAGTACATATATATAATGTATATATATGTAATATATTACATCTAAATGATGGATATCATTCTGGAAGTATAATATATATACCTCTCATTTTGTTTTAATTCCATTAATATGACAAAAAATGAAAGTAGCGTTCATGCGTACGTACGGCCTACCGTCTCCATGAATGGTGCTTTTAATTTTTTATCTCCAAATGCTATGGAATAATATAAAATGAATATATACTGGATATATATGATATTTAAAACATCAATAATATTCTGGATATGATGTACCTATAACTACATGGAAAATTCTTTTCCAACAAGATCGAGTTTTACTCATGTACCGAACATCGACAAAAACGTCTGATATGAACTCACTTTGTTAACCAATTATTATAACCTTATAATATGTGATATTAACTGAATAATAATCTTTAAAGTAGGTCCATAAGAAATTATAAATTGACCAAATTTTATTATTCAGGA
The DNA here is from genome assembly GCA_963277665.1 of Viscum album. Lineage (NCBI taxonomy): Eukaryota > Viridiplantae > Streptophyta > Magnoliopsida > Santalales > Viscaceae > Viscum > Viscum album. The sequence continues at coordinate 1,952,730,203 of OY728165.1, forward strand.
GATTAAAGAATGATCGAGTCATGTCGGACACGAGGTAAGGGATCCTACCCCTCTCTTTCGTTTTATGTACACTGTTTTATGTCATTCCTTTTAAGCTCATATTTATTATGATTGGGATGTTCTTTTATATTACTCATACTTTAATTTTTATTTTCATATGATGAGAGACCCTATTTTATCTCATCAATCCATTTTGGAAGTTTTGAGTGGCGCCGTTAGGCTGCCAAATTTTCGTAAGGGATCCAACCTCTCTCTTTCTTATTAAGTACTCTCTTTTATGTCATTTATTTTAAGATAATATTTCATATGTTTGGGGATTTTATTTTTTATTACTCATACTATAATTATTATTTTCATATTATGAGCGACCCTATTTTATCTCATAAATCCATTTTTGGAAGTTTTAAGTGGCACCGTTAGGCTGCCGAGTTTTCATAAGGGATTTTTCATCTCACTTTTATTCCCGTGACATTTACACTAAGTTTTCCACTATTTCCTTTGAGTGGTGTATGTAATTCCCATTAGTATACACTTTGTGTAGTATAATTTCATTTATGGGTATTTACATCTTCATTGTATGACCCTTCTTCCATGGGGTGTAGGTTTCGAATGTTACCCAACTCGGTAAGGGGACCTTTCACCCTCCCCTTTTTAAAAGACTTATTTTGTTATGTCTTTTAATTCATATACTATTATGTTGGGATATGTTCTTATATATCCTTATTGATGTAAATTTAATGTCCAAGTGATGAGATACCCTTTTTATCTCTCATCAACTCTTTTTCTGAATTTTGAAGTGACGCCGTTAGGCTGTCGAATATTTGCAAGGGAACTTCTTAACCCAATTTTGATTCTTTGGGATAAACTTGTACTCCTTGAATATGTAGTTCTATGAATATGTGTGAATGTAATATGATTATTTTACACTTAATATACACTTATATTTTGTGTATTCGTTTGTCACACATAATTATGTAATTTATTTATCCTTAATCCAAGGATACCATCTTTGTATGGGACTTCATCTCAATCTCCTTTCATTAAGGCATATTTTGTTTTATACACAAACCTTATTTTATACGGTGTATAAACCCCTTTGACTTTTACATTTATCCAAAAGGAATCTTTTTTATACGTAGTGTTTTACTAAATGACAAAAGGAAATGTTTTTTTTGTACATATGCGGCGACAACGACTTCTCCGCTGCCGTGACCATTATTTGAGTTTCTGATTCCTCTAAAACCCATACTTTTTTTTAAATGAAAAATAAATACCATGTTTTACTTTTATTTTATTTTGGTATTGAAGATGGTTTTCATAATGTTTTTATTATATCAACGTGTTATATTGATATCTTGTGAATGAAATGTGGAAATGTTATGTTTCCTTTATGCATGTTTTATGTGATACGATTATGTTATGGTTATTGGGAATTATTATGAAGACGGGTGGTTCCATGATAAACTAAGGGCGGGTGAGCCCAATATAGCTCTCCAATGCATTAGGTAATGCGAAGGGGTTAAACGTTAAGGTTTCTCCGAAGAGATTTAGGGAATATACTATGATGGGTATTCAAAACGTAACCAAGAGGGTTACTCCCTACGTAAGAATGTTATGAATGCCTCAAGTTTCCTTTATGCCTTATGATTTCTATGTTTTATTCATGATTTGATGAGGTATATTAAAGTTCTTATGTTTTATGAGTAAATTATGATTTCATTGATTCTTATGTATACATGTACTCATGTTTCCTTTCCATATTTTTATATCCCTTACTGAGCTTTTTATGATCATCCCAGGTTTTTGAAATGTTTTTCACAGGTCAAGGGAAAGGTGCATGATATGATGATAGTGTCAAGGAAGTGTCAAGAAATAATCCATGTTTTATTTTAAATATGTTTCTGTTTATGGAAAAAAATGAATTCTATCTTTTATGTAACCACTTTGTTTAAATGTGGAATGTAATTCATGATTTATGATCAAATTATCTAAAACACTAAACCTGAAAAGGTCCTCAATGTTAATTATCCATTTAATTCAATATTAAGTAAGGTTTAAGGCTGGGGCCTTATACTTACATTTACTCTTATTTTACATAGAAGTGATTTAATATCATGTATAACCAAATAAATATATTAATAACTAATTTAATAACTATATTAATACTCTAAAAATATTTATAATTTTCATTTATAATTATTATCTACATGTATATTAGTTAGTTTTTACCTATTTTACTACTTAGGGAGTTTATTGTTTTGACCATTTGCTCTAATTTCATAAGAGCAATGTCAGTATTATTTTTTCTCTAAAATTTAATAATAAAAAATTTATTAAAATTTATTTAATTTATGAATTATAATTATTTATTAAGTTTCAATATCCTTTGATGAGTGTTTTATTTTTATCCTTAAATACGAAATTGACAACAAGGACCCTTCGATGAATTTATTAACCAACGAAAGGTGTTTTCTTAATTATTGAGGTCAATATTGATGTATCCGTTTAAGGAAAAAGTAATTATTTAAATATTTATATCATAATATACCATTAATTATGTTTTCATAGTCACCCATGATATAATTTTGGGGTGATGTTCAAGTAGGTGGTAAAAAAGACCCAAACATGAACATACCATGATCAATTAATGATTATGAGGTGATTTAGTTATATTATCATTATAATAGAATCATAATGTTCATATTTATTGTTGATTAGTGTGATATATCATAATTATAATGAATTATAATAATAATTGTTGTATATGAAAATATCACATAAATTGTTTCTTCTTCTTCTTAGTTTATTTATTTAAGACGATGAATTTTATAAAAGTTGTTTATTTTTAATATCATTAATATGTTATTAATTTTTTTTAATAGAACCCTATTATTATTATAAGAATAATATTTATCCTTTAAAACCATTATAATTACTATATATGTAAGGCAGTGATGAAATGAAAAACAAAAATCGATCTTTCCATAGAGGTGGTAGTCCACACATATGCATGAATGATGATTTCATTTTACATATAATAGGTAAAAGGATTAATATGGTTTAAAATTTTAAAATCTAAAATATTTCATAAATATAATAATTGTATATTAAATTCCCTATTAGGACCAACCTTTTAAGGCAGTGAAGGAAACCGAAACATGTTGCGTTGTGGGGGCAGTAGTCCGCACAACACACAATGCACAATTCATGTTTTCGTTTTTCTTAATGGAAAAGGAGAGGGGTGGTTAATTATTGTAACATAATTATAATTACATAATATTATAATAATAATACTTATATTATCATTATTATATGGTGATAATAAATTTGAGAAATAATAAAATCACATAAGGAAATAGGAAATAGGGAGGAGGAGTTAGAAATCTATACCTTACTAGTTGAATTATATCCTTTACGCAGGGGGATAAACATTTTAGGGATGGTCTTATAAGAATACCAGAACCTCATTAAGATATATTTGAATTTTTAGTATAGGTTTTATCATAGTTTGAGATGAAATTAAGGGGTTTTGGTGTGAGGGAAAGTGAGGAGAGGAGTACCTCTTTCATAAGTGAAAGGGATGAAATTTTTGTAAATACCAAAAAAATTTCAATAATGTGAAGTCAATCTCAAGGAAAAAGGTTAAAAAATTGATAAATAATGTATAGGAAAATAGATAATGTTTAGAAACTCCTCAACCACCCAATTAAAATATGTTTTTAACATGTTATACCCTTTACCACTCTAGTTACTCATTTTTAATATTTTGGCTTCCACCACAATAACTAGTTTTTACCTAGTAAATTTACCATTTATACCAAAAAATAAATTGGTAAATATTTTATAATTTGGACCTAATTATTTAAAATTTAGAATTAATTAGTTAATTTAAATTTAAAATTGAAAAAAATGAATTTTAAAATACTAAATGTATAATGTATTAAAAGAAGGTTTTAAAGAAATATAAATTAAGTTCTAAATTTTCAAATATGGGCTTATAAAATAACATTTTAAAATTATAAATTCACTTATAAAATAAATATTTTCCCTTAAAAAAAGGTTTTATGAATTTTAAACTGATACTTATATACTAATAATGTCATGAAATTTATGTTATTTGTAAAAACTGTATTTTGCACGATTCACCTAAGAATCAATCTTTTTAGAAAAATACTAAAAATTCATCTTAAGATAATATTTTGATGATAAATCCAAAAATGAAGTCAATTTTTCCAAATTCATAACCTCAAATTTATAAATTTTAGTTTTATTTTAGAAAATAAAATTTAGTGACAAACTATTTTATAATAAACCAACTTTTGGTATGTTGACTATTATTTTTCCTATAAATTACTAATCAATCTAGTGTTTATATATCTTGTTATTATTCAATAAAAATAAACTTAGTTTCTTTAAATAAAATTCTAATTTATGAAAAATACATTTTCGAAGCATAAAGTGAATTTAGTAAAAATGAAAATTTTAAATGTATAAAAATTCCTGATATATTTAAATAGATAAATATTTTATTACATATTGATGTATTCCTAATTTATTCTTACATAACCCCCTATGAACTCTGTGTAAGACCTAAGCATCAGATAATATCTAGTTATAGTTTTTGATGGTAGTTCATGAATGTTATGGGTGTAGTAGAAGTGCTTATTAGGGCCAGTCCTGGCTCAAAAATTGTCTGATTCAATGGATATTCTATGATGTACATGTCCTGGGATCCATGAATAATGAAATTTTTTCTAATGAAACTTAACAGAAATTCCATAACCAAGAAGATTTTTCATGTTAATTTTAAAAATTAATTTAACTATACATGAATAAAGTTTACATTGGTCTTGAGATATTTCTTCAATGAAGATGTTGATTGTCTGAAGACCTTTAGGTCTAGGGTCATTTCACTTGTAGGATCCATGTGTATAATCCCTCTAGTGGAGATCCACACATGCTCCTTTGATATTCGAACAACATCTATGGATTTTCAGGTGCTAGTGTAGTAGATCAATAATATTTTAGTGTTCACCTTGATTACTGAAATGATTCCTCTAGGCTTTAAGAATCATACTTGTAATCTCATTCTTGAGAAGGTGAATGAGGGAGAATAATCGCTCGAGCTCAAGAGAAGAAATTCTAGAGCTTTCATTGATCTTGAGTGAGAGATCTAGATTTCATTATGCACAATGATTATACAATTTGATCAACCCTAGATTAATAGACATAAAAATTTCTTTATAGAGTTATGGGTTAAGGTTAAAAAATATTTAATTGCATAGAGACCCTTAATAATATATTAAATCCTTTAATGGTCCAATTCCATGTAATAATAATAAAATAATAATAATAATAATAATAATTGTAATAATATTTTATCACGGTGTGTTCTAACTGGTGAAATGATAAATATTATTTTACCATCTTGGAAATTAATAATTATCACTATACCTAATATTTTTCCAATTATCTTTCTTGAAATTTATCGAATAACTAAATAAATATTTAATTAAATATTTTTTCATTCAATAAATAAATAAATAAATATTATATATTCATGTAATTAAATAATTATAGTATGAATAAATATTTATTTAATTTATGCGATCAATAAATCATGAATAAGATTATTCCCCTGACTTAAGAATAATATTTATTCCAATTATTAAATTCAAATAGAATTTAGTTGAGATCAATAGAAACACGTTTCCATATAGGATTATTATTCATTGGTATTAGGTGGGTTTTCCTAAATTCCAAGATTACAATCTAGTAATGAGTCAAGGAACCCAAGAGGAAGAAGTTAATATTACAACATCAACGACCACATATGAGTGTGAACTATGTAATATAATCCCTTTGTCTCAATATCACATCAGGCATGTTACATAATTTGTATCATCAACCTTAATCCTCAATATATATTTCTTTCATTATCTAAAATTAAAATTTCTACATAACCATGGACTTGTAATTTATTTTAATGCTTCCATTCCAATCAAAGGGATGATATATTAACTCCCATAAATATAGGGGAAAAATCCTTTCTCAACTTATTCATTAATAATATATCGATCATGACATACCCAACATATCCTACTTATCATGAACATAGTTCATCATAGGGTTTTTCAAAATATATAAGTATTTGAGTCATGATATGTATTAATAATAATCTTGAAGTTTAAGGATTATTACACATACTCGTAGATAAAAATATCCGTTGACATGAAAATATGCAGAATTCCTATTGGAGGGTCTATCCACATAATCTCCTATCTTGGAGATTAAGAAGTTTGAATTTTATGAGATGAAACCTCACCCTATTAAGAACACTCCCAACTAACATTTTAAAACCTATGTTTCCCATCATAACTCATCATCCAGACTATAGGACTGATATTTAAGAGATATGATCATAGTATCTTAAGATTCTCATCATAGAAGGGAATGACTATGAACAATTTTGATATGATAGACACCCCAGGAAACTATCACATTAAATTCATGTATATTAATGATAAATATGTGATAAGATATATTTAATATTCACTTCTTTGAATATATTCATCAATCTAAAGTAAAAACTAGTTAGTTCTTGGACACAAACTCCAAAAAACTCTCACTTGAACTAGATCCAATTTCCAGTGACTTTTAATCCTCTACATCTCACATAAAGATCATGTTTCTATTGAGATAGGGGTTTTGTTAAGGGGTATTCCACATTTTATTATAGGGACATATTTCTCACTACAAATTCACCTCTCTAAGAAAAATATCTAAGGAGATGATAATTTTAGAGTATTTTCTTTTCCCTCTAATGTGACAATGTTTCTTTAGTGAGATCCACTACTATAGTATTATCATAGTAGTGATAGGGTATTTAACTCTAGGTACCACTGTAGGTTCCATGTAGAGTGAATGTGCCTGTTTGGTATGTACAACTCATATTTTTAGTCTTAACTTATGAACAATAATTACTAATAATAACGAATGACTACATGAATAATGAAATTTATAGAATAATTTTCTTGATTAAATATCAGAACTAGAAGTGGAGGATATTCACATGTAATTTATAATTAATTAATGATCAGATCTAGAATCACCTAAACCTGTAATTATTTATTTGTTGATGATTTGGTTGAATTGATATCATTCTACCATTATTGTGATCTATGATCCAAGTTTAGAATCCCTCTAGAAGTGATCCATACATGAACCACGATCTTTTATCGTTGATGTGGAATCACCTGGTGCTAAGACGATCAATCTCAATCACTTACATTATTCATAGTTGATCTCAACTAAATTCTTTTATGAGGATGAAGAACTCTTGATGATATCTCAATGGATTGAGAGAAGAGGCAGAGATAGTACACTTTATATTTTTAAAACTCTCTCTTGGTATTGAGAGAGATTATATCTATCCATTTCTCACAATAAGTGTGTTTACGTAAATTGATATAATTAGATATTGATTATGATGGGTTTTGGGTTGCCAAATTTCACAGAAGACCCTTTCAAATTACTTAATTCTTAGTGACCTCATGTCTTAATAATAATATAATTGTTATTCACTTGAAATATGAATCACATAAGAATAAATAAATATAATCTATATTATTTACAATCACATAGTTAAACTCATTCCATTTATCAACCTCAACTTTTACCAAACCTTGAATAATGAATATTTATTTAATAAATAAATATCACTATATTATTCTTCAAAAAATATTATATTATCCAAACCATATAAATAAATATTTATTTTTATTATTTAAATCAATTATTATTTAAAATAACTTTTGATTAAATATTGGTGATCAACCGATCCCAAATAATTATTGAACCATAAAGTAGGAATAATATTTACTCTAACTTATTAAAGTCAACATTTAATTTAACCAATATTACAAATATACTTAGTGTGTGACCCACCAGGCCTATTTATTAGTGGAAATAGGTAGAGACACTTAAATTCAAAGGTTAGCATCTAAAAACATTCCAAGACATCCATATAGAATGACGTTAAGTTAGTAATGACATAAAACCTCCTATGAATGCTTACTATGTAATATAATCCCTTTAGTGCGATATATCTAATCAAGTAGGTTGCACACTAGTGCCATCAACCTATGATTTTTATGTCTCTTTCTTTGAATTTACATAAATGAACATGCCCATAGAACACCATAGACATGGATTTATTCAAGTAGTTCCATTCCTATCAAAGGTCACGAGATATCAACTTTCATTAATAGATAGAAGGGATAAATCCTTTCTCACATTATCTATTAACACAATATCACTCATGATGAACCCAATATATCCTACTTCACCATGAACATATGTCATCATGATTTTCATCAATAAATAAAATTACATGACTTATGATATTCATTAATGTCAATATTAAAGTTTAAGGATCAATACACACATCCGCAGATAGTAACATACAATGACCCATAAAATATAGACTTTCTATTAATGGGTATTTTATCATAACCTCCCTTATTAGAAATCACCAAGGGAAAACACCATGAGAAGGTTTCTCAATGTATTATGATCCTCCTTCCCCTAATATCCTATATCTTATATGTCCCATAAAAAAATATAATCCGTCTATATAACAAGGGTTTAGAGAATATTATCATAACATCTAAAGTATCTCATCATAGCGGGGAACTGTTATGTACTTTTAGTGCAACATGTATCCTTAGGAAATTATCACATACTATGTCATGTAGAGGAAAAATCATGACATGATAATAAAATTTATTAATATTTAAGATAATAAATACATGTAATCATCAATAACTTAAAATTTGTTCTAAGGAACCAACTCCAACAGACTCCCACTTTTACTAGATCCAACTGTTAACAACCTTTAGTCCACTATCTATCACATGATACTCATGCCTCTATCGAGATAAATCCTTCATCAAGGGGTCCACCATGTTTTACTCCAAGGATATTCTACTCACTGTAACTTCACCTCATTAAGAAAAATCCCTCAAGAGATGAAACTTTATAGGAATATTCATTGTCCTTTGATGTGATCTTGACTCTTTAGAAAGAGCAACCACTACAGTTGTATCACAATCACTATGATAGGGTCTTGAATACTAGGAACCATATAAATCTCTTGGAAAAAGTTTTGAATCCAAATTCGTTCCTTGGATACATCAGAAGCTACAATGTACTCAGACTCAATTGTAGAATCAGAAATAACTAGACTCTTTGAACTCTTATATCTCACAACTCCTCCATTAAGAGAAAATGCATATCCTAACTATGACTTTAGATCATTATGATCTATATAAAAGCTATAATCTATATAAAACCTGATGAATATATCTTAATATCCTATATATACTATAAAAATAATATTTTTTCTCCTCATATACTCTGGATATCCTTAATAACTATCCAACATTCTTCACTTGGATCAACTTGATATCTTCCTACCATGATAAAATGATAGAAAAAATCAAACCTCATATATAACATAGAATATAAGATATATTCTATTAGAAAATAATATGATATCTTACTCATTCTATCTCTTTCCTATTGTATCCGAGGGAAAATATTTTTGGAATTATTTATAACAGGTAATGATGGAACTAATACCCTCTTGTATTGTTATATATTGAACCTTTTCAATATTTGTTCAATATATATACTTTGACTTAGTCCAATTAACCTATTTGATCTATCAAATATGATCCTAATCCCTATAATTTAGGCTACTTCACCCAAGTCCTTAATGGAGAAGCACTTGATCAACCATGCCTTAACCACTTGTAAGGATAATTTCTCATTTCTAATTATTAATATTTCATCAAAATATAATACTATTAAAATTGAAACAATCTAAATAATCTTCCTGTAAACACGCAGATCACATTATTTCTTAATGAAAACAAATTATTTTATAGCTCTATTAAAACAATTGTTCAATGACATAGATGTTTTCTTTAATACATAAACAGATCAATACAAATTGCATACCTTTTTTTCCATTTTCTGGAGTCACAAACCCTTCTACTTGTATCATATAAAAATCTTCGTAAATTTTCCCAGTAAGAAAATCAGTTTTGAAATCCAACTTCTTAATCTTATATTCATGGAAGTATATTATATTAATTAAAATTTTGATTGATTTATACATGTAAATAAGAGAAAAGTTTTCATTGTAGTCAATTCATTGACATTGTCTAAACCCTTTAGCCACTATCCATGATTCATAGGTACTGATCTAACTGAACATGTACAAATTTATCTTGAATAACCATTTACACACAACATGTTAGACATCAATAGTTGGATTGATTAGAACCCAAACATGCTTTCGTTACATGGAATCCATTTCAGAGTTCATGGCTTCATTATATCTTACAACTTCTGATTTCTTGACTATCTCCTTGTAGGATAAAGGGTCATTATTTTCAACCAGTAAGAAGTCACCCTTTTCTATGACTAGAAAACCATATATTTATAGTTCAATAACCTCTCTGGTGCTCCTATGTAGTACTTGAGTTTTTGGAACAACTTATTCTATGGAGATCTTTGGAATTTGTTTGTATACCAACTATTATATATCATGAGCATAAAATTCATCTAAGTCTATATTTCTCTCAATATCGTCATTGAGGATGTGTTCCCTCTCAAGAAATATAGATTTACTAGAAACTACAAACTTTTTATATGAATAATCATATAGGTAATATCCCCTCGTTTCCTTAGGATAACCTATAAAGATACACTTCATTCCCTAGGTTGAATGTTTGTTTTTTAATATAACATTAACAAACACCTCACAACCCCATGCATGAATATGTGAAAAAATTGTTTTTTTACTTCATAACTCCACGGGAATACCATTTTCCACTCTAAGTGTTGTTCGGTTTAGTATGTATGCTATCGTGTGTAATGCACATCCCCAAAAGGATAATGGAAGGTTTCCATGAATCATCACCAACCTTACCATATTTTGGAATGTATGATTGATACTTTCACTAATACCATTGAAACATATAAGGAGGACTGAGTTGAGATAAAGATTCATACCCTCATAGAAAATTGATAAACTCTTAGTTAAGATATTATCCACCTTGATCTAATTTAAGTTTCTTTATATTCTTACTAAGATGATTCTCAAATTCATTTTTGTACTCCATGAACTTCTCAAAGGATTAAAACTTATACCTCATAAAGTAGATATAACCATACCTACTCAATTAAATGTAAAAAGTAATAAAATATCAGAATACACCAATAGGTTCTACTTGAAAAGGACTTCACACATTAGTGTATACCAATTCTAGATGCTCTATGGCCCTTTCAACTTGATCGCCAAATGGTGTTTTGGGCATCTTACCTTGTAAACAAGCATAAAATCATTCAAGTGTTTTGTTCCCAAAATAATATAAGTAACCATATTGATATATCTTTTTAAAATGCTTATCATTTACATGACCAAGGTGGTGATGCCACAATTGAGTGTGAAACGATTCATGTGAATTTAGTTTGTTAACAATTATTGATATTTGGTTTTCATAATTTAATACATAAAGACCGTTATTCAGCTATTTAATACCATAAAAAATGTTATCCTTATAAAATTAATAAATCTCATTTCCAAAGCTTGAAGTAAATCCATCAATGTCTAAACAAGAAACAAAAATAATGTTCTTGGTAACACTAAGCGCATAATAATAGTTCTTTAAAACAAAAATTGTCACACCTGAGATTTGTTTTCACCCTTTTTTTCTGGTTCATTTTTGGATCTTAGTTTTTCTCTCAAGTTCTAGGTGTGACTAGTTTTAATTTTTAGGTGATATTTTTTTTATCTTTGGTCTTGAGTTCATTCCTTAGTTTCCTTAGGGAGTTTTCAGTGAAAATTAGAAAAATTGGGCTTGATAGTAGGTCGCATATGATTGGTGCATAGTTAAATGAAACCATGCGGCTTAGCCTAAAAAAACATGTGGCCTTATTTTGGTCTCTGGTACATGGTGAACAAATTACGAAATGTTAGAGAAACCATGTGGCAAGTGTGATAAATCGTGCGGCCAAACCGTGTGATCTACCCAGGTCATTAAAAATGTAAAATGGATCTTTTTCCCTCTCAGGATTTTTAGCCCCAATATGCCCATTCCTTCCACCTCCTAGTTCGTAAAGACCTATGGGATCTCCTCCTTGGTTCATAAATCCTCTCCTTCCTCTATTGGTGTATATCTAAGGTGATTCTTCAAGTCTTGGGGATAGATCTTCAATGTATTCTCCTCCTCACTTCTCCCTCTTTATTTTTCTCCCATTTTCCTTCAATTACTCTTATCCCTTGTACATGAGGGCCTAGGGTTCATGTTTCTCTTGTTTTACGTTAGAGTTTTTGTGTGTTTATGTTTTTTGTTGTTGTTCTTGCTTACTTGGACCTTCGTGAGGTGGTTTAAGGTGTGCGTTGTTGAAGCACTATAAGATTGAGGTAGGTTTCCCTTTGCACTTGAATTTTTGATTTAATATTCATCGGTTTCTTACTTTTTGAACCTTCCTTGAATATGAAATAATAATGTGGGATTCTTGGAATGAATTTTTGGTGTGAAAAGTGGTGATTTATTTATTTATTTTAAGTATACGACATTATTTTATTAAGTGTTGCAGACCAAGTGTTTGATGAAATGCTCAATTGGATTTTGTAAACATTTTATGACATTTAAAGTATGGTTTGGTTTTTTAAATGAATTTTTGATATATGAAATTATGATTTGAGTTTCTTGAAAGTGTTTACAAGTGGTTTTGGAATTAAAAGAAGAGTGTGTTGGATTTTAAGAATGGATTGGCATGTGATGGTGGTTAATGCACCGTTTGGCATCTTGATCTATCCAATAGCCTGAAGACCTTTATTTTTTTTATTGATTTTTGATAATACAAAATTCAAGGGGTGAGGTGGAACCCTTAAAATTCTCGTAGGCGTAAGTATTACATGGCCCGTAGGCCTTAGAGGAATTCATTTCCCATAGGCTTCAAACATTACATAAAACCCAGACTAAATACTTGGAACTGCTCCTCCCCAGCATCTTCATCATGAAATCAGATCTCCACCTTCACATCGATATTCGGCTAGGCTATCCCATGCATGCACAGGCTTGTCCCAATGGAAGGTGCCATACCCTCTCATTCTTTCAATCTGTGTAGCTTCTACTATGGTGAAAGCTCCTTGCTCATCCTCTTATAGAGCCTGTTCCTTGTAGGTTGTCTGGTTTGCATCTGCACTTAAGGTGGCCCGAAGGCCTTGAGGTGGCCCGAAGGCCTTATTGGCCCAAAGACATGGGTTTCCTGAAGGCCTTAAAGGACACAGGGATCAAATTGGTGGCCTGAAGTCCCAAACAGCAGAAAATTCCCGGCAGCTACAGTGCCAAAAAGTGCCCGCTATAGTACCTGCTACAATACTACTATAGTACCTAGAAATTGTGCCTCTACCTGGATTTGATCCCGAGTCGCCAAGATGCACTTCAGAGTCCTCACCAACCGGGATAAGGCTCATGTGTGACCATTGGGCATCTTGATAAAAGTGAATTTAGCTAGTGAATGCATTGTGAGTGTTTTAAATGTAATTTTTTGAAACGATTATGAAATGGATAATGGTGTATTTGTACTTTTTTTTGAAAAGGTGAATTTGGTTCTTTTAAAATTAATGGTTTCATAAAGTGTGCTTGATTTCCTTTTGGAAAATCATATGAAAACTGGTGAAAGTATTTATCAGGAAAACCCTCCTTGGATAATCTTCTTTCCTTGTTTATATTTAATGGATGAGATTTCCTCACTGTAGAATCCTTGTGATCTAGTATGTGAATGGGTGGGACTTCCTCACTGTGGACTCCTCATATCCCATTTACTTTGAGTGGAATGGGAGATCCTCAAAGTGAAATACTTTGAGATCTACTAATTCCATGGAAAGATATTGATCCTTAGAGTGGCTTGAGGTGATGCATATTGTGCGGATTTATTATGTATAATATATGTGCTTATGATTGGATTCTCGGCCAGTTGGATCACCCATTATTATAATATTGACATGGAGACCTAGTATAACTAGAAAATTTTCTATGAACGATTGCTGCACTAACTTAGGATTATGCTCTCGCTAGTGGCCCATAGTAGGGGATATATTTTATTATTGCTTATATGAGATAATTCCCCTTATTTAGGCCATTTAGTGTGTGATGAAGCACATGTGGGTGAAATTTTATGTCATTGAGTGAGGTAGGATTTCTAGGATGAGTCAATATCTATAGTATGTTATGGATTATTCATAAACTCCTAGGATTTCTCCCATGTCTATTGGAACTTAGTTTCTTGCAGGGATAATTGATATAAATTGTTGTTTGATTACCCTTGTGTGCTTATTTTCCATTTCCCTTATTATGTGATCATTTTTATGTTCCCATGTGTGGTGTATATCTTTGGAAAGTGATGGGTTTCCCTTAAAAGGCTTATGAAAAAATGTTTTAAAGTAGAAATGTTTTATACTCTCTTGTACCTATTTTAAAATGAAAACATCACTTTCCCTTAAAAATTTTAATGTTGCTTTAATTGAAAATAATCTGAATTTGGAATGAAAAATGGAAATGGTCCGTGTTTGGTTTTAAAGTGGAAAATGTGTGAAAAATATTATCTTTATATATTAATTTTCAAACTTGAAGTTGATTTTTATTTTATTTTAAAGTAATTTTATTGGGAATATATTTATTCAAGCATGACTACTGAGTTTTAATACTCACGACTATAGTTTATTATTATTTTTAGCTTGTGGTGTAGTTATCAACTTGGTCGTGATTTTCATGGGTGATGGTTGGTCTTGGTGTTAGAGAGTGACCCTTAGGGTCACATGGAAATGTCAAGATCATTAGTTTCAGTTGGGTTCAGTTGTATATTTTTTTTGTATTTTCATCTTTGTATAAATGATGTTTAGTTTTGTTATTTATTTATATTGGGTTGTTTTGTTTATTTATTCTATTTAGCTTATTTATTTACATTGGGATAAATTGTTCCCTTTGGTTACTCTGTTTATGGCCGACCCTAGTTTCCAACACATGGGGATCTAGAACGCCCTTTGGGCCTTACCATGGATCAACTCAGGTGATCAGTTTAGGGTCAGATAGAATTTGTTTTGTAAAAAATGGTATCAGAGCAGGTTTCCCTTAGAGGAACTTGATTTCAGAGAACCCTTTGTTACATGGGGATATCAATGTAGATGGATTAGGACTTTCAGAACCTGGGGTGCAAGTTTGGGGGATTTTATAGAAAACACTTTATGGACTGGACCTTGAGTTTCCATGGGATGTCAGGTTTATTTTGGTTTATTTGGTTCTTGTTGGTTGTTTTGTGCTTGGGATTCAAAAAGGAAGTTAGTATCAAGGTCTTAGTGAGCTCACATGGACTATAAATCCATTTGGAATGAGAACATGGTCCTAGAATACTCTCCAAGATGGTGGTGGGATTGGCATATTGCTACTAACCATATGGCCAAGTCACCCATCGACACTAGTTTCTCCTTGTGAGTTGCTTTGAGTTCCTCGTGATTTTGAATCTCTTCTAGGAACTCTTGCTTTAGAATTTTGAAAACTGAATTTTGAAGTGGAAATGGGTTTGTTTTTTAGAAAATGTAAAAAAATGAATTTTAAGTTTTATTTTGAAGAAATCATTAGAAAATGACTTTTTTTAAAATGACCCTTTGGGGTAAAATAAGAATCATTTAACAATACAGGATTTCTATAATCAAATCTTTAAGTTTATCAAGATTTGTTTTTTGAAAATGGAAGTTTGTTTTTGGAATTTTTTTAAATGAGAATAAATGATTTTTTAATCAAAATATTTTGATGGAATGGAATTTATTCAGCTGCTGAAAATGTTTTAAATGAGATGAAATGGGTTTTTAATGGAACTCAAAAGATTTATATGTTTGAAGTGAGAGTTTGAAAATGATTTTTGATTAGTGGATAATGGTATCTTGAAAAAGTGTTTTGTAAAATTTTAAAGGGAAAGTGGATAGAGAGTGTGGAAAAGTTAGGTGGAATGTTTTGTTTTGGAAAATTGAAATGTTTTTTTGACTTTTGGTATTCCCATGGGTGCTCACATGCACATATATGTGTGGGAAAGTGGATGAATGATGATATTGGTGGATGAGTGCCCAGATTGGCACGAGTTTATGAGTACCCAGGTTGGCACAAGAATATGTATGTGTGTGGCTCAATGGAATACCGTTGGTGAGTATTCAACCAACCAAGATGTTTTCTTTTGAAAATGTTTTTAAGAGAAATTTTGTTATGTTTTGATAATAAATAGTTGTGAGGTACTTATTTTTCTTATGATTGGAAGTATTGTTTGTGCGGTGTTTCAAGTTTTTGATCTCATTGTTGATTTGGTTCTAAAGTGGTTTCTAGTAGGTTTCTAGAAATGGTATTTGGTAAGATTTTATTTTAGTTCCCCTTGTTGTGCTTGATGTTTGTTTGAGGTGAGTTTTGGTTTATGAGATTGGTTATAATTGATCCTTTGGTTTTATTATTTATTAGTGTGTTTCCCCACAAATATTTGATGGATATTAGAAGTGTGTCCATTAGTGGTTCACCATTAAAAGATCCTCTAGTTGATCAACATAAGGATTTCCTTCTCGAGTTTCACAAGTTGAATTCACCTATCTTTTATGGTCAAGTAGATCCTCTCGAAGTAGAAGAGTGGATGTGGAAAATTTAAAGAAACTTTAGTTTCCTTGAGTTTCCTGAGTCATTGAAGGTGAATTTTTGTACCTTAATTCTTGAAGTATCGACCTAGAAGTGGTGGAAGTTGGTCTATCAAAACAAGCCTCAAGATGATCTTACTTGGGGGTTCTTCAAGGATTCATTCATTCGTTAAAATTTCTCTAAGAGAGTGAACGTGAGAAAGGGGATGAAGATTTTTTGTCTTCAGCAAGGAGATGGATCAATGTTGGAGTAATTCCATCATTTTATGGACCTAGTTCCTTACCCTCTAGATTACATTGCAAACAATTCCTTGAAAGCTCGTCATTTTATGTTTGGGATTTATCCTGATCTGTAGTCAAAGGTATTAGAGTTAAATCTAACCTATTTTGAAAATGTGGTGAGGTAAGTTGTTCATGTTGAAGTTGTGTTAGTAGGATTACTTGAGGTATTCTTACCTCCTCCAGTTCTTGGAATTTGTGGGGGGAATTTTAGTAAGGAATTGGGGAGGCGGTCCAAAGCTATTGATATTGGTCATGAAATCAAAAGGCCCCTAGAAGCCCGAATGGCTCCAAGGCCTTCATTTTTATTGATTTTTGATAACCCACATTTCAAGGGATGAGGGGGAAACCTTACAAGGCCCGTAGGCTCAGATATTACATGGCCTATAGGCTTAGGAGATTACATGACCCGAAGGTCCTAGGGAATTCAACCAGACTATCTACAAGGAACTGCCCCTCCCCATCATCTGCATCATGAGAGTATCTCTCCACCTTTGCATGGCCATCTGGTTAGGCTTCCCATGCAAGAACAGGATGGTCCTGATGGCATATCCATACCCTCTCATTCTGAAAATTGCATTTGGCTTTGCTCTGGTGAGTGCACCTGCTCTGAATCCTCTTCTGGGGCTGCTCCTTTTTTGTAGAGTATGTCTGGGGCAACTGCATGAGGCACGAAGGCCCTGAGGTGGACCAAAGACCTTAATGGTGGCCTGAAATCCCTACTGACCCGAAGGCATGGGTGGCCCTAAATCCTTAAGGACTCCAAGACGAAACTGGTGGCCCAAGGTGAATAGTTCTATCTACTACAGTACCGAACAATACCTGCTACAGTCACTGCTACAGTGACTGCTACAGTACCCGCACAGTGTGCAGTTCTGCTGCAGTACCTGTACAGTGTACATTCTGCTACAGTACCCACACAATGTATTGTTATTCTATAGTATTTCTATAGTTCCTACTACAGTACCTGCTATGGTACTTTTTATTTTATAATTATGGAAATCTAGATCATAAGAAGTCGTCGTGTTTGAATGCTCTGAAGACCTATCATGCCTATAGATTCCTAGGCCACCTGTAGTGGTTCTGTCAAGGTGTTTTCAGAAAGTGACATGGAACCTGTTCCTAGGAGTAGTGTTTCGTTATGGACTCAGATTAAGTCCCTTTATTTGTATGACTATTTGTTGTAAGGGTTGTGTTTTCTAGTGTTTTGCGGTGTTGTAGTTTTATTTGATTTGAAAAAAATGTATGTCATGGATCATCTAAAAACTTTTATTATAATAGAAGCATGTTTTCTACCGGAGATTATGAAATATTTTCATTCTAAACAGAGGCGTATCTTGTTGAGTGTCTTGTTTCTGCTATTTATCATTTAAAGTGAAAAAGGATGTTGCGTTTTTATCTTATGAATCTTTGTTTTGACAAAAAGAAGGAGTCTCAATTGGTTATTTTTATCTTCTAACTGTGAGGAAGTAGATGCTTCAAACATTAGGGCTTTAGCCAATGGACCAAAAGTAAATATGGCACATAGTTAGAAATCCCAGGTATGTGAGGGACCTTGGTCTAGCTTCTATCATTAGTGCATGAATGGAGATGGTTTAATCTTCTCTATTTTTGCTTCTTCATCTTATAAGGTCCCATTTTGTGGAAACAGGTGTAGAGACCTCATTTCCTCATGGTGATCCTTGTGATTTTAAGGTCCCTTTTTGGTTATGAGGAGGCATGGTGGTCTTGTTTACTTGAATTCCAGTGGTGTGCCTTTTTTGATGTGGACCTCTATTTGGTTTTCTATGTGCGGTTTTTCTTCATAAGTTATTTTTAGTTTTATACCATTACATGGGTTAGAGTTTCTTTCATCAAGGTTTTCCCCTTGTGGTGGGGGTTGTCGACAAGGGTTGTTGTTTGGGAAACCATATGAAAGTTTAAAATGGTGAGGAGACCCACTGCGGGTCCCATTGAGGTTTCTTTTGATGTTGATCAGTGTTAGTTGGTTTCTTATAGTGGGGAGTGAATTCAGGCCTCCCATGTTGATAATCCAATTTGGTTTTTGATACTCGATTGGAAATGGTCTATTTTATTTGGAGTTATCTAATTTTGAGTTCCTCTCTATTTGAGTGGGAGTTGTGATTTGGAGAACACTTAGTGGTTCTATCCATGAATGGGTTGTGCGGGTTGTAGTTTTATTTCTATTTCATTTCTTGAGAAGTGGTTTGGGTTCATTGGTTTTCATCAAGTAATGGGTATGAGTTCTGTTTGGTGGTGGTTGAGGTGTTCTTGATTTGAGATGTTGGATCATGCGGTTTTGGAAATAATTTTTCTTTGATCGATCAACTGGAAAATGATGTGGCTTTTAAGGGGTGGAAATATTTATGGTAGGGAGAATTTTCACACCCAGGTTTTTTTCCTTTGTTCCATTTCATTTTTGGATATTGGATTTTCTATTGAGTTTAGAGTGTGTCACGTTTGGATTTTTAGGTGATATTTGGTTTATCTTTGGTCCTGAAGTCATTTATTAGTTTACTCCCAGATTTTTTTGGTGAAAAGTGAAAAAATTATCATTGGAAGTAGGTGGTTCATGGTTGGCACATGGTTAGATAGAACTGTGCGGCTTATCTTTGGAAACTGTGTGGCCTTGGTTTGGTCCCTAGAACATGGCACACAACTTGCACATAGTTAGGGAAACTGTGTTGAAAGAATGTAGTATGGTTTTGGAATTAAGAAGTGGCATATTGCATGGCTGGAAAATAGTTTGGAAAACCATGAGGCTTGCCCATGCGGGGTGCTTTTTCTCTAACATCCTTTTCATGGTTGGCACAGAGTTTGATAAACTGTGCGGACAAACCATGCGAGCTAACTAGGTCATTACAAATGCAAAATGACTCTTTTTCCCTCTTGGAATTTTTATCCCCAATATGCCCATTCATTCCTCCTCCTAGTTATTACAACCCTAGGGGACCACCTCTTTGGTTCTTCAAGCCTCTCTTTCCTCTCTTGGTACAGATCTAAGGTGATTATTCAAGTATTAGGGCTAGATCTTCAAGGTATTCTCCTCCTCTCTTCTACCTCTTTGTTTTTCTCACATTTTCTCTTGGGTTCCTCTTCTCCCTTGCTGATGATAACTTAAGGATCATGTTTATCTTGGTTTATGTTGGGTGTTTTGTGTGTTTAATGTTCTTTGTGGTTGTTCTTTCTTCCTTGGACCTTCTTGAGGTGGTTTCATGTGTGCATTATTAAAGCTCCATAATATTGAGGTAGGTTTCCCTTTGTAATTTCATTTTTAATTTAACATTTATTAGTTTATGGATTTTCACACCTTTTTTGAAAATGAAATAGTGATGTGGGATCCTTGGAATGATTGTTTGATGTGAAAAGTGGTGATATATTTATTGCTTTGAAGTATACGACATAGAGTGTTTCACATCAAATGTTCGATGAAATTCTCTGTTGGATTTTGTATACATTTTTTTACATTTAAATCATGGTTTGGTTTTGTAAATGATTTTTCGATATGTGAAATAATTATTTGAGTTTCTTATAAGAGTTTGTAATTGGTTTTGGAATTAAAATAAGTTTTTGTTGGCTTTTAAGAATGTCTTGGCAAGTGATAGTGGCTAATAGACTATTTGAAATCTTGATAAAAGTTACTCTGGCTAGTGAATTTATTGTGAGTGTTTTAAATGGAATTTTCTGAAATGATTATGAAATAGAGAATGGTATATTTTCACTTTTTTGAAAAGGTGAATTTTATTCTTTTAAAAGTAATATTTTTGTGAAGTGTTCTTGAAGCCCATTTGGAAAATCTTGTGAAAACTGGTGAAAGTATTTATCCTGAAAATTCTATTTTGATTATCTTCTTTACTTATATATATTTAATGGATAGAATTTCCTCACTATGAAATCCTTTGAATATAGTATATGAATGGGTGGTACATCCTCACCGTGTACTCCTCATGACCCATTTACTTTAAGAGGAATGTTAGATCCTCGGTGCAGACTCCTTTGAGATCTATTTGTTCTATGGAAAGATATGGATCCTCAGAGTGTCTCAGGGTGATGCCTATTGTGTGAATTTATTATGTATGATATATGTTCTTGGGATTGGAATATTAGTTGGAATCAGTTGGCTCACCCATTTTTATACTCTTGACATGGAGACCTGGCATAAATTGCAAATTTTCTAAGAATGATTACTGCACTAGATTAGGATTACACTCTAGCTAGTGGCCCATAGCATGGGGATATTTTTTTTATTCTTTCCACAGGACAATGCCCATCGGTCGGGCCATTTAGGGTGAAATCGAGCATGCGTGAGTGAAATTTGATGTCATTGAGTGAGGAATTCTTTTTTGGATGAGTCAAGATGTATAGTATGTTCTAGATTATTCACGAGATCCTAGTATTTATCCCATGTCTATTGGCGCTTAGTTTCTTGCAATGATGATTGAAATGACTTAATGGTTGATTACCCTTGTGTGATTATTTTCCATTTCCCTTATTATGTAATCATTGTGATGTTCCCATGTGTGGTGTATCTCTTTGGAAAGTGATGGGTTGAATTTAAAAGTCTTATGAGAAAATATTTTAAATTAGAAATGTTTTATACTCTCTTGTACTTGTTTTGAAATGAAAGAATCACTTTCCCTTGAAAATGTTAATGTTTCTTTAATGGAAAAAATTTGTATTTGGAAAGAAAAAGTGAAATGGACCATGTTTGTTTTTAAAGTGGAAAATGTGTGAAAAATATTATATTTATATATTTTATTTCAAACTTGATGTCGATGTTTCTTTTATTTTAAAGGAAGTGAGCATTGTGAATAGATTTTTTTGGCATGCCTACTAAGTTTTAATACTCACACCTATAGTTTCTTCTTTTTTTATGTTTTGGTTCATTTATTAGCTTGGTCTTGATCACCGTGGGTAATGGTTGGTCTTGATACTGGAGAGTGATCCTCATGGTCACATGGATATCTCACAATCATTAGTTTTAGTTGGGTTTGGTTGTATAAATTTGTTGTATTTTCGACTTTTTATAAATTATGTTTAGATTGGTTATTTATTTATGTTGGTATGTTATATTTTTGTTGTTGTTCTGTTTATTTATTTATATTAGGATAAATCATTTCTTTTGGTTACTCTGCTGATGCCCACCACTAGTTTCCAGCCCATGGGGATTGAGAACTCCCTTCGGCCCTTACCATGGATCGAATCAGGTGACTGGTTCGGGGTTGACCTAAGTTGGTTCATGAAAAAAACCAATACTTTTGGAAAATTGAGGAGGTATCCCCCAATAGATAGAGCACCCAACCTCACCCCATTAGTATCATATATATCCACCTCACCTTTAACAACCTTACAAATTCTACTTGTTTCACATATGTGGATACAAATGTGAGAACCACACATAATATCTAATAGAAAATTTTAGATTTAGAAAGATTACACTTGTTAATGAATACACCTAAAGCTTCCCATATATTCTTTCATTCTTTGGAGTTTCTCTTCTAGTGGGATTACTTGCCACATGAAAAACATACCACATTTTTCACATTTTCTTACTATTGAATCTTCTTCTTCTTGGAAGGATAGTTCTATGGATCCTTAGAGTTGGAATGAGTCTCCAAACCCTTTCCCTTATTATTCCTTTTCTTTTTTTAAAAGGTTGGGGCCAAAGCCTCATTTATTATTAAAACAAAGCAAAGACCACTTTAACTGGGTAGAGGGAGACCCATTACATAGCCCGAAGGCCCAGTGGGCATTTAGCCCATTACATGGCCTGTAGGCCCATTTTTTTGACCTGAAGCCCATTCTGTGAATAGTACTGCAACAGTACCCGTGCTGCTACAGTACTGCACAATACCCGCCATTGCTACAGTACTCTACTGCCGCAACAATGCCCGCCGTTGCTACAGTGCGCCACTGCTACAGTACACTACAGTACTGCTACAATACCCTGCGCCCAATGGGTTTTGAACGCATGAGGCCTAATTGGTTCTAACTCTCCAAGATTTCATGCGAACAATGCATTAGATATCTCATATCTCTCTTGTATCACCTTCTCCTGATAAAGATAACAAAGGTGAGAAATGACGATATATGCATCCATATCCTAATATTACTTTATAATCAGATTATAAATGGAGGATATCATGAAACATTATACATCTATTATATCTTCCACATGTTTCAGGTAGAGAGATACTTCTTCCTCAATAGCCTCTTTCACAAGTGACTCGGGAAGTGGGGTTTCTAGCATGTATAATTTTCTTTCATGGAATAGTATAACATGTAAGAAGCTATAATATTCCTAGAAATTCACATGAGTGAGTAGGATATGTTTTTCTAGTATGGATAAAAGTGATATGGTCAAAGTCATGGGGTTTACCATTTCCAAAAAATTAAGAGAAAATTATTGGTACTTCCTTAATTACCAAATTAGATTAATAAATTAAATTTCATTTTTTTTAATCTCCCACTGTTTTTTGAAATATAATGTCCCCCACCATTTGTTTCAAAATATATTTTTTATATATATTCTAGTGGAAAAGACCCATATTCCCTTCTCATAACCCAAACATGGGTCTAAAAATTTTCTTGAAGGGTTTTAAGTAAGTATAAATTTCCAATTTCATTAACTCACAGTTCCTTGATTTTTTTGAGTTCACTCCAGAATCCTAAAATGCTTGATAAATATTTCCTCAAACTTCTTATCTCATTTAAACCAGTTAATACATCAGTAGACAATCCTTAATGTTAAACAAGTTATGTTAACCCAAAAAAATCAATCGAAATTTACCCAATAATTGAAATCACCTTAACTTGGGTTGGTCAAGCACTTTGAACTATGGGTTCAAATATAACACAAGTAATGGAAGTATATACCGACTTAATATTTTAGTTGAGGTATTTTTATCCTTTTGTTTAAAAACCCAATTTTGTATTATCAAATTACCTATTAATATTAAGTGGATTTTACTGAAGTGACTAACCATGTATGATAAAATTTATGCGTAATCTTGTTTTATTTTATTCCATCTTGCATGATTGTTAATTAATTTATTAATTGGTCTCAAAGCATCAAAAAACATAAATAATACACCATGAAAATGAAAAAAATAAAATATAAGTGGCATAATCATGAGATTATGTAATGGTTAGTTTGTCAAGTAGATGATAAAATAACCCTCACACCTAGGGGAAAACACCTTGAACTATATCTTGGTTCATGTTACAAAATTATAACTTAAATTCTATGTATCAACTTAATTAGTTTTACCTCTAATCTGGGACTCATACCACCTACTTTCACCTAAAATCTCCATCCCTACATAAGATTTTACTCACCCATAGGTGAGGAGATCCAATGTATTGGATAAAGGGGGTTTATATAAAATAAATTGGGGGCATACATTCCATAACATAGGAAGGAGAAGGGGTAACTCACAAACTATCATTTTAATTTAATAATAAAAAATTAAAATAAATAAAATCACATACATATGTTAGGTATAATCTCATGATCATCCATAAACCTGAAATAAATATACATTTACAACTTATCCATCAATTACTTCAATTTGTTCTTTAATTAAGATAAAGCACCATGGATTTATCTAATTTATTCAGTTCATCGTAATACCATCTGATCATACTGAAATTTATATCATTCATAATTTTAAACAAAGAAAATAAATTAATTTACTTAAAATTATTATAGTACAAAATTTTACTTGGAGGCAACAACATGTACTCAACTAAACTACCTTATATGATCCTTGTTCTTGTGTATTCCATTATCTTCCAAAAAAATTGCATGATAGATAATTACATAGTGTGTACCATTAAACAAATGAAAACTAGACACATGTGAATTACACTGCATGTGATGCTATGGATTCTTGTAGAGTACACCATAAGCAAATACTATACACAACATTAAGTTTTAGAATTTGACATAGAAATTAATTTAATAAATAATTTACAATCCCATGAAATGTTGTGCACTGTCAAATAAATAACACGTAGAAAACATGTGAATAAGTTTAAATATATAATTAATTAATCTATATTCATTAAATTAATCATGCTATTTACATTAATCTACACAACATGTACTGGTTAACACGATATGCAATCTCTTTTTCCTATGTCTGTAATATATGCCTGGGTATTAGGCATTTTTTCCTGTGACAAATATGTATGGGTTACACAATGTGTAACCTTCTTACACATCATGTAGCCTTAGATATTTACAATTTTATAGTCCTTGTTTCATGTAGTAGATACATGACACACTTGGTCCCCCCATGTTCTTTATCACAAAGACATGAGGATTACACGCCATTTACACAGGTTATAGGACATGTGGTTCTTCAAATTGTATGCCATCCTATTTAGATGTACACACTAAACCAAATCTATCAGATCACTGATCTGATTTTATCAGTATAATATGGTATTATCATGATATATATGTAAGATAAAAGGGTACACAATGTGTAGATTGGGGTACATTTCATGTAATTTTGTGTTATTCGAACATAACCTTAGGTATCTCTAGATGGACTTTTCAAATTTATGTTTGTTTTAATATAAATCATTTATTGGTTATATGAGAAATAATTAATAAAGGGAAGATAAAACAATTTTAATATTTCAATAATTAATAGATATAATATAAAAGAGATTTCAAAGTCATACCATTCAGTACACAATTAATAAATAATTATAAATTAACCATGTAATCACTTTGATATAACCTATAGGTTCCAGATGTAATGGAAGTGCCTGTTGATCATAGAAAACTCATCTTTTTAGTCTTAATTTAAAAATAATTGTTTATATACATAACATGTTATTTCATTAACAACAAAATTCATAGATTACTCAACTTGATTAAATGTTGAAACTAGAAGAAGAGGATATTCACATGAAATTTATAATTAATTTATGAGAAGATCTAGAATTACATGAACTTTTAATTATTTATTCATTGTCGATATGGTTACTTTATCTCGTTGTACCATCATTGTTCTATTGGATCAAAGTATATAATTCCTCTAGTGGTTATCCACATGTGTACCCCAATATCTGAACATTTTCATGGAATCGTTTGGTGCTATCATGGTCAATCCTGATCGGTTGTGGTATTCATGGTTGATTGAAAAAAAATTATTCAATGATGATGGATAACTATTGATCATATATCGATGGCTTAAGAGAAGATGAGGAGAGAGAAAAATTTATATCTTTATAACTCTATCTATGGCTTGAGAGAGATTCTCTATATTTTTTTCACAAAAAGTGTGTTTATGGAAAGTGATATTGTTAGATATTACTATATAAGGTTTAGGGTTATAAACATACAGACAAGACCCTTTCCAATTACTTAATTATTAGAAAACCCCATGTTTTAACAATAATATAATTACTATTCACTTGACATGTGAATCACTTAAGAATAAATAAATAATTTTTATATTATTTCCAATTAAACCATTAAACTCAGCCCATTTATCCTCCTAAACATTTATCGAACCTTGAATAATGACTATTTATTTAGCAAATAAATATAAATTCTTTATTCATAGATAAATATAATAAATATTATATTCACAAAACCTTAAAATTAAATATTTATTATCATTATTTTACTCACTTATTATTTCAAATAACTTATGATTAATTCTTGGAGATCATCCAAACATGAATAATTATTAAACAAAAAAGAATGAATAGTATTTATTCCAACTTGTTAAATTAAATATTTAATTTAATTTATATTTCATATACACTTAGTGTGTGACCCTATAAGAATCTTTTTCAATGGAAATAGGAAAATACACCTAAAGTCCAAGGTTAGAATCTAACAACATGCCAAGGACCCCATAGAGAAATAAGTTAATGTCACAATGAAAAACAAGATCTTATGAATGCTTACTATGGAATATAATCCCTTTATTGTGATATCTCTAATCAAGAAGGATTCACACTGGTGTTATATAACTATGTGCATGATGTATCTTTATTTGAAATTATAGAAATTAACATTCCCACAGAACACCATGGCCATGGATTTATCTAGACAGTTCCATTTCCATTAAAGGGCCAAAGATATCAACTTCCATTAATTGATAGAATGTTTAAATATTTTCTGACATTATCCATTAATGCAATATCACTCATGATACCCCCAACTTATTCTGCTTCACAATAAACATATTTTGTCATGATTTTCAGCAATACACCAAATTATGTGAATTATGGTATTAATTAATGATAATATTATAGTCCAAGTATCAATACACATGTATTTATATAGAAAAATCCAATGATGCATAGGATGTGGATTTCTTAATGGTAGGTTTGTTCTCATAAACTCCCTTCATGGAAATTACCATGTGTGAACACTATGAGAATGTGTCTCAATGTCTTATGAGACTCCTTCCCCTAATAGCCTATATTGTCTATGTCCTGTCAAATACTATAATCTATCCATAGATAATGGGTTTAAGGAATACTTTCATTACATCTAAAGTATCTCATTATAGTGGGTAATTTCTATGTACTTTCCAGGTGAGATATATCCTTATAAAATTATCACATATTATTTCATGCGGAGGAATAATCATGATGTGATAAGAAACTTCATTAATATTAAAGATAATGAATACATGAAATCATCAAGCACTTATAATTTGGTTCTAGGGAACCAAATATATCCGACTCCCACTTGAAATAGAGAAAAATATTAACAACCATCAATCCACTAGCTCTCACATGATACTCATGCCACTGTTGAGATAAATCCTTAGTCAAGGTTTCTGCCATGTTTTCCTCTATTAATACTCTGCTCACTGAAACTTCACCTCTTTGTGAAAAATCCCTCAAGATATAAAAATTATGAAGTATTTTCTTTATCCTTTTATGTTACCTGGAATCTTTAGAAGGTTCCAATACTATAGTGTTATCATAGTAGACCGTGATAATGTAAGATACCATATTTTGTAGAGGTATGTGCTTGTTTAAGTTATGGTTTAAATCTCTTAATTTTGGATAAATAAATATTTAATGAGTGTATGAGGAAGATCATGGGTGTTATAGGGGTTTGGGACATAAAATAAAGGGAAATTCGTCCATTCTGTGCATATTGCACAATTTGTGCATAGTAAGTGAAAACCTTGAGAGGGGTGGGAGCCAAACCATGAAACCTTGGATAGATGAATTCTTCATGGTTGGTGCATGGTTTTTCAAACCGTATGATATCCATAGGTAAATGTGTGACTTGGACCCCTCTTAGATAGGGGATAGTGTACTGTTTGCGCATGGTTTGGAAAACCATGCATCCAAACCGTGAGCCTCATTAAAAAGTGAGAAATTACCAAACCGACCCTTGAGATTTTAAGAATCTCACCCTATTTTCTTTCCCATTATTCCCCTTGGAATTCTAGTTATGAACCCCATATCCTAAATTTTACAAGGGTGGTTCTACTTTGATTATAGGTCTTTTGGAGTGTCGTTGGTTGTAGATTGAATCTCTGAGTAAGTCCATTGCTCCTTTTGATTCTCTTTTCCAGATTAGGGTTTTGGTTTCATTATTATTATTATTCTTCTGAATCCCTAAAACCATATTTTTCTAGTGGATATTAGTTTGGGTATTCAAATCCTTCTTAAATATAGATATAAGGCTAAGGTTAAGGGTGTGTTCATATTTTGATTTACATTAGGTGGTCTACAAGTTTTATCCCATAGCCTTATGGTTGATTTTTGAATGCTTGGTTGTGATTTTTATTCCCTCTAATTATGAGTTTTATGAATTTAGTAACATTTGGTAAAATAGTAGGTTAAATGATGAATTAAACCCCCCATGTTCCCCATGGGATACGTTGAGGTTGATTAGACCAATTTAGGTCCACCCATAGGTTGTGCCAATATTCTCGAACATGGAAAATTGAAATTTTAAGCATAGAATTACCTTGTGATAAAGTAAATCCCGTGATGATCATATTGATATTATTAGTTTAGTGAAAATGGAAATAATGATAGTTGTGTATAAACTTTGGTAATAGGTTAAGGGATTGTTTGGCTTGACATGAAATGGGTTGGATGTAATAAAATTATTGTGCTAAGTGACTTATAAATTATACTTGAAATGCTTAAGTGGGTTAAAGCATGTGAAGTTATGATCAAGTTAAATGGTTAATGATTATGAGTTGATAAATGTGTTAAATGGGTTAACATATAGGAATTGATAAATATGTAGTTGGGATAATGTATGTGAATTGTGTAATATGCATAAATGGTTAAGGCATAAGGAAGGGAAATGGGTTAAATGGGATATGTAAGGAAAATGTTAAATGTGATAATGGGTCTAGGCTTTATGTTAATTCTACATGTTGAATGACTTTGAAATTTGAATGATATATTTATTGATTGTGTATATTTTGTGATATGGTATATGTGGTAAATGGATAAATAATCATGTGCACATGGATTGGTTGTTGTGGGGTATTGGGATTGAGGATCTACACCCAAGAGTCGGGTTAGACTAAGGATATAAACCCAATCCCATAATTCATGGGTTAAATAAGGGTATTGAGGATTTATATCTCTAATGTATGAATTTGATGAAACTACTTGGACTGAGGTTCCAAGGTAAGTGTAATGTGTTGTTAATGTAATGTTTACCCTAGTAAGATAGGGAAATTGATTTATCCCCTTATGCATGATAATTTACCAGCTTATGAATTTTTTTAAATTATGTAAACTCCTAACCCATAGAACATGTGATGAAAATTAATTGATTAATGAATATGGTATTATTGATAAAAATGGAAATAATATTGGAAATGGTTAATGTGAATATTGTTTACAAGTGGAACCCAAGTTATATTTTTGTTTTATTTGTTTTTTAATTCATACTTTCATGCAATACCAATTTAGAATGGATATTTTTTAGACACCATTGGTGTTTTCCTTCTGATTTTTACTCACACCCTATACAGGCCACTATTAGGTACCTAGGTAGATTTCATGGATATGGGCCAGGACAAGGGAAAAGGCTCTACACTAGGGAGTTGAGTTGGGATTGGGATGTGCATGGACGAGGATCTAGAATTGGAGTCAGGAACCATTTTGGTGATTCAAATATTTCTATTTATTTTGGGTTTTCTTTAATGTTGTTACTATTAACATGACATGACATATTTACATTTTAGTCATGATTGTACCTTGTTTGGGAAATGGTTGACAATGACTATTTTTTATTATTTGTTATTGTTTCCATTATTTTTTATGGTTATCTTCTGTGGATCACTATAATTAATAGGGTATAGTCTCCCCATGTATTACATTAGACCCTCACTGCTAGTTGGTAACCTATGATATATGGGGAGGTGTGCCTGAGGTCATGTGGTGACTTAGTTCGGGGCACTAGTTTAGTGGATTCTAGGTTGGGTACATTAAAAAGTGGTATTAAAGCCAAGTTATATTTTATTGTCTTACTATTTGGGATGGTAGAAGGGGTATTAGGAAGTTTTTTTCTTTGGGAATGATCTCGTTCATGGGAGTAACTAACCCATATATGAGAGAAAACCCAAGTACTGAGGGTGGGAATTGTTGTTCTTGAGGCGTGTTGTTACAATTGAATGATATTTCACCATTGGGTGGTGCACTTGTTGTGTGATGTTATTATTTTATGATATTTTTCTCATGGAAATAATGACATCAGGTTGTGAAGTGATGCATCATTATAGGAACCTAGGGATATAGGTGGCATACATCATAACAGGCACATATGGGGTAGGTGTGCAGATATGAAGAGAAAGATTAATTTAATATTCTTTAAAAAATCTAAAGGAATTAATTTCTAATAAGGTTGATGTAAATGGTTAAATATAAAGGATTCTAAATAATGGTTAAAGAAACTGTGCTTAATGAATAGGTGTAAATGTGTTAAAATATTGGTTATAATGAGCTGTGAATAAGTTAAAATGTTATTTGTAATGAACATTAAAGATTGTGCTTAAGTAATAATTTTTTTCATGTGAGTGTAGAAATGGTTTTAATAAGGTTTAAAATGAAATACTTGTGAATATGAGTGTTTATTTACCCTTGGATAGCTATGAACTGTGGTGGGGATGGTTGAGGGTAATGTTCTAGATGTGATGAGGTCTGTTGGAATAGTGTATGTGAATAGGTTGTTTGTGGTGAGTGGAGAGACTTATTTTGTGTAAACTATGGAATCATAAGGTTATGAGTTCAAAAACCTATGTTTGTATTTGTAGAGAAATTACACCATGATGACGTGTGACAGTTGGGAAATGAGAGGATATCACCGAGAATGCTCCACTAGTAGAGGAGTAGGAAAACCAGTTGGTCCAAGATAACAAAGGAGAAAAGAAGTTCTATGAGAACTTTTCTTGTTTTATGAAAATGGTGGAATGGGACCCAAGGTGGTTCATGCTAATTAAATTTGATCTAACTAGAGATTTTTGCTTGTAACACCCTTTGATGAATTTTGGAGAGGTTGGACATGAGTTCCGAGCATACGGTAGGTTGGAAAATAAAGGGACATGGGAAATGGGTATCCCTAGTGTGGTGAATAGACCCTATGTACGAGTGGTTTGGGAAGTGATAAAACCCTAGTTTGGAGACCTTATTGAGTTTGATATGTCTGATAGAGGGGTGTCCCTTTGGTTAGGTTGTGTCCATGAGGTTGAGACGTATCGTATGATAATAGGGAAGAGGTAAACCTTGAGGGTTGTGATCTGGTAGGTGGCATTGGGTTTGAAATGGATGCCGTGGTTCATGGTGCTGATTAGTGGTGGTTGTGTTATTATAGGATTGGAACCTAGAGTAAATGTTTTATTTTATGCATTGGATGTAGTGTTATGGGATAGGGGCAGAAGAGCTACCTATGAGTAGAAAGTTGTTATAATTTTGATGTATGCGACTCATAGAGAGGGTCTAGATACTTTTCCCCCCAAACCCTAGTTTGGAAAGTTGGTAACTTTTAACCATTGAGAATGATCCATTAGTGTGGTTATCTATTTTTTGGGTGCTTTGGGCGTGTGACGTAAAGTTGGATGTTTTGGATTTAGATGGGTGCAGGTTTGTCTTAGAGGTCCAAGTGGGAAGGTCAATGGTTTTGGGAGACGTGACTTGAGTGGTGATAATGAGTTAAAAATCTTGGAAAATTTAGGATTACCTAGAGGGATGTTATCCCAGTGTTAAAGGTTCCTTAGAAATAAGAATAATGTGAAATGCTTCAAAGGTGGGTTGATGCGTAATGAGTACCATCAAGTTTCAGTAAATAGTATAGTTGTGACCTGTTTTCTTTCAGAAAGGAACACAAGTGATGGTAGTTGGTTGTAAGGTTAGTTTCTAAAGGTTGTATTTCTTGGGTGTCTGATCCATATGCTTGATGATGTTTAATGGGGTCCTTGATGTTGACTTCGGGTGGTAGAGATAATGGTGACTGAAGTATGGATAAATGATTTTGTTATAAAAGTGACTCCCGAGGTGAGGGTGGCCACATGGTTGGTATTATTTATATGAGTGATTTGGTTTTTAGGTGAGACATTGATAATGCCTTGAGTTTTATGAGGATAAAAAACCCGGAGGCATGGTTAGGTGAGTGAGTGGGTGTTTGGGTGAGGCTCTGGTGATGTTTGGATAGTGTAATCTGAGGTTAGTTTTAATTTGTGGTATTAGGAAAGTGAGATACCGTGATGGAACTAATGAGGTTCATATGCGGGAACACAAGGGTAATTCATGTGTCCATTTGAGATGGGTTAATATGCGGCTTGAGATAAACGTCTGTCATTCTCTGTGGTATGAAAGTGGGCACTACTGGAAAATGGACCTAAACCCATGGGTTTTCCCAAAACCATGGGTATAGGGACCCCTATACCCATATTTTTCTCAAAACCATGGGTATACGTATTATATGAAAACCTATACCCATGTTTTTACCAAAAACGTGGGTATAGGAATCCCTATACCCACCGTTTTTTCAAAACCGTGGGTATATGTGTAGAATGGGAACCTATACCCACAGTTTTGAAAAAACTATGGGTATAGGCTCCTATATCCCTATGGTTTAGTCAAAACCATAGGTATAGGGTAGTTGTTTTGAGAAATATACCCACGTTTTAACAAAAACTGTGGGTATAGGGTTGTTTTTTGAAGACTTATAACCACAGTTTTAAGAAACCATGGGTATATCTTTCTTGCCTCATGGCCTGAAAAAAAAATTTCATAGGGTATAATTTTTTTTTCATGGGAACAACTATTCCTAAGGTTTTCTACCTATATAAATGGTTTATATATATATATAAAACTATATATATATATATACCAATAATACAAATGGGCTAGTGGTTAGGCATGGGAGGAATAAACGAGCGGTCTAGGGATTGAATCCCGTAGCTGCGTTTTTTTGTCAAACCTATACCGAAAGTTTGAAAACCATGGGTATAGGTGAATGAAACGGTGGAATATTGAGTGACATGATGTAATAGACCTATACCCACGGTTTCCGAAACTGTGGGTATAGATCAGGGGCTATCCTGACGCCTCAAGAGCCAATAGTTCATGAAACCGTGGGTATAGGCTATACCCATGGTTTCATTGGATATACCCACAGTTTCAAACCGTGGGTATAGAGAAATTTTCCAGTAGTGGGGAAGTATGGATATGTGGGAGACCATGGTTTTTGATTGGTTTTATGGACCATCGAGTCTAATTTGATAACTTCGAAGGTCATTCTAGGAGAGATCGAGTGGTGTGGTGGTAGTATTTCCAAGGAAACAATGGTCTGTGACTGCTTGGTAAAGAGTCATGAAGTGGTGGTGAGTTTGGTTGGTAACCCCACTTGATTTGTGATGGCAGGTGTTGATGAGACATTACGGGTAAGAAATCAAAAGACTCTCAATATGTAAAGGTGTCCCCATAGTAGGAGGTGATATCAGTGATGGATAATTGAGGTAGTGTTCATTTATGACTTCTTAGCATACTTTTAGCTAGTGATGATCATGCCCAATACCTTGACATCATCCTGGGTATGCTGAAGAAGCTCTATCTTTACACCTATTTATGTGAATGTGTTTTGGTTGGATATGGGACATCTTGGAGGTTATTCTCATGGGGTAATATATGGGTATTTTGATGGTGGGATTTACACCATCGATTGTCTAGGGGTGAGGTCCGCAGGATGGACCGAATAGCGACGAATGTTGTGGGTTCTATTCTTAGAATCCAGGAATGAGTAACAATAAATGTTGATTTTTTATCTAAGAAAAGATAAATGGACACGTCCAAGTTTTTGGGTTCATCTTATGATCAAAACATGAGCCATGTTGGTTGGAATTCCTTGAGAAAAGTGTTAGTAACGAAGCTCCTAAGTTGGGGAGTGATGAGTCAGTCCTAGGAGGGTGGATTGGTGCGTGGAGTTGATGTGGTGACATCAGTATGACAATGAGAAACCTATGAGGTTCATGTTGGGTTCCCCAAAAAAGGATAGATGGGCCTTGGATGTTGTGGTTGAATAATCCCAGTGTTGGATTGGGGATCGGGGTAAATCCAAATGAAATTTGAGATGCCTGTGTTAAAACCATTGAAGGGCGTGATAAGATGTGACAATAGTTCATGGTAAGGGAGGTTATGTTATAGAACCTCATCAGAGGTTGGGTATGGACTCTGGTTGGGTGACCTTAGAGTTTCCGTAGGTGTAAAGATATCAAGGGTAAGTAAGGTAATAGTGTGACAATGGTGAAGCTAAGAATTTATAGGGTGAGTCCGCTAGGCGTATCCCGACTCGGATAGGAGCAAGGGAAGAATGTGGTGAGTTGTAAACCATCATCAGGGGATGTTTTGGAGTGAAATTATGTTTCAAAATTTGGAAATGGGGTTCGAGTAAGAACCTAGTTGTATTTAGTCATTTTATGGATGGTGGGAGTGCATGTGTAAGGAATATGGATGGGTGAAGTAGATCATGATGATGGTTTGGAGGGTAGTGGATGCCGTGATGGTGGATTTCTACTAGAAGTTAGGGAATGACCTTGGTAGCTGTGTTAGATTTTAGTGTTAGGGCTTAAATGAGTAGACCTCATGGGAAGGATAAGGGGGTATCATGTCAATAGTGGAAGAACAGTATTCAGGGACAAGCCAGTTGAGGGTGGTTTGACATGATATGGTAAAAGGAATGAATGTGGTAAGTCGTGACCCACATCCGGTTTGATGTTCATAGTAGAGAGCGCTTTTTGGAAATGAAGTCATACATGAGAGAGGTCAAGTTGTTCCTATTACACGAATGGATGGTGTAAAGATATCCTTAAAAGTGGTTTTTGACAGCAAGGATGGATTCCAATAATGGGTGAATTCCTTATGGATGTTTGGGCACAATAATTTGGGAACGTGTCAGGTATGTTGTAAAAGTTGAGTTCATGTTATGGAAGTCTTTTTCGATATTGTAAGTTCCAACCACTGGAAGGTGGTAGGGGTAAGATAAGGTGTGGTGGGGGTCACCATAGTGGGAAGGTGGTTAGTTGATGATGTGACTAGGGTTTCGGGTTGAAGGGACTCAAGTAAGCCCCATTTTGGTGATTTGGACTAGATAATGTGAGTTGAAACAGGTTTGGTTGGAATAGTAATTTGAGTGTTTTGGATGTTTCTTGGATATATGATAATGTAATGGGAATATCAGGACTTGAGTTTTGGATTGATGTAAGTTGGGAAATGTGTTCAGAAAGAATAGGTGTTCTTTTCAGGTTGTGTTGAGTTTGGGTCACCATTATAGTTTTGAATACATGGTAAAATGACGTCATGTGATTCTGGTCATGAGTTTCGATAAGGATCTGACCGATGGGGTGCCAATCGAATCTTCTATGATTTTATGATATTTTTTGTGAATAATCATTATGTTTCATTTTAGTTAATGTTTTTTAAGCTTCCCTATGGAGTTCTTGTGGATTATACATGGTTTGAGGTTGACACGTCCTTTGAAGAGTGTCAAGTTCGGTTTGCAGTTGTAGTGAGAAAGTTTTGTAAAATAAAGTTGTACCTTGGTTCAAGTGCTATGGTAGCTCAGTAATGTCCATAAAGAGACTTGGGAGAGGGAGACAGATATGCAGGCCCAATGTCCCAAACTATTTTCCTTAGAAGCTTAGTGAATCTTGGAAGAATTGCTTGGGGATGAGCTGTTATAAGGTGGAGAGGTTGTAAGATCCCAAATTTCATAGATGTACGTCCTTGTTAATGTTTTGGATTAAATATATTAATTTTGTATAAATAAATATTTACCAGGTGTATGAGGAAGTTCAGGGGTGTTTTGGAGGTTTGGGACATGAAAGAAAGGGAAATCAGGCCATTCTGTGCATGTTTCATGAATTGCACACTATTAGTGTAAACCATGTGGGGGGGGGGGGGATCCAAACCATGAAACCATGGACCAAGGAATTCCACATGGTTTTTCAAACTGTGTGATATCCCTAGGAAACTGTATGACTTGGACCCCTCTTAAATAACAGATGGCACACGATTTTTGCACGGTTTGGAAAACCGTATGGAAAAACCGCATGCCCCATTAAAAAGTGATAAATTACCAAACTTCCCCTCAAGATTTTAAGACTCTCCCCCTATTTTCTTCCCCATTATTTCCATTGTAACCCTACTTATTTACTCAAGCTCCAAAATCTTCCCAATGGTAGATCTCCTTTAATTCTAGGTCATTTGGAGCGCCGTTGGTTGTCGATCAAAGCATCGGGTAAGTCTAATGCTCCTCTTTCTTATATTTTCTATATTAGGGGTTTTGATTTATTTATTCTTCTTATGAATCCATAAAAACCTATTTTTCTAGTGGATCTTAGGTTGGGGATTCAAAGGGTTCTTGAATTCAGATCTAAGGCTAAGTTTAAGGGTGCATTCATCTTCATATTCAAGTTAGATAGTCTACAAGTTATAACCCATAATCTTGAGGTTGATTTGTGCATTCTTGGTAGTGATTTTACTTCCCTCTTATTGTGCCTTTGGTTAATTTAGTAATATTTGGTAAAATGGTTGGTTAGATGATGAATTAAACCCCTTACAATCCCCTTGAGATGCATTGAGGTTGATTAAACCAAATTAGGGCCACCCATGGGGTGATCCGATATTCCCGAACATGGAAAATTGAAATGTTAAGAATAAAATTTCCTTGTGATAAAGCAGAGCCTATGATGAACATATTGATATGATTAGTTGAGTAAAAGGGGAATAATGATATTTGTGTCTAGATTTTGGTAATGTCTTAAGGGATTGTTTATCTTGACATGAAATGGATTGGATGTATTTAAATGGTTGTTCTAAGTGACTTATGAATTGTACATGAAATTATTAAGTGGGTTAAAAAATGTGAAGCTATGATTATGTTAAATGGGCAATGCTTATGATTTTACAAATGTGTTAAATGGGTTAACATGTAGGAATTGATGAATATGTAATTGAGTTAATGCATGGGAATTGTGGTATATTCATAAATGTTTAAGGAATACGGGAGGAAAATGGGTTAAATGGGATATGTAATGAAAATGGTAAATGAGATAATGGGTTAAGGCTTGACGTTAATTCTACAAGTTAAATGAATATGAAATGAGAATGTTATGTTTATTGATTGTGTATGGTTTGTGATATGGTATATGTGGTAAATGGATAAATAATCATGTGAAAATGGATTGGTTGTTGTGGGGTATTAGAATTGAGGATCTACACCCACTGTTCTTGTTATACTGAGGCTCTAAAACCCACCCCATAATGCACAGGTTATAGAATGGGACTGAGGCTCTATACATCTAACAGATGCATTAAATGAAATTACTTAGACTGTGGATCCAAGGCAATTGTAATTTGTTGTTAATGTAATGTTCACCCTAGTAAGATAGGGAACTTGATTTATACCTTTATGCATGATAATTGACTGAATTAGGAAATTGTGTAAATTATGTAAATGGCTAACCCATAGAACTTTTGATGAAAATGAATTGATTAACGAAGACGGTATAGTTGATAAAAATAAAAATAATGTTGGAAATGGTTAAAGTGAATATTTTTTACTAGTTGCACTCAAGTTTTGTTTTGGTTTTCTTTTTCATTTAATTCACACTTGAATGAAATAACTATTTGGACTGGATATTTTTTAGACACTATTGGTGGTGGCCTACTAAGTTGTATTCAAACCCTGCTTCGGTCACTATTGGGTACCCAAGTAGATTCCATGGTTACAGGTCAGGACAATGGAAAATGCCTTATACTACGGAGTTGAGTTTGGCTTGGGATGTGCGTGGAT
Organism: Viscum album; assembly: GCA_963277665.1. Lineage (NCBI taxonomy): Eukaryota > Viridiplantae > Streptophyta > Magnoliopsida > Santalales > Viscaceae > Viscum > Viscum album. The sequence continues at coordinate 1,952,768,548 of OY728165.1, forward strand.
GGGAATTCAGACCTGAATTCGGGACCCATTTTTGGGATTAAGATGTTTCTATTTATTTTGGTTTTTCTTCACTTTTGGAATTGTTAGCATGACATGACATATTTACTTTTTGGTAGTGATTGTACCATATTTGGAAAATGGTTCATAATTCTTGTTTCTGATTATTTCTTATTGTTTTAGTTATTTATTATGGTTATCTAATGCAGATTACTATGATCAAGAGGGTATATTCTCACCACATATTACATTATAACCTCATTGCTAGTCGAAAACCTCTGGTATATGAGGAGGCGTGCCTGAGGTCATCTGGTGACTCAGTTCGAGGCACTAGTTAATGGATTCTATATTGGAGACATTTCAGATAGGATATTGATTTTTAGTAACCACATCAAGCTCTAGGAGAAATTTTCAAATCCAAAATGATTCCTTGGATGCATTGGAATCCATAATATACTCAGACTCATCTGTAGAATCAGTCAAAACTAGATGCTTTGAACTCTTCTAGCTCCCAACTTTTCTATTGAGAAAAAATATATATCATGACTATGACTTTGGGTCACTAAGATCTATCTAAAATCTTGCACCTGTATAAAAACTAATGACTATCTCTTCATCTCCTCCATACACTAGGAAAATATCCTTAGTTGACCTCAGATATTTAATGATAACCTTAAAAGTATTCTAATTCTATTCACCTAGATCATCTTGATATCTTCTTACCACACTCAAATCATAGGAAAAATCAATTCTCATACATAACATGTCATCCATGATAGATCCTATCACATAAGCATATGAAATATTACTCATTCTCTCTCTTTCCTATTGCGCACGAGGAATAATATTCTTATAAAAATGTATGCCATGTGAATTTGGAACTATTCCCTTCTTAGATTGTCCCATATTTATCCTCTTTAGTAATTGGTCAATGTATATAGTTTGACTTAGTCCAAGTAACCTCTTTGATCTATCATGCATGATCTTGATCCTTGAAATGTAGGTTGCTTCACATAAGTCCTTCTGGGAGAAGTACATGTTAAACCATTCCTTAACATCTTGTAAGGATGATTTATGATTTCCAATTAGCAATATGTCATTAACATATACTATTATAAAAGTTACCAAACTCCCACTAAATCACTTATAAACACATGGATCACATTCACTATTAATTAAACCAAATTATTTTAGAGATTTATCAAACTAAATGTTCCACAACATAGATGCTCGATTTAATCCATAACTAGATCTATGAAACTTTCATAAATTTTTATAATTTTACGGAGTCACAAAACCTTCTGGTTATGTAACATACACATCTTAATGAAGTTTCCTGTTAAGGTAAGTAGTTTGGAAATCCATGTTCCAAATAACATAGTCATGGAAAACTTCTGTATAATTATGATGGATTTAAACATGGAAACTAGAGAAATGTTTTTTTCATACTCAATGCCTTAATTTTTTCTAAACCCTTCATTCAATATCCATGATTTATAGGTACTAACCCAACCTTCCCTATACAACTTTATCTTAAATACCCTTTTACATCTAATGGGATTTACATCAACTGAAAGATTGATCTAAACCCAAACTTGGTTATAATACATTGAATCTATCTTAAAATCCATGGATTCTTACCATCTTTTATCTTTTGATCTCCATACAACCTCTTTATAAAATATAGGGTAATTATTATCAACCAATAATAAGTCACCATATTCTGTGACTAGAAAACCATATCTTTCTGGTTCTCTAATCTCTCTAATGCCCCTATGAAGTACTTGTGTTTTAGGAACAACTTCTTCAACACAGACCTATGGAATATGTTCTGATACCAACTCTTGTGTATCATGAGCATCAAATTCATCAAAGTTAATCTTATTCCAACTATCCTCTTTGAGGATGTTTTACATCTTAAGGAATAAAACTTTCCTAGAAACTATAACCTTTTTATCTAAAGGATCATATAAATGTTGGAACCAAGGCTGTTCATTACTGGAAATGGAGTATGGTTTTATTTGTTGTCAATCCTCACATAAAAGATTATATAGGTTTCAAGGAAAGGGATCCTATAGTTCAAATAGACAATAATTTTGAAGGTGGCGTCGTTTCTTAGTGTTTACCAATTTTTTGTGTCCAAAAATTAGAAAATGGAGAAAAATGATTTTGGAAAATTAAGTTGTACACAAGATTAAAGTTGGTTTGGAATCTTGTGTTCAAGGAATGTTTTGGGATCCTTGCATCAAAAAAATGGAAAATACAAAAAGTGTGCACATGATTTAAAAGTGCATGAAAGATGAGGTCGTGCGAAAGAATATTATGTGCCCAATGCAACATCAAAAGGGGTTTTTAATGCTCGGAAAGAATTGTACATGCACTGAAAAATATGTGTAAGAAACAAGCACACAGGACCTTCAAGGCCTATAAATAGGCGGCTACCCCCATAGAAGACTTAAGAATTTTCCAACAAAGATCTGGTCGCTCTGCCACACAAAAGTTTTGTGTGTGAAATAATTAAAAAGAGTTAATCTGCATGCAAGGTTTTCTTTTATTCTAAAAATACCAAGTGAACCCTTTGGTGTAGTTTCCTAAAAGATAGGGATTTCACATAAATAAAGTGTTGCGCAAAAGTCATATTGCATGACAAATCCCAAATCATGCGTGCATGAGAAGGTGTTGCATGCAAGTGAAGTGTAGAGCTTTTATTAGCCTCTTCATATCCAGTTTGTTTGATCAATTCTTTCATGTGCATCAATACATGACTTTGATGCACGAAGAGTCTCATTATTTTTAAAGACAAAGACTTCAATTCCAATGTATTGAAGATACCTTCAAGTTGATAAATTAAGTAAGAATTATCCAAATTCAGTGAGATAAGGAGAGTCGATGGAAGTGTTCTGAGGGATATAGTGAGTTATCCCTAAAATTTTGTAATGGTAGTGTGCCTGGAATAGAGTGATTCTGTCCAAACCCTTTTATTCGACAACTAGGTATGCCCAAAAAACTGTCGGTGTATTCTCTTTGGACATATCCCTTAGTGATGAACCAAGTAAAATTATTGAATTCCTTCTCTTTGAATGTAAATGTTTGATTTCTGATCATATACATCATACAAGTTTAATGAGTTCCTTCAAATGTGGGAATAAGATCCATCACATTAAACAAAAAAGTTGACACCTTGATTCACCCCTCCCCTCTCAAGGTTCCCTAGGGTCCTAAAAGTGGTATTAGATCTACAGGTTGCTGGTGTTAAATATGTCCTTCTTTTCCATCATGGAGAATTCAGTAAATGTTAGGGGAGTACCAATATTTGATGGAAAAACTTTCAGATATGGATGAAAAGGATGAGATCTCATCTAATATATCTCGAAATTGAATACTTTTTTGCTACTATACAATAAATACAAGTAACTAATCCAATATGGATGGTTATGATTGATACAGATAGGAAAATGATTCATGATGATTCTAAAGAATAAAATTCTCTCACTACAACACTTTTTAATTAGATTTATCTAAAGGTAATGATCTTTACTTCCGTAAATTATATATGGGAAAAATTGGAGAATATATATGAGGGAGGAAACAAAATGAAGGAGGTGAAACTATAAGTCTTACATAATATATTTGATGATATGAAGATGTATCCTGATGAGAATGTAGATTCCTTCTTCAATAGAATTACTAAAGTAGTAGGAGCAATTTGAGGGCTTGAAGAAGAAATCAAAGACATTAACATTGTGCATAAAATTTTGAGAAGTATTCTGCCTCTCTATAACCCAAAAGTGTCATCCCTTGAGTAAAGAGATCTATCTAAACTTTTTATGGATGATCTGCTGAGCAGTTTAGTGGCATCAGAAATGAGAGTAAAGCTAGAAGATGCGATGACATGTGTCAGTAAGGAAATAGAATTCAAATCCATGAACATATTATAAATTTCAAGTGGAAATTTATATAAAGATAATGAAGAAGGAAAACTTATTTCACTCTTTTCAAAGAAATTCAAGATAGGAGAAGGTATATTTGACAGAAATGTTCCCTTGTAATGTTTTTGTTGTGGTAGAGTTGGTCACATTTCTTTTCAGTGCTCAAGGAAGTTTAATAATGATGATGGTGATGCTGGAAACTCACAAATGCCTCAAAAAATGTTTTCTAAAAATGGAAACTTCAAATATAGAAACAAACTATAAAAAAGAGTTTTTTTCTGTGAAGAATATGGTGATGATAATGAATTCTTTAAGGACGAAGAACCATGGTTTAAATCTGGAAACCAAGTTTCTATGATGGATACTATTGATAATTCTGAACCATAAAAAGATAAATCTAGATATCATCAGTTTAGTACTGATGCTGATCCAAATTTACAAATTAAGGATTCTCTTAGTAAGATTTAGAATCAAAGTAACAGATGAAAAAAATGGAGAGCAATTGTGGAATAATCATCAAAATATGTTGATCAGATTGTAGATGAAATTGAATTATTGAAATAAGTAGTGAATGTACAATCAACAACCCTTTAAATCACAAAATATGTATTGGAACTAATGATGATATTTGAAGAACAGGAAGTGGTCATCAATGGCCTCACCTCCAGACTAAAAGATAATTACAAGACTGTAGAGGTTCTCGAAGAAGAAGTTGTTACTCTTAAGAGTAAAATTGAAAGTGAATCAATTTCAAAAGAAACGAAGAAGAAAATATAATTTGGAAGGTTCTAAGATGCTGAGATTCTGGAGAGAGAAAAACATGGTTTTTATAGATTTGAAAATATTTTGAATGATGAAAGATCCACATGCATGGGAAATAGTGGAATCAGTTGTGATGTTGAAACATCAAATGATGCAAATAAAGTGGGCCAAAATAAAGGCAAGATGAAAGTTGGACATGTTGATAAGTCACCTGAAGTTCTGAAAAAAACCCTCAATTCACAATGAAAGAAGAACTGGAAACTATCATAAAGTATCGATAAATGATAGGCAGCCAAACTATTTTCCTAAGGAAGGAGACACGTGGAGGAATCAAAATGATAAGACACTTCCACTTATGAACTCTCAGTTCTATGGCTATTTGGGCCATACCATGACATATTGTGAAGAGGTAAGGATCTATTTGAATGGGGAAGATCTAGGAGTTCAAAAAAGGATAATAAATTCATATCCTAATTCTAATATAATAAATAATTTCTATGGATATTTTTTTCATTGTTTTAACTTTGTCCATAAAGAGGTGTACTGTAGGTAGAGGAATGATAGGAGAACTTCATACAAAACTAAGAGACAAGTCAATATTCACCAACCAGATGGTGTTTCTATTACAAATAGTTTTTCTCCTTTAAAAGAAGAGTATGAATATAAATAACTCATACACGAGGAAAATAGACATGAAAGGCCATCCCTATCCTCCACTCAATATAATATTTCATGGAAGGAAAAGATGAAAAATGAAAAATCCAACCTTACAGAAGTAGATCTCGAAGCTATGAAGAATAACAGCACATGGATTCATGATAGTGGGTGATCATATCATATGACGAGAAATGCAGAAATGTTAATGAATTTTAAAAAAAAGGTTGATGGAACAGTAATGTTTGGTAATGGTGGTTCTTTAAAGATAAAAGGTAGTGGTAGAATTGAGCTAGCTAATAGAGAGCTGAAGAAAACTGAAGTTCTTTATGTGGTTAGTCTATGTCACAATCTACTCAGTGTGAGTCAACTCTTTAAATCATCTCTTATAGTGATGTTAAATCAAAAGGGGTTCACTAAATAAGGGAAGACATGGAATTCTCTAATGAAAGGTTGCAGAATAGATGACAACTTATACCAGGTTGATAGCAGAGACAATATTTTCTACCTAAATATTGAAGAACAAAATGAATTGTGGCACCAGAGGCTGGTGAAAATTAATCAAAAGGAAATAGAAAATATATATAAGATGAATATAGTTATGTATATCCCCAATCTGAAACATGAATGGGAAAATACTTGTGATTCCTACATATAAGGAAATTTGGTCTGTAGTTCATATCAAACAAAGAAGAAAAGGGTACCAAATCTTTTTGATCACATCCATACAGATATATGTGGCCTGATAAATATTGCTAGAATTCATGGATAAATGTAATATATTATTTTCATTTATGATTATAGTAGAATGAATTGTGTAATGGTTATACATAAGAAATGACAAGTTCTTGATTGCATGAAAACTTATCGCCGAATCGCCAAGAATGATACTGGATGGACAATTAAAGTTATTCAATCTAATAATGGAGAGGAATAAACATCCAATGAGTGTGAAAATTAAATAAAGATGCATGGAATATAACATGAGGTGGATACTATGAGAACCCCATAGTAAAATGGAGTTATTGAGTGCATGAATCGATATGTGAACAATATAGCCAGAATGATTCTAATTGAGAGTCGTATCCCATGAAATTACTAGAAAGAGGCCTTTCAAGCTGCAGTGTACATTCAAAATCAAATGAGACTTTATATGAGTAAAATCAAGACACCATATGAGTTGTGGCATGGAAGGAATCCCACTTTAAAGAATTTCTGTGTTTTCGGAAGTAAATGTTTTATCAAAAACAAATTAGGAAAAAAAGGAAAATATGGTGATATGGAGGATGAAGGAATATTCATACGATATTTAATTAATATAAAATCCTAAAAATCATTCAAAAAGAATCTTAGAAAAATTGTGAAAAGTAGTGATTTAAGGATCATTGAAGATAAAACCAAAAATCCATGAAGGAATTATTATGTTGATGTGATAGAAGATGAGGAAGCATGTGAACATGGAACATATCCAAATATAAAAGTTGAAAAAGGCATGAAAAAATATCAGAAGTCACATCATGTTGTTGACTCTAAATAATAATCAGAAGAGGAAACCATGGATGAATATAATTCTACTGAAATTTATAGGAGAAATCGATGAACTACAATTGATTAGTCCAAAATAATTATGGATTGGGCTGTACCCACACAAATAAGTAAAATGAGGAACAATGGACAATCTACATTCCTTTCAGTTGTGAAACCATCCTCATTTGAAGAATCTCAAAAGGATGAATCATGGGTTAAATCCATGAATGAAGAGTTAGACCAAATCAACAAGAACCAAACATGGGATATAGTTATAAGACCTGAAGGTCACAATGTTATTGGTACGAAGTGTATTTTTAAGAAGAAATATGACGAGCATGGTAATGAGGTAAGAAATATGGTGTAGTTGGTGTGTAAAGGATATTCATAGATTGAAGGTGTGTATTTTGAAGAGAAATTTTCTCTAGTGGATAGACTGAAGTTAATTAGACTTTTTATTTCCATGGAAATTCAAAGAGGATACAAAATTTATCAAATTTATGTCAAAACCTCTTTCATAAATGGTGTTATTGAATAAGAAGTTTATATAGATCAACCTATGGGTTTTCTTCTTGACAATGATGAAATGAAGTTCTACAGACTAAATAATGATCTATATGGATTGAAGGAGGCACCACAAGCATGGTACTCTCGGCTGAATTCTTATCTGAAAAGGCTTGAATTAAAAAGGGGAGGAGTGGATCACAATATATATGTGAAGAATTATCCGAAAGATCATATCATGGTACTAGTGTATATTGATGACATTAATTTCAGTGGAAGCAGGTAGGGATCAGTGGATGCATTTTCCAATCACATGAAATTAGAATTTGAAATGTCCATAATTGGTGAACTCACAAATTTCTTAGAGCTGCAAATGATTTAGAGGAAATACTTCACTTTTATCTCTTAGTAAAAGTATGCAAGAGAGTTGATAATGAAATTAAATATCCATGATTTTAAACCAATGTTGACTCTGATTGAAGTTGGAACTAAACTGGTAAAGCATAAAGATGTGACATCTTTAGATCCCATAATGTACAGGAGAATCATTGGAAGATTATTGTACCTGACAACGACATGACCAAATATTGTCTTTGCAACATGTTTATCAGACTTATTTTAGAGTAATCCAAAGGAAGAACATATGGAGGTAATGAAAATAATCATGAGGTACATTCAAGGAACTCATATTTATGGATTATACTTTACTAAAGGAAGAGATAAAGAACTATCAACATTTTCTGATGCCGACTGGGCTAGTGATGTGGTGGATAGAAAGTCCAAAAGTGGTGGAGATTTATTTATTGGAAAAAATGTGTAGGTTGGATAAGTAAGAAATAGGAAATCACTTATCTAAATACTGTTGAATCTAAGTATATATCTGTTACAAAAAATGCACTCAACTGCTATGAATGAAGCAACACCGGAATAATACTGGTGATGAGGTGAAACAACCAATGGTGATTTAATATGATAAATAGAGCGCGATTGATCTCACAAATAATCTAGTTCAACATTATTGTATGAAGAATATTGAAATATGATATCACTTAATCAAGGAAAATATTTAACATGGCATGGTTAAACTGGATCATACGGGAATTGATAACCAAGTGGCTGATATTACGACCAAGACACTAGTAGCAGCTGTGTTTGAGAAACATTAGTTTAACCTATGTGTTCAACCACCTCTCAGTGAAGGAGGAGGTGATGGGTGATCCCCTCTCCCCAATTGTAATAACTGTTTTAATCTGTTTGTGGAAGTAATGCTGGTTTATGGGGGAGATACGATCCAAGGGGAGTGTGTTTTAAATTCTACAAGTTAAAATCAGGTTCTTTAGGTTTATTTAAAATAGAGGAGAATATATAAATTCAATTACAATCAATAGTACAAAGAAGGAGAATGGTTTTTTTTTTCTGGTTGTAGGAATGATGAAGAATAGTGAAATTCAAAAATGTTGCAATATGGGAGATTGATGAGTTTAAAAAGGCAAAAAATTAAGGGAGAAAATGATAATAGAGAAAAACATTTAGTGTTATGAGGAAATATTTAAGCATTAAAAATCATGAGAACCCAATTCATGATTCCCCTCTTATTTTCTACACTGAGCATTACTCATATATAAATAGAGTGTTGGCTTAGTTGATTCTTGCATATCAGGTTTTGATAGTGGCTAGTGATATATTGATTTTATCTGCATATTTCCAACAAACCCAAAGGGGGAGATTCTTGGAACCAAGGCTGTTATTTCCTTGAAATGGGGTATGGTTTGTTTTTGTTTTCAATCCTCACATGGAAGAGCAGGGAGGTTACAAGGAAAGGGATCCTATATTTCAAGCATACAATATTATTGAAGGTGGCGTCGTTTCCTAGTGTTTGTCAAATTTTTGTGTCCAAAAAATGGAAAATAGAGGGAAGTGATTTTGGAAAAGTAATTTGCACACAATATTGAAGGTGGTTTGGAAACATGCATGGAAGGAATGTTTTTGGATCATTTCATAAAAAAATAGCAAAGGAAAAAAGTGTGCACAAGATTTACAAGTGGGAGAAAGATGAGGTGTGAAATAATCTTACATGCCCAATGTGACGTCAAAAGGGGTTTTCTGTGCTTGGAAATAATATTACCTGCACCAACAAAGACATGTCAGAAACTTTCACATAGGGTTATCAAGGCCTATAAATAGGTAGCTACCCCATGGAAGAATTAATAACTTTCCAACAAAGATCTGATTGCTATGCTGCAAGACAGTTTTGTGTACAAAATAATTACAGAGAGTTAATCATGCATGCAAGGTGTTCCTTTAGTCTAAAAATACCAATTGAAACCTTTGGTGTAGTTTCACGAAATATAAGGGTTGTACAGAAATTAAGGGTTGTGAAACATTCATCTTGCATGAAGAATACCAAATCTTTCATGCAAGAGAAAGTGTTGCGTGCAAGTATAGTGTAGAGCTTCTATCAGTCTCTTGATATCTGGTTTATTTGATTAGTTCTTTCAAGTGCATCAATACAGGACTTCGATGAAAGAAGAGTCTCATTATTTTTATAGACAAAGACTTCAATGAAAATCTGTTGAATAGAACTTCAAGTGGATAAAATGTGTAAGACTTATCCAAAGGAAATGAGTTAAGGAGAGTCGACAGATGTGTTCTGAGGGACGTAGTGAGCTATCCATGAACTTTTGTAAAGGCAATGTGCCTAGTACAAAGTTACTATGTTTTAACTCTTGTATTCCAAAACTAGTTAATATTAGTGGATTTAGGTATAACCGACACACTGTCAGCGTATGCTCCTTGGACATAGCCCTTAGTGGTGAATGAAGTAAAATTGTTGTGTTCTATCTCTTTGTATATGAATGTTTGATTGATAATCATATCCATCACACATTTTTAATGAGTTCTTTCTAACATGGGAATAATATCCATAACATTAAAAAAAAAATTTGACACCCTAATTCACCCTCCCCTCTCAGGGTTCCCCAGGGGTCCTATAATAGGTAGTATTCCCTCATTTACTTAGGATAATGTATAAAGATACACTTCATGACCTAGGGTGAAAGTTTGTTACTTGATCTAGAATTAACAAACAAATTGCACCCCCATGAATGAATATGTGACAAAATAGGTTTCTCTCCTCTCCATAACTCAAAGGGAATACCATTTACTTCTTTATTTAGTATCCAATTTAGTATATATACTTCCATGTGTAATGAATATCCCCAAAATGATAATATAAGGATTTAATGAATTATCATCAACCTTACCATTTCATGCAAGGTATGATTCATATTTTCACTAAAATTATTCCACTATGGAATATAAGGGGGAGTGAGTTGAGATAAAATCCCAAAATCCCATATAAAATCAATAAACTCTCAGTTATGATATTCACCACCTTGATCAGATCAAATTTTCTTCATCTTCTTACCAAGATGATTATCAAAATCAATCTTGAAATCCTTAAAATTCTTACAGGATTCAGACTTATACCAAATCAAGTACATGTAACCATAAAACTCAAATATTCAGTAAAAGTAATAAAATATGAGAATCAACATATAAATTCTACTTAAAATGATTTCACACATTAGTGTATACCAATTCTAGAATCCTTGTGAACCTTTAACCTTGACCGCTAAATTTTTGTTTGGTAATATTACCTTTAAAAAAACAAGAAATATTTCAAGCGGTTTAAGTTAAGAAGAGTCTAAGTAACTATCTTGATAATGTTTTTAAATGATTCTAATTTATGTGAACAAGGAGGTGATTCCATAACTAAGTGTGAAATGAGACATGTGAATTTAATTCACTATCAATTTCCAATATTTGGTTTTTTAATTTAATAAATAATGACTATTATTCAGTTGTGTCATACCATAACAAAATCTATCTTTATAAAAGTATAAAGTATTATTTACGAAGTTTAAAATAAATCCATCCATTTATAAACAAGAAACATAAATTATGTTCTTGGAAACACTTGAAACAAAATAATAGTTCTTTAAAACCAAAATCAATCCTGTAGGCAATGTGAGGTGGTATTCATCAATGGCTAGAGTAGCTAGACTCACCTCATTGGAACCATATAGGTCCACCTATCCTCTAAAAACCTTCAAAAATATATTTGGTTATTGTATTTGGATAAAAATGTGAGCACCATACACAATATCTAATACCCAACTTGTAAATATAGAAATATCACAATTTATAATGAATGTACCTGAAGCTTTTTCTTTATTCTTTTTCTAGGTGCAGTTCCTCTTCCAGTGTCCTTGATTACCGCATTGAAAAAACACCAAATTCCTCTCCTTTAATTTCCACTAGATCTTTTTGTTCTTGTAAGGATGTAGATCTGGAGGCTTAGACTTGGAATGAGCCTTCAGACCCTTTTAATATTTCTCCCTCTTCTTATTCACCGCAATGATAGCTATTTTTTCATGCCCCATGAATTTATCAACTTGGAGAATGATATAAAAAAGTTCAAGAAGTGTCTTCTCACTATTTCTCATATTATAATTCACAATTAAACTTGAGAAGGTTTTAGGTAGTGAGAAAAAAATGAGATCTGTGCACAAATCATCAAGGATCTTAAACCCCAAGTTTTCAAACATTTTATATATCCAAGCACCTTGACCACATGAGGTATAGTTGGTACCGACTCTCAAATAATTCACATGAATAGTGCATTAGAGATATCATATCTATCTTATCTCACCTTCTCCTAATAAAGATACTAAAGGTGAGAAATGATGCTATATGCATACATATCCTTATATTGATTTAGAATCTCACTGGATATGGAGGATAACATGAACAATTATACAGAATTTATGTCTTAAACATGTTTTATGTAGAGAGATACTTTATCCAAAATATCATCTTTCCGAAGTGACTTAGTAATTGGGGTTTCCAATACATATAATTTCCTTTCTTGGTGTAATATAACACATAAGAACCCATACCATTCTTGGAAATTCATGTTGATGAGAATATTATCCTTTTATAGTATGAATTATAGTGATATGGTCAAACTTGTGTGGTTTACCAATTCTAAAAAAATCAAGAGTATATTTTTAGTACTTACTTGATTACCAAATTTGATTAAGAAATTAAATTTAAAATATTATTAATATCCCAATATTTTTTAGAAATTTAATATACCTCACCATTAGTTTGGAATATCATGTTGCATACATATTCTAGTGTCAATGATCTATATTCCCTTCTAATAACCAAAACATGGTACTGATAAGTTATTTGAAAGGTTTTATGTTGGAATAAATTTCCAACTACATTAACTCACAGCTTCTTGATCCGTTGAGTGGAATCACAAATCTTGAAATCCTTGTTAAATATTTCCTCAACCTTTACCTCTCAGTTACACAAATCCCTTCTTGGGAAGTCAACTCTTAACATGAACCATGTTAAGTCAAACAAAAAATTTAGGCAAAATGTTCCATGACTATTGAAAGCACCCTAACTTAGATCAATCAATAAATTTTAACTATGGGTTTGAATCTAAATTAATTAATTGATGGTTATACCAACATAATATTTTAATTGAGTTATTTTTATTCTTTTTCATAAAAACAAAGTTTTATATTATTACATTCTTTGTTAATATTATGTGGATTTTACAGAAGTGATTAACCATGTCTGATAAAATTACACATAATATGATTTAACTTTATTATATCTTGCATGCTTGTTAATTCATTTATTAATTGATCACGAAGCATCCACGCCCATAAATAATCAATCATTCAACTAATAGAAATAAAATATAAGTGTTATGATCATGAGATTATATAACGGTTAGTTTATCAAGTTGATGATAAACTAACCCTCTAACCTAGTGGAAAACACCTTAAACCGTAACTTGGTTCATGTTATAGCATTCCACCTCAACATCTATGTATCACCACAATTTTTTTTCACCATATCTCTGGGACCCGGACCACGTCCTCTCACCTAGAATCTCTATCCTTACATAAAATTTTACTCATATAAAGGTGATGGGATCCAATGAATTGGATAAGGTGGGTTTACATAAAAGAAAACATGGCCACGCAGGCCCTTACATAATAAGGTGGAAAGGATGAATCACATACCATCATTTTAATTTAATAATAATAAATTAAAACAAAACCAATCACATGAACATGTCTAAACTAATCTCATGATCATCCATAAACATGAAAAGAACATAAATTTTCAATTTATTCATCAATCACTTCAATTGTATATTTAATTAAGATAAAGATTGATGAATTAATCCAATTAATTCAATTTTTCTTAATACCATATGAACATACTTAAAATTCCATCATTCATAATTTTAAACAAGTTAACCATATTATTTTTATTTAAAATTAATAGATTACACAAGTTTACTTGGATGCAACGACATATACTCACCTAAACTACCTAGCATGATCTTTATTCTTGGGTATTCCCTTGGCATCCAACACAAATTGTGTGATATCTAATTGACGTGTACTATCAAACAAATGACACAAGAGACACATGTGAATTACACTGCATGGGATGATCATGATATGAATGAAGTTTAGTATAAGAAAATAGGATGAAAAAATTGTATTTTTATGATTTAACATGGAAATTGATTCAATATTTAATTAACAATCTTATGACATGGTTTGTATTGTCAAATAAATAACACACATAAAACATGATAATTGGTTTAAGTATATAATTAATTATTCTCTATATATTAAATTAAACACACTATTTGTAGAAGACTATATAGTGTATACTAGTTTACATGAAATATAATCTATTCCTTCTGTGTCCATGATATATTCCTAGGGACTTTTCATGTTGTTGATTTCATTGTCGAGTGTGTAAAATAAGAAATTACCTTTTAACCATAATTTCTACATTATAGTAGGAACCCTATTCTGTCTCTTGAAGAAACCTTAGATAATTAATTAAACAATGGGATTTGATTATGTTTTTATGAATTATATAATGATATTAAGTGTTTTGGGATTTTTTTATTTTAAAATAAAAATTGAAACTATATTACTAGTTGAGAGAAATAAGTTGGAGAAATCGTGATCAACTTAGGTGACTATCCCTTAATGCTCATCCGTAATTGCTCTCAAGAGAAGTGGGAAAGATCATTGATTACTTGATTTATATAAACTAAAACCAGTTTTTTATGTGAGTTATTACAATGTTAACACCAAATATTTTATTAGTCAATGATATTGATTACTGACGACTTCTCAAAATTAATAAAATTGCGTCGATGTAAAAATAGAACTCAATCAAGGAATCACATCAACAACGTGATGAGATGAATAGAATTGTCTCAATGATATAATTTTAAAAATGAAATGAACATGAATATTCATGGTTTTAAGATTTTGGATTTTATCAACTGATGTAATCCATCTGCACACTCATGAAGGGGAAGGGGTGATAAAAAAAGAACATGCTCAAATCTTCAAAAGATCCAGGTTATTCATGAAAGCATGAGGATTATTTTCCTTTGAAATGTATTTAATCATACTAAAATAAACACAAAATAAAAAGGTATAAATTAATAATAATGGGCAAGAATCCTGTAAATTCAATTACCTTCCAAATATTAAAAGTGTGGAGCTTGGTGTTACAACAATGACCCCCCCCCCCCAAATTGACCGCTAATAGGTTAACAAGTACATGACAGAGAAGAGGATTAAAATGGAAGAATAAATCTCTCAAATTAGACTCAACCTTACCCTTGGTCATTCCAAAATTTCAAATTATCCATGGAGTTATTTTAAACAGAAAGTTGGAAAGTTGGATCCAAGAAAAGTCAATGGTTTATGGGTGTAGGTGATCTATTCATGACATATTTTCCCACTAAGTTGATTCAGGTATTTTACTAACCAAAGGAATTAAATTGTATTGAAATTTTTTAAAGAGGTGTTAATTTTATTTTTTTTCCAATGAAGTAAGAATCATCCCAATTAAAGGTCCGAGGCCCATGTTATAGCCCAAATACATAAGGGTTGTTCAATCTACCTCGCCCAGAATTACTTCACATTGTGGGAATCTTTTGTGCCTCCAAATGGATGAATTGGGCTCTATTATCTTCTAGATAAATGTATCCCAAACATTTTTTTCACTCTCACAATAATTTATATCCCAATTGTATGCACTTATTATCTAAATTAAAAATTTAAGTCCACATGTGTGCTCAGGATCTGACACAGTTTGGCCTGTTTTTCTTGAATTCCATCGTGGGATCTCCAAATCACATCCTCCTACAATGTAATCATTTATATGACTAAAATAAACCTATATAATAGTGATAATAATTAAATTATTGAATCAAAAATAAAAATAAAAATATTATTATATTTGTAATTTAAAATACAAAACCAGTTTAATACAATGGTGTAAGGGTGGAAATGAATAGTGAACCACTACGCGATGATTTGTCTGACATGAACATGTATGAGGTAAAAATAGTGTCACTTTTTACACATTTTGTGGCCTTATAGTTTCATACTTTTCATTCATCGTATCATATAGTATATACATGAAATGATCAGGACCCCCATGTTCTCTATTGTGAAGACAAAAGGACTACACACCATGTACACAGGTTACATGGTGTGTGGTTCTTCAAATTGTATGACAATATATCTAGATTTATGTGCTGATCTAATTTTATTAGATCACTGAACCAATATTGTCATGAGGTATAACAAGATACATGGGTACATGGAATTTATATTGGGGTACACACTATGTACTATTGTGTTATTCAGATAGAACCTTTGGAATCTCATGATGGTGTTTTCAAATGTCTCTTCATTTTATATTAACTCGTTTATTGGTCATGTGAGCAAGAATGAAGAAAGGGAAGCGAAAAAAATGTTTGGATTTCAATCATGAATAGATATTAAGTAAAAGAGGTTTCAAATGAATAACTTAAATCAAATATTAATAAATAATTATAAATTAACCATGTGACCACTCTAATACTACTTATTGGTTCTGGGTGCAGTACAAGTTCCTGTTTTTCATAGCCAATGTAACACCCCAATATTTTACAGTATGCCTCCTTTTGAATTTAAATTCTTCAATAGCTTATAATATTGAAAAATGATTAAATATTATTTTTTTAGTCATCTCATGGATGTTGGGAATGTTGGGAATGGATTATATTAAATAAACTATAAAAATATTGATTACACATGCTTACAAAATTAATTCAATGGTTACCAATTAATTAGAAATGAATACAAATTGAACAAAAAGGATGTATTTTTATAAAAACTATTTTTATGACCAAAATGATATTTTATATTAATAAATTAAATAAAACACTATTAGTGAAAGTTATTAATGAAATTTATATATTATATATTCAATAAAATATTTTTACATTCATCTAAAAATATTTCTAAAGGCATAAGATGAGAATAAATTCAATTTTACACATAAGAAGGCTATATTTTTCTAAACATGTTTTTACCACTTTTCAATAGAGAAAATATTTTAAATATAAATTTTTACACTTTTATAAATTATATTAGACAAAATAAACATTATTTCTAAAATCATAATATCAAAAATTATTTTGGTTAAATTTTTGGTATTTTTTGATAAGTTTAATTTTTGTTGAATAGTAATGTGACCATTGGAATAATAATGTGATAGTTAAGAATAGTAATGTGTCCATTAAAAAAATAAACTCTCCTATTAAATTATAAATAAAATTTAGGAGTCTTATAATTTTTAGTATGATATAATCATATCATAGTATAAGTAAATGAATATATTAAAAATTAGTAATTAAGTATTAGTATTTTTGTAAGTCATAAATATTTAATTACAATTTTATAATTAGTAAAATGATTTAAAAGAACTTTTTTTCTTAAAATGTATTAAAAAATTAATATTTTGTTTTCTTAGGATTATAAGATAATTTTATGAGACCTTAATTAATTTTTTAAGGATTTATAAAATCAGTTATAATTTTAAAATTGGTCTTTTCCAAGGGAATGCTGATTTTAATTAAAAATTAAATTTCTCTTATTTAGAAAATTATTTTCATAAAAATGAGTTAATTTTTGAATTCTACACTTCAAAAAATAGTTATGGTGACTTTTTGGTATTTTTTTGAAATAGTTGATTTTTTGGTGAATATTGAAATACAGTAATTTACAATATATATACATTATAAAATAAAAAAACTATTCCTTGAGTCATGAATGATGTAAGATCCATAATATCTTACTCAAATTAATTATTTTAATATTCTTGGTGTTAAGTATCAAACTATTCATAGTCTTGATCCAAAATAATAAACAAATGAATACAATATTCAAAAAACACCCCTCTCCTCCACTCTAAATACCACCCCTCACAACCTCTTCTCCTAACACCATTCGAGATTTGAGAACTTTAAAATTTTTACCAATAATCTTCCCAATACCTCACCCATGTCTAGGATCCTTTTGTCTCAACAAAAGACTAAAACTAATCCCCTTAAGGAGGTTCTCAAGAAGGAGAAAATCAAAAGGTAAAAACCTCTATGTTTTCTTTTAATTTATTTTCAAGTTATTTTATTTTCTTATTTTATCATCACCTACCTATCCCAAAGTAACATGAAATATTTAGTATATTATATATACTGTAATTTTATTGTGTTGAGGGAATAATTCATCATCAATTCTCTTCCCTCTCCTTTAATTCTAAAAATGAAAACATCGTCCGTTATCTGTTGACTTATCACATTCCAGGATGAAGAGTTTTCAATTTCCTTTAACGCCTTCAAGGCTGGTCATTAAACCATTTTATGTTTAAAAAATATTAAAAAATATTTTTTAAATCCTTTTTAATTATCTATAACCATTATATATAAAATATGTTAATTAATAAAACAAAACTAGTTTATGATGATTGAAAAACCACCAAAATAATCTAAATGTTTGTCACTAACGTCTTATCTAATGATTCATCCACAAACCAAATATCCAAATGACTTATATAAACATTTAATCTATTATATGTTCATTAATATCATATAACTTCAATTCTGTTTATCTATTCCAATTTTACATGAACATCCATACTCATATACAAGTAAAATGATCATGAAAACCAAGGAAACGAACACTCTCAAATGATAAAATTGTATCTTATAACTCATTAAAAAGACCATAAATGAACTTATTAAAATTATATTAAATAAAATAAATGAATAAAAGGTTATGAATTAATTAATTAATGGATTTAATTTTATTATCCTAGACATTAAGTTCAAGTGCAGAACACTTTCAGACATATGGTATGGGTTTCATCCCAAACCTCTATTTCCCATTCGGGTTACACTTTATTTATGTTTACCCCAATGAAAATCTTAATTATTTTTATATAATTATTATAAATTGTATCTATATATTCCAAAATCATATATCCATGTCATTTCATATTTCTTTTATTGAATAATACATGTTTTATAAAGTTCTCTTTTCAATACCTCCTAATAAGAAAGCCCGATTTAAGAGAAACTTCCAATTTCATACCCATTTTCAAGTACCACCCATAATTGTTTTAAGATAACAATATTTTTATAAAATCACAAATTTTATCATGGAAAAATATATTTTTTTATTTCTAGTTTTATACAAACAATTATTAATTTATTCCATTTTAAAGACTCTTTAATATTTTCCTTAAACCGCATTGAAGAGGCCTATTTCAAAATTTTCTTAAACACTCTTTTTACATTTTTTCACTTCAGATGGACATAATTTATGCCTCAAATATAATCTCACTGTCCTTACATTTTATTTTTTTATGATATAAATGTTTACAATCTAATTTTATTACAATTAAAAATTATTTTCCACAATAAATCTTCTTTCCAAATTAAAAAGGGTTTTTCTCATCTCACTTTTACTTCTGTGAGATATATACCTTGTTCACTGCATATTCCTTATATGTGATGTATGTACCTCTATTTTATATATAATATCAGGATTCTTCTTATTCTTATGATATTTTAAGATCCATTTAATGTTATTCCTGCCTAGGGATTATGATTTAAACGTTTCAAAGTGATATGGGACCCTTTGGAATGTTTAAAGATTATTTTCCTCAAGAATTTATTAATTATTTTGTTAGAGTATTTTCATTTATGATTATGATTCAAATATTTCAAAGTGGTATGAGATAGATTGATTTAAATATATATTTTTATTAGACATATGAAGAATTAATTGGACTTAGAAAGTTACAGGCAAGGGACACTATAGCCCCTCGATGCATTGTTCGGTCTAATGAGACAAAACATAAATGAATTTTGGCTGAGGCCTTAACCATTTATTTTCATAAGTCTTGGACGAGGCCTCAATGATATGTTTATGATTTTTAGAATATAAATTCCCACATAATGATATTATTAATTGATAAATCATGTGATTATTCAACTAGTTGAATATCCATGTTTAGGTTTCAAGTGATTATTTATATGGAATTTTCTATTCAACTTTTATTCCATGCATATTATGCCCAAGATTATGTTTTATTTGAATGAATTTCAGTTATTCAACTTTCTTTATTGTTTATGCTTATGATAGCTTTCGCTGTATTGTTTACTATTACTGAGAATCTATAACGACTCGAAAAATATGAACTTATTTTATTTATGGATCTCTTTCCTCCTAAAAAATTTTTATTATGTTTCATAATTGAAGCACATCGAATTACTTCGGACCCAAATTTAAGTTTTCAAAAATGATATAATTATTATAAAAAATTATGGTATATGGAATAATGATTTTTTTAATTAAATAGTATGATTTAAACACCCCTTTTTTAAATTAAAATGATAAAATAATTTTATTTTTTATGCTTTAGAAATTTCACTATGCAATTTCACTATTCATTTTCTATCCGCTATTATTTTTACGAACTAAGGATTTTTATATTTAAAAGTTAAGTTTATAATACTTAGAGAATTGTTATGGTTAAAGAAACATCATTTTTGAATTTCAAATGTCAAAATTAATCATGGGTGAATTTTTAGTAGTTCTCAAAAAAGTTTCAATTTTTCAATGAATAGTATTTTTTTATGAGTAGTATTGGAAGAATAGTATTTTTTTATGAATAGTATTTGATGAATAGTCTTTTTTGAGGAGTAATAAAAAAATATTTTATTATTAAATAACTTTTTTGGTGAAGTGATTTTTGAAAAACGGACAAACATGATCGTGTTTAGAAAGATATTTAGAGTCTGATAAGACAAAATTAATTTTTTATGAATAGTAACATACCCTTATGAATAGTAATGAATAGTGTGAATAGTATGAATAGTAAATCGACCAAAAAATAGAAACATCATCCATGAATGTATAAATACAATTTAGACATCTTAAAAGTGAAAAAATGATCATAGTACAAGTATTGGTATTTTTGTAATGGCATAAATATTATATTTACAATTTTATGATTAATTTAATAATTTAATATGGAAATTTATTTCATAAAATGTAATCATAAATTGTCACTTTATTTTATTATGGTTATACGATAATTTTATGGGCCCTTGATTACTTTCTCAAGGTGTTACAAAACGAGTTATAAATTTAAAGTTGTTTTTTTGGAATAAATAATGATTTTATTTACAAATTAAATTAAAAATAGTTATGATTTTTTGATAAAATAGAGTTTATTTTTGAATTCATATCATCAATATTAGTTTAGGGTAAATTTATGATATTTTTATAAATGTTTTTATTTTTCAGTGAATAGTAAAAATACAGTTTTGAGTTTTGGTGTGTTTAATGACATCATTAATGATGTAATCATGTTGTAATAATTATGTTCTACTTTTGAATAGTATTATATTTTATGAGGTGTCCCAAGTGGCCAATACCATGGGAAAATACCATGGGAAAGCCCACGGTTTTGCAAATACCACCGATGAGGTGTCCCTTGAAAATTAATAAAATATTCCCTCAATTTTGCTATAAATACCAACCCATTCCTTCATTATTTTCATTAAAAATTCATCCTCTACTAATATCTGGTCTATTTACCTCCAAAGGAGTCCTTCCAAGTTTCCATAAAGCCCCCCAAGGTCACAACCTTAATGATTTTGAAGTTACTCTTCAAGTTAAGGGAACCTTTCACCCTCATCTTTTAAGTCATGTCTTCCTTTATGTTATGTCATCTATTTTCCATCTTAATATTTTTGGGTATGTTATTATATGTCCTTATTTTTATCCATTTTATGTTCAAATGATTATAGAATCTTTAAAATCTCATCGAATTATTTTTTTTTAATTTTAAGCGACGCCGTTAGGCTACCAAATTTTCCGTAAAACAAATCACATCTTCTATTTTCTTTCAAGTTTCCTTTTCATATGGTATGTCATTAAAATATCCATAACATGAACTTATTTATATTTTATTCTTTACCTATACTGTATTATGAGTTATTTCTTAGTGTTTTACCCTTGTCCCCTCTCCTTTTAATGTTTTCTAAAAACCATGTTAAGTAGCCGTTATGCTGCAGAATTTTCATCTCAAAAAATCTCTCTTTTTCTCAAGAAATTCTCTTTTTTTATTTATATGAATACCCAATATATTTTCATTTATAGAGGTATTAATTAATACATAAAATTTATCTATTTTATTCTAAAATTTACATACATATAACTCTCACTTCCATTCCATGGTTTATAAATGACATAATGATCGTATTTTTAAGCACTTTTTAAACATCACAATTGTGATATGAAACCCATTTATTTTATTATCTTTGGGTTATTTATGAAATGTTTTATTATGATATATATATATATATCACATTAAAATAAATACATATCAAGGGTGATCCGTGATATCTCTCCAATGCATTGGGTAAAGAATTTAATCTCTAGAGATGACAAGTTTCACGATACCTTGGTGAATGTCCATTGTAATTTTTATGAAACCTTGGGGATGGACCCTGGTGAAATGTTCATGAATGTCTAAATTAAATGTTTTAGCCACATTTTCAAGTTATGGTTCAATTTATTTTTGATATTATATTCCTGTTTATCATTCCTTTACGATATCCCTCATGTTTTTATTGTTATCTCTCAAGTTCACATGTAAACTGGTTCACTTATTTTCCTTACTGGGCCTTTTGCTCACCCTTTCCTTTAATGTATGTCTCCAGGTTATGAGATGAAATAATGTTACTTAGGATGAACCTTTGATTAAGCCTTACAAGTGGATTAAAATAATGGTTAGTTTTTTTATGTATCTTGTTCCTGATTTCCAAGACATTAGACTTTAAAGACCTTCTGTTTGTAAAATGTAATGAAAAGTTATGTAATAAAAAGGTCGGGTTGCAATAGTTGGTATCAAAGGATTGTTTAGTTATTTGTGTAAGTTAAGATATGAATAAATTAAGAATAAAACTATTGAAAATTTTAAATATAGGAAAACTTCCTTGTATTTTTGTAAAATATTAAGTAAGTAGTTTCCGAACAGATAAATCCCTATCTCGATACGAACAAGTAGATGTGGCTATAGCACAAATGTGCCTAGGAGTGAAAACTTTGACAAGGAGTTTTAGACTTGAGCCGGGGTATCTTGGTACACGACAACAGGCCTTGTTTCACTCCTCGTTTGACACTCCTGGGAGATATGTTTGGTTAATCACAAGCTTTTTATGAATCATTATAAAGGATTTTTAGAAAATGTAACTGTTGTTAAAGAATAATATTTTTTTAAGACATGATATTACTTTATAATGATAAGTTTACTAATAGTAATAAATTTATAATAATAGAAAATTATAATAACACAATTTATTTAAAGGGAGAAGAATGTAACGACCCAAAAAAATGAAATTCTTTTATTTATGGATCTCTTTCCTCCTAAAAACTTTTTATTATGTTTTATAATAGAAGCACAACGAATTACTTCAGACCCAAATTGTAGTTTTCAAAAATGTTATAATTATTATAAAAAATTAAGGTATATGGGATAATGATTATTTTAATTAAATAATATGATTTAAACACCCCCTTTTAAATAAAAATGATAAAATAATTTTATTTTTTTATGTTTCAGAAATTTCACTATACAATTTCACTATTAATTTTATATTCTCTATTATTTTTAATAACTACGGATTTTTATATTTAAAAGTGAAATTTATAGAGAATTTTTATGGTTAAATAAACATCATTTTTGAATTCCAAATGTCAAAATTAATCTTGGGTGAATTTCTAGTAGTTCTCAAAGAAGTTTCAATTTTTTGATGAAAAGTATTTTTTTGAATAGTATTGGATGAATAGTGTTTTCTTGATGAATAATATTTGATGAATAGTTTTTTTTGAGGAATAGTAAAAAAAATATTTTATTATTAAATAACTTTTTTTGTGAAATGACTTTCAAAAAAATGGACATACATGGTTGTGTTTAGTAAAATATTTAGAGTCTGATAAGACAAACTTAATTTTTGATGAATATTAACATACCTTTATGAATAGTAATGAATTGTAAATTAGCCAAAAAATAGAAACATAACCCATGAATGTATAAATACAATTTAGACATCTTAAAAGTGAAAAAATGATTATAATATAAGTATTGGTATTTTTTCATGCCATAAATATTTTATTTACAATTTTATGATTAATTTAATAATTTAAAATAGAAATTTATTTTCATAAAATGTAATCCTAAATTTTTACTTTATTTTATTATGGTTATACGATAATTTTATGGGACCTTGATTACTTTCTCAAGGTGTTAGAAAACGAGTTATAGATTTAAAGTTGTTTTTTTGGAATAAATAATGATTTTATTTAAAAATTAAATTAAAAATAATTAGAAAAATATTTTTATAAAATGTAGTTCATTTTCAAATTTTTAGCACCAATATTAGGTTATGGTGAAATTATGATATTTTTATAATTTTTTTTGTTTTTCAGTGAATAGTAAAAATATAGTTTTTAGTTTGAGTGTGTTTAATGACATCTTTAATGATGTAATAATGATGTAATAATTATGGTCGACTTATAAATAGTATGATATGTTATTAGGTGTCCCAAGTGGCCAATACCATGGGCAAGCCCATGGTTTTGCAAATACCACCGATGAGGTGTCCCTTGGAAATTAATAAAATATTCCCTCAATTTTGTAATAAATACCAACCCATTACTTCATTCCTTTCATTCAAAATTCATCCTCAATGAAGAACTGGTATCTTTACCGCCAAAGGAGTCCTTCCATGGTTCCCTAAATCCCTCCAAGGTCACAAACTTGAAGCTTTGGAAGTTACTCTTTAAGGTAAGGGAACCTTTCACCCTCCCCTTTTAAGTCATGACTTCCTTTATGTTTGTCTTCTAATTTCCATATTATTATGTTTGGGTATGTTATTATATGTTATTATTTCTATAAATTTGATGTAAAAATGGTGAGATACCCTTTCCACTCTCATCAATTTTTTTTAATTTTAAGTGACACCGTTAGGCTGCCAAATTTTTTGTAAAAGAAATCACATCTTCTATTTTATTACAAGTTTATTTTTCATATTGTTGGTCATTCAAATATCCATAACATGAACTTATTTCTATTCTATTATGTCCCAATATTGTATTATGAGTTATTTATGAGTTTTTTACCCTTGTCCCCCCTCTTTTTAAGCTTTTCTAAAAACCATGTTACGTAGCCGTTATGCTGTAGAATTTTCGTCTCTAAATCTCTCTTTTTCTCAATAAATTCTCTCGTTTTATTTATGTAAATACCCAATATATTTTAATTCCCAAAGGTATTAATTAATACATAAAATTGATCTATTTTATTCTATAAATGAGATACATATAACCATCACTTTCTTTCCATGGGTTATAAATGACATAATGATCTTATTTTTAAGCACTTTTTAAACGTCAAGATTTTGACATGAAACCCATCTCTTTTATTATCTTTGAGTTATTTATGAAATTTTTTATTATGATATATTAAGCTCACATTAAAATAAATAAATATTTAGGGTGCGCCTTGATAGCGCTCCAATGCATTGGGTAAATAATTTAATCTCTAGAGATGACAAGTTTCATGATACCTTGGTGAATAACCTTGGTAATTTTTATGACACCTTGGGGATGGAACATGGTGATATGTTCATGAATGTCTTAATTAAATGTTGTAGACAAATTTTCAAGTTATGTTTCAAGTTATTATTGCTATGATATGCCTCTTTTGTCATTCCTTTAAGTTATCAATCATGTTTTTATTGACATGGCTCAAGTTCACATGTAAACTCTTTCACTTGTTTTTCTTACTGGGTCTTATGCTCACCCTTTCCATTGATCTATATATTTAGGTTGTGATATGTAGTAATGTTACTTAGGATGAACCTTTAATGATGTGTTAAAATTGGATTAGAATGATTTTTAATGTTTTCAGGTATATTGTTCCTGATTTCCAAGACACTAGACTTTAAAGATCCTTTGTTTGTAAAATGTAATGAAAAGTTATGTAATAAAAAGGTGAGATTTCATAACATATGATATCACCCATTTCCTATGTTTTATTTTCCACAAGATGTTAACATATATATTATGAATGACTTTTAGGTATAATCTAGGAGTTATGGATATTTCCAATTGATTTTCTATGTTGCATTTCATTTCAAGTTGTAATGTATTATTAATATATGTAATCTAGTTTCTAAAAATACTAAACTATTTGGTCCTTTGGGGTACAAAAACTTGTTCATATTACTAATTTAATTAATTAAGGCACTGGCTCCAGGCTACTAGGGTCTAGGTATTTGCATCCAAATTAGGTTTTTAGTCTTACTTTATGAATAATCATTATTTTACATAATGAATTAGTTCATGAACAATGTAATTCATAGATTACTTGACTTGATTAAATGCTAAAACCCTAATAGAGAACACGTTGACATGAAATTTATGTTGGGTTCACACTTATCCTTTAAAATTGTCTTTTGAAAATACAAAAATATGGATTGTGGAGCAGATCTAGAATTACATGAACTTGTTATTCATTATTTATTGATGATAAAGTTGAATTTATCTCATGTTACTCTCATTATGATACATGATCCAATTACATATTCCCTCTAGAAGTGATCTAAACATTCACCAAAACCTTGGAACATTTCCATGGAATTTTCAGGATCTAGTGTGGTCGATCCTGATCGCTTTCATCATTATGGTTGATCGTAGCAGAACTCTTCTATGAGGACTAAGGACTTTTGATGATCACTTTATTTCTATCGATAATAGGATGAGACACTATTACAAAAAGTATTTATCACATTAGCCTTTTCACATCAGTTATTTATAACTAACATGACAAAGTGATGTATATTGCTTTATCATGACAATTATTGGATAAATGACTTGAAAAATTAAGTATCCCGGTTTATCACATTGGTTATATAATAACTGATGTGATAAAGCGGGTTTTTTTATGTTTATTATATATAACAACTGACATGATAAAGAAAATATCATTTCTTTATCACCTCGGTTATAAAATAATTAATGTGTTAAATCGGATTTTTCACGTCAGTTTCTATATAACCAACATGATAAAGAATTAAAAATTTCTTTATCATGTATGTTATTATATAACTAATGAGATATATCATTTAAAATTTTATTATTTTCTATTTTGAATCATTTAAATGTTATTCGATCGAGTGGAAGAAAAATCGGTTCTCTCATGCACGAAATCCTAAACCTCATTTCTTAGATTTAGTAGCCTCAAATCTCAATTTTCAAGGTTCATACATCCTCATTTTTTGTCGACGCATTCGATCTGATCATCTCTCAACTCTAAAGTAAACCTCACACACCTCACCTTTGATCGTTAAATGTCACGGACACCATAACTCTCCTTTTTTTTCGATTACTTTTTATAAAATATCTCATTACCATCTTTTTTAGTTTTATATTTTGAGAATTTTTATGATTTTTTTATAGATATATTTTCCCAAGTATGAAAAAATTATATTTATGGTAAATATTTTATTATCATGCATATTTTTTATTTTTATATTTGATTCATCCCTTGTTATTTTATATTAACCTGATTCTAGAAACGTGTCTAGAATGTTTTTTAAAATTTAAGTGGTAAAAAATGATAATTATTACTTGTTGGTCATATACAAGGAGTAAATGTGTCATATGGTATAACTTTATGGTTCCATATGTATCATAAGCGTGTTTTGGGCCTACAGCCAACTCAAATTTTGTAGGATTTGAAAAAATATTCAAAATGTATCAGATGTATATGTTATAACCAATAAATAATTTTCGGAATAATATTGACAAATAAAACACTAGAACCAATAAAAGATATTTTCTTATCAATTTTATAACTAATTTAAGAACAATAAGAAAGGTTTCTTCAATCTTTAGATCTTTATTCATTGAGGATGTTGCTTATTCTAACTCGATCGATATAATGTAATTATATGGAGAGGGACCAAATTAGGTCCCCTCTAGTAGTGATCAACCCATACTCCCTTAATATCTAAACCATTCTGATGAATCATTGGGTGCTAGCATGGATGATTGATTATCTTATTTTATTTACCTTTGATCACTTGACATTACTTGGAGCTTAAAGGAGCCTATCTTTTTCTTCTCACACTTCAATTGGATTCAGGTAAATAATATTCAATTTCAAGTTTTATTTAATTTTATTCCTAAGAAAATGAAAAACGAGAGAATATTCTAACTATATTTTTTTTATAAATTACATCCATGCATTTATTTTTATGATTTATCAATTATATTTAAACTTATATTCAATTATTGTCTAGAATTTATAATTATACTTTTCAAATATACATATATTTTTTAAATTTCAAAGTTTTGTTACCTTCAAATTATGAAATCTTTGATATAAATTTAAACCTGGTTTGACTTGAATTATTTATTTTCACTTTTATCACTGCTATATTCTTTTGATTTTTTTATATATGTTATAGATAATAATGAGTCAAATTTCGATTACAGAACTTCAAATAAGTGATGAATATGAAGAATGTGTTGACTATTTTTTGGAATTTTCTAAACAAAATGTTCCAAACAACAACATGTTTTTTTCCGTTCCTGAAATGTTTAAATATGAAGAAGTTATAAGGTAGAGAGATTAAATATCATTTAATTTTTCATGGTTTTAATATGAGTTACATCCCTTAGATTTATCATGGTGAAAGTGGGTAAAATTTCAAATCTATTGATGATAATGCTTTTCTAGATGATATCTCTGATGAAATTGAAGAAATGATTCATGATACTGAAGCAGAGAAGGTTGAGAAAGAAACAAAAATTGAGCATCTATATGGTGATGCTAAAAAACCATTGTGTTAAGATTTATTAACTTAAAGGAGAAACATTGTTATAGTGACAAGAGTTTTAGTAATTTTATACAATTGTAGAAAGATATTACTCTTAAATATAATGATCTTCATGATTCACATTATAGAGTGAAGAAAATAAAATTCCTAATGGGATTAGGTTACAAAAAAATAAACGTGTTCCTGAATGACTGTGTGCTATATAGGAATAAAGATTAATTTCTGTCAAAGTGTCTTAAATGTGGTACATCACGGTATAATTTGAAAGAAAAATTACATGATGATTTAGAAGTTACAGAGACCCATGCTAAATAATTTTGGTATTTTCTTATAATTATTCATTTGAAATGTTTATTTGAAAATTTTCATAATGAAAAAAGGTTAATATGGCATGAAAATGACCAGATATGTGATGGAAAATTATGGAATCCAGCTGATTGTCCACAGTAGAAGAAAATTGATCATCAGTTTCCTACATTCGGAAATGAAGTTAAAAATATCCGACATGGGATATAAATAAATGGAATGAATCCATATTGAAACCTTAGTAGAACACATATTTCATGGCCTGTTTTATTGGTAATTTAAAACTTATATCTAGAATTTTGTTTGAATCAGAAATATTTAATGTTGGGTTAATGATCTATACACCAAAATAGCTTGAAAATTATATTGATGTTTTATTGTCACAATTAATTTATGATTTTAAACTCTTATGGGACGATGGTATTAGGGTGTATGATTATTATAAAATGGAATATTTTCAACTGTATGTAATGAATATGTTCACTATAAATGACTCTCAGCTTATGAAAATATTTCTAGATACAGTTTTAAGGTGAATAAATAGTGTCCAATTTTCAAACAACATACTTCATATTATCAATTACATCATGGAAGAATAACAATATACATGGGTTATCAATTTTTTTCCATGGATCACTCTTATAAAAGATTAAAAAAGGCTTTCAATAGATCACAAAAAACTGATATTACTCAAAAATATTTATACACTGTTCAATATTTTGAGAGGGTGAAAAACCTTGATGTTATATTCAGAATGATTCATAAATATAGTAATGATAGAAATATTTTAAATAAATAGTCAATATTTTTTTGAGTTTCCATATTAAAGATATCATGAGGTCAAACATAACATTGATGTCATGCACATGAAGAAGAATATATTAGACAACTTGATTGGAATATTATTAGATATTAAATGAAAGACTAAAGATGGTTTGAATGCAATATTGGACTTACGCTGAATGAGAATACGTTTGGAGTTAGATCCCACTCCTGATAGATGGAAAACATTACTACCCCTAGCTTATCATACATTATCCAAGAGGGAGTAAATTATCTTTTTTCAGTGCCTTTATGATATAAATGTACCACAAGGTTATTCTTTAAATGTAGAAAATTTTATGTCCTTAAAGGATTAGAAGTTGGTAGTTTTGAAATATCATATTTTTTACGTCGTGACGCAATAGTTCCTATTGATTGAATTATGTGGAATATTGCCCATACATGTTAGAATGACTATCATAAATGTGTGTTATTTTTTAAATTCAATTTTTAATGAGGTTAATGATCTGAATGCTTTAAAAAATTTAGAAAATTAATCAATTTATATACTTTTTCAATTAGAAATGTATTTTTTTCCATATTTTGTTTGATATAATGGTGAATTTAATGGTTCATTTGGTGGGATAAATAAATCTTTGTGGACCTATATATATACATTAGATGTATCCTTTTGAAAGGTATATGAATATATTGAAGGGGTATATTAAGAATCCTTATCAACATGAAGCCTCAATGTTGAGAAGTATATTTCTAAGGAGGATATGGAGTTTTTACAGGCTACTTGTCTATAGTAGAGCACATTGGTTTTCCTCCACCACACCATGAATGAGTCAATTATGGGGAAAATGGGATCTATGGATTGAAAGTCAAATATTTTACACGTTAATAGATAAAGAAGGTATATTTATACATCTTAAATAATAAATATGATTCTCAACCATATATAATATTTCATATTAATGTGTTGAAACAATGTTATCTAAAGAGGAATGATAAGTGGATTTTGAATGAGCATAATAATTTATTTCCATGTTTTAATGAGACTATTCTTGGTAGATCAGATGTATCAGAAATATTGAGATGGTTAGTGGGTGGTTCAAGTTTAAATTTGATAACATGGTCTGTGTATGAAATTAATGGATATAAATTTCATACAAAATATCATAACAATAGAAGTGAAGTTCAGAATAGTAGTGTATTGGTGTTCGTAGAAGGAATGATTTTTTCGAGTGCTAAAGAAAAAAACCCAATTTTTTCATAAAGTACATATTATGGAGTCATTGAAGAAATATGGGAGGTTGATTATATTAAATTTCAAGTTCCAATGTTTAAATGAAAATGGTTTATCTGTAACAATAGTGTTAGTCACCATGAATTTGGAATGAGACTTATTAATCTGAATAGATTGAAATTCATAGATGATCCTTTTATAATGGATACACATGATAAAAATATTTTCTATGCTCTTGATCAATTTGGTATGAAGTGTTATATTGTATTATAATGAAAAAAATTGTATGTTGGTGATGATAAACTTGATGAAGATGTTGATTTATGCGAGATCCCTACTTCCATATAAATATTAATAGATAATATTTATGAGAACGTCATAGACATGGTTTGTTCCATATAGAATTTTCATGAAAAATAAAATTGATAAAAAATCCTTTAGTACATTCCTAATATGATAGGTAACATATATTCATTTCTCATTTACTTTTTTAAATTTCTTAAAATATTAGATATTTTAATTTTATTTTATCTATTAAAACATGTATTATAACTAATAAGTTAAAATGTTTGTTTATATTAGTTTCATTTAGTTTACCAGGTTTACCCGGACATAAGTTATCTATTATTTGATTTTATTGAAAAAATTATTTTAAATCTAATATGTTAAATAAAAAATATATTTTATAATAGTATATTGAAAAAATATTCTTTTCTGTATAAAAAATGATTTATTAGTTTAGATCATTTTTACTATTGGTACCATTTTTATATTTTTTTCATTATTTTATATGAAATTTTATATATAATTTACATTGTTTACATTTTAGATAACTATAATAAATATGAATAAAAATTTTTTAAGTTTAATTTAGTTTAGTTTTTTGTTTGATAATTTTTCATTTTTTATTTATATTAGAATTTCAATAGTTGAATTTGTATATTGGTGTACTAATTGTTCGTTTCTTTGATTTTTAGGATAATAACGAATCAATAAGCTGATCCACCACATAATTCTAGATATGATCGTACTCATAACTCTGGGGTGGAATGTGCACATGCTTCTCTTGATGATCCCCATTCTTATTTACAAGAGACATCTACTCCCATGGGGCCAAAGAAGATTTTGAGGGTTATTAAATATGGAAGAACACATTTACCAAAATTATTATTTTACAATAGCTAGGACAAGAGGAAAATGGTATGACTTGATGATAATAATATTCCAAGAGGTCCTAATTTAAAATAATTCAAGAGTTTTATATCAGTTCAGGATAAAAGAAAAGTCACCATTTTGATTTATTATTGGATAAGTGTTGAAAAATTGACATTTTCTCACTTGTGAGAGACAGTTTTGTTAAGATCATTTTTTATTATTTTACTTATCTTAAAATGTTTATAGAAATATATGATTCCTCCCTTCTTATTAGATGACATATGATATACCTGATACTGAACGAGTTAAGAGAAAATGTTTATCATTGTCTTCTAGGAGATGGAGGGATTTCAAATGAACCCTCACATCATATTTCTTTTTTTGGAATAATAAACATCTTAATCCATGTGATATATATCCCTTTATAGACTAAGATTCATAGAAATTTTTTTTAAAGTATAAGACAATAAATATTTTTGGTAAGTGCAATGTTACATTTTAAATGTTTTTTTAATATTAATGATCTTATTAATGATTTCCATATTCTTAATTTACTATAATCGAGGATATATCATATGGAGATATTATCTATAAATGTATGCCCTCATAATTTATATTGTGGGGGGGGGGACACATTTTTGAAAAAAAAAATGATGGCTAAAAAATTTCAAAAACTAAGAGATGAGTCTTCAAGATATACATAGGTTTCCCTTTTATCCACCGCAGCTAAACATGAAAAATGGAAGAGGGGTCAGATGAGAAAAAAAGGAAAATATCTTATGGAAGAGTCAAGGGTTGTAGCCTAGAGGATTGTAAGATGTTTACTTTATTTATTTATTTAAGTCAATTCAATTAGTTATATATTTTGATTCATTACATATTTTTTCAAATAATTCATACTAGATTATCTTAAGGAGTAGATCACACAAGGGATATTTTTAGCTAATGGTAAGTAGGATATTTTAGCAGTAGCATTGGAAAATCTCAAACACCTAGGACGTGTATGAGGATACCCTATGTATGTATTGGTGAGAAATTCATTTCCACATTCTTTAGCTTTTACAATGGAGGGTGTTTATTAAAAAATAGAATCTTTAGAGGATCAAGTTTATGGTATTCATGTGATGACAAAGGATATAATCAGATCTTCACAACGGTCAATGTTTGTAGACATGAAAAGATAGGTTCATACTGCAACTCCCACTCCTCCACCTCTACTAGTGACTCCCACTCCTCCACCTCCTCTAGTAGACCCCACTCCTTATCATACTCCAATACCCTCCTCCATAGATTCTCTATTATTGTGAGTTATATCTTGATGATCCACAACATCATATTACTATATATGTGATGATATTTTATATTGGGGATACCATTAATCACCAATATATAGATATAAAGCATCATAGGGTAACTATACAAGATATTATAGATATATTAGATGGAGTACCATTAACTAAATATGATGAGGGTACAATTGGAAAAATTATCAACCAAGTTTTAGTTTGGCCATCTTGACTTTATTGACATATTACCATATAGGTATGTCTAAATTTTATATTTTATTTCATTTTTTTATTAATTTTTTTTAAAATTTTAAAATTTATATATTTATCTATTTTTCAATAGGAATAATTTAATGGTAAAGAAATATTTTATATACAACAACAAATACAGAGCAATATGAATTCAGATATAGATTCTAATAGTCTTGATAGATTTGTAAGATATTTAAAATTTTTGTCAGGTGTTTATGAGATTCCAATGGAATCTGGTGTTTGTGGGCATGCAATAACTGGGGTGATTTTGAAAAATAATAGCATGAATCGTGTAATGGGAGATCAGTTGGTTATCAAAATGATGAATTTTTTCCATGTAATTCTTAACAAAAATCCTTTTGTGCATTTAATTTAATAAAAATTTATACTTATATTCGTTTTGTATCAAGTATGTTTATAAATTGTGTAAGGAGTATGAAAAGATATATGTATATAGAATTATGGACCCACAGTTAATTTCACCTATATCTAGGACAATGAGTAAAGAAGAAAGAACCATTTTTATTACTTATAGATTTCAAAAGGAAGAAATTATTTTGTGTTCGATGTTTCCTTATATTCAAGAGTATGAAAAATATATCTCACAAAGTGTTCTATATATTTTAAAATAATAACCACTAACATTAATTTTTTGTTTATATCAGTGGCCATTGGATGTTAGGTGATTTAAGTCCAAGGGAGAAGGCACTTTTCTTATTATGCTCTATCCATGGCGATGTGTGACAAAATTTTAATGATGTATTGGACATGTAATTTTGATTTTATTAATAGTTGTTTATATTATAATTAATTTTAAATTTATTTCATTAAAATTATTTTCCAATAGGGGATGTAATTTATTTTGAGAGACCACAAAGAAAATGAGCTCCAAGATCAAATATGTAAAAACAAAAGTGAAATTTCATTTATAATTCATAAATTTTGGATATATTACTTAATAATTTTATTTTTAATTGAATAACTCATTCAAACAAAATTGTAATAAATAAGAAGGTGTAAAATAATGAAGATATTATGTGTTAAGATTTATGTATCAAATGGGAAAGTTAGGAAGTTCTAGTAGGATAGATTTACTTATAAACTTTTCCTTAATGCTTCATTTTTTTATTCATAATACATGTTAAACGATTTCTTTTTAATTTTTTTTGATGACCCTTGGCCTTATATATCACAAAAGTTCATGCACTTGCAAGTTGACTGGGAAAATAATTTTATAGGTTTGGTTTGATTTTAGTTTGTTTTTACTATATATTGTAATTTTGAATGTTATAATTGTAAATGTGTATTTCTAGTTTATTTCACTTCTTCTGATTTTCTTCTTCTTTTTTTGGATTGGTCAGCTATGGATAAGAAGGTTGAAAATGAATATTTTTTTAAAAAATTTCTTTTTCACGTCGGTTATTTTATAATCGACCTGAAAATACTAAATTGATAATTTTTCACACTAGTTATCTAATAACTAATGTGAAAAACCATTTTATACGTCACTTATTAGATAACCAACCTGAAAAACCCTTTATCATGTTAGTTTTCAAATCAGTTATGTGATAACCAATGTGAAAAACTCTTTATCACATTATTTTTTCACATCGGTTATAAGATAACCAATGTGAAAAAACATTCTAATTGGGTTTTTATGACGATTATTTTATAACTAACGTAAACAACCAATTAGATGATTCATTTACAACATTTTTTTAATTAATGTTAAATACTTATTTACGACATCGACTTTAATAATTATTCCTGATAACCGATGTGAAAAAAAACTAATATAAAAAGGAATTTATGCATTAGTGAGATAAAACACTATATATCTCTAAAACTCTCTCTAATGATTTATAGAGCTTCTCTATATCCATTTTGTAGAACAAGTGTGTTTATGGAAAGTGATATAATTAGATATTTATTATATATGGTTTAGGTCTAGAAACTTGTTCATAAGACCCTTTCTAATAACTTATTTCATAGTGAACCCCATGTATTAAAAATAATATATTTATTATTCACTTGACAAGTGTACCACCTAAAAATACATAAATATCATTTTTATTATTTCTAATTTTTCCATTAAACTCAGTCCATATATTCTCTTCAATATTTATCAAACCTTGAATAATGACTATTTATATAATAAATAAATATCACTACATTATTTATAGATAAATATAATAAATATTATATTCACCAAACTTTGGAAAAACATATTTATTATTATTATTATTTGTCTATGTTATTTTTTCGAATAACTCATGCTTAAATCTTGGAAATCAACTAAACCTGAATAATTTTTAAACCAAAAAGTAGGAATAATATTTATTCTAATTTGGTAAATGCAAAATTAATTTTAACTAAGATTAATGATACACTTAATGTGTGACCTTATAGGCCTCTTTCTCAGTGGAAATAGGTAGAGACTCCTAAAGTATAAGGTTAAAACTTGAAAACTTTCCAAGGAACCCAAAAAGAAAGAATTTAATGTCACAAAGATATATGACCTCTTACAAACTCTTACTATGTAATATAATCCATTTATTATGACATATTTAATCAAGAAGGTTACACAATGGTGTCATCAACCTATGTGCTTTACTTATCTTTCTTTAAATTTCTAGAAATGAACATGCCCATAGAAAACCATGGTTATTGATTTATCTAGGCAGTTTCATTTCCCTCAAATGGCATGAAATATCAAATTTTGTTAATAGATATAGGGTATAAATACTTTCTCACATTATCCATTAATGCAATATCACTCGCAACACACCTAAGATATCATACTTCATAGAGAATACATTTCATCACAGTCTTTGTCAATACATTAAAGTACACAAATTATGGTATTCATTAATTAAAATATAAAATTATAAGGATAAATACACACATCCATATATAAGAACATCCAATAACACATAAAATGTGGATTTCCTACTGGAAATTCCATTCTCATAACTGCCCTTCTTAGATATTACCATGGTAAAACACCATGAGATGATGTCTTAATGTATTAAGAGTCTCCTACCCCTATTATCCTATATATACCATGTCCCATAAAATAGTATCAACTAACCATAGA
The DNA here is from genome assembly GCA_963277665.1 of Viscum album. Taxonomy (NCBI): domain Eukaryota; kingdom Viridiplantae; phylum Streptophyta; class Magnoliopsida; order Santalales; family Viscaceae; genus Viscum; species Viscum album. The sequence goes on from OY728165.1 coordinate 1,952,805,410, forward strand.
ATATGTATTTAAGGAATACTATCATAACATCTAAAATATCTCATCACAGTAGAGAACTACTATGCACATTTTACGCGACATGTATCCTTTAGCTATTATCACATATTATGTTAGGTATATTAATAATCATGATGTGATAAGAAAATTCATTAATATTCAAGATAATGAAAACATATAATTATCAAGAAATTAGAAGTTGGTTCTAGAGAAATAACTCTAAAACACCCCAACTTACACAAGATCCAATTGTTAATATCCTTCAGTCCGCTATATCTCACATGATAATCATGTGTCTAATAAGATAAAGACTTCATCAAGGGGTCTTCCATGTTTTCCTATATGGTTACTCTACTCACTAAAACTTTACCTCATTGATAAAATCCCTCAAGAGATGAAATTTCTGAAGTATATGCTTTTTCCTTTGACATGACCTTAGTACTTTGGAAAGAGCCACCGCTGTAGTTCTATCATAGTAAAGTATGATAGGGTTTTGACTTCTAGGAACCATATCAAGAAATTAGAAAAAGATCCAAATCCAAAATACTTACTTATATGCATTAGAATCCACAATATACTCAGACTTGGCAATATAAATAGTGAAAAATAGATTCTTTGAACTCATACATCTTATATCTTGTTCATTGAGACAAAATTCATATTTTGAACATGACTTCAAATCATTTTGATCTATCTAAAATCTTAAAACCATATAACCCATTATGACTAGCTCTTCATATCCTCCATACACCAGGAACATATCTTTTGTTTTCCCCAGATACTTATGGATAACCTTAATAATAGTCCAATGTTGATCTCTTGGATTATCTTAATATCATCCTACCATGATCAAATCACATGAAACGTCAATATTCATTCATAACCTGAAATACATAATATATCCTATCACATAAGCTTATGAGATATTACTCATTATCTCTCTTTCCTGTTGTGTCTGAGGACACATATTCTTGGAAAGATGTATACAATGTGACACTAGAACCAATACCCACTTCTATTTTTCTTTACCGAACATTTTAAGTATTCTATCAATGTACATACTTTTACTTAGTCTAATTGGCCTATTTGATCTATAACACATGATCTTGATCCCTAGAATGTAGATTTATTTGCCTAAGTCCTTCACAGGGAAACACTTTCTCAACCATGCCTTAACCTATTGTAAGGCTGATTTCTTATTTCCAATTAGTAATATTCCATCAACATGTACTACTGTGAAAATTATCACACTCTCCCTAAAAATATTATAAACACATGGCTCATATTCATTCTTAATGAAACTAACTTATTTTTTAGCTTCATCAAACTGAATGTTCCATGACCCAGATGCTTCCTTTAATCCATATATGGATCTCTTATCCCGAATGGCCTGAAGGCCTTAATTTTTATTTTATTATGGATAATCCCCCTTTTAAGGGTTGAAGGGGAACCCGTGCCAACGAGCCCGTGCCCAAGTGGGAAGGGCTCCTGCTTGGCATCCAAGAGACCCGGGTTCAAAACCGGGTGGAGGAGAATTTCCGGGTACTGTAGCAGTACTGGAGTAGTCACTGTTGCATGCACTATAGAAGTACTGTATCAGTTACTGTTTGGTACTGTAGCATCCAGAACTATTCACCTGATTTGGGACTTCGGGCCACCGGTTTGGGCCTACGGGTCTCAAGGGCCTTAGGGTCATCTAAGGCTTTTGGGCCATAGGGTCTTAGGGTCACGTAGACTAGGGAGTAGCCCGGTTCACACAGAACATGCCCCAGAAGAGGATTAGAGCAACAGGAGTAGCAGCCACCAGATGCAGAGCTAACCAGATTAGAAGAATGAGAGGGTATGGCAGCCGCCATCAGGACCAGGCACCGTGCAACTTTCTATGGGGAAATGCTAGCCGATCAGAAATTCAAGGTGAGGATCTAAGGATATCAATGATTCAAGTTTCTAAGGAGGGGCAGTTCTAGTGGGATGGGCCTACGGGTCATGTAATGGGCATGATATGCCTCGGGGCCTTCAGGTCATGTATTGCAGGTCATGTCGGGCCTGGTGCCTTGGGCCTACAAGTCATGTATGGGTTCCCCTTCAACCCTTAAAAGTGGGATTATCTATAACAAAATAAAAATAAGGTCTTCGGGCCTTTCGGGCAAGGGGAACCCGTACATGACTCGTAGGCCTAAGGCACAAGGCCTGACATGACTTCCAAATACATTACCCGAAGGCCCAGAGGCATACCATGCCCAATACATGACCCATAGGACCAACCCACTGGAACTGTCCCTCCCCAGCTTCTACATCATTTATTTCCTAGCTCCCCACCTTGCATTGCTGATCGACTAGCATTGCCCTGTAAAAAGCTGCACGGTGCCTGGTCCCGATGGCGTTTGTCATACCCTCTCATTCTTTCAATCCGGTTAGCTCTACATCTAGTGGCTGCTATTCTTGTTTCTTTGATCCTATTTTGGGGCCTTCTCAGTGTGAATTGGGCTACTCCATGGTCTCAATGGCCCGAAGGCCATGTGGCCTGAAGGCCTTTGATGGCCCGAAGGCCCTTAAGACCCGTAGGCCCAAACCGGTGGCCTGAAGGCCCTAATCATGTGAATAGTTATGACTGCTACAATACCAAATAGTAACTACTACAGTGTTGCTATAGTACCCTAGAAATTCGCCTCCACCTAGATTTGAACCTGGGTCTCTTGGATGCCAAGAAAGAGCCCTTACCACTCGAGTACTGGCTTGTTGGCTATGGATCTCTTAACTTTCATACATTTTTAGCATTTCCTAGAGTCACAAAACCATTTGGTTGTGTCATATACACTTATTCATTATGGTTACCATTAAGTAAGTAAGTTTTTAAATCCTTATTCCAAGTCTCATAGTCATGGAAAGCTACTATATCAAGTAAAATTATGATTTATTTAAACAAAACAATTGGAGAAAAGGTTTATCCATATTCAATGACTTAATGTTTTCCTAAACCCTTTATCCACTAGTCATGATTTATAGGTTCTAACATAACCTTCTATGTCTATATTTATCTTGAATACCCATTTACACCCAAAGAAATTAACATCAACCGATATATTCATCATAACCCAAACTTGGTTCTAATACAAGGAATCCATCTCAAAATTCATGGATTATCTCCATCATGCACCTTCTAATCTCTCTACCACCACTTTGTTGGATATAGGGTTATTCTTTTCAACCAAAAATGACTTACCATATTTTTTGACCAGAAAATCATTTCTTTATGGTTCTCTAACCTCTCAGGTTTTCCTACATAGTACTTGTGTTTTAGGAACAACTTCTTCTAAGGGGACTTATGGAATTTTTTCTTGTACCAACTATTGTATATCATGAGCATAAAATTAATAAAATTCAATCTTAATACCACAATACTCCTTGATGATATGTTCCCTATCAAGGAATACATATTTCTTATAAACTATAAAATTTTTATCTGAATGGTCATATATGTAGTATCCCATCATTTCCTTGGGATAAATTATAAAGATACACTTTTTACCCCTGGGTGAAATATTTTTTATTGAGCTATACTTAATACAAACCTCACACCCCCATACACATTTATGAGAAAAAATGTTTCTTTACACTCCATAACTCAATGGGAATACCATTTTATGCTTTAGTTGGTACTTATATTAGTATGTATGCTAACGTGTGTAATACAAATCATCAAAAGGGTAATGGAAGGATTGTGTGAATCATCATCAAATTTACCATATCCAAAAAGGTATGGTGCATTTTTTCAGTAATAGCATTCTATTATGACATATATGGTGGAGTGGGTTGAGATAAAATCCCATAACGACCCAATAACTAAAGCATATAAAATCCTTTCCTTTCTCTCTCTATCCTCATGTGTCTGAGGAAACATTTTCTTGAAAAGATAAATACCATGTGATATAGGTACCAATATCTTCTCATTTTTTTCAATACCTAATCTTCTCAATATCTTATATATATATATATACTCTAACTTAGATAGAGAAGTCTCTTGGATCCATTGTAATAGATCATGATCCCAAGAATATATGCTTCTTCACCTATGTCTTTTATAGAGAATCATATATTTAACCACATATTAATGATCTATAATACTGGAACCTCATTTCTAATAAGTTAAATTTCATCAGCATATACTATTAGGAAAATGAACGCTCTCCCACTAATCAATTTAAAGACACAAGGTTTGTATTCATTTCTTTTGAAACCAAATTATATTATGGATTCATCAAAATGAGTGTTCCATTACCCATATTCTTTCTTTAATCCACATATAGATCTATATATCTTGGATACATTATTATAATTACTTAGAGTCACAAATAATTTTAGTTTTTTTATATATACATCATCCCAAAGGTTCCCATTAAGGAAGGCTATTTTGAAATCCATCTACCAAATCTCATAGTCATGGAATTCTACTATAGCAAGTAGATTTTTGATGGATTTAAGTATAGAGACTTGTGAAATGGTTTAATCTTAGTTTATTTCTTGAGACCATTTATAACCATTTTGTGTTCGATTGTGATTTATAGGTACTGAATTTTACAACCATTCCTAGTTTCTTCTTGAATACCCATTTGGAACCAATGTAATTTACATCAACTAAAGGATCCACCAAAATCTATAATTGGATTTGGTATATAGAATTATTTTAGAATCCATTTATCCATGCCATTTAGAAGTATCTATTCCACTTACTTATTATTTATAGGTTAGATGATCATTATTATTGGATAATAATGAGTCACTTTCCTCAATTACTAGAAAACCATATCATTCAGGTTCTCTAACATCTCTTTTACTTTTTTATAGTACTTGTATCTTTATAATAGTTTCTTCTATGAATCTTTTATAACTTTTTCCTGTATCAACATCTATGTATCCCAAGATTATACTTCATCAAATTCCATCTCAATCACACTATATCTTTTAGATATGTTATCTCTATCAAAGAATATGAAATTTATTTTCACTATTTCCTTTTTATTCGAGAAGTCGTATATGTAATATCCCATTATTTTTTTGGGGTATCCTATAAAGATACTCTTTTTTTCCTTAGGGTAAAAGTTTATTACCTGAAGAGGCCTCAAATATACACACATATAAGTATGGAAACACGAGTTTATTTGCGCTCTATAATTGGTATGATATCCCATCTACCACTTTAGTTGGTACTTGGTTTAGTATGTTCACTACTATCTATAATTTATATCTCTAAAATGATAGTGGAAGGCTTACATGACTTATCATTCACCTCACCATGTCCAACACGATTCCTCCTTTCACTTACACCATTCCAATAGGTCATATAAGGATGATTAAGTTGGGATAAAATCCCATAAACCCATAAATAGTTAATAATGTCTTGATTAAGTTATTCTCCACAATAGTCTAAGCAGAGTTTCTTAATATTCTTACCAAGTTGGTTCTTAACATCATTGTTGAATTATATTAATTTCCTGAAGGATTCTAATGTGTGACTCATTAAGTAGATATATCCATAGCTACTAAAATCAATAATAAAAGTTAATAAGTATGAGTATCCACCCCTTGCGTCAACTAGGAATGGTCCACACACATCAATGCGAACCAACTATAGAAGATATATGGACCTTTCAATTTTGTCCACTAAATGGAGATTTGTCCATTTTACCTTGTAAAAATACTTGAAAATTACCAAGTGTTTTTAGTTCGAATGAATCTAAATAATAATCTCGTCGTGACTTAGTCAATAATTTCTTCTTTACATAAACTAAGAGAAAATGTAATGGTTGGGAGTGGTATGGGTCATGTGATCTTGATTCTTTATCTATGGAAAACACTTTGTTCTCATAATATAATACAGAAATACCATTATATAAATTTGACTTACCATAATACATGCTTTCTTTCTGAAAGAAGAAAATTTAATTTCCAAACTTGAAAATAAAACCTTATATACCTAATTTAGATATAGGTATAATGTTATTGGTAATTATTGACACATAGGAACAATCATAAAGAACCTAGATCATTCCTATCAGTAATGTGAGGTGGTAGTCTCCAATTGTTAGTATTTCTAAATTAGTTCCATTTTCATTAGGAAAATCCACATTACCCCACACAACCTTTCAAAATGTACAAGGCTCCTATATTTATATGAAAATGTGAGAACCACATGCAATATCCAACACCCGATTCAAAGAAATTGAAAGGTTATACTTGATAATGAACATACTTTAAGAATAACCTTGCTTCCTTACAACTATTCGATATTTCTTCATGTGGACCTTCTTACCAAACTGGCAATTTCCTACACCTTTGCTTCCAATTTGATCTTAGTCTTCTTATAATGGTTGTTCATAAAAGACTTATATTTTAACTTATTCTTGGTGATCTTTGTGTTTAATTTCCTCTTATTCACCATAAGGATATAATAATATTCCTTTTCTAGTACCTTATTAGTATACAGAATTATGGGAATGAAATTTGGGAGTGAGTTATCTATATTTCTCTTGTCAAAATTAACAATAAATCTAGAGAATCTCTAATAAATTGGGGTGAGTTAAAATAGGTGGTTTAAACACTATATTTTATAGATGATAGATGAAGCTATTCAATTTGATTATGTAAGGTTTATCTAGTGATCCTTATCCAATCTTTCACATAAAGAGTTCCTTAGAGACCTCAAACTGTTCTTGTTTTTTTATCTCCTAATAAAGACCATGAGGATGACTAAGCATTACATATTCATACATAGTATCATATTATTTTTTTAGTTTAATAGAATTGAAATATAACATTAAACACTGGACATCTAACACATCATCCATGTGTTACTAATAGACAAGTAACTCTTCCTCAATTGACTCCTAGGAGGGCTTAGTTGGAATTGGGGATTCCAACATGTAAAAATTCCATTCATGGAGTAGTATAATGTGAAAGAGCCTGTACCATTCCTGGAAGCTTGTTATATTAAGGATATTGTATTTATATAGGATATTTCACAGGGATAGTGATTTGGTTGTTGAACATTTTATTTGAACTTTACCATATTACTAAAAGTGAGATGAAATAAATTTAATTATATGTATCCCACTATTTTATTAAGTCCCAATAACCCTCACTATTGGACTTAGAATGTCGAGTTTCATAGAGATTATAGTGGTAATGATCCATATTACCCTTATCATAACCCAATAAAGGGCTTGGTCAATTACTCAAAGGTATTTTGGTATGAAAGTATTTTCCAACCATGAGCATGAGGCTCCTTGATCTATTGAGTGAACTCCCAAATCTAGAAACCCTTGTTTAAATTTCCTCAAAACTTTCCTATAAGTTATATAAAGACTATAAAGGGCTACTCCTCTGGATGTCAAATGTTTAATTCAACCCAAAACATTTATAAGAACTCTCCAATAAAATTAAGTGTTCCAACAAGGGTTGGACCAACACTTAGTTTTATAGTATCATTTATAATAAATTAATGTAAGGATTAACATGTCTTAATATGATTTTGATGGATTTTAGTTATTATGTATAAACTTTTATTTTTTTATCATTTTTCACGTATTTTTAATATTAAGTGGATTTTACTTAAGTTATTAACTAAATTATGATAAAACATTTATACATAATCTCTTTATTTTAATTCTATATTTTCATATTATTCCATTTATTTATGTGATAATGTTCATTCATACCATAAGTAAGTCAATCATAAGACATAAAAAATGACATGATAAAAACCTTATATAATTATTGATTTATTGAGTGGACAATAAATAAGCCTATTTCCCTAGGGGAAAACTCCTTGTGCCATTTTTGGAACGAGTTGAAACATTCCACTTGTCCACCTATATATTTACTAGGTTTGTTTCACCTTAGTTCCATATTGAACCACCTTAGCTTTACCTTGATATAACTCCATCGATCTTTAGATACTCCTTTTATTTCATATGTTTTATAACTCACACATAGGTGAGGTAAACCAAAGGATGGGTCAAAGAAAATTATATGAAGTAACACTGGACATGAAGGTTCTATATAATAATTGAGGGAAGGATGAAATATAATCCATAATATTTAATATAATAATAAATAATTGAAAACCCATGTAATAAATTTAATTTAAATAAAACCAGAACACACATAGGTCTGGTCAAATCTCATGATCTATGATAAATATTGAAAAATACACATTTTAAAAAATTACCTAGAATTCATTTAACTTAATTCGTTAATAAGATAAAATGTGCATTAATTAAACTGATTAATTATATTATTAATCAATTAATTCATTTTATCTTATTCCATCCAATTTTTTTAGAGACTCTCATCTGCTGTGATTTTAAATAAAATAAATTAATAATTTTATTTAAAAATTATTATTTATAGTACAGAACTTTTTACCTAGAAGAAACTCTAAGATTACCTGTCTGAACTACTCCATATGGTCCTTGTTGTATACAATGTACTCACATGACATATTATATACATGAAAAATGTCATAATTTCATGGAATTCACTATCAAATTAATGCACATGAGCGTCATACCGGTTGGTGAGGACTCTCCAAGTGCATCCACAAGACTCAAGTTTTATTCTAGGTGGAGGAATAATTCTGGGTACTATAGCAGGTACTATTCTATAATGTAGCATCTAGAACTATTCACCTTCAGGCCACAAGTTTAAGCCTGGAGTCATTTAGGCCATCGGTCCACCCATGACCTTTAGGTCAGTAAGGATTTCAGGCCACATTATGGTCTTTGGTCTGCCTCAAGGCCTTAGTGTCACTTGATATGAAGATACAAACCAGACAGATTATACAAGGAACAAGCCCTAGAAGAGGATTCAGAGTAAGAAACATTCACTAGAGTAAAACTGTCAGATTAGGAAGAATGAGAGGGTATGAAATTTTCCATCGGTACTAGCCCTCTGTAACTTTGTAAAAGACAACTATCTGAACAACCATGCAATGGTGGAGTGTTGATCATGATGCATACACTAGGGAGGGGAAGTTTCAAGTAGTCATAGTCTATAATTAATTCATTTAAGACCTTCAGGTCTTGTAATGCCAAAAAGCCTATTGGTCATTAAGGGCCCCCCTTCAACCCTTAAAAGGGGGATTATCAAAAATGAATAAAAAACAAAGGCCTTCAGTCCATTTAGGCACTATCAAATTAATAACACATGGAACACATGAAAATTACACTGCTTGACTAATTTAATGCATGCTGAGTCTTTAGTATGAAATAACCATACATGACTTGTTTTTTATAATATTATGCTAAGTTAATTAAGAATTTAAAATAATATAAAACCTAATGTAAAAAATATACTTTCAATTAAATGACTCATTAATCTTAGGTCGACTAGGTTTAATAGAGCAATAAATTAAATTTAATATTTTCATGTAAACAGGTAAAGTACATGGTATGTGCAGGCTGAACACACAACATGTACTTTTATTTACTGGATGTTCATAGTACACACCTAGGGAATCAATATATAATTATCATGGATATTTATGAGGTAAATTATGTTTTGGAATGATACAAAACATACACTTCTTGTTTTATGGTTACCACCCTATACACATCATGTATTAGATACACACAGTGCATTAATTACATGATGCATCTTGAATTCATGTTTTCCACCTCAAAAACATGTGTAGTAAATGGTGTGTAGGTAATCTACATGACTTATAGTCTATAAAAATTGTGTTCCACTCTGATTTATCTACACATGGTGCATTTAATGCATGCGATATGTATTCATTACATGATGAACCAGAGTCTACATGTGTGTCCTAGAGTAATAAACAAGGGTACATGATGTGTGAAAAAGGAGTACATACTGTGTAACCTTGAATTATCCATCCAGGGTTCTTAGAACCTCTGAATGGGTTATTTAGATGTGTTCCTTGTTAGTTATTAACTAATTTGGGTTAAGATAGAAATAAAAAAGGATGAGAAAGAAGTGATTGACACAACTTTATCACACGGTGTACAAAAAGCTATTATTTCCTAGTTTAATATAGTAGTAGTTGAAACTATATACTATCTACAAAGTAGAGTGTACTAAATATATTTTTTCACTTATTGGTTAATCATAATAATGATTTGATATTGGAAAATAGTATGTTTTAAACAATGAACTGAAAATAAATGATGAGACAAAAGTGATGGTGTAAAGGTTGGATTTCTAATTATAATGATATATTGGTCTCTAAAGTTTATTATTTATACTTAATTGATAAGTGAGATCTTATATAATCACTACCCCTTTCACCCATGGTTGAATAAAAATAGTGAGTTTAGATTAGCAAAAACCTCAATTTCAGTTTACCCTCCTTTTAATGTGTGAAAGTGTAATAGTAGATTACCCCCATTTGACTTATGAAAAACCCAACTAGGTCTATTATTCCTAATCAATCCTAGATTAGCTACTTACCCTTTATCACATGTTATTAATAACTTAAAACTTCACCACTTATCCCATATCGATTATCCTAATGTGTACTAAAATCAAGTGGAGGTAGATTATGGATTCTTGACCAAGATATAGTTCAATCGAATTAAACTGCATTAGAAATAAAAATATACAATAAAATATTGAAATAAATTAATAAGAAAGTGAGATCATTGTATTAAAGCACCATGAATCAATCATTAAAACTAGTAAACATTGCATTCCCTAATTACTTATAAGGACTACTTCTCCATTTAATATATAAAAAATATGAACAAAGGAATGAAAGACATTAAAAACTAAAAATATATATTAAATATAGAATAAACATAGAAACATAATCCTAGTACATCACACCCATCCAACCAAGTTTCATAAACCCCTTTTTAAATAATGTATCCCTTTATATGTAGGCACAAAAGTTCCTAGAATCCCAATATTCTCATTCATCACATGCTTCATGGTCAAACACTCTAAACACTATTAAAAAGACTTTGGGAGATCTTAAAATCCTTATGAACCAAAAATTTTAAAACCTTTACTTATACGAATGGATTCATTTAAAATATTCATGAGCTTCCTGTGATGTGGAACTCAATCATGGGATTCATGAAAACCAAACATGTCCATATTGCAGTATCATGAAATACATCCTTTAATAATTAATGGATATGAATTCATATGAAGTTTAATGCATGTGAGTTCATTTCTAGTTTACATATAATTGAACCCCTCTCTATTGTGAATGTATTAAGAACATCCTTTTGGTTAATAATATTATCCTCCAATACTCGACCTTGGAAGCATCCACCATAATGAATTTAAATTCAATAGCATGATACTCTTAACACAACCTAATCATGTAATGATATTGATATCACTTGATTTAGGTTCTTGGTGGAAACATTATTTTTAATTAAGATAACTTAACCAACTTCAGAATAAATCTAGAATTTAAAATTTTGGTATGTAGAAATATTTTCTTAGAAAAAATTTCAAACATCTGATACACACTACTCCTAACCATTGTGACCAGTATGTTAGGGGAAATTGAAGCCCAATACTCTTCATGCTTAGACCTTCACAAGAAGTAAATTTCATCATTTGATTTATAGCTTCAATTGGGATGACAATTCTTGGACAAACTAGACATCCACACCATCATGCAGATTCATCCCTAAATGTCAAAGGAATGAGTGGCGCTGACCTTTATTGACATAGATCATTAAACCTGCATTTATTTTAGTTTCATTGAGTTCTGGTTCCAATGTATTCTTATATATTTTGTTCAACAATAAGAGATTTTCACTATTTCATTATTCCTCCAATGATTTGAACCATCATTGTATTTATAAATGGTGGGTATTATTGGCTTTGGATTGAGATTCTATTACTATTTGTTTTGTCGAGTAGTGATGAGATATTGTGAAGTTGAGTGGTAAACCAAAGCAAGGAAGAATACCAAACAACACAAGGAACAAACTTAATTTCTTTTAGTATGAAGTTGAGTATTACAAATTTATACAAAAAACATACAAGCAACAAAATAATGCAAGAAAGAATAAGTAATAGTAGGATTTAACGTGCTTCGGTCCAGTGGGAACCTACATGCATGGTAAGAACACCACCACCCACACAAACATTTTATTAAGATAAAAAAAAAATCATATTTATAGTGCATAGAAGAATAAATAATAACAATAGAAAATAAGGAAGAACTTCTACAAATAATATTCTGTAACAAAAATTGTAAAAGATCACAATGCTAGATGCCCATCAGTCTAACCGTCCAGATTTCTTCAAGCCTTCGTATTCCTATTATGGAATGGTGAAGTTGGATGAAGAACCTAAAAGTCAAAAAAACCCTAGACTAGATCATCCTTCTCTAGTACCCATCCTAGCATAAAGATAACTATCATCTACACTCCACTATGAGTGGTACACCAGTAGTGTACCATAGAGTTTGTCAGGTGGAGAGGTTCACCACTATATTAGAGAAGAACCTCTGGCCAGAGTTTTGGAAAACCAAAAAACTAGAAGATAAGAGAACTGGGGAGACAATAGAGATAACCCAAAGATCCAAACTGAATCTCCTGAAGCGATGATAACACCTGGGGGCATCAATTCCCACTAAAAAAATTTGTAGTCATGAAAAGACGCAACTAACTAGGGATTTCCACACATATTCTACTAAAACAGAAAACACAATCGAGTAATCAAGTGGCATAAAGATAGATGGTGCTGATACGAAGGGAGAAAAGAGTAATCAATGACCAAGGATCCAAATAGAGATAAGATAACCATCATGGCATGAGAGAACATGGGGAACATGTCCACTAAAAGCCCAAGTCCCATGTAGTAAGGAGGCCCAAGAAAACCCCAATCTCCCAAAGAGACAACGACCTAATAAATAGGTATTTGATCATTAATAATATATCCACAAATACAACTATTATTACATTGGAAATATTTTCATGGAATGAAGTATAATTATTAAATAAATTGGTAGAATCAATTTGAATCAATTTCTATATGAAAAATAAAAAATTAAAAGGATACCATATTTCAAAAATCTACACAATTTTAATTTGAAATTGATGATGTTTTTAAACCTATGGTTATGGAATAGAAACCAAGTTTAATTTATCTAAAAAAAATTAACTTATATAAGACAATGAATTTAGTAAAAATATCATTCAAGTTTATGTTAGTGTTCATATTTTTGAAATACACAGTTCCATATTCCACAAAATCTCTAATAAAATGTAACATAATATCTATGTGATTTGATTTACCCTGGAAAACTAAATTTCTAGATAAATGAAGTGATGAATGATTGTCAGAATAGACATTAATAACATAATTGTACTGATTTAGTTCAGAATACGAACCCACCAGCCATAAGGCCTATTTCACTACTTTGGTCAAGGAAATAATCCCATAATCTGTGGTTGAAAGTGAAACCATAGATTTCATATTGCATTTTCTATAAGGTGGGACCACTATAGGCAGTGAATACATAACCAATAGGGGATAAATTGGAATCTAAATGACATGAAAAATTAACATATAGTAATAAAGGCATCAGAATTTAATTATTTACCATAACACAAAGCAACATTAAAGGTGTTAGAGAGTTATCTCAAGAGACACTTAATGGAATGGAAATGTGGCTTCTTAGGTCTGGTTATAAATCTTTTTAGGGTGAATATGGCATATAAAATTTATAGATGAGTGAATATCATAAACTACATAACACTAACTGTTATCTTAGTATGAGATATTTAAGAAATACATTGAATATCATCAACATATGTGGGTGATTGTGTTAGATATATCTTAAAATGATGTCCAAGAGGTATAATTATAGGTTTGAAATATTCAAACATATACCTATTAATAATTTTTAATACATAATCATGCTGAGATAAGTAAAAAAATTTATTTGGTCTGTCCCTTATGATTTTAACACCAAATATTTTCTTAGATATACCTAAGTATTTCATTTAAAACTTGAATTTTAATTTGGATAACAACAAAAATGAGGTTCATATTTTTAAAAATGATAAGAATTTAATCAACCTATAACAGATGATGAATCATGTAGTTTTTGGTTGATTTAAAATGAACACATGAAACATATTAACTCCCAATGAATTGGTTAGCAATGAAAAATGAATAAAATTTTAAATACCAATTCCTAAAGGTTTGTTTCAAGACATAAAATTATTTGTTTAAAAGAAAAAATTGATTCAATTTGAATTTATTAGAATAACCATCCAAAGGTTTCATATAAATTTCCTCATTCAAATAAAAATTCAAGCAGTTAGTTTTAACATCTAACTATTAAATTTTATATCATTATAGGAATAAAATTATAATAAAAGTATAATAAAAGAATTCTTTACAACATGGGAAATTTTTTAGACTGACAAATTCTCTCTATTTGAAGGGAAACTTTAGCAACTAACCATTCTTTATACTTGATTTTATTTCCATTAGTGTTATCTTCTTATCTTTTAAAGATCCACCTGGAACTAATTATTTTTGGATTATTTTGTTTTTCCATAATAGTCCAAGTGTGATTCTTTTTTAAAGATGTAATTTATTCATTCATGGAAAATACCCACTTCTCGGATTATTTATCATTTCGAGCTTACTTGTAGGTTTCAAGATCATCATCCACAAGATCCTGAGCTACATAAAAGGCATAAGATTTCATATCATGTTGAATAAACTAATCATGGGGTGATGCACACCTATCGCAGGGTGTGGAAAATCAATATTATATTTTTCCTAACACAACATAGTGGATGACTAGGGTTATCTCACCTAATGATCCTTTCATTTTGTTCACTTCTTATAAATCACATAATCTATCTATTTTTCTGGTTTTAAGTATTTAATGAAAGAAATTAAAATCTATTTGGGTTTTTGATTTATTTTCTAATGACATACAATATAAAAATTTAAACTAACATGAAAATATAAAAAATTTGTTAATAAGAATGTACTTTATTTTAGGGGTTGGTTTGAAGTTCAATCATTATTCTACTTTATATGTTTTATTTTATTTTGATAATACAAACATGAAATATCATGTTTGAACTACTATTATTTATTTAGAAATTGGGGAATATCATTTAATGTCAAATAAATCCTAATTACACCTCCTCTTTTAATCAAGGTAGATGAAACTCTTTGGTCTTGGAGGTGCCATCTTCCAAGAACTAGTTTTATCGATGTTGTTTCATCCATTTATTAGCTCTACTCTGAGGTGTAAAGAACTAACCAATGGAGAGGGTGGAAATTTATTAAATAAAATAATTGAGATAGATTGAGTTCCATGTCATTATGGGAAGTCACAAAATTATTTACATTCTCCTCACCCATGCATGCTAATCAATTATATCTACAAATATAAAATTAAACTTTAAAGAAAATTCATAAACACCTTGACCTACACCTGGGTCAAGCCTCGGGGTCAAACTCTCATTTAAAAGTGTAAGAGATCACTTGGTGGAGTGGGTGGGAGTGAAGAAGAAGAAATTGAATAAAATAAAAGAAATAAAATTTAAAAATAATGGTGATTATAAAATAAACGATTAAAGTAAAATAGAATTGTGATTAGACAGAGTAAAAATAAAAGAAAATAAATTAAAAATAATTAAGAAATTTATATAAATTATAAATAATGTTAAAATAATAATAATGATAATAATAATAATAATAATGATTATGATTATGATAATAATAATAATAATAATAATAATTATTATTATTATAATAATTAAGAGAATAATTTATTTTGGAACAAAAATAAAAGAAAGAAGAAAATAAGAAAAGAAAAATAAATTTTAAAAGAATAATGTTAAAATAAATATAATAATAATAATAATAATATTATTATTTTTAATACTAATGATTTTAATTATAATAATACAAATAAAAATTAAAATGAATAAGAATTTAGAGAAGAAGAAAAAAATATGGATGAAACTTTATAAAAATTCATGTAATTTGTTTAACTAAATGTAATTTAAATTACAATTAAAAAATAAAATTAAAAGCTAAAAATAAAATAATAAAATGAAGAATAGAGGGAGAAGTTGTAGAAGCCTCCTCCTTGTCCAATGATCCTCATCTGGTGGTTGAGATGACGATTTTAGAAGGGGACATGGACCTCCTTTTATAGGCAAGGGTAAAAGTTTGGTTCTATAATTTTCCTTCAAAAAATTTCACGTGTTAGACCTATTAAATGGAATAATTGGGAAGATATATCTTAATAAAAGTTATTAATAAATGAATTTCTCATATCCCCTACAATTTTAAGATTCATCCACCATGTTTATAGAGAGTTATGTCCATTTTACTCTAAGAATTTGTTATGCCCAGGAAAACACTTTATAGTCCACATCCCTGGTTTTCCATGTATAAATTACCTTGAAAAAGTATGATTCATGCATATACACCTTCATGAAAGTTGTTCACCTAGGGATTTTCCGTTTCCTCTACAAATTTCAGATTATTAGGCTGGACTATTTATTATATATGGTCCAAATGTAAAAAATATCCAGATCTGTGCAAAGTTTTGAAGGCCCAAATTCTGAGCTCGTTTGGGACTTCTAAATGGTGGATTTAGCTTTGATTCCAAATGAATTAAATGAATCCCATAGAACCTCAAACACTATAAAAGAATAATTTTTTAATTTGTATTAGTAATGAAAAATTTATTTCTAAAATATCAAAAAATTTAAAATATTTAAAATCCAAAATATGCCATTTTTTCCAATTAATCTCAAAATACAACTAAAACCATAAAAGTTGATAATTTCCTTTAAAATAACAGTTTTTTGGGATTAAAAAAATTTAAATTAAAAGTAAAATTATTAAAAAACATCTCTGTAGATTCACCCACACTTAAACCATGCTTGTCCTTAAGCATAAAATCTCATCATTGAAAATCAGAGGGCACCAATGTTACCAATATTCCAATTTGAAAGAAATAAAATAAAATAATTTTCAATATCGAATAAAATTTTCAAAAAGACATATAAAATATAAATTTAATTTCTAAGTTTTCAAAGAAACAATCAATTCATAAAATTTACTTTTACCCTTTGAAAAATGATGAAATTTTTTCTTTCAGTCATTTAAGTTACTCGATTCATTATTATTGAACATTCCAAATCATGATCTACCTCATAATGGATTATTTTATCTCATAAGTCATGGTACGATTCAAGTATACTTATGATAATATCATGATAACATTATCCCTTTCCATAGGCTTGTAAAGGAACTACTTTCTCCACTTTGCTGGGACAAAAGGCACATAAAATCAGGAGGACTTGCAATAAAGGTTTAAATGACTCTAAGGCTTAAGGTTGGTAGGATTTGATGCTTTTAAAAAATTAATGCACAAGGGGGATGGTTAAATCTTAAATCAAAAATCATGATATTCAATGTAAAAATTTTAATGGCATTCTCCCCTTCCAATTATAACAACTCCCAACTTCCTCAAAAATCAAAGCAAAGATCATAATCCATTTAAGCATAATTAATTAATTGTACCTTGTATTTTTTTCTTCTTGTATTTTTATACCCCTTTTCTTAAATAACATATATTTTTTTTAATTTTATGCTTAATAATAAACCTGAAATACACCACCTAACCATGTATGATTGAAATAATATTTCTAGTAATGGTGATTTTTGGTTTTCCCACATCACAACCAATTTTCATCAATTTTTATTATTTTTTTTCATTTTAATTTTATTCATTCAAGAGGGGAATAAATAAAGTACATTGAATTATTACACAACCTTTTCCAATTCCCACAATAATCACCCACACAATTCTTATTTATGATGTAAATAATCCCATTTACCATGATTACATTCACCCCTAAACTCCAACATTAAAATATAATGAAAATACTAAGAGGATGGTAGGAATGGATAAAAATAGCTTAAAAAATGGCTCATTCCTCTAAAGTTCATTCAATGTCTATATGGGATAAATAAGGATTAATATAAAGGTGGTATTTTTTAGGATAAGTGGTTATCAAAAGACACCTCAATCATTTTAAATGTGTTTTTGAATAGTCCTAGCTTTGAAAAGTTCAAATGAAAGTTTTTGAAGGTTTCATATTCCAAGATCACTCAATAAATATGATCATGATAAAATAGGATGTAATTGGTCTATAAATCCACTAGAGAAAGAACATATGATATGAAAAAATCACTAAAGGAATGATTAACAAAAAGAAATCAATTGGCATGAATTTCATAAATTTAAAGCATGAATTGTTTTTAGGAAATTTCATTTACACGAATCAATTAATTTTCTTAAATCACAAGTCCTTAGTTTAATATCCATACTTCACATTAATCATAAAATTCTACATTTTAATCATTTAATATCATTAAAATTGAAATATAAAATATGGAATAATAAGATTCATAAAAATAACTTCTGTATCCAAGATTAGTCAAGTAAATCATACTTCAAGTATTGGCATTAAAATTTCACTTTAAACCTCAAAACATGATCTGGAAAAAAATTTAGAGAGTTTATAAGATAAAATACTAAAACCAAACTGCAATTCCCATGAATCTTAGTGCTTCAATTTCACTGCTCATGACTAAATTCTTCCATTATGATCCTATAAAATAGAATTAATTAATTAAGCATAAGGATTATGTCATTAAAGCTCAAAAAGATATAAGGGGTTGGCTTGTATGCTAGATTACTTCTTATGAAACAAAATTTTAAATATAAATTCCTAGAAAGAAAATGAAAGGGACAAGACTTGGTATGATCTATAAAGTAAGCCCTAGATTTTTACTATCTCTAGAGGGCAATATCAACTATTATCCAAAATCAGTTGGTGGATGAAGCTTCTTTTATTTGAACCACCACATGTGGATTTTCTAAGATTTTTCTTCATCCTTATTTTTTAGGATTTATCCATCGACAGAGTACATCATATCCCCACTTCACAATTATATAAAGCTTCCATGGATGGGTTAGGATGAATTATGAATCATTCAACTTCTTGGTTTCTACTTGTGCAAACTTCTTATATTCCAATGTTGGCTTCATATAGGCTGCATGACTTGAATAATCTAAGGGGAAGTAAACATGTATTGTTACTTAAATAAAATGTGAATTATTAATAATTAATTTTCCCCTTAAATAAGTGTAGAATCTTTTCTGATTTCCTTAATCTATGCTACCTGGATCTTCTAATTGGGCTCCTCTAATGTATGTTTATTGAAATCATGGAGCTCCATGTGTTCCTCAACAAGTGTATGTCAAGTTTCTTCATCTTTCTAAAAGGCATGGAAAGAATTGTATAGTTATAAAATTTAAAAACAATAGGGAGTGATGAAAATTTTAGTTTGAGGATATTTGCAAGTTTAGAACTTTAGAGAATTAAGCCATAAATATTACATAACAACTCAAATATTAAAAAGTATACACTTCTACTCACTATCCAATTTTTTTATAATCTAAAACATTTTAAAATAAAACAAGAATTATTTTTCTTGATAAAAATATTCAAGACTTATTATTTTTTCTTAACCATCCTTATACCATATGAAAAAATTTCAAAAGCATTAAGGTATAAAAAAATCTTAGTAAGGCATATTGTAGCTTTCACAAATATATAGGTAGTAACATTCATGGTTACATTTGGAATACCCATCACAGTATATTCTCTAAATCTCTTCGGAGAAACCCAAATTTTTAACTCTGTCTCACTATCCAATGCATTAAAGATCTATCACGGGCTCAAAAAAATCTCAAGAACCAAAATATAATCATATCACATAAAACAAACATAAAGGAAAAATAACATTTCCACTTTGAAATCACATTTCATCTTTACAAGCCAAACAATCATTAATGAAAACACACTATTTTAAAATAAAAAGTTAAAATTGTAAATTAAACATCAATACATAATATCAAAATAAAAGTGATAAATTTCATTCACAGCGTAGATGTAAAAAAACATTCCATGTTTTTGAAATAATCAATCCATTTTTAAAACACAATTAAAACATTTAAAAAGAATAATTTTGAATAAAAGTGTCCCATACCACTTTGAAACTTTTTTAAGGAGTTAAAATTTTAAAACATTCATTTCTATATAAATAAATCCTTAAACCCATTTTAAAACATGGAAATTAATGATAATTATTTAGAAGAATAAATATTTAAAACATTTAAAATGATATTTTAGATAAAGAGTCCTTTTCCATTTTGAACATTTAAATTATACACCACATGAAAGTAGAACATTGTAAAAGACATTAAATATCATTATTATAGATATATTATGGATACGTAATGTCAAAAGGGTTGTATATACACTTTATAGAATAATAAAGGTACATATAATCAAGAAATGTCTCGATGAAAGGAGATTGAGAGAAAATCCCTTACTATGAGTACGAATTGTGACATATGTTCCTTGTTATTACTGAATAATAAACTTAGGTTAATTTATAATTTATTTAAAACCTTTTTAATGTTTATTATTCTTTTTATATCACTTATTACCATGTTATAAAAATTACATAATTATTTAAGTTTATATCAGATGTTTTGTTTATATCCGGTACTTGAGTCGAAAATGAAATTGTTATGATGTAAATTTTCCATATGGTCATAGTACATAATCTATAGAATAATATTAATAACATAATAATTAATTTTTTACATCAATTATAATGTTAAATCAAACCATTTATTTATGGTATGAAAAATGAACAACATTATATTTACAAAGATGGTAGGACGTACGTACGCATGAGTAACATTTTCCTTTTTTAATAGATAATTATGGAAATATGGTAATTATTATTTTATATTTAAATAATTATAATAATATTAATAAAATAATAATAATCATTTAAATATACTTATATATATCATACAAGTGATGTGGTGAATAAAAACGATTCACATCGCTTCGTGGAGGTGATAGTTCACACGTACACACGAACAACGTTATCCTTTTTATGTGCATGGAATGTAAAAAATTAATTGAAATATTATTATTTTAAAATGATAAATATTTAATTAATATCATATATAAACATTTATTCGATCATTATAACAAGTATTGATAGACGGTAATGAAAAGTAAACTATACTGGTTCACGATGTGGTAGTCCGGCGTACACACGAATGAAATATTCAATTCCCATTTGATGATATTGGAGATGGATTTAGGTGATGATATTAACATAATATAATAACATTTTATTGATGATACTCTATTTATTAGTTCATCATGGACTAAATAGATTTAAAGGAAATGGAAAAGAAATAAAATAGAAACACTTAAAAAATGATACCTCTTATTTGGTCAATCAACTTTGAAGAACATATTAACACCTCCAAGAAGGTTGTTATACATAAAATAATCCCTCAAAAATATAGAGAGGGATTATAGAAAGAGATTTGGGAAGGTCTTGTATGAACAAAATAGGTTATTAAAGTGTGATCATTAGATAAGAGAGGGTACCTTTTCATAGGAGAAGGGACATGTACACTTGGAAACTCTTAAAATATTAAATAAATATATATTTTTTAATTAAAATGATTTAAAATTGAGATATGTAAAATATAATATAATTATAGTTATAAATACTCTTATAAAATAATTTTTAGACTTGTATTTATTTTATTTTAAACCTTATCTTTTCTGTTTACCCTTATTTATTCTCATTTAATTTTAATTGTGGTAACAACATTTTAAATATTAAGAGGCTATATATTTTACTTATATGGGGTCAAGTTCCTGTAATAGGGTACTTAATAAACTTTTAAAACTTTTAATAGTCACTTTATGATTTTAAAATATTTTTAGGATTTTTAAATAATTTAATAAATTATTATTTTTATAAAATATCAATTATGTCAATTTTTACACTATTTAATTCATTGAATTTAAATAAAATCTAAACAAAGAGAAAACTTAAAAAACAATTTAATTTAATCATAACATGTAATAGTCACCTATAATTTTTTATGATATAAATTATGTCAAATAATATTTATTTTAATATTTATAGTATCATTTATTTTATTCTTTCATTAATAAAGTAATCATGACATCATCATTGTGTCATAATGAAATTTAATTATTTAATTTATAAAAATTATAAATAAAATACCATTATGTAGGTAATATTTTTTATATTTATAATTACTATTTAGAGTTGAATATATCACTTATATAATGCCATATTAAAATTTTTTAATAATAAGAGTCATGTTTATGATAATTTTGCCTTTAATTTAAATTAAATGTTATAAATATCATAATCACATCTAAGTTAATTCCAAAGGAAATTTTTTCATCCCAAGGGTTTTATTGGTCAGAAATATCTCATCAAATAACTTTAAGAAAAGTTTTAGGGTAGTTTTATATTATTACAATATTATTTTTACCCCTATTTACCTGATTTACCATTTAACTGTAGTAAATAAAAATAATTACTGATGTTACTATACATAATGTAAAAAATTAAAAGAGACCTATTTACAAAATTTTCACCATATGTTTCAAAATATGGATTATATTTTTCCAAATTTAAAATAGATAATTGGCAGAAATTAATTAAATATTTATCTCGTTGATGGAATAAGAAAACAAGTTTTTTTTAAGTAATAAAAATCAAAAGATTGACATGTGTTTATATCCAATTTAAATGTGAAATTTCTTCCAATTACCAAAATTGTATTAAATGATAAAAAATTAATCCAATTAAACCATAAAACAAATTAAAAGTATAACCTAAATTTATAAATAAGTTAGAGAAAAAGGTAGGTTTGAATTAAAATGTAATATTTTTCACTATTTATTAAAAAATGAATTTTATCAGAAAAATATCAAAATTCAAATTAAGTAAATTTAAATATCCCTATTCTAAATAATATGTTTATTTTTTCAAATAGAACATATAAAATTGAAAAATACCAGATTTAAAAAAAAAATCATCAAAAGGCGGTAAAACTAACTTTTTAAAAAATATTAGTGTATTTATGCATACAATTAGATTTATTTTCATTTTAAGTGTCAAAATTTTATTAGAATAAAGTAAAAAAATTAATAAACATACATAAGAATAATATAGTTAGTTCTATTCATTATCACCAATACAACGACTAGACGATAACTACCATTTAAAATAATAATATTAATTATGTATTATTTTTTAGTATATCTCAGTCTAGTGTGAAACATAAGATTTTGGAGAAACCCATTTTTGTGTGTCAGGTATGCTATCAATCATACTGTCCACTTTAAAATTAAATTAATATCTAATTTATAAATATTAATAGATATGAAAAAGTCTTATTCTATAATTACCTGGCATATTACATTCTCCCATATTTTGGAAATTGTGTCCTCACGATTTAATTCAAGGCCGGTAAATGAGGTATGAATTTTGAAAATTACTTCATTGAAATCTCACATCAGAAAATAGTAAATAAAATGTATACTTTAAAAGAAAAAAGTGAAGTACAAAGGTCACATGAGATAAAAAATACCACAAATGCATATAGAAAAACATGGATATGGAAGAGAAACCTAACTATTATGTTCTGATGGAGATCGATAGAAAACATGGTTAGGAGAAAGTTAAAAATCCCAAAACCATAAGCTTGTGTTTGGTTAAAAGGTAATTTATTACTTAGTAATAAAATTAAATAAATAACATTTTTTCTAAGATCCTTTTAAGTAATTAATTTACTTCCTAGACTAAGAACATAAGGAAACATACTTTCTTTAAAATAAGAGTTTCATCCCTTAATCAATTTCTACCACAAACTCATTTTTTCTCCAAATGATGAGTATTTAAGATGAATTTTTCATGCCTGCTACACTATAATCAAAATATAGAGAATAAGACAATCCAAAAAAGTTTAACTATCTATTTCTCCTATCTTTAGTCATTAACTAAAATCAAAATAGTTAGTACAAGGTAAGATAATTCTTCAAAATGAATAAACAGTTATATTATATAAACTACCTTAATCTCAAAAATTCAACATTGATACCCAAAGTTTAACATATACCATTAAATAAATAACTATCCTTAAAATTTATCAAAATAATAAAAACTAATATTATTACCCAAAATTCAGAAGGATTTGATCACATTGTCTTCCAAGATAAATTTTGACATTTATCTCCAAATAACATCAACCACTCTTAAAGTCTCATACCAAAAAGTAATTAACCTAATCACATATTCTCCATGATATGTTAATCATTTCCATAAATAACATAATTCCCTATAAGTACACAATTAAAAATCATAGATTATTCCCAAATATAATTCCACCAATACTCCTCAATTAAAATACCTTGTTATTCTATTTATCTTAATCATATAAAGTTATAAAAATAGTGAACGTCTTTCAAAATAACATTTATCAATTAATCCTCCAAATTATTTTCCAATTACAAGGATATCCATTTGATAAAACATTAGTTCCAAAAATCAACTTATTCATATTCCATAAAATCATTTAACTAAAAATAAAAGGTTTTACTAACCAGGGACTTCACATAGGCTAGTGGTAGGTGATGAATCCATTGGTTGTGGGTTCGATTCCTATGGCCTTTCCAAACATGATGGGTTGTCACACTTCCTATGGATTTTCCTTTTTATAAAACTATATAATTCTTATAGAATTCCCAAAACAATATAAATTATTCAAAAATAACCATAACATATTTTAATCTCAAGTTTATCTCATGCCTTTCATTTTCATAACAAATTATTTCCTAAAAAATCAAGGATCATATAAATCCTAAAGGTTCTATATAATTATTTCCATCAAAGAAAAGACAATTCTTCCTCAAATAACATTTTAACATAAAAAACTTAAGGGTTACACATACTATAAGTCTTCCAAAGTAATCACACCATCAAAAGAGAATTAATATTCTAAAATATTTCAGCATCCTACAATCTACCATAACTCTTGAATCCCTCATAATAATTTAGAATTATTCATGATCCTTTGACCATGATATTCCATATTTTTCCTTAATACTTATTTCATTCAAACAAAAACATGAATCATGTTCTGATATTCAATACTTTCAAAACATGAGTCAAGAAATAATCCATACCTTTCATATGTCATTTTTAGTTTACTAATCTTCAATTGGAATAAAATTAGGTACTACTGAACTTATATTTATAGGGTCCTGCCGATCCCATTTCTGAACCTTCTTCATAGGAAATATATTTTCATAATGACCATACTCCACACATTTAAAACATTCAATTGATAACTCAGAAATAACTTCTTTCCCTTTCTTATATTCAACTGAACACTTCCTTTTTCTATATTAGGTTAATGCTTTATAAACTTTATTGCCACATATATAACATATTCCCGACCCTTTAAAAATTTTTATTAAATGTTTATTTCCACATATTTGACACATATGTCAATTAATATACTTACATTTATGATTATTACCTAAAATTATATAGGGTTTCATTTCTCTCATGTATGATTCATTATAAAACTCACAAATCTCCAAGTGTTTAATCATGATAACTGATAGTTGGTTCAGAATAACCATGATAGTTCTCATGGTACCTAACATTTCATTTGGTTTCTTATTCATAGATCTTTTACATTTTACTTCACATAATTTTTTTCTTTGGTGCCCACTAGATCCATCCCTTTAGTAAAACCAAAAGGTTAATGTGATTATATCAGTAAAATCATCATATACTATCATATAAAAAAGATAAACACTAAGATATACTCATACATGTTATCTCAAACTCATTAAATTTTTCTAAAATAACTATGAATATTTCTAATATGCTAACCATTGTGGTTATATAAATATTTTCACTTATGCTTAAATAACACCATAACCTATAAAGTTATCTAAACTGACCTATGATACCAACTATATGTCCCCGACCTTAAAAATTACATAATCTAGAGTTATGTCAAGAATTAAAATTGAGGATCTTTTAAAGTTTATATTTCTAGAGAATTAATCCATAACTATTACATAAAAACTCAAATATTACAATGTAGACACTTCTACTCACTATCCATTTCTTTCATAATCTATTTTTTTTAAAATAAAACATGAATTCTTTTTCTTGATAAAAATATTCATGACCTATTCTTTTCTCTTACCCATACTTATACCCTGTGAAAAACATTTCAAAAACTTTGGATGGGCAAAAAAATCTCATTAAGGGATATGAAATAATGAATGAAACCATTGGTCCATGAATATATTAAACTCATGAAAACATTTTCCTAAAATTATACTTTTCACCCATAAAACATAAACAATTTAACACACCTCATGCAATCATAAGATTCTTGAAAATATTTTTAGCAATCATAAATCATAAAGGTAACTTTTGGAATCCATATCATACTTACATTATAGCTTTAACATCCATATAGGGAGTAACCTTCATGTTTACATTTGGAATACCCATCGCAATATATTCCCTAAATATCCTAGGAGAAACCCAACCATTTAACTCTGTCTCATTCACCAATGCATTGTAGAGATATCATGGGCTCACCCACCCTCAGTTTATCATGGAACCACCAAAATACATAAAAAATTCCCAAGAACCATAACATAATCATATCATATAAAACAAACATAAAGGAAAAACAACATTTCCACTTTGAAATCACATTTGATATTTACAAGCAGCGCATTCATAAATGATTTTTTTTTCAAAATAAAATATTTAACTTGTAAAGTAAAAATAAATTCATAATATAGATATAAAGTTTATAAATCCCATTAATGACTATATGTAAAAAAACATTCAATGTTATTGAAACAATTAATACATTTTTAAAACACAATTATGACATTTTAAAAGAAGATTTTTTAATCAAAGTGTCCCATACAACTTTGAAACATTTTAAAAGAGTTAACATTTTAAAACATTCATTAACATAAGAATAAATCCTGAAAACTATTTATAGAACATGTACATTAATTATAATTATTTATAAGAATAAAATTTTAAAACATTTAAAATGATGTTTTAGATAAAGAGTTCTTTACAATTTGGAACATTTAAATTATACACCACATGAAAGTATTACATTTTACAAGACAATAAATATCATGAGTATAGATATAATATGGATAAGTAATGTAAAATGGGCAGTATATAAAATTTGTAAAATAATAAAGGTGCATGTCATCAAGAAATGTCTCAATGAAAGGAGATTGAGACATAATCCCTTATCGTGGGTCAAACTTGTCATGTATGTTCCTTGTTCTTCCTAAATAATAAACATAGGTAAATTTATAATTTCTTGAGAAATTTTTTCTAGTTTATTATTATTTTTATATCACTCATTACCATGTTATAAAAATTACATAATTTTTTAGTTTCATATCGGATGTTTTGTCAATATTCAGTACTTTAATCGAAAATGAACTTGTTATGATGTAAATTTTCCATGTGGTCATAGTCCATCATCTACATAATAATTTTATTGACATAATAATTATTTTAATTCATCAATTATAATGTTAAATATTACCATTTATTTATTTTATGAAAAATGAACAACGTTATATTCATAGAGAAGGTAGGTCATACGTATGCATGAGTAACATTTTCCATTTTTCATTGATCATTATGGAAATAAAGTAATTATTATTTTATATTTACAGAATTATTATAATATTATTAACATAATAATTATAATTTAAATATAACTATATATATCATATAAGTTATGCGGTGAAGAAAAACGATTCACATCACTTTGTGGAGGTGATAGTTCACATGTACGCACGAACGACATTATCATTTTTATGTGCATGGAAGGTAAGAACATAATTGAAATATTATTATTTTTCAATGATATATATGTAATTAATATCATATATAAATATTTATTCCATCATTATAATTAGTCTTGATAGATGGTAATAAAAAATGAACTATATCGGTTTACGAGGCGGTTGTCCTCCATACACATGAATGAAATGTTCACTTCCCATTTGAGGAAATTGGATATGGATTTAGGTGATTATATTAACATAATAACATATTAATATTTTTAGGATACTATATTTATTATTGTATCATGGATTAATGATATTTAAAGGAAATTGAAGAACAAACAAAATAGAAACACTTAAAAAACTATACATCTTCCCTGGTTGGTCACCTTTGAAGAACACCATAACACCTCTAATAAGGGTCTTCTGCATAAAATAATCCCTCAAGAATGTGGGGAGGTATTATAGGAAGTTTTTTTTTCAGGTATTTTCCACGACAAAGGGTTCTTGAAGTGTGAGTATTAGATAATAAAGCGTACCTTTTTATAGGAGAGGGAAGGGGCACCCTTGAAAACTCTAAAAATATTAAATTAAAATAAATTAATGTTTTTAATAAAATGTTTGCAACATGAGATATATAAAATATAAGATGATTATAGTTATAAATCCTCTCATATAATAATTTTTATACATGTATTTATTTTATTTTAAACCTTATCTTTTCAGTTTACCCTTAATTATTTTCTTTTAATTTTAATTGTGGTAACAACATTGTAAATATTTAGAGGCTATAATTTTTTTTGATATGGGGTAAATTTCCCATAATTGGAATATTAATGAAATTTTAGACCTTATCATAATCACTTTTAAATTTAAAATATTTTTAGGTTTTTTAAATAATTTAATAAATTAATATTTTTATAAAATATTAATTATGTCAAATTTTACACTATTCATTTCATTGAATTTAAATAAAATCTTAAAAGGGAGATTACTTCAAAAAAATTTGATAGACTTATAACATTTTATAGTCATCTATAAATATTTTTATGGGATAAATTTTGTAAAAAAATATTTATTTTAATATTTATAATATTATTTATTTGATTCTTTCATTAATAAAGCAATCACTGCATCATCATTGTGTCATAATTTAATTTAATTATTTAATATCTAAAAATTATAAATAAAATACCATGATGTAGGTAATATTTTTATCTTTATAATTAAAATTTATAATATAATATATCACTTATATAACCCTATATTAAAATTGTTTTAGTAATAAGAGTCATGTTTATGATAATTTTATCCTTTACTTTAAATTAAATGTTATAAATGTCATAATCAAACTGAAGTGGCTTCCAAAGGACAAATGTTTTGTCCCAAGGGTTTTCTTTGTTTTAAATATCTCATTAAATTATCTTAGTACAAGTGTTATAGTAGTTTTATATTATTATAATATTATTTTTATTTACCAGATTTACACTTTAACCATGGTAAATAAAAATAATTACTGATGTTACTGTTCACAGTGTACAAAAATAAAAGGAACCTATTTACATAATTTGGACCTTATGATTTTAAATATGGAATCCATTTTTCAAAATTCAAAACACTGAATTGGCAGAAATTAATTAAATATTAATTCCATTGACGGAATAAAAAAATATGTTTTTTAAAGTAAAAACCATTAAAATATTGACATGTGTTTATATCCAATTTAAATTTAAAATTACATCAAATGAAAAACATTGTATTAAATGATAAAATATTAATCCAATTTTACTTTAAAAAAATTAAAAGTTTAACCTAATTGTATAAATAAATTAGATAGAAAGACAATTTTGAATTAAAATTTAGTATTTTTCACTATTCATTAAAAAATGAATTTTATCAGAAAAATAGAAAAATTCAACCATAGTAAGTTTTGATTTCTTGATTCTAGATAAGAATTTTATTTTTCTAAATAGAAAATATAAAATTGAAAAAACCTAGATTTAAAAAGGGTTTTCCATCAAAAGGCAGTAAAACTATATATTTTTTAATAATATTAGACTATTTTATGCTTAAAACTGTATTTATTCTCATTTTAAGCCTATAAATTTTATTATAAGTAAAAAAATTTAATAAAAAAATGTAAACATTATATAGAAAGTTCTGTTCATTCATTGCAATACAATGACTAGGCGATAACTACCATTTTTAAAAATAATATTAATAATGTATTATTTTTCAGTATATCTCAATATTGTGTGCAACATAAGATTTCGAAGAAACCCATTTTTTCTTGTCAATTACACTATCAGACATAATACCCCCTTTAAACTAAAATTAATATGTAATTCAAAAATATTAATAGATATGAAAAAGTATTATTCTATAATTACCTAGGATGTTATGCAAGGTGTGGGGAGATCAAGCAGTTCCTCACATTCATTGTAGAATTAATCCAATTCTTTTTGATCTTCTACTTGTATTTAAACTGGAAAGGCTTCCTTCTTTACTTACTCAGGTAATACAAGTGGCTTATCTTTTGGTTTAGGTTCAAATTCAGGTTTAGGTTACTCTGATGATGCGTGAAAATATACAGTTATCCAATCAATTTTCCCTTGGAGAACCTATAACTTTTCATCAAGATCTTGAATATCATATTTTAGTTTGTTTTTTCCACTTTATCCTAGAAATATTCTGGTGGAATTTCTTCAAAATTGTTTATAGGGAATGAGGAGCACTATTCTTGTGTCTTGGCCGCTTCTTGATAGAATTATGGGAATTATTCACAGAATTCACTTATCTCACGGGCTAATCCTTCAACCAATGGTTTTTTGAGGGTCTAATTTAGATCCAGGATAAGGTCCTTGAATTTATCCTCTTTTAAAATTTGGATTCAGGAATCCCTGATATGTTAAGACCATAATGAAACATCGTCTTCTATAGACCCGGGTGCTTCAACTATTGGTTATTTCAACAGAGAGTAATTATTCCATGAATTGAAGAAATGATCATTGGAAAACATCATGGATATATATTTTTCGTTTTTTATAATATCAATTAAATCTATCGAAAATGTGAAATAGAAAAAGATATAAAAAATTATGATTGGATCCCTTGTAATAGAACCAGTTTTGATGCACTCCTTTCATGGGGCATGGAAAAAGAAATATTATATTTTTCATAATACAACATAGTAGCTGACTTGGGTCGTCTCACTTGAGGAGCCTTTCAGTTTTTTCAATTACTTATTATAAATCACCTAAGTTATCACTTTTTCTAGTTATAATTACTTAATGAAAGCAATGATAATATTTTGGGGTTTTTGATTTATTTTCTAATGACTTGAAATATATAAATTTGAACTAAGATACAAATTTAAATAGAATGAGTTAAGAATAAAGCACTTGGTTTCAGGTTTTGGTTTAAGGTTCAATCATTATTATTCTGTATATGTTAGATATCAGTTTTACAATCCAAACATGAAATATCATGTTTTAACTACTATTATTTATTTATAAATTGTGGAATATTATTTAATGTAAAATCACTCTTAACTCCCCCTCTTATTCTAATAATGTTTGATGACACTCCTTGGTCTTTAAGGTTCTATATTCCAGGACCCATCTTTATCGATTCTGTTTCATCAATTGATTAAATCAATTCCAATGTATGAAGAACTAACCAATATATAGACAGAATAATTATTAAAAAAATAAGAGAGATATATTGAGTTGCATGTATTTGGGGGTAGTCATCACATCGAAGATATTCTACTCACCCATGCATGATACTCAATTCAATCTACAAACTTAAAATTAATGTTTATAGGAAATTCATAAAAACCTTGACCTCCCCCCAGACCAAGCCTTGGGTTTAACCTCTCATTTCTAAGAGTAATAGATCACTTGGTGGAGTGGGTAGAAGAGATGAAGAAGAAATATAATAAAATAAAAGAAAGAAAATTTAAAAAGAATAGTGATGATAAAATAAAATATTAAAGTAAAATAGAATTATGATAAGAGAGAGAGAGAAAATAAAATAAAATAAAAGAAAATAAATAAAAAAGAATTAAGAAATTTATATAATTTATAAACAATGTTAAAATAATAATAATAATTATTATTATTATTATGATTATTATAATAAAAATTAAGAGAATGATTTATTTTTGAAGAAGAAGAAGAGAAAGTAGAAAATGAGAAAAAAATAAAAATAAAATAAGAATATTAAAATAAATATGATAATAATAATAATAATATTGATAATGATATTAATTATAAAAATAATAATAAAAAATAAAATGGATAAGAATTTAGAGAAGAAGAAAAAGAAAGATGGATGACAATTTATAAAAATT
This sequence comes from Viscum album, assembly GCA_963277665.1. Taxonomy (NCBI): domain Eukaryota; kingdom Viridiplantae; phylum Streptophyta; class Magnoliopsida; order Santalales; family Viscaceae; genus Viscum; species Viscum album. The sequence goes on from OY728165.1 coordinate 1,952,837,600, forward strand.
CATGGAATTTATTTAACTAAATAGAATTTAAATTTCAATTAAAAATGAAAATGAAAAACTAATAATAAATTAATAAAAATAAGAACATAGGTATAAGTTTAATAATATTAATCCTCATCTAAGGATACCCATATGAGGGTTGAGTTAATGATTTTAGAAGGGGGTATGGCTCTCCTTTTATAAGAAAGGGTGAAAGTTTGGTTCCAGAATTTTTCTTCAAACCTTTACACATGGTAGGCCCATTAAAAAGAAGAATTGGGAAAATGGTTCTTCATAAAAGTTGTTCCTTAGATTCTTGTTCATCTAACCACAAAATTTTAGCTTCATCCAACTGGTTTAGAGTTAGTTATTTCTGTTTTACTCAGATAATCTATTATACCAAGGAAGACTCTTTATATTCCACATCTCTGGTTTCCCATGCATTAATGACCCTGAGAAAAGACAATTAACTTTTATTGGCCTTCATAAAATTTGTTCATAAATTTATTTTAAGTTTAAAATCCATATTTTAGCTTATTGGTTAGTCTATTTAGGAGATATGGTCCAAACATAAAAAATCTCCAGATATATGTACAATTTTCAATGCCCAATGTCTGAGCTAGTTTTGGGATTCTAAATGGAGGATTTATCTTTGGGTATATAAAAATGAATTGAATAACATAGAACATAAAAACCTATAAAATAATAATTTTTAATTATGGATAATTAAAGAAAATATATGGCCTAAATAAAAAAATAATTTAAAACAATTAAAATCCAAAATAGGCTATTTTTCCAATTAAGAATGAAATACCACTAAAACCATAAAATGTGATAATTAGCCTTAAAATAACACATTTTTGGGATTAAAATAATTGAAATTAAAAGTAAAATTATTGAAAATATTCTTCCAATTAACGTGTCTTGGGAACCTACTTTCCCTGTGTTAGGTTAGCTGGTAGTCCCTATTAGGGGCTGCAGATTCATATTGAGAATATGACTCTAAAGAAGAATCTGCCTATGTGGTAGGCTATTAATCCGGTGGAGATGGATGGATAAGGGCCTAAAATTGGGATAAAATATCGGTTTCATCATCCTATTCAAATTCTAGTTCACAAATGTCAAGAGTAACGACCTTGGTTTTGGGAGAAGAAGACTCATGAAAGAAAATATCTCTACTTACAATTCCCTTTTGATAACTGGGTTTATCTACCTAAAATTTATACCCCCTAATACACTTGGGATACCCAAATTATACACTTTAGATATCTTTTTTATAATTTTTCTGTCTTAAAATGAGTATAAGCTATACAACCAATGATTATAAATTAGAAATTATAATGGTGATTACCAATCCACAATTCTTTTGTCATTTTAACCTGATTTATATAAGAGGGACACCTATTAATTAAGTGAAAAAATGATTGTGGCCTTTGACCAAAAGGATTTGGTGAGGCCTGATAATGATATCATGCTCTAGACTATTTCTAGTATAGTCCTATTCATCCTTTTTTCTAACCCTTTATTAGGGGGGTGCCAAATAGTTTTTTGTATTTTAACACCTTCAGATTCAAAAAATTGTATGAAATCACTGGATAGTTATTCAATACCATTGTCTATTCTTAGAGTTTTAATTTTCTTACAAATATGATTTTCATCCATTTTTTTCTAGGTTTTAAACATTTGGAAATCATAATATTTATTTTTAAGAATATAAACTCACACTTTCTTTGAAAATTCATCTATGAAGGTAACAAAATAGAAACCTCCACCATGGGAGTAAGTCCATGTTGGACCCTATAGATCAGTGTGAACATATTCTAAGGGCATATTGGATTTTAAACTTTACCCACAAAATATAACCCTCTTAGCCTTTCCCATCACAAAATATTCATAAAATGGAATATTTCTTGGTGAGATGTCACTCAAAAGCCCTTTCTTGTTGAGTTTCTCAAGGAATTTGGATCTAATGTGCCTTATCCTATTATTATAAAGCATATTATTATCAGTATTAGTTGAATAGACACTATATAACTTAATTTAATGGTTATTTACATTCAATTCATATATAAAAATGATAATATATCCCTTAAGAATGGTTCTAGAGTCCTTGGAGAATCTAAGACATCCTATTTCAGACCTAAAGGTGAATCACTTTTTGTTAAGGAATACTAAGGAAAAAGGTTTCTTTTGTGGTTGAAACCTACCTAACATCAGCTAATGTAATGATAGCATGGTCATAAATTTCTAAAAAAATAGAACCACTACCTTCAAACTTACACATATTGTAATTACCTAAAAGAAAATCTCCTTCTACCCTCTCAACCATCTCTAGGAAAGTCTCTCTAAAAGGAAAAATATGGTAAGAGAAACCTGAATCAAGGACCCAATGTGAATTGAGTGCATGGGTGGACACATTAAGGACCTCAGTATTTACATAACCAAAGTATATAAGAAGGGATTTATCAATAGGATATTTAGACTCTAACACATGCTTTACTTTTCTAAATTTGGGCTTAATGTGTCCTGGTTTTTCATAATTAATATTGGAAACCTTTTTATGCCTAATATTGGGCCTAGGTTTAGGTTAATTATTGATTTTATTCTTTTCTTTATTAAACTATTTCTTCTTGGTTTTAGTTTTAGGACTAACCTTTGAGAAAAAACTTGCTACCTCACCTTTAATTCTAGGTTTTGAATGTAGTACCTTAGTAGGAAATGCTGATTTAACCTCTCTCAGGGTTAGAGAGTCTCGAACATACAACATGGTCTCTAATAGAGTGTTTTAGGAAATATATAAAGAGATTAAGAGGATAATTATTTGATCCTCATCATCAATAAAAACATTAATGTTGGATAAGTATAACATGAATTAATTAAATTCATCTAGATGGGATTTAATTGAAGTTCCAAGTTTCATTTTAAATGTAAACATACGGGGTTTTTTTTGTAAACCCTACCTAATAAAGAAGAAATAATGTAGTGTTTTTCAAGTTTAATCCAAATTACGACATGAATATACTCATAAGACACTTCCTTAAGGACATTATCATATAAAGAAAGTAAAATGGAGCTATCTAATTTAAATAACATATCCAGGGTAACATCAACATATTCTGCAATGGGTTGTCCAGTTTCATTCATAGTTATAATAGGCTTTTTAGGTCCACAGAGGGCATCAATAAGCCCCTACTATACAATCAGGGATCTCATCTTAATTTAAAAAAAAAACAAATTCATTTTCACCATAAAATTTCTCGATTTTATATCTCATTATGGATATGTTCACCCACATAGTATATGATAGGTTCTTGCTGAAAATTATAAGAGTACACCCCCAACAACCAACCAATCCCTTGGGTAAATGATGTTTTGTTAAATAGATATGAAATGTAGAGAAACAAAGATGGGATAATGGATTTATGTAATTAAAATCAATAAAACAATGGATATTTAAGAGTGATTTAAAATAAATAAATTCAAATAGAACCCAAAACAATAAATAAAGAATATTTGAAATAGTAATCAAATTCGATATCCAAAGAAAATCAGGAAATCTTTGATACCACTTTGTGAAGTAGAGTGGTAAAATAAATCAAGGTAGAATACCAAACAACACAATAAAAGAACTGAATTATTTATATTATGAATTTGAGTATGACAAATTTATAAAAACAACATAAAAGAAACAAAATAATATTATAAAGAATAAAGAACACAAGGATTTAATGTAACATCCCAGGTAAATAAAGAATATGACATTTTTTCATATTTATTAACATTTTTAAATTAAATATTAATTTTACATTAAAGGGTATGCTATGATCAGTGGCATACCTGATACGCAAAAATGGGTTTCTTTGAAAACATACATTGCACTCAACGTTGTGATATACAAATCAATAATATAATAATATTATTAATTTAAATGGTAGTTAACGCCAAGACGTTGTATTGGTGAGAATGAATAGAACTAACTACAATATGATTATATATGTTTGTTGAAATTTTTTACATTTATCCAATAAATTTTAGAGGATTAAAATGTGAATGAATCCATTTTTAAGCATAAATACTCTAATATTATTTAAAAGGTTGATTTACCACCTTTTAGTGGAGAACCTTTTTTTAAATCTAGTTGTTGTAACTTTTATATATTATATTTCAAAAAATAGAATTATTATTTAGAATCGTAACATAAAAATTTACTTTGGGTAATTTTTAGGTATTTGTTTTGATACATTTCAATTTTTAATAAATAGTGAAAAATACTGTATTTAATTAAAAAAATGACTTTTAATCTAATTTATTTATATTGTTAGATTATATTTTTAAATGGTTTTAAAGTGTAATTAGATTATATTTTTACAATTTAATCCAATTTTGGTCATTGAAAGTAATTTCACTTTGAATTTGGACAAAAACAAGTGTCAATCTTTTGATAGTTATTATTTCTTAAAAAACGCTTTTAGTTTCAACAACAAAAATTAATTTTAAATTAATTAAGCCGAATTATATGTTTTGATTTTGGTAAAATAGACATCATTTTTTATTTATGAATATAAAATATATATTAGGATAAATTTTTTGTATTTTTCTAAAAAACATCAATTTTTGATAAATAGTGAAAACACTAAGTAATAGTTAAAAAACCGACTTTTTCATTTAAATGAAATTTTACTGATTTTGTGAATTGAATTTAAAAAATCTGACATATATGGTTGTTATCAGTAAGTAAAATTTATTTCAATAATATGTAAATAATTTTTGGTGAATGTTAACGTTTGACTTTTATTTACCGCTGTTAAAGGTAAATAGGGTAATCCAAGGTAAAAATACAATTATAATAATATTAAATTATCCTAAAATGTGTCTTAATCCTATTGGATGATACATTTCAGACCATGGGCATCCTTGAGTCGATTTTGGGACCCCATGTATCCACTTAAGAGTGATAATGATACTTTATATTAATTTATTTAAATTAAAGACAAAAAAGACATAAACATATATCTTTTAGTAAATAAATGTTTACATGGGGTTATATAAGTTATATATTCAACTATAAATATTAATTTGAAATAAAAAAAATATTTCCTACGTCATGGTATTATTTTTATAATTTTGAAAAATCAAATAAATAAAATTATTTGTGACATAATAATGATGTAGTGTTTACCTCATTAATGAATGATTTAGATAAATAAGATTATAAAAAATAAAACAATATCCAAAACCTATCCAATTCTTGTTGGATGATTTTATTTATAACATGAGTAATCTTATCTTCAAATTTAATAATTTTTTGACCTTTAGAAACTGAAAATTATTATATTATAAAATAATATTTTCAAACATTCCTAAAGAGCCCCCCTTATAAAAATCCATCACCTCTAACCAATTACGCACACCTCTAAAGCCCCTTGGCTCATCCAAACTCTGCCAAATTAAGCTCCATACATACCTCTATTCCACCTATAATCCTTAATTTAGGAAGAAGGAACTTCAAGAAATCGTTTTGGTTCAAACTAAAGAGAGTTACCCGATTTTAAGGTAATGTCGTCTCTTAAGTTATTTTCTTTTATTTTATTTCTTCAACCAACTGAACTATTTTTATTCCTTTATTTTATAAAAACACCAATATAATCAATATACTAGGTTTTTTATGAGAATTATTTGAAATAACCTTACACACACCTCTCTCTAATGGGTAAAGAACATACTGTTTCTATGGATGACGAACTACTGCCTCACAAAACGATGATTGTTCAATATTCTTATACCACCTCTTATGGCAATCATTAAGATGGAACTATATTTATATGTGATATATATTATATTTATATTGTTTCTATTCTTTTATATTTTTCATTTATATAATACCTTTAGGGTTTTCATAGTGGGTAAATACGATAATTTCATTTGAGGAAGTGCAGACTACTGCCCCCTCAAAGTGATATGACTCGTTCATGCCATACGTGGAATGTATAAAGGAAGAAGTTACGAAATTATGTAACATATATATATATATCATATTATATTATTCTATAATTATAATATACCTATGTATCACTAATTTTTCATTCCATTAAATATGAAATAGAAATGAAAGTAGTGTTAATGTGTACGTACAACTTACTGTCTCCATGAACGGTGCATTTCATTTCTTATATCCAAATGTCATGTACTATTATATATATATATACTAGATATATATGATATATATGATATCTAAATCAATAATATCATTCTCTAAATAAATGGAATTTTTACCACATGGACAACTTGTAATCAAAAGAAGTTCATTTTTGACTCAGGTTCTGAACATCAAAAAAATGTCTGATATGAACTCAAATAATTAAATAATTGATATAGATAGGTAATAAGTTATATAAAAGGAATAATAAAATTTAAAAAGGTTATTAATAAATTAGAAATTAATTTAAGTTTATTATTTAGGAAGAACAAGGAATATACAAGACAATCCATACTTGAGGTAAGGAGTTTCTTATCTCACTTTTAATTTCGTGAGATTTCCATTGTTCACCACTTATTTATTGGATGTGGTGTATTATATACTAAAATTTGATATATATTATAATTATTCTATTTATATTCATGTTATTATGTGATTCATTTGGTGGTTATTAACTTTTGGTCATACAAATTGATTAATTACAATGTGGTAAGGGGTTTTCATCTCACTTTTTATTCCCGTGAGATTCATGCTATATTTGGAACTATCTCTTTTTGTGTGGTTTATGTACTGCCCATGATTGTATTCTTTTTGTAATATAATTTAATTTTTGGGTAATTACATATTCATTTTATGATACTTCTTTCATGTGGTGTATGTTTCGTAAGTTACCAAATCGATAAGGGAACCTTTCACCCTTCTCTTTTTAAAAGACTTATTTTTGTTATGACTTTTAATTTACATATTATTATGTTGGGATATGTTCTTATATATCCTTATTGCTATAAATTTTATGTTAAAGTGATGAGATACCTTTTTCTCTCTCATCAAATCATTTTATGAATTTTAAAGTGATACCGTTACGCTGTTGAATTTCTGTAAGAGAACTTCTTACCCCAATTTCAATTCTTTGGGGTTAAACTTCTACTTATTGATTATATCGTGATATGCATATCTGTGAATGGAATATGATTGTTTTACACTTAATATCTAATTATATTGGGTGTATTCTTATTTGTCACACATAATTATGTCATTGATTTATCCTTAATCCAAGGATATGATCTTTGCAAGGGACTTTGTCTCAATTTACATTCCATTGAAACTTATTTGTTTTTATAGACCAATTCACTTTCATATGGCGCATATACTACCCTTTGACATATTATATCATGAATATATTTATTATAATGATATTATAAAGTTTTATTTATGTTATTCCTCAATTATTTGTATTCAAGCATCTCTCATTTGGTTAGAAACTCTTTAACTAAAATATCTTTTTAAAGGTTTTACAGATTTATTCTTCTAAATATTTATCATTACTGACCATGTTTTAAAAATGGTTTTAAGGATTTATTTATATGGTCATTAATGTTCAAAAATTTTAATTCCTTTAAAATTTTCAAAGTGTTATAGGACACTTTGATTAAAAAATATCTTTATTAAACTTTTTAAATGGTTTTGAAAATGGTTTGATAAACCATTGATTTTGACAATATTTGGAAATGATTTCTTGTGATTTCAAATGGAATGTTATTAGTGAAATGTTTATATTTTCAATATTTTATGTGTTATGATTTTATAATGGTACTTGGAAATTTCCTGGGTGGTTACGTGATAAACCAAATGACGAGTGGTGCTATGATAAACCAGAATGGGTGGTTACGTTATAACCCCCAATACATTGGGTATGGAAGTTGGCCATATGGATATTCCATTTAGTGATATGTGTGGAAGTCGACCGTATGGTTATTCCATTTAATTATGTTTATTTCCCATGTTACCTTTATATGTTATGTGTGCTTTCTATGGGTTTTATGGTAATATTTTGGTTACCAATGGGTAAGCAATGATCTTTTATTTAGTGAAGATTATTTACTACTTCATAAAGGTGAAAAATATTACTTATGATAAGGTATTCATGGTTTACTTGTTATTTTAAAAAACTAATAGTTTTCCTTCTTTGTGTATCCCTTACTGAGCTTATTTTGCTCATCCCAAGTTTTTGAAATGTTTTTCACAGGACATGAAGAGGAATTAGGGGAAAGGATGGGATCAAGGAAAAGTCATGCTCTCTAAAACATGGAACTAGACATGTTTATTTTTAAAAGTTTTTTAATTTATGAAAAAATGGATACTGATTAGTTGTGTCTACATGTAATATTCAATTTGATATGTAATAGTTATGGCCTAATTCTATAAAACTATAAACCTGAAAAGATCGTCAATGTGAATTCTTGATTTTACTCAAGATTATGTAATGTTTAAGGCCATGTCCTTATAGTTGGCATCAAAGGTCAGTTTAGACAAATTTTGGGATTATGAGTTTTCATTAAACACATGGTTAGTCCCTATGTCTGTTATTTTAGTTAAATCCTTGTTTTATAACTTTTTTAGATCAAGTAATGTCTGTTACAAATTTAAGGAGGATGATTTCAAAAGACATTCCTATCTCTTCCTGATGACATGCTTGAAATAATTAATGCAAAGTCATGTTCAGATGATTGTGAAACTTTTTCTAGCATACAACTCACTTTCAAGAAGTTGTTTGAGATATCAAACACCTCTATTATTCCTCGATATCATCGTGGATTATGGGATGTATTTAATCAAATCTTATTTTCTAAATATTCTAATATTTTAAAGAAAGGTAAATATTATCAAGGCATTTTCAAATATTTTACCTTATCACAATATTTTGAAGTATATTATGATTTTTAAAAAGGTGCTGAAGAAGGAGACCCTTGAACAAATTATTTATATTTTCTTTTACAATATATTCTCTCAGTACATACTTATGGTATTTTAAAAGGACCATTGATTGAAAGTCTTAACTCAAACTCGGTCTGATTGTTTTATTAAAATCATGTTTTATTAGATGTTTTGAAATTATATGTCATACATGATTATTTCTCGAAACTATTTTTCTGCGAACACCCATATGACCCAAGTTGTACAAGGTGTATTTGTATAAAGTAAGAAAATTATTTTGAAGGATATCTAAATCATTGTTGAAATGCATGAACCTTCTACCTATGTGAACAAGATGATGATGAAACCATATGGACACCATGATCAAGGTATGATGTTCTTTCTATTAGGAATAATTTTATTTTATCATATGGAGGTGAAAATAATGAAAATATATAATATGTTGAGGTCTTAATGTGTTAGGATAAAAATGTAAGGTATAACAAAACCTTTGAGGTTAAAACATGTTAGGGGTATTTTTGAGTTTTATAAAAATGACAACCCATAATATGGGTGACAACCCGCCACGTCCGGAAAGGCCGTAGGAATCGAACCCACAACCAATGGGAGATAAGAGCACATCACCTACCTCTAGCCTACGTGAAGTCCCTGGTTAGTACGACTTATTATTTTTAGTTAAATAATTTTATAGATCAAGAATAAGTTGATTTTAGGAACTTATGTTTTTTCAAATGGATATCTTCACTATAAGAAAATGATTTGGTGATTAAGTGATTAAGGTTAATTAAGATTTTCTTTATTTTGGGGAAACAGTATATGTGTATGGAAAATAGAATACTTTGAGATTTCAATTGAGGAGTAATTGTGGAATTTTATTTTGGAATAATCTATGTTTTTATTGTGGACTTTTTAAGCATTTTGGGTTATTTAAAGATATGATTAATCTATCTTTGAGAATATGTGACTAGGTTAATTACACCTCAGTATGAGACTTTAAGAGAAGTTGATGTTATTTAGAGATAAATGTTAAGATTTATTGTGGAAGACTATGTGATTAAATCCTTCTGAATTTTGGGTTTCAATCTTAGTTTGGATTACTTTGAAGGATTTTAAGGACAATTGTATATTGAATGGTCTTTGTTGATATTTGGGTACTGTTTGTTGAATTTTGGAGATTAAGAGTAGTATTTTATTAAATTATTATCCTTTTTGGGGATTATCTGATATTGTACAAACCTTTTTGGTTTTGGTTGATGTTTAAATAAGCAGGAAATATATTGTTCATCTTTTTTAGATTATGTGATACTCTAGAAGTTGATTCTAGCACTTCAGGTGTGATCAAGTTATCTGGAATACTCATTATTAGGAAAATAGATGAGTTTTTGGTAGGAATTTAGTAAAGTATGAAAGTCTACTTGACATTTAATTATGTTTCCTCATATTTTTTTTGTTAAGTTCATAAATAAATTCCTCAACTTTATGAAAAGTAACTTAAAACAAAAACATTTTCCTTTAACTTTTCCTACTGGGAAATCAAAGATCATTTAACCCATCACAAGTTTGTGATTTTTTGGTGGTTAACTTTCTCCTAATCATGTTTTCTATCACTCTCCATTAGAACTTGACACTTAGTTTCTCCTCCATATCCATGTTTTCATGGAATCCTAGTATGGGTTTTCTCGGGTGACCTTTGTACATTTATTTATTTCTTTTTAAGTGATTCTTTTATTTACTCTTTTTCCGATGTGGGACATTCAATGAAGTTTCCAATCCCAATTTTAAAATTGCGAGAATGCAATTTCCGAAATGGGGGAAGGATATAACATCCCAGGTAAATAAAGAATATTACATTTTTTTCATATTTGTAATTATTTGTAAATTACATATTAATTTTAATTTAAAGGGGGTGATATGATCTATGGAATACCTGATACGCAACAATGGGTTTCTTTGAAAACTTACGTTGCACATAACGTTGAGTTAACTGAAAAATAATAATATAATATTATTAATTTAAATGACAGTTAACGCCAAGCCGTTGTATTAAAGAGAATGAATAGAACTAACTAAAATATGATTATATATGTTTGTTAAATGTTTTTACAATTATCCAATAAATTTTAGAGGATTAAAATGTGAATGAATCCAATTTTAAGCATAAATACTCTAATATTCTTTAAGAGGTCCATTTAACACCTTTTAATGGAATTTTTTTTAAATCTATTTTTTGTCACTTTTATATGTTACATTTGAAAAAATAAAATTATTCTTTTGAATAAAAACATCAAAAATTACTTTGGGTAAATTTTTTGTATTTGTTTTGATAAAGTTCATTTTTTAATGAATAGTGAAAATACTGTATTTTAATTCAAAACTGCCTTTTAATCTAATTTATTTATATAGTTAGATTATCTTTTTAAATTGTTTTAAAGTTTAATTAGATTATATTTCTACCATTTAATCCAATTTTGGTCATTAGAAGTAATTTCACTTTTAATTTGGACATAGACAAGTGTCAATCTTTTGATAGTTATTATTTCTTAAAAACACACTTTTTTATTTTGACAATGGGAATTAATTTTAAATTAATTAATGAAACTTCTATGTTTTTAATTTGTTAAAATATTCCTCATTAATTGAAATCTGAATATCAAATATATCTTAGGCTTAATTTTTATTATTTTTCTGAAAAACTTCAATTTTTTATGAATAGTGAAAACACTGAGTAGTAGTAAAAAAACTGACTTTTTCTTTTAAATGAATTTTTACCGCTTCTATGAATTGAATTAAAAAAATCTGATATACATGGTTATTATCAGTATGTAAAATGTGTTTCAATAAGATGAATTTTTTGATGAATAGTAACTTTTCACTTTTATTTACCACAGTTAATGGTAAATAGGGTAATTCAAGGTAAAAATAATTTTATAATAATATTAAATTATCCTAACATGTGTCCTAATCCTATTGGTTGATACATTTCCGAGCATGAGAATGCTTGGGACGATTTGGGGACCCCATGGTTCCACTTCAGAGTGATAATGACACTTTATATTAATTAATTTAAAATAAAGACCAAAATGACATAAACATATATCTTTTAGTAAATCAATTTTTACATGTGGTAATATAAGTTATCTATTAGACTATAAATATTCCTTTGAAATATAAAAATATTTACTACATCATGGTATTTTTTTTATAATCTTTAGACATCAAATAAATAAAATTATTTATGACATAATAATGATGCAGTGTTTACCTTAATATTGAATAATTTAAATAAATAAGATTATAAAAATTAAAAAAATATCCAAAACCTATATAATTATTATTGGATGATTTTATTTAGAAAATTAGTCATCTTATCTTTGACTTTAATTAGTTTCAGACCTTTAGAAACCGAAAATAATTATATAATAAAATAATATTTTCAAACTTTTCGAAAGAGACACTCCTCCCCCTTATAAAAATCCATCACATCTAACCCATTACTCACACCTCTCAAGCCCCTTAGATCGTCCAAAATCTACCCAATTAATCTCCTTACATCCCTCTCTTCCATCTAGAAGCCTTACCTTAGGAAGAAGGCACTTCAAGAAATTCTTTTGGTTCAAACCAAAGTGAGCTACCCGATTTAAGGGTAACGTCTTCTCTTAATTTATTTTCATTTATTTTACTTATTCATCCCCCTAAACTCTTTTTATCAATTTATTTAAAAAAACCAGTAAAATTAGTATACTAGGATTTTTTTATTAGAAGAATTAAAACTACACTAACACACACCTCCGTCTAATGGGTAAAGAACATACTGTTTTTGTGGATGATGAACTACTACCTAACGAAATGATGATTGTTCAATCTTCTCAAACCACCTCTTATGGTGTCCATTAAGATGGAACTATATTTATATGTGATATATATTATATTTTATATTGTTTATATTCTTATTCATTATTTATTTATAGAATAACTTTATGGTTTCCATAGTGGGTAAATACGATAATTTCATTCGAGCCAGTGCGGACTACCGCCCCCTCAAAGTGATATGACTCATTCATTCCATACGTGGAATGTATAAAGGATGAAGTTATGAAATTAGGTAACATATATATATATATATATAATATGATATTATAATGGAATTATAAGATACCTATGTATCATTAAGTTTTCATTCTATTAAATATGAAATAGAAATGAAAGTAGTGTTCATGCGTACGTATCGCTTACCATCTCCAAGAACGATGTATTTCATTTCTTATCTTCAAATGTCATGTACGATTATAAATATATATATATACTGAATATATATGATATATATGATATCTAAATCAAGAATATCATTATGGATATAATGGATTTTTTACCACATGGCCAACTTGTTATCAAAAGATGTTCATTTTTTACTCAAGTTTCGAACATAAAACAAATGCTTGATATGAACTCAGATAATTAACTAATTGTTATTAAAAGGTAATAAGTGATATAAAAGGAATAATAAAATTGAAAATTGTTCTTAATAAATTATAAATTAACTTAAGTTTGTCATTTAGGAAGACCAAGGAACATACAACACAAGTCAGACTTGAGGTAAAGAGTTTCCTATCTCACTTTTAATTTCGTGATATTTATATTATTCACCATTTATTTATTGGATGTGGTGTATTGTGTACTGAAATTTGATATATATTATCATGATTATATTTATATTCATGTTATTCTGTGATTCATTTGGTGGTTATTAAATTTTGGTCATACGACTCGATTGATTACAACGTGCTAAGGGGTTTTCATCTCACTTTTTATTCCCGTGAGATTAATGATATATTTGGAACTATCTCCTTTTGTGTGGTGTATATACTTCCAATTATTGTATTATTTTTGTAATATAATTTAATTTATGGGTAATTAAATATTCATTGTATGATCCTTCTTTCATGTGGTGTATGTTTCATAAGTTACCAAATCGATAAGGGAACCTTTCACCCTCCCCTTTTTAAAAGTCTTCTTTTTGTTACGTATTTTAATTTACATCTTCTTATGTTGGGATATGTTCTTTTATATCCTTGTTTCTGTAAATTGTATTTCCAGGTGATGAGATTACCTTTTCATTCTCATCAACTCATTTTCGTAATTTTAAAGTGACACCGTTAGGCTGTCGAATTTCTGTAAGAGAACTTCTTAACCCAATTTCAATCCTTTGGGGGTTAAACTTATACTTCTTGATTATGTCATGCTATGAATATGTGTGAATGTACTCTGATTTTTTTTACACTTAATATCACTTATATTGGGTGTATTATTATTTTTCACACATAATTATGTCATTCATTTATCCTTAATCCAAGGATATGATCTTTGCAAGGAACTTTGTCTCAATATACATTCCATTGAAACTTATTTTATTTTTTATACACCAATTCACTTTTATATGGTTTGTATACTTCCCTTTGACATATTTTATCATGAATCTCCTTATCCTCATGATATTATAAACTTTTATTGATGTTATTCCTAAATTATTTGTATTCAAGCGTCTCTCATTTGGTTAATAAAGCTTTATCTAAAATATCATTTTAAATGTTTTAAAGATTTATTATTATAAATATTCCTCACTAATGACCATGTTTTTTAAAATGGTTTTAAGTATTTATTTATATGGTCATTAATTTTCAAAAATGTTAATTCATTTAAAAGATTCAAAGTGTTATGGGACACTTTGATTCAAAAATATCTTTATTAAATGTTTTAAATGGGTTTGAAAATAGTTTGATAAGGCATTGATTTTGTAAGTATCTTGAAATGATTTCTTGTGATTGAAAATGAAATGTTATTAGTGAAATGTTTATATTTTCAATATTTTATGTGTTAGGATTTTATAATGGTATTTGTAAATTTAGTGTGTGGTTACGTGATAAACTAAATGACGGGTGGGGCCGTGATAAACCAGGATGGGTGGTTACGTTATAACCTCCAATGAATTGGGTATAGAAGTCAGATGTATGGATATTCTATTTGGTTATATGTTTGGAAGTCGACTGTATGGTTTTTCCATTTAAGTATGTTTATGTCCCAAGTTACCTTTATATGTTATAGGTTGTTTCTATTAGTTTTATGGTAATATTTTCGTTACCAATGGGTAAGCAATGATATTTTATTCAGTAAAGAATATTTACTACTTCATAAAGGTGAAAATTAATACTTATGATAAGGTATTCATGGTTTACTTGTTGTTCTGAAAAACTAACAGTTTTCCTTCTTTGTTTATCTCTTTATAAGATTTTTTTTCTCATCCGAAGTTTTTAAAATGTTTTCCACAGGACATGAAGTGGAATTAGGGTCAAGGATGGGATGAAAGAAAAGTCATGCTGTCTAAAACATGGAACTAGACATGTTTATTTTTAAGAGTTTTTTATTTTATGGAAAAACGGACACTGAGTAATAGTGTCTACATGTAATATTCAAGTTGATATATAATTGTTATGGCCTAATTCTCTAAAAATCTAAACCTAAAAAGATCCTCAATGTGAATTATTGATTTAACTCAAGATTATGTAATGTTTAATGACGTGTCCTTATATTTAACATGATTCGGTCTCGTGGGGACCAGCGTGCATGGAATGAACACCACCACCACACACACACGTTTTATTAAGCTCAAAAAACAAAATAATTTTTCAAGTGTGTAGATGAAGAAATAACAATAATAATGAAGAAGGAAAAAATTCTACAAATAAGATTCAGTAATGAAATCCATAAAAGCTTACAGTGCCAAACTCTTAGAAGTCCAACAATCCTGATCTCTTCATGCCTTTTTCTATCTGTTCTAGAATACTGAATCTGGATGAATAAACTTGATGTACCAAACCCCCTAGACTGGATCTCCCGTATCTAGTACACATCCTAGTGCAAAGAATTATTTCTCCGAACCTCCACCACGAGTGGTACACCAATAGTGTAATGCGAATTTTGGATGGTGAAGAGGTTCACCACCAGATCAGAGGAGAACCTCCAACAAGGGTTTTCACAAACCAGAAAACCATAAGAGCAGAGCATTGGGTAGCTAGTATAGCGAACTCAAATATATAAAATGAGTCCCCTGAGTTTACGGATACACAGAGGGCATCAATTACCATGATAACATCTTCAGTGATGAAATGACACAACCAACTAGGGCGCACCACACATACTATGACGAAACAGAGAACACAACTGAGTAATGATGTGTAATAATATATAGATGGTTCAAATAAAAATACATACAAGAGTAATCAATGGTTAGGGATCTAATTAGAGTCCGAATAACCAGTGTGGCACATGAGTGCATGGGGACCAATATTACCAAAAGGCCAAGGCCCATGCGGTAAGGATGCCTATGAAAAGTTTGAGTGCCCAAAGAGACATCCTCTTAGTAAAAATATATTTGAGAATTAATAAAAAATTTAAAAGTACAACTATTATTTCATTGAAATATTTGTATGGAATGAACTATAATTATAAAATAAATTCACAAAATCAACATGGCACGATTTCTATATAAAAAGAGAAATTAAATGGATACCATATTTCATAGAACTAAAGCCCCTAATTTCACATGACATTACCTTATAGATATAGTTATATCATAATATTTTTAGGAATCATATTCCTTGTCACCAGTCTATTCAAAAAATGTATCTCTCTCCCTTTATTGTATTCTTCAACCAAATCTCGAATGACCACTATTAAAGATCTGGTTATTTAGTGAGATTTTTTTAAAATAATATTATCACAGTTAAAAAAATATTAGCATGGTTGGTTATTTAATCGGTGATCATGATGGAACTACACATATGTGGACTCACAGATTCAATTGGCATAGAGGTAGGTGCATAGTGGATTCAAAAAAGTGAGAGCATAATATCATTCCCATGATGCCAGGGTCGGCGCATAGTTACAGATTCACAGTGGGTTCATGCTAAGAAGTTTATAGTAACATGATATTGGTTGAAGGTGCATAGTGTCAATATCATGGAAGAAGGACTAGTAGAAAAAATTATAGTATATATGAAATTTCTTCATGATAATAAGTGCATGAAATCATCATCATGATTGAAGGATAATAGTTAAAGGGTATAATAGTAGGATGGTGGTTGCTTTGAAACTACATGGTATTAGGATCAAGGTTGTAGGACTAAAAAATAAAAAGATCATGGTCCCAATCTCATTAATGTAGATTATCATGACAACTATAAAGTACCGTGCCAGTAAGAGTTGAATTTTTTAGAGGAATTTGAATTTTCAATTACTAAACCTGTCAATTTTTTTATCAGAGATGCAGAATAAAATTATGAGTGTTGGAATGTATGAAAGTGATGTTTTAGATGAGGAATGAGGCTCTCAGGGTAGATCAGGTTCTTAGGTGAGCCTCACAGGCTTAATGTTAAGTATTTGGTGTTTTAGAGAACTCTGTCCAGGATGCACGATTAGGTGAACACAATTTTGGAGAAACCATGTAGCACCCTGAAGCTCAGAGATTTTTTAGTTCATGTTGTATAGAACAATTTTTTTTGGCATTTTTAACAAATAATTTAGATTAAACTATGAATATATTAGTGTAAACCATGCGACTTAGTCCAAACATGGGGGCTTGGTGCCTGGTTTGCACATGATTGTTGGAAGACCTTACAAATTGTTGCAAAAATTATTGTGAAATTGGTGTACAGTTTGAAAAACCATGCCAAATAACCATGAGAGGTTTAAAATTATCCATTGAGGGTTTTATGATTGGAACATGATTTGGAAAACCATGTATAAAAACTGTGAAACTCATTTAAGGAGGGAAAATTACAAAATTTCCCTCCCTAATTTTAAGAGGGAAACACCCTCTTTTTCCTCCCTCTCTCACATGAAACAAAGGGGCTCCTCTATCTCTGGTTTCCTCTTCCCCCTTGGTTTGGGGTGGAATTAGATGACCACATTCATGATCTTACTCTACCTAGGGAGAGGGTGACCCGAGACACCATATGCACATAGTAGTTCATCATTTAGGTTGAGGCGAATTAGACCACTAATTTTCCTTTGGCTTTATTTTAAAATATAAATTATTTAATTATAAAAATAGTGGAATAGGTTTGTTATTTCTATTAAATTGGATTTTGGGGTGTACTGGGGTGGCTGACACCCCATTTCTCTAAGAGGTAATGGTCATTCGATGTTTGATGAATTATCTAGAATTATACCGAGTTAGAAATTAATTAATTAATCATTTATAATTGTGATAAATAATTAATTATTGATATTTTACTAGAATTAGGTTATCAGTATGTTGATAAAGTCTTGGTTGTTCAAGGATAAGGATGGACATGCTTGGATGATCCTTAATAGTTATTTTCGTACCCTTGTAGATAAAAGTGGAAGGCTTTGAAATGAGGTAGGTGGTCTTACATACTTTCCATATGGAATTGATGATTGTTTGTATTGCATGTGGATGCTTGGTATCACCACTGAGGGTGATTCCCCAAGGAAATTTAATTAAATGGTATATTTTGGTTAAATTAAATTGTTTAAATAAAATAAATGAGTTCTAGGGGTGATGAAAAACCCTTGGGTGATAGCTTGTCACCTCATATGTTGATGGTCGAGGCAATGATTTCTGAGATATAGGGAGGCATATGGACCTATTAAGAGGTGTTGTTAGACCTAACATGACTTAATGGATCTAGTGTAGGAGCCTTTATCACCCCTAAAGGAAGGTGTTTTATGACTTATAATGACTAGAATGCAAGGGTCTTGTCACAACCCGTCCTCAGGGCCCGTGCCGTGACTACCCCAAGCCCGCCTTCCATAGGCCAGGGGCTGGCGACTAGCACCAAAGGCGTAAAATCCCGATAACTGGGAAGGCATTGCCTTTATAAAAGAAAACAAGCACCATAGAGTACAAGCGGAAGAAGTAAACACTAAGTAAAAACTGAGTACAACAGTAAGTGCAGAAAGTAAAAAGGGGCCATAAATACAAGACCAACTGTAAAGTACAACTCGAAAGGGAAAACAACAACTGAAAAGTAAAGCTGCTATGCCGAGCTGTCCACTGGAAATCCCACCTGAAGGGTGGGTACAGTTAGCTCCTCTGCTCCTCTGGTCCCGCCGTCCGCTCCGAGTATGTCTCGCCCAGTGGTCCACCTCCGGGTACCGCCTCGTCGTCACGTCCACCTCTGGGTACCGTCTCGTCATGAGGTCCTCCTCCGGGTACCATCTCTTCATATAGTCTACCTCCAGGTACCGTCCAGTCCTCGAACACTCGGCCTCTATCAGCACTGCCCGTCGTCTGCAACCAACACAACGAGGTGCAGGCATAGCCCATGCAGGGGTGAGTATAATGATACTCAGTAGGCACCCCGAGACCCTCAAGGTCTCACTAAACCAACAAGGACAACCACAAAGAAGATCTCAACAGATAACCTCTACTTAGGTATATGCCCATACATATACCTAAGTTATCAAGTAACCCATCTCAATCATGAGGAAACACAAGGATTGTGAAATCAACGGATAACCACTACCCGGGTATATGCACATACATATACCTAAGTTAGAAAGTGACCCATCTCAATCATGAGGTAAACACAAGGTCAAAAGTCTCAGCTCAAACCAGGATTTTCATTATCGAAACCGTAACTGCTGAAGAGCTCCGTCTCTAGAGTGTACAGTGGTCCTGTCACGACTCCGAGGTACTGCTCACTAACCTAAGACTGCTGAAGAACTCCACCCATCGAGTACTGCGGGACAGCTGCTACAACCAAGCGCTCTCATGTGCCGCTACAACCAAGCGCACCTCTGTCGTGGGTCTGCCGCTACAACTAAGCGCTCCCATGTGCCGCTACAACCAAGCGCACCTCTGTCGTGGGTCTGCCGCTATAACCAAGCGCTCCCATGTGCCGCTACAACCAAGCGCACCTCTGTCGTGGGTCTGCCGCTACAACCAAGCGCTCCCATGTGCCGCTACAACCAAGCGCACCTCTATAACACACTGAGTCATTCGATCAGTAGTCGTCGGGTCTCATCCAGCTACACGGTCTCCGTACTCCGCACGCTCGTCACTGGGAGGGTCCGCTCCACGAGCTACAGGTCGATACTCCAAGTATCTCAAAGTCCCATGAATAAGTATCTCAATGGACCGCCACGTCATAGGGGTCTCAACGCAACAGACGTCGCGTCAATCGGACGCCCGGTCTGTGAGTTATTAGCCTTTTCGTCCCAGGGCCCCGGTTGGTTTCGTGAGCGAACCAAACCCGGCCGTATCTCAACTGTACCCCGAACTCTCATAGGTTAAACTCATAGGGACCGTTTCTCAACGCGATCACCAATGCCGCTGACGGTTTGTCAAACAGACGTTCTGTCAGAAAGATATTAGCTTTTCCGTTCCAGGGGCCCGGTTGGATTTCGGTGCGATCCAACCCGACCACTATCCATCTACATCCAAAACTCGGACGGAGGATGCCAAAAGTTCCGTATCGTCAACAGGAACTCAACGTAACAGACGGCGCGTCAATCGGACGCCCGGTCTGAGAGTTATTGGCCTTTTCGTTCCAGGGGCCCGGTTGGATTTCGGTGCGATCCAACCCGACCGCACTCCGTCGACATCCAAACCTCGAGCGGAGTAAGCCAAAAGATCCATATCACTTAGAGGAATTCAACGAAACAGACGGCGCGTCAATCGGACGCCTGGTCTGTTATTTATTGGCCTTTCTGTCTCACACCCACTCTGGGAAACTTTCTAGGAGGTCACCCATCCTGATCACTACTCTAGGCCAAGCACGCTTAACTATGGAGTTTTAACCACGTAGGCTCCCGAAAAGGAAGGTGCACCTTGAGTATAGTATACCGAAACGACCGTCTCGATCCAAGGATCGCGTTGCCGCTGACGGCGAGTCGTTTGGAGGCCCGTAGCACAAGATACGGGCATTTGACCAAACTGCTCGGTAACGAGGGTTTCGTGCCCGGGCCGTCCCGGCCCGAGACCCCCCGGATGGCCCGAACAGGGTCGACCGCCCCGGACGGGGTCGACCCGGCCCGGCACAGCCCGGCCCGACGAACCGGCCAGGCGCATCGGTTCGGCGCAAGGCAGCGCGCTGGGCGCGCTGGCAGCTTGGCCGAAGGCCGAGCTTGCTGGAAACGGGGGGGCCGCCTGCCCCCCCTTTGTGAAACCGGCCCCCCTCATAATGGGGGGCCAAATAACTGCCAGGGGGAATTAAATTCCCCCGGTTTCCACCAACCCGGATGGCCCGACCTGGCAGGCCGGCTTCTTGTCAACAGGACCGGCTAGGGCCGGTCCTCTTCCGTCTTCCGGCACCGGCGGCCCGGCTGGCCGCTGGTCATCACGATCCGCCGCGGCCCGGAACCGGCCGCGGCCTTCGTCATCCGGCGCGGTGCGACGACACCGCGCCCCTCCGCCGCGGCCCCGCTCCGGCCGCGGCGTCTTCGGTTTCCTTCGACGCGCCGCGACGGCGTCGCGTTCATGATAATTCTTTCCACGGCGCGGCGCAACGGCGTCGCGCAATAATTTCCTTGTGATCCCCGCGTGGTGCGACGGCACCACGCTATCTCGTTTCATCCGCAAGAAACATTCAAGAACAAAGGAGGGGGGGGGGGGGGTTCGGCCGTGTTTGTGCGGTCCGGTCACCCTCTCGTTAGACGATAACACTTAAACGTTCATCCTCAAGTTTGTCATGCTAAAACCAAGAACAGAAAATAATTAAATAAAGCAACAACAAACCCCTACTTGGATATTTGACGTCGCACGTCGGGCGTCGCGGAGAACGGCATCACGGAGAACGATGTCGCGGAGATCGGACGTCGATTCCATGGATGTTGGGGTACGTCCGAGGAGGAAACGACGTCTCCTCACTTGTTGCGGAGATGAAGAAGGAAGACGCGTTGTCGTTGGAGAGTTCCCTACGTCGGTGTCTTCTCCCTTGCCGTGGAGGAAAAAGAGGATGAAGAACCGTGACCACCGAGTCGTTCTAAGTTGAGTGATCGATGTTCTTCATCGGAGAAGAACCGTTCTTCACGGAGAGGAGGACGTTCTTCAATGAAGAAGGAGCTTCCTTCTTCTATCACACAAAGGCTCTTTCTCAAAAATCCTCCCACCACAATTCAACCTCCAAATAAAACAAGGTTTCCCCTTATTTTATTTTAATCATGCCATGCATTGTAAGTTCAAAATTCAAACACTTAATTGATTAAGAGTTTCAATAACTTAATTTAAGTGCTAGTTGGCATGAGTTATGAGGGAGAGAGGGAGAGAAGGAGTTTCAAAATAAAGAGTGAGGTGAGGAGTTTCAAAATAAAGAGGGAGGTGAGGAGTTTCAAAATAAAGAGGGAGTTAGGGGGTTATGGGAAAAGTGAAGGGGTGGGGTTCGTGTGGGCCCACCTCACCTTAAATCCTTCCATGGGTGGTTAACTCCAAGTGGTTCCCACCCCTAACTCCCTTACATAGGTTAAAACCACTTAAGAGAGGGTCAAGTGTTGTAACATAACACTTAATCTACTTAACAAGAAAATAAAAATTGTAGATAAGTTATAAATTAAACTTCCACAATTTTTATCATCTTCTCTCGGATAAAAGCAACTCCGGAAATGGCGTTCTTAAGAAATTACCGGCGCTGCGGTTCCATCGGTGCCCTCGGAATTCGATTCCGGGCACCGGTTCAAAAGATAGAAATTCCCGCTCGCTCGTTCACTGAACGTACCCGAGCCAAACTTCAGAAATTAATTCCAGGCACACCGGTCCTCGGAATTAGGTGCCGTCAGAAACTGCGTTCTTGTAAAATTAGAAAGAAAATTAAGAAAAAAAATTCCCTTGAAATTTACGGATCTTTACATTACTCCCACCTCAGGGCTTTACGTCCCCGTAAAGCTTCAACACAAACTAGGGTCACAAAAGCGGTACCGAGCACACATCTGAGTCTTCCGCTCCTATGTGCTCACCTGGTGGTTTCGTACTGCCAAGGAAAGTGCACCCGAGGAATCGATCTTCCTCCTAGGATATGCTCCTATCGATCCTCGATCCCCACTAGAATCTCCGTGAAAGACACCCCATCGCCATCGTCCAGCTCCTCATGGTCGATGGTATGTGAAGGGTCGAGCACGTATCTCCTCAGTTGAGATACGTGGAAGTCGTCGTGCACCTGGTGAAACTATGGTGAATGGGTCAAGCAGTAAACCACCCCGCCTACCTAGATGGGGACCTAAGAAGGTCCGCTGAACCCCGAAGATAACTTGCCGCCTTGGCCACATCTCCGTAAACCTCGTCGAGGTGAGACCCGTATAAGGACGTGATCGTCATCCTTGAACTCTAGAGGTTTCCATTTTCTGTTAGAACTATAACTCGAAAGGCTGCTGTCATGAGGGTAAGGTTGACCGACTCAAGAGTGATCGGTCACACCCTCCTGTGCAAGAGTTACCCTGCGATGTCTGGGGTTTCCTTTTCCGCCGACCAAGGAAAACCCATCCCGACGTTTGCCTAAAACTGTCAATTTGAGTATGAACAGTTATTGCCCATTCCATACTCAAACTAACGTCGTAAGGCCTCGACGCTGCCACCAAGAGATTCCAACCGAAACTCTCGCCTCGAGGGTCTGACCACACCATCGGCGTAAGTGTGATTATCGAGTCTCCTCCCAAGGTATCTCCGGACGTGAGGGTCAAGTCCACGGCTTACCGGAAACTCTAGGTCTGGAACAAGATTTGTGAAATCAAGGAATGATTCACATCGACTTCCATTACTACAGCAGCCAGTAGTGGACACGGACTGTCCCTTGAATGATTTCTAGAGCCATTGGGCCACACTCCATGACAGCAAGCAGCCGCATTCTTCCTCCGCCCTCCAGCTCCCTGAGCCTGGCGGGAATAACTAATGTGGGAGGTTGTACCATGTTAGGATGTACACCACCTCATGATTCTCTCCTAGCTCTGCCTCCACGTCTACTGCTTCCTAGACTCATCTCTCCTTTAAGCTTCCTCTTCTTTAACATGCCCGTGTCTCTAAGACTGGCACCGGTTTCCTGTTTCTTACTGCACTGTGTAGTCTTCAACCTTTCTTGGATGTCCTGGACCTCCTTTAGTCTCACAAGAGCTGCTATGATTTCTTCTTTGCCGATAAGA
Source organism: Viscum album (assembly GCA_963277665.1). Taxonomy (NCBI): domain Eukaryota; kingdom Viridiplantae; phylum Streptophyta; class Magnoliopsida; order Santalales; family Viscaceae; genus Viscum; species Viscum album. The sequence goes on from OY728165.1 coordinate 1,952,861,637, forward strand.
GAAACCCGGTCTCATCCCCTGGATGAACCACATTCGTTGCCTAATACAGTCAATCCTGACATGAATGATGCATTCATGCCATGGATGACGTCGTAAGGCCTCGATGTAACTACTAAGAGATTCAACTGTCACTCTCGCCTCCAAGGGTCGAGTCACACTGTCGGCATCAGTGTGAGGTCACTGGGTCCCCTCCAGTAGAAATCTAGAAAGTGAGGGTCAAGTCAATAGTTTTAACCGGGACCACTCAACATCAACCAAACAAAAGGACAGGAAAGCAAACAAAGATAAGTGTCTTTTTATTATTGAATCTCATAGTACAAAGACACAAATACAAAAGCAACATGGAACTAGAAGTACAAAGGACGTATCCACTAGTTCCTCTCCTGCCCACCTGCTCTCAGAGCTCTACTGCCTTGTCCACTGCTCGGCTGTTGCTCAAGCACTCGCCGCTGCTTCTGTCTCGGTGGCTCCTCCAACACCCGCTGATCAATCGTACGAGGAGTCGGACAGTCACGTGCCAGGTGACACTTTCCGCTGCAGGAGTAACATTGTCCGTTTCTGGTACACCTGGCTCTGACCCCACCTCGGGTGCCCCGCACCACCGGTCCTAAAACCCGAGATCGTCCAACTGCTAGTCCGGTCCTCCTGGACCTCTGCATTATCTGTCAACTGCCCACAGATGACTCGACTACTGATCGAAAAACACACGGCAAAGGCAGAAGCTCTTGTACACGCTCAGGGTGTAGAGCTACTGGCACAAACTTCACCCTGAAGAAGGTCTCGAAGTCTTCCCATGCGAAGGTCATCCCGTCGCAAAACTGAAACAAGTGGCTCCACCACCTGCCTGCTGCTGCCTGAAGGAGGCTGGCAGCAAAGATCACCATGAAGTCTGCCGGTGTCCCCACTAGCCTGAAGACTCCCACCACAGCCTCCAGCCAATCCTCAGCCGCTTGCGGGTCCGTCTCTCCCCGGAACCTGGGTGGCCTCTGGCACTGGAACTCGTGCAGCGCACTCAAGTGGCGTGCATCGACTACTGCTGGGGCTGGTGGCATCGGTGGCCCAACATATGGTAGTATCGCTGGTGCCTCCACTGGTGCCTCAACTGCAAGAGGGCCCTGTACCGAAGCCTCGTCGCTTGAGAGGTTGTCAGTACGGACATCCCTCTGGGCTCTAGCTGGTCGTTCGTGAAAAGGCAACCTGAAAGAAACAACGTAACACGGTCAAACGATTATACCTGGTGAGCTGACCTGGTTTGAGCTGACATTTAAAAACTTCTGGAAACACACACGCAATCCGTGTTTTTGTGCACAAAGTCGGAAATCAGTTGTCAGGGTCCTAGTGTATGGATACGTCGGCCGCCCGCACCAACACTGGACTCCCTGAACTGAAAACCACACTCGGTACCCTTAACACTATTGCTTCACAGAAAGAAACATCAGAGTTATTAGTTCTACGGTAGAACCGAACTGCTCTGATACCAATTTGTCACGACCCATCCTCAGGGCCCGTGCCGTGACTACCCCAAGCCCGCCTTCCATAGGCCAGGGGCTGGTGACTAGCACCAAAGGCGTAAAATCCCGATAACTGGGAAGGCATTGCCTTTATAAAAGAAAACAAGCACCACAGAGTACAAGCGAAAGAAGTAAACACTAAGTAAAAACTGAGTACAACAGTAATTGCGGAAAGTAAAAAGGGTCCAGAAATACAAGCCCAACTGTAAAGTAAAACTCGAAAGGGAAAACAACAACTGAAAAGTAAAGCTGCTACGCCGAGCTGTCCACTGGAAATCCCACCTGAAGGGTGGGTACAATTAGCTCCTCTGCTCCTCAGGTCCCGTCGTCCGCTCCGAGTATGTCTCGCCCAGTGGTCCACCTCCGGGTACCGCCTCGTCGTCACGTCCACCTCTGGGTACCGTCTCGTCGTGAGGTCCTCCTCCGGGTACCATCTCTTCGTATAGTCCACCTCCAGGTACCGTCCAGTCCTCGAACACTCGGCCTCTGTCAGCACTGCCCGTCGTCTGCAACCAACACAACGAGGTGCAGGCATAGCCCGTGCAGGGGTGAGTATAACGATACTCAGTAGGGACCCCGAGACCCTCAAGGTCTCACTAAACCAACAAGGACAACCACAAATATGATATCAACAGATAACCTCTACTTAGGTATATGCCCATACATATACCTAAGTTATCAAGTAACCCATCTCAATCATGAGGAAACACATGGATTGTGAAATCAACGGATAACCACTACCCGGGTATATGCCCATACATATACCTAAGTTAGCAAGTGACCCATCTCAATCATGATGTAAACACAAGGTCAAAAGTCTCAGCTCAAACCAGGATTTTCATTATCGAAATCGTAACTGCTGAAGAGCTCCGTCTCTGGAGTGTATAGTGTTCCTGTCACGACTCCAAGAAACTGCTCACTAACCTAAGATTACTGAAGAACTCCACCCATCGAGTACTGCGGGCCAGCTGCTACAACCAAGCGCTCCCATGTGCCGCTACAACCAAGCGCACCTCTGTCATGGGTCTTCCGCTACAACCAAGCGCTCCCATGTGCCGCTACAACCAAGCGCACCTCTGTCGTGGGTCTTCCGCTACAACCAAGCGCTCCCATGTGCCGCTACAACCAAGCGCACCTCTGTCGTGGGTCTGCCGCTACAACCAAGCGCCTCCATGTGCCGCTACAACCAAGCGCACCTCTGTCGTGGGTCTGCCGCTACAACCAAGCGCTCCCATGTGCCGCTACAACCAAGCGCACCTCTGTCGTGGGTCTGCCGCTACAACCAAGCGCTCCCATGTGCCGCTACAACCAAGCGCACCTCTGTAACACACCGAGTCATTCGATCAGCAATCGTCGGGTCTCAGCCAACTACACGGTCTCCGTACTCCACACGCTCGTCACTGGGAGGGTCCGCTCCACGAGCTACAGGTCGATACTCCAAGTATCTCAAATTCCCACGAAGAAGTATCTCAATGGACCGCCACGTCATAGGGGTCTCAACGCAACAGACGGCGCGTCAATTGGACGCCTGGTCTGTGAGTTATTAGCCTTTTCGTCCCAGGGGCCCGGTTGGTTTCGTGAGCGAACCAAACCTGGCCGTATCTCAACTGTACCCCGAACTCTCATAAGGTAAACTCATAGGGACCGTTTCTCAACGCGATCACCAACGCCGCTGACGGTTCGTCAAACAGACGTTCTGTCAGAAAGATATCAGCTTTTCCGTTCCAGGGGCCCGGTTGGATTTCGGTGCGATCCAACCCGGCCACTATCCATCTGCATCCAAAACTCGGGCGGAGGATTCCAAAAGATCCGTATCGTCAACAGGAACTCAATGCAATAGACGGAGCGTCAATCGGACGCCCGGTCTGAGAGTTATTGGCTTTTTCGTTCCAGGGGCCCGGTTGGATTTCGGTGCGATCCAACCGAACCGCACTCCGTCGGCATCCAAACCTCGAGCGGAGTAAGCCAAAAGATCCATCTCACTTAGAGGAATTCAACGAAATAGACGGCGCGTCAATCGGACACCTGGTCTGTTATTTATTGGCCTTTCTGTCTCACACCCTCCCTGGGAAACTTCCCAGGAGGTCACCCATCCTGATCACTACTCTACGCCAAGCACGCTTAACTATGGAGTTTTAACCACGTAGGCTCCCGAAAAGGAAGGTGCACCTTGAGTATAGTATACCGAAACGACCGTCTCGATCCAAGGATCGCGTTGCCGCTGACGGCGAGTCGTTTGGAGGCCCGTAGCACAAGATACGGGCATTTGACCAAACCGCTCGGTAACGGGGGTTTCGGGCCCGGGCCGTCCCGGCCCGAGACCCCCCGGATGGCCCGAACCGGGTCGACCCGCCCCGGACGGGGTCGACCCGGCCCGGCACAGCCCGGCCCGGCGCGGCCCGGCCCGGTGCGGCCCAGCGCGGCCCGGCGCGGCCCGGCCCGGCGAACCGGCCAGGCGCGCCTGTTCGGCGCAAGGCAGCGCGCTAGGCGCGCTGCCAGCTGGGCCGAAGGCCGAGCTAGCTGGAAACGGGGGGGCCGCCTGCCCTCCCTTTGTGAAATCGGCCCCCCTCATAATGGGGGGCCAAATAACTGCCCGGGGGAATTAAATTCCCCCGGTTTCCACCAACCCGGCTGGCCCGACCTGGCCGGCCGACTTCTTGTCAACAGGACCGGCAAGGGCCGGTCCTCTTCCGTCTTCCGGCACCGGCGGCCCGGCTGGCCGTCGGTCATCACGATCCGCCGCGGCCCGGAACCGGCCGCGGCCTTCGTCATCCGGCACGGTGCGACGGCACCGCGCCCCTCCGCCGCGGCCCCGCTCCGGCCGCGGCGTCTTCGGTTTCCTTCGACGCGGCGCGACGGCGTCGCGCAATAATTTTCGTGTGATTCCCGCGTGGTGCGACGGCACCACTCTATCTCGTTTCATCCGCAAGAAACATTCAAGAACAAAGGAGGGGGGGTTCGGCCGTGTTTGTGCGGTCCGGTCACCCTCTCGTTAGACGATAACACTTAAACGTTCATCCTCAAGTTTGTCATGCTAGAACCAAGAACAGAAAATAATTAAATAAAGCAACAAAAACCCCTAGTTGGATATTTGACGTCGCACGTCGGGCGTCGCGGAGAACGGCGTCACGGAGAACGATGTCGCGGAGATCGGACGTCGATTCCATGGATGTTGGGGTACGTCCGAGGAGGAAACGACGTCTCCTCACTTGTTGCGGAGATGAAGAAGGAAGACGCGTTGTCGTTGGAGAGTTCCCTACGTCGGTGTCTTCTCCCTTGCCGTGGAGGAAAAAGAGGATGAAGAACCGTGATCACCGAGTCGTTCTAAGTTGAGGGATCGATGTTCTTCATCGGAGAAGAACCATTCTTCACGGAGAGGAGGACGTTCTTCAACGAAGAAGGAGCTTCCTTCTTCTATAACACAAAGGCTCTTTCTCAAAAATCCTCCCACCACAATTCAACCTCCAAATAAAACAAGGTTTCCCCTTATTTTATTTTAATCATGCCATGCATTGTAAGTTCAAAATTCCAACACTTAATTGATTAAGAGTTTCAATAACTTAATTTAAGTGCTAGTTGGCATGAGTTATGAGGGAGAGAGGGAGAGAAGGAGTTTCAAAATAAAGAGGGAGGCGAGGAGTTTCAAAATAAAGAGGGAGGTGAGGAGTTTCAAAATAAAGAGGGAGTTAGGGGGTTATGGGAAAAGTGAAGGTGTGGGGTTCGTGTGGGCCCACCTCACCTTTAATCCTTCCATGGGTGGTTAACTCCAAGTGGGTCCCACCCCTAACTCCCTTACATAGGTTAAAACCACTTAAGAGAGGGTCAAGTGTTGTAACATAACACTTAATCTACTTAACAAGAAAATAAAAATTGTAGATAAGTTATAAATTAAACTTCCACAATTTTTATCATCTTCTCTCGGATAAACGCAACTCCGGAAATGGAGTTCTTAAGAAATTACCGGCGCTGCGGTTCCATCGGTGCCCTCGGAATTCGATTCCGGGCACCGGTTCAAAAGATAGAAATTCCCGCTCGCTCGTTCACTGAACGTACCCGGGCCAAACTTCAGAAATTAATTCCAGGCACACCGGGCCTCGGAATCAGGTGCCGTCAGAAACTGCGTTCTTGTAAAATTCCAAAGAAAATTAAGAAAAAAAATTTCCTTGAAATTTCCGGATCTTTACAGGTCTAGTGGGACCTATGAGATACCATGTGATTTCTAGACATATTGATTGGTGAGGCCAGACTGAGTGCAGATTTTACTCTATGAATAGGCCTATATAGACAGACCTTAGGAATATATTGGATCGGGTTGGGTGATCCAACTGACCTAGAGTGAGCTTGTGGACTGAGATGAGATGTGGGACATCTCTTAACTATTACCCTTATGGTGGGGTCTCGTGTAGCCTATAAGACTATGCTACCTTGATGATGATTTCATGGGATGCGATATCCTTAGAGAATCATGTGTTGACCCGAGACTGTATTGAGACCAAGGAATCTAAGTGGAGGGCTTCTATTCAAGTTGGATAGATAGATCTTGGTGAGAGGGTGGATATAGAAATTGTTATAGAAGATTTCAGGTGTAACCTGAGAACTCATTTCAATGATTTGAGTCTGTTTAGGCTGTGATGAGTTAGGTCACACATTGGGGAGTTAGGCCTTGGGTTTCTTGGTGGGTTGTGCATATGGATACCCATGTTTCTATTTTCTCTATTGATGCTTGACACGATATACACCATAATTCATTGTAATGAATGGATGGAATCCTATTATAAGGGAGGTATAAAATGATTGTAAGGAATATTCCCAGATAAAACACCCCCACAGGGGAGGTTTGTGATACTATATAGGATTTCATTATTTGGATCAGATATGGATAAAGCTTCCATGGAGTTAGATCTCAGATATATTTTGAATGCCATGGATTTGGAATTAGGATGACCAGGTGGGGCATCACGTACTAGCCAAGTAGGGGTATTATGGTTGGGGATCAAGGCCTGTGATCTATTGAGGGCCTACTATATGCTGGGGCCTAGATGGTTTGGTATATTGAGGTGTTCTTGGATCCAGGTTTATGATACTGATTCAGATTATGCTTGAATGAGAAAACTTCCAAAGGAGTGGTTTGTGATGACTATTGAAAACTCCCATAGGGGAGGTATGTGAAACTATTGTGGAACAACACACTCGATGATTGGTTGTGTTATTATGGTTGGAATGATCATGTGATGTGATTAGAGACTCTCTAGCATCAAGATGACGTAGTTATGGTCGACTTGGGTCACAAACCCATGAATCAATGGTGGCTTGTTTTATTTATTTATTTTTAGTAGAGTATTTCACATGCACATATCACAACATATGTTGGTTATTATGAGACCGTGTTGTTAGTTCCTTATTGAGTATTGTACTCACACTCTACTCAGACTACCACTGCACTTGGGTACTCAAGTAATGTTCACTTGGTTATAAGCACAAGTTGGGCCAAGACCCAGGGTTTGATTGAGTGATATAGATCAAATGTATACATGGATATTAGGATAAGTTATATCCTATGGATGTAAAAAATATATTGTCTTTTATTTTTATTATATTATGGCTTTTATATGTAACTAGCCCAATAGGCAGTTAGGTGTATGTATGGAATGACAGTTCGGTTCTTTATCGCATTTCAATTATTATAAACTTGTTTATATTTATTGCTTCTACTTTTATCTTATTTTAATGTATTATTTTTTTTTGATATCCATCATTTCATACTCTGATATAGAAGGTATGGTACCCCCATAATATTAACTTAGACCCCATCTGATAGTCAAAAGCCTCTAGTATATGGGGAGGCATTCTTGAGGTACATTGGTGATCATCAGTCCAGGAACTTTTCAGTGGTCTAGGGTGGTGGGATGTTACAATATGGTATCAGAGATTGATTTTATTTTTTTATATTGTTTTGGGAGTTGGTATACCAAATATTTAAGAAGGTGTCAGAGCCTGTGATGGATATTGAGCTATTGTGTAGAGAGCACTTGTTCTAGTATGAATTCTAGGATACAAGGGATGAGATCACTATTTTGGTTTTTGATGTTATATCTACATATGATTTTATATTTAAACAACACACATGTGGTTCCATTTTTTTGATTTATTATGGGCTTCTGGATCCTGGACCACTGGTAAGGGGCCTGTGATATGATTTTTGATTCTTGGAACTTAGAGGTAAGAGGAATCTCATGCATTATATTGGTCATGTAGGATTCACATGATATAAAGGTATTCTAGTGTTAATTTTCACTGATGACTGAAGCTTGACTATTTAAAGTGTCAAAAGATACTCATATGATATTTTTGAATATAATTACTTTGTGACATTATACTCAACTGGGATGACTTTCATATGTATTTCCATTTAATGTTAGTTCATGTGGATCTATGGTGAGATGATCATTGATTATTTTGATGAAAAAACAATCCACATGCATTGGAGGTGCAATGACCATGGCAGTTCAGTGTAGGCATATGATGCCTAAGCGACGACCCCCTGGTAGATTGTTCATGTTTAGGTTCAATTATTTAAAGTTCCAGTAATAACCTATTTAGTGTTTTTCAATAAATATTAGAATGGAATTCTTCTGAAAAAAGATAATGGTTTCATTTTACTTATATATGGGTCATGTAGGATGACATAGCCAGTTATAGTTGAGTTGATTAATGCGATGTCATCTTTAAGGGAGTAGTCACATTGGTGGATTCTCATGAGGATGGGTTCCCTAGTAGTGGGTGTCAGTGTGTGATGTTTTCATATGTGAGATCATGTGATTTGGTTCTTGGGATTTTTATTCCATAGGTAATAATGAGAGTATGTATAATGTCCCATGAGAGATGTCCTTGGAGAGAGACTTGACTGGAAGGGCTAGGTGGGGGACCTAGAGACCCCGATATTTTACCCAGACCTTAGTGGGTTTGTGGTTTAATTTTTTGAAGGGAAACCTATGAGAGGGATTGGATTGGATTTATGTATCCTTTAGAGGTGGTGATCTTGATTTTATTATTGTGAAAGGATTGGTACACATGATATGTTACTGAGTATTTGGTTTATTCATCATGATGCCTTGGGTTTTTGAGGAATCACCTAGGGTTCTTGGGTATTGAAACTGGCATCGACGGGCAAGATCTTTTGGGTGTCGGACCCCATTGAACCTTGAATGCACTTTTAGAAGCATAGACAATGAACAACTGGATTCTCATGGATGAAATAGTTCCAGGTGTTGGATAGACCTGTGGATGAGGTTGACACGACTTGGGTCCAAGATGGGAGCATATGGATTTGGGAAAGACTTCATGAGGAAGTGTTCATGTGATGAATCTGGCATGGGCAAGGTGCCCAATTATGAATTTTTTTCCAATGAATATATTGGAATTGCAAGAATGATATTCCATGGGAGCATGATAAAATTGGATTTGGTGATGCATGACTCATAAAAGTGTTATTCATGTGGTGGTATAGACAATGATTATGAGCAATCCAAAGACTGATGGAAATTTATTGGGTTACTTATGGGAGTAGTTTACCAAGAACCCAATGAGATTGAATTTAAAAGGAGAAAGATGTTTAGTTTGTGGTGAAAATATCGTGAATACAGTCTAGGTGAAGTATAAGGTAAACCACACATTGGGGGTGAACCATTGGCTGTTAGGGTGGGGATCCTTGTTAGGAGATTAAATTAATTGTTTTTATGGAAACTGTTCTTGAAAAGTGGGAATGAGTGATGTTTTAGTGTTTCAGGTTGGCACTCAAGAATGAAAAAGTTTGGAATAACCAGTCATTAAGTACGATGATGGATGGGGTATGAGCTATGGTGATCAGGATCTTATTTCGATAGTGTGATAATAAATATGATCATAAGTAGGGGATTTAGATGTCTATATTGAGTGTGTTACCCTCACATGTGAAGGGTTATGGAAGTGAGACTAGTCATTGGATGTTCATTTTGGAAATATAATAATGATAAATAAATGGAAAAGAGTAATACTAGATTACATGGTGAGTTCCAGGTACTAAATTGTATTTGGAATTGGGTGGAGTCAGTGAGCTGGAATCAATCTCAAGAGGGATTTTGTATAATTTGAGTGGGTGTCAAGCTAAAGTTATATTGGTGCATGTGGTGGGACATGATAATGAATTGACAGATAGAGGATCTAATTTTCACGTTTTTCTAGAGGTCTATTTGGAATATGACGAGAATGATCTAATGATCATGTGATGCCTCTGAAGATGGAGTCATCTTGATCGGGTTTGGGGGATACATAGATAGCTATAATTAAGCATTTTTAGTATGGTTTGATGAAAGGTAGTATGACTATTGTTTTTTTGAGTGTTGTATTGATGTTTAAATAGTGGTTGTGATCATTAGATTAGGTTTTGGTGGCTTAAGAGACACATGTTCAAGTGGTTCTTTGGAAACATGTTGGGAATTCAAATGCTGAACATGGTTGATTGAGTGGGAATTCATGACAGAGTATGGTCAGGATGTTTGATTTGTAAGACTAATGAGACTTCTTTGAGATTATATGTAATAAGGTAGGGAGGTTTTAAGATCCCATGTCCATACGAGTTGAAAATTTCCAGAGGAATTTGAATTTTAAATTACTAGATAGGTCATATTTTGATCAAATATTTAGTATGGGATTCCAACAGTTGGAATCACTCAAAGTGATGTTTTTAGATAATAAATATGGCCTGAAGGGTAGTTGGGGTTCTCATATGAGTCATAGAGGCTCCGGGTTATGTTTCCTGTGTTTTTCGATAACTCTTGTCCGGGTGCTTGGGTTGGTGTGCATGGTTCAAAAGAAACTATGTGGTACACTGAAGCTTAGGGATTTTTCAGTTCATTTTGTATAGTGCATAGTTTTCTAGCATGGTTAGTGGATGATTTGGAGGAAACCATATGGGTCTTACTATAAATTGTGTGAATTGGTTTGTACTTAGGGACCCGGTGCATATTTTAAAATGGTTGTAGACAAATCATGCACATTATTGTAAAGCTTTTTTAATGGCCAGAATACACATTAAAATAGCTCGTACCAACCATGTGAGGTGACACCTTAAAAACTGAGGGTTACATGCTGTGGAAAACCATAAAACTAAACCTTATGAATTATTTAAAGTGATAAAAATACAAATTTTACCTAATAAGTTTTTAAGAGGGAAGCACCATCTTTTTCCACCCTCTCTTACACACGACCAAGGGGACCCCCTTTGGTTTCCACTTCCCCCTTGGCTTGGGTTTATTTTTGAATCCATTTTTTGGGGATTTAAGGTCCATATTCTACACTGGTAATCTCCATTCTTCTTATTATCCATCCCATTATTTTTTTTGATTTCATATTTAGGAGTTTAGTTTTAATTTCACCGGTGCATGGTGGAATCAGCCAAACACAAATGGTCTTTTACTATGACAAGGGAGAGGGTGGCCTGAGATATCTTCTACACAAGGTGGTTTTTCATTTTGATTAAGGTGAATCGAACCACTGATTTTTTGTTTTTTTTTTAAATTGAAAAATTTTAATGATGAAATTGGCAGTGTAGTTTGGGGATTTCACTCATCTAGAGTTTAGGGGTGTTCCAAGTGTGGATACCACCCCATTCCTTTAAGATCCGATGGCCATTTGATGTTCGTTGAGTTATCTGACATTATACAAAGTTGGAAATTAATTAATTAATTAATTTTAATTGTAATAATTGATTAATAATTGATTTTTTCTTGGAGTTATGGGATCAGGATATTGAGGTAGGCTTGGATGTTCAAGTATGAGGTTGGACATACGTGGATGGGCCTTAGCAGTTGATGCTGACCCCTTGTAAATAAAAATGGAAAGCATTGAAATGAATTAGGTGGTGACGTGTACTTTCCCTATGGAATTTATACTTGTTTATATGGCATGTACATTCTCAGGATCACCACTATGGGTGATTCACCTAGGTAATTTAATTAAATGTAATTTTTTTGACTAAATTTAATTATTAAATTAAAATGAATGAGCGCCATGGGTTAGTAATAACTTTCAGATTCTTTCTTGTAGAATCAGCTACTGATAGCCGAGGATAAGAATATTAAGATATCAGGAGGCCTCTATACCTCTTGATAGATGAGGCTGGACTAACCAAGACTTAGAAAACCTAGTGTAGGAGCCCTGATCACCCCTTTAGAAGGGGGTGTTATGACTTGTGATGACAATACCATGAGGGTATGATGGGGCCTATGAGATTATTAGTGGCATACATATATCTTGATGGGTGTGGATGGACCTTGTATGTATTGTAATACATGTTTATAACTAGATGGATATACCTTAGTTAGATATTAGATCAGGTTGGGTGAGCATACCGACCTAGAGCGAGCTTGTAGATTGGGATGGGCCATTGGCCATCACTTGGATATTACCCTTATAGAGGGACCCTATATAGTCAGAAAGGATATGGTACCTTGATGATGATTCCATGGGGAATGGTTTACTTAGAGAATCATGAATTGGACTGATACACTATTGAGACTGATGGATCTAAGTGGATGGACTCTATACGGATTGACAAAAGGGACCTTAATGAGAGGGTGGATATGAAATAGGTAGAGATGACTGAGGGTGTCACGTTAGAACCCAAATAGATTATTTGAGTTTTTTAGGCTATAAAGAGCTTGGGAGTGATATGGGGAGTTAGATCTTAGGTTGTATGGTGGGTTGTTCATATGGCCATCTGTGTTTATGTTTTATCTATTGATGCTTGGAATGATATATACCAAAAGGAATTGTGATGAATGTATGGAAACCTCATGTTGGGGAGAGATAAATTCTTATAGGAAATATGCCTAGATGAAATACCATTATAGGTGAGGAATGTAATAATTTTTGGGATTGTTGGATGGACATATGTTTCTCCAACATATCTCAATTTATGTGTTTTAATGATTCATATAATCCCTACAATTATTCTAACATGTTTTTCATAAGTGTCTTAGAACATATCAAAATAACTTATCTTACAATTGATTCTATAAATATTTATCTTATGATGTTTAAATTAGTTGGTTTATAATAGAGTTACATTATCTTACAGGAAGAAAATATTATCTTCTGTGTTCTCAGAATCTGAAGGCTTCGCAGTGAAAGTTTATCTCACAGTTTAAAAGATTATCTTATGTGAATCACAGATAATTTTATAATGACATGTTTTTATCTTATTTTGATGGAATATCTTATATAGTATTGAGAACAATTTACCTTATGAATAAAGAATATATTGCAGTATCTTAGATTAATTTATAAAGTATTATCTTATGAAGTATCAGAAGAAGTTTTCTTTTAGTCATGTATTACATGTCATCACCTTTTATCTTACATAGAAATTTCTTCTATGAAACATGAAACTTAGTTTCTATTATGCACTAACTTCTAGACATATATTTTATCTTACCAATTCTCTTAAGAAATTCATCTCACAAAGATAGTACTACCTGACACATAAATATCGTTATGATTACCTAACATATTTATTATGAAAATTTGTTTTCTATCTTTAAATATATTAGATAAAGTTTTCCTATTTAAGGAAAAGCGAACATCATGCTTCCGTAAATATAAATATCCAAATAAGAAGGTCTTTGAAATTAATATTAAAGATGTATATTGAATATTTGGAAATAACAGCTATATATCATTAAAAACTTATCTTATCATCTCTCTCTCCCTCTCAACGGATTATCAAGTCAACCATTGTGATTACCTTGAATGATATTATTTAAAATCAAAAAAAGAGATATAAATAGATAAGTTAGCTACTACATAAAAAGAGAGAACAAAACAAGGAAACCACATACATGTGTTCTTGCTCAGAATATCAAAAAAACCATCTAATCTATATATAGACAACTTCAGACAATTTATTGAAGAAAAGTGATTACAACTTTATCTCTAGAATCTAAAGATTACCAATAGATAAATCTTGAAGACTATCATATTCTAAAGATGAATCATCATCTACTTTTAGTTTTCTCTTGAAACTATGTTCTTCAAACGTCTCTCTTAAAGTTTTCTTTCAATCTATCTTATTCACACTCAGTGTAAGTGTGTGATTAAGAATGTGGATGGGTCTTGTAAAGGGATATATTGGTTTAAATCTCTTAGACCTATGTATTAAGTGATAGTTTCTTATACTTAGCTGAGAGCCCATGTTAAAAGGGATGTATAAGTAAAAATAACCAAACTCATAGTGTTGAGTGTTGGTGGATTGTAATTGAGGATTTATGTTCCCCAAACCACTATAAATATTTTTTGATCAATTTCCATTCCATATAATTTCATATTTACACTGTATATATTCTTAAGGAAATATTTTAACTTATATACCTCGACGAGAGTGGTATAATATTAAAGAAAATTTTAAGAACTCAATTCACCCCCTCTTGAGTTATATGGCTAGTCTTCATCTAGGATAAAAATTGGTATGAGAGATCATGAATCTTGAGTTCACATCTATCAAAGGATGAATTCAAATATATTTTTAAATGGGGGTTATGGATAATAACCAATAAGGCATGTCAATGTTTATATATCCGTACTTCAATGGTGAAAACTATGGTTTATGGAAATCTCATATGATCATTTACTTAGAAAATTATAGCATGGAAGTGTATCTCAAAGCATTTAATCCCTATGAAATTCCTAATAGAGAACCTGAACCATGGGATGCAACAACTGAAGAAAATTATTATTTGAAATCCAATGATATGAATGCTATCATCTATGGGTTATAACTAGATGAGTTTAACAGGTTCTATCAATGTCAAAAAGCACATGAAATGTGGACCACTATAACAGTTTCATATGAAGGTATTGAAAATTTAAAAGCTCTTAGATATGACACAACTAATATTAAGTTCAACACATTTAAAATGGACAAAGGAGAGATCATTAATCAAATAAATGGAATACTCACTAAGATTTGGAACAACATTTCTACTATATGAACACATATCATTGAGCCTAAACAAGCATTGAAAGTTCTCAGAGTATTACCAACCCAGTGGAGTGGAATCTCAGATGCTATCAGACAATATATAGAAGTCAAAAATTTCAAGATAAAGGATCTCATCTGAACTCTCATGATGTATGAATCTAAAATGGAAGCTGGTGTTGGTGAACATAAGATGATCAAGAAAGAAAATTTATCCTCGAAAATCTCTACTTCTAAAGATGTTAGGAAAAGAAAAAGTGAAAAAATCCCTAAAACATATAAAGAAGAATATTCCTCAATATATTCTAGATTAAATGAATAATTTTATTAGAGTGAAAGAAAATTAATAAGATTATATAACAAGATAAGAGGTTTTAGAATACCTTTCAATAAGTATAAGAAAAACTAGGAAAATATGAAAGAGTTAAGGTGTTATAAATAAAAAAGGTTAGGAAAAATCAAGCCCCATTGTCTACAGATTAAGGATGATAAAAAGATAGAAAATAAATAATTTAATAAATATGGTTATAAAAAGAAATATAAGAAATCTATGAAGCCCCCTGGAGTGATTTTAAAGATTCCAATGAATGCACATCATCAAAATCAAAATACGAAGCTGTTATTCAGAAGGCCAACATATTTTTTATGGAACAGTCAAATGAGGTAAATTCTTATTACTCTTCTAGGAATGAGGATGAATCAGAAAATGAAACATTATCATATGAATAATTAAATGATTACTATATAATTTTAGAATCCAAATATGAAATATTAAAAGAATAAAAATAAATCCCTTTAAAATTTATATAATAAAATTGTTAGTGGAGAGGAAAACCTGAACAACCAGATTTTAGACATAAAAAATGAGTTGGGAAAATCTATTGTCTCAAATATAGAACAAGCCAAAATAATTGAGAACCTAATGAAGGAGGTTTAAAACTTCAAAGATGCTGCAAGTGTCTTTACTAAAGGGGAAGAGTATTTAATCAAAATAATTGGTCATAATCAACTTAGAAAAAAATGTAATTTTAATCCAAGGTGAATGGACCAGATTTTATATAATATTTTTATTTCTCTAAAAATAAACCCCTTCCAAAAGTTAATTATTTTTATTGTGGAGAAGTAAGATATTATGACAGCATTTGTGTTCTAAAAAACCACATGTTTGTGGAACAAAAAGGTTCTTATTTCAAAAGATTTTATAAAGAAAGATAAAAAAATTTATGGAAAGAAAAAAAGTATGGATTTCTAGATCTCTTATAACTAACATTTCCAAACCCAAAAGAATTTGGGAACCAATAAATTATGTTGTTTGTTTTATCATTATAGGGAACCATTCGTGTGAAGAACAATGCAAAATGGTTTATGGACTATGATTTTTCAAGGCATATGAGTGTATATTTCTCTAACTTTCAATCTCTATCCAATATAGATGGAGGATATGTCAATTCTGGGAAAAATGGAAAAGGAAATATATTTGGACTTGGATATGTTGGAAATCCCCTGTTAATTCTCATTGGAAAAGTACTTTACGTTGAAGGCTTTAAGTACAACATGATAAGTATTTCTCAACTTTGTGATGATGGACATTATATTTATTTTTCTAAAAATTCTTATTTAGTGTTTATAGATAATTTTCTCATGTTTAAATCATATATAATGGAAATTTTTATCGACTAGATCTCAATTATTTGTGTAGATAGAGTGTGAATTGTTTAAATTCTAAAATTAATGAATCATGGATTTGGGATAGAATACATGGACATTATAATTATCATTACTTAAAAAATATGTATAAAAAAATTTAATTCATGACTTTCCTAACCTCAAATTGGAAAGAAAGAATCAATTTGATGCATGCCAAATAGAAAACCAACACAAGTAATCTTTTAAAACAATTAAAGAGGCTTCTAAATATAGAATCTTGAGATTATTCACACGGATCTGTTTAGACCTACTAGAACTATAATTATTTCTATAAAATCATTTTTTATGTGTTAGTTTATTAATTTTTGAGATTTTAATGGGTTTACCTTTTAAGACTCAAATGTGAAGCATGTTCTATTTTTATTGATTTCTGTGAACTTGGGATAAATGAAAAAGGAGTCAAAATCATGTCTTTGAGAAGTGATCAAAGAGTTAAATTTGAGAATAATGAATTTAATTCTTACTTATCTAAGTATGGAATTAAATATACATTATCTGTCTCTAAGTCACCTAAAAAATGATTTTTTTGAAAGGAGGAATATGACTTTGTAAGAAATTTCAAGTACTATGTTTTTTGAATGTAACATGCCCAATCATTTTTGGGATGAGGCTGTTAACACAACATGTTATGTCATTAAAATAAATCTAATAAGACCTATTTTAAAGAAAAAACCTTATGAGTAATGTAATAATAGAAAACCAAGGTATAACAATTCAATGTATTTGGATTCAATGTTTATATCTTAAACACAAAGTATAATCTTGGAAAGTCTTATCCAAAGGAAGATGAAGGTATCTTCTTAGATTACACAACTAATTCAAAATCCTATATGATTTTTAATAAAAGGTAAATGATTATTGAATAATAAATTCATTTTATTTTTAATGAAAGTTATTCTTTTGATCCTAAAATGATTTAAATTAATGATCAATGTTATTCAGTCATGAATATGAGACCTGAACCCCTCTTTAATGACAACAAGGATGTTGATTTGGGGCTTGATTACTCTAAACAAAATCCACTAAGGGAAGACGCTAGGGAATTGAAAACTGTGTTTCCTATAATACCTAGAAATATTAAATATCATCCACTAGAAATAGTTATAAGAATCATAGATGAAGGTGTAAGACCTAGGAGAAACATAAGAAATCTAGCAGAATTATTTTCTTTTATGTCCCAACAAGAACCAAAATCCGTAGAAGAATCCTTGTTTGATGAAGGTTGGTTCTTAGCTATGTAATAAGAGTTAAATAAATTAAAAATAAATAATGTATGGGAATTATTTTAAAGACCCTCAAAATATCCAATAATTAGAAAAAAATGGGTTTTTACAAACAAACAAGATGATTATTGTGTAATAACTAGAAATATAGCTAATTAGTAGTCAAAGGGTATAATCAAGAAGAAGGAATAGATTATGAAGAATCATTTTATCTTGTATCTAAGATTGAATCTATTAGAATCCTTCTAGTATATACATCGTATACGAATTTTAAATTATATCACATGGATATTAAATATACTTTTATAAGTGGATTTTTAATATAGAAAGTTTATGTAGAACAATCTCTTGGTTTTGAATATCCTCATTTTTAAAATTTTATGTTTAAAATTACTAAATCTCCAAGTGCATGTTATGAAAGGAAGAGTTATTTTATTTTATCACATAGTTTTACAGTAGGAATGAAATATCCTACATTATTTAAGAAACTACATCCTTAGATATTTAGTTAGTACAAATATACATAGATGATGTTTTTTGGATCGAAAAATCAAAAATTAGGCAATGTGTTTTAAAAAATTATGCAAAAATTATTTGAAATGAGTATGATGGGTGGAATAAAATATTTTCTGGTATTTCAAGCTTGTCAATAAAATTTGTAAATTTTTTAAATTAAAGAAAACAAATACTTTATCTAATTAAGAAGTTTGGGCTTGGAAATAGTAAGACCTACTCAACTCCTATGAGCTCTGATATTAAACATGATTCAGATGAAAATGTAAAACAAGTTAACAACAAGTTGTATTGAGGAATCATTTGAATTTTGTTATATATCACTACAAGTATTCGGTACATTATTTTCTCAGTAATTCTTTGTGTAAGATTTGATTCCAGTCCAAAAGAATATAATTTTAATACTGCCAAAAAGGATTTTCATGTATTTAAAAGGAACAATGTATTATTCTCTTGTTTTTCCAAAGACCTCTCATTTTAATTTAAACTCATATTTGGATGATTATTTTTATGGTTTTTTATCAGATAGAAAAATCACCTTAGGAACCTTCCATTTCCTCGATAAATCCCTAGTTTTTTTATTGAGTAAAAAACAACACTATGTCACATTATCAACTGTTGAAGCTAAATATATTGTAGAAGGAAGCTATTGTGGACCTGTTTTTTGGATTAAACTCAATCTAATAGATTTGGGATTTCATTTTAATTGTGTTCCAATCAAATGTGATAACACAAGTTCTGTTAAAATTTCAAATAACCTAATAAACCATTCAATAATGAAGAAAATTTATTTAAGACATCATTCCCTAAGAGATCATAAACAAAAGAAAGATATCTCTTTTGAATTTTTTTCACTAAAAATCAATTAGTAGAAATTTTTACTAAACCATCATCTATTGATAGATTTTATTTTATTAGATCCAAATTAGGTTTATTTCATTTTACTTAAATTTTAAATTTCTTTTAAAAAATAAAATATTTATCTAATTACCTAAATATTTTTCTTCACCATATTTTATTCAATATATATCAATACTGAATTAAATGACCATTCATATCAGTATTCCATGTCACATATATTTTTTAATGATCACTCTGCACATCGTCATGTTACCCCTTGATTACCACAAAATTAATAACATAGAGAGAATGTATGAAATATACATGTGATTTTTTCTATACCCTTGTGCATTCTTCCTTATCCACTCTAAACCCATGATACCCTAACCTTTCAATCCTTTAGAATACACTGATAATGGATAAGACCAAGTGAACCAATATAACTTCCCTGAGGAGGGAAAAGAATCAAAGAACAATGAGGAAATTCCTGAGTGGATGAGAAATAGACTTTTCTTGGATAAACCAAACATATATGTTACTCAAGAAGATTATAAATAAAAAAGGATGGATGTACATGTATGATGAAAGATGAACACAGTTTGTTTTTTGAGATAGAGGACCATGAGTTTTATGAAACAAGATTTTTTTATTTCGGTAATACGAAAGATATTATCACTGTAACTACTGACTGAAAACACGTTTCAATAACTTCATTGAGAATAGATGATGATCTAAAATGTCTTCATAATGGTCATACATAATTTATTATTGGATTTATTTTCATAGATGAAGTCAGTCTACCTGAGATCATGAAGTCTATGTTTGATTATTCAGTTATTGACAAAAACCATGAAGGAACTACAACCTGAAAGAAAAGTTCTTGTGAAGTTCATCCAATATGATATCGTTCAACGTAATGGTGAGTTTTAGAAATTTTTTTTCAATATATTACATTTATATACCTGTTAATGATTGAAAATCCTATAAATATAGCATGATATATCATGGTATATATACATCATGTTTAGATTAGGTCAGTTAGTTTCTATCCTTATGGAAGGATATTAACTTTGGTTTTTTATAATGACAAATTTTGTCTCAATGGAGAAACAAAAAATCATTTTCATGGTTTGAAAACATTAAGTACAACTATTTTAAGGAAAAGTGGTTTGAATTTGGAGTTTCTCTAAAAAAATTGTTTTTAGTAAATCATAAATAAGGTATCGAAGTAGATCCTACCTTGATTTGTGGAGAGACATCCCAAATGTGATTATCCAATGATGTTAGAATCTTTCGGAATGACCAGTTATTCAAACAGATGTATTAGATGAGGAGAATATTTCTAATAGATAACGAAGAGTTAGAATTTTTGTTCAACCTAAAGCATATGTTACTTCTATGATCACTCGTCCTTCGATCCAACTATCCAGAGAACAATTAACCTCTTCAATTACTCGGTTAACAACAGTTGATCATGGAAAAATAATTTCAATTTCCCTAAGTACTGCACTTGTCATCCTAGAATCTCTATCTGAAAAATTATATTAGTTACTTACCCTAATAATAAATTGATTACATTTATAAAAATTTAGAGATAATGAATTATAAGTTCATATTGAAGAAAATACACTATTCAATGATGCTTGAAGCATATAAGTTAAAACAAATAGACCCAATCCAAGTTACACAAGGAAAAAATGTTTAGAATATCATTATTTTGATAAAGTTATTGATGATGTAGCTCTAAAGAGATACTCATGATTGTTTTATGAAATAGATTTAATAAAATCTTAAGTGACTGATTCCTGTAATAAAACAAGGACTCTTTGGGATCAAATTTTGATGAAATATGACATTCAATAAGTAAAGTTTTTGGTTCAATATATTATTGAAAAATTGTCCAAGGAATCCTCTATAGGAACCATAAAAAGTTTTGATGAATAGTGGTAGAAGATAGAATTATCTCAAGTTGTTTATTTGATGACTAATGCTCTTTATTATATACAGTGTGAGATTATCTCAATGGATATTTTTTAAGACTTTCATAAAATCTTGTAATATGAAGTTAGAAAGTTACCAATTATTCCTAAAGAAGCTATTGAGTCATTTGAAAAATCAATGAAAGAAAAAATTTCTTTGTTAAATCAAAATATGCAATAAATTTAAGGAAATTTATTCTAAGTGAAGAAGGACATAAACTTTATCATCATCGGTTTAAAAAATATGGATATATCATTATCAAAAAACTTTTAGGTTATAAAAAATAAAGTTAAAGATATATATGAAGTAGTGGCCAATATTTTGAAGTGAAATTACTCCAAAGATTAAGAATAGGTAGAAGATGATGCATCTTTAGAACATTCAAAAAGACAAATGTCTTCAAAAGGAAAAGAAGTTTCTTCTATCATTGGTATGATAGAAAACTAGTTCAACGTATTGAAATGTTTTATATCTAGTTGAACCAGGAAGGGAGACATGAAAATTTTTGTTGTGAATTTCTATCGGTGACTATGGAATGGTTTCACAACTCTGTAGGACTACTTCAAAAAATGACTTGGAAAAAAGGATTTATTCTTGTGTGGATGCACAATTTTAGATTCCTGGAAGGAGTTTTCTCGGACCAAAAATTGTTGATCATCACCTATTTACCAGTCATTGTTCGAAGGAAATATTTGATCCCATTGAACTCTATCAAAGGGAAAACCTCAGGCTTTCAGAATAATTATCTTTACCTTTACCTGAACCAATATCTAAAATATAATTTACCTGTTTAGATAAGTTTTATTTTTCAAGGGCACAACAAGATATTCTCAACTTTCAATCCTATTCGATAAGGATCACTTTAATATGATTGTGTAGGAATTAGATCATACTTATTGATGTTGGGTAATGTTATTGGGGAAAATTATAATGTTATTTTACCATTATCCTTATCACACGCTGGAAAACCCGTATCTATCAAGAAAACTAATATGAAAAATATTTTCCCATTGTAAGACTAATACATTCTTCTCAGATTTTAATAAAAAACAGTTATATTTTTAACAAACATTTGAATCATTACATGATATTATTTCATGTAACTTTCTTTAACAAACATTTCAATGATTTCCAGATTCTGTTGATCCTTATTTACAATTTATCTTTTCTTAATTTCCTTTATTATCACAACTTTATGTTGAAATTTATTCAATTTTTAGCAAAATTCACCTTTGTGCCACATTGATTGTATTTAATTACTCTACTTCATTTTCATATCCCAGAAAGGGGGAGAAAGAGTACAGAAAATTTAAATTAAGTCAATACTGAAGCTCCTTTTGTAAAATTTTTTCATTTTCAATTTCATGGGTTTTATGACCATAAAAATGGGGGAGATTTTTTGATGGACTTATTTTGTTCCAACATATATAAGTTTATGTATTTTGATAATTCAAAAAATCCATAATATTATTCAAATAAGTTTACCTTAAGTGTCTCATAACCGGTCAAAAGAACTAATCTTATGATTGATTCTCTAAATATTTACCTCACGATGTGTGAAGTATTTGATTTATGATAAAGTTAATTTATCTTAAATAAAGTAGAGGTTATATTCTACATTCTTAGTAGGCTTTATGATGATTGTTTACCTTATAGTGTAAAATATAATCTTATAATAATCATAGATAATTTTACAATGACATGTTTTTATCTTACATTGAAGGATTATCTTACATAGTATTGATAAAAGTTTACCTTATGAAGAAAGAACAAAGTAAAGTATCTCAAAGTCATTCCTAAATGATTATCTTACAAAGTTTCATAAGAAGTTTTCTTTTATTCATGTATTACATGTCAGCATATTTTATCTTACGTAGAAAATTATTCTACACAACATGAAATTTAGTTTCTCTTATTCAGTGAATACTAGAGATATATTTTATCTTACCAAGTCTCTTCATAAATTCATCTTAGGAAGATAGTAATACCTTACACATAAATATTGTTATGATTTCCTATCATAATTATTATGATAAGTCTTTTTATATGTTTAATTATAAAAATGAAAGTTTTTCTATTTAAGAAAAATTCTAGGTCATGATTCCATAAATACAAACATCCAAAGAAGAAGAAGGTCTCTTCCATTGGTGCTGCAGATATATATTCTATATTTGGAAAGAACGGATGTATATCATTAGAATCATATCTCATCAACTATATATATATATATATATATCTTTCTCAAAAAATTAGCAAATCAATCATTGTGATTATATTTTATTATCTTGATTAAAATAAAAACAAGATATATAAATACAAAAGTTAGTTGCTACATAAAAAGAGAGAACAAAACAAGGAAAAAACAGAATGTGTGCTTTCTCTGAAGATCAAAAACACCATATACTATGTATATAAACAATTTTGGACTATTTATTGAAGAATAATGATTACAAGTTTATATCTATAAAATGAATATAGCCCATTTCTAAATCTTAAATACTATAATCTTATCAGGATGAATCTTCATCTACTGTCAGTCGATGCTTGTAACTGGTAGCTTCAAATATCTCTCTCAAATTTTTGTCTCACTCTCTATTTTTTTACTCAATGTAATAGTGAATTTAAGACTTTGTATAGGTCTTGTAAATAGAGAGCCTATTTGAGAGATCTTGAACCTTTTTATTAAGTGATAGTTGATTGTTCTCAGTCGGCAACACCCAGTAAAAAGACTATTTTAGTAAAAATAACCAAACTCATAGAGTTGAGTGATGGTGGAGTAGACTAAAGGATTTATGTTCCCCAAACCTCTATAAATCTTTTTGTTAAATTTCCTTTCCATATTCTTTCATATTTTTTCTTCATATATTGTTAAGAAAATATCTGAACTCACATACCTTGAAGAGGTGGCCTAATATCAAAGAAAATTTTAGTAACTAAATTCACCCCCTCTTGAGTTATACAACAAGTCATAATACTGGAAAATAGTGATTCCATTATTTGGAGACATATATGGATTGATCTTACATGGTGTTGGTGTAAATACCTGAGAACCACACTTCTGAATCTGGTGCTAAAACATTCTGTATGTAACATCCTAGAAATTTTAAGCACATTTTTCTTTTTTATAAATATTAATTTATTATTTTGTCATATAATTGAAAAAAACTAAAGTATAATTTAACATAAAATTAAATTCTTTTCTATAATCAATTTCAATTTTGAGTTAAAATATTCAAGTTATAAAAATATCACTTTTATTTTTCCAAGAATTAATATTTTATTTTCTTAATGAAAATATAATATTTTTTTGTAAATATTAGAATTAAACAAGCTATAGTATATTTTAATTATTATTTATAAGAGTAATTAATAATATTTTGTATATTATTTCCTAAATTATAATATGTTAGTAATAAAAGTGTATTTTTAAAATGAAAATGATTATTTATTATTTACAAGTACTTTCATTTTGATATGGAGATTTATAGCTTTAAAAATATTATATTTTTAATTTTATTGGTTTTGAATATATGATCATAATTAGATAAATAATATATATATATATATATATATATAAGTTTACTAAAACCATATTAATATGAAATTTGTAAATTAAGATATTTTTATAGTTTTTTATATACAAAATATTTATGTCCCTTTAGTGATAATATTTAATATTAATAAGATTGGTAGTAATATTTTTGTGTTGATGTTTTAATAAATTATATATATAAGATAAGCTTAATTATAATGAGAATGTTATTATTAAAAGGATTAAGTAAAAATATGAATATGAATAAAATAATACACTATTATGTAAAAAAAATTTAATACACATTTGGGAAAAAAATAGCCAACCCACAGCTAATGAAGGAACCCATACACCACACATGTGGGATTAGGTGGTCAACCACATGGGTGAGGTCAACCTGAAATAACCACGGGAAATGGGTGTGAGTCACAAGAGATGTATATCACCCTCTAGGTGCACCCAAACATGCACATGGTCGCACATAGAGCACGCTGGTATGCCAGTGGGCCTATGTTTGGAGGCGCGACTTGTGAGTCGTGTGTGAGTGGTGTGTCTGAATACCAATGCCCTAGTTCCTTGGAACAAACTGAAATCGAGGGTAATTATCATATATATAAGTTCTAAAATGGAAAAATATTTTACGTGGGATTCAGGTTTTGGGTTATTGTTCACCCGTTAAAAACATACGTTTATAACATCAGCTATTTGGTCTAGTCTTCATCGGCCATCCAATCTCCTAGTAGATCATCTAAAACTTTACACTGATATTTTTGAACACTAAATTTCATATATTCTTATTCCTTTTGATTCTGGTTTCCACATCTACTCCTGCACTATCCAACATGATGTTGTACTTCCATTTTCATCTTCCTTCGACAATAAAAAACAAAAAGTGATGTTTCACTTCACATGAGAAGATATCTCAAACTATACATTCATCAACTTTTATTTTTCACCATTTTACTAGGATTATATTTTTTTTACATAAATCTTATTGGAATAACCCTAGAATAACGAAATTGTTATATGTTTACAATATCAAAAACGTTGGCGACATTGTTTTGTTCAGTGAAGCTTCTTGAAGAAGCTCAAAGAAATGATTAAAATTACTATATATATATATATGTTACCATATTAATAGTTTTTAAATCGGAATGACAAGCACATAGAAGTGGGTACCGATTTAATTCCCTTCATCATCTTCCTCATTTTCTTACACTTGAAGTAGTGACGAGGTTGATATATATATATATATATATTACATTTTCTATAGTTGTATGAATTCACTAGATACAAAGATTCATGACTGATTTGGTTTATACAACCTATCCTTATCAAACTGAATTTGTTATATATATATATATATATCTGAATCTCATATAGATACAAAAACCACCATTTTCAAAACTAGACAAAAACCTCATAACTATGAATCTTAGAAGATATATATGTATATATATACAGATCAATATAAAAAATGATGTAATAGAATATTATTTTAAAATTATATATATCTCTAAATAGTGAGAATATGGATATATAATGAGCCTTCCTTCTGACTATTCACTGTGTGAATACCATTTAGAAATTAGTGTGGGAGAATAGAATAGAAGATAGATAGAGAGAGATAGTTCTCTTTCAACAAGAAGAGGACTTTTCTGAAAATTAAAGTAGGGGAAATTATCATTTTATATTAGGATATTAGTCTTGTAAAATTTTTTTTGTAAGGGTGATTCATTATTTTTAAGGTTCTATTTATTCTTCAAAACCCTTTTTATTTAAGTGAATTTATCTATAAAGATTCTATTATAGACCCTTTTTCGAGTGAAATTATGTTTTCAAAATAATTTTTGAAAAATTGACTTATTAAAGTATCTATATTTTCTAAACCCCCTTTTTATATGGAAATATGTATTTCTCAAAAATCATATTATTTCTAATGCTGTATTTGTAAAAAAAATTATTTATTCTAATTTCAAATACTTTTGATAAGAAAAAACCTATTTTTATTTACATGTTTTAAGTGGGTTTCAAAGCTATAATTTTATTTATGATGTCATGACACGTCCCCTGGGGCCTGTGCCGTGACTACCCCAAGCCCACCTCCTGAATTCCAGGGCATGGAGACTAGCACAGAAGGCGTCAACCTACAAGTGGGAGAAATTATACTAGATACCTATACACACACACATGCCCAACCAAGTCCCAAATTAAAAAAGGGAAACAACATACCACTGAATAAACAGAGTGCAAGTACAACTGAAAGAAAGTGGGCCAGAATACAAACCCATGAAAAAGAACTAAAAACTATAAAGTAAGAAAACTACTCTGATGGACATCTGCAGTAAACCCCACCAGATCATGAGAGTAGTGAAGCTACTGGAAGCCTAAGTAGTATGTCCTATTCACCTGGTCCTACTAGGGCCCGCCTAGTCCTAGGCCACCAAGTCCACCATCGTAGCGTCCATCCGTCCCGTCTCCCTGAGCACCCCTATCGAAACGTCGGTCGTTCACACTAGACACAACACGTGTGGGCGAAGCCCGTGTAGGGGTAAGTAAAACAATACTCATTAGATAACCCAAAACAAAAAGAAATAAAATATATCAATTCTTCCAAGTAAAGTAGGAAACACAAGGCTGATCACACCAGGTATATTCTAGTGTAGTAACTGTAGCATCATCATTCACAAACCTTGAACCATTGTGGTACTTATCATTAATGAGTACCATGGCTATGCTGGGTCATATAGAGCCTCTCCCCACTATGGGCCTCTCGGGCCACACATAGCCACTTCCCACCTTGGCCGAACTGAGATACTCCTCCTGTCGAGTACTGTGGGTCAATCGGGTCACACAGAGATGCTCCCAACCATGGTCCTGCAGGGTCACATAGAGTTGTTTCCCACTGGGCCATCCTCGAGAAGTATTCAGGTCGCAGCCAACCACAAGGTTCTGTACAAAGAGCGCTTGGTAGAACCGCTCCTAAATCCATTCTTCACTTCTTGGCATCTATGAAAGTCAACAAAAAGCATTCCGAAAGATCCGCCTCCTCAAGAGGGTCCCAAAACCGCAAACGGACTGTCAATAAGATGCACAGTTTTTAAGATACATGCGTTTTAGTAACTAAGGTACCGGTTGCAATGGGGTCCGGTCCGACCCGGTCGGACTGACAGGACCAACCCGGCTTGGGGGTTACACATAACCCGGTTCATTCTGAGGGACCCAAACTGACTTGCTGTGGGTCGGGGTTGGTCTGGTCTAGCCTGGCCAGTAGGCCAGGCCCAAAATATCTTGCTAGAACCATCTCAGTTGGCCGGGGGTCCAGCCTTACGAGTCACACGATGACCTGACCTAGTCCGGCCCGGCCCAATGAGGGCACGAGTTCAGTCCGTGGGTGTGGGTCCAACCAGCTAGGTGAGGGTCCGGCCCGCAGGCACGGTCTTACCCGCTGGGCTCTGGTCTGGCTCACGAGGCAGCGAGACCGGCCCAGCCCGATGATCCGTGGGTCAGGCCCATAGTGCGGGTCCATCCCATTGGGGGTTCGCGCCCTGTATAGTCTGCAAGAGGCGAACAGGTCCGCCTTGCTGGACGCGTCTGGGAGCTGCGTTCATTACCCACCATCGCCTCACGGGTCATCATGGGGAGCCTCCTCCTCCACGTTCAAGTGACCACATCCCACTGCGTGAGATGTGGCTCAATGCCACGTCCGCTGCCCTCCGATACGGTCAAGTGACTGCGTCCGCCGCCTCCAGCCGCTATCTCGGCTGGAGGCTTCTCCTGTTGTGCCGCGACCTAGTCTCGTCGTGACCTTTCATCCAGTGCACCATCATGTCACACCACCTCCCATCCACAGCCGCCACCGTGGTCCACCTCTAGTAGTCACCGATGCCACCATCGGTGCAGGCGCATTGGAGGATTCTCATGTGGACCCCTAGGTCCGCATCGGTGGTCCGTTCTTCGTACCGCTTGTGCCTGCGTTTTTCGGGGATCTTTTTCTCCACCACGACAGTCTCAAAACTACCTTACCATTGATTCAAATGTTTTTCCATGAATAGCACCCACAAAGGAGGGGCTCGGGCCTTTTTCATGTGGGCCCAAGACCTCTGGGTTAGATGCTTACAAAACAAGGGAGGTCTAGGGATTTTAATTTAAACAACAAAGATAATTAAATCCCAGATAAAGAAACCCCAAAGAAGTCACCCTACCACAAGAACACACAGTCCGCTGATTAACCTGTTCGTGGGCTAATCCACATTTGTCATTTAGAAATGGACAAGGAAGAACATCGAATAAAAAACCACTACCACTTTGAAGTTCATTGCCGCACATTCGTTCTCTAGGGGTTAAGACTTTGATGTTGCTTCTCAGCTCTGATCTTTGAAAGGCACGACGAAGAAGATGAAGTTCTGCCAACATTATTAATTATTTGCTGGGGTGTAAGTCCATAAGTGGTTCACCAGAGAATCCTCCAATTTCTTTAATCCATATTTTCCCTGAGTGTCGAATTATAAATAGGAGCACATCACAACGTTCCCATTACGATACGACGTCGCGTCGTCACACTGTTTTATTTAAGAAAAATTGTTTCTCTTATACATCATTAAAGCGTCATTACATTGTGAGTCTAATAAGACATTAATGAGCCTCAGTAATGCACATCATCGTCACCCTGTTGCTGCCGCGTAGCATCACCATCCACCACTCCAAAGTGATAAAGAAAATAAAATAATCCATTTAAATTATTTTTTTATTTTTCTCGAAAAGTCCAAAAAATAACTTTTCCGCTCAGCCCTTACCAGCCAAAGTTAAGTAATTTCTAAGTGAATCATGGAATTCTAAATTCACTGGTGCCCTCATATTTTTGATCCAATTGATGGTTTAAAAGATAGAAAATCCCTCTCGTACGTTTACTAAACGTACCTTAAAAAAAGTCCAAAATTCTGTTCCGGGATCTCTGGACCTTGGAATTACGTGCCGTTGAATTCTATGGTCTTGAAATAATTCCATATAAATAAAAAATTTTCACAAAAATTCAAAGATGTTACATTATCTCCATATTAGGTATTTACGTCCCCAAAATCCAAAACAATAACTAAACAAAAATATGGGAGCACTGAGCACAAATATGAGCCTCTTGCTCCCATGTTATCTTCTAAAGATTCTTGTACTTACATCAGACCCCCACTAGAGGAATAAACTGCCCACATAAGACCCGCTCTTGTCAATCATCTATCTCCACTGGGAACTCCGCAAACGTCGCCCCATCGTCAATGTCTAGCTTTCCTCAGTCGATGACGTGTGATGGATCATGCACATACCTCCTCAGCTGTGACACATGGAAAAAATCATGCACCTGGTGTATTTGTGGGGGATGAGCTAGGTGGTATAAGACCTCTCCAAGTCTACTCAGGATCTAAAAGGGAACAATGAACCTCAGAAATAGCTTACCGCCCCATCCAAATCTCCTAAATCCTTGTCAGGGTGAGACTCAAAAGAACATATGATATTCGTCCTCGAACTCCATGGGTCTCCCTCTCCTGTTGGAATAAGACTTCTTCCTGCTCTATGTAGTCCTATTCCACTCTTAGATGATCTACACCTTCTCGGGGGTAGCCCATACCAACTCTAAACCCATGAGTGCCGACTCTCCTAGGTCTATCCAGCATATGGGTGATCTGAAAGGCCGCCCACACAAGGCCTCAAACGGTTCCATGCCAATGGTAGAGTGATAGCTGTTGTTGTATGAAAACTCCACCAGTGGCAAGTGGTCCTCCCAACCATGATCAAAGTAAAGGATTCAAGCAAGAAGCATTTCTTCCAATTTCTGTATGGTCAACTCCGTCTAACCATCCATCTGGGGATGAAAAGCTATGCTCAAGCATAGCTGTGTCCCGAATGCCTCCAGTAATCCCTTCCACAACCGATATGTAAATCAGGCATCACAATCTGTGATGATAGTTGAAGGAATCCATTGAAGCCACACTATCTCTTGGATGTAGAGGTGTTCTAAGACCTCTACCATTCCCTTCTCCCAGATGGGTAGGATGTGAGCCAAATTTGTAAGAACACGGTTCTTATTCTTGAGGTAGGGGTTTCTTATTTTCCTTTTTTTCTTAAGTGTTTTTGAGAAAATTAGGAAAATGGGGAAAACTAAAAATTTTGTGGGTACACACCGTGTAATTTTCCACAGGTCGTGTACTTTGTACATGTGGGAGGAGTATATAGGGCGTGTTGGCCTGTCAGCGATGAAGCATGTAAAAACTGAATACAAACTGTGTACTTGGTATTTACATGTCGTGTAATCAGTCGGAAGGTGAATAGTAAGGAGGTGGAAGCAGCTGCTAGCTGAGTGACAGTACACACTGTGTATTCAGAGATACATGCCGTGTACTCATGTTGACAGATGAAGAGTGTGGTGGTGAAAAGTAACTGCTAGAGGAACAGTTAAAAAATGAAAATTACACGCTGTGTATTTGAGAGTACACACCGCGTAGTTTGTTTTTTTTCTTAAATCGGGCAGTAGCCTCCTATATTGATAGAGGAAGCTTACGATGTCTGAAGAACACATGAGAGACGACCAGAGCTTAGAGGAGCTCCTGATCATTGACCAGAACTCGGTTTCCTTCGCTGATGGTCTGGATTGAACCGCGCAGGTGAGTTATTCACTCTTCCTTAACATTTCCTTCCAATTATTTACTGAGGGAAATTTATTTAAGTTTGAACGAGGAATATTCTATCCCAGATCTACTCCATTCTTGGTCATTTTGAGAGGTGTCATTTGTGAATATTGATCATTGGAGATCAAGGTAGGTGGTCTGGTGTTTAATTCCAACTATTGAGTGTCTTGTGTACCATTATACTATGCGCCCATGTTTGGGGTGTCGTGTGGCTGAGGCCTTGGCTTTTTAGATATCTATAACTGCATAGATAATCTAAAGATAAATATAAAATGTTGATTGTGATCATTTCTTGGATCCAGGGGCACCCCGTGGGTGTGTTCCCTTGTTTAGCCCTTTGTCCAGGTTACCCAAGGGTATGACATGAATTTTAGCATGCTTTGAATTGACTTGAGAGGAATTTTATATAAATTGCTTAGTTATGTGTCATGCTCTGCCCGATTACTTGCTTAGCCTAAGGGCAGTGTTTCGTTTAGCCTGCGGGAAACTTTTCTCATGCCTGTGGGTAGTAGATTCTGTTCCTGTGGTCGACACCTCGTATGCCTGTGGGAAATATTCGTTATGCCTATGGGCAGTCACCTGTGGGTTTTGGTTTGGATTACCTAAGGGTAAGGATTTGCATGTCTGCAGACAACGTCTACTTTGTGTATTCACTGTGGTGATTTCCTATGTTGTACCTCTCAAGCTAAATCACAAGCTTGGGATTGAAAAATAATGAATAAAAAGGAAATGTAAGTGGTAGAGACAGTTACTTGTGAGTACTTCCTAGTTTACTACATTTTATTATTGCACACTGCTATTGCACATTTTCACTGACAGTTGGGCACGGGACTTTGGTGGTTGCCTTCGGTGATTTATTTCTCACACATTATTTGGGTCATGTCTTTGGCCCAAACAGATTATATTGTTGTAGGAGTGGATAAGGGAAATAGTCCCTATACATGTACGTGATTGTTGGAGAGGAGTGGGAGAGCATGGGACCGAGCTTAGGCTCACGATGCGGCTGAGTTCCTGCTACACTATTTTGTTTTATTTTATTGTACTTGTATTTTTCATTGCATTATTCTAGATTGTAGTGTATCCTATTTTGGATTCTTTTCGAGACTTAAATACATAATGCATCATCAAATATATATGAATGTTGTTATCTTTTACTTCTGTACTGTTATCCATTTCAGTTGGGTATTGTTTTACTGCTTCCGTTTTTGTATTCTTGTATTTTGTTCCGCTGCGTGACACTTTGACAAATGAGAGCATAGTTTCCCTACTATCAGTCCTAGGCCCTCGCTTCTTGTCGGCAACCTCTAGAATTTATGGAAATGCGATTGAGGTCATGTGACCAACCGGGTTCGGGGAACCCGTTGAGTGGCACCTGGATCTGGGATGTTACAAAGTGGTATCAAAGGGTTTATTTTCTTTAACTTACTATCTTGAGCCTCTATTTATAGATAGGAAGGAATAAGTATTTGGTAAAAAGCTATGCCCGGGAGTAGCTAACCCGTGTGCATGGAAAATCATATTTACCTCGTGTTACAATTTTACTGATTTTTTACATTACTGTTGATATGATTTTCACCATTGGGTGACGCACTTGTGGTGTGCGGTTTATATTTTTTACTGGGTTTTGTTTAATTGCAACTAAATGAGATGAGGGTACTCCATATCATGCATCATTTAGGCACATGTTAGAATCAAATTCCATGCATAGTTTCCATGCCATGTAGGTGAATTAGAAATTACATGTTGTTGTGATAGATGTTGTGCTAGTAAAATCATGCTGTTGTGATAGATGCATTGAAAAAATACCTGCTATTTGATAGGGTATTGTTATGTAAGTTTTTTTAGAATGAACGCCAAACTTTGGTTCTTGAGGGGTATGGGCCCTCATTGATCGAAATTTGGTGGATCATTGACTGTTTAACTTGTTTATAACATATATAATATGCCAAGATTTGATTCGCAGGGAGTATAGGATCTCACAGATCAGAATTTGGAACATAGGTGTTGGTTGTAGTGTTTTTCCTGGATCCAGAGAAGTTTCTAAGGCTTACTGTCTAGAAAAACCAAGAATACACACCATGTAGTTTTGATTACACGCCGTTTACTCTTCTGTTTGGGAAGAAATGAAAAAATTTAAAGTACACGCCGTGTACTGTATGTACATGTCGGGTAGTTTCTACCCATGTCATAGGATGTGTAGGGAGAAACATGGGATAGTGAAACTTTGAGGGAACACGCTGTGTACTGATTTTACATGTCGTGTTTTGTTGACCATGTGTCCACCGTGTAACTAAAAAACACATGCGGAGAAAAATCCGAGCTTATACACACCATGTCAATAATGAACACGCCGTGTAGTTTGACCTAGGGATCCGGCCATGTAGCTAAGAACACGGGTCAATGTTACCTCTTCTTGGACACACCATGTACCTGTAGGACACACCGTGTAGTCTTGACTGGTGAGAGACCATGTAGACTTGGCCATGTGGCTGGGGAAACGGGGTGGTGTACACACCGTGTGTGGGTGTAACATGTTGCGCAGTGTCAGTCGAGTAGCCAACCGTGTCATTAACAACACAGGCAGTTGGAAATTAAGCCATACATGCCATGTCCATTTGGAACATGTCGTGTAGCCTGAGCTGTGTACCCGTTCGTTTAACAGACAACACAGGTCGGTGAAGATCATACTGTACACACCGTGTAGATCTTATACACGCCGTGTAGACTTGTTCAAAAGAGAGTCATGTGGCTAAGACATGTAGAAGGACCTGGGCAGGGGAAGAAAATTCAAGTACACACTGTGTGTTTGGGGTGTTACACGACCAGTTTTGGCGGATTACACTCCCATGTGCAAGACTAAAGGGAACTCATTGTGTAGTTATTATACATTCCATGTAGTCTTTTTTAGTAAGACTTTAATGTTTTGTTTCTCCTGTTTCCATCATACAATCCTTATTTTTAGTCCTTGATAATCTTAAATCTAAGGCGTGTATTTGACCTTGCAGAGTCATTCCGCCGAGATGACCATGTGTTGTTTTCTAGGAGAGAGGCAATGAGTATACTGTAGAGATGGTAGGCCATGGGCTACCAATGGATCCTCCAATAGAACCAGATGTGGGGCCATCCATTATACCAGGAATAGGTGCTGATGCGTAGTTCCGTGAAGGCTTCATGTAGTTTATGCAGACCTTCCAGGGAGCATCGCCGACTGCCACATCTATACCAGAGTTAACTCATATATTTCAGTAGTAGAATCTGCCTATGTTTTTAGAGGATGGTGGACCACAGGCTACGGAGTCTTGGATGGGTTCTATGCAGACTATTTTCGAGCATCTGGAGATGCCTCCCGGGTAGAGGGTCAAGCTTGCTATATACATGTTGCGTAATTCCACCAAGAGATGGTGGGATGTTACCACCCAGGATGAGCATCAGAGAGACATGGAGTGGGAATATTTTCAGGCATTTTTCTATGACTTCTTCTTTCCAGATATGTTGAGGGAAGATCGAGCTCAAGAGTTTATGAATCTGTAGTAGGGCGCTATGTCAGTGATGGATTATTCTGTCCACTTCAGCGATCTATAGTGCTTTGCACCTGTTCTGGTGGGATATGAGATGTTCAGGGCTCGATGCTTTGATGATGGTCTTCAATATGAAATCTGTGCACTGGTTAACGTTTTCAGGTTGCCTATAGTGCATGCTATTGTGAACCAGGCACTGATTACTGAACAGAACCTACAGGAAGATAGTGGTGTAGGCCAAGGAGGTTCGACAACAGTTTCTGGTACTATTTCTACCAGGAAGAGGAAGAGGTAGATGGATTTATCTCACAGTGGCGGTACTAGTTAGAAGAACTCTTTAGGGGTCCAGGTCATGTTCTACCAGTGTGGAATAGAGGGGCACAAGAGACCTCAGTGTCCACATAACCCAGTGGAGTGACAAGCTTGCAGCAGGATGGGTCATTTGTAGTGTTTTTGCAGGGCATTTCCACAAGTGGCTAGTGAGAGGGGTTTTGTGTAGACTCCACGTGTGGGAGAAGGGCCAACAGCTTCTTACCAATCTAGGAATTGGGATACGTCGGGACATACATGCCGTGGTGGTGGTCGTGGCTGTGGTAGCCAGACACCAGGATCTCAGAGACAACAGGGCAGGTCAGCTCAGGATAGCCAGGCTATGTCGTAGGGCCGCGACACTAGGCAAGCATATGCAGTGCAACAGACCCAACAAGAGCAGGATTCCAGACATTCTACGGTCAGAGGTACTATTCTAGTAGCTTCTGTTTTATCTTCTGTACTTTTCTATATGGGTGATACACAAAGATTTATTTCTATACCCGTTGTGGAGATCCTTGGGCTTTGTGTTTCGTCTTCTTCTGATGTTATAACTCTAGATACCCCATTGGGGACTAGAACGACTGGTATGCGTCAGTGCAGGGAGTGCCCCTAGGGGTTGGTGGGTTTCAAATTCTATGGTATCTTTATGTATTAGAGATGGCGAGCTATGATGTCATTCTCAGTATAGACTGGTTGGTACCCTTTAGAGCCTTTGTAGATTGCTATCATCGTAGGGTGAGTTTCACGTCACCAGAGGGCAGAGAGTTTCTATACAAGGGTGAGTGGGATGTCTTGGCGAGCCGAGCTGGACCCGAGCATTGTGGGCGAGGTGAAATGACAGTCGAAATTGCGAGATTATATCTGGATGACCAGGGAACATGGTAGAAGGATTTCCCTCCAGTATTGGATCATTTCAGGAATGTCTTCTCTGATGAATTTTTAGGTCATCCTCTGGAGCGAGAGGTAGATTTCTCTATTGATCTTATGCCAAGAGCAACACCGGTTTCCATTCCTCCTTATAGTATGGCTACACCAGAGTTGAAGGAGCTCAAGAGGTATTTGGAGGTGTTGTAGGAAAATGGTTTTATTTGACCCAGTACTTCTCCTTGGGGTTCGCCTATCCTGTTTTCTAAGAAGGCGGATGGTACCCGCAGACTTTGTGTGGACTATTGAAAGCTGAACCAGTTGACAGTCAAGAACCAATATCCCTTGCCAAGTATTAATGATCTTTTTGATCAAATTTGAGGAGCAAGAGTGTTCTCGAATATTGAATTGAGATACAGATATCATCAGTTACGTGTTAGACCATTGTACATACCACTCACAGCTTTTCGAAGCAGATATGGTCTATAGGTGTACTTGGTTATGACGTTTGGACTCATGAATGTGACAACAGTTTTCATGGATCTGATGAATTTTATGTTCCATCCTTATCTGGATTGTTTTGTGGTAGTCTTTGTGGACGATATCATGGTGTACTCTCACACTCGACATGACCATGATACCGATCTTGAGATCATTTTGAGTACACTGACATAGAATCAACTATATGTTAATCTCTCAAAGATCCACTTTTGGATGGACCAAATTCACTTACTGTTTCATATTATCTTAGAGGAAGGAGTTGTGGTAGACCCAGAGAAAGTGAGACCAGTAGTTTCCTGGGAGCAGCATAAGAACGTGTTTGAAATATGGAGTTTCTTAGGGATATCTGGTTACTACATGTTATTTATACAAGACTTATCCCACTTAGAAGATCCGTTTAAGGGTTTGACTAAGAATGGTGTGTAGTTCGTTTGGTCAGAAACATGCGAGACATCCTTTCAGGAGCTGAAGGGAAGGTTGACATCGACACCAGTCCTAATACTTCCAGAGCAAGGGAAGAGCTATACAGTTTATTTTGATTCATCTGGTATTGGGCTAGGAGAAGTGTTGATGTAGGGAGATTGAGTAGTTGCATATAGGTCTCGGTAGTTGATGTGACATGAGAGGAATTACATGACGCATGATCTCGAGTTGGCTGCAGTTGTTCATGCGTTACACTGTTGGAGACATTATCTCCTGGGAGAACATTTTGTGGTGTTTACGGACCAAAAAAGTCTTAAATACATCTTCAACCAGCGTGACATGAACTCGAGACAATGAAGTTGGGTTGAATACCTTTATTCCTTCAACTTTGAGATTGCCTATACACCTGGTAAGGGTATCGTAGTTGCTGATGAACTGAGTAGGAGGACTCAGATACAAGCAGTGCAAGAGGCCAGTGGTGAGTGGCAGCTCATGGCCTTGTTCTCTGAGATGCATTTGGAGGTACATGATAGTCAGGGGAAAGCCTAAATTTCTTCCTTAGTTGTGACTTCTACCCTCCTAGATAGAGTGAGGATGAGACAACTATCATATTTAGAAGGCCTAGTTCTATGGGAGTCGGTGGCAAGTGAGGAACCTCTTCCTGGTTGGACGATAGGTGATGATGAGGTACTCTGTGTCCATGGATGATTATGGGTTCCAGGGGATATACACAAGGATATGATGTGAGAGTTTTATGATTCATATTGGGTAGTGCATCCCAGAGTTACCAAAATGTACTGTGACTTGAGACGTTAGTATTGGTGGCCGGGTATGAAACAGGAAAAAGCTGGTTTTATTGCGAGATGTTCCACCTATCAGCAGGTGAAAGCGGAGCATCAGAGGCCAGCTGGACTATTGTAGCAGTTACCCATTCAAGAGTGGTAATGGGATGATGTCAAGATGGTCTTCGTGATCGGGTTTCAAAGGTTAGCACGATGTAGTGCTGCCATGTGGGTTGTTGTGGACAGACTTACGAAGGTAGCTCACTTTTTTCTGATCAAGGAGACCTTCAGTGTCGATGAGCTCAGGAAGTTGTATATCTGAAAGGTAGTACACCTTCATGGGGTCCCTCTTTATATCATTTCAGATAGGGATGCACATTTACATCTCGTTTCTGGAAGAGATTTTAGAGGGAACTAGGTACACATGTGCTTCTGAGCATGGATTACCACCCTCAGACCGATGGACAGTCAGAGCGTACGATATAGGTGCTTGAGGACATGCTGCGCGCATGTGTCCTCAACTTTGGGGGATTTTGGGAGAAGCACATACCCCTGGTCGAGTTTTCCAACAATAATAGTTTTTAGGAAACTATTGAGATGGCACCTTATGAGGGTTTATATGGTAGGCCATGCTGATCACCCTTGTGCTGGTTGGAGGAAGGTGATGCAACTTTACTGGGACCACGTCTTGTGCAGGAGACTTCAGAGAAGGTCCAGTTGATTCAGAAGCGGATGGCTACTGTACAGTCTCATCATAAATCTTATGCTGATCGCCTCAAAAAACCCTTGGAGTTCTTGGTTGAGGATCACATGTTCTTAAGTGTTTAACTGAGGTTGGGACATAGGCTGATTAGGAGACATGTTAAACTTTCCCCAAGGTATGTGGGGCCATTTGAGATTCTAGAGAGAGTTGGGCCAGTTTCCTATCGGTTTTAGTTACCACAGAGGTACCAGGCCATACACGACTTCTTCCATGTATCTAAACTGTGCCATTATCACTCAGACCCGACTCACATCTTTCATCTCAAGGAGGTTGAGCTTCAGGCCGATGTGAACATTGAGGAGCATCCGATTCGTATTATTGATAGGATCAAGAAGGTTCTCTAAGGCTGTTCAGTTCCTCTCGTACGGGTGCTATGGAAACATGGCTGAGTGCAGGACGAAACATGGGAGCGAGAGACCGATGTACGTGCTCAGTGGCCAGAGTTGTTCTGTGCTTTATCTTCACCACCCTCAAGAAGTAAATTCACAGATGAATTTATTTAAGGGGGAAGTTTATAAGAACCAGATAATTATTATTGAAGTACGAGTTTCTTCTTTTCCTTTTTTACTTAAGTGTTTTTGAGAAAATGAGGAAAATAGGGAAAAATCCCAAATTTTTTTGGTACAAGCCATGTAATTTTCCATATTCCATGTACTTTGGCCGTGTGGGATGAGTACACAGGGCGTGTAGGCCTGTCGGTGATGAAGGGTGTAAAAACTAAATACACGCTGTGTACTTGGTATTTACACGCCATGTAATCAGTCGGTAGGTGAATAGTAAAGCAGTGGAAGCAGCCGCCAGCTAAGAGAAAGTACACACCGTGTATTCAGAGATACATTCCATGTACTCATGTCGAAATATGAATAGTGTGGCGGTGAAAAGTGGCCACCAGAGGAACAATTAAAAAAATGAAAATTACACGCCGTGTACTTGAGAGTACACACCGTGTAGTTTGTTTTTTTCACTTAAAACGGGAATTAGCATCCTCTATTGATAGAGGAATCTTATGACATTGGAAGAACATGAGAGAGATGGCTGGAGCTTGGAGGAGCCCTCGATAATCGATCAGAACTCCGTTTCCTTCGCTGAAGGTCTCGATTGAACCACATAGGTGAGTTCTTCGCTCTTCCTTAACCTTTACTTCCAATTATTTCCCAAGGGAAAGTTATTTACGTTTGAACAGGGAATCTTCTATCCCAGATATATGGTGTTATTGGTCATTTAAAGAGTCTCCATTCGCGTATATTGATCAGTGGAGATCAAGGTAGGTGGTCTGGTGTTTAATTCCAACTGTTGAGTGTTTTGTGTACCATTGTGCTATGCACCCATGTTTGGGGTGTTTTATAGCTGAGGCCTTGGCTGTTTAGATATCTAGAAATTCATAGATAATCTAAAGATAAATATAAAATGTTGATTGGGATCATTTCTTGGATCCAGGGCCACCCTGTGGGTGCGTTCCCTTGTTTAGCCATTTGGCCAGGTTACCTGAGGGTATACCATGAATTATAGCATGATTTGAATTTCCTTGAGAGGAATTTTATATAAATTTCTTTCTTATGTGTTGGGATCAGCCCGATTACTTACTTAGCCTAAGGGCAGTGTTTCAATTAGCCTACGGGAAACTTTTCTTATGCCTGTGGGAAGTAGATTCTGTGCCTATGGGCG
Source organism: Viscum album (assembly GCA_963277665.1). Lineage (NCBI taxonomy): Eukaryota > Viridiplantae > Streptophyta > Magnoliopsida > Santalales > Viscaceae > Viscum > Viscum album. The sequence continues at coordinate 1,952,901,460 of OY728165.1, forward strand.
ACACCTCGTATTCCTGTGGGCAATATTCGTTATGCCTGCGGTCAGTCACATGCGGGTTTTGGTTCAAATTACCTAAGGGTAAGGATTTTCATGTATGCGGACAATGTCTAATTTGTGTATTCACAGTGGTGATTTACGATGTTGTACCTGACAAGCTAAATCCCATCTTGGGATTGATAAATAATTAATAAAATGGAAATATAAGTGTTAGAGATAGTTACTTGTGAGTACTGCCTAGTTTACTTCATTTTATTATTGCACACTGCTGTTGAACATTTTCACTGATAGTTGGGCATGGGCCTTTGGTGGTTTCCTACTGGTATTTACTTCTCACACCATGTTTGGGTCATGTCTTGGGCCCAAATAGATTATATTTCTGCAGGTGTGGATAAGGGAAAGAGTCCATATACATGTACTTGATTGTTGCAGAGGAGTGGGAGAGCATGGGACCGATCTTAGGCTCGCGATGCAGCTGAGTTCCTACTGCACTATTTTTTTTTCTTTTGCTATAATTTTATTTTGAATTGTATTATTTTAGATTGCAGTGTATCCTTTTTTGGTTGCTTTTCTAGACTTAGAGACATAATGCATCATCAAATATATATGACTGTTATTATCTTTTTCTTCTATACTATTATCCATTTCAGTTGGGTATTGTTTTACTGTTCTCGCTTTTGTATGATTTTATTTTGTTCCGCTGCATTACACTTTGAAAAATGAGGGAATAGTTTCCCCACTATCAGACCTAGGCCCTCGCTGCTAGTCGGCATCCTATGGCGTTTGGGGAAATGCATTTGAGGTTATGTGACCAACCAGGTTCGGGGAACCCGTTGAGTGGAACCTAGATACGGGATGTTACAAACTTGGTGAGCCAGTCAACGATCACCCAAATAGAGTCATGAACTCTAGACGTACATGGTAACCCCATAATGAAGTCCATCGAGATACTGTCTCATTTCTACTCCAGTACCTCGAGTGGATGAGTCAAGCCTTCTGGAACCTGGTTCTCGACCTTCACTTGCTGAAAAGTGAGGCATCATGAAATAAACTCGGCCACTACTTTCTTCATCTCTGACCACTAGTACGATGCTGAAGGTCTTGGTACATCTTTTCCACTCCAGGATGTACAAACATAGGGGACGTATGGAACTCTTTCAACACCTCCTCCTGCAAAGTCATTGGTATAAAGGTGCACCCTATGAAAAGGATGACGTTCTCCCCACCTATCAAAAATCCATCAAGATCGCTTCACGAGGATATATGAGCACGTCAGGACTTGTAGTCAACATCCACCAACTATGCCTCCCTAACTCACTATATGAGTGGAGGAGTAACAGCTATCGACTAGAGGTAAACAGCTTCACCATAATCCACGAGAGATACCTGCATTGCGGATAACTGCTCTATCACCTCACTCAGCAGGTGCTACCCAATCTTCCTGATGAGCGTGTCTGCCACCATGTTCCCCTTTCCATGAGTATAGACTATCTCTAAATCATAGTCCTAGAGTAACTCTATCCATCTCCACTATCTCAGGTTCTAGTCCTTTTGGGAGAAGATATACCTAAAACTCTTATGGTAAGAGTAAACTATAAAATGCTTTCCCATCAAGTAGTGTCAGAAAATATTCAATGCAAAGACCACTGCTACCAACTCCAGGTCATTCGTCACATAGTTCTTGTCATGCTACCTCAACTGTCGTGACCCATATGCGATCACGACTTGCTCCTTAATTAGGACAAAACCAAGCTCATTACCTGATGCGTCGCATTAAACTACATACCCAATGTCGTCATCTGGTAGTCTCAAGATGGGGCCACTAATTAGTCTCTGACTCAGCTCTTAGAAACTCTGATGGCATTTATCCATCCACACAAAGGTATTTCCATTTCTTTTCAATGTTGATAAGGGTTATTTTACCCTAGAAAAGTTATAAACAAACCTCAGATAGTAACTATCCATCCCCAAAAATCTCCACACCTTAGTCACACTCTTGAGAGGATTTCAAGAAAGCACTACCTCTATCTTTGCCAGATCTACTGGAAATCCAGCCTCTGAGATGATGTGTCATAGAATTTGGACCTCCTATATCCAAAACTAACACTTTGAGAGCTTACCATAAAGATGGTTCTCTCAGAGTGTATCTAGGACTACCAGCAGGTGGGTAGCGTGTTGCTCCTCTGACGCTGAATACACCAAGATGTCATCGATGAAGACCATGATGAACCGGTCGAGGTAGGGATAGAAGATCCTGTTCATGAGGCCCATGAAAACTTCTGGGGTATTGGTCCCCCTGAAAGGCATCACCAAGAACTCATAGTGGCAATAGAGGAACCTAAATGTTATCCTTGGTATATCCTCATACCGTACCCAAAGCTGGTGATAGCCTGATTTGAGGTCTATCTTTGAGAACCACTTCGCTCCCTTCAGAAGGTTGAAGATGTCATCAATTCTCGGTAGTGGGTACTTTTTCTTCATAATCACCTAGTTCTAGTGTTGTAAGTCCATTGACAAACTAAAACTCCCATATACCTTCTTTGAAAAAAGCACCAGGGCTTCCCATAGTGAAACACTGGGCCATACGAACCCATTCTCCTGCAAGTCTTCTAGTTGTACCCTTAGCTCGCGAAGCTCTATGGGAGCCATTCGATATGACGGTGTGGACATCGGTGTCATCCCAGGGTACATATCGATATAGAATTCTACCTATATATGAGGAGGTATCCCTAGAACCTCATCAAGAAAAATATCCTCATACTCGTCCACCACTACAGGGAATCTTTGACTCGTCTCCTCCACTGCACCGATGGTGAGAGTAGCCAACTGGTGAGTGATCAGCTTCACCCTCCTCCGAGAGAGTCCGTCATGTGCTTCAAGGGTTTCCTTCTCACCGATGAAGGAAAACCTGGGCCCATCTTCATGGACACACCACACTGTACGCCTAAAACAATTGATATCATCATGGACTGTGGATAACCATTCCATACTCAAGATGACATCGTAAGGCCTCGATGCTGCTACTAGGAGACCCCAACCAAAACTCTCTCCTCCCAGGGAAATCTCACACTACCGAAACTAGTGATTAATTGTTGAATTCTCTCCCATAACAGTCTCTAGACATATGCATCGAGCCAATAGCTCCATCGAAATCTCCGAGATATGAACTAGAGCCATGGAAAGGAAGGAGTGACTAACACCTATTTCTATAAGTACTAAAACTAGGGTGAAGAAGGCACAAATCGCATATCAGATCATCTATGGAGCACCCTGGTCATAAGCCTTTGTTTCCTGTAGTTGAACTCACACTTGTCCGCCTACTCCCTATGGTTAGGGTGGACCACCTGGGGGTGGCGGTGGTAACATCTCAAACCATTGCCCACCGCTTACCACCCGTCCAGCTCCCTTGCCACGTCCGCCGCCCTGCAGACCTCCTCACTCAAACCGATGTTTCTACCTCGGTGGCCCCTTGACCGTCTTCCTATCATCTGTATGGTGGTTCGGGCAGTCACGTGCCATGTGTCCCTACCCACACTACTACAAAAACGGGCAAGCAAATCGCTACCTTTATCAGCGCTAATCAAAAAGCGCTGATAAAGGATAATCTTTATCAGCGCTATTTAAAAGCGCTGATAAAGGGATGATTTATCAGAGCTTTTCTAGCGCTGATAAAGGAAAAGTTTTAACAGCGCTAGAAAAGCGAAGATAAATCCCCCCTTTATCAGCGCTTTTCTAGCACTGTAAAAACCTGTCTCTGATTTTATTAAAAGGAGGCCGACAGTCTCCTCTTTTTTATCGTGCCCTAAACTCTCGCGGGACTGTGCCCTTGTGACTGCTTCCTCCCCCCGATCTTCCCTTTGCCGGACCTCCGCCGTACTCCTTCTCCTTCTTCTCGACCCTCTTCCGCGGATCTTCCTCCCTTCCGAACCCTACTCCTCCTCTTCAACGGTTGGCGGCTCCTCTAGTGCACCCCTACTCCGGTGGTCGCGTCTTCCAGGCAGCGCAGAAGGCTCCCTCACCTCTTTGGACTTCCGATTTCTTCACCCAAGGTATGTGGATTCCCTAACTATTGTTTTTCAGTGTAGGTTTTTATGTGGTTGTCATTTATTTGTCGCCTCTGCTTCCCCGCCTCCCTCTTTTCAGACTGAATCAATGTTATTCACTCTACTCCTGGTGATGATTTTTTTTGCATATGTTTTCGCTTATTCGTTCTTCAAATCTACTACTGCTGTGTGTTTTTTTGATTTGATTTTCCTTATGTTAGTAATGTTTATTTCTACTGCATCATGAATTTACTCCACTTTAACTTCAATTGGTTCTGTTACTGGTGTTGATAGTGAGTCACATTAGGGGGGGCTGGTCTGTAGGGGGTGTGAGGGGAGGCTGCTGTGTGCAGGGGTACGGGATGGGTAGGTTTGGTGTGTACAGGCAGGGGGGAGAGGGGGTTGGCGTGTGTAGGGGGGAGGCTGGGTTTGGTGTGTGCAGGCAGGGGGGGGGGGAGATAGGCTGGGTTGGTTTAGTGTGTGCAGGCAGGGGGAGAGGGGACAAGATGGGTTGCAAGAGGGAGTGGGTAGGGGGCATGAGGGGGGAGGGATGCCGGTTGGTGGTGCTGCTGGAGGGGGATGGGTCTGGCGTGCTGGTGGGGGGGGGGGGGCTGACTGGTTGGTAGGGGCAGGCTGGTTTGCAGGGGGGAGTGTGTGTGCAGGGGGGAGGTTGGCTGGCAGGTGCAGGGGTGCAAGGAGGCTGGTGGTGCAGGGGTGCAGGGGGGGTCTGGTGTGCAGGCACGAGGGAGAGGGGGGCAGGCTGGTTGGTTTGCAGGGGGAGGGGGAGGCTGGTGTGTGTGTGCAGGGGGGAGGGTGCGGGGGTGCAAGGCTGCTGCAGGCTGGTGTAGGGGTGCAAGGGTTCCATACAGGGGTGGAGGGGTGTTGTGCGGGGGTGCAGGAGGGGGGATGGGAGGGGGTAGGGAGTTCAGGGGGAGGGGGGCAGGGAGTGCAGGGGGAGACGGTTGTTTTGTTGTACGGGGTACAGGAGGGGGGAGGCTGGTGTGCCTGGGGGAGGGGGAAAGAGGGTGCAGGGGGCTGAAATTTTTGTGCAGGGGGGCTGAAATTTTTGTGCGGGGGGGGGGGGGGGTCTGGGTTTTTTGTGCAGGGGTGTAGGAGGGGGGAGACTGTGCAGGGGGGAGGGGGCAGGGGGAGAGGGGTGTTGTGTTGTACAGGGTACAGGAGGGGGGGGGGGGGGGGGCTGGTGTGCCTGGGGGAGGGGGCAGAGGGTGTAGGGGGAGGGGGCTGAAATTTTTGTGCAGGGGGGCTGGTTTTTTTGTGCAGCAGGCTGGTGCAGTGCAGGGGGTCCATCGGGTTGGGTCTAGGGGGGTTGGGTTTGACTGGATGGTTCGGGTCCGTTGGGTTGGGATGGGTTGGATTGGTTTGGGTCGGGTTGGGTCGGGTTTAGACATATAACCCGACCCAAATTGACCTGACCCTCGATGGGTTGGGTTGGGTTGGGTCCTTCGGGCATGCGACGGGTAACCCGACCCCACTGGGTCGGGTTGGGTCAGGTTGGTTGCTCCAGAAGCTTGTGACCCGACCCGACCCGACCCAAACTTTTTTGTTCGGGTCGGGCCTTGAAACACCTCCAATCCGACCCGACCCGACCCATGGACACCCCTAGTTTATATGATGCGCTATTGTGCCGTGTGGTGAACCTTCTACATGTTGACTATAAAATGTAAAATTAATTTAGTAGATTATCATGTCTTAAATTGGTTAGTCATTGTGCACCAAACTTATTCTTTGGAGGTTGTATACCTTACTCGAATCAACCCCTTAGGGTGTGTTTCTTATAGGCCCATGACCCCTATTGATCTTTGGCTTGAAATTGAACCACCTTTGACATGTGTTGATATATCCCGTTCCCATGGGTTTATTAAAGGGAATTAATGATATTTATGTGTAATGGACATACCCATGGACTACTTGATCACTTATAAATGAATTAAATAAAAGTTGAATGGTAAGGCCATGTTCCTTAACCATTTCTAAACAATTTAGTGCTATTGATTATATAACTTGGACCCCATCTTACTAATTATCAGTTATAAGACTTAAATTTATCAAATTAATTGATAAAATGCAAGGGTGATATTCCTTAGACTTGATCATAATATGATATGGATGTGATTACATCATTATTACCTTCTTTAATGAATATGATATTTCATATTGATTATTTGGAATTAATAGACATGAACTTCCATATTTCTTATTCGAAATTAATGGAATTAACATTCTATATTGTTTGTTTGGAATTAATGGACATGGTGTTCTGTATTGCTTATTCAGAATTAATGGACATGAAATTCCTTATTATTTATTTGGAATTAATGGACATGACGTTCCATATTTCTTATTCAAAATTAATGAACAATATGCTCCTTATGGTTTACATGGAATTAATGGACACGACATTCGTTATTGTTCATTTGTAATTAATGGACATGATGTTCCATGTTGTTTATTCAGAATTAATGGCGATGAATAAAGATTGGATGGATGCTAATCGTTTGACAATAGAGTATGAGAACGGAGTGAAAGAGTTCATCAAGTTTGCACAGTATCATGCAAAGGATCCTTCTCAACTCCTTTGTCTGTGTTTACGTTGTTGTTATTATAGACTAATTACTCCAGAGGAGTTGGAAGAACATTTGATATGTCACGGAATAGATAGGAGTTATAAATGTTGGAATAAACACGGGGAAAAAGCGAATGTAGCTATTGGATAGAATAAAAATGCATTTTATGGATCATCAGATATGATTACAAATATCGATAATGAAGAAGACCGTATAGAGGATGTGATTACAGATATCAATGATGATGAAGATCGTATTGAGGAAATGACAAGGACAGTTGAACATGAACTCCGTGATTGCCCAAAATTGTTTGAGAAGTTAAAGAGTTGTGCAAAGACGCCATTGTATGCTGGTTGCACTAAATATACTGCATTGTCAGCTGTACTGAAGTTGTATAAATTGAAAGCAGGCAACAGATGGAGTGATGTCAGTTTCACAGAACTACTTGCTCTTTTGAATGACATGCTTCCAGAAGATAATGAGCTCCCAAGACGGACATATGAAGCTAAACAAATGCTACACTCGATGGGTATGATTTCTGAAAGAATACATGCCTGCCCGAAAGACTGTATATTGTTTCTCAAGGAGAACAAATCACTTACAGAATGCCCAAAGTGTGGTGCTTCTCAATACAAGAAAGATGAACGCAGTCCTACGAAAGTCGTATGGTAATTTCCAATCATTCCAAGGTTTAGGCGTCTATATGGAAGTGAAGAAACTGCAAGACAATTGTCGTGGCATGAAAATAAAATAAATAAAGATGGAAAATTACGTCACCCGGCCGACTCTCCTCAATGGAAGAGAATTGATCATGAGTATCCTGAATTTGGAAATGAGTCGAGAAACCTGCGTCTTGCGTTATCTACCGATGGAGTGAATCCTTTTGGTTTTCAAACCAGCACTCATAGTACTTGGCCTGTTATGTTGGTAAATTATAACTTTCCACCCTGGTTATGCATGAAACGGAAATTCATTATGTTATCTTTGTTTATATCAGGACCAAAACAACCAGGTAACGATATTGATGTATATTTGGCTCCCTTGATCGATGATTTGAAGTTACTGGGGGATTCAGGTGTTATGTTGTATGATGCTTATGAAAAAGAATACTTCACGTTGAGAGCGTTGTTGTATGGGACGATAAATGATTACCCTGCTTATGGAAATTTGTTAGGCTATAGCATTAAAGGAAGTTAAGGGTGTCCTGTGTGCGAAGAAGATACAGAATCAATTAGGTTGAAACATTCATCCAAATTTGTGTTTCTAGGACATCATAGATTTCTACCCCGTCGACATAAGTACCGATCTTGGACGACATCATTCAATGGAAGTTCAGAACAATGCAAAACACCGTCTCCACTAACAGGTGATCAGCTGTTTGAGAAAGTAAAAGACGTGAACACTGTTTTTGGTAAACCATTTTCGAAAAACCTTACGAAAATCGGTTGGAAAAAGAGATCAATTTTTTTTTAATTACCATACTGGAAATGTCTGTACGTCAGACATTTTCTTGATGTGATGCATGTGGAAAAAAATGTATGTGACAGTGTTATAGGAACGTTGCTAAATGCTCCTGGAAAAACAAAGGATGGAATTAAGGCAAGGTTGGACATGGTTGACATGGGAATAAGAGAAGAGTTGGCTCCCGTGAAGGGTGAAAATCGAACGTTTCTTCCTCCAGCTGCGTACACTCTTTCTAGGGATGAGAGATATCAGTTTTTCAACTTCTTCAATGATGTAAAGGTTCCAGAGGGATATTCATCAAATATCAAAAACATTGTGTCAATGAATGATTTAAAGTTAAAAGGTTTGAAATCACATGACTTCCATGTTTTGATGCAAGATTTAATTCCTATAGCTTTACGTTGCATTTTTCCCAAGAATGTTCGTCATACGTTAAGCAAACTTTGTTTCTTCTTCAAAGCTATATGCAACAAAGTTTTAGACCCGGCGAAATTGCCAGCTATGGAAAAAGAAATTGTCATCATATTATGTGAATTAGAAATGTTCTTCCCGCCAACATTCTTTGATATGATGGTTCATTTGATGGTTCATTTGGTGAGAGAGGTTCGACTTTGTGGTCCTATGCACTATAGATGGATGTACCCCGTTGAACGGTATATGAAGATTTTGAAAGGGTATGTCAAAAATCGAAGTCGGCCAGAGGGTTGTATTGTGGAGCGATATATTGTTGAGGAAGCCATTGAATTCTGTACCGAATACCTATCTAATGTGGAAAGCATTGGTCTGCCGAAATCTCGTCACACTGGACGCATTGAGGGTGAGGGAATTTCTGGAAGAGATGTTGTGACAATCAATATTACTGATCGGGAGCAGGCCCACCTTTATGTTTTGCATAACAGTTGGGAGGTTGCTCCATATATTGAAACCCACAAAGAAATTTTGAGGCGTTGAATCCATCAAGGGCTGAAAAATGGATAGCAAATACACATAATCACCAGTTTATAGGATGGTTTCGAGACCATATTTTTAAGGAGTTAGATGAAAATCCGAGTTCAATTTCAGAACGACTTCGATGGCTAGCTTCCGGACCAAGCGTGTATGTATTATATTACAATGGTTATGTAATTAATGGTTATACATTCTATACAGATAAACATGATGAAGATAGTACCATGCAAAATAGTGGAGTAACACTTGTGGCTGAAGCGATGCATGTTTCTGGTAGTAAGGATAGAAATCCAATTTTCGCGAATATGTCATACTTTGGCATTATCAAATGAATATGGGAGTTGGATTATACGACATTCCAATTGCCGATTTTTCAATGCAACTGGGTTGATAACAACAGTGGTGTTAAAATAGATGAATTGGGATTTGTGAAAGTTGATTTCAGTAAAGAAGGGTATAAAGACGAACAATTTATAATGGCATCACAAGCGGTACAAGTATTTTATGTTCCAGACCCCGCAAACCGAAAGTGGTCGATTGTTCTGTTATCGTCCAAAACTACTGAAGGGTCCGATGAAAATTCTATTGAGGATGATCCTTTCAGTGGGACGTCACAATCATTTCGCAGCGGTCCCAATGAAGATGACGTTTTGTATGTTAGAGGAGACCATAAGGAAGGGATTTGGATTATCGATAGAGGTGTCAAATCCATTCAGCCTTTGAAAAAAAAGAGTTCAATAAATAGGTTATATTTTGTTTGTAATATAAATATTGTTATCTCATGTTATTATCTTATCATTATTGCATTTATGTAATCCAAATTAAGTGTTAAACCTTTTTTTGTAGATAATGACTCTTGCACGTTCTGGTGCTCCTAACCTTGAGGCTGAACAAGCCTCTCAAGCTGCTGCTGCTGCTGCTTCTGCTTCTGCTGCTGCTGCTTCTGCTGCTGCTACTACTGAACAAGCCTCTCAAGCCTGTCAATCTCAACATATTGTTGTTGGTACTGCTGCTGCTATTGGTGCTCCTATTGTTGAGGTCCAACAACAATCTGAACATGCTGATGCTAGGATTTTAGATGAAAACATTGATGATGCTGATATAGACGAAATGGTTGGGGATAAAGGAGCGACATCGCAGAAAAAACAGGTGCGTCGTAGTTTAACAGTGTTAGCTAATGTTTTGAAGGGAAAGAGCAAAGGAATCAAATTCGATGTTGGGTGGAATGCACGAGGCCAACACGTTAACCCCAACAAGGCAATGTTTAGCAGTTACGTTGGAATTGTCACTCGGCAACGCGTGCCGATTGACATAGCTTCATGGCACCATGTTTCGTCCGGCCTGAAGGCTGTGATGTGGGAAGAAATTACGGTAACATTTTGATTTCATTTCTTTAATTTACTAGAAAATAAAATAATGACACAATGTCTTATTCTTCACAATCCATTGCAGAGTGCATTTATAGTAGATGATTCACACAAGACTTATGTACTAAGGCTTGCAGGAAGGTGTCATCGAGGTTTTCACACTCTTCTTACAAAATATCATCTGAAAGATTCCAAGGGTAAAATAAACCCGCAACCACCCATTGTCTACAATCACTTGATATCCCAAGAATCATGGGATTCATTTGTTGGTCATCATGGGGATCAAAAGTTTCAGGTACATTGTGACTGATAATATGTTGTTTGAGGATATACATGTATTCATCACTTTGATTGTCAATATTTCATTTATGAAACAGCAACTCAGTACTGAAAACAAGGAACGCACATCAAAACCGACATACCCCTATCGTAAAGCAAGGATGGGGTATGCCTCACTAGAAAAGAAAATGGTGTGTATTTTAAATTTACAGTGATATTGTTATGTGTCAAGAAACAACTTTATGAAAATCTTTCTTTATTTATATGTAGATTTATGCCTCTGAAACCAAAAAAACATCCATCCCTCGTCATGTGCTATGGAAGGAGGCACATGTGGATAAGGAAGGGAATTTGGTTGATGAAAACACACAAAAAGTGTGGGAAATATGTGTAAGTATGACACGATAAAATGTTTTGTTTTTAAATTGCTATTACATAATAATAATTACTTATTTTCTTATATCCGACAGTCACAGGAGTCAGGTACTCTTGCAGCTGGTGCAGATATATTAGCGACAGCTTTGAAGCGACCAGAACAATACGGTCGTGTCAGAGCTGGGGGGTTTGGGGTGACACCCCGAGTATATTATGAGAAAAAAAACAAGAGGATCAAAAAAATGAAGAAATGACAGCAATGAAAAATAGACTAGCAGCTCTTGAAGAACAGTTTCAATGGCAGGGAGAGTTGCTAGCAACTTTAATGGGTCAGAAGCCAAGAGAAGAGACAACTCAGGAACAACCAGCGCCTGAAGATCCTGCCCCACACCCCACCAGCTTTGAGGCAAGCCATTCCCTTGAAAGAGTTGTGTTAGCTGTGGTAATCAATATTCTATTAATTGTTCTGATAAAATGTGAATCAGACCAACACTGATTTCTTCCTATACTGATCTTCTGTAGGGTGATAATGATTGTGATTTATATCTTTCAACACCCACCTATCGCCTTGTAGCGAGGGCTACAGTATTCAACATCTCAGAGGACACACTGCACAATAGAGCACTTCCAAAAGATCATCTGAAAGTGACAATTATGGTAGCTCATGAGCCAATAGCACAACTACCTGTTCCAGTTGATGATGATGATATTTGTACAGTCAAACAGGCTATTGGGACATTCATTGCATGGCCATCACAACTTGTGGGACTACATGCCGAAAAAGAGGTATTTATTTACAGTTTTTTAAGCCAAACCTTTATAAAAAAAGGTATGAACCAATGAATTTTATTGTAGATGAAGAAAGGGGATGCAGTGAAAGGAGCATCGAAAGGATCGACCAACCGATCCAAAAGATCTACTGAAAGTGGAATTACACCGCCTATTCTCTATCCACATTTAATTGAATTGAAGGCTCATGTGGATATGAAGTTGACAAATGGTAGTAGACATGTAGTTGTTTTTGAAGAGAATATGTATGGAGAGGAAATACAAGATTTTGTTGCTGCTGAAAATGTAAATGAGATACTTCAGTATCAGTGGCTCGGCGTCACAAGTGTAAATGTGTATATGAGGTATGTTTTCTACCCCGTTGCTTTTCAAAAAGATGATATATTGTGCTAATTATGATTAAATACATTTTATATTATTGGCAGACGTATATATGAAAAGCAGTTGAAGGGTTTTCCTCATGAGCCAAAGTTCGGACTCGTCAGTCCTCATATCACATCAACACAAGAAATAGAATTATCAGAATCAAAAATTAAGGAAAGAGCGACTGCTTTTCTGAAAGCATTTGACAGCAAGATAATGGATGACCGACTCTTCCTCATACCAACCATGCAGGGGTAAAACTCTACGATTAAAGCATATAAATTATATTTTCATTTCCTTCATTACTTATTCCTTTTTGTGTATTTAGGAAACATTGGCTGCTAATTGCGGTGCATTTGGATACTCCCAAGATTTATTTTCTGGACTCAAAGCACGAATATCCAACAAACCGACCGCATGTGATGCAGTTTGTCAATCTGTAAGACACTACATCCTACGTTTTAGGTCTAAAAATCAATTTATATAATATATATTATCTTTTACTGAGGATTCTGTTATGATAGGGCAGTGTACCAATATCGTCTAAATCATGGTATGAGGACATGGGCTAAGCATAAGCAGCCGAGCAAGTACTATGTCTGGACAAATATCAGGGTATATATAATAAAATTGCACTATCCAAGCATATATGAAACACAAGTTACTTACTCGCCTCATGATCAATGTTTCTGCAGTGTCTAAAACAAACAAACGACAAAGATTGCGGTTATTATGTTTGTAGATTCATGAAAGAGATCGTTTTCAATGGACAAATTAGCATCCCTAAAGAGGTATTTTCAAAAACAAGTACTATTTCATTTAAATTATTTATTAATTCTTTATTTATATAATTTTCAGTACTATTATGAATGCCGAAAAGCGTCATATTCACAAGACAATGTAGATATGTTCAGAAACGAGTGGGCCGCATACCTGATGCAAGATTGTCCAGATATAGCATGAAGATCTGACTTTTATTGCAAGAGTTGCAGACGCGTATAATTGGAGGAAATTTTTGAGAGGGGTTCATGGGGATAAAAATATGAAACATTCTTGTATGTAAATGTTTGTAGAAAAATTGTAATTATTATTAAAGAAAACATTCTTTCTCCAATGGGTCATTTGTCCATTTTAACAGATGAAATGCACCAGTAACATGCAAGAATGATGGACCACATTTCTTTGTCCTTTGGACAAAAAAACCAGTAAAATCTCCAAAATACCTTCATATCATGCATGAACCAGTAAAATATCCAAAATACCTTCATATCACGCAGTTCTGAAAAGAGTCACTATTTAAAAGAAAGTCACAAGTTTAGATACATCTCGAGATGGTCAGTTTAAAGACATTTTGAGGGACACTACTAAAGTCATTCTCAGATATGCACACATTCCCCACTTTTAGATCGTTGTCTACTACAATGATCTTCCAAACAAGATATGCATTAGAACGCTCATGATACATAGAGCAATTCACTGGCCACCTTCGAGAATGATCTGAAGCACAAACCATGACAACATTATGTTTTTCCTTGAAAATTATCTTGGCGAACTGGAATGGCAACTCACTCTTGTGATTTTGCGTCTCTACTTGTCTCTTCATTTGTGCAGCTATTGCCATTCCACTTCGCTAAGAGAATTTTCAAGGAAAAACATAATGATGTCATGGTTTGGGATTCAGATCATTCTCGAAGGTGGGAAGTGAATTACTCTATGTATCATGAGCGTTCTAATGCATATCTTGGTTGTCCTTAAGTTTCAGCAGAATCCGAATGCGTTTGGTCGGTTTACCGTATGTCAGTTGTTGATTTCACTTAAAATTAAGTCTATTTTTAACAAAATAGTGACACTGTGATTGGTGTCGGCCACACCGGGCCTCGGATTGATGCAGGGTTGACTGATACACATCACACATGAGTCATGGATCATTGTGCAAAAGTATCAACACAATCAGAAGGCGTTAGATCGTTTTGGCGTATGTACGTAAAATATTGTCCATTTTAAACAAAATACATACACTTGGAGTGATACCGGTCACACCGCGTCTCGGATTGAGGAGGGGTTGAGTCGTACACGTCACATATAACCCATGAATCGTTTTCCTAAAGTGTCAACACAATCCGAAGGCGTTTGGTCAGTTTCTCGTATGTCAGTTGTTGATTTCTCACTTAAAAATAAGTCCATTTTGAACAAAACAGAGGCACTTGGAGTTGTGTCAGCCACAACAGGCCTCAGATTGAGGTGGGGTTGACTCGTACATGTCACATTTGAAGGTGAGTATGCATACATGATAGTTGACCTTCTTAGAGAAGAGTTTCTGGAAGAGTATAAAAGACATGAAGCAATGAAGATCATTAGAGTGTTGGAGCAAATGTGGTTGCTACAAACAATGTGGAAATCGGCTTGTGCAAAGCGACCTAAGTTACAACTTGCAGGTATTGTACTCTATTTTTTTATGGAAGGTTTCAGTTTAAATGAATTTTGGAATGATCATTTCTAGCCATTATCTTTTAGGTTTTTTTGACAGCCGAGGGGAAAGGGTGGGGTCTTCAGACATTGGAGGATATGTCGAAGGGTGATTTTGTGTGTGAATATGTTGGAGAAATGTTAACTCCCACAGTTCTGAAAAGAGTCACTATTTAAAAGAAAGTCACAAGTTTAGATACATCTCATGATGGTCAGTTTAAAGACATTTTGAGGGACACTACTAAAGACATGCTCAGATATGCACACATCCCCCACTTTTAGATCGTTGTCTACTACAATGATCTTTCAACCAAGATATGCATTAGAACGCTCATGATACATAGAGCAATTCACTGCCCAACTTTGAGAATGATCTGAATCCCAAACAATGACAGCATTATGTTTTTCCATGAAAATTCTCTTGGCGAACTGGAATGGCAGTAGTTGCACACATGAAGAGACAAGTAGAGACGCAAAATCACAAGAGTGAGTTGCCATTCCAGTTCGCTAAGAGAATTTTCAAGGGAAAACATAATGCTGTCATGGTTTGTGCTTTAGATCATTCTCGAAGGTGGCCAGTGAATTTCTCTATGTATCGTGAGCGTTCTAATGCATATCTTGTTTGGAAGATCATTGTAGTAGACAATGATCTAAAAGTGGGGGATGTGTGCATATCTGAGCATGTCTTTAGTAGTGTCCCTAAAAATGTCTTTAAGCTGACCATCTTGAGATGTATCTAAACTTGTGACTTTCTTTTAAATAGTGACTCTTTTCAGAACTGCGGGAGTTAACATTTCTCCAACATATTCACACACAAAATCACCCTTCGACATATCCTCCAATGTCTGCAGACCCCACCCTTTCCCCTCGGCTGTCAAAAAAACCTAAAAGACAATGGCTAGCAATGATCATTCCAAAATGCATTTAAACTTAAACCTTCCAGAAAAAATAGTGTACAATACCTGCAAGTTGTAACTTAGGTCGCTTTGCACAAGACGATTTCCACATTGTTTGTAGCAACCACATTTGCTCCAACACTCTAATGATCTTCATTTCTTCATGTCTTTTATACTCTTCCTGAAAATCTTCTCTAAGAAGGTCAACTATCGTGTATGCATACTCACCTTCAAATGTGACGTGTACGAGTCAACCCCACCCCAATCTGAGGCCTGTTGTGGCTGACACAACTCCAAGTGCCTCTGTTTTGTTCAAAATGGACTTATTTTTAAGTGAGAAATCAACAACTGACATATGGGAAACCGACCAAACGCCTTCGGATTGTGTTGACACTTTAGGAAAACGATTCATGGGTTATATGTGACGTGTACGACTCAACCCCACCTCAATCCGAGATGCGGTGTGACCGGTATCACTCCAAGTGTATGTATTTTGTTTAAAATGGACAATATTTTACGTACATACGCCAAAACGATCTAACGGCTTCTGATTGTGTTGATACTTTTGCACAATGATCCATGACTCATGTGTGATGTGTATCAGTCAACCCTGCATCAATCCGAGGCCCGGTGTGGCCGATACCAATCACAGTGTCACTATTTTGTTAAAAATAGACTTAATTTTAAGTGAAATCAACAACTGACATACGACAAACCGACCAAACGCATTGGGATTCTATTAAAACTTAAGGACAATGATCCATGGGTCAAATGTGACGTGTACGAGTCAACCCCGCCTCAATCAGAGGCGCGGTGTGACCGGTATCACTCCAAGTGTATGTATTTAGTTTAAAATGGACAATATTTTACGTACATATGCCAAACCGATCTAATGGCTTCTGATTGCGTTGATACTTTTTCACAACGATCAATGACTCATTTTTGACGTGTACGATTCAACACCGCATCAATCCGAGGCCCAGTGTGGCCGACACCACTCACAGTGTCACTGTTTTCTTAAAAATGGACTTAATTTTAAGTGAAATCAACAACTGACATACGGAAAACCGACCAAACGCATTGGGATTCTATTGAAACTTAAGGAGAACGATCCATGGGTCAAATGTGACGAGTACGAGTCAACCCCGCCACAATCAGAGGGGCGGTGTGACCGGTATCACTCCAAGTGTATGTATTTAGTTTAAAATGGACAATATTTTACGTACATACGCCAAACTGATCTAACGGCTTCTGATTGCATTGATACTTTTTCACAATGATCAATGACTCATGTGTGACGTGTACGATTCAACACCGCATCAATCTGAGGCCCGGTGTGGCCGACACTACTCACAGTGCCTCTCTTTTGTTCAAAATGGACTTATTTTTAAGTGAAATCAACAACTGACATGCGGCAAACCGACCAAACACATTTGGATTTTGTTGAAACATAAGTACAATGATCCATGGGTAAAATTTGACGTGTAAGAGTCAACCCCGACTCAATCCGAGGCCCGGTGTGGCCGACACCACTCAAAGTGCCTCTATTTTGTTCAAAATGGATTTATTTTTAAGTGAAATCAACAACTGACATACGGGAAACTGACCAAACGACTTAGGATTGTGTTAACACTTTAGTACAATGATCCATGGGTCATATGTGACGTGTACGAGTCAACCCTGCTTCAATCCGAGACGCGGTGTGGCCGGTATCACTCCAAGTGTATGTATTTTGTTTAAAATGGACAATATTTTACATACGTACACCAAACCGACCAAACACATTGGGTTTCTATTGAAACTTAAGGAAAACGATCCATGAGTAAAATTGGACGTGTACGAGTCAACTCCGCCTCAATCCGAGGCCCGGTGTGGCCGACACCACTCAAAGTGCCTCTGTTTTTGTTAAAAATGGACTTAATTTTAAGTTAAATCAACAACTAACATACGAAAAACCAACCAAACGCATTCGGATTCTGTTGAAACTTTAGAAAAACGATACATGGGTCAAATGTGACATGTAAAAGTCAACCCGCCTCAATCCGAGGCCCGGTGTGGCCGACACCACTGAAAGTGCCTCTGTTTTTGTTAAAAATGGACTTAATTTTAAGTGAGAAATCAACAAATGACATACGGGAAACTGACCAAACGCATTCGGATTCTATTGAAACTTAAGGAAAATGATCCATGGGTCAAATTTGATGTGTATGAGTCAACCCCGACTCAATCCGAGACCCAGTGTGGTCGACACCACTCAAAGTGCCTCTGTTTTGTTCAAAATGGACTTATTTTTAAGTGAAATCAACAACTGAGATATCCACCTCACATGTAGTGTAGACCCTCCCCCAAGACTTGGCATGAATTTTTGAGATACACAAACATGGGGTGGATTACATGGCTTTCCTACATGGAATATATCCCACTACACGTCTTTAATGAGCCAGCTACACAGTTTATCCCGTGTACAGATACACAGGAAGAATCACACGGGATCGACGTCATGTACTAACATAGGGCAAGGGTGCATAAGAGGACACAAGATCAAACGGTAACACATATATGTTTTTTAACATGCCATGTAATTTCCTATTGATATGACATGTATATTCACACAGGCAGCTGGACATTGGAGTTACCCAGGGTAAAGGGACAAGGCATGTGACCCTTTAAATGACACATAATTTTATGTACCATGATTGATCTCTTTGAACACTATATCAAGGACATATTTCATTAGGGTTGGCTCCCATTATCCTTCCTAGGATGGTTTTGGTATCTTTTCCTAATTACGGTAGTACGATCGCTTCAGCAGGACGTCCTAGACATAGTTGGAGTCTCTCTGAAAGTCCTGGAGTGAGATCATATATCTATTTTTGAGGTCCAGGTAGAGTCATGTATCAACGCAACCAATCCTACCAGACATCGATCCTATATATAGAATGTTAATCTTGATGTCTCATTACAGTCCCCCAGTTTATGATATGTTACCTTTTTTGTATTAATATACATAATTACTAAGGGTGATGGTTGGGAGAGTTGGGATATCCTTTTTATGTATTGTAGAATGATTCAAGGAGCACGGGCTCTGCACGATTTGTCAAAACCAAGTGGAAATCCAAGGAGAAACAATGCATAGTGGAATGTTCTAGTATTTATCTTTTGAGTTGTGTAGGAATATTTTGTGATACTATGTAATGAGGTAGTTTTTGTTTCTGGGTAGACGGTATCTAACTCATGGTAAGAACACTGTTTGGTTGGGTTGTGATCGGTTGATGACATGCTTGTGGTTGATATACTGGGTTTTGTGCAGGTCTGTGGTTGATATACTGGTTTTTGTGCAGGTCTGCTCGGCTGGTTGTACTGGTGCAGGTTTTTTATTAGCAGCAGGCAGGGATTTAACAGCGCTTTTTTAGCGCCGTTAAAGGCGACATTTAACAGCGCTTTTGTAGCGCTGTTAAAGGTGACATTTAATAGCGCTAAAAAAGCGTTGTTAAAGGACCCCCCCCTTTATCAGCGCTGAGCTTTACAACGCTTTTCTAGCGCTGTTAAAGCCCGATTTTAGCGCTGTTATTGCCCGTTTTTGTAGTAGTGCCACCGCACATGTAGCACTACCTGGATCCATGATAACTCCCTCCAAACTCAGATTCCCACACCATTGACCCCAAGTCATGGGGTCATCCTCTGGAAGACGTAACACTCTTGGACCCACATGTCTATTGTCTACTACCCACTGAAGACTCTACTGCCTGGGGCATGATGGTAGCTATAGCTGTGGGTGATTAATCTATCAAGAAACTCTCAATTATAAGGGCTTTATCCAGCACCTTGGCCTGGGTAGGGATGCTGAGAGACACCACCGAAGCCCTGATCTCCCGCCTGAGTCCCTACTCAATGGGTTGAGCCCTGATGAAGGGGTCTTGCACCATATCTTTGGAGTAGTGGGAAAGCTCTGCGAACCTCGCCGAGTACTCGACCACAATCATGGTATCCTGTTGTAAGTGAAGTAGCTCATGGATGCGAACAGAGCGCAAGGTTGTGGGAAAAAACACATACCAAATATCCTCTCAATTTCAACCCAAGTGATGGTCACCTCATCATGATTCTATATTGTAAAACTTCACCATCTCCTTTATGATCCCTATAGAAGGCTCGCTACCAAGATCTCCATCTGGTCAGGCGGTGTCCTCACTAAGCAGAATACCCACGTCACAACCTCCAGCCAGTCCTCAGCGACCTGAGGATCCATCTCTCCCCTAAACCTGAGAGGTCACTATTTCTGAAACTCATATAGGGAACTGATCCTATGAACATGTTTTTTCAGAATCGCCAATAGTATATTCTAACCATTGGGTTGTGGTAGCACTGGTGCACCACCAGGTGGGGCCATCTCTAGAACTGGTCCTTGAACGAACGCCTCTTCGCTAGGCGGGCTGTCCTCACGACCTCGTATCGGGCTCCTGGATGGTCATCCACATGGTGGCATCCTGAGATAGCTCAAGATCTACCACATTTATAAGGTTATACTTGGTGAGTTGACTCTTATTCAAAAATAAGGATACACTTATGAAACCAAAGTTTTAATTTATTGAGCCAAAAATAGAATTCTAGGTCCTGGTGTATGGATACTTCGGCTGCTTCACCAACACTGGACTCCCCGAATCTGAAAGTTAAAATCAAAACACTTAACATTATTTCCCCAAAACAAAAAATAAGAATCTCAGTATTTGAGGGGGAAACAACCTCCCTTTGATACCACTTTGTCATGACCCATCCCCCAGGGCCCCTTCCATGACTACCGCAAGCCCACCTCTTGAAGGCCAGGGATAGGAAACTAGCGTCGTAGGCGTCGACCTGTATGTGGGAGGCTTTATCCTAGATACCTTTATGCAAACACATGCCCAACCAAGTCCCAAATCACAAAAGGGAAACAACATACCATTGAATAAACTGAGCGCAAGTACAATTGAATGAAATTAGGCCATAATAAAAACTTAAAAAAATGTACTGAAAACTATAAAGTACGAAAAGTTCTTTGATGTCCATCTACAGTAAAACCCACCTGATTGTGATAGTATTGAAGCTACTAGAATCCAAAGTAGTACATCCTGCACGCCTAGTCCTACTGGGCCCTGCCTAGTCTGAGGCCACCAAGTCCACCATCATAGCGTCTGTCCATCCCATCTCCCTGAGCACCCCTATCAAAATTCCAGTTGTCTGCACCATACAATACACGTGTGGGTGAAGCCTGTGCAGGGGTGAGTAACACAATACTCGGTAGAGACCAAAAAAAAAGAAAAAAGACAGAACAATTCTTCAAATTAATGAAGGAAACACAAGGCATCTCACACCAGATATATTATAGGGTAGTAATAGTAGCATCGTCAGTCACAAACGTCGAACTCCTCGGCCTCTGGAGAAATCCTCCTATATCAAGTATAGTGGGCCTTCCAGGTCACATAGAGCTGCTTCCCATTAACCTTGAACTATTGCGGTACTCATCCATGGTGAGTACTATAGGTATGCTAGATCATACAGAGCTGCTTCCCACCATGGACGAACTTAGGTACTCCTCCTGTCGATTACTATGGGTCTACGGGGTCACATAGAGCCACTGACCACTGTGGTCCTACTAGGTCACATAGAGCCGCTTCCCACTCGGCCATCCTCGAGCAGTTTTCAGGTCTCAGCCAACTGTAGGGTTCCGTACGTAGCGCGCTTGGGGGAACAACACCTCATGTGATTCGTCACTTCTTGAATTATATGGAAGTCACCAAAAATCATGCCGAAAGATCTAACTCCTCGAGAGGGTCCCAACACCGCAAAAAGTCCATCAATAAGACGTATGGTTTGCAAGATACTAGCGTTTTAGTAAATAGGGGAAAGTTGCGATGGGGTCAAGTCTGACCCAGTCGGACCGACCCGACCAACCCAGCTTGGAGGTTCCATATTCCCTGGTTTATTCTGAAGGACCCGACCTAACCTGGTGTGGGTCAGGGTCAGTCTGGTCTGGCCTGACCAGTGGGCTAGGCCCAATAGGCCTCGTGGACCCGACCCGATTGGCCGAGGGTCTAGCCTACCGAGTCACCCGAAGACTCGGCCTAGTCCAGCCCAATTCGAAGAGGGCGCGAGTCCAACACATCAGCGCGGTCTAGCCCGCTAAGCTTGTGTCCATCATATTGGGTAGCGGGATCAGCCCGGCCCGGTGAGCCGCGGGTCCAACCCACAATTCTGCTCCAGCCCGTTGGGTGTTCGCGCCTCGCCATCACCCTGCAGATCGCCACAGATTTCCTTCTCTGCCGTGGTCAAGAAACCACGGCCCATCCCGTGGGATGCGGCTCGGTGCCACATTTTCTGCCCTCTGATGCAGTCAAGTGACCGCATCCGCTACCTCCAACTTCCGGCTCGACCGACGACTTCTCCTGCTACGCCGCTGCCCGGTCTGGCCGCAACCTTTCATTTGGCGTGCCATTGTGGCGCACCGCCTAATACCTATGGCCAACACCACGGGCCACTGTTGGCAGTCTTCGGTGCCACCACAGGTGCAAGCATGCAAAAGTATTCTTCTACAGATCACCAGGTCTGCACCAGTGGTCCTTTCTTGGTGCTTCTTGCGCCTACATTTTCTCTGGATCATCCTATCCAATGCGGTGGTCTTAAAACTACCTTACCATCGATTCAAAAGATTTTCCATGAAGAACAACCATGGTGAGGGGCACATGCCTTGTTCGTGTCGGCTTGAGACCTCCACATTAGATGTTTACACAACAAGGGAGGTCCATGTATTTTAATTTGAACAACAAAGATAATTAAATCCTAGATAAAGAAATTCCAAATAATTCACCCTCCAGTAAAAGAACATGGTCTTTAGATTAACCTGTTTGTGGTTTAATCCACGTTCGTCATTTAGAAATGTATGGGGAAGAACAATGAATAAAAAATGCCTACCTCTTTGAAATTCATTTGCTGCATCTTGGTCCTTGATGGCTTAAGACATTGACATCGCTTTTCGGCTCCGATCATCGAAAGGCATGACAAAGAAGATGAAGTTCCACCGGCATTCTCCTTTCTTTGCTGGGGTGAAAGTCCATCATAAGTTCACCAGAGAATCTTCCAATTTCTTTAATCCATATTTTCCCAGCGCGTCGGATTATAAATAGGAGTATGTCACATTGTTCCCATTATGATGCGACATCATGTCATTACGTTGTTTTATTTAATAAATAGTGTCATTGTTACACATCATTAATGCCACGTTATGCTTTGAGTTTAAGTTCCATTAATGATCCTCCTTGATGCGCATCGTCTCTGCCCTATCACTTCCCCTTAGCATCGCCGTCTACCACTACAAAGTGAGAAATAAAATAAAATAAATCATTTAAATTATTTTATTAATTTTCTCGAAAAGTCCGAAAAATAAATTTTCCGCTCGACCCTTGCCGGGTAAATATAAGTAATTTCTATGAAAATCCCGGCGTGTTGAATTCAGTAGTGCCCTCAGCTTTTTTTTTATCTAAGCGACAGTTCAAAAGATAGAATATCCTGCTCATACGTTTACTGAATGTACATTAAAAAAAGTTCAAAGTTCCCTTATGGTCTCTCCAGACCTTGTAATTACATGCCGTCAAATTTTTTGGTCTTGTAATAATTCCTTATAAATAAAAAAATTTACACAAAAATTATGAGACATTACACATGATATACTTTTTTAAAATTTATGGGTTTCATTCATGATAATAGTTATGGCTATACACTATAATTATCATTCACATCCCATGCATTATTATAATATCATTTTCTTGATTTTAGTTTTTTATAAGTGTTTTATAAACGTGGTTGTTGAAGGTATAGATTTCTATAAAAAGCATCTACGTATGTTTTATTCCTTCTTTATATGTATTATTATAATTATTAATTGTGAAATATAGATTTATCCTTACCATTATTGTTTTTTTAAATATTATGTAATATAAAATTATTTTCTCTTGAAAAATATTTATGTAGCATTTGAAATATTTTAATGGATTATAAAGGGAAATACAAGAATGGAAAAAAAATTTCTTAAAAGAAAACTTAGAACTAGCGTATAAAATGAGAATATGTTGGAATGGGGAGTGAACCCTTGCCCTCAAGGGGAAATTGTCCAAGATATGATACTATTAGTGACCTTATATATTTCTTAAGGTTTTCCAAGCATCATTTTAATTTATAAAAGTTATCATTTTAAAAGAAAAGTTTTAATTTTTTAAAGGAAAAAACCCAAAGCTCATTTTAAAGGTTTTTTTGAATTTAAACTTGTTTTCAAAGTGATATGTATTTCAAGGTTTTTAATAGTATTTACTATGTTATATTTTGAAAACCCTGAAGCCATATTTGGAAAACCCTAAATCCATATTTTGAGAAAGTAGGTATTATATCAACGTTTTATATTTGATAAAAAATTTTCAAATATTTTTCAAATATTATTTAAAAAAGGATTATACTCATGGTTTCAAAACCCCTTAATGAGAAATTTTGTTCTTACCCATTATATTAAAAATGATTTTCATAGGATCATTAGATGTTCTAAGGGTATTTTGTTTCATTTTAAGAAGTTAGCATCAGTGAAACAGATAGAAGTTTATAATATTTTTTAAGACTATGATATAGTGTAAGTATTTATCTAAGTACTCCAACAACTAAACCAAAAATATCCTTAGATGTGAAATGAATTTATATTCATCAGTTACTTTTATCAAAAAATATGTACATCATATGTTTTTATCACTATATTTCGGTGTGTGGGTCTTAAGATGTAATATTTGGTATCAGAACGATAGTTCATACAAATTTGGATATTAAAAATTTTCATTTGATAATAATTTAAGATTTGAAAGTTTTCTTTTAAGGTTTTAAAAAATTAAATTCTATATAAATCTTTGGTATTTTTTTACAATCTGAGTTTTCTTAAATACTGAGAAGTAATATTTACATTTTTATAAGTACAATGAAAGAATTGTGAGGGTAAAATTCCTTTAAGGAGGATAAAATATATCATCCCAAAAATTTTAAGCATATTATTATTTTTAATAAATGTTAATTTGTTATTTTTTTATAATTGAAACAAACTAATTTACAATTTAATATAAAATTAAATTCTTTTCTATAATTAATTTCAATTTTGTGGTAAAATGTTTATGTTATAAAAATATTACTTTCATTTCCGCAAGAAATAGTATTATATATGTTAATGAAAATATGTTAATTTTTTTAGTAAATGTTATAATTAAACAATCTAGAATGTATTTCATTATTATTTATAAGAGTAATTAATAATTTTTTTTAAATTATTTCATAAATTATAATGTTTTAGTAATAAAAGTGTATTTTAAAAATTAAAATGATTATTAATTATTTACAAGTACTTTCATTTTGATATGGAAGTTCATAGTTTTCAAAATCTTATATTTTTAATATTGTTGGATTTGAATATATTATCATATTTCAATAATTAATGTATATATATATATATATTGTTGAGTCAATAAGGATTCCTTATGACTTTTCCATTTCTATATGTTTTGAAAATCACAAAAACTTTATCATAAGGAAAGTTATATTTTCCCTAAGGATTATTTTCATAAGGAAAATTTCCCTTATCTACGGAAATTTTTATCCTTACCTTTGTTTTCATTATTCATTTTATAGTCTCTCTAAATATAATGCATTTTATTATTAAGGTAAAATTTAGTTTCATATATAAAATCTTGGAATCCTATAAATCCTTGGATATAGAGTATTCTATTTTCAAGATCCAAATTCTCTGAAATTCAGAATCCAAATTCTCAGAAATTCAGGTTCCAAATTCTATGAAATTCAGACTCCAAATTCTCTGAAAATAAGGTTCTTAATTATCTAAAAATCTGGTTCCAAATTCTTTGAAATTCAGGTTCCGAAATCTCTAAAATTTATGTTTAGAAATATCTGAAATTCAGACACCAAATTCTCTAAAATTCAGGTTCCAAATTCTTTGAAATTCAGGTTTCGAATTCACAGAAATTCAGAATCTGAATTCTCTAAAATTAGGACTCCAAATTACTCAAAATTACAACTCCAAATTCCATAGAATTCAGACTCTAAATTCCTTAGAATTTAGACTCTGAATTCTTTAGAATTTAGAATTCAAATTCCACATAATTTAGATTCTGAATTCATAGGAATTCAGACTCCAAAATCTATTGAATTCAGATTCCGAATTCTTTGTAAAACAGAATCTGAATATCCATCTCTTATAAACTCTAAAAGTTTTTTGGTTAGACAATAAATTATAATTTTCATTGACTCCAAACAATATATTTGGTTAATATATTTCATTTTACTTACACTTGTTATGAAATGATGTCATACAATCTATTTCTAACTAACTGTTGTTTGAGTGACATGTGTATAGGTCCCTATGAGATTCATGAAAAAATTATGACTGTTGGAGGAGGGAGCTGACCGTTGGAGAACTGCATATGAATAGCAGACCAATTGAACAAGCTCACTACATGTTGATCAATATAGATATTTCATGATGCTGAAGAAATTTCTAGATAGATAGAGACTCTCATGCTTTGTGCGTACTGAACATCTTGTTCAGATTACTTAGTGCGACTCCGATTGTTGCTGAGTACAGTTGAGGGCTTCTGGGGATAGGAAGATAGATTTTATGACTACCTTAAAGTTTGAGGACTTGTGGGGATAACAAGACAGATTCCGATATTCCTATTGAGGGCATAACCTTGTGTGGGTAAGACAGACTTTTTTGAAAGTATAAATCAAGAGACCTTTATCCAAGGTTGTTGGATACCCTACTATTTATGTTAAAAGATTAAATACTTGTTACTTGTTTTATTTCAAGTTTGTTTCAGCTATATTTTGATAAAGGAATTGTGATGCCCCAACTCCAGTTACATAGAGTCAGTGAATTATTACATAACATTGGCATGATACAAGGAATCATGTCTCGAAAGACCGAACAATTTAGTAGCATTGGAAGTACTAGATACATACATAAGTTTTACATTACATCATGATATAAAAAACAACATTGTGTCCCCTTTGAACCCTATTATATACCTTATCCTATTCCTGCAGTTTAATCGTAATATACTTCTTCGCATCCTGAAAAAAATAAAACATAATAAAGGGGTGAGCTCAGATGCTCAGTAACGATAACAATATAGTGGAAACTATCATAAATATGCCTAAATATTTAAGGCAATTTATAAGACTAAAACACAATCCTTTTAAACTTAAACTTCAGCATAATATGGAAAAGATAAATCAAATAATGCCATTTACTTATTAACATGAATATTCTACTAGTCGAATAGTCACATGTAATATAAATATCCAATTCCATAATGATGGAATGCACAATGCCAAACATCATAACCACATAGTTAAGGCCTCATTCCAAGACTAAAAATAAGATTTTTCTAAGGCCTTATTACAAGACACTAGTTTGTCTCATGAGACCTATCGATGCATAGAGGAACCATAGCGGGATCCACTCATCACTTACTAAGTCCAAATCATTCCTCATATGAAAGGGTTGAAACATAACATAAACATTCATATTAAAATTATCTTAAAAAATGTAAATACTTTAACCATAAACAATGAATGGTATAAAAAAAGAACATCCACAGTAAAACATATCATAACTTATTCAATTAAATATGTAAGACTGTATTATAGTAAATAAACCTCAATCAATAATAATATCTAATAAAAGATATTGACATAGTTGAAAATAATCAATAAAACTCTTTGAGAGAAAAACCTCTTTTCGAGTAATCATTTAAAAGTTGTATAATTTATAAAGGAAGTCATTTAAAAGATATTTTTTAATCAAAGTGTCTTATACCACTTTGAATGTTTTGAATGAAATTAACTATTTAAAACAATCATGTCAACGTAAATAAATCCTTAAAATCATTTTGAAAACATGGACATTAATTAAAATATTTAGAAAAACAAATATTTAAAAATATTTATAATGATTATATAGTTAATGAGTCCCTTCCATAAAAACATAAAATGTTTCTTTTAAAACATTTTAATGAAACATAGATATAGATGATAAATATTTCCAAGTAGATACTTACAGATAAACAATCTTAGATAATAATTAGATTGAGGAAATAAACTTTACCTTTTACTTTTTCCTGACATAGGGTATGTTAACATCCTGTATAAAAGTTAAATAATTGTTATTAAATTATACAAGAACCACATACATAAATATGATATCATATAATATCTTTAAATATTGCTTTGTTAATAATATTTCAATAGTATCATTGTTTTGGGTGTTAACTGATTCGTTTTCCTTTATATGTTCAGTTACGTAAGCCATGTTTGTTATGGATAGTATGTATTTGATTCATCTACATAATGATATTAAGTTATTAAAAATTATTTTTAATCATAAAATGAAAATTATTCTTGAATGGTTATGATGGGTAATGAATTTAATCGCGTTCGTGGAGATGGTAATCCGTACGTACACACGAGCGAAAATATCATTCTATTGATGGTGATATAATATGTAATTGGAAGGTATATCATAAATAAATAATCATTAACATGCTATATTTATTATTTATATCAGTTATATTCATTATTATACTCATCCAAATAATGAAGTGTTGGAATAACAAACTACACCACGATGTGGAGACGGTAAGTCGTACGTACACACCTATAGAAACTTGCCACTCATAGGATGGATAGAATATTGAATATGGTTGTACCATATTTATAATTAAATTAAAGTATGTATAAGTTACTAGAGTTATTATTTTTTTATTTAAACAACAAAAAAGAGGAAGTGGAAGAAGAAAATAATTTTGAAAGAGGAGGTGAAATTATTACCTCTTCTTCAGGTGTTTCCTTTTGAGTTGATCAATAGAGATCCTTAGGTTGGATTTCTGATCAAAGTAATGCATCTAGGTCAAAGAGAAGGTAGTTGTGAGGATATTTGATCAGGTCTTGGCCGAGCCAAATGGCTATGGAGGTGTGATTTTGAGAGAAGGGGAAGTACCCTTTTATAAGAGAGGTGAGGGTCACTTTTGGAAAAGCTTGAAATATTATATTATTATACAATCATATTCGGTTTATAATGGATACAACATTATTTATTTCAATGATAAGGTGGGTGTGGGTCTAAAACCTCTCAAAAATTAGGTTTTAGATAGGTTTAGGTCACCATATTAACCTTATCTTTTAGATTTAACTCTTAGTTAAATAGTTTAACTTTTACCATGTATTCTCGTATTATTATAATAAATGGTTAATAAACTTACTATAAAAAAACAAGAGAACCCCAAGAGGTAAATTATTGATATATCTAACCTTATATAAGTCCTTTGTCTGAACCTTGGATTTTTCGGAATATTATATCAATTAATAATATAGTATTTTTTTAAAACTCCTTAATGTCAATTTTGACACTATTTGGTATTTTGTTTTAGTGAAAGTCATAAAAACTTTATCACTTCGAAAAAAATATTTAATCAATCCTAAAATGTCATATTAACCTATAAAATTAGTTTAATTCATCAAAAGTCTCAATTTACATTTATTTGGATATTTATAAAATCAATTATTTTAATCTTTCATTAATAATGTAATTCATACATCATCATGGTGTCATATATAAATTTAATTATTCAATGTATAAAAAGTAATAAATAAAATACCATTATGTAGGAAATATTTTTATCTTTATAATGAATATTTTTAGTCCAATTTATCTTATGTATAACCCTATATTAAAAATTCTTTAGTTATTAAACTTTGAATTTAACACTTTTAACAATTGTTTAAATAAAATAATAACAAATGTCCTAATCTAATCCAAGTGGATCAAAAGGATAATATTTTATTACTAAGGTTGATTTTGGTCAAAATAAACTTATCCAATATAATTATGGCATGTGTTAGGGTAATTATAATATCATTTTTACCTTTAATTACCCTATTTACTTTTAACCATGGTAAATAAAAGTCAAAAGTTACTATTCACCAAAAATTATTTTCATCTTATTGAACCAAATTTTATATAACGATGTCAACCTTGTCTCTTGGATTTTTTAAATTCAATTTACTGAAGTAGTTAAGTTATGTTTTATGAAAATTTGCAAATGCGCCTTAAAGGTGGGTAAAAGACGGTAAAACGTTCAATAAAATTTTATATATCTAATATTATTATAAAATGAATCCAATGAATTACATTAAAAATATATAGTTATTATGTAGAAATTTTTAACTAAAATAAATTTAAATAAAATAAATAATTATTTAAATAAAAATTTGGGTTTTTAACAAAAACACAGTGTTTTTCACTACTCATCAAAAATTGAATGTTTTCAGAAAAATACCAAAAATTCACCCTAAGATAATTTTGATATTATAAATCAAAAAATGAAGTCCATTTTGAAAAATAAAATTTATAAAATTTCATAAAGTGGGTATTACTATTCATAATGGCTAGTTTGATTGGTCGTGGGGTGTTAGAACTCGAAGTTGCATACAACACAAACTATTGTATTATTCAAAGAGAACCATACCATTGAAGCTTGGGGTGTTACATTATTACCTCCTTCAAATAATTTTGTCTTTGAAATTTCTAGAATATTACTGCATAAAATGATTCAGGTTGTTCTTCATTATAAGTTCCTTAGGTTCCCACACTGCCTCTTCCATCTTGTGGTTTCTCCATAGAATTTTTACTAGACGAGTCGTCCGTTTTCTTAAAACTTGTTCTCTTATATCAAGAATATTGACATACTCTTCACAATAAGACATATCAGGTTTCAGTTCTATTTTTTCATAGGTGAGTACATGTGTTGGGTTGGGCATGTATTTTCTTAACAATGATACATGGAAGACATCATAAAATTTGGAGAGACTTGGTGGCATTTCCAAACGATAATCTACAATTACAATTCGTTCTAGAATTTTGAAAGGTCCGATGTACCTGAAGATTAATTTTCCCTTATTACTGAATCGTATAACACCTTTCCATGGAGATACCTTCAAGAAAATATGATCTCCTACTTGAAATTAGAAATCTTTCTTTCGGTTATCAGCATAACTCTTTTTCCTACTTTGAGCTGTTTTGATGTGGTTTTGGATTATTTTCACCTTTTCCATTCTTTCCTTGACAAGTTTTGGGCCTATGAGTTTTCTTTCACCAACATCATCCCAACAAGTTGGTGTTCAATATCTATTTCCATATAACGCTTCATATGGTTCCATTTGAATACTTGAATGCAAACTATTTTTATAGTAAAATTATACCAGAGGTAAATATTGATCCCACATACCTTGAAAGTCTAGTGAGGAAGATCTCAACATGTATTCTAAGGTTTGAATAGTCTATTCTGATTGTCCATCGGTTTGAGGGTGGTAGGTAGTACTCAAATGAAGTTTAGTATCCAAGTCCTTATGAAAACTTGTCCAGAATCATGATGTAAAGTAGGGATCACGATCAGAAACAATCGATAGGTGTACTCCATGAATCCTTACAACTTCATTAATATATAGTCTTGATAAATGTTCAAGTGGTAAATCTTCTCTTATAGAAAGAAAATGTGCTGAATTGGTAAGATGATCAACAATGACCCATATTGTATCATTCTTTCTTGGAGTTATTGGTATCCCAATGAAAATTTCCATCATAATATCATCCCATTTCTACTAAGGTATGGGAAGAAGATGCATGGCTCCTCTAGGACGTTTTCTTCTAGCCTTCACCTATTGATAAACCATATTTCTTGACACATAATCAGTAATCTCCCTCTTCAGGTTGTCCAAACAAAAATTTTCCTTCAAATATTTATATATCTTAGTGCTACAAGGGTGTATAGAGAAATTGGATCTATGAGAATCATCCAACAATTCCCGTTTTAGATTTGGTGTATCAGAAACACAACGCCTCCTCCCAAATTTCAGAATTCCATTTCATATACGAAGTCAATCAATCTCGCATCATTCACAACTTTAATTTTCTTTTTAAACTCCTCATCACTAGTATGAGAACTTTTTACACTTTATAGTAAATAGGGTTTGGAAACCATTTGAAAAAGTATTGATGTTTCACCGTCCATGATTTTTCCCATACCCATCTTTACTAGATCCATGAACAAATGATCCCTTTCAGCTCTCATTTATTCAAAACTCCATGATCCTTTCTACTCAAAGAATCAGCCACCTTATTTTCCTTCCCCAGGTGGTAGTGTATAGTGAAATCATAATCTTTGAGTAGTTCAATCCATAAACGTTTCCTAATATTGAGTTATTTCTGTGAGAAAATATACTTCAAACTCTTGTGATCATTATATATCTCACATTTTTCACCATAGAGATAATGTATCTATATCTTCAAAGAAAATATTACAGTTTCTTACTCAAGATCATGAGTATGATAGTTTTTTTCAAGAATTTTTCACTATCTTGATTCATAGACAATAACTCTATCATTCTACATAAGGACACAACCATGTCCTTTCTTTAAAGCATCACTATAAATAACAAACCCATCATTCCCCGATGGTAGAGTCAATATACGAGCATTGAGTAATCTTTTCTTCAATTATTCAAAAAATTCTTCACACACTTTTTTCCAAACAAATTTAACCCCTTTATGTGTGAGCTTGGTTAATGGGTTATCCAATCAGGGAAAAATCAGGACGAAACGCCGATAATAACCTGCTAAACCAATAAAACTGCGTGCCTCGATTATACTCGTTGGTGCTGGCCATTCTTGTATTGCTCTTTTCTTAAGAGTATCAATAGATATTACATCCTTAGAGATAATATGGCCATGAAAAGAAATCTCCTAAATCTAGAATTCACACTTTCTAAACTTCCCATGAAATTCATTTCTTATGAGGGTTTTCAAAATAGTGCACAAGTAATTTTCATGATCTTAGTAGATTTTGAAGTATAAAAAGATATAATCAATAAATACCACTACGAAGTAATAAATATATTCCTTGAAAACTATAATCATTAGATCCATCAATATAGAGGGTGCATTAGTCAGTCCAAAAGGCATTACTGTAAACTCATAATGCCCGTACCTGGTTTGAAATACTGTCTTCAGAATGTCTTCCTTCTTCACACACAACTGATGACATCTAGATCGAAGGTCAATCTTTGAAAAAAATGATCTACAAGAAGTTGACTGAATAAATAATCAATGCGAGGTAGGGGATACTTGTTCTTTATTGTTATATCATTGATCTTCCTATAGTCAATTCACAACCTCATAGATCCATCATTCTTCTTAACAAAAAGAACAGGGGATCCCCATGGAGAAACACTAGGGAAATAAATCCATTATTACTGAATTACTCTAGTTTTTTCTTTAGTTCCACTAATTCCATAGTATCCATTATATAAGGGGTATTCTATATGAGAATTGATCCATGAATTAAATCAATGGAAAACTCAATTTCTCATTCTGGAGGATGTCCAGGTAAATCCTCTCGAAACACATCAACATATTATTGAACAATAGGTACATCCTCTATTTGAACATTACTTTCCTCACCCATAGTTATTTCAATATCTTCCTCCCCAATAATTGAATTTAGTATATCTATAGGGGGTGGATCTAGATAAGAATCAGATGGTGACGTTTCTACTCTAAAGATAAGGTACTATTTATCATCATAGAAAATTGTAACCACCTTCTTATTACAATAAATTTTCACATCATGGTTCAAAAGAAAATCCATATTGAGGATTATATAAAATTCAATCATGGTTATGATGATGAGATCAGCAGATAAAGTACGTTTATATGCTTTAATGGGAACAAATTTACAAAACTTTATTACAATGATACATTCCTTAAGAGTTTTTATTGACAACTCCTTTGTTAAATAACATTAGAAATATATAATTTTCATAGAAAACTGGGCATATATGAAACAATGAGATGATCCAGAATCGAATAAAGAATTGGATAAACTTTAGGAAACCATTAAATTACCTGCCACCACATCATTTGAATCTTCAACCTCAACAGTAGTGACCGCATAAGCTTAGCCTTTCTCTCTTGGCCTTTTCTAAGGTAAGTTTCCTTGGTTCTTAGGAAATTAATTTTCATAATGCCCCATTTCCCTACAATTATAGCATTCAACATTGACATCCTCTTTCTTTCTCTTGAAATTATTGAGCTTGGTGGCCTTTTTCACTACACTTCTAACAGACTCACATTCCCTTCAAAAGGTACCGGTGTGTTTCTTCACACATTTACTACAGGATGTCAATTCAACTTTTCCCTTCTTCCCCTTATTTCTATTTCCAGAGTGTTTAACAGATCTCTTATTCTTCTGCTTTGCTTTAAATTCTTAAGACAAAGAGAATTCCTTTTCTGTCTTGATAGCACATGAGACAATATATTCATACGATGAGAAGGATTGTGAGACTAATGATTGATGGTGAAATGGTTTTAACCCATCAAATAATTGATCAATTTTACCCCTTGGATTATGTATTTAATATGATGCATACCTTTCTAACCTTGTAAAGTTTGCCTCATACTTTGTGACATTCTCATCCTCCTTTTGCCTCAGACTCAGAAATTGCCTTCCTATATTTGCTCGGTGGTCCCAAGGAAAGTATTTTTCTAATAGAATTTCTTTAAAATCCCTCCATTACATTATTAATACCTTTTCATCTTCCTTTGTGTTTTGAATTAATGAACACCATTGATCTGCATCTCCCGTGAGGCAACAAACTTCCATGATAACTTTTTCCCTTTCGCTACTCCCCAAAGCATAAAATATTTTCTCTAAGGAACATATCCATTGGTAAGCTACAAATGGATTTTTAGTCCCATTGAATGTTGGTGGTTGTTTCCTCATGAAGTGGTCTAACATTCATCCTCTGCATTGTAGATCTGGGTGCTCCATACGGGTAAGGTTATTATTCATAACCCGAGTGAGTTGTCCAAATATGGTGGTAATATGATCAGCACCAGTTGCATCACCAGCTCCACTATAATTATATTGAGTAGGAGGGAAATCCCTACATGGATTACATGAATTTATACAGTTTAGATTCCTTCCACTAGGAACCATTTCTGAAAAATTCCATACACTAGATTAGTTTATGAATCAAAATACATAATCCAAATTTGTAAAAAACTTAACATAAATTGAACAATTTATGGATAAAATCCATAATCATAAAAATATTTTCTTTTAGGAAGTATTTACTCATAAATCCTTCATAATAGTTTGTAAAGAAAATGTGAATTACCCTAAGCATATACCTTTCGGAGTGTCGTAACCAAGAGTGCATCAAGGCCTGTTTTCGTGTACTAGGACACCTTAGGTCAATCCTGAAACTCCTTGTCGGAGTTTTCAATCCTAGGTACATCTGTTCGAGAGTCTCCTACACCTAGTTGTATCCATATATGGATGTATTGCTCAGAAAACTCACAAAATCTATACATTACCAAAATTCTAGGAAGTTCTTCTATAATAATCATCAAATTCTATCTTAGGGTAATGTTATATAATAATAGTTTTTTCTAAATCTAGTTTCCAATGTTTTTACTAAACTTCCTCTAATACCAACTGTAATTCCCCAACCCCAGTTACCCAGAGTCGGTGAATTATTACATAACATTGGCAGGATATAGGGAATCATGTCTTGAAAGACTGATCAGTTTAGTATCCTTGCAAGTACTAAGTATATACATAAGTTTTATATTACACCATGAAATAAAAAAACAACACTGTGTCACCTTTGAACACTCTTATATCCCTTAGCCTATTCATGCAAGTTAATCATAACACACTTCTTTGCATCATGGAAAAAATAAAACATAGTAAAGGGGTGAGCTCAGATGCTTAGTAAGGATAGAAATATAGTAGAAACTATTATAAACATGTATAAACATTTAAGGTAATGTATAAGACTAAAACAAAAGCCTTTTAAACTTAATCTTCATCATAATATGGAAAATATAAATCAAATAATTTCATTTTCATAATGACATGGATATTCTACTAGTCGAATAATCACATGTAATATCAATATCCAATTTCATAATGAAGGAATGAATAATAACAAACATCATAACCACATAGTCAAGGCCTCTTTCCAAGAAAAAAAATAATATTTTCTCAAGGCCTTGTTCCAAGACACTAGTTTGTCTCATGAGACCTACCGATGCATCAAGAAGCTATTTCAGGCTCCACCCGTCACTTACTAAGTCCAATACATTCCTCATATGAAAGGGTTGAAACAAAAGATAAACATTAATATTAAAACTAACATACAAAATTTTAATACTTTAACCATAAAACATTAATGGTATAAAAATAGCACATCCAGAGTCAAACATATCCTAACTAATTCAATACAGTATGGAAGATTGTATTATAGTAAATCAACCTCAATCAAGAATAATATCCAATAAAGGATGTCAACATAGTTGAAAATAACCAATAAAACTCTTTGAGATAAATACACCTTTTTAAGAAATCATTTAAAAGTGGAAAAATTTATAAAGGAAGTGATTTAAAAGAAATTTTTGAATAAAAGTGTCTCATACCACTTTGAAACTTTTGAATGAAATTATCACTTTAAAAAAATCTTATCTATGTAAATAAATACTTAAAATAATTTTGAAAACATGGAAATTAATTAAAAGATTTGGAAAAAGGAATATTTAAAAACATTTAGAATGATGATTTAGTTAAATAGTCCCTTCCATAAAAACTTAAAATATTTCTTTTAAAACATTTTAATTAAACATAGACATAAATGATAAATATGTCCCAGCAGATACTTGAAGATAAAAAATCTCAGATAATAATGAGATTGAGGAAATAACCCTTACCTTGTAATTTTCCTTGATCGATGGTACGTTGACCTCCTATATAATAGTAAAATAATTTTTATTAAATTATACAATAACCACATACATAAATATGATATCATATATGATATTATAATATTGGTTTGTTAATAATATTTTAGTAGTATCTATGTTTCGGGTGTTAACTGATTAATTTTCCTTTATATGATTGGTAACGTAAGCCATGTTTGTTTTGGATATGATGTATTTGATTCATCTCTATAATTATATTAAGCTCTTAAACATTATTTTTAATCATAAAATGTAAATTCTTCTTGAATGGTTATGACGGGGAAGGAATTTCATCGTGTCCGTAGAGACTGTAATCGGTACGTACGCACAAGCAATAATATCATTCTATTGATGTTGAAATATTATTTAATTAGATGATATATAATATATAAAAAATCATTAACATGTTATATTTACTATTAAATCAGTTATACTCATTATTATACACATCCAAATAATGAAGTGTTTGAAAAACAAACTACACCACGACGTGGAGATGGTAAGCCATACATACACATATATGGTGACATTTCATTCATAAGATGGATGGAATAATGAATATGGTTGTACCATATTTATAATAACATCAAAGTATTTATAAGGTACTTGAGTAATTATTTTGGTATGGAAACAAAAAATAAAGAGAAAGTGGAAGAAGAAAAGAACTTTGAAAGAGGTGGTGAAATTATTACCTCTTCTTCGGGTGTTTCCTTTTGAGTTGATCAAAATGGATACTTAGGTTAGCTTTCTGATTAAAGTATGTCCTCTATGTCTATGTGAGGATATTTTTGAAGATTTTTGAGCAGGTTTTGGCCGAGCCCAAAGGCTTTGGATATGGGATTTTTAGAGAAGGGGAAGTAACCTTTTGTAAGAGAGGTGAGGGTCACTTTAGGAAAATCTAGAAATATTATTTTATTATACAATCATATTCGGTTTATAATGGATCCAAAAATATTTATTTATAGGATAATGTAGGGATGGGTCTAAAACCTCTCAACCAATAGGTTTTAGATAGGTTTAGGTCACCATATTAACCTTATCTTTAAGATTTAACTCTTAGTTAAATATTTTAACTTTTACCATGTATTCTTGTATTATTATAATAAATAGTTAATACACTTACTATAAAAATCCAAGAGAACCCCAATTTATTAATTATTGATATATCTAACATCATATAAGTCCTTTGGACGAACCTTGTATTTTTAAGAGTATTATATAAATTAATAATATAGTATTTTATTTTGAAAACTCATTTATGTCAATTTTGATACTATTTGGTATTTTATTTTTGTAAGTCATAACAACTTTATCACTTCGAAAACAATTCATATAATCAACCCTAACATGTCATATTAACCTATAAGATGAGTGTAATTCACCATAAGTCTCAATTTAAATTTATTTGGATATTTATAATATCGATTATTTTAATATTTCACTAATAAGGTAATTACTTCATCATCATTGTGTCATATATAAATTTAATTATTTAATGTATAAAAATTATAAATAAAATACCATTATTTGTGAAATATTTTTATCTTTATAATTAATATTTATAGTCAAATTTATCTTATGTATAACCCTCTATTAAAAATGTTTTAGTTATTAAACTTTGAATTTAATACTTTTAACTCTTCTTTAAATAAAATAATAATAAATGTCATAATCTAATACAAGTGGACCAAAATGATCATATTTTATTCCTAAGGTTGATTTTGGTCGAAATAAACTTATCCAATAGAATTAGGACATGTGTTAGAGTAATTAAAATTTCAATTTTTACCTTTAATTACATTATTTTCTTTTAACTGTGGTAAATAAAAGTGAAAAGTTACTATACAAAAAAAAAATTATTTCCATCTTATTAAACCAAATTTTACTTACTGATTTCAACCGTGTCTCTTAGATTTTTGAAATTTAATTCACAGAAGTGGTAAAATTACGTTTTATGCAAATTTGAAAATGCGCCTAGAAGGTGGGTAAAAGACGGTAAAAGTTCAACAAAAGTTTACATATATAATATTATTATAAAATGATTTCAATGAATTACCTTTAAAATATATAGGTATTATGTATCTATTTTTACCTAAAATAAATTTAAATAAAATAACTAATTATTTTAATAAAAATTCATTTTTAAACAATAACGCTGTGTTTTTCACTATTCATAAAAAATTGAATGTTTTTAGAAAAATACCAAAAATTCACCCTAAGGTAATTTTGATATTCGGAATCCAAAAAATGAAGTCCATTTTGAAAAATAAAATTTATAAAATTTCAAAAATTTGGTATTAATATTCATAACGGCTTGTTTTATTGGTCGTGGTGTGTTAGAACTTGAAGTTGCATATATCACAAGCTATTGTATTATTCAAAGAGAAGCGTACTGTGGAAGCTTGGGGTGTTATAGAAAAAAAGTATAAACTTCTTATACTTTCTTATCACTTTTATATACTCTGATTAGTAATATTCTATATGATTTTAGGTAGAATTTTCTCCTTGTAGACTCTCCTTAAGTTTCATTTCTGGAATCATTTTCCAGAACGTAGCATATTTTTTCAGTAGAACTAAAAGATGTCTTCAGAATTTACCTTGTTTAACATTGTTAAACATAGTTTTCCTTAAGGTTAAAAATGAAAGTTTTTAAACTTTAAATTCACCCCCTCTTGTAATTTAGCATCTACATCATTATTTCGATTGTACAATTGGTATTAGAGGAGGTCTCTGAATTACATATATTCATATATAAATGTTATTTCTGAAGTTTTCCTTGTTCTAAATTTTCTTGCTTAAGTTTTTCTTAGATATTTTTATCTTTGTTTAAAAACCCTTTCTATTAACAAGTTTTTTTGGGAAGATATTTTCTTATAGAACGGCAGGAATGAATTTCGGTTAGATTGATAATCTAAATCCTACATAACCACCTATATTTTATTATAATGATTATGAGTACTAGAGGGATCAAATGAAGATATTTTTTATTAATACTAGATTGGGCAATTTTTTCATGCTTAATGGAGATTACAAAATTCTTAACATGGAAGTCAAAACCTTCACCAACCAAGAAAATTCAAAATATTAACTAAATTATAAGGTATATAATACTTTTTTGTGTTCCATGACCAGGAATATATATAGTCATATTTCTTCATGTGAAGCAACAAATATTATCTAGAAGAAACTTGAGGTTAATTATTTTGGAAGTTCCAAAGTGATAGAAACTAGAAGAGATATGTTAAGAGAAGAATATCATGGATTCTTATTTCCTTACGGAGAACCAGTAAACAAAGTGCAAAAAATATATATGACCATTGTCAACAGTTTCTAGTCTATGGGAGAGAAAGGTTTAGATGATGAAGCTCCTGTAGAAAAGATTATTGATATTATACCTAATGAGTTGGAATCTAAAAGAAAATCTATTGATAAGAAAATAAAAGTGTCTAAAATTAATCTTGATGACATTTATGGTACTCTTCTTTAACATATCACATGAATGAAAAGAGATGCTGATATGAATAAGAAGAAGAATGGTAATGGAACTGTAGCCTTTACTACTACTAAATTCAAGACTCCGGAAAGGGTTAAAAGATCGAAGTCTAAGAAAGTCACAATTTTATCTGAATCTTGTGAATTTGAACATTCTGAGAATGAGCTATCTAGTCTTTCCCAAAGGATGAACCAGATAGTTGGAAATAAAGAATTTTAGTATAGTTATAAGAAGAAATAAAGAAAAGATAAAAAAGACTCGGAAGTCAGTTCATATGAATATAAAATAGCAGGGCATGTAAGGATAGATTATCTAATGCTTAAGAAAAAGGATAGAAAGGAAAATCATTCTGAGAGTAATAGAAATAAGTACTACAAGGATAAATCTAAGAAAGTTTTGAAAGCTAGTGACACCTGGAGTGCTAGTGGTGGTGACTCATCTGATGAATCCTCAGAGTATAAATCTTCTGAACAGAAGAATCTTGGTCTATTAGACAAACTAATTATTGAAAATCATTTTCTAATGGCCAAGGTACAAAATGATGAATCTATTACAAATTTATCATTGAATGAAAATTATACTGATGATAAATACAATGAATCTTCAGATGATGAGTCCTCATAATCAGAAGATAATACATTACCTTCTAATGAATAAGTGTCTAGGTTTGCTAAAATTCTTGGGAATTAAAATTCAAAGCTCAAGAAAAAATTTGATAAAGAAAATTATAGATTATCTGTTTTAACCAAATAAGTATCATAACTTTCTAAATATCTTTATAAGAATATTTTTGATTGTAATAGTATTTCAAAAAATCTTAAGGAAGTTAATTCTGAGAAGGATAAACTTTATAAGGATCTTGAAAATATAATTTCTAAGAAAAATATTTTAGAGGATAAATCTAGTGATAAAACTATTGTTTTTGAGGATAAAAATATAGTTATTAAACTAAAGTCAGAAATATTTTCTTTGAGGAAATATTTGTCAAATTTTACCCTAGGTAAGGAAAATTTGGACAAGATGTATTCCCAAATTAGACCTTTAAGAAATAGTTCTGTATTTGGTTATAGTCATTCTAAACCAGTTTTTAGTAATAACTATTTTGTTTCCCAAATTGCTCTATTTTGAACTAAATTTCAGTGTGGTGGACATTGGGGAAAAATTGTTCTTTAAACAAAACTCAATATTTAGGTTTTTATAAAGTATATTTTTCTAAAACAATGTGGATACTTAAAATTTTTCTTTCTGAAATTTTCAGATATAAGAAATTTTGGATTCTAAAAGTATAACTCTTTTATTTTTCGGAAAACAAAGAAATTACCAAAAAAAATACATGGTACATGGATAGTGGATATTCTCAGTATATGACTAGTAATAAAAATTTCATTGAAAATATTATCAAGATGAAAGTAGGAAAAGTGTATTTCAATGATAATTCTCAGGGAGAAATTATTGGTATAGGTAACAATGTTCTTCTTAGAAAAACATTAATTTCAAATGTTTTATTTGTTTAGGGTTGTAAGAAAAACCTTATTATCATAAGTCAATTATGTGATGAATGTTACCTTGTGAATTTTAGG
This sequence comes from Viscum album, assembly GCA_963277665.1. Classification (NCBI taxonomy): domain Eukaryota; kingdom Viridiplantae; phylum Streptophyta; class Magnoliopsida; order Santalales; family Viscaceae; genus Viscum; species Viscum album. The sequence goes on from OY728165.1 coordinate 1,952,943,031, forward strand.
AATGATAAATGCTTAGTACACAATTCCAAGGAATCATTTATTCTTTATGGCCACATGCAAGAGAATGTATACACACAAAACTTAGAAGACCTTAGGAGCCAAGATCTACCTTGACATAGTGAAATGGAAAATCAATCTTGGTTATGAAATCGAAGGTTAGGACACTGTAACCTTAAGAACCTATATAAAATCTCAAATAAAAGACTAGTTAAGGATCTACTGGAGCTTATATTTGATTATTCAAAAGTTTGTGATCCTTGTCAATTTTGAGAGGAACATAAATAAAGTTTTAAATAAATCAGTGAAGTCTCAAATTTTGATGTATTATAGTTAGTGCATATGGATCTTTTCGGTCCAACACAAATTGAAAGTATTGGGGGAAAATATTATGTAATTTTTTAGTTTATGATTACCCTAGATTTATGTGGGTCTATTTTCTAGAAAATAAGTTTGAAGATTTTTATTATTTAAAAAAGCTTAGATCTCAAGCTAAAAATGAGAAAAACCTTCCATTGATAACTATTCATAGTGATCATGGAAGAGAATTTAAAAATTCATATTTTGAAACATTTTGTAGTAAAAAAGGCATTACTCGTAACTTCTCATCTCCAATAACTCCAAACAGAATGGTGTTGTTGAATGAATAAATCATATTCTTCAAGAAATAACTAGAAAATTTTTTAGTCAATATTATATATCAAAACACTTTTACACTAAATCTGTATGTACTTCTTGTTATACTATAAATGGAATTTTGATTAGGCCTTCTCTTAAAAAACTCTTTATGAATTATAGAATGGTAGAAAACCCAAAATTTCATACTTCAAGGTATTTGGTTGAAAGTTATTCATTCTAAATACTAAAGATAATCTATATAAACTAACACCCAAATATGATGAAGGAATTTTCTTGGGCTACTCTACAACTTCTAAGGCTTATAGGGTTTTTAATAAAAATACTTGTACTGTTGAATAAAAAGTACATGTTAAATTTGATAAAACTGATCCTTTTGTTATTAAACAACCCCAACCTACATCCTCATATGTGTTTTCAAAAACTGATTATCATCCATTGACAGAAGACCCCTATGATAAGGAAAATGTTCAAGAAAACATTTCTGAAGAATTTACCCTGGAATATTTCCTACCATATTTTAATAAACAGGTTTTACAGAACTCAAATAAGTTGTTTCTCAAGAATCATCCCAGTGATAGTATCATTGGCGGTTTAAATAAACCTGTAAGGACAAGAAGTTGTTTAATATATAAAGTATACCATCTATTATTCGTTTCCCAATTAGAACTAAAAATCACTGATGAATATTTAGGTGATTATAATTGGATAAAGGCCATGCAATATTAGCTAAATGAATTCGAAAGGAACAAAGTCTGGACCTTGGTTGAAAGACCTAAGGAAATTTATATTATTGGAATAAAATGGGTCTTCCGAAATAAGTGTAATGAAAATAAAATCATTGTAATAAATACAAATATATTATTTGCTAAAGGCTATGATCAACAAGAAGGAATAGACTATGAAGAAACCTATTCCCAAGTAGCTAGACTTGAATCTATTTGTATTTTACATGGCTTTGCAGCATTATTTAATTTCAAAATTTTTCAAATAGATGTAAAATGTGATTTCCATAATGGTTATGTTCAAGAGGAAGTTTTGTTTGAACAACCTCTTGGTTTTGAAGACACAAAACATCTTGACCATGTTTTCAAACTTACCAAATCATTATATGGACTTAAATATGCCCCTAGAGCCTGGTATAATAGAATTACATTTTTTTTGATACAAAATAATTTTTTTAAGGGAAATGATGATCCAAGCCTTTTTATAAATAAAGATAATAAAAACGTTTTTATTGTTAAAATTTAGGTTGATTACATTCTATTTGGTTCAACTCAGCAATCTTTAACTGATTCATTAGCGAATCAAATGAAATTTGAGTTTGAAATGAGTATGATGGGTGAGTTAACATTTTTCCTAGGTTTTAAAATTTCTCAAAAACCAAAAGGAACTTTTATATCTCAACATAAGTATATTAAATATCTTTTTAAAAAGTATGGATATGAAGAAACAAAAAGTATAAGTACACCAATCGGTACCTCAAATTCTCTTGATCTTGATGAAGATGAGAAACTAGTAGACCAAACATCATTTTGAGGTATGATAGGAAGTTTACTATACTTAACAGCTAGTCATCCAGATTTAATGTTTTCTGTATGATTATGTAAAAGATATCAATCCAATCCTAAGGAATATCATTTAAAAGCAGTAAGTTTTTTTCGTTATTTAAAGGGAACCATGGATTTATGACTCTTTTATACTTCTGGAAATGATTTTGTTTTAATTTTTTTTCGAATGCTGATTTTGGGGGTTATAGAATGGATAAGGAAAGTAAATCTGAAACATTTCATTTCTTAGAAGATTCATTAGTTTAATGGTTATGAAAAAAGCAACAATCAGTAGCATTTTATACTACTGAATCTGAATATGTAGCAATTAGAAGTTGTTGTGCTCAAGTGTTGTGGATGAAAAACACACTCACAGACTATGGAATAAGTTTTACCAAAACATAGATATTGTATGATAACTCTAGTTTCATTTTCCAAATAAAAAAACCTACACATCACTCTCGTTAAAAAAATATAGATATTAGGCATCACTTTCATAGGGATCACACACAAAAAGGAGATATCATTCTTTAATTTATCAGAATGCAAGAAAAACTTGTTGATATTTTCAAAAAATCTTTACCATCCGATATATTTGAATACATTAAAAAAATTTAGGAATGATAACCATAAAGTAATCTTCTATATTAATTTTTTTTGAAACCTATCACTTTACATTAAGCAAATCCTTTTCAAAAGGGGAGTATGTTTTCTTGGAAGTTTAAAATTTTCATAGTTTAAAATTTTTTGCAGTTTAACTTTTTTTAATAGTTTAAAATTTTTTGTAGTTTAAAATATTTCATAGTTTAAAATTTTTTTTAGTTTAAATTTTTCATAGTTTAATTTTTTATAATTAAAATTTTTCGTAGTTAAAATGTTTCGTAGTTAAAATTTTTCATAGTCAAATTTTTTTCCGCACTTAAAAATTTTTCACAATCAAAAATTTTCGTAGTCTAAAATTTCAAAATTTGAAAAATTTCATTTCATTATTAAAATATTTTGAATTCTAAAGTTCTTTAAGAATAATTTTGCTTATTACTGATAACTTGCATAGAAATCCAGACGGTATGTTTCCTTACTTAAATTTTCGTAATCAAATTTTACTTGTTGGTATTTTCCTCTTATTTTAAGAAAGTTTTTCAGATTCACTTTCCTTAAATCTGATGTTTTATCTTAAAAACCTCAAAATATCAGAATATTCCAAAATCCTTCTTCAACATTCATCTCAAACATCAAATCATATCAACCAAGCATCAACAGTTGGATCAATCAAAGAATTTTAACTATCGCCTCAATGTCTATATAAAGACCCCCTCTAATGGTTGTACCAACTCAGTTTTCAAGCCTAATGTGGTGAAGCTCTGCCTCTCTACTTAGGCACCATTTTTTATTTTTGATCTACTCAACTCTGAATGTATTTGATGTATCCCCATAGAAGCATATTTCATCAACTAAGAAAATTTCTGAATGAAAAATCTGTAGTGAAAGGTTAGTTGATCATAAGTTCTTTGTAATGTATGACTCTCTCATTTCAAAGTATATCAAGTTTAATGGCTGGGAAAGCCTTTGCATAGAAAAACTGAAAGGATAGTATCCAATTTATCCGGAGTTTCTTGTTTAGTTCTATGAATCATTGGGTTTTTTTAATGAAGATGGGAGAGATAAGCTCTCATTCCAAAGTTATAGAAAAACTTATTCTCTTTCCAATAACAAGGAAACTATTATGACTGGAATACTGTAGGAAGGAAAATCCATTTTTTGCACCCACAAAATACCTGATCATGCATGAAGTTTTGATAAAGAAAAATCTATAGAGTTCCTCGAACTCAAAGAAGTGAAAACTCCAAAGATCAACCATCTCTCTACTAACATTATAATGTTAGATATATGGGTTCATGGTTTTCTCATTCAAAGAAAAGGATACAAGGATTCCTTCAAGAAAAGTGAAATCTATGTTTTGGATTTTCTGGTCAACCTGAGAAGGATAAAATTAGTGGAGTATATCGTACTTATGATTGAAAATATAAAAAATGGCACCATCAAATCACAAATCATTATGTATCCAGCAATCCTATCCAAGATCATTGTCTTTTGCGTATAATCGTTCAAAATTCCTTGTAGTTCAAAGCCCTAATATTTCAAAGTCATGTTTCTCAGTGATGATACTTTGAGGAGGATGAAGGTCGGGTTCAATGGAAAATCTGAAGAATTTTATGACTTGTCTAAAAGTGATATTGAAGCTTTATCCAAAAAGAAGGAATTATCTGATAATTTGAAGAATGTTGGAAAGAAGAGAATGAAAAAGGAACCAGAACCCAAGGAAAATACTCTTACAGTTCAGGAAACCCAATCAGCACCTCCAAAATCTAAGAATCAAAAGACCTATCCGGATTAAGTTATTTCTAAGTGGAGAGAGTATAAGAAGAACAAGAAGAAAGGAGAACTAGCTTTGGATTGGATCCTATTGATTCAAAAGTATTAAAGATTAAGGCTGCTATGGAATTTGAGAAGCAAGTAAAAGAGAATTAGCAAAAGAAGAAAATGTCTGAAGCTGAGATTGTTCAATCTCTTCTCAAGGCTACTGAAAAAGTTTCTAAGAAGATTTTGGTACTAGAAATTTTTCTCAATGAACCAATACCAGTTGAGACTATGGGATGGAAGATGGTCATTCCAGAACCTGATGAATAGGAAGAGTTTGTACAAGAAGAGGAAGTGGATGGAGAAGAAGTGGAAAGAAGTGATGATATAGATGATATGATAAATAAAGTTGAAGAATATCATGTGAAGGATAGTCCTTATGTGAAATTATCAATCCAGACTTCCTAGGTTGAATTTTCTTAAACATGAAACCCCAGGAAAAGGTGATGAAGGTTAGTAATAAGTAAACAAACCATCAAAGGAATAGAACAACAATCATGTTTTTGTTCAACCAGAGGACCTGGTGACAGATTCTGAAATGGAAAAGGCTATGGAAGATAAGATATTCCAACTATCAGATAGTGAACATGAATCACTAAAGGCTATTGAAATCATTCCGTGTGCTGATAAAGGAATGCAGGTGGTAACTGATACACCTAAATAGGCATTGGTGGCTAATAAAGATGTTCAGGAATCTTCAAAAACAACTGTTGATATAGAGAGAGAATCCTCACCAATAAGAGAATATGATCCATAATCGTCTTTTATGGGACATCATTTTGTGGTTCAATCCTTAAAGAAATTGGTTGATACAATTCCCTTGTTTCCGAGTATTTACTTAAGGTGTTAGATGATTCAACATTCATTTATTCAGAAATCATATTCTGTTTCCATGATTATGGAGAAATTCTTCAGGCTTGAGGCCGATTTTAAATCCTTCTATATCTTGTATGATGCACACAAGAGGTTATGAAAGGAAATTAATAAGTGGTATAGGAATATAATTGAAGATCATAGAATCAATCATGAATTAAAAGATAATGTGAAGGATGATTTTGATACCAAAGATATCAAGATCAAAGATCTTACTTCAAGTTTCAATGAGAAGCTCAATATTGAATAAAATGTTTGGAAGTAGGAAGTTAAGGATATGAATGGGAAACTTAATTTAGTTGATTTTAATTTGAATAGGGAAGGAGATCTCAAGAATTGAGTTCGAAGAAAAGCTCAGTAAGAAAGAAGATATTATGAAGACTTAGGTAGAAATTCTTAAGGCTGAGGAAGAAATGATCAAAGTTTTGGAAAAGAAAAATAAAGATTAGGATGAACTGCTCAAATGTTTTTAAGAGGATCATAAAGATCTTAAAAAGTTGAATACCATTATCAAGAAGCTTATACGGAAGGAAAAAAGAAGGTTGATTTTTTTCCTTAACTCTAATATTTTTTTGTATTACCTTTCTTGTACAAAGTTTTCCAATCATAATGAAAATTTTGGTTGTTCTTCATGTGTTTTTGTTTTATAGTACTAATATTTCAGGTACCATATTTTTTTTCCATTATCTCAACTATTTTTTAAAAATCACCAAGGGGAGAAAGGAATGACAAAAATAATACTAAGTAAAGAAGAGAATTCCCTAATTAAGGGGGAGTCTATCTAAGGGGGAGTTTTATCAAATACGATTTCCTTATGTAAGAAAAAGAAAAATATCTTTAAGGAAGTCAAGAATATGATCCTTAGAGATTTAAAAACCTAATGGGGAGTTAGTCATTTTCATCATGATTCATAAGTAAAGGGATATAAGTCTTTCTTGTATGTTCATAAATAAAAATTATAAGTCCTTATATTATTTTTCATAAGGATATTTTTTCCATCAAAAAGGGGGATATTGTTGATTCAATAAAGTTTCCTTATGACTTTTCCATTTCCCTATGTTTTGAAAATCATAAACACTTTATCATATTGAATGTTATATTTTCCCTAACTACTATTTTAATAAGAAAAATTTCCCATCTCAAAGGAAATTTTTATCCTTACCTATGATTTCATTTTTCATTTTATAGTCTCTCTAAATATAATTCATTTTATTACTAAGGAAAAATTTGGTTTAATATATAAAATCTAGAAATCATATATATACTTGGATATAGAGTATTCTGTTTTCACGATCCAAATTCTTTGAAATTCAGACTCTGAATTCATTGAAATTCAGGTTTTTAATTCTATAAAATTCAGACCCTGAATTCTCTAAAATTCAGGTTCCAAATTAAAAAATTCGGGTTCCAAACACTCTGAAATTTAGGTTCTGAATTCTCTGAAAAGAAGAGAGTAGAAACCATCATTTTGTTCAACTAGAGGACCTAGTGGTAGATTCTGAAAAAGAAAAGGTTGAGGAAGATAATATAGTCCAACTATCAGATAGTGATCATGAATCACCAAAGGATACTGATACCCTTTCATGAGATGATAAAGGAAAAAAGGTGTTAGCTGATATAACTAAAAAGGTAGTGGTGGCTAAGAAAGATATTGGTGGATCTTCAAAAATAAAAGCTGTTGAGATAGAGAGATAACCCTCACCAATAAGAGAATATGATTCAGAATCATCCTCCATGGGTCATGATTTTGTAGTTCAACCTCTAAATAAATTGGTTGATACAATTCCTTAATTTCCAACTATTGACTCGAGATGTCAGATGATTCATCATTTTTTTACTCAGAAATCAGATTCTGTTTCCATTCTAATGAACAAAGTTTTCTGCATTGAGGCCAATTTTAAATCCTTCTATATCGAGTATGATGCACACATGAGGTCATTCAAGGAAATTACTAAGTGGTCTAAGAATATAATTTAAGATATGATAATCTTTGATTACTTTCAAGATAATTCAAAGGATACTTTTGATACTGAAGATATCAAGATCAACGAACTTTCTATAAGTTTTAATGAGAAGCTCAATCTTGAACAAACAACTCAGAAGTAGAAAGACAAGGATCTGAATGCGAAACTTAATTCAGTTTCATTGAGTCTAAATAAAAAAATAGATCTCAGAATTGATTTTGAAGAAAATATTATTAAGAAAGAATAACTTATGAAGACTCATTCAGAAATTATTAAGGCTCAAGAAGAAATGATCAATGTTTTGGAGAAGAAAAATGAAGACCAGGATGAACTACTCAAACGTTTTGAGGAAGATCATAAGAAGATAAAAAAATTGCAGACCATTGTTAATAAGCTTATGCTAAATAAATAAAAAGGTTTATTATTTCCTTAACTCTGATATTTTTTTATTACCATTATTGTACGAAATATTCTAATTATAATGAAAATTTTGGTTATTCTTCATGTGTTTTGTTTTATAGTACTAATTTTTCTGGTACCATTTTTTTCATTCTCTCAATTCCTTTTTCAAAATCCCAAAGGGGTAGAAAGTAATGATAAAAATAATACCAAGAAAAGAAGATAATTACCTAAGTAAGGGGGAGTATATCAAAGGGGGAGTTTTATCAAAGAATATTTCTTTATGAATGAAAAAGAAAAATATCTTTAAGAAATCCAATAATAAGATCCTTAGGGATTTAAAAACCTAAGGGGGATTTAGTCACATTCATTATGATTCATAAGTAAAGAGAGATATGTTTTTATTTTATGCTCATAAATCAAAATTATAAGTCCTTATAATCTTTTTCGTAAGGATGTTTGTGCTTTCCAAAAAGGGGGAGATTGTTGAGTCAATAAGGTTTCCTTATAAATTTTCCATTTCACTATGTTTTGAAAATCACAAACTCTTTATCTTAAGAAAAATTATATTTCCCCAAAGGATTATTTTCATAAGAAAAATTTATATTCTCTAGGGAATTTTTTGTCCTTACCTTTGTTTTCATTGTTCACTTTATAGTCACTTTAAATCTAATTCATTTTATTACTAAAGAAAAATTTGGTTTCATATCTAAAATCTAAAAATATTTTAATTACTTGGATATAGAGTATTCTTTTTTTTTCAGATTCTGAATTCTCTGAAACTCAAACAATGAATTCTATGAAATTCAGACTCCAAATTCTTTGAAATTCAGACTCCAAATTATCTGAAATTCAGGTTCCTAATTCTTTAAAATTCGGACTCCGAATTCTCTAAAATTCAGATTCTGAATTCTATAAAATACAGACTCCGAATTCCTTAGAATTATTACACTAAATTACTCATAATTCCAACTCTAAATTCCTCAGAATTCTGAATCTAAATTCTTCTGAATTTAGACCCCGAATTTGTTAGAATTCAGACTCCGAATTCCTCATAATTCAGACTCTGAATTCCTCAGAATTAAGATTTCAGATTCCAAATTCTTTGTAAAATAGAATATGAATATCCATGTCTTATAGAATCTGAATTTTTATTTGGTTAGACTCCAAATTCTAGTTTTCATTAGACTCTGAAAAATAGATTTGTTTAAGTAACTCTATTTTCCTTACACTTGTTATGAAATGATATCATATAATATGTTTCTAACTAACTGTTGTTTGATTGACACATGTATAGGTCCCTCTGATATTCAAGGAAAAATATAACCGTTGGAGGAGGGAGACGACCGTTGGATAAGTTCCTATAAATAGGATCTCATTTGAACAGTCTCACAATATTTTGATCATTCTAGACATTGCATGCTACTGAAGATATTTATAGATAGAGAAAGACTCTCATGCTTTGTGCGTACTAAACATCTTGTTCAAATTGCTTAGTGTAACTACAATTGTTTCTGAGTACAATATAGGGCTTCCGAGGATAAGAAGACTGAGGTGCCGACTACTGTAAAGATCGAGGGCCTGCAGGGATAGATAGATAGATTGCGATATTCCTATCAAGGGCTTACCCTGGTTTGGGTAAGACAGAATTTCTTGAAAGTATAAATCAAGAGACCTTTATCCAAGGTTTTTAGATACCCTACTCTTTGTGTTAAAATATTTCATACTTTTTACTTGTTTTGTTTCAAGTTTATTTCCACTGTATTTTGATAATGGAAGGAATTTTATCTTATTATACTTTCTTATCACTTTTATACACTCTGATAAGTAATATTCTATACGATTTAAGGTAGAATATTCTTCTTGAAAACATTACTTAAGATTCATTTTTGAAATCATTTTTCAGAACCTAGAATATTTGTTTCATAGAACTTAAAGAGGTCTTGTGAACTTACCTTGTTTAACTTTGTTAAATATATTTTTCCTTAATGTTAAAAAATGAATGATTTTAAACTTACAATTCACCCCCTCTTGTAATTGAGCATCCACATCATTATTTTGACCCTACTCACACACACACACATATAAGTTTATTGAATCCATATCAATATGAAAATTTTATTTTAATATATTTTTATAGTTTTCTAATATTCAATATATTTATCACCCTTTAGTGATAATATTTAAGATTAATAATCATGGTAGAAATATATTTGTATTGAAGTTTAAATAAACAATATACACATTGTAAATGTGGATTAATTATTGGAAAGGTGAATTAGAAATATGAATATGAATGAAATAGTACATTACTAATTAAATACATTTTAATACACATTTTTTCAAAAAAAAATTAGGCATCCCACAACCAACCATGGACCCCCATTACTACACAACTGAACCAGGTGGTTAAAAATGTGGGATAGGTCAACCCTAGCTAGCCACAGGTAGAAGGTGTGAGTGACTGGCCACATATAGATCCTATTAGGTGCACCCAAATGTGTGCATGTTCATGCATAGATAACGCTGGGATGATAGTAGGCCACTGTGTGACATCCAAAACCTAGATTCCACTTTGGAGTGCCTCAATTCTAGTTGGCCATATGGCCTCAAGTGTATCTCCTTGAATTATAGAGGCTTCTGAATAGAAATGATGTTTTAGGGTGTTTCCATAGGGATACTATTCCCTCATTACTCGTGGGTATCATAGAGGATAACATATGAAAATATTAGATAAGTAGTAGAATAAATGGAATAATAATAGATGGAATAGTAGAATCTAACTAATTAACAATACAATAGGTGTAAACGATATAAATATACATCAACTGGTGATGATATATGTAATTTCACTAGAAAGTTGGAAAATAGGTATACAAGTTGTAGAAAAGAATTCTATAAAAAACTATTAAAAAGAAAAAAAATCCATCCCAGTATCTCGAGCTCTAGCTCGGTCATCTTCCACTAGCTCCATCATAAGAAACAAGAAATCAAGTGTTCAAAGAAAATAACTTCCCTTTGTAAGAACCTATATACATATAGTCTCCCAGGGTACCAATGGTATCCTTGATAGGGTGTGAGAAAAATCTTAGTAGGCCACCACCCACAGTGTCTATAACATCTTTTCCATGTAATATAAACTGAACCATTGTGCTTTCATGCATATATAAAAGTAAAGCAGTATAGTAATGTAAATACCCAATTACCTTCATCATCCCTAGACTAGTGTCTGAACATGTAACCAGTTCATTAATTTAATTAATCTTTAGTTTATATAGTTATGTCACACGAGGAATATCTAGCACTGACATCACACCGTGATAATAATATTAAGGTTCCAAGATATAACAAGGCAACCATAACGATAATAATAATGAAAGGTTACAAGGTAGTAACGAAGTATACCTAGACCTCAAGGGTCACCAAATTAGCAGTAAATAAAACCTAGATGTAGGGGTAAGAGTTTAATTCAATGAACATCGTCCAAGGTATTATACAATAGTGTGATCTAACAGAGTCTAAGGAATACATCCAAGGTAAAACATGATAATATATGACTAGGTCCAAGGGTGTAACCAAGGAACCTCATGTTCATAGAAGCCATGAAGGATCCAAGGAGTGTATCCAAGGAATATTGTGATGATATTTAAGGGATTATACTATTTCATACCAAGCATCTGCTGATAAATGAGTATCATGTTCCAAGGTTGTTCTAAACAAAGGAAACCAACATCCTTGAATCAGAACGCCAAACACAAGTTTCCATGGTATTAACTTATGAATCTAAGAACTAACTTGAGTCTGACCACTCCTCTGAATATTCTAAGTTCAATATGTATAATTAGGCACCTTACATTTGGTTCATTTAACAATTTATTCTATGTGGAGGTCATTCCATTCAATTAAGTGAAGGGTTCAAGCCTTGCCTTTAATTAGTGAGACAAGGCCAAGGGCATGCAAACACTTATGTCAATTGACATTTAATTACTTGGTTCCCTCCTTTAACTTTCATAACATGATAAGTCTATGATAATTAGGATAAACCAAATTATTTTAATTTAATACAAACTAGGCCAAGTTTTATACACACGATATACTTTCTATTTCATTTAACATTTATTAATCAAACTCAAGCACTTAAATTGGGTGGTTCAAGTGGAAAAAAAATTATCCAAGACATTCATAAATTCAAAATTCAACAATACCATAGTCATATAATATAATAAGTCTTACCATTAGCATGGTCATGTTTAAGAACACCCGAACAGTGGCTCAAAGTTGTAAAAACACTAAATACTCAATTATGGAAACTCACCCTACATGGGGTAGTAGGAGTTATAGACATAACCACCAACAAATAATTACATATAGGAAAAGGTTCATCTAGATTGGTCCTGAAAACTATAGAAAAGGAATGTAAATTTAACAAAAAACACCTAATGAAATTGGAATGACGACACAACAATTTATAAAATGATGGAAATTGAAGAATGAGTTATAAACCATGTACCATAGGCTCATACGACTCTCCTCATCCAATATCAGCCTTTAGTTTGGCTTGGATTAGAGTAGATATCAATAAAATATCAATTACTTGAAATTGAGGCATATGATCCTATATCTAAATAGAGTTGTTAATAGAAAGAATAAGGATGAAAGATTAAAAAGGAATTGAGAATGTACCAGTGCAGATCCAATGAGACAAACAATGGTTGATTCAGACTCCAATCGAACAATAGATCTGAAAAGCTATAATATTTACATTTTGAGCTCAAAATAGAGGAAGATAATGCCTCTATCCATTAGAAATGGAAAGGGAGTAATATAATTGATTTAATTAGATTTTAAATGAAAGAACTGTAAATTCACCCAAAATTTACCCTTCGCACGGTTTGGCCACACGGTTCGCCAAACCATACACCAACCACGAACATTATGTTGTAGGAAAGTGGTACACACATAGTTATTCTTCATGGTTAGGGAAATAATATGCCAATAATGAAAAATTACACTTTTAAAATTATATACATTCACACATGGCTATACAGCTTGCCTCACACAGTTTATCCTAACCATGTGGCATACCATTTTCTCACAAAAACATTAGGTTTCAGGTTTTGTACAAGCCTCATACACCCCATGGACCCTCAATAACTCATTAGGCATCCATTTTAGGTCTATAAAATAAAATTAGCCCAAAATTTAAAGGATCCATACATGAGTGAAGAATTGGGTTCTTATAGTCGTCCTCCTTAAATGAAATAATCCCCGAGTTCACCTTCTAGGGATGATGAACACTAATTGAGAATAACTCTATCCATTGGGAATGTACGTCAGTCTCTTGATCCCAAGTCTCATCTTGTACATGCTCTTGCTTCTATAACATCCATACTAGAGGGACATACAAACATCAAAAAGCCTTCAGGATCCGATCGATGATGTGTATATGCATACTCCTCAAAAGAAGCATAGAAATCTAGATCAACTTCCTCAGGATCAAAATTATAATATGGGTTGAAATGATACTAAAGAATATATGAAACATGGAATACTTCATGCATGGAATGATACTTTTGAGATAAAAGAAACAGATAGAATACCATACCAACTCCCTCAAATATCTAAAATATCCCAAAAAAAGTGAGTCAACAACTTATCTTTCTTATGTATCTGTATATGACCAATCCAGTGAGATTACCATAGGAAAACATGATTCTTAACCTAAAACTCTAGAGTTCAACAACAATAATTTTCATAAATTTTTTTTCTATAATGAGTAGTAGACATATGATTCCTGGTCAGCTAAACCAAATGCAAAGTCTCACGCACAAGACAAAGACCTAGTAGAGAAGCCTCTCCTACCTCTATCCAGCACAGGGGTGAAAAAATGGACAATCGTAAAAGGCCCCAAATAGTTCCATCTGAATTTTCACTTAAAAGATGTTATTATAGGTAAACTTAACAAGTGGGATATGATTCTTCCAAGATCGATTGATGTCAATGATGCATCCTTGGAGTATGACTTATAACACCTGTATCATCTATTTTGACTGTCTATCTGTATGAGGGTGAAAGGATATTCTTAGAAGCACCTGTGTAACCACAGTTTTCTATAACCCCTTCTAGAACCGTGATTTGAAATGAGAATCCCTCTCTGAAACAATAGTACGAGGGACCTCATGTAGTCATATTATGTCATACACATATAGTATTCCTAGCTCATCAATTGATAAAGTCTCCTAGATAGGAATTAAGTGGGATACTTTCATTATTCCTTCAATGATAACCCATATAACATCACTAAATCTAAGAGACCTAGGTAAATTGACTAGAAATTCCATGGTGACATCTTCTAATTTACATTACAGGACTTGAAGCAATTGTAACAAGCCTGTAGGTCTCTGGTTCCCTGACTTCACCTTCTGATAGGTGGAACACCTTGTGATAAAGACTGATATCTAACACTTCATCCTAGGAAACCAATAATGGTGTCACATGTCTTGATACATCTTGAATATTCCTTGATAAACTACACAATTATAAGCATGGGATTCTCACATTGACTCTTATCTCTTATCTTTAGGAACTAAAACATGTCCATGTATACGTAGGATGTCATCTTTATCCACAAACCAATCCATAGTTGGATAATCTTATAAAATACTCTCATAGAGAACCAAGCTCTCAAGATTTGAAAATTTCTTACTCTTCACCTTCTCGAGGATGGAAGAGGTAATTATCATGGCTGAGAGATAATACTACTCTTGACTTTCATTAAACTATATATGAAGATAAAAAAAGGCACAACAATTTCTATTCATCAATAGATTCCCGTATGGCCAATTCCCGAGTTTTCCAACTCAACACATCAGTGAAAACATTTCCCATTCTAGGCATATAATAAAGATTAAAATTGATTGCCTGAAGATATTAAACCCATATTCGCTGTCTGAGATTCATGTCATGCTATGTAATGATATTCTTAAGGCTCTTATATTCTATATAAACCATAAAGAACTCACCCAATATGTAGTGTCTCTAGGAACGTAAGGCATGGAAAACTGTTGCTAACTCAAGGTTGTGTTTCGGGTAATTTATCTCATGAGTCCTCAACATACAAGATCTATACACAGTGACTCTATCCTCCTACATCAACATTGCTCCAAGGATAATTCCTGATGGATCACATAAGATAGTATAGTCTTTTAGAAGCTATAGAAGAGTTATTATCAGTGTCGAGATAAGGTCCCTTTCAGCTTCTGAATGTATTTCTTGAATGCTTATGACCATAGGAACTTCACACCATTCTCTGTAAGACTAATAAAAAGAGAAGAAGGCATAGGAAGTGCTATATGAAACATCAGTAATATCCAGCCATCCCTAAGAAAATCCATATATAAAAACTTTTCTTGGGATTTTCCTAGGAAACCATAACAATAATCCTCTCTAGGTCAATAGATACTCATGATTCTGAAATAATATGACCCAAGAAGTGAAATTTATCGATCCACAAGTATAACATAGAAATATTGGCATAAATATGATTCTATCTTAGTTTACTCAAAATAAACTCAAGGTTCTTTGCGTGGTCTCTATGAGTGTGTGAATACCCCAAAATTTCATCCAAAAATTCTATAAAAATACAATCCAGATAGTGGTGGAACACCCTATTCCTAAGAGACATGAAAATGGTGGGGGAGTGCGTAAGACCGAACGACATAACGAGTTACTCATATAGACCATACATACTATGAAAATATATATGAGGTATGTATGATATCATGAATCACAACTGATGATATCATGATCTCGGGTCGATCTTAGAGAAGAACCTAGTTCCCTGGAGTTGTTCAAAGAGAACATCTATTCAAGGTAATGGATACTGGTTCTTTACCGTAAGCTAGTTCAACCATCTCTAATCCTTGAATTGATGTAGGGTCCTATATTACTTCTTGGATAATAACATGGGTGAGCTCTTGGAAGAAGTACTGAGCCATATAAAACCTTTAGCCTCTAAATCCTTTAACTGTTTCTTGAGCTTCTAGTTCCCAGTAGGTTTCATCCTGTATGGAGGGATGGACACTGGATCTGCTTCTGGACCAATCTTAATCGTAACATCTACCTATCTATTAGGAGGAAAGATAGAAAAGTCGCCAGGAAATATTTCCATGAAATGATCTACCACTAGAGGATATTCAACATGACATAAACCCTAATCCTCCAAGAATATATTGGTAATCTTAGTGGTCACTCCACCTATCTCATGATTCTCTAGTCCAGATCTACTAGTTTGGACATCACACTCACCCTTGTGTAGATAACTGCTACCCTCTGATGATGTGAACTCTAACCTTTGGTGATAATTGTCTATAAAGGTATGATACAAAACCCACCCATACATCTCAATAATGAAATCGATGACCATCTTCTTGAGAATAAATAGGTCCCATGAGAAAGGGTAACTACCAACCTATAGGGGAAAATCCCTACATTAGCGTATTCCCTCTGACCATACTCCCAATGGTATATCTAGGTTCATTACACCACAGTAATAATATATTTCCATCTCGAGACTTTACATGAAAGATATGGACATAACAGAGGGTGAAGAAACTATATCAAATAAAGAAGATACTATAGTGAAGGATACTAGAATAGTACATTGAACTATAGATTGTCTTGCATCTTGATTTTTTGGGTATCAGCTATAGAGAATGAAAAAAAATTGATCTACGCTCCTGTGAAATAGTTAGACAACCATGATCAAAACTGCTCTGTTGGTGTTTCTGGTGATCAGGAATCTGGCTACCATTGCCACGACCTCCTCCTCATCCAGTCTAGTTAGTAATACTTCAACTCCTAACCTAACGCGGCATAAAAGAACATACTACTGAAGGTGGAGCTAGTGTGAATCCTCTACCACTATAAGCTTATAGAAATGACCAACATAATATATGAAAGTTCCCTATATGGTTGTAAGACAGAAACTCAAGAGTGTATCTATCACATTAAGTATTCATGTGCCCCTATCATCCACATCGGTGACACACCATTGAGATACTAGTAAGAGTACCCTGATTTCCATTTCCCTAAAAAGAATCCTCGATGGGCGGTTTTTTTCTATTAGAAGAACCATTGTCTTGCCTTGGGACTGGTCCTCTATGCCCAGTATTTTCACCATCCCTCTGGCTGAAGCCCATCCTCAAAGCGTTTAGCTTGTGTAAGCCCATCACCAACTAGAAGTGGTGTAAAGTGCTTCAACTTAGTGAAACACACTGAATACTCCGTAACTGATGTAGAACCCTAACTAAGATGCATAAAATCTCTAGATCTATCATCTCTCATAATCTGAGGAAAGAACTGATTATCGTAGGTAGTCTAGAAATCATCCCATACCATTCCCTAATGAAGACAAGACTAGGTAACTATATCCCACCAATGCTTGGATAAATCATGCAGAATGTATGCTACAAGCTTGACCGTTAACTCTAGAGGAATCTCAAGATGCTCAATGATTGAAAAGTTGACCTCTATCCAAGACTCAAAAACCTGTGGACTGCCATCCCTTGATAAGGTAAGAGGATGATGTTTCTAGAACTCATAAGTCAGATCATCCATCGTAGGTGCATCTCATGGAGAACTATACATAGACTACATCAGATGTAGGAAACTATCTAAAACTTGAGCATCAGTTCTCAAATCATGTACAATAAGTAGTTCCTTAAGTGGCAGTCTGGGAGGTAATACTGCAAACTTATAGCCCACCACATTTAGAGCATGGATGTTACCACCCTCTTATCACACAACACAAGGATATTGTGATGGAATTATTCTTCAAATTACAAGCGCACACCTCTGAACATGCTATAAGAATATAAATAACAACATTAGTAGAAAATGATTGAACAAAAAAGGGCTCACTACCTATAATAAACTACCACAACTACCAATATAGAAGTTCGGGTATCAGTAAGTTCTCAAGTGTTAGTTCCGAGGGTTCTCATAGATAAAGGTTCAACAACACCTTTCCTCATCATTCACTAGAAACTATTTCATTTCATTTCATATTTAATTAGTAGGTTCATTCCTTTATGTTTCATAATCATGATAATGTGGGATATGGATGTGCAAAATATTCATTTAAAAAGTCAATTTTCACTATTCAGTTACATTTTATTATTTTTATATACCAAGATTCATTTAAAATGATTCTTCTTTCCTAGTGAATCATGGCCTATACTCCTTATAACCGAGATTAACACCCATTTTATTTTAATCTAATGGGTTGACTCATTGAATTTCCAATCCCAACCCATGGGGGCCCATAACATCTCATGAATTGAAACTAATAATCATTCAATCATAGAAAAGTAAAATCATGAGCAAACTATAACTATAACGACATCACTCAACAATCACAGGCATATCAAGCAATGAAAATGAGTGAAATTCACCTATATAGCATGGAAATATGCATGATATGTGAATTCTAGGTACCAATAATGATGCATGTAACAATGATCCTTTCTATCATACCATTGGTCCAAGGATGAAATAAATCTCAATAATAATAATAATAATAATAATAAACACCACATAACATGTGATTCACCCAATAGTGTAATGATATCAACTATAATAGGAAAAATTAGAACAACAATTATAATTCATGAAACTCAGCCTTTACCCAGAACATGGATTTTTGATTCCCAAGAATAAATTATAACCATGTAATAAGCATTACTAATATTTAATCTATTGTCTCCAAATTGTAAAGCAAGAAATGAATGACTCTGATACCACTTTGTGACATCCTGAACCCGAATGACACTTAGGAGTGCCGCAGGCCCGGTTGGCCATATGTCATCAAGAACATCTCCCCAAATTCTAGAGGTTACAAAATAACAGAAAGGGCCTAGGGTGTGTCCATGGGGATACTATTCACTCATTAACAGAGTGTATCAAAAATGGATAATATATGAAAAAACGAGATAAGTAACAGAAGAAATTTAATAACAACAATGGAATAGAAGAAGCTAACCAATTACAAATACAATAGATGTAGCTAATATAAATATAAAAAAACTAATGATGATATATTTTATGTCACTATAAATATATAAAATAGGTATACAAGCATTAGAAATTCATGCTATACAAAAGTAGAAAAATGAAATAAAAAACTATCCAAGCATCCCATGCTCCAGCTCAGTCATCTGCTACTAGCTCCATCATAAGAAACAAGAAACCATGTTTGTGAATAAACTCACTTCCCATTTTAAACACCTATATACATATAATATAACCAAGTACCAATGGAGGCCCGAATAGGATTTGAGATAAATATAAGTAGTCCACTACCATTGGTGTCTATAACATCCTATCCTTGTAAGATAAACTAAACTAGTGTGCAAGATGAATATATAAAAGTAAAGCAATACAGTAATGTAAATACCCAAGAAACTGATTCATCCCTCAGCTAGTGTCTGAAAATTTAACCAGTTAATTAATTTTATTAAGCTTTAGTTTATACAATCAAGTCATGTGAGGCATATTCATCACTAACATCACCTCATTATAGTAATAGTAAGGTTCCATGATATAACAAGGAAACCCAGATGATAACAATAATGAAAGGTCCCAATGTAGTAACCAAGGAAAAATTAACCTCAAGGGTTACCAAATCAGTAGTAACTACAACCTGGATATAGGTTCAATATTTTAATCTAAAGAGAATATTCCAAGTAATTTCATAATAGTGTGGTCTAACCAAGTCTAAGGAATACATCAAAGGTAAAACTGGATAAGCTATGGCTTGGATCAAGGTTCTAACCAAGGTTCCTCATATCCATAAAATCCATACTATATCCAAGGAGTGTATCCAAGGAATCCTATAATGATATAAAATGGATCATATGGTTTCATACTTTACATCTATTGATAGACTAGGAAGGGTTCCAAGGTTGGTCTAAACTAAGTCAACCAACATCCTTGAATCAGAATAGCATAAATGAGTGCCTAAGGCATTCCCTCAAGAATCTAAGATATAACTTGAGTGTGAACACTACTATAGATATGTCAAGGTCCATATGTATAATTAGGTACCTTAAATTTGGTTAATTTAACAAGTTATCCCTAGTGAAGGTTATGCCATTCAATTAAGTGAAGTTTTTTAAGTCTTGACTTTCATTAATGTGACAAGCTCAAGGGCATGCAACCATTTAAGTCATTTGAAATTTAATTACTTTGTTCCATACTTTAACTTTCATAACATGAAAAGGATATGATAAAGATGAGAAAAAATGGTATTCATTTAATACACACTAGCCCAAGTCTTATACATACGATATACTTTCAATTTCATCTAACATTGATTAATCAAATTCATGAACTTACCTAAGGCGAGTCAAGTGGAAAAAACATTGTCCAAGCCATTCATCAATTAAAAATTCAACAATTAAATATTAATATAATATTGGGAGTCCTACCATTAGCATGGTCTTGATAAAGAACACCTGAACAATGGCTCAAAGGTGTCAAAACACTAAAAACTCAATTATGGAAAATCACCCTACATGGGGTGGTCAGAGTTGTGGACATAACCACCAAAAAAAATTATATATATGAAAAGGGTCATGTAACATGGTACTAAAAACTATAATCAATGAATATAAATTTAATGGACGACACATGATGAAATCAGTGTGACGACACAACAATTAATAAAATTACAAAAATGAGGAATGAGTTATAGACCACTTACCTTAGGATCACATGACTCTCCTCGTATAGTATCAGCCTTTAGTTCATCCTAGATTAGAGTATATCTGAAGAATTAATCAATTTCTTCAAATTGGGGCATATGAGCTTACACATAAATTGAATTTTTGATTAAAATAAGAATGAAAAAATATTAAAAATGAATCGAGAATGCACCAATGTAGATCCAACGAGATGAATGATAATCAATTTGGGAAGTTCCCTTTAATCGAGCTTGCTCATCGGAAGGAGTTGAAAGGGAACCTTATAAAACATGTATTTACCAATAAAATAAATAATAATTGAGCTAGGTAAATATGTTTATGACATAAACACAAAATTTTGGATGAGTTCATAAATATAATTAATAATTAAATTGGTGTAAAGATAGAGAAAGCGTAACCTGAAGGAAAAATGGAGGTTTGGAGAGAATCCATAGCCTTATGTCTGAGAATATTCTACACTTGTAATTAATGTAATAGATAGTCAAATTAAATAAATTCAATAAATAATTTAGAACCTTTTATATATATATATATATTTAATTCATTATAATTTTATTAGGTTTATTTATGTCTATTTAGTTGACTTATAGTGTTTAATTTAGTTATTTTGGGAGTGTTCGTTTCATAGTTGTTGGAACCACTTTGTGTATAGGTTTGTATTTGTTGTCAATAGTTGTCAATGGAATATCAAAATGAAAGAGGAGTGGAAGCTCACAATGAAGGAGACCATGAAGTACTCCGATGAAGTAGAAGAGTAGTGACTAAGACGATTGTTGTACTGATCGTGAGTTCAAAGAACATGTGTCAAAGGTGAAACATTGTTTACAACAATGAAGAATGTGGGGTGAGATCCATCTGAGGTCGATTAAAGAAGAATGAGGTGAGAACCATGCAAGAGACTTCTTGACGAATCAGATCACATGTTTTGCATGAAGTTGATCATGACGGCTGAAGAAGAAGACAATGTGCAATGATTGGAATTCTGCGATAGCCATGCACATCACATTGTCATAGAAGATGATGATGCTAAAGCTGTTCCTTCAAAGACTACATATCACAATAGTGGAGGTTGTGATAAAAGCAGAAGAGTTGCTGAAGTATACAGATCACCAAGAAGAAGCGCTGTTGAGGTGATCGTCCTTGTCGAAAAAGCAAACAGACGACATAAAAATTTGTTGGCAAAAGAGATTCTGTGGAGGCAGGTCGAGTTTGCGGACTGTGGATAATGATCCATGTTTCATTCAAGGAATTTAAAAAAAGGAATGGATGAACTGGAGGTTGACAAAAAGAACAGCATTGAAGGTGGCGCCGTTTTCCAGTGTTTGCCAAATTTTTGGGGTCCAAAATTTGGAGGTTGGTGAGCATCGCGAAAAGTGGATTTCCAGGAAGATCATAATTTAATATGGCAAAGTCATGAGTTTCGCGAATATGGGATGCATGGACTGGATTTCGCGAAGACCAGAAGAATGGAGTCGGTGAGTCTTCGCGATTACGTCAAGCTTCGCGAACGGCAGCGGCTGGAGAGCTTTGCGGCGATGAAGGGCTTTGCGAGGGTGCTTCGCGGCGAAGGCACGAAGGAATGTTGGGCTTCGCGAAGGGAGCTTCGCGGCGCTGTCGCGAAGGCATGTTGACGGCGATTCTTCGCGACTACGTCAAGATCCGCGAATGGAAGATTGCCGTGGAGCTTCACGATTTGGACAGAATTCCGGCAGAAACTTTGGAGCTTCGCGATTTGAGATGACGTGGAGTTGACTTCGCGTGGAAGGGACGAGGGTCGGTGGAATCGCCTATAAATAGAGGCCGACCCCCTCAGAGAAAGAGAGAGAGCTCTCAACAAAAAACCATTGCTCTCGGTTCGCAAAGGTCACTCGCGAAGGTAGTTTTGCTTCGCGAAAGTTGAGCTTCGCGGTGGCTATCCGAGCTCCGCGAAAAGGTTGCGCCCCGCGTTGGCTCATTGAGCTTCGCGAAGAGGCAGGAGCTTATCGACGGCTTTCCCAGCTCCGCGAAAAGAGTTCGCCCCGCGTTGGCTCAGTGAGCTTCGCGAAGTGGCAGGAGCTTCGCGATAGCCAAGCATTGCGAAGGCTTGAGCATCGCGAGAGTGCTTCACGATTGAGCTTCGCGAAAAGGCATGGGCTCTGCTCAGAATTTCTTGAGCTTTCCAAAATTGGGAGCCGTGCGAAGTAGGGTACTTCGTGAAGACCCTTTCCTAAGGTTGTTCGCCCAGTGGACAGGGGCAAGAGGAGTATTCATCAGTGGATGAAATCTGGACTTTGACAGAGCATCAATTATTGAGCAATCATGTCACGACCCGTCCTCGGGGCCCGTGCCGTGACTACCCCAAGCCCGCCTTCCATAGGCAAGGTGCTGGCGACTAGCACCAAAGGCGTAAAATCCCGATAACTGGGAAGGCATTGCCTTTATAAAAGAAAACAAGCACTACAGAGTACAAGCGGAAGAAGTAAACACTAAGTAAAAACTGAGTACAACAGTAAGTGCGGAAAGTAAAAAGGGGCCGGAAATACAAGCCCAACTGTAAAGTACAACTCAAAAGGGAAAACAGCAACTAAAAAGTAAAGCTGCTACGCCGAGCTGTCCACTGGAAATCCCACCTGAAGGGTGGGTACAGATAGCTCCTCTGCTCCTCAGGTCCCACCGTCCGCTCCGAGTATGTCTCGCCCAGTGGTCCACCTCCGGGTACCGCCTCGTCGTCACGTCCACCTCTGGGTACCGCGTCGTCGTGAGGTCCTCCTCCGGGTACCATCTCTTCTTATAGTCCACCTCCAGGTAATGTCCAGTCCTCGAACATTCAGCTTCTGTCAGCACTGCCCGTCGTCTGCAACCAACACAACGAGGTGCGGGCATAGCCCGTGCAGGGGTGAGTATAACGATACTCAGTAGGGACCCCGAGACCCTCAAGGTCTCACTAAACCAACAAGGATAACCACAAAGAAGATCTCAATAGATAACCTCTACTTAGATATATGCCCATACATATACCTAAGTTATCAAGTAACCCATCTCAATCATGAGGAAACACAAGGATTGTGAAATCAACGGATAACCACTACCCGGGTATATGCCCATACATATACCTAAGTTAGCAAGTGACCCATCTCAATCATGAGGTAAACACAAGGTCAAAAGTCTCAGCTCAAACCAGGATTTTCATTATCGAAACCGTAACTGCTGAAGAGCTCCGTCTCTGGAGTGTACAATGGTCCTGTCACGACTCTGAGGTACTGCTCACTAACCTAAGACTGCTGAAGAACTCCACCCATCGAGTACTGCGGGCCAGCTACTACAACCAAGCGCTCCCATGTGCCGCTACAACCAAGCGCACCTCTGTCGTGGGTCTGCCGCTATAACCAAGCGCTCCCATGTGCCGCTACAACCAAGCGCACCTCTGTCGTGGGTATGCCGCTACAACCAAGTGCTCCCATGTGCCGCTACAACCAAGCGCAACTCTGTCGTGGGTCTGCCGCTACAACCAAGCGCTCCCATGTGCCTCTACAACCAAGCGCACCTCTGTCGTGGGTATGCCGCTACAACCAAGCGCTCCCATGTGCCGCTACAACCAAGCGCACCTCTGTCGTGGGTATGCCGCTACAACCAAACGCTCCCATGTGCCGCTACAACCAAGCGAAACTCTGTCGTGGGTTTGCTGCTACAACCAAGCGCTCCCATGAAAAAGTATCTCAAAGGACCGCCACGTCATAGGGGTCTCAACGCAATAGACGGCACTTCAATCGGACGCTCGGTCTGTGAGTTATTAGCCTTTTCGTCCCAGGGGCCCGGTTGGTTTCGTGAGCAAACAAAACCCGGCCGTATCTCAAATGTACCCCGAACTCTCATAGGGTAAACTCATAGGGACCGTTTCTCAACGCGATCACCAATGCCGCTGACGGTTCGTCAAACGGACGTTCTGTCAGAAAGATATCAGCTTTTCCGTTCCAGGGGCCCGATTGGATTTCGGTGCGATCCAACCCGGCCACTATCCATCTGCATCCAAAACTTGGGCAGAGGATGCCAAAAGTTCCGTATCGTCAACAAGAACTCAACGCAATAGACGGCACGTCAATCGGACGCCCGGTCTGAGAGTTATTGGCTTTTTCGTCTCACACTCACCTTGGGAAACTTCCCAGGAGGTCACCCATCCTGATCACTACTTTAGGCCAAGCACGCTTAACTACGGAGTTTTAACCACGTAGGCTCCCGAAAAGGAAGGTGCACCTTGAGTATAGTATACCGAAACGACCGTCTCGATCCAAGGATCGCGTTACCGCTAACGACGAGTCGTTTAGAGGCACGTAGCCCAAGATACGAGCATTTGACCAAACCGCTCGGTAACGGGGGTTTCGGGCCCGGGCCGTCCCGGCCCGAGACCCCCCGGATGGCCCGAACCGGGTCGACCTGCCCCGGACGGGGTCGACCCGGCCCGGCAGAGCCCGGCCCGGCCCGGCCCGGCGCGGCGAACCGGCCTGGCGCGCTGGTTCGGCGCAAGGCAGCGTGCTGGGCGCGCTGCCAGCTTGGCCGAAGGCCGAGCTTGCTGGAAACGGGGGGTCGCCTGCCCCCCCTTTGTGAAACCGGGCCCCCTCATAATGGGGGGCCAAATAACTGCCCGGGGGAATTAAATTCCCCCGGTTTTCACCAACCCGGCCGGCCCGACCTGGTCGACCGGCTTCTTGTCAACAGGACCGGCAAGGGCCGGTCCTCTTCCGTCTTCCGGCACCGGCGGCCCGGCTGGCCGCCGGTCATCACGATCCGCCGCGGCCCGGAACCGGCCGCGACCTTCGTCATCCGGCGCGGTGCGACGACACCGCGCCCCTCCGCCGCGGCCCCGCTCCGGCCGCGGCGTCTTCGGTTTCCTTCGACGCGGCGCGACGACGTCGCGTTCATGATAATTCTTTCCATGGCACGGCGCGACGGCGCCGCGCAATAATTTCCGTGTGATTCCCGCGTGGTGCGACGACACCACGCTATCTCGTTTCATCCGCAAGAAACATTCAAGAACAAAGGAGGGGGGTTCAGCCGTGTTTGTGCAGTCCGGTCCCCCTCTCGTTAGACGATAACACTTAAACGTTCATCCTCAAGTTTGTCATGCTAGAACCAAGAACGGAAAATAATTAAATAAAGCAACAACCAAACCCTACCTCGCTTTTCGTTATGTGTTGACGAAGTCGCGGAAAGGCGGCGACGATTCGTCGACATCGGAAAAGAGAAGCCGTTGACGACGTCGGCGTTCTTCGTGAAAGGCGTTCACTTCTTTATTCCGAAAGGAGTGGGAAGGAGGCATCCAAGAAGGGATCGACGTTGGAAACTTCACGTTCTTCTTTGGAAAAGGCATTCTTCGTCGAGAAGACGTTGTTCCATGTTTGGAGATGTCCTTCGTGTTCTTCGTCGAGGGTGAAATTCTCTTCAATCCTTCCATGACTCTATCACAAAGATTTAGCCAACCCCAAACAATAAAACAACACACCTTATTATAGTGTTAGCTTAATGAATTCAAAATAATTCAAATTCATTAAGTTACATCCTTCATTAATGGGTGGAGAGGCTCCAAAATTAATGAAGGTGGAAGTGAAGAGTCACATTTAATTGGGGGGGTTCAAGGGAGTTAAGGAGTTTAAGGAGTTAAGAATTTGAGGGGTTTTGGCACATTAAGAGCAAGGGAGTTTAAGGGGGTAGAAGAGAGTTAAGGGGAAGGTGAAGGGTTGGGGCTCGTGTGGGCCCCACCTCACCTTAACCCTCACTTGGTTAGTTAGGAACTTGTGATTCCACCCCAACTTCCACACTTAGGATATAACCACATAAGAAGATAAATAAAATTTGTAACACAAATTTTATTTTTCTTTACACTTAAACCACAACCTTATTAAAAAACTGCTCCCAAGAAAACACAACTCCAGGAAAGGCATTCTTAAGCAAAAACCGGCGCTACGGTTCCATCGGTGCCCTCAGAATTTGATTCCGGGCACCGGTTCAAAAGTTAGAAATTCCTGCTCGTTCGTTCACTGAACGTACCCGAGCCAAACTTTGGAAATTAATTCCGGGCACACCGGGCCTCGGAATCAGGCGCCGTCAGAAACTACGTTCTTGTAAAATTACAAAGAAAATTAACAAAAAAAATTTCCTTGAAGTTTCCGGATCTTTACATTACTCCCACCTCAGGGCTTTACTTCCCCGTAAAGCTTCATCACAAACTAGGGTCACAAAAGCGGTACAGAGCACGCATCTGAGCCTTCCGCTCCCATGTGCTCACCTGGAGGTTTCCGTACTGTCAAAGGATGTGCACCCAAGGAATCGATCATCCTCGTAGGATCTGCTACTGTCTATTCTTGATCCCCACTGGAACCTCCGTGCATGTCGCTCTATCATCGACGTCCAACTCCCTGAGGTCGATGATGTGTGAAGGATCAAGCACGTATCTACTCAATTGAGTTACGTGAAAGTCATCGTGCACCTCGTGCAACTGAGGTGGATGGGTCAAGCGATAAAACACATCGCCTACTTTGCTGGGGACCTAGAAAGGTCTATTGAACCTCGGAGATCTCTTGCCGCCTCGGCTACATCTCTGTAAACCTCGTCGAGGTGAGACCTGTATAAGAATGTAGTCGCCATCCTCGAACTCTAAAGGTATCCCTTTTTAGGTTAGAACTGAAACTCAAAACTCATGCTGCCACGAGGGTAAGGTTGGCCGACCCAAGAATGATCGGCTACACCCTCCCATGCACGAGTTTATCTTGTGCTGCCCAGGGTTTCCTTTTCACCGACCAAGGAAAACCCATCCCAACGTTTGCCTAATATCGTCAATTTGAGTATGAACAGTGATTGCCAAATACATACTCAAACTAACGTCGTAAGGCCACGACACTGCCACCAAGAGGTCCTAACCGAGAATCTCGCCTAAAGGGTCAGATCACACCGTCAACGTAAGTGTGACTATCGAGTCTCCTCCCAAAGGTATCTCCAGACGTGAGGGTCAAGTCAACGGCTTAACCGGAATCTCTAGGTCTGGGACTAGATTCATGGAAGGAAGGGATGATTTGTTTCGATGCCTGTGGCTACGGAAGCTAGTAGAAGATAAATTCCGCACTTCGAATCATCCTTAGAGCCCCTTTTTGGTCACACTCCATGACCGCAAGCAGCTACCCTCTTTCCCTGCTCTCCAACTCCCTGAGTCTAACGGGGACTACAAAGGCGGGTGATGGTAACATGTTGAAATGTACACCACCACGAGATGCTCTCCAAGCTCTGCCTCCATGTCTGCTGCTCTGCAGATTCATTTGTCCTTAACATTTCCTCTTCTTGAAACATTTTACATGCCCAAGTCTCCGAGACTGGTGTCAGTATCCTGCTTTCCAAACTTCTAACATTCTCTGGCTGTATTCGATCAGCAAAGAATTCTCAACCACAAAGGTTCCTTCTAGCACTCTAGCCTAAGTAGAAATGCATAGAGAAAAGGTGCTGGCTCGGAAGCCTTTAAACATACAATGCTCAGAGGTCCGACCTCTATTGCACTGATCGAAACGCTTCCATCGAGTACCCGATATGTTCGTTACGCCTCGATGAATTCTCAGCTATCAACACGTCGTCCCGCCGAAACTGTAAAAGTTCTAGAAAATTCTCGGCCACCTCCTCAAGCCAGTCCTCAGCCGCCTATGAGTCAGGTTCACCTCGGAACATGAGGGTATCTGAAGTTAGAACACATGTAAGGCAGTAAACTTACATGTGTCACCTACCGGTACCGCCGGTTGTAACTGCTTACCAACAGGTAGTGATGTATAGCTGACACACTACCCAAAGGCACTATCTCAGGCATCGGTTCACGTACCGAATCCTCATCACTATAAGGACCATCCTCATGGTCATTCACTAGAAAACACTAGTGGCCAAGTCCACCATCCACTCTACTGATGTCTCAGCTAGGCGGAAAACTCTAGCAATCGCCTCCAGCCACTGCTCTGCTGTCTGGAAATCTACCTCGACTCGTTACTTCTGAGGCCTCTACTGCTGGAACTCGTGAAACGCGCTCCGCCAGTGTGCACAGTTTGCTAGTATAGCCATTGGCATCTGCTTCCCAATAGGTAGTGATGTACTGGTACACCACCCGAGGGTGCCAACATAGTAAAAAGGGCCCTGCACCAGATCCTCGTCGCTCGGTGAGCCGTCATCGAGTACTCTCTCTGAACTCCAACTTACTGTCTGCGTGGAGACATCCTGAACAGATGCGACACGGTCAACGTCTTATACCTGGTGAGCTGACCTGGTTTGAGCTGACTTTAAAACTTTGGAAACACACACGCAATCAGTGTTTTTGTGTACAAAGTCGGAAATCACTAGTCAGGGTCCTGGTGTACGGATACGTCGGCCGTCGCACCAACACTGGACTCCCTGAACTGAAAACCACACTTGGTACCCTTAACACTATTGCTTCACAGAATGAAACATCAGAGTTATAAGTTCTGCGGTAGAACCGAACTCCTCTGATACCAATTTGTCACGACCCGTCCTCGGGGCCCGTGCTGTGACTACCCCAAGCCCGCCTTCCATAGGCCAGGGGATGGCGACTAGCACCAAAGGCGTAAAATCCCGATAACTGGGAAGGCATTGCCTTTATAAAAGAAAACAAGCACCACAGAGTACAAGCGGAAGAAGTAAACACTAAGTAAAAACTGAGTACAACAGTAAGTGCGGAAAGTAAAAAGGGGCCGGAAATACAAGCCCAACTGTAAAGTACAACTCAAAAGGGAAAACAGCAACTAAAAAGTAGAGATGCTACACCGAGCTGTCCACTGGAAATCCCACCTGAAGGGTGGGTACAGATAGCTCCTCTGATCCTCAGGTCCCACCGTCCGCTCCGAGTATGTCTCGCCCAGTGGTCCACCTCCGGGTACCGCCTCGTCGTCACGTCCACCTCTGGGTACCGCCTCGTCGTGAGGTCCTCCTCCGGGTACCATCTCTTCTTATAGTCCACCTCCAGGTAATGTCCAGTCCTCGAACACTCGGCTTCTGTCAGCACTGCCCGTCGTCTGCAACCAACACAACGAGGTGCGGGAATAGCCCATGCAGGGGTGAGTATAACGATACTCAGTAGGGACCCCGAGACCCTCAAGGTCTTACTAAACCAACAAGTATAACCACAAAGAAGATCTCAACAGATAACCTCTACTTAGATATATGCCCATACATATACCTAAGTTATCAAGTAACCCATCTCAATCATGAGGAAACACAAGGATTGTGAAATCAACGGATAACCACTACCCGGGTATATGCCCATACATATACCTAAGTTAGCAAGTGACCCATCTAAATCATGAGGTAAACACAAGGTCAAAAGTCTCAGCTCAAACCAGGATTTTCATTATCGAAACCATAACTGCTGAAGAGCTCCGTCTCTGGAGTGTACAGTGGTCCTGTCACGACTCCGAGGTACTGCTCACTAACCTAAGACTGCTGAAGAACTCCACCCATCGAGTACTGCGGGCCAGCTGCTACAACCAAGCGCTCCCATGTGCCGCTACAACCAAGCGCACCTCTGTCGTGGGTCTGCCGCTACAACCAAGCGCTCCCATGTGTCGCTACAACCAAGCGCACCTCTGCCGTGGTTATGCCGCTACAACCAAGCGCTCCCATGTGCCGCTACAACCAAGCGCAACTCTGTCGTGGGTCTTCCGCTACAACCAAGCACTCCCATGTGCCGCTACAACCAAGCGCACCTCTGTCGTGGGTATGCCGCTACAACCAAGCGCTCCCATGTGCCGCTACAACCAAGCGCACCTCTGTCGTGGGTATGCCGCTACAACCAAGCGCTCCCATGTGCCGCTACAACCAAGCGCAACTCTGTCATGGGTCTGCTGCTACAACCAAGCGCTCCCATGAAGAAGTATCTCAAAGGACCGCCATTTCATAGGGGTCTCAACGCAACAGACGGCGCGTCAATCGGACGCCCGGTCTGTGAGTTATTAGCCTTTTCGTCCCAGGGGCCCGGTTGGTTTCGTGAGCAAACCAAACCCGGCCGTATCTCAAATGTACCCCGAACTCTCATAGGGTAAACTCATAGGGACCGTTTCTCAACGCGATCACCAACGCCGCTGATGGTTCGTCAAACGGACGTTCTATCAGAAAGATATCACCTTTTCCGTTCCAGGGGCCCGGTTGGATTTCGGTGCGATCCAACCCGGCCACTATCCATCTGCATCCAAAACTCGGGCGGAGGATGCCAAAAGTTCAGTATCGTCAACAGGAACTCAACGCAACAGACGGCGCGTCAATCGGACGCCCGGTCTGAGAGTTATTGGCTTTTTCGTCTCACACTCACCTTGGGAAACTTCGCAGGAGGTCACCCATCCTGATCACTTCTCTAGGCCAAGCACGCTTAACTACGGAGTTTTAACCACGTAGGCTCCCGAAAAGGAAGGTGCACCTTGAGTATAGTATACCGAAATGACCGTCTCGATCCAAGGATCGCGTTGCCGATAACGACGAGTCGTTTGGAGGACCGTAGCCCAAGATACGGGCATTTTACCAAACCGCTCGGTAACGGGGGTTTCGGGCCCGGGCCGTCCCGGCCCGAGACCCCCTGGATGGCCCGAACCGGGTCGACTCGCCCCGGACGGGGTCGACCCGGCCCGGCATAGCTCGGCCCGACCTGGCGCGGCGCGGCCCGGCCCGGCGCGGCGAACCGGCCTGGCGCGCCGGTTCGGCGCAAGGCAGCGTGCTGGGCGCGCTGCCAGCTTGGCCGAAGGCCGAGCTTGCGGGAAACGGGGGGTCGCCTGCCCCCCCTTTGTGAAACCGGGCCCCCTCATAATGGGGGGCCAAATAACTGCCCGGGGGAATTAAATTCCCCCGGTTTCCACCAACCCGGCCGGCCCGACCTGGTCGACCGGCTTCTTGTCAACAGGACCGGAAAGGGCCGGTCCTCTTCCGTCTTCCGGCACCGGCGCCCCGGCTGGCCGCCGGTCATCACGATCTGCCGCGGCCCGGAACCGGCCGCGGCCTTCGATATCCGGCGCGGTGCGACGGCACCGCGCCCCTCCGCCGCGGCCCCGCTCCGGCCGCGGCATCTTCGGTTTCCTTCGATGCGGCGCGACGGCATCGCGTTCATGATAATTCTTTCCACGGCGCGGCGCGACGGCGCCGTGCAATAATTTCCGTGTGATTCCCGCGTGGTGCGACGGCACCACGCTATCTCGTTTCATCCGCAAGAAACATTCAAGAACAAAGGAGGGGGGTTCAGCCGTGTTTGTGCAGTCCGGTCCCCCTCTCGTTAGACGATAACACTTAAACGTTCATCCTCAAGTTTGTCATGCCAGAACCAAGAACGGAAAATAATTAAATAAAGCAACAACAAACCCCTACCTCGCTTTTCGTTATGTGTTGACGAAGTCGCGGAAAGGCGGTGATGATTCGTCGACATCGGAAAAGAGAAGCCGTTGACGACGTCGGCGTTCTTCGTGAAAGGCGTTCACTTCTTTATTCCGGAAGGAGTGGGAAGGAGGCATCCAAGAAGGGATCGACATTGGAAACTTCACGTTCTTCTTTGGAAAAGGCATTCTTCATCGAGAAGATGTTGTTCTATGTTTGGAAATGTCCTTCGTGTTCTTCGTCGAGGGTGGAATTCTCTTCAATCCTTCCATGACTCTATCACAAAGATTTAGCCAACCCCAAACAATAAAACAACACACCTTATTATAGTGTTAGCTTAATGAATTCAAAATAATTCAAATTCATTAAGTTACATCCTTCATTAATGGGTGGAGAGGCTCCAAAATTAATGAAGGTGGAAGTGAAGAGTCACATTTAATTGGGGGGGTTCAAGGGAGTTATGGAGTTTAAGGAGTTAGGAATTTGAGGGGTTTTGGCACATTAAGAGCAAGGGAGTTTAAGGGGGTAGAAGAGAGTTAAGGGTAAGGTGAAGGGTTGGGGCTCGTGTGGGCCCCACCTCACCTTAATCCTCACTTGGTTAGTTAGGAACTTGTGATTCCACCCCAACTTCCACACTTAGGATATAACCACATAAGAAGATAAATAAAATTTGTAACACAAATTTTATTTTTCTTTACACTTAAACCACAACCTTATTAAACAACTGCTCCCAAGCAAACACTACTCTAGGAAAGGCATTCCTAAGCAAAAATCGGCGCTACGGTTCCATCGGTGCCCTCAGAATTTGATTCCGGGCACCGGTTCAAAAGTTAGAAATTCCTGCTTGTTCGTTCACTGAACGTACCTGAGCCAAACTGCGGAAATTAATTCCGGGCACACCGGGCCTCGGAATCAGGCACCGTCAGAAACTACGTTCTTGTAAAATTTCAAAGAAAATTAACAAAAAAAATTTCCTTGAAATTTCCCGATCTTTACATTACTCCCACCTCAGGGCTTTACGTCCCCGTAAAGATTCATCACAAACTAGGGTCACAAAAGCGGTACAGAGCACGCATCTGAGCCTTCCGCTCCGATGTTCTCACCTGGAGGTTCCCGTACTGTCAAAGGAAGTGCACCCAAGGAATCGATCATCCTCGTAGGATCTGCTCCTGTCTATTCTTGATCCCCACTGGAACCTCCTTGCATGTCGCTCTATCATCGACGTCCAACTCCCTGAGGTCGATGATGTGTGAAGGATCAAGCACGTATCTCCTCAATTGAGTTACGTGAAAGTCATCGTGCACTTGGTGCAACTTAGGTGGATGGGTCAAGCGATAAACCACCTCGCCTACTTTACTGGGGACCTAGAAAGGTCTATTGAACCTCGGAGATCTCTTGCCGCCTCGGCTACATCTCCGTAAACCTTGTCGAGGTGAGACCTTTATAAGAATGTGGTCGCCATCCTCGAACTCTAAAGGTCTCCCTTTTTAGGTTAGAACTGAAACTCAAAACTCCTTCTGCCACGAGGGTAAGGTTGGCCGACCTAAGAATGATCGGCTACACCCTCCCATGCACGAGTTTATCTTGTGCTGCCCAGGGTTTCCTTTTCGCCGACCAAGGAAAACCCATCCCAATGTTTGCCTAATACCGTCAATTTGAGTATGAACAGTGATTGCCAAATACATACTCAAACTAACGTCGTAAGGCCTCGACGCTGCCACCAAGAGGTCCTAACCAAGACTCTCACCTCAAGGGTCAGATCACACCGTCGGCGTAAGTGTGACTATCGAGTCTCCTCCTAAAGGTATCTCCAGACGTGAGGGTCAAGTCAACGGCTTAACCAGAATCTCTAGGTCTGGGACTAGATACATGGAAGGAAGGGATGATTCGTTTCGATGCCTGTGGCTACGGCATCTAGTAGAAGATAAATTCCGCACTTCGAATCATCCTTAGAGCCCCTTTTTGGTCGCACTCCATGACCGCAAGCAGCTACCCTCTTTCCCTGCTCTCCAAATCCCTGAGTCAAACGGGGACTACAAAGGCGGGTGATGGTAACATGTTGAAATGTACACCACCACGAGATGCTCTCCAAGATCTGCCTCCATGTCTGCTGCTCTGCAGATTCATTTGTCCTTAACATTTCATCTTCTTGAAACATTTTACATGCCCAAGTCTCCGAGACTGGTGTCAGTTTCCTGCTTTCCAAACTTCTAACATTCTCTGGCTGTATTCGATCATCAAAGAATTCTCAACCACAAAGGTTCCTTCTAGCACTCTAGCCTAAGTAGAAATGCATAGAGAAAAGGTGCTGGCTCGGAAGCCTTTAAACATACAATTCTTAGAGGTCCGACCTCTATTTCACTGATCGAAACGCTTCCATCGAGTACCCGATATGTTCGGTATGCCTCGATGAATTCTCAGCTATCAACACGTCGTCCCGCAGAAACTGTAAAAGTTCTAGAAAATTCTCGGCCACCTCCTCAAGCCAGTCCTCAGCCGCCTATGAGTCAGGTTCACCTTGGAACATGAGGGTATCTGATGTTAGAACACATGTAAGGCAGTAAACTTACATGTGTCACCTACCGGTACCGCCGGTTGTAACTGCTGACCAACAGGTAGTGATGTATAGCTGACACACTACCCAAAGGCACTATCTCAGGCATCGGTTCACGTACCGAAGCCTCATCACTATAAGGACCATCCTCATGGTCATTCACTGGAAAACACTAGTGGCCAAGTCCACCATCCACTCTACTGGTGTCTCAGCTAGGCGGAAAACTCTAGCAATCGCCTCCAGCCACTGCTCTGCTGTCTGGAAATCTGCCTCGCCTCGTAAATTCTTAGGCCTCTACTGCTGGAACTCGTGCAACGCGCTCCGCCAGCGTGCACAGTTTGCTAGTATAGCCGTTGGCATCTGCTTCCCAATAGGTGGTGATGTACTGGTACACCACCCGAGGGTGCCAACAAATTAAAAAGGGCCCTACACCAGAGCCTCGTCGCTCGGTGAGCCGTCATCGAGTACTCCCTCTGAACTCCAACTTACTGTCTGCGTGGAGACATCCTGAACAGATGCGACACGGTCATCGTCTTATACCTGGTGAGCTGACCTGGTTTGAGCTGACTTTAAAACTTTTGAAACACACACGCAATCAGTGTTTTTGTGTACAAAGTCGGAAATCAGTAGTCAGGGTCCTGGTGTATGGATACGTCGGCCGCCGCACCAACACTGGACTCCCTGAACTGAAAACCACACTCGATACCCTTAACACTATTGCTTCACAGAAAGAAACAACAGAGTTATAAGTTCTGCAGTAGAACCGAACTCCTATGATACCAATTTGTCACGACCCGTCCTCGGGGCTCGTGCCGTGACTACCCCAAGCCCGCCTTCCATAGGCCAGGGGCTGGCGACTAGCACCAAAGGCGTAAAATCCCGATAACTGGGAAGGCATTGCCTTTATAAAAGAAAACAAGCACCACAGAGTACAAGCGGAAGAAGTAAACACTAAGTAAAAACTGAGTACAACAGTAAGTGAGGAAAGTAAAAAGGGGCCGGAAATACAAGCCCAACTGTAAAGTACAACTCAAAAGGGAAAACAGCAACTGAAAAGTAAAGCTGCTACGCCGAGCTGTCCACTGGAAATCCCACCTGAAGGGTGGGTACAGATAGCTCCTCTGCTCCTCAGGTCCCACCGTCCGCTCCGAGTATGTCTCGCCCAGTGGTCCACCTCCGGGTACCGCCTCGTCGTCACGTCCACCTCTGGGTACCGCCTCGTCGTGAGGTCCTCCTCCGGGTACCATCTCTTCTTATAGTCCACCTCCAGGTAATGTCCAGTCCTCGAACACTCGGCTTCTGTCAGCACTACCCGTCGTCTGCAACCAACACAACGAGGTGCGGGCATAACCCGTGCAGGGGTGAGTATAACGATACTCAATAGGGACCCCGAGACCCTCAAGGTCTCACTAAACCAACAAGGATAACCACAAAGAAGATCTCAACAGATAACCTCTACTTAGATATATGCCCATACATATACCTAAGTTATCAAGTAACCCATCTCAATCACGAGGAAACACAAGGATTGTGAAATCAACGGATAACCACTACCCGGGTATATGCCCATACATATACCTAAGTTAGCAAGTGACCCATCTCAATCATGAGGTAAACACAAGGTCAAAAGTCTCAGCTCAAACCAGGATTTTCATTATCGAAACCGTAACTGCTGAAGAGCTCCGTCTCTGGAGTGTACAATGGTCCTGTCATGACTCCGAGGTACTGCTCACTAACCTAAGACTGCTGAAGAACTCCACCCATCGAGTACTGCGGGCCAGCTGCTACAACCAAGCGCTCCCATGTGCCTCTATAACCAAGCGCACCTCTGTCGTGGGTCTGCCGCTACAACCAAGCGCTCCCATGTGCCGCTACAACCAAGCGCACCTCTGTCGTGGGTATGCCGCTACAACCAAGCGCTCCCATATGCCGCTACAACCAAGCGCAACTCTGTCTTGGGTCTGCAGCTACAACCAAGCGCTCCCATGGGCCGCTACAACCAAGCATACCTCTGTCGTGGGTATGCCGCTACAACCAAGCGCTCCCATGTGCCGCTACAACCAAGCGCACCTCTGTCGTGGGTATGCCGCTACAACCAAGCACTCCCATGTGCCGCTAAAACCAAGCGAAACTCTGTCGTGGGTCTGCTTCTACAGCCAAGCGCTCCCATGAAGAAGTATCTCAAAGGACCGCCACGTCATAGGGGTCTCAACGCAACAGACGGCGCGTCAATCGGACGCCCGGTCTGTGAGTTATTAGCCTTTTCGTCCTAGGGCCCCGGTTGGTTTCGTGAGCAAACCAAACCCGACCGTATCTCAAATGTACCCGAAAAACTCATAGGGTAAACTCATAGGGACCGTTTCTCAACGCGATCACCAACGCCGCTGACGGTTCGTTAAACGGACGTTCTGTCAGAAAGATATCAGCTTTTCCGTTCCAGGGGCCCGGTTGGATTTCGGTGCGATCCAACCCGGCCACTATCCATCTGCATCCAAAACTCAGGCGGAGGATGCCAAAAGTTCCGTATCGTCAACAGGAACTCAACGCAACAGATGACACGTCAATCGGACGCCCGGTCTGAGAGTTATTGGCTTTTTCGTCTCACACTCACCTTGGGAAACTTCCCAGGAGGTCACCTATCCTGATCACTACTCTAGGCCAAGCACGCTTAACTACGGCGTTTTAACCACGTAGGCTCACGAAAAGGAAGGTGCACCTTGAGTATAGTATACCGAAACGACCGTCTCGATCCAAGGATCGCGTTGCCGCTAACGACGAGTCGTTTGGAGGCCCGTAGCCCAAGATACAGGCATTTGACCAAACCGCTCGGTAACGGGGGTTTCGGGCCCGGGCCGTCCTGGCCCGAGACCCCCCGGATGGCCCGAACCGGGGCGACCCGCCCCGGACGGAGTCGACCCGGCCCGACATAGCCCGGCCCGGCCTGGCGCGGCCCGGCGCGGCCCGGCGCGGCGCGGTGCGGCCCGGCCCGGCCCGGCGCGGCGCGACGAACCGGCCTGGCGCGCCGGTTCGGCGCAAGGCAGCGTGCTGGGCGCGCTGCCAGCTTGGCCGAAGGCCGAGCTTGCTGGAAACGGGGGGTCGCCTGCCCCCCCTTTGTGAAACCGGCCCCCCTCATAATGGGGGGCCAAATAACTGCCCGAGGGAATTAAATTCCCCCGATTTCCACCAACCCGGCCGACCCGACCTGGTCGACCGGCTTCTTGTCAACAGGACCGGTAAGGGCCGGTCCTCTTCCGTCTTCCGGCACCGGTGGCCCGGCTGGCCGCCGGTCATCACGATCCGCCGCGGCCCGGAACCGGCCGCGACCTTCGTCATCCGGCGCGGTGCGACGGCACCGCGCCCCTCCGCCGCGGCCCCGCTCCGGCCGCGGCGTCTTCGGTTTCCTTCGACGCGGCGCGACGACATCGCGTTCATGATAATTCTTTCCATGGCGCGGCGCGACGGCGCCGCGCAATAATTTCCGTGTGATTCCCGCGTGGTGCGACGACACCACGCTATCTCGTTTCATCCGCAAGAAACATTCAAGAACAAAGGAGGGGGGTTCGGTCGTGTTTGTGCAGTCCGGTCCCCCTCTCGTTAGACGATAACACTTAAACGTTCATCCTCAAGTTTGTCATGCTAGAACCAAGAACGGAAAATAATTAAATAAAGAAACAACAAACCCCTACCTCGCTTTTCGTTATGTGTTGACGAAGTCGCGGAAAGGCGGCGGCGATTCGTCGACATCGGAAAAGAGAAGCCGTTGACGACGTCAGCGTTCTTCGTGAAAGGCGTTCACTTATTTATTCCGGAAGGAGTGGGAAGGAGGCATCCAAGAAGGGATCGACGTTGGAAACTTCACGTTCTTCTTTGGAAAAGGCATTCTTCGTCGAGAAGACGTTGTTCCATGTTTGGAGATGTCCTTCGTTTTCTTCGTCGAGGGTGGAATTCTCTTCAATCCTTCTATGACTCTATCACAAAGATTTAGCCAACCCCAAACAATTAAACAACACACCTTATTATAGTGTTAGCTTAATTAATTAAAAATAATTCAAATTCATTATGTTACATCCTTCATTAATGGGTGGAGAGGCTCCAAAATTAATGAAGGTGGAAGTGAAGAGTCACATTTAATTGGGGGGGGGGGGGGTTCAAGGGAGTTAAAGAGTTTAAGGAGTTAGGAATTTGAGGGGTTTTGGCACATTAAGAGCAAGGGAGTTTAAGGGGGTAGAAGAGAGTTAAGGGGAAGGTGAAGGGTTGGGGCTCGTGTGGGCCCCACCTCACCTTAATCCTCACTTGGTTAGTTAGGAACTTGTGATTCCACCCCAACTTCCACACTTAGGATATAACCACATAAGAAGATAAATAAAATTTGTCACACAAATTTTATTTTTCTTTACACTTAAACCACAACCTTATTAAACAACTACTCCCAAGCAAACGCAACTCCAGGAAAGGAATTCCTAAGAAAAAACCGGCGCTACGGTTCCATCGGTGCCCTCGGAATTTGATTCCGGGCACCGGTTCAAAAGTTAGAAATTCCTGCTCGTTTGTTCACTGAACGTACCCGAGCCAAACTTCGGAAATTAATTCCGGGCACACCGGGCCTCGGAATCAGGCGCCGTCAGAAACTACGTTCTTGTAAAATTCCAAATAAAATTAACAAAAAAAAAATTCCTTGAAATTTCCGGATCTTTACAAATCACACAAGTGATTGTGATTCAGGAAAACAAGAGCAGGGGATCTAGTGCATTCAGTCATTGCACTAAAGGAGGATTGAACAGAAAAGTGCATCAACTCTGAACTCTGATGCAAGCAAAGTCTCATGTTGAACAGGAGACATAGAACTTCATGTCTATCCATTGAAGAGACCTTCATGTCTATAAACTGAGTGGGACTTCACCAACGGCAGTGAGCCAGGGGAGTCAACGGGAGTGACCCGAGGGACGTCGTCTGCGATCCCTGAACAATTGTAAAGGCAGTGAGCCTGGGACAGAGTGTCTGTACCCGAACATTTGTATCCGCAGCTAGTGAAGCATAGTGGATTTAGGTACGACCGACAACCTGTCGGCGTATACTCCTTGGACGTAGCCCTTAGTGGTGAACCAAGTAAAAATAGCTGTGTCATCTCTCTGCATGTGAATGTTTAATTGCTGATCATATCCATCATACAGGTTTAAGTAGTTCCTACCAACGTGGGAACAATATCCACAACTAAAAGAAGAAAAAGTTGCCACCCTAATTCACCCCTCCCCTCTCAGGGTGTCCCGGGGTCCTACAATAGTTTCATGATTGGTTTGCTTGTATATAATTATAAAAGTTCATGTCAAATGGAAGAAAAAAATCGAAACTAGAATGAGATGGTACTAATTTGTTTCCAAAAATTTAATTGGTCCCATATATCATTTTATTTTTTTACATTAGAATGGTTCATTAATTAAAATGTTTATGAAAAAAGTGATCAGTTTATTTTGGCTCTTTTTATGACGATCAGGAATTTGTATCATTTTATTTAATAATATGTTTCAACACTAATTCGAGAACATTAAATAATCTGTAATAAACATATTAAAATTTTTTTAAACATTAATTTTTTTATGACCGCCTTTAAGGTGATAATGAAAAATAAAAACTCATCATCGATGAAGGCA
Organism: Viscum album; assembly: GCA_963277665.1. Taxonomy (NCBI): domain Eukaryota; kingdom Viridiplantae; phylum Streptophyta; class Magnoliopsida; order Santalales; family Viscaceae; genus Viscum; species Viscum album. The sequence continues at coordinate 1,952,983,201 of OY728165.1, forward strand.
GTGGATCAACACCTCATGGATGATGTTTTAATTTTTAGAACAAAAGGAGAGAACGTATTTTATGATGAATATTACATTAAAAAAACAACAGTATAGTATATATATAATACAGTATTTATATTGTTACTTTTTATAGGGTTGGTGAGGTAAGGATAAAAAAAGAAATGAAATTAAAAGAGAAAGAGGTCGAGTTTTACCTCTTGTGTTTCATCTCATTGAGAACCTCCTTAAGGCACTTGGGAAATGGTATTTTGGTCAGACAATAATGAAAAGAATTTGGGAAGATATTTTTTGGGGAAATAAACCATAATATAAGAAATACCCAAGGCATAAAATGTGTGAGGAGAAGAGTTGGTGAGGGGTGATATTTATAGTGGGAGGAGAGGGGTGTTTTTGATTATTTTATTAATTTGTTTATTATTTTGTCAAAAGACACTTGAAAGTGTTGATTATTGTGAATCATTATAGTAACTAGATCATATTAGTTCTATATAATGACAAATTACATCATCCATGACTAAAACATGACTAAAAAATTCATTTATTTACTTATAAAGTTAAATACCGTAAATTACCTTATTTCACTATTCACAAAAAACTCAACTATTTTAGAAAAATTAAAAAAAACCTAACCATTTTTCTATGTTTTGATTTCAAAAATAGACTCCATTTTATGATTTTTTTTCTAAATAAGTAAAATTTAATTCTAAATTAAAATCATTATTTATTCAACAATTCTGATTTTAAAATTTTAACTGATTTTATAACACTTTGAAAAATTAATTAAGGTCTCATAAAATTATATTATAATAATTAGAAAATAATATATTAGTTTAAGAATATATTTTAGAAAAATAAATTTTCTTTTAAATAAATATATGAATTATAAAATTTTAAATAAACATTTACATTTCACAAAAAATAAAAATACTTAATTTATCATTTTTAAAACATTTATTTACTAATTACATGATATAAATATTTTATATTTTCATTCATAAGATACCTAAATTTTATTTATACTTTCATAGGTGTGGTTATTATTCTATTGGTTAGTTTACTATTCTTAATGGTCACATTACTATTCCAACAATCAAGTTACTATTCCATCGGTATAAGTTCTTTAATTTTGATAAATACCACTAATTTCATTATTAATTTATGAGAATATCATTTTATTAGGTTCTATATGTTATGTATGTGTTTTATACTATATTAAATAATTATAAGAAATGAAAATTCATTGATAAAATTTTGGGTCATTACACAGAGTTTCTTCATGAAGTTTTTTGAAAAATGATAATACCACCAACATTCATTACCATTCAAAAGATTTTTTTGTGATGTAAAATAATCACAAATTGTAGGACATGATATATACATGTGGAATTACTATTTAATGAATGAATAATGAGATAGAGAGATACATCATGTAGGTCGAGTTATCTTCAGAGAGTGATACCTCACTGTCTTATAGTTCAAAGGCTTATAAGCTTTTCTTACAAAGAGGATGACAATGGTGGTGTTGTACTGGGTTTATTACTTATTGTCAAATCCTGGAATAAGGTGTATACAAATATAAAAAGTAGAAGAAAAAGTATACAGGGTACTTAGGTTAGGATAAATATTAAAGATGACACAACGGGGAGATCAGATGGCCCATGTTGATTTGATCAGACAAAAATGATATAAACCAAAATTCTAAAGGTGGAGATATAGTGGATACATAATATCATATGACATCAAAGTTTCAACCATTATACCACTCCCTTATTTTATACCTCATTCCATCGACCACTCAAGCTGACAGTAGGGTTTGGCACCCACAACACACTCAAACACTACAAGGGATGGGCCAACCCACCTATCCCCTTACACCCCACTATGCATACCCTGTGAGTGTTATGCTCACCATGAAACCTAGAATATACATAGGTTCTCATACCTCCATACACCATGCTTTGTAGGTTGGCCTACCCCCACGTGGTTGACCCTTGGTCCCACATGTGGCTGACATGGTTCTATAGTGGGTTTGGTTAGATAAATTATATATATATATATATATATATATATCTAGGTGAAATTTAAATTACTTATTAAAAATGTAATTAAAACTACAATAATATTATATTTCATGCATATGTATATATTTATTTCATCCTTATAATAATTTTCTCTTCATTGTAATTAATTTACTTATATACTGTTTATTAAACTTTTAACGTAAAATGTTAATACCAATTGTGTGAATATTAAATATCATCACTAATGATTAATAACATTATATAATATCCAAAAATTTAATTTTAACTAAGTATTTTATTGACATTTAAAAATAATAATTATATTTACATGAAATTATCATATATGGGAAAGATAATACAAAAGTATTTTTTTAAAATTTTAATATTAACTTATAACTAAAATTCATTTTGATTAAAGAATAATAATTTAATTAAAACATATCTTAGTTTGTTTTAATTATAAAAAATTCCATTTAAGAAACATTTATTAAATATAAAAATATGCTATAATTCTTATGATGTTACATTCTTTGTATCCTTATAATTCTTTTCACCTCGACTTCTTAATTCCAAAAGTCCCAAATTTTGACATTTTGACTCCTTAGTCTTTTATAAAAAACTACTCCAAGAAAAAATAAAAGTAGGTTGTACCTCTATCATGGTATACACTTAGTTTCATTGTGAATGTTTTTATGTAGATAGATGGTCCACACATCCCAATAATTATTTAGAGATTATTTAAAGTCCCTTTTGTCCTTTTTCCAAAATATCTTGTAAAATTTGGGTTGTATATATTATACAAAAGAATTATTTTTGAAAAATACTTCTTAATGAAAAATTGTTTCAAAACATATGATAGAATATTATTTTTATAAAACACTTAGAATGAGTCTATTTTGAAACTTTCTGTTAAGGGTCCTTTCAAAATACCACAAGTATGAACCAAAATACTATAAGTTAATACCAAATGTAAAAAGGATACACGTTGGTCCCCTTATTTTGAAGCTATAGTAAAATAATAGTATGCATAAAATTCTTGTGATGGGGTAAAATATTTAAAAATTACTTGATGATATTTACCTTTTTGGTAAAGGTCACAATGTTGGGAGTATAGGATCTGATTTAAAACCATCCATGAACAATGTTGGGATCAAGGTATCAATGAGGTGTTATATATTTCATATAACCTCTTAATGGAGAGCTGAATATTAGAAAAGTTTTCAAAATTTAAATAGAATATATTTTTAATAATAATTTCAAGCATATCATGAGAAAGAGATAATAGCATTGTTTCTAATCTTCCATATTCCATTTTGTAATTTATTTCATCAAGCTGATAAAATTACAAAATAAATATTTTACTATAATAAATATACTTAGAAAATTAAAATATTTTTTCAACCAAATGTCATAACATCCAAATTTATTTAAATCACTACGATAATAATAAATACAAAAACTTTATACCTGCACTCTTATATTTTATGATGAAACATGTTGTATATTTTTTATATAAAAATTTATACTGAGAAATATGCAGTTCGTTAGATACCTGAGGATATTTTTTGTTTAGGTTTTGGAGGATTAGAAAAAATATATAAAACATATTATAGTTTTATAAAAATTATTTAAACTATATGGATTCACTCAAGAAATTAATTACCATTGTAACTTCTATTAATCTTATGAAAAACATTTTAAAAATGTTGGGTGAGCATACAATTTTTCTGTAAGGGGTTTTATAACAAGGATTGAAATCCATTACTTATACTACTATAAAAACTGTTTCAAAACATTTTATTTTATATCAAATATATAATATTTGGTATAATAAAAAATTTACAAAATCATAATTCTAAGGTTTAATAGAAAAATTTATATATAATATTGTTCAAAATTTTAAATAAATAAAACACTTTGAAATCCAATTTAATTTCAAAACTTATTAATGTTTGGAATAAAATAGGATTTCTACATGAAAATTTTAAAACTTTACTTTGAAAGTAATAATTTTTTGGGAATATAATGATACATAGAAACCCTTATGAAATCCATGAGTTTACTAGAATTATCACTTTTAAGAAAACATACCCTTGAGGTTGTGGGCTTACTCTCTATTCCTCATCATCACATTCGACAACCATGTAATGAATTTTTAAATAAAACATTTTGAAAAGCATGATTTCCAAATATAATTCTATTAAGACTACCTTTCAAAATAATATCATGAAATTTATTTTCAAAATGAATATAAATAAACATTATCATAGTATTCCTTAAGAAAAATACATACATTTCATAGAAATCCATGCATTCAAAGGAAATATTTATAAACACTTCTTTAAAAAAACATTAAACAGATTATTTTAAAACCATGCATGGAATATTATTGAAAAATATAGTTCATGACCATATCTATATTAATGAATAATATCTATAAAATTTAAAGAATATTTCATGCATAAAATGTTAATTCTTACATTTCAAAATTAACTTGATAATTAAAATTCTTGAAAGAAATATTAAAAAGAATCTATGAAAATATAATAATACATTTTGACCTTTCAATTTTATTAATTGAAAATAGATGTTTAAAAATAATAAGTTTTCTTCACAAGTAAGGATTATAAAAAATTGAAAAAATAATTATATTTAAAACCATTTTTCCATTACATAAAAAGGGTTTTGAAAACCATAAATAAGGATGTTAAAACAAATTTATCATTATTAAATCTTGAAACTAAAATGGGTTTAGGAAGTGTTTGAAATTAATTTTCTTGAATTTATTGAAGGAGAGGGAAAGATAGTCTAGTTAAAATGAACTGGGTTTCAATAGAGTGAAGTGAGTGTCATATATAAATAACAACTTTGTGCATGAACTGAACTACTTATTTTTTTATTTCAAAATACTTCATATTTTAAATGCAGCTAGCACTATAATTTCTAAAAGTATATGAGGATATTATCCCATATCTGGTAAAGGATTTCTCTTGTCTAGTTTTATTTGAAATTTTGGCTATTACATGTTTTTGCGAACATTCAAGAATCTGCATAATATCTTAGTTATATATACACACATATATATATATATATATATTCCAACTTGGTTAGATAGAAGGTAGTTTATCAAATCCATTAGACTGCAATTGACATGATATGTAAATATATATAAGAATATAATTATACATGAAAAAAGTATCTTACCAAGTTTCAGTCGATCTTCGTGAAAGTTCTGCACATTCAAAAAAAATGGAAAATAATATATATATATATATATATATATATAAAACCCATCTCTTCCACTAGTGTGATTCATGGAGGAAAAAAATATACCTAGGAATATCTAAACCATCCAAAACTAATATAAGGTTTTAAATGTAACAATTACAGATGTATATATATATATATTATTACTCAATTAAATAAGTTACATTGAGCTTCCTCATGAATCTTTCCCAAAAACGACAACAACACTTTCAATTTTTGACCTTGCAATAGATTATGGTGGCATGATATACTCACATGTTTTAGAATATGATATTGAAACGAGGAATTGCTATATATATTAAAGGAAAAGTGTGTATGAGAGAGAGAGAAATTGTGTAGGTTGATAAATCTTTGTAGAGTGATATCTCACTATCTTACAGTTCAACAGATTACGAGCTTGTCTTCAAAAGAAGAAGACAATGATAGGGTCATTTTGGGCCACCTTTTGATCATGAAATACTAGGAGAATTTGTTTCCACACATCATAACAAGAAGAAACATCTATAGGGTACTTAGGTTAGGTGTGAGGTTGAAGAAAACACTGTGAAGAGATTAGATGTACCTCATTTATTTGAATGAGTGAAGATGATATAAATAGAAGTATTTAAGGTAGAGATATAGTGACCATATAATCCTATCCCATACAGGAATTTTGGCCAGTCTTCCTATGTATTATATTATTCCTCATCCCATCCACTTCTCAAGATATCAGTGGTGTTCGACACTTGAAATACACTCACACACAACTTGGCATGTGATGACCTACCTTTCCTCTTGAGAACTATCATGAACACTCTTTGAGCACTATGTTCACCATACTACCAAGCCTATACACATGTGCTCACAAATCCATTCTCCATTCTTACTAGGTTGATCGACCTACCAAATGGTTTACCACTTTTCCCATATATGGTTGAGGTTCTTCCCTTATGGGTTTGTCTAGAATATATGTATAAGTAAAATTTAAATTACTTAGGAAAAATGGAATTAAAACTTCACTAATATAATATTTCATTCATATGTATGTACTTATTTCAACCTTTTAATAATTTTATTCTCTTTATAATTGATTTACTTAGATAAATATTTTTAAATGTTAACATAAAATTTTAATACAAATTTAATTAATATTAAATATTATAACTAAAGCGTAATTATATTATAAAATATCAAAAAATTATAATTTTAAGTATGTAGTTTATTTAAATTTTTAATGAATAATTACATTTACATGAAAATATCATTTCTAGGAAAAATAATACAATAGAAACAATTTTTAATAGTTTGAATATTAACTTATAACTAAAACTCATTTGGATTAAAGAATAATAATTTAATTAAAACATATCTTAGTTTGATTAAATTTTAAAATAGTATATTTAAGAAACATTTTTTATGAAGAAAAATATGCTCTATTTTTTGGTATGTTATAGTTGGAGATTGGATAAAGTTGGGCTACCATGGATTTGGAGTAGGGATGATCTGGCAGGCCATCACAAGCTAGCCCGACAGGGTTCTTACAATGGGGGATCTGGGCCTCTGATCTATCAAGGGCCTACAATACATCAAGGTGTGTCTGGTCTAGTATACCATGGTGAACTTGGCTCTGAGTTTGTGATACTAATTGGGCTTATTCCCGAATGATAAAACTACACCAGGGGAGGATTAAAATTACTATTAAAAACTTCCATAGGGGAGGTTTTTGATAATCTTATAGAACAACATAGCCAGTGGTTGGTTGTGTTATTATTATTGGAAAAATCATGTGACATGCTTAGAGGCACTATAACATCAGTTCAAAAAAGGTATAGTTGATGAGGGTTAAAGACCCATGGATCAACAATGGTTTGTTTTTTTATTTATTTTCAGAAGATCGTGTTGCATGAACATATAATAAAATATCCTTGTTAATAGGGGACCCCAATGGCGATTCCCTACTGGTGTTTCATACCAACACCCTACTTGGGCTACCACACCACTTGGGTACTAGAGCATACATTCACTTCATTGCATGAGCATGTTAGGACGAGGCCTAAGGTTTGATTGAGAAAGATAGCCGATATTGGTACATGGATCATGGGATAAGGTATGGATCAGGGAGTTACAAAGCGCGTTTCATTTTATTTTATTTTTTATTTTTATATTTAACAGGACCGTTGGGTGGTCATATGTATGTATGAAATAACTATTCGAGTATTGAAAACATTTCATTTATAATAGTCTTGTTTATATATTTATTGCTTCAGATATTATTTTATTTGTGATGGATGATGTTTGGTTGTTATTATCCATCATTGAAAACTATGATATAGGGGGTATAGTCTCCCCCATTACAATATTAGACCACCATTTTTAGTCAATATACTTTGGAATATGGGGAGGCATGCCTCAGGTATAGTGACAACCATTGGTTCAGGTAGTGGTAAATGGTCTAGGGCGGTGGGACATTAAAGTAGTAGGTCAAAATTGAACAGAATTGAAAGCTTGCAAACTACATTTCCAAAAAATAATAAAATTGAAATAGAAATTTATTCCAGATAAAAATTCATTTTCCAAGTTAAAATTTAAAATTCATCATTTTAAAATGATTGTTCAATTTTAAAAAATACTTTAGAATGTTAAATCACTATTCACCTATCCCAGAAAATTCAAGAATATATATATATTGTTTTGTATATATCTAAAACCCAAATAAATATAATTTATTTAAAAATTACATCCAATGAGAAATAAGTATAATAAACTTGGAAATTTCCTTAATTAAAAATAAAATAGTGGGACAAAAGTGGTGACTAATACTAAAAAAACATAAAATGTGATGGTTGATCACTCCCACACACATAGTTAATTTCACTCCTGGAAAATTTTCAATAGTAATATAAAAAAATGAGACACATTATGAGTGACATTATTAAAAAATGATATTTAATAATCACAATAATCAAAATCAAAAATATTTTTTCGAAGTCTAGTCGTAGAATAAAAAAAATTTCAATGTTCACAAGTACTCTTCAAAATTCTCAATTCTCTCAGTGAAATCCTTTTTAAGATAGAATATAAAGAATCATTTTATTTCTATAAAATATTTCTATATAATTTAAAATATATTTAAATATAATCAAATCTAATTTTTTATGTTCAAAAAATTTCATGGATTTCAGACTAGACATTACAAATACACACCATGGAAATCAGAAAACCGGTCTGGACAAGTGAATTTAAAATAATTCCAAAAAAATATTTAAGTACAATCTAGTGAAAGTTATATTTTCAAAATAATGGTACTCACCATATCATGCCTCATAAAATATCATGATTCCATTTCTCACATCAATTTTATTCAATTAAATCCCACGTCATTCAACCAATCGTGTGCACTTGTACGTACCTCTTGAATATTTTTCCACTCATCATTCAATATGATTTTTTATCAAGGTTTTTCTTATTCCAGAATCATATAAGTGTTACCATATTTTAAAGGAATTTATATATCTACACTTAATGATTAAATCATTTTTCTATATCATGAGGGATTTAAGACAAAGTTTGAATATTTTTATGGCTTAAAGATAGGTAGTATTCAATTGTAAAACTATTGAGGCTGAAGAAGGAGGTTTGTATCAATTATAAAGATCAATGAATCATTTTAAATTAAATAAAAGTATGTATTCCTACCTTATTCCCTATTCCACAACTCAGATTAGTTCGTTGAATTATCCATAGACACCCCACACCTTTTATCTCTTTTTATAATAGGTAATGTTCCTCGCCATGTTTCTTCGATCAGGTCTCTTAAATATATTGTTTTTTGTTTTCATATTGAAGGAAGATAAGGAATTTAGAAATTACATTGAAGTTGTGGGAAATTATTTATATCCTTATACAAGTTTTTTTCTATAAGATTAACCTTCTACGTCATCATTACTTTCTCCTCTCTTTCCCAATACCATTGTTTTAGTTCAATTTTAAACTGGATTTCTATTCAAATTCTTTGTTTAAGGAAATAGAGGGAATTCATGATTCAAATAGTGTTGGATATTTATACTCATTTTTATAAAAACCTAGGAATATTTTCCTACTCCATCCATCCTAATTTTTCTCTAATTTAATCCATAAAAAATTTATAGAAAAAGTTTCTTTATATTCAAATAGAATTTGCTAAATAGGTATTCTAACTCCTTTTCTTCCTCCCCCACACTTGAATTTAAATTAAATCATTTAAGGGATTATAGATAAAGATGTATAAGGATAATGATATTTAAATTTGGGCACCTAAAAAATCTATACATGGTTTCTAAGGGTTATAATAATTAAATGTAAAGGTAGGCGTTCAAAAAGAGTTTATTGAACAAGGGGCTTGAAAAATCAAATGAATGCCTCAATCATGTATAACACATAATACTAAAATGGTTTAAGGTTTTATTTGATTAATTAGAAAATTATATATATTCTAGAAGGATATGGTTCAATAATGAAATTGGGAATTCAAAATAATATTTCAAAATTGGTTTAGCATCCTCACTGGTAAGTGAAATAAAATGTTGGACAATATGTCATGGAATGAAATTAAAAACATATATGTGTTTTACATGAAGTTTCATAATTTAAAATTTGAAAAAACTATTATTTTACTATTTATAAGAAGTGATTCAAGGTGTATAAATAGTTCCTTAAACTTTTCATATATTTAATGTTTCATAGGTATTTATATTAAAATATTAAGTTTCAAAAATTGACCATAAATGAAAAGAAACAAACACTTTTTGCAAAAGAAATAAAAAATTTTGAAAAATAAAACTAGAAAAATACTAAACCGAAGGTTCTAATCTAAAAGTTCCCTCCCCCACAATTAGATGATTTAGATTACTTAATTAATTCATATATATTAATCATGTCAAAATATTTTAATTAAAATCATAGTATGTAATCAAGTGTTATGGAGAGGTACAACCTATAGGGTTTGTATTTATAGATATGTTAGAGGAGTGAGATATCCTCCATTGGTTCTTGTGGTAGATTACCATGGTACTTATTCAATATGTTCCCATTAATAATTAATATGTTTTCCTTTACTTCCTTCATAGTTTACACAACACCATAAGGGTAGACACAAGTGACTATAAACAGACCTTCCCATCAAGAACAAATCTTACATGTAATAATATTTAGTATATATATGTATAGAAACATGTGGTATCCAACATAGAATATTTTGGGTTGTATCATATTTTCATGATCTACTCAAGTTCTTTCTTTGTAGATTTAATAATTTTCAAATTCTTCTATTTAAATTTCCTAAATTTCATGTAGTTGAAATTTTTTCCTCCAGCTCCTTCCAAGTCCAAATTCATTTCTTTGACATCCCAATATATTTTTTTCTCCAACTCCACAGGTATGTAGAAGAATTTTACCTAGATTAAATGATTAGTCACATCCCTAGGAGTGTTTTTATATCTATCCTTTAAGACCAAAACGTATCTTTTGACCTTTGGATAAAATCTTTCTTGTCATGTTTTAATTTTTTTTCTATAATATATTTTATCTCCCTATTGAAAATTTTAACTTATCTATTTTTTGGGGATGTTAAGGAATATTTGTATTATAATATACTAAATACTTCCTTATAAATTCCTCTGTTATTTCATTAAAAAAGTGGGTCCCTTTGAAATTGATGCTGTATCTTAGTACACCTAAATATGTTAGTCCTAAAAAAACCACGCTCAACTTTAGCTTCATATGTTTTTGTGGCTTTAACTTCCACCCATTTCATCAAATATCCATAATAGGAAGAATATAATAATTTCACAATGAAATGGGAAAAGGGAATATAAATTTTATTCCCTGTAGTTATTTTTTTGAAAATGATAATGGGGTTTTGAGGCATCTCTTATCTTTTTCAAATATTCCCATAAAGTTGGAATTTTTTAGACTTCTTACAATATTTATGTGTATCCATGAATAGAGTGGTCCAATATATAACAAATTAAAAACTTTTATTGTATTAATTTGAGATCCAAATTGATCTCGACAAGGTAGTGTGAAAAAAAAAATCAAAAATTGAATTAATTTCACTTATAGGAAAACATCTCTTTATTACATGGCCATTATAAATTTTTTAATGGAATGTATCTTCCCTAATATAATATCGGGATATATATTTTTGTTTTTTATTGGATTTCATATTATATTGTACCTGTTATGTTTCCAAATAATTCACTATATCTATCTACTATGGTAATTCACCTTCCATTATGTAGAATTTTTCTCCTATCATGTTGTCATTTAATGAGTTTTGGTCTTGAATTTATGCTTTAATAGTGTTGGGAAGTCTACTAAAGATAATTTCGACTTGGTTTTTATCCCCTTTATTATTTTTAATTTCTAGGTTGAACACTTGTAGATGTAAAATTCATCATACCAATATGGGTTTCTCATATACCTTTTTCTTCAAGTATCCAAGGGCTACATGGTTAGAAAATACTATGACTTTAGTTCAAGGAAAATAGGATATGAACTTATCTAAAATAGAAACAAATGAAAGGAACTAATTTTTTATGGTGGTGCAGTTGAGTTGGGTAGAATTCAGTTGTGGGCTACATTAAATCCTATAAGATAAGTATTCCTACACCACATGGTTCAAAGCATAAAAAATTATTTCAAATGGATATTCCTAATTTAATGGTTGGATTATTAGTGGGGCGATCAATATCCTCTTAAGGTCATCAAATTATTCCCTACACTCATCATTAATATCAAATAAATATTTATTTTTCAAAATATTCTAGAAATATGGAGAAATATCTTACTAAAATCCTTTATGAATCTTCTATAAAAACATACATGGCCCAAAAATGATCATACATTTTTAACACAAGTTGGATAATATAAATAATTTATAACCATGATTTTAGGTTTATCCACCTTAATTAATTATTGTGAAATAATGTTCTCTATGAGTACTCCCATTTTAACCATTAAATCACACTTTAAAAAATTGAGAATAATATTTTTCACAATAAATGTTTTCTAATTTTTTGTCAAATTTCACAAAAAATGATATAAAGCATCAAAAAAAAATAGTGAATTCATTAAGAAATACCTCTAATAAATATTCAATGTAATTATAAAAGATACATATAATGGCCTTTATAAATATACATAAGGAATTACAAAACCCAAAAGGAATAATCTTATAGAAAAAACGTACAAAAGGACATATAAATGTTATCTTTTCTTAGTCTTTTGGAGCAATGGGCACCAAAATATATCTGGAAAATAAATATAAGAAAAAGTAATGTGTTCTTCATACAAAAAATTCTATAATTTGATCAATGAAATTAATTGGAAAGTGATAATTTATAGGTAATTTATTTATATTTATACAATCAATACACACTCTCCAGTTATTTTGAATTCTTTTAGTAATTAATTCATTTTTCACATTCCTCAAAATGGTTAGGTTGATTTTCTTAGGAACTACGTGGATTGGGTAGACTCATTGAGATTCATAAATGAAGTAAATTATTTTTGATACTATTATATTCTAAATAAATATTATCACTTCCATTATTATAGTGTGATTGAGTCTTCTTTGGGGCTACCAATTTAGTCTGAAATATCCCTTTAACAGAATCCTATAAGAGCATATTTTGGGATTTATTCCTAGAATATCAGTTAATATCCACCCTATTAATTGGATATTTTTTCCCAAAAATTCAATAAAGGTTTCTCTATGGGTTATATACAAATATTTTTAATTTATTACTAGTAGTTTCCCTCCTTCCATGATATATACATATTTTAAATAAGTAAGAAGAGGTTTTAATTCCATCAAAGGGAATTGTTTAAGATATGAAATTAAATTGTGGTTCCCCACATCTATGGATTTATTTTCTTGAAAAATGGTAATATATCATCTTATACTTCTTGAATGAAATCAAAAAATTTATCTAAAAACACAAATATTACCACTTCTTCTAATTTAAAAATATAATTTCATGAATTTATAGAACTTTGGACAACCTTATATTTAATGATAGTTTTAATAAATAAATACATTAATAATGTAAAAAATTCATGAAAAATACATGATTTTTTTCTATTTAGTATCTTCAACACAATAGAGTGTAAAAAGTGGTTGGTCATATGATGGATGCCTCATTAAGTTAAAAACAATGAAGTGGATAATGAAGTTTCCAAACTACGTAATGAGGGTTCCATCATGTACATTGATTAAAATCTTGGACATATTCAATAATGATGTTCCCCTAATTATGGGAAGGTGGTCTCATGCTCTGTCTTCCTCCATAGTGAACCCATAGAATTCATCTAGTAATATCAAGCCTCTAACTCCTATTAGCACATATTCTCAAACTCTTACTAGAAAAATAGTGGATCTATTTTCAATCTCCACAAATAATATTTTGGGATTCAAGTATTATATATTAAAATATATAAAATATAGTGAATCATTACATTTATTTAATATTTTAAATCACATAAATAATCAAGAAAAGTTAAATATCTAATGGTGCAGGTAACAAATAATGTCCCTTGACCATGATATTTTGTTGGTAAAGTTGGTGTGATAAGAGACAAAAAAATTATTTATAAACCAATTATCTCATTCCCATCAAGTATTCTATTTTTGGTAAAAATTTTCTTAAGAAATTTATAATATTTTGGGTTTTTATTAATGGCTTCAAGAAGGGGTATATTTATTTTTACTATCCACATGGTTTTCAAAATCTCCCTTTGAAGTTATTATTCATTAATATTATTTAAATGAATTATATGGGATGGTAATAGTAGTTAAAGTTATTTCATCTCCCTTTATTTAATTTTCATGAGAGCCTACAAAATTTCTTTCTTATACCTTACAATCCTTTCTTCTTCTTCTTCCTTCTTGTCTCTTATTTCTTCTCCTTGGTTAGTTTTATTTTCATGAATATTTAAAGAATTATCATCCTTATTTTCCTATAGATCAGGTGGATTTTTTTAGGTCCAGGTTTTTGAATCTCTTTTACATTTCTTATTATTATCATAATCACATTTTTCATTGTATTTGGGACTGTCTGAGCTAGTAGTTCTATTTTATTTTTTGATAGATGACCCACTAGGCTACTAAATTGGGTTGTTAGATTATCCATTTTATCTTATAGACCTTCAAAATTGGATTTTAATTGTTGTTTTATAATATTTGGTACACTAGTTGAAGGTTTTTCTTAGGTAGTATTCTTTTTTAAAGAAGGATGTTGGAGGTAAGTGGGTAGGTTATATGTATATTTATAAGATTATTGAAAAGAGGTTAAGTTTTGGAATTGTTGTTAATCGAATGTGGGATGGGGTGGGTATTTGTTCTTAAAGGGAGGGGGGGGGGTTCTAGTCTAATTATATATACTTAATAATGTATATTTTTATAATGGTATATATATCCTTGGTTCATTTTGTTGGAATTTTCTTGGTTATAAAGATGTTACAAAAATCTCCATGTCTTGCAATTCAGAAAACATGAAAGTGAAATGATTAGATAAAGAGCACATACCATATGAATTAGTTGGTGCTTGTTGTCTACTAATTTGTTTAAAATACACCTATCTCACTAAATAAGTTATATCATAACGTTTTTATTATATTAAATGTGACAAATAAGAAGTTCTTACCTCATGAATACCCCTTAAACCATTACCTTTTGTTTCAAATTGTTGATAATTTTAAGTAATCTTCTCAATCAGGTTCATAGATTCTATTGGTGACTTATTGATAAAAAATTTCCCTGATGATTCATATTAAATATTCCTATCATTATCTATCATACCTATTAAAATAATACAAGAAAATGGTTTCCTTCTGTAACATGATAGGGAAAAATGGAAAATAACTTCTTGAATCTATACCAGTACTCATAGAGAGTCTCTTTAGATGCTTTTGTTATAGAATATATTTATTTATTTATATGCAAGGAAGAATATTTTTGTGAATAATATTTTTATATCATTCCAATCAAGGATCTATCATGGATTTAATTTTTAAGACCACTCTTTTTCATATCCTTCTAGTGAAAAGATGAATCACCGCCACTTTAATTGTTATTTAGATACTCCATGAGGCTTCAATGTTGATTATCCTTGAGTGAATTCTTGAATGTGTCTATTGGGGTCTTCACTTGTAAGACTATGAAACCTGGGAAAAGTAAATAAAAAGACAATTTTTAATTTAAAATCATTATGTAACTTTGTAATATTTTTTTTTCTTTTTTGGTTATAAATTGTTATTGTACACAAGTTTCATAATGTTTGATGATGATTTATAGCCATGTCTGTAGGCTCAATGTGAATACTAGAAGTTTCACCTAAGCATGAAAGATTTATTTCTTAAAAATCAGTATCTAAATTAGTTTTCCTAAGACTAGTAAATATTTTTTCTTTCAATTTTTGGATCTAAAGGTTATATAATTTCATAAGAATATCTGGTTATAAAATTTTAAAAATTAGAATTGGCACTACCTCTCTAGAAACAATGCCATGTTTTTGGAACAAGTTTTTCATGGAGTGCGAAAAGGCTATTATTTATTATATTAATTTTTTAGTAATGGAAAATATAGGTTGTCTTAATAGAGGAGTGTACTAAATTGATTTTTCACTTTTTGGTTAATATGAATGATGTTTTTATTTTGAAAATGAGTTAGTTTGAAACAACGAATAAAACAAAATGAGGAGAGAAAAGTGAATAGGATGGGGTCTACTTTAAAATTGAAATTTTATCCTAGTATTTAATGTTGAGATTTTATTATTATTCATTTATAAGAGATAGGTTCTATAGTCGATTCCCCCTTTACCCTTGGTTTACTAAAAATGAAAAGTTTAGCTGACAAAAATCACTTGTTTTGGTTTATGGTCTTTCTAATGTGAAAAAGTGTAATAGAGGATTTTCCCTAATTTACTCAAGTAACACCCAACTGGTTCCTATCATTCCTAATAAATCTAGGAGTATCCATTGAACCTTAATCACATGTTAAGAACTACTTAACACTTCACCACATAGCCCAAACTAATTGACCAAATGTGGCCTAAACCCAGGTTGAGGGAGATTATGGATCCTCAACCAAGTTAATAAATAATAGATAGAGTTAAATAAAAAACAACCATATTAGAAATTAAAATCTATAATAAAACAATGTAATCAATTAATAATAAAGAGATCTCATTGTATTAAATCAATATGACTCAAGCATGAAATCTAGTCCGATTTCCCATACTTAATTATTTAGAAGTTGTAACCCTATATTATATAATTAAAAAAGATTAAAGGAGGAATGATAGACATTATGAATCTAAATAAAGAGAGAAAAAAGGAGTAAATTCAATAGCAGAATCAAAGGAAGTCACACCCATCCATTAAAGTTTCATCATCCCCTCTTCTAAATGGATTCTACACATATATATAGGTACAAAAGTTCCTAGTCACCCAAAATTCTAATTCAACAAGTTATTTATGGTCAAGCAGCCCAAATTACGTTCTGAATACTTCAATAGATCATGAAATACTTATGACCCATGGCTTTAAAATCCTTTATACATAATGGAATGGGATAATGTGATCTTTTTCTCCATACAATTTTAATATTTATGTTCATGGAATGAACATGAATTCTATCATTTATAGATTGATCAATAGTGTTTTGATTATTCCATATTCATGTATTTTCACTATTGAGAATTTTATTATGCAATGTTTGACTTTCCTTTCATTCATGGGTTCATTTTAAACATTCACAAGCTTCCTATGGCATGAAACTCATGCATGGAAATCATGAAAGTAGAGTACTACCTTATTATATAATAAAGAATACCACCTTTTATAATAAATGGATTTTCATACATACAATGTTTCATGTATGTTAGATTATTTATATTTCATTCAGGCTTGAGCTCCTCTCTATTGTGTATAGATGAAGAATATCTCTTTGATTAAGTAAATCATCCTTCAATACCCAACCTTGGTAGTATCGACCATGATGAAATCATATTCAGCATCATGATATTTTTTACACAAACTAACCATAAAATGGGCACAACATCCCCTAATTTTGGTTTGTAATGGAAGCATCCATTTTAATTAGGATAAATCGACCAACTTCAAAATTCATCTATACTTGAAAACATTAGTAGGCATATATCTTTTTCCAAAAAAATATTGATTATATGAAATACACTGCTCCCAACCATTATGAATAGTGTGTTGGGGAGACTAGAATCCCAATCCTCTTCACACTCATACATAAACATGGAGTAAGTAATAACATTCAATTTATGGCTTGGATTGGATCAAGAATTATTAAACAAACTCAATATACATGTATCCAGACAAATTCATACCTCAATGGAAAAGAAATGATTGGAATAAACCATTCTTAACATCAATCATAAAACTTTATTTGGTAACCATATTTTATTTTAGTTCACCTGATTTATTATTATAGGGTCCACTTCAATAATTGTTTCAACAATGAGATATAATACAAATTTTGAATTCCTCCCAAGATCTGAAAAAGTGTCATCATAATAAATAGTGGAAATTCTTAGCCTCATCTTGAGCTTCCATCATTATTGGTTTCTTCGATCATTGATAAGATCCACATCCTATGATTTTACAAAATATTACCTTGGAGGTCCAATTATGTAGCTAGGATTGGTGAAATAATTTTCCTCATAAAAAATATTTTCAATAAATGGTGCTTACCCTCATTTCATTTTCACCCAAATCTAGAATAGCCATAGTTGTAGATATTTTTATTTATAAAGGTTTCTTTGGAATCAACTTGTCAATGCTTATAAATTCTAAGCCTGGATGTTACTATAATTGGTGTTCACATAGGAACTCCACAGATGTAGACTCATAGATTTAGTTGTCATGGATAAAGGTGTGTGGTGGATTCATGGATGTAGGAGCACCATAACATTCCCATGGGGGTAGGACCAGCACATGGCCATAGATTCAAAGTGTCTTCATTAAAGAAACATGATGGTAGCATGCTCATTGTCAAAGGTATGATATGGAAATCAATGGAAGTATGACTGGTGGAAGGAACCGTAGAAGTAACGTGGTGGCTTCATGGTAGCAAGCGCACCAAAGTATCCTCACAAAAAAGGATGATAGTTAAAGTGAACAATGACAAGCTAATGATCACTTGGAAACTATATGGTAGTAGGATAATTGTTTCATGACTTAATAGTATAAATCTAATGTTCTAAGGCTCAAATTAGTAGATTATCATGGTAGAAGATCAAAATTGGCCAGACATAAAATCCTACACACTGTGTTCCTAAAATAGAATAAAATTGAAATTGAAATTTAATCTAGATATAATTCGTTTTCAATTTTAAAATTTAAAATTCAATATTTTTAAGTGCCTTTATGATTTTAAAAAATATCCATGAATGATAAATCTCTTTTCACATGTCCTATAAAATTCAATAATATATATATATATATATATATCTAAAACCCAAATAATTTTAATGTATTTAAAAATTATATCCAACAAAAAGACATATAAAAAACTCAATAATTGTCCAATGTCAAATGAAAATAGGGGGACATAACTAGGGAATTACATGAAAAAAATTTCAAAAGTGATGTGTGATTTGATATCTCAATGATGTATTAATAACAGATTAAAACTGAAATGAAATTTAACATGTAAATGCATAATGGTAAATAATAAAATAAATAATTATAAATTTGAACATGACCACTCTGATATAACTTGAAGGTTCTAGGCAGAATAAAAGAACTTATCAGGGTTGGACCTGACTAAAAAATTGTAAGATTAAATGAATATTCAATGATTTTCATGATGTGGGATCTATGACCAATGATTTTTTTGATGAAACTTGATAGAAAAGTCAGAACCAAAAGGATATTTCATGTTAAATTTATAATAAATTTAATTGGATAGGAAAAAACATTACCTTAGTCTTAAGATCATTCTTTTATGAAGATGTTTATCATATAATAGATTTTTGATATATGAATATTTCCCTTGTAGGATCTATGTTTATAATACCTCTAGCAGTGATCCACATTTTCTCATTTGATCTCTGAACAATGCCAATTAATTTTTGAGTGCTAGCATGGTTGATATATTATCTTGTGATTCCCCCTTGAACACTGAAATAGCTCTTTTAGGATTAAATAATCTTCCTTGAACTTTCATTATTGATAAGGTTGAGTAGGGAAGAGAATCTATAACACCCTAATATTTTATGATATATTCTCTTTAAAAAAATTTAATTTATTTGATAGATTATGATACATGAAACCAATATTCGACATGAATCATAATACATTATACCATTATAACTTATCCATTAAATAGGTGGAATTATTATAAATAAATAATTTTTTTTAAAAAAATGTATACAATTTTTAGATAAAGAAAATATTTTGATAATTATGTAGTAATTTTTTCAAAAAGTCATTATATGATTTAGAAATACATTTTCACTGAAAATGATTTTTAATGGATTTTATGAGCAAAAAATAAAATTAATTTCCAAAAATTTTAGATAATTGAATTGGAAAAATGAACTCTATTTTTGAAATTAGCATATAAAAATTAACTTAGGGTGAATTTCTGAGAATTTTCTAATGAGATTGAATTTTTAATAAATTGTGTCTAAAAATTCTATTTTTTGAATTTTCAAAAAACCACTTTGTGGTTGATCACTAACAAAAAATACATGCATAGGATAAAAATCACACCACTATAGATTCAATATTCAAAAACACATCAAAATCACAAAACCCAATGAAGCATTGATCTTTGAGGAACCATGTCAGCTGAAGATAAGACTATCGCCATCATCATTATCATGAGCCACACTAGTCATCATCACCAACCTAACACCAACATCGTCATTTACAACTTAACACCACCACCTTCTTCCTCATACATCACCACAATAGTATGCCGGAGAATGCTACCTACTAGATCCAATCTTCACCGCTCAACATCCAACATGGAGAAACAAAAACTAGAAACCAATCAAAATTTTCACCGAATAAACTTTTTCAACCATAATCATAAATCAGCATGAACATCAGTATAATAAAATGTCAGAACCAAAAAATATGAAATTCTTCATCGGAACCACAATCTTCCAACACATCGTACATCCAAATGAACATCTCATCACTTGTAAAATTTTAGACCACCCGAACAACAGTTCCCAAATATTTAAAGAACCACCACACATGATCAAACTGGGGAGGGGAGATGGAACTCAAGGACAAGTAATATTTGAGTTTATTAATACTTTAGAGAGAGCCTATCCCTTCACCTTGATCAACCCCAACAAAACCATGAATATTTTAAATCATTTTGCACCATCATCCATCAACACCAAATCATAAAATGTGAGAAAACAACAAAAAAATGAAACCCATCATCAGAAAGAAAATACGAGTAAAAATGAAAGAAACAACCAAGTAGATAAGGAAATTAATCCAACACCGATGAAGAACAAGGCTCTGGTTACTGTGAAAACCCTTACAACACCATCCCAATATGACTTGAGACTCACATCGAGCCTGACCAAAATGTGGTCGAACCCAATGGATTGGACATCAAGGGAACATGAGAAGAAGAGTACTGGACCCCACCACTAGTTTTGACCCAAATAGTATGAAACTCCATTACACAGACCCAAATAGAGGTCCAATGCGCATGCGTTATTCAGCAAGAGGGGCGGTGATAGGAAAACAAAATCAACACCAACCATAGCTCCAGTTAAAGAGGGGGAAGAGAAGATAAGCCTGGTAAAGAATAAAATGAGGTGGTGAGACCTGTCACACGGAATGGGGAAATCGTAGAGGGAAGGGAAGGTGAATAATATCCAAGATCACTAGGATCTGGGCGATTGGGGGGCTATCACTTTTCAATAAATAGTAAAAAATATTTATTTTTATTGAAAATTGCCTTTTCATTTTAAGAATTTACAAATTTCCATTTTGAATGTTTTTATAAGTAAATTTAGTTCATTTATATTATGAACAATCCAATTGATTTCATTGAAAATTTATTTTTTCTATATTTTTGTAAACAATCTTTTTACACTTTAGAAAACATTATTTCTGGAAAACTAATTCTCATTATCTTTTGATAGTTTAATTCTAAATTAAATTATTCAACCTATAAGAGTTGAATTTTATAAAATATATTACATATTTTGATTCATCATGATAAATTTAGGTAAAAGGAACCTTTTATCTTTGGTTATTAGGAATAGTAATTATGGTAAATATTTTTCACCTCAATAATTGTATAATAGGTAAAATAGGGTTAAAACTTAGGTTAAAGCTTTACAATTTCTATAAAACTTACCTTTATCCTATTATATGAGTTTATTTATTACATTTACATTACTTAATCATATATAAGGCCAATAGGTTCGATTTTTATTTGATTATGACCTTTATATTAATTTAAGATAAAAAAAATATCACTCTATTGAATTTAATATCTATAAATTATTTACATAAAGATAATAAGAGGATATGTTTACTTATAAATTTTTATTTGAAATATAGAATAAATTTTTTTATCATAGTATTTTTTTTAATTTTTAGTGATTGAATAATTACATTAAATTCTTACACAACGCCGAAAAAATATTTATTAAATTAATAGAAAAATGAAATAAATGATTTTAAAAATATTAAAAGTAATAGAATGTGGATGAATTATTGAGTTCCAAGAATTTTATAGATGAATATAACATATTAGGAATGTTTTATTGGTTTATATTATAATTTCAAAACTATCTTTATAACTTTAAATTCAAATTAAACAAATATTTTTAAAAATGACATTAATGATATTTTATGAAAAATAATATTTTATTTAATTATTTAAAAATAATACAAAATATAAAAATGGGTAAATTAGGATAATAAATGGTTTAAAATAGAATTAATTTTCCATTTATGAGCTAATCATTAAATTATATGTAAAATTATAAACCTTTAATATTAAAATAGTTATTACTGCGGTAATGTTAAAAATGAGAAATGAATAGTTAATAAATTAGAAAAGATTTAAAATGACACCAATACCTATCTAAATTTTATTATATTATAATATTTTAACTATATACACTTTTTATGTAATTCATGGAAATTTTGAAGCATAATACATGAGAAAGACATTAATTATATTTAAATCTTTTAATTAATTCCAATTGTGTCCTTTCTATCCCTTATAAAAAGACACCCATTCTCTCTGTTATTTACACCACTTTTAGACATATATATTAAACTAAACCAATATAATTATCTAATAAAATAGTATTGATATAAATTATAGGATCTATTCCTCTTAAAATACAATTCCAAGGGTCCTTATTAAAGGATCTAAATGATGTATCCCAAAAAATATGTAGTCATCTTACCAAACCTCTATCAATTTATTTCTTCTTATAAATCTTATAAATATTTGGTATTAATAATAAAATAATAAATTATGATTCATAAATATAATAAAATGTTATTATGATCCATAAAACTTCATTATCAACCCTATTTTACATCAAATGGGAAGTGAAAGTATCGCTCGTGCGTATGTATGGACTACCGCCTCCACATAGCGATAAATTTTTTTTCCTATCACTATATTTATTGGATGGTTATTATTATTATTTTAATGTTTATATATGATATTTATAATATAATTATTTCTATTTAATTATAATATTATGAATACCTTCTTACCTTCCCAACCTTTGGAAAATGATAGCATCACTCGTGTGTATGTGTGAACTAGCACCTCCACGAAGTAATGTGATTCATTTTTTGTTTTTGATTTAAATTAATGGTAATAACGATATAATTAATGATTATATATCATATATCTGATATAATAATGATTCTTTAAAGTTTATTTTTTATTTACCTTTCTTTTTTCCCACCAGTCGAAAAGTGAAAACAACGTTCATGCATATGTACGACCTACGATCTACATGAATAATGTAATTCATTTTTCAATATATATATTTTATAGATGATTATAAAGATGTATATAAAAAATATATATGATATTTATATCATAAATAAAATTCTGTAGATTTTGGAACCATGATCAAAGTGTAAGTACTGAAATTACCAAATAGAAATTCTCATGAAAAATGATATAGTGAACACCCGAAAATGAAAACTTTTTCAAGGAATTATTAATAATTATGTGTTGAAATATTATAAGTGGATAAAATATGATATTATAAGTTTTTAGATGAAAATTTTATATTATTATAATAAATTTATATTTATTATATTTGTGTTTATAGAACCTTTGACACATGTCAAACATGAGGTGATGAATTTATGTTTCAATCTCATTTTAGTCAGGGTTGTTTATGATTGAATTTACATTGAAGGAAATTTTATGATCCTTTCATAATAAATCCATTTAATTTTATTCCCCTTTAGTTATTTCTTGATAATAAATATTTTCTGTTTATTTTACTCACTTTAAGTACTGAATATATCAGAAGAATGTTTTTATGAAAAATTGACTTTCTTTCTCTCTATAGTTTAAAATCATTTTTTCCATGTCCATGTTTTCTAAAAAAAAATTCAATAATATTTATAATATTTTACTATGATTGTTTAAATTCATTTTTACCCATGATTTAATTTTTTTATAAATGTTTTAAAAGGTATATTATTTTCATTTTTTGAGTGAGGCACTTTTGACTTTTTACCGAACATATTAACAGAATCCTTATTTTAGCACACACCAAATGAATTGAAATTCCCAACATAATGACCACTAAATGATTTTAAGATTCATTTATAAGTTTCAAATTTTATTTAAAAATAATTTTTTTCTATAATGTTTTGGATTTTTTTTATTTAAAATATGTGGTTTTAAAATGAAAAGGTTATTTTCCCCATGAAATATTCTTGTGATATTTTAATGGAAATTTCCATCTATGATAAAATCCTTTTATTTAACTAATGATTTAAGAGGAATTTAATCTAATGACACCATATTTATTAATTTTTAAGATGTTTTATGGTTATGATGATGATATGTCGATGAAACTCATTTTATTTTCCACGGGTTAAGTTATTATGAAAGTTTTTATGATGTTGTGGAATAAATTTGAATGGATTTATGATTATGTGATGAATGGGGCCAAAATTATATTTATATCTAATTTATTGGGTAAATATTAATGTTTTATAGCTTAATGTGTACACATGTTGTTATCCTAAGCCTTATAAAGAGGGTACATGGGAGGTTATCCCAATCCCAAAAAAGATAGTACACACGAGGTTATCCCAAGACAGAAATAGGTACATGGGAAGTTACCCTATGCCTAACATGTGATGAATGTATTGGTAGGTATAATTGATATACTATTTATTTGATTATGGTTATGAATTTTTTTATTGAAATATCTTATCCCAAAGTTATTCTCACATAGTTCACATTCTTTGATTACTTTATGATTCATCTCTTATAGGCTACCGAGATTTAATCTATGAATCATGTTTCTGATCTAAGAATTTCATGGAATGATTTAAAAGATTAAGATCAATTTGTCATGCCATTTATTTTAATGTTATGTTTAAGTGATATTTTATATATCCCTTATTTACCCTTATTAAGAATCTGAGCTCACCCTTTATTAAGTTTTATTTTCCATTGGATATGAAGAAAATATTTAAGCATGATGTTTCTAAGAGGGGTGCTAGTTGTGAAGAAATAAGTTAGTGATATTTTAGATCTATTATAAACCATCTGTTTATTAATTAAAGCTTCCAAATATTTTAAAAATTTATTATTCTAGCATGGATTTTAATGTCATGTAATTAATATTTATCTAATAATATGTAATATTTTTGTGGGAAAAGTATGAGTCGCTATAGTTGGTATATAATTAAGGTTTAGTTACATTTGGAGATTGGGATGAGAAAACATTATTGAGAACCCTAGGATAATCCTATATATAGTAGAACATACTATGTAATGGAAAATAAAGGAGTGTGTTCTTCCTAGAAAAAAGTTCATATATAGATATTACAAGTGGAAGTGGTTTTAGAATAGACGCATATAGGGGTAATAACAAAAAAAATAGTTGGTCGAATATATATCAACCATCATTCTAGTGTATGGTGATTCTACCCTTACTACACAACTTTTTTGATACTCTTAGGGGAAATTCTTAGGTTATTCCACATTTTCATTATGAACCATCATGAGGGATTCAATAGATTTTAATCATGGATGACCTGATTTAAAGTTAAGGTGTTATATATTGAAAACAATGTGTCATGATTTAGACATCTTATAAATGATTTTTCATGATTATGTGGTTTTCCACTTTGATTATTGTTTCTCACACAATGATTTTTTGTTTTAGTAAATTGATGAAACCTAAAGGAACCGTGTAAACGCTGAATGTGAAAGAAAATTCAATGATTTTTTTCTTGAGAAAAAAAATGTTATACAAGTTATAATAACAAATATAATTTTTATTACAACACAAATTTCTCAATCTATGAATCATGTTGACTTAAAAATAAGAAAATATGGGATTTTTTATTGATTTCTTTATGTGGAAATATCCACATTCTATTAGTGGGTTTTCTAATCTAGTAGTTTCTAAGTAATGGATTAGTACCATTTAAAAATACATTTTGCATTATCCAGTGTTCGGACCATGAACAATTATTTTTGGTTGTATATAATTTGGAAGATGAAGAAGATCAATAGTGGACACTCATTAAGAACATGAGACAATATGAAGAAATTTTATCTACATAGTGGGATGAGTTCAGATGGTTATTTTTTAATATGTACTTTCCTAATATTATTCATACAAAAACGCAGAAAGATTTATTTGAAATTAGTTTGAAGGGTGATAAATCTATTGTTACATAGGATTAATGTTTTAAAATAATTTCATGGAATGTTTATAGTATTATCATAGAACCATAAATTAATATAGACTAATTCTTTAGTAGCATAAAACCAAGTCTTTGAAGGGAATTAGACATAATGGAATTCAATAGTTATGAAGAAATAATTCAATTTTCTACAAAGGTATATATGGTGATTGGAGTTACCAATAAATTTCATTTTATATAAGAAAATAAATATGGTATTAAAAAGAACCTCTAATAATAAAAACTATAGAGGGAAAAATATGATCCCTCTACTATGATTGATGTTTGGAAGGAGGCATGGATGAAATTATCTTAAGGGGGCAAGTAAATTTTTTAAGTGTGAAAATAAAGGAAATTGAGAAATAAAATGATTAAGTGTTGGGAATAAGTTAGATAATGATAGAGAAAATGAATTATATAATTCATAACCCACACTCCAATGTTTAAAATTGAAGGATCATGGGAATAGTTCTAACTAGTGTTCAAATTTAAAGGTTAATGACGATGATCGATGTAAAAAAATTATTAATCATAGAGACAAAGGTAAATATCAAATGATCACTATTATTGATGTGAGGTATCATAAAGAAGTGGTGAAAGGTATATATACAATACAATCTAGAACTTATAATGACTTATTTGATTTTTGATCTACCGACACATTTATATCCAAATAATTTTTAAAGGGTACCACAATTCCAACCCAAAGATTGTATTTTAAATTAGTAGGGAAAATTACCAATGGTTTGATGATCTCATATTAATTCTATGATGACTATTCTTTGATTGATATTTATGGGAATGAAATTCATATAAATATAGTTATTCTCCCTCTAGTTGAATTTGATGTTATAATAGGCATGGATAAAATTTCTTTAATTAAATCCCACATAAATTTCTAAGGAAGGAAAGTCACATTTGATATTCTGAACCAAACTATGATCATCTCTCTACATGATGATGAATCCAACCTTAATATGGAAATTTCATCCGCTATATGGGTCTTTATTCCTATTAAATATGTGTGTTTATATCCTATGGTTTGAAAGAAAATCAAAATTTAAGATATACCTATTATATTATAGTTTCTGGATATTTTTCCAGAAGAGTTTCTTATTCTTCTTCCAAATCACGAATTTTAGTTTTCAATATAACTCATAACCAAATATAAACCTATTTCAAAGATTCTGTATATAATGGCCCCTATTGAGTTCGATAAATTGAAGAAGAAACTCCAAGATAATTTTGATAATGGATTCATTCATCCAGGTGTGTCACCTTGGGGTGAAACTATTCTTTTTATAAGAATAAAGATTGATCAATGGGGATTCAAATTGATTATCGAGAACTTAATAAGAAAAAAATCAAAAATAAGTATCTTTTTCACCATATTTATTATTTGTTTGATCAATTAAAGGATCTCAATATTTTAAAAAATTAATTTTTAATATGGATACTATATATTGAGGGTTAATAGTGATGACATACCCAATACAACCTTTTGTGTGAGGTATAGACAACATGAATTTATAGGGATTACATTAGGCCTTACTAATTCCCATTCTACATTCATGTATTTAATAAATAGAGTCTTTATAGATTACCTTGAACAATTTTTGGAAGTCTTTATAAATGAAATTATTATATATTCCAAAAGTAAGGAATATCATGTATATCACTTGTGGATTATACTAAAGACATTAAGGAAGGAGAATCTGTATGAAAAATTTAAAAATTTTGAATTTTGGTCATAACCAGTTTCATTTTTGGGTCATATAATATCAAGATAGAGTGTATTAGTGTATCCATTAAAAACAAAAGTTATTGAGTATTAGTACAAGCCAACCACTGTGACTGAGATCTATAGTTTTATTGGGTTTTATAGATATTATTAATGCTTTTGGGACAATTTATCATGTATATAAAATCCACTCTCCAAGTTAAATTAGAGTGGAACCAAGTTACTTTAGAATAATGAATGTGAAAAAATTTCATTGAATTGGTGGGAAGGTTAGTTAGTTAACTAATGCTTCTATTTTCCTACATTGGAGAAGGTTTTGAGATCTATAGTGATGCATTAAAAAAATTTCTAGGATGTCTCCTCTTGTAGAATGATATGGTTATTGCATATGCTTCATGAGAATTTAAGGTTCATGAGAAAAATTACCCAACTCATTATTTGGAGTTAGAAATAGTAATTTTTTCATTAAATATATTGAGTCATTACCTTTACAGAGAAAGGTATGATATTTATACTGATAATAAAAGTTTAAAGTATATATTCACTCTGAAAGAACTGAATATACGACAGAGAAGATTGTTGTATTTGATTAAAGATTATGAATGATCAATACATTACCACCATGGGAAATAGAACAAGTTCATATATGATCTTAGTCGAAAGTATCATGCTAGATTATCTATAAAGAGGACTATAAAAGATCCAATATTTTTGGATTTTCAAAGGATGTATCTAGAAATCCAAAAGTAAGGGGAGAAATATTATCTTTTTAAAATATGTATTCAACCATTTATCAGAGTAAAGATTAAATTGGAATAGAAGTAATATGTAGATCTACAAAATATGGTGAGAAATGTTTCCAACTTCATCATTTATTATGATGGAATATTAAGATTCATGAATCATCCATATATTTTTTCCATACAGTATTCAAAGAATGATTTGTTGGATGAAGTTCATAGTTCAACATTCTCTATTTGTCTTGGAAGTATAAAAATGTATATTGATCTGAAAGAGTATTTCTGGTGGGAAACCATGATGAGTGATATTATATATTATGTATCTCAATTCTAAGAATGTTATCAAGTAAAGGTAGAGAGATAAATGTCTAAGAATATGTTACAACCATTAACCATACTATAATGAAAATGAGAAAACATCACCCTAGGTCTCATGGTCAAAATCCCCAAAATCTCAAATGGCCATAGTTCTATTTTGAATTATAGTTTACAACCTTAAAAAGTATGTATACTTCATTAATATAAAATAATTTTTCTCACTTGATTATCCTTACAAAATATATATTAAAATAGTGGTAAGATTGGATGGAGTACCACATTCTATTCTATCTGACCGGGATACAAGTTTTACCTCAATGTTATATAAAAGTCTTTAGTTGGATACAGATAAAAAGTGGAATTTTAGTATTTATTATCATCCCCAAATAGATGGTCAGTATGAAATAACCATTTAAACCCTAGAGGACATACTAAGATATTATTCTATGGATTTTAAAAGTGGTTGGGATAAACACATTTTTATAGTTTAGTTTTGTTACAATAATATCATTTAATCAAGCATAAAAATGGATTCTTATGAATAAATATATATAAATAAGTGTAAAAATACAATGTAATTGGGTGAATTTAGAGAAAGAAAGATATTTGTACTTGAGCTAGCTGATGAAATGATTGGGAATGTCAAATGAATTCAACAACACATTATGGAAACTCAAAGTTGAAAGAAATGTTATGTTAACAATCATCGATGAATTATAGAATTTGAAGTTTGTGAGAAGGAACTCTTCTGAATTTATCTATGGAATATGTTTATGATATTTGGAGAGAATGGAAAGCTTCACCCTAGGTATATTAGTCCCTTTGAGATTCTTGATTGATTAAGGATGTTAGCTTATTAGTTTTCACTTCCACCAATCTTCTCTCAAGTACATGATGTGTTCCATGTATCTCTCCTAAGGAAGTAAAAACCTAATCCTTCACATGTAGAGAACTTAGAGGTTATAATACTAGATCATGATATTTCCAATAAATAATAATTGGTATAAATATTAGATCATAGAGATAATGTGCCACAAAAGAAGAATACTCACTTGGTTAATGTTATTGGGAGGAATTAAAAATTTGAAGAAGCTACATGGGAACATAAGGATGTGATAAAACAAATATATCCTCATTTGTTTTAATATATGTGATGTAATTTTAAGTGTGAAATTATTTTAAATGGGGGTAGAGTGTAAGACCCTGAGTTTTTGTGATATATTCTCTATAGAAAATTTGATTTCTTCAATAACATCCAATACACGTTACCCCAATTCTAAATGAAACATAATAGAATATACCATTATAAAATATATTTTAATTTTTAAGAATGAATAATATTAACCACAATTTAAAAAAATATTTATAAATGTTTTAGATAAATAAAATATATTGAAAATTATGTACTAAGTTTTTAGAAAAGATAGTATATGATTTAAAAATAATATATTTAATTTATAATAATTTTAGAAAATTTATTTGAAAAAATAAAATTTAGTTTTGAATTCATCAGATCAAAATTAACTTAGAGTGAATTTGGGAGAATTTTCTGAAAAGATTGGGTTTTTAGTGAATAGTGAAAAATAATTTTTTTCTATTGATGAATATTTTTAATTTAAATCATTTAAATTTTTTATTTTAAATAGATTTAAAGTAACATTATATAATTTATATTATTAAAAATTCAGTTAATGCCATTTGAATTAATTTTATATTGGATTTTGATATAAAAAATTTTATAATTAAGAAAACATGGAAAACTAATTTTTTCCATGTTTTGAAAGTTTAATTTTTAATTAAAATATACCATTTATATTTATTTAACTTTATAAAATTAATTTTATATTTGGAATAATCATGATCAAATTTGGTAAATATGCCCCTTTAATTTTTGGTCATTATAAATAGTAACTATGGTAAATATTTTTCAGTACAGTAAGGGTAAAATGGTTAAAATAGGTTTAAAAATGAAATTAATGATTTTTTATAAAAAATAATACATTGTTATATTATTTAAAAATCATGAAATTATTGAAATAGGTTAAGTAGGATAAGATATGGTTGAAAATTTCACCCATTTATGAGCCAAATTTTACCTTATAAGTAAAATTACAACCCTTTAATATTGAAATAGTTTTTACCATGGTTAAGTTTTAAAATAGGTAATGAATGGTTATTAAAAAATATAAGGTTTAAAAAGAAAAAAAACCTTTATAAATTTAATTAGTTGATTATATTTCATCCATAACATTTTTTTTATTTCATGTAAATTTGGAAGCATTATACATTAAAAATACATTAATTATATTTAAATCTTTTAAGTATTTTCAAGTATATCCTTTCCCTCCCTTAGAAAAGGAAACCTGTTATCTATTTTTATTTCACAAAATTGAGCTATATAGATCGAAATAGGCCTATAAAATTATCTTATCAACTTCCAAATCTAGAAATTGGAGCATCTATTCTTCTCAAAATACCACTCTAATGGTACTTAAGAAAGGATCTAATGGTGGTCTCCTAAAGAAGAGGTAATCATCTTACCCGACCTCTTTTAATTTATTTATTTTTAAAACTCAATTAAATATATGATATTCATCATAAAATAATAAATTTTTATATCCTAAATATACTAAAAGTTTATTATAACCATGAAACCACGATTATACACCCTCATTTCCATCAAATGGGTAGTGAAAGTATCGATCTTGTGTATGTGTGGACTACCGCCTCCACGTAGAGATACAATTAATTTTATATAACTCTATTAAATTTACTGTTAATATGATGGGTTTAATGTTTATATATTATATTTCTAGTATTCTTATTCTTATAGAATCATATTCTCATATCAACTTTCTTACCTTCCCTTCCGTTGGAAAATGATAATGTCGATCATGCATATGTGTGGACTACCACCTCCACGAAGTGATGTGATTCGTCTTTCATTTTATTGTGACATGGATGGTAATAAAAATATATTTAATGAATATATATGATATAATAATTATTCTTTAAAGGCTAATTATTATTTATCATTCTTTCATTCCATCCATCGAAAAGTAAAACAATGTTCATGCGTACGTACAAATTACCATCTCCATGAATGGTGTTATCAATTTTTCAATCTCTACCTTTTATGGATGATTAAAAATATGTATATAATGAATATATATATATATATATATATATATATTATATTTATATCCTAAATAAAATCTTTTATACAATTTAACCATGATCAAAGTAAAATTATTGAATCTATCAAATAGAAATTCTTATGAAAAATAAAACTGTTAACACATAGAAACAATGATTTTAATATGGTGTTGTTAACAAATGGGGGTTGAACTATTATAAGTTGATAATATATGACATCATAGGTGTGAAACTTAAACTGTTACATAATTATAATAAATTTAAATTTATTATATAGGATTTAGAGAGCCTTATAATCTAGTCAAACATGAGGTAAAGGATTTATGTTTCAATCTCATTTTAATCTGGATTGTTTATGCTTGAATTTTCATTAAAAGAAAATATATTATAATTTCATAATAGATCCATTTAATTTTATTATACTATAGGTATTTCCCAAGAATACCAATTTTCTTTACATTTTCATCACTTTATATACTCAAGATACTGGAAAAGTTTTTTAAGGAAAATTAAATTTATTTCTCTCTATAGTCGAAAATAATTTTTCTTCTATGTCAGTGTTTTATAAAAATGTTGTCATTTTTTTTACTATTATACTATATTTTTTAAAATTAATTATTACCCATGATTAAATATTTACAAAATAGTTTCAATGTAATATTCTCTTCATTTTCCAAATGAGTTACTTATGAATTTTTACTGAAAATTTAAAGGGAATATTTATTTTAGCATACACAAAATAAAAATAATTTCCATCCATAATGAATACTCAATGATTTTAATATTAATTTAAATGTTTACAAGGTTATTTTAAAATACTTGTTTATAATATATGGAAAATTGTAATATTTTAAATATATGATTTAAAAATGAAAAAGGGTGTTTTCATTAATAAATATCCTTGTTATATTTTAAAATAAATTTTCATCTATGATAATATCCTTTAATTTTTCTTATTATGTACTGGGAATATGATCCAATTATACCATGTCTATTATTTCTCTCTATTTCTTATTCTTATGATGATAAAATATTGATGAAACCCATTTTATTTTCCATAGGTTAAGTTATGATGAATGTTTTTATGATATTTTGGAATATATATGAATGTATTTATGATTTTTTGATGGATGGGAAAGAATTATATATCCCTATAATTAATTGGGTAAATATAATGTTCATGAGATTAAGGGGTAGATTAGAGTTTATCCCATTCTTGAAAAAGAGGGTACATGAGAAGTTATCCCAAGACTGAAGCAGGTAAATGAGATTTTATCCCAAGAGTAACATGTGATGAATTTCTTAGTAAGCAGCCTTGGAATATTATTTAAATGATTATGATTATACCAAATTTTATGCCTATATTTTATGATAATATCTTATGATAAATTTATACTCTCCTTGATAATGTTATTTGATTTTTGGTTAATATCTTATAAACTACAAATATTTATTCCATGAATCATTTTTACGACATAATAATTTTTAGGTGTGATTTTAAAAGTTTAATCTCATTTATTCATACCATTTATGTTCATGTTATATTTAAATGATCATTTATAACACTATTGTTTACCCTTACTGAGAATATGAGCTCAACATTTATTATGTTTTATTTTCTCCAGGACATGAAGAAAAATTTTCATGTATGACATGTTTAATTAAGGGTTATAGTTGTGAAGAACTAATTGGGATACATTGTAGATAATTTAGGAATCATTTTTTCAAATATCCAAGTTTCCAAAGATACTAAACCTTTACGGTTCAAGAATGGATCATAATGTTAGGTAATTAATATTCATATAATAATATGTAATATTTATGTATGAAAAGTATGGGTCACTATAGAATCTTTCAGTCTTGAAAGAAGAAATTATAGAGTGTTATTTGGTCTTGGGAGTGAGATTTATATTTCTTTTTTCATAAAGATTCTATAATTTGATCAACCCTTGCATAATAGGCATAAAATTCTATTTATATAGTTATGAGTTAGGGTTAAGTATTATTTAATTTCCCATAGTCTGTTAATAATATATTAAAACCTTAAATGACCCTATTCTATGTAATAATAATAATACTATTATTTTCTTATGGAATGTTCTAATTGCAATAATGATAAATATTATTTTTACATCTTGTAAATTAATATTTATTACCAAACCTCATCTTTATCCTCTCATTCTCATTGGAATTTATTAAATATATTAATAAATATTTAATTAAATATTTAATTACTCTATAAATAAATTTTTTATCCTAAGAGGTGATTTGACGGTTGAGATTTGGGAGTGTTATGTTTCGAAGAAGAGGATATGATTAAGTATGATGTGTTTTTTTGTCAATACATAAATAATATTTAATGTTATTAAACAACACAATGATAAGTGATGTTTTGTTAATGCTCATATATCAAGAATGAAGTTCATGATGCAAGTAAAATTGAATGAGAAGTGGAGATAGAAAAAAGTGGTGGACCACAACACAGGGTATTAGACCAAAATATATATGATGCATCAATTGATGTTCTCCTTTCCATAGATAAGGTCCATACTATAAAGATAATACTGAATAAGTTCAGTGGTTCTAGAATTTTGATGCTCTCCGTGGTACAGGGAAGAACCATTCCAAAGAGGGAGACTGGGTCAGTTTTTGTTCCACTGGAAAATTGGTACCTCTATGTAATAGTGGGTTGTCTATGTCACATAGGAGGTCATCTATGTTGTAGAAAATTTCCATGATTTAGAGAATGTTGGGCTGGTATTTTTGTGACTCTAGTTATTTCATCACCTCCGCACCACAACCCCGGGACTACATCATAGAATAGGGAATCTATTATAGAATACACTTCAACCATTAAAACCACATTTTAGTTTGTAAATAGGAATCTAGAAATTTAGGGGCCTCCACATTTTTACCCCTGGACCATGCTGCAACCCTGTGTGGCGGTTATATGAAAACCAATAAAAACTAAAAGGATATACCAAAACCCCTATGGTCATTCCATAGATGTGTATTTATGGTTATATTTTAGTATAATGTTGATATGAAATTTGGTGGTTATTTTAGTCTAAAATTAATTCCAATTTAAAAAGGATTATTAAAATTTATTAGAAAAAAATATCCAAAGGATGATTTTGAAAAATAACTTGATGGTTTGAATTTGAAATTCAAATTTAAACAATATAATAAAGTGCATGATTTTGTTCATTCATGTTATGTAAAAAAAATAGAGAGAAGAGGATTGCAAATTAAGAAAAGAAGAATAAGAAGAAGTTGATGTGTATATTGGCATATTGTGAAGAGATTATTCCTATAATAGGTTTACAAAAAAATGAGAACTACTTGAATATTTTAAGGCTATTGTTGGAATGATTTTTTTTTGTTGACACCAAAAATTATGTATTCATTTCTTCAGTGTAGGATGCACTATCCTAGTTTACAGACTTAATGTAATGTGAGTTGAAGGATAAAGAATGTTCATTGTACATATATGTTAAAACTAGTGGGTCATATGATCTCAATAGAATCCTACCAAGTAATATCCTTCCCATTTAGGGAGGTGACCCTTAAATATCTACATATCATTCTTTTATGTTTGGGTTGAGAAATTATAAAGACTAAATTTAACTTATGATGAGGGGGTTTTCACCAAAAAAACTTAAAAAACACGAATCACTAATTCACCCCCTTTATGTGATTTATCATTGATCCAAGAGGTGCATCTTAAAGTGGATCGTAGCGAAGGTTCCTCCCATTTGAGATTTTTTATTGGAATTTTGAGAATAAGTTTCTCTCTATTCAAATTTTATGGTTTTGGCTTTATGTTTTTTGTCATGGAAAATAATTATTCAGTTAATAACAAGGGTATTCCCACATTTTATGGAAACAATTATCATATCTTGAAAGATATTATGTTTCCTTATCTTCTTACAATTATTTTTTAAATTATGATGCAATTAAATTTTGGTTTCTACCTTGTACTAAGAATAATTCATTGACATTAATAGATAAAAATATAATTTAGAATGGTGGTCATGGTAGGAATTATTTACTATAACAATTATCTAATAAGGAATTTCTCAAAATGAGAGTTATCACTACAACCAAAGGAATTTATAAAAAACTAGTAAATATCTATGAAGTCAATAGGATGGTGAAGAAGACTAGACTATAGATTTGGATATTGAAATATGAAGATTTAAAAATTCGAGAAGATAAAGCTTTATATGATTTATGCACAATAGTTAATGATATTGTGAGGCATGATCAGAATTTATAGTGAAAAATTATAAGATATTACAGTTGTTCAGAAGATACTTCATATCTTATCAGACAATTCTTATAATAAAGTTTATACTCTTGAAGATAGGGATCTAGAATCACTTCCTCTAGATTATTTTCAAAGTATTAATATTCAATATGAGATAAAGAAATAATTTTTTATCAATAAGAAGTGTAAGGATATAAAAAAGATCAATTTTAAGGCCTCAAAGAAAGATAATCATGATAACAAGGGTGAAGAAAGAAATATTGATCATTTAGATTATGATTTTGATTTGAGCCAAAATTTTGATAAGATTATGTCTATAATCTCTTGAAATGTGAGAATATTAAATGGAAGGTTTAAAGGTAGAATTAAACTTAAATTATCAGGGTGTGGAGAATTTGGAAGTTTTTATACAAATTTTCCTAAGTTAAAATAATATGAAGTCAGTGATGAAGAAGAATAAGTTCCAAGGAGATTCTTTAAAAAGAGATCATCGAATTTTGAAAAATCATGGACCTATTCTAAATATAAAAAGACAAATTTCTGAAAATTCAAAAGGGTAAATTTATTATCTAAATTTTAATTTAGTTAAAGTAGTGATGAAGAATAAGAAATTGAGATGTCAAGAGATATTAATGAGAAAATGATCATTGTAAAGGGTAATAAAGAAGAATTCCCTATTTAAAGTTGTATCAAAGTTAAATATAATGATGAAATTGAAATGTAATTCAAGATGAAAAGAGAAGTCAATGATTTTATCTTAAGTATATTTATTTTGGAAAATGATATAAAAATTTTATGGAAGTAAAATAAATCTTCTATAAGAAATGATTAAGTTCTTATAAAATAAAAATTAATGTAGTAGGAAGAATTTGATAACATAAACAATATTTTTTCTGAACTGAATAATTCAATTGTCAATATAAATGGATTAAAAGAAAAAATAAAAGGAGTTTGAGATTTTATAACAAAAATTTATGAGTATGGAAAGGGTGCTTGATAAATTCAAGCTGAATTTTCAGAACTCCATTCATGATGTTGGGGAAAGATTAAGTATGGTCAAGGCTTATGAAAAAAGTAAGGATCAGTCTAAACTGAAAAGAAAAATACTGATATAAATTGTGTTTTTTCTAATAATAAGACTCAAATAAAGAAGACGAGTCTTGTAGAAAAATCAATCGATTTTCCGTATTCTAGAAATTGTGAATGAATTTAATTGAATAAAAAAACTCCAATAAATAGTTCGAAAAAATGGTTATAAATAATCTAGATATAAAGGAGGAAGTGTTAGGCATTCTTAAAATTTTTGGTTTGTATATGTGATCTAAAATTAATTATGGGAAGAAGGTTCAAAGGCAGGTTCCGAGTTTTAGAAAACATGATGTATATAAAGAAAATTATGCTTTTTATCTATATTTCTGGAACTGTAGAGGTTTTTAAAATGTGTAAAGTATGTGTTGGTTTAATTACCAATACAATTATGAGTTCCAATGGTTTAGAAGGCAACAATATATATGGTTCTTCTCACTCAAAATAGAATAATTCAGATACATCCTCTGAATTTTTAATTGAAAATTATAAATAGTTTTCATCTATTGGAAGATGTTTGTGAATGATGTGATTATATAGGTCATAATGAAAAAGGTGTATTTTTTATGCTACTAGCTCAAATTTTCTAAATTGATAATTCTAAGAGTCTTTAAATAAGAAGGATAAAGTCAAAAAAATCTTGGGTTTTTGATGTTCCCTATGAAGCATCCATAGGACAATATCCATGGATTTTGAATAGTTTTTTTGTTATTATATAAAAGAAGATATAAATATTATCAAGGATTTTTAAGTATATAATGATGTTTATATGACATTTGAAAATTATGGGTTACTCAAAAAATTTTTTTTTGATCAACTTTGATTGGTAAAGATCAATTGAAATCCAAAAGCACATTGTATGCTGAAAGACTGAAGCACAATCTTCTAAGTGTGTCTTAGTTATGTGATGAAGGGAATCAAGTTATCTTTGAAAAATATGGGGTTTTTGTAATGATATTGAAATATGGACTTATTGCAACAAGAGTATAGTGAATAAGTGGAATTTTTTTTAGATTGGCGATGCTCGATATTCTTGTAATTTAATAATTAAATAAAAAAATAAACTATGACATCAAAGGACTGTTCATTTTTGAAAAAAAAATATGTAAAATTATTTATAAAGATAATTTTCTTGGTGTTCCTAATTTTAAAATATAAATGAATTGGATATGTTCCACTCATCAAAAGAGATAGATTGTAAATACAATACAAAAAAGGGTTGAGATATAAACTACTCATCCTTTGTATCATGTTAACTCAGAAATTTGTGAGTCTATGAGGAAATAATCATAAAACTTAGAAAATTATTTTATTTGTTTTATTGATGTATTTACTCACATTACATGTATTATGTTTATTAAACATAAATTATAGAATTTAAAGTGGATCAAAAGTTTCAAGATAAGTACATAAAAAGAGTGTGGTTACTCTTTAAAGAAAATTCAAGATGGAAATAATGTTGAGTATACCTATATAATATTTAAGTAAAATCATGAAAAACTTGGAATTAATCATGAAATTAGTGTTCCATACACTCTATAAAAAATGGTGTGTCTGAAAAAATGAATAGAGGTCTTATGGAGATGGATTGAACTATGTTTCTGGAGCATGTAACATCTAGTTATTTCTAAATACAATCCAGTAGAGTAGTATATAATATCCCAAATAATTTTATTTTTAAGATAAATTCATAAATGTTATAAAATGAGATGTATTTCAATAAATATCCATGTTTGAAAAATTTTAGTGTGTTTCGAATCCCCTACATTATCCAAGTTAAGTCTCATGAAATAATGAGTTTCAAAAGTAATGATGATGAATCTATTATTATAAAATAGAAATGTGAAGCTTTAGAAAATTTTGAGGGTAATGAAGTGGTTCTCTGTGAAGAAGTTTATTATGAATATTCCAGTGATGAAAGAAAATTTTGTTCACATCATCCTAGGTTTAGAAATCAAGTACATGTGTAAAATATATTTTTAAATCATAGATAGAAGATTAAAAAAATAAGAACATTGAGGAGTAACTCTCATATCTCATTATTCTCTAAAATTAAACCAAAATATGTGGATTAATTAATGAAACATAAATATTTGTTTGATGAAATGAATGAAGATATAGATCATATTGAAAAGAATTAAACTTGGGAGTTGGTACCCAAGAATAAAGAAAAAAAAATTATTTGGAAAATGTGTGTGTTCTAAAACAAGATGAATGAAAAAGCCGAAGTAGTGAGAAATGAAGAAATATTGGCATGTAAATGCTATTAAAAATCCGAAGTAGTTGACTTAAATGAAACCTTTTTATCAGTTGTAAAACTAGAGAACATAATAATTTATTCCTTCCATTATAGAACAAACTAATTTCAAGATATTATAAATGTATGTAAGTTCAACCTCCCCCAATATTGAATTGGAAGAGGAGGTATATATTGAACAACCACGCAGTTTCCTTATTGGAGAATATGGTAATTTTGTTTTAATGTTAATGAAATATTTATATGGTCTAAAGAAATCCCCTAGAGCATGGTATTCAAATATTGACACATGTCTAGAGAATTTTAATTTTAGAAAGGGTGATTTGACATCAATATGTATGTTAAAGATGATAAATAGGTATTTATCATTTTCATTATTTATATAGATTACAATATTTTTTATTTAAATGATGAAGGTTTTTGTGATGAATTTGTAAAATAAATGAAGAATCCCATTGAAATTTCCATCCTTGGTTAGATGAGATACTTTTTTGGATTTCAAATTTCTCAATAGAAGGATTATATTTTTCTATATAAAGATAATTATTCTAATGTGATGTTGAAGAAATTTGGAATGCATAATTAGAATAATTTTTTTTATACAAATTTATATAGAAATGAAGTTAAAAAAATATCAATAGGGAATTTAAGTTGAGCCAAGGGAATTTAGAAATATGATTAAAATTTTACTTTATTTGATAACTTTAATGTAACACCCCGACCCCAGTTACCCTGAGTCAGTGCATTATTACATAACATTGGTATGATCACAAAAGATCTTGTCTCAAAAGACTGATTAGTTTTGTAGCCTTGGAAACACTAGATACATTCATAAATGTTACATTACATCATAAAGTATAAAACTACAATAACATGGTCTCTATAGTCCACACTCATATCCCCTTCAAACTATCCCTATAGGTCAGTCATAAAATATTTCTTCACATCCTAGAAAAATTAAAACATAGTTAGGGGTGAGATCAGATACTCAGTAAGGATAACAATACAGTGGAAAATTTCATAAATAAACATAAACATTTAAGGCAATGTATAACTAAAACAAAAGCCTTATAAACTTGAACTTCAGCATAATATGGAAAAAATAAATTGAAATAATGTCATTTACTTATTCACATGGATATTCTACAAGTCAAATAATCACATGCAATATCAATAACCACTTTCATAATAATGGAATTCATAATGTCAGACTATCATAATCATGTAGCCAAGGCCTCATGCCAAGAATACAAATAATATTTTTTCAAGGCCTCGTGCCAAGACACTAGTTTGTCGCATGAGACTTAACGATGCATCGAGGAGCTATAGCGGGCTCCACCCACCACTTATTAAGTCCAATTCATTCCTTATATGAAAAGGTTTAAACATATCATAAAACATAACATAATCGTATCACATATGAATAAAAGAAACATAACATTTCCACATTTCAATCACAAGATATCATTACACCACATTGATATAATAAAACCATTTTCAATAAAAAAATAAATGAAAAGTAAAACTTGGTATTTATTTTTCATTTTAAAAAGGTTATGGCTTGTAGAGGAAGCCGAAACTCAAATAATGGTCACATCGGCGGAGAAGTCGTTGTTGCTGCATTTATAAGAGAAAACATTTCTTTTGTCATTTAGTAAAACTTGTTCATATAAAAAGATTCATTTTGAATAAAAGTAAAAGTAAAAGGGGTTTATACACCGTATAAAGGAAAGTTGTCTATAAAACAAAATATTCCTCAATGAAAGGAGATTGAGACGGAGTCCCTTACAAAGATCATTTTTTAAATAAAATAGATCTATTATGTGTATTCACTATAAGTACACATAAAGAAAGTACAAATACAAGATAAGACATAATAATATCATGACATAATTTTAAAGTAGGAGATTAACCGAAAGAACAGAACTTGGGTTAAGAAGTTCCCTTACCTCAGGTCCGACTTGACTCGACCATTCTTTAATCTCCTGAATAATATACTCAAATTAATTTCTACTTTCTTAAGAACCATTTTCAAGTTCATTATTCCTTTTATATCACTTATTACCATGTTATGAACATTATGTAATTATTTAAGTTAATAACGGTCGTTTTGTCGATCTTTGGTACTTGAGTCAAAAATAAACTTCTTATAATTACAAGTTGTTCATGTGGTAAAATATCCATTATATCCAGAATT
The DNA here is from genome assembly GCA_963277665.1 of Viscum album. Taxonomy (NCBI): domain Eukaryota; kingdom Viridiplantae; phylum Streptophyta; class Magnoliopsida; order Santalales; family Viscaceae; genus Viscum; species Viscum album. Next base: position 1,953,025,212 of record OY728165.1, read on the forward strand.
ATATTCATGATGTAGATATCATATATATAATATATATCCAGTATATAAATTCATTTATAATATTACATAACATTTAGACGTAAGAAATGAAATGCACCGTTCATGGAGATAGTAAGCCGTACGTACGCATGAACGCTAATTTCATTTATATTTCATATTTAATGGAATGAAATAATAATGATATAAATTTATATTATAATTCAAGTATAATATAATATATAATATAATATACTCCATCATTTATACGTCCCACATATGGCATTAACGATTCAAATCACTTTGAGGGGGCGGTAGTCCGCACTTCCTAAAATGAAATTATCGCGTTTACCCATAATGGAAATCATAAAGGTGTGCCATAAATGAAAAATAAAGAAGCATAAGGAAAACATAAACATAATATATATAATATATAAAAAATAGTGTCATCATAATGGCCACCATGAGAGGGGTTAAAGGAATATTGAACAATAATCGTTTCATGGGGCAGTAATTCGCCACCCACAGAAACAGTATGTTCTTTAACCATTAGACAAAGGTGTGTGTAATTGTAAATAAAATACATTTCATAAAAACATCCTAGTATATTGAAGATACTGGTGTTGTTACAAAAGAAAATAATAAAAAGATTTTAGGGGGTTGGAGAAGCAAAATAAAACAAAACAACATAAGAGAAGACAGTACCTTTAAATCGGGTAACTCTCCTCAGTTTAAACCAAAATTATTTCTTGAAGAGATTTCTGACTAAGGAAAGGCCTCTAGGATGAAGGGAGGAATGTTGAGAGAGTATTTGGGCAGAGGTTGGCCGAGCCAAATGGCATTGATGGTGTGAGTAAGGTGGTAGAGGTGGGGGCCTTTTATAAGAGGAGAGGTGGGACACTCTTGGAAAGTCATGAAATGTTACATTATTATATAATGAGTTTCTGATTTTAAAGGTCCCAAAATTATATATTTCTAGTATAAGGTGATAAGGGTTCGAAATATACTCATACAATAGGTTTTTGACAAGTGTAAGTCTTATATTTTACATTATCTTTTCATTTTATTTAAATCGTTAATTAATGAGGTAATCGCTGCATCATCATGGTGTCATAAACAATTTAATTTATTTAATGTCTAAAAATTATAAAAAAGTTAACATGATGTAGGAAATATTTTTATCTTTACAATGAATATTTATAGTTTAAAATTTATCTTATATAACCCCATGTAATAATTGTTTTAGTAAAACAACACATGTTTGTAACAATTTTATTTTTACTTTAAATAAAAAGTTATTAATGTCATTTTCTTACCCAAGTGGCTCCATGGGGTCCCCAAGTTGATCCATGGATTTTCTTGGTCAGAAATGACTCATACAATAAGGGTAGGACCAGTTTAAAGGTAGCTTCATATTATTATAACATTTTATTTACCTTAAATTACACTAATTACCTTTAATCGCGATTAATAGAACTTTAAAGTTACTATTCACCAAAAATAATTTTCATCTAATTGAACAAAATTTTACTTCTTAATGACAACGATGTATGCTAGATTTTTAAAATTCAATTCACAGAAGTGGTAAAGTTTCATTTAAATGAAAAATTATTTTTTTAACTACCACTTAGTGGTTTCACTATTCATCAAAAATTGATGTTTCTCAGAACAATACCAAAAATTCACCCTAATCTATAATTGATATTCCGAATTCAAAAATGATGTATATTTTACAAAAATCCAAACATATAGGGTTCATTAATTAATTTTATAATTAATTCCCATCGTCAAAACAAATAGCATGTTTCTAAGAAACAATATCAATCAAAAGATCGACAATTGTTTATGTCCAATTTCAAAGTGAAATTAATTATAATGATCACCATTTGATAAAATGGTAAAAATATATTCTAATTATACTTTAAAACCACTCAATAGTATAATTTATCACTATAAATTATTTTTATTAAAAAAGTTGTTTTTAAGTATTTTTTCCTATTCATAGAAAATTGGAAGGTCTCAGAAAATTACAAAAAAATCAACTTAGTATAATTTCGATATTCCGTATACAAAAATGAAGTCCATTTTGAAATATAAAATTTATATAATTTCAAAAATTGGGTATTACTATTCATAATGGCTACTTTGATTGGTCGCGGTGTGTTAGAATCTCGAACTTGCATATAATGCAAGCTATTGCATTATTGAAAGAGAAGCGTATCGTGAAAGCTTGGGGTGTTAAATTCTCCCCTCCTTGAATAAATTTCATCCTCGCAATTTGAAAATGTTCTTCTAAAATAAAAGTTTCAAAGTAGAAAATACCTTGTGGAAAACCCATATCGTAAATAAGGTTAATAAAATTTAGCCTTAATAAGAGGGAAAGGGAAACGAAAAGATCACCACCAAATTATGATCTCGATTAGGAGAACATTGGTGGAAATTAGAGGAAAATAATTGGAGGGAAAACGTAAATATTTTTAGGGAGTGATTGAGGTCATCAATCACAAACAAGTGTAAAATTGAGGGCCTTAAAGCCTTCAATCTATGGTGATTTAAAATATCATCAGTTCAACAAATCATAAGGTATGAGGATAACACATTTTTTTAATATCCCTTTCCTAATGTTTAAGAATTAATTTATTCATAGAATAAGAGAGAGGTGTATATATATATATATACCTGACAAGTAGAGTTTCAGCCTTCAACTAATTTCTACCACAAACTCATCTTTGACTCAAAAAGATAATAGAACTCAAAAATATTATATTTATCCTAATCGTACAGGGATCAAAATATTAACACAAACCATTTAGATTAGGAAAACTATTTTTTAATAACTAGGGACTTCCTGTAGGCTAGTGGTAGGTAATAAAGGCCTGTCGCACTATGGTTGTGGGTTCGATTCTTGCATCTTTGTCCGACGCGACGGGTTATCCCCCAAACTGCAGGTTGTCCTTTTCCTAAAACTATAGTATTAAAATATTCCAAAAATAATCTTCAGAAATGTTTTAACCTTAAATAATACTATCCAAAGATAAACTTAATCCATTCCAACCTTTATAGTTATCCAAAATACCTCTGTCCATAATTTCTTTAAAACGTCTCTAAATTCCAAAATCAATTATAACATTAGATTCCCTAAGAAAAGTAAAGTTTCTCTTATTGTCACATTCTAAAAGTATGGTTACTTTCATTATATTAAAACCTTAATGAAAATAGAAAGTACTGCAGTACAATCCTTATATATATCACATTATTCTTATAACCATAATATAGTTCTTCAGTCCAAAAACAAAAATACAATAATTATTGAACTTCATCTGTAGTAATAGCATAAGCTTGGCCTTTATCCCTTGGAATTTTCTGAGGTAAGTTTCCCTGACTCTTAGGACATTCATTTGCATAATGCCCCATTTCTCTACAATTTTAGCATTCAACATTGATAGCCTATTTCTCTCCCTTGAAATTACGAGCCTGGTGTCCTTTTTCTCCACATTTATAACAAACTCCCATTCCTTTTAGGCATGTACCGAGGTGATTCTTCCCAAAATTACCACATAATAAAAAATCCTTCTTTCCCTTTTTCCCTTTATCAGTCTCTTGTTCCACCGTTCTCTTCTTCTCTTGCTTTACTTTGTTGTCATAAGACTTAGAGAATTCCTTTTCCGTCTTGATAGAACACAAGACAATATCTTCGCATAATGAGAAGGATTGTGATACTAAAGCTCGATGAAGATATGGTTTTAACCCATAAAAGAAATGATCAATCTTACTTCTTAGGTTACGTATATAATCTGTAGCATGTCTCGCTAACCTTGTAAAGTTGGCCTCATAATTTGCGACATTTTCATCCTCCTTTTGTCTCAGACTCAGAAATTACCTTTCCATATCTGCTCGATGGTAATGTGGGAAGTATTTTTCTAAGAAAATTTAGTTAAACACCCTCCATTCCATACTTGATACTTCTTAATCTTCCTTTTTGGTTTGAATCAGTGACCACCATTGTTCGACATCTCCAGCGAGCCGGTAAACTGCCATGATAACCTTTTCCCTTTCACTACTCCCCAAGGCATGGAATATTTTCTCTAAGGAATTTATCCATTGCTCAGCTACTAAGGGATTTGTACTCCCATTGAATATTGGTGGTTTTTATCTCATGAAGCAGTCTAACATTGATCCTCCACGTTGCGGATAAGGGTGCTCCATACGAGTAAGGTTATTATTCACAACCTGAGTGAGTTGTCCCAGTATTGTTTATAGTTGATCAGCACCAGTTGTATCACCAAATCCATTATAATTATCTAGATCAGGAGGGAAATCCCTACATGGAGTGTGTGCATTGATACGGTTTCCATTCCATCCACTAGGCGCCATTTCTAAACAATGGCATAAACTAGATTAGTTTATGAATCAAAATACAAAATAACAAACTTTCAAAACACCTAACATAAATTGAACTATTTATGGATATAATCCATAATCATAAAAATGTTTTCTTTGAGGAAGTATATTCTCATAAAACATTCATAATGGTTTTTTATGAAAATGAGAATTATCCTAATCATATCCCCCGGGAGTGTCGTAACCAAGAGTTCAGAAAGGCCCGTTGTCGTGCACCAGTTCCCATTCGAGTCTAGGTCAAAGCGGTGTTTTCGGGTTTTACCCCTAGGTACATCTGTGCCAGAGCCGCCTCTACCTGCTCATATCCAGACATGGATTTATTTCTCGGAAAAATCACAAAATCTTTATAATACCAAAATTCTAGAAGTTCTTCTATACTAATCCTCAAAGACTATCTTAGGGATATGTGATCTAATCAGAGTTTATCTAAATCTATCTTCCTAGGTTAGTACTAAACTACCTCTGATTCCAACTGTAATGCCCCGACCCCAGTTACACAGAGTCGGTGCATTATTATGTAACATTTTCATGATCACAAAAGATCAAGTCTCAAAAGACCGATTAGTTTAGTAACCTTGTAAACACTAGATACATTCAAAAATGTTACATTACATCATAAATTGAAAAACTACAATAACATGGTCTCTATAGTCCACACTCATATCCCATTTAGACTATCCCTGTAGGTCAGTCATAAAATATTTCGTCACATCCTGGAAAAATTAAAACATAGAAAGGGGTGAGCTCAGATGATCAGTAAGGATAACAATACAGCGGAAAATTTTATAAATAAACATAAACATTTAAGGCAATGTATAACTAAAACAAAAGCCTTTTAAACTTGAACTTTAGCATAATATGGAAAAAATAAATTGAAATAATTCCATTTACTTATTCACATGGATATTCTACTAGTCGAATAATCACATGCAATATCAATAACCACTTTCATAATAATGGAATGCATAATTTCAGACTATCATAACCATGTATCCAAGGCATCGTGCCAAGACTACAAATAAGATTTTGTCAAGGCCTCGGGCCAAGACACTAGTTTTTCTCATGAGACCTAACGATGCATCGAGGATCTATAGCAGGCTCCACCCATCACTTATTAAGTCCAATGTATTCCTTATATGAAAAGGTTTAAACATATCATAAACCATAACATAATCGTATCACATATGCATAAAGGAAACATAACATTTCCACATTTCAATCACAAGATATCATTACAATACATTGATATAATAAAACCATTTTCAATACCAAAATAAATGAAAAGTAAAACATGGTATTTATTTTTCATTTTAAAAAAGTTTATGGCTTGTAGAAGAAGCCGAAACTCAAATAATTGTCACGACAGCAGAGAAGTTGTTGTCGCCGCATACATTAGACAAAACATTCCTTTTGTAGTTTAGTAAAAATTATTCGTATAAGAAGATTCCTTTTGAATAAAAGTAGATGTAAAAGGGGTTTATACACCGAATAAAGGAAAGTTGTGTATAAAACAAAATATGCCTCAATGAAAGAAGATTGAGACGAAGTCCCTTACAAAGATAATTTCTTAAATAAAATAGATCTATTATGTATATTCACTATAATTAAACATAAAGAAAGTACAAATAAAAGATAGGAAATAATAATATCATGACATAATTTGAAAGTAGGAGATTAACCTAAAGAACAGAAATTGAGTTAAGAAGTTCCCTTACCTCGTGTCTGACAAGACTCGATCGTTTTTTAATATCCTGAATAATAAACTAGAGTTAATTCATACTTTCTTGAGAACCTTTTTCAAGTTTATTATTCCTTTTATATCACTTATTACCATGTTATTAACATTATGTAATTATTTAAGTTAATAACGGTCGTTTTGTCGATCTTTGGTACTTGAGTCAAAAATAAACTTCTTATAATTACAAGTTGTTCATGTGGTAAAATATCCATTATATAAAGAATTATATTCATGATGTAGATATCATATATATCCTATATATCCATTATATAAATGAATTTATTATATTACATAACATTTAGAGGTAAGAAATGAAATGCACCGTTCATAGAGACGGTAAGCCTTACGTACGCATGAACACTACTTTCATTTCTATTTCGTATTTAATGGAATGAAATCATAATGATATAAAGGTATATTATAATTCCATTATAATATCATATATAATATCATGTACTCCATCCTTTATATGTCCCACATATGGCATTAACGATTCAAATCACTTTGAGGGGGTGGTAGTCCGCACTTCCTAAAATGAAATTATCGTGTTAACCCATAATGGAAATCATAAAGGTGTTCCATAAATGAAAAATACAGAAGCATAAGGAAAAAATAAACATAATATATATCATATATAAAAAATAGTGTCATCATAATTTCCACCATGGGAGGTGTTAAAAGAATATTGAACAATCATCGTTTCATGAGGCAGTAATTCGCCACCCACAGAAACAGTATGTTCTTTAACCATTATACAATGGTGTGTGTAAGTGTAAATAAAATACTTCTCATAAAAACATCCTAGTATATTGAAGATACTGGTGTTGTTACAAAAGAAAAGAATAAAAAGATTTTATGGGGTTGGAGAAGCAAAATAAAACAAAACAACATAAGAGAAGACATTACCTTTAAATCAGGTAACTCTCCTCGGTTTAAACCAAAATGGTTTTTTGAAGAGATTTATTCCTAAGTTAAGGCTTATATAATGAAGGGATGAATTTTAAGAGAGTATTTGGTCAGAGGTTGGCCGAGGCAAATGGCTTTGATGGTGTGAGTTAGGTGGTATAGGTGGGGGCCTTTTATAATAGGAGAGGAGGGGCACCCTTGCAAAGTCATGAAATGTTACATTATTATATAATGAGTTTAGGATTTTAAAGGACCCATAATTAAATTTTTCTAGGATAAGGTGATAAGGGTTCGAAATATACTCATCCAATAGGTTTTTGACAAGTGTAAGTCTTATATTTTACATTATCTTTTCATTTTATTTAAATCGATAATTAATGAGGTAATCGCTGCATCATCATGGTGTCATAAACAATTTAATTTATTTAATTTTTCAAAATTATAAAAAAATTACCATGATGTAAGAAATCTTTTTATCATTACAATGAATATTTTTAGTTGAAAATTTAACTTATATAACTCCAAGTAATAATTTTTTTAGTAAAAAAACACATGTTTGTGACAATTTTATTTTTACTTTAAATAAAAAGTTATTAATGTCATTTTCTTACCCAAGTGGCTCCATGGGGTCCCCAAGTTGCCCCATGGATTGTCTTGGTCTGACATGACTCATACAATAAGGGTAGGATAAGTGTAAAGGTAATTTAATATTATTATAACATTTTATTTACCATAAATTACACTAATTACCTTTAATCGCAATTAATAGAACTTAAAAGTCACTATTCACCAAAAATTATTTTCATCTCATTGAACCACATTTTACTTCTTAATGACAACCATGTATGTCATATTTTTAGAATTCAATTCACAGAAGTGATAATGTTTCATTTAAATGAAAAATTAGTTTTTTAACTACCCCTTAGTGGTTTCACTATTCATCAAAAATTGAAGTTTTTCAGAACAATACCAAAATTTCACCCTAAGATATAATTTATATTCTGAATTAAAAAATGATGTATATTTTACCAAAATACAAACATATAAGTTTCATTAATTAATTTTATAATTAATTCAATCTTCAAAACAAATAGCATGTTTCTAAGAAACAATATAAATCAAAATATTGACAATTGTTTATGTCCAATTTCAAAGTGAAATTAATTCTAATGACCAACATTGTATAAAATGGTAAAAATATTTTATAATTACACTTTAAAAAAACTCAATAGTATAATTTATCATTATAAATTATTTTTATTAAAAAAGTTTTTTTTAAGTATTTTTTCCTATTCATAGAAAATTGGATGTTCTCAGAAAATTACAAAAAAATCAACTTAATATAATTTTGATATTCTGAATACAAAAATGAAGTTCATTTTGAAATATAAAATTTATATAATTTCAAAAATTGGGTATTACTATTCATAACGGCTACTTTGATTGGTCGCGGTGTGTTAGAATCTCGAACTTGCGTACAATGCAAGATATTGCATTATTGAAAGAGATGCATATCATGAAAGCTTGGGGTGTTTCATTTAAGACCATAAATTATGAATATTGGTACACTTTGTGCTAGGTGTCAAAGTGCACCAAAAGAGTCTCATATTTTAGTTGGAAAGAGAATAATTAGATATATCAAAGGAACAATATTTTTGGGTTATAATATAAATGTAAAAAAGAATCTTGATATGTTTCATTATTTAAATGCATATTGGGATGTTTGTGTTGATGATAGGAGGTTTACATCTAGTGTATCTTTCTTTCTTAGAGAAATAAGTGTTTTTCGGCATTCAAGAAATCAAAATTTAGTAACCTTGAGCACTGCTAAAACTGAATATGTGGCTGCCACACATTCCTCAACACAATTTTGGTGGATGAAATATCAAATAAAATATCTAAAAGTTTATGTGGTGTTGTAATTACTATTGGGATGTGATAATAAAAGTACAATTAACCTTTAAAAAATATTGTTCAACATTTAAATTCCAATACATTGAAATAAAATATCGCTTCATCAAATAGCTAGTAGAGAATAATGTGTTAAAGTTGTAATTTTTTATAAAAGGAGGAAATTGTGGATGTGTTCATCAATCCACTGTCAAAAGAATAATTTTAGAATCTAAGGTTGATTTTGAGTGATCAACCTCACTCTTTACATGGATAAGGTATAATGTCTTTATCTCCCCTGTCATATTGTATTTGAATATTGTTGTCAAAGGGGTAGAATAATTGAAAACATAAAACATATCTTTATATTTATCTTCCTATTTTTCTGAAATGGGGAGTATAAAATATAGGGGGAGTATCCATTGATATGCGTTTCTTTTTTTGGGGGAGCATATATTTAGAGAGAGTTATTAAAATTGGTATGATGTGATTTTATCATTTATGAACTGTTTTAATAGTTTCTTGTTACTGATTGTAGGAATATTTCATGTGTGATTTCTTTTATTAAAATGAGGATGTTCAGTTTGTATATTTTGAAGTTCATGTTTAAGAAATATATATATAAATGAATATCTTATATAAAACATTATATTATTTATTCAATGTTTTTATTTTCTACACCGATTTATTTCACATAGGCTTAGAATTATTGAATAGTGATATATTACTATGTTTTTAGTGTATAATGGTGATTTATGTTCCTTGGTTTCCAATAAAATATAAATGGGATATTTTTGAGTGTGAAGGATTGGAGAAGAGGATATGATTAAGTATGTTGGATTTTCTTGTTAATACATAATTTAAATTTTACATTATTAAATCAGATGATTCTAAGTGATGTATTCCTAATAATCATATATCATGAATAAATCTCATGATATAAGAAAAATTGAACGAGAAGTAGAGTTGGAAAGAAGTGGTAGACCATGATGCAAGGAATTGGATCATGTTATAGAGGATAATTCAACATAAGTTATCCTTGCCACAGAGAAGGTCCACACCACATAGATGAGATTAAATAATTTCAGATTTTCTATAAGTTATATTCTCTCTATTGTGTAATAAATAACCCTGACACATAGGGAGAATGAGTTTGTTATGGTTCCAAAGGAAAAATTATCACCTCCATGACAAATTGGGTTTTCGACACCATAGAGGAGGTTATCCATGCCACATAGCATGTCTACAGTGAAAAGGATACTGGGCTAATGTTTTGGTGTGGCTGAAGATTTCAGCACCACCATGCCGCAGTCCTAAGACTACACCATAGTCTAATGAATTCATGATGGACTATGAAACAACCATACAAACCACGCTATAGTCTATAAATATTATTTATGAAATTTTGGGGCCACCATGATGCAGCCCTTGGACCAAGCCGCAACCTTGTGTGGCAGTTATGTAAAAACTATTGAAAACAAGATGGTTATTCCATAGTCTCTATGGCCATGCTACAGACACTACTAAAAAATATGCCTTTTATAGGGATTCCCATTATTAGTGCTGGAAAAAAGTTCTAATAAATGTTCCCTTTATCAGCGTTAAAACACGTTCTAAAAAACAACACCCTTAAACAATGTTTTTTAGTGACAATAAAGGGTACCCTTTAACAATGCTTTATTTTTAGCATTGATAAACGGTCACTTTATCAGCGCTTTATTTTTAACAGTGATAAATGATACAATTTAACAACACTTTATTTTTAGAACCCATAAAGTGATCATTCATTAGTACCTTTTTTAGCACAGATAAAGGTCTAAAAAATGAAATAAATAAATAAATAAATAAATAAAAATGGGTTTATTAAAAAAATATTAAAAATCTTATTAATTAAATAATTATTCATAAAAATGAATAAAATAATTACACTATAATCAAATTATAAATACTAATAAATAATATATATTAAATATATAGAAATATGTAAAATGAAAATTAAACAAATAAAAATTAAAAATAAGTAAATTGAGAAAAAATATGAAACATTTTATTAATGAAATAATTATTTATAATGTTAATAAATAGTATATATTAAATATATAGATATATATGAATATTTATAAATATTATTTATATAATATATAATATGTATGCTTCACATTAAACAGTTAATATACTTATTGAATAATGGTTTATAATTAAAAATTAATATGAATTAATAATACTTACTAGTTGCATCGAGTAATGGACATAATTGAATATCATTTGATTTTTCAATTTACCATAGATCAAATGTGTGTTATGTTGATTTCACATACACATATGTAATTAAATCATTTTTATATACAACACACACACAAATATTTATGCAATTAAATAAATATTATATAAAAACACATACACCTAATATTTATGCAATTTATTCAAATTTTAGTTTTCATTTTATAACATCATTATAACATGACACATTTAAAATATTATGTTTTGAATTGGTAATTATTTAATTTATAGTTAATATTATTAAAGTTATGCCTTATTTATTCATTTTTCATATGTTTTATGTTTTATGTTTTATGTTTTTTTTTGGAATTTAATCAATTTATATTATATATATATTAACTATATTTTAATATTTTCAATCTGTGTTCATATTTATATCTATATGTATCCATATTTTTTTAATAATTTATATTTAGTTAATAAAATTTATCCATTTTTTTCAATATTTTTAAAGTGTACTCATTTTTAATTATTCAATTTCAGTCATTTTTAACATGCACACAATTAAGATTAAATATTCATTGATAATGTTAAAAATATATTTGTAAAAAAATATTTATTAAAAAATATATTTATAAATGTATATTTACTATATTTATACATTTATAATTATAAATAAATAAATATTATGTTTTAAAAGTATTTATATAATTATAAATAAATCATTATATATATTTAAATAATTATAAAATTTTAATAAATTTATTTAAATAATGAATATATTTATTAATATATATATATATTAAATAAATAAATAAATATACATATATATATATGTGTGTGATTATATAAATATATATTATGATATAAATAATATTTTTTTGAAAATTATTTATATAACTATAAATAAATAATTATATATTTAAAAAATTATAAAATAATAACACAAATATTTAAATAAATAATATATTTACTATAAATATATAATTATGTAAACATATTTACAATTATTTTTATTTGTAATTCGAATTATTAATCCTTTATCAGTGCTTAATTAATAAGCACTGATAAAAGGAATTTTTTTCAGAACATTTTTATCATGGATAAAGATATAGATTTATTAGTGCTAAACAAGAACTGATAAAAATTCATTTTACAGACACCTATTAACTTAGCGCTAGTAAAAGGGATCTTTTTTAGTGCTATTTTGGAGATGCTCATAAATGTGTCTTGATCTATTTTAAGAACTCTAACCATCGCGAACTAGTTCATAATATTTGAAGCCATCCGAAGAAGCCACCTACTACTGATGCTCGTTGTTATGAAATCTAAGCCTGAATAGTGGCTAGAATCATGCCTCAAACTATTCGACCGCTCGAATCCAAGTATTGAATGATTCAGTGGTCAAACAAAACCAAGGCTTGAACAAAATCTGGTTTTTTTGATATCTCTACTTTTCCTCGGTTATCCACCAAACCTTAATAGCTCACATCTATGTATCCCAACAACTCTAGTTGCAATATCCTATAATAAAACAACCCAAAATTCACTGTTTTTAGATATATTGAAGTATATTATTTCCTGATATCATGTGTCTCTCCTTGGGAAAACATTGGTACTGTGCGACTTGAAATATATCAAACCCAATGGGAGGTCATGTTGTTTTGAGGTATAATAGGCTCCAAATACCTATATTCCATGACATCTACCTCTTTTCAATTATAATCTTTTGAAATATTCATCTATATAGTTGTTGGTGTTTCCATTGGTTTTGAATATTCCATTGAAAATCACTTAGGAACCTCTTTTTAAATTTTTTTTGAGAAATTAATGTGCTATTATTTCATTAATTCAACTATAAATCAAAGAAAATGTTGAACTCACAAATCGTAGAAATGTAGATATCATACATCATATGATCCAAAATAAAATTGAATTGTGATTTTTACAATCCTTAAATATTATTACTTTGATATATATGAGTACCAACATACTTTGATCATTCTCTTTCTTGATGTAGTGGTTGTGATCAACTATACGTTGATAAAAAAAAATCTTTTTTTAGGTATTGATCCATCCTTATATACTAGGTCCTCTGTGATTTATTTATCTTGTACAAATATTTATCTAACTTTCACACCTTTTACTCATTTTTAGCTAAAACAAGCCCATCCAGTTTTTCAATGTATACCCCCTTAAGAACTCCTTTGAGGAACATATATTTGACATTTATTTGGTATAATTTCAAATACAATTTCACTGAAATAAACAAGAAAATTAAAATAGTTTCCAACATGGGTATGGGAGTAAATTTATCATTAGTAAAAATTACTTTAATATAGGAATTCCCCTTCATAGTATACATTATAAATTTTTAGCCACTTTTCCATAATCAACGAGTTTATTACAGAACACCCACTTGGTTCTGATAATATTTCCATCTTCCAACCTTGGAAAAATTTCCCATGTCACATTGTTCTTATTCAGATAAAGATCCTCATTTATATATTTGATCCAATTATCATCCTTATTAGACTATCCAAATTATTTAGGCTTTACTAGAGAAAAAATGAGGGTTTTTGTTGATTCTTACTACTTCAAGTTTTCACCGATACTGTACGATCAACAATTACATTTCATATATTGATTTCCGCCTTGCATGTATTTCTTACAGTACAACCGTCATCCTCATCAAATTCATATCCTAAGTAGTTATTATAGAAATTTGTTTCTTGAGACTCATCCACCATATCTTTTATATTGCTTGTACTACTCTGATCATTAGTCATCTCTTGAATGACTACTTCTCAGAGTATTCCAAGAAACATAGGTGCATTCTTACAAGAGATGTAGGATGTGTGTCAAACAAAAATATGAAATGATAAATGTCTGTGAGATGAGTTGACATGGATAAAAGTTGTCTATAACTTTCACCTTTGAGTGAATTTATTGAATAAAACCTACCATAGTGTATTAATTCTTTTCATAAATTCAAATATACATTTTCTTCAAATCATACTAAAATTCTTTGAAACAATCAAATGATGGGTTACCATTATTAGAATTATCTATAACTTTCACATTTGATAATTAATATCTTATGAGTATTTATTTATTTATTTTAAACAATTAATATTGAATGAACCCAATAGGATGGATATGAATCGAAAATGGATTCACTCTAATCATTTAACAAATGATAATAAAGATGGAGTTAAAGAGTTCATAAAGTTTTAAATAGATCATGTATACGACCCTTCTGAAATACATTCTCTATTTTACAAAAAAAATTATATAATGAAACATTGATTTAATTTTCAGTATTCCTTATAGAGTTAGAAGATTCAGATCCATCTTTTTTTCTTTTATACACGAAAAATTCCATAGACTTCTTCTCCCTCAAAACCTTTTCACCCTTATTTTGTTTCTATTTATCAATTTCCTTCATGTTCCATTCAATGCCTTTGTAAGAAGAGAAATAATGTTTCCTCTACTCAATAACCAAGGTAATATAGATGTTTTCATAGTAAAATAATTGTATATATAATTAAAGTATTATTCCATATTTATTCTTAATTTTTTTAGTATTACCCACATAATAATTGTTTTCTTATAAAGGTGGATTCTTTTGTTTGAATTGGGGAGGTTTTTCCATCATTCATGCCTTTTTTCACCAAAACATCCACATAATTCATCTCCTCCAAAAAAATTTCTTCCATTTAGTGTTAGAATTTATAAATTTCTTTTATGTTCCCTCAAATACTCAATCACATAGGTAATAATAATGTTTCCAAAGTAAAATCATTGTCCCAAGAATTAATATATTATTTCATATTTTTTTAATTTATTTATTTATAGTATGACTCATATAATAATTGTTTTCTTATATAGGAGGATTTTTTTTGAGATGGTGTGGTTTGTTCAAATATTCTCATTCTCTTGAGATATTAGACTTTAAGCCTATAAATAAGATAATGGAAACAAGGAAATGTGTAAAGAATGAATACAACTATCCTGAAAAGGTGAATTTACAATACTTATTTAATTTATTTAATCATCATTTTATCTATTATTTGTAAGTTAATATCATTATAATTTTTATCCAATAATTATTTAGTTATTTTCATAGATATTTTGGGAAGTCATATTTTACTTTCAACTATCTTCAACAAGCCACAAAAGAGATAAAATGTTCTTTTTTACCAATATTACTGCACTTTTCACTGTCTTTCTTTGTCAACCTACTAACACTGCATATTGAGTATATGTTATTAGTCAAAAAACATTTCTCATTGAAATATATAACTGTAGGGGAAGCTCATGTGACCATTTAGGTAAATTATCATGATATAATAGCCACCTGAGCTTCCTCTACTCTTATGGATTTCAATGACAAGAAAGCTTATTCACCTAGGAACATCGAATAAATATGCAATATTGGGAGTTAGAAAAATAAATTCAATGGAAATCATGGTAACATTGATAGTAAGGATTTATTTAAGACTTTTTTATGATTTGGAATCAACCACACCAAAAATCCGACACAAGGTGTAACTGGTATGACTCAAAGTGATTCTTTCTATTTAAAATTGACATTAATTTTAGTAAAAAAATGACAAAATCAAAAACAAGAAAAAATATTCATATTATTTTGATACATTAATACAATGATCCATAAGTCATTTGTGACATATAGGAATTAACCGCACCTCAATTTGATAAAATATGTTCCTGGTATAAATCAAAGTGCCTGTTATGAGTTTAAAATTGACATTTTACTTCAAAAAGTGTCACTCATTAAAAATTGAGAAAAAACCTTTTTGTTTTTTTGATAATTTTGGACATTGATTTAAAAATAATTTTTGATTTGTACAAATTGGTCTCACATCAAACCGATACATGATCTGATTTCTAACAACCCAAGCATGATGTAAATAGACATTACATTTCGTTGGCATAATAATTAATACATTACACAAAAGTATGCCTAAAGACCGTATTAGTTTAATGTCTTTTGAAACTTGAACATAATATTCTAACTTGGTGAAATATTTTCAACATCTCTTATAATGATCTTCCCCTTTTGTTTTCTTACCTAAAAGTATTCTTTATATCTTGGGGAAAAGAAAACATAAAAAGGGTGAGCTTAAATGACTAGTAAGGGTAAACATGGAGAATATAAAACAAACAATAAACATAAGAATACAAAAACATGAAAATAATGTTTAAATATTAAAATACTGAGTCATAAAATAAATCTTTGGCAGTACGTAAGGCATATATCATAAAAAAACATTTAGCCTGATAAAATAGGATTGGTATAAAACACGAGATTTTGGAAAATAAATAAGCACGTAAAATGATTTCCATAGTAGCAAAGGAATTTCTTACAAAACCATCATAGTGGAAAAAGTCATTTACTGAATTGGGTTTACTTTCCATTCAATCCGTGTATTACTGAACCAGATTTACTTGCCGTTCCAGCCCTGTATTGCTGAATCAAATTTACTTTCCATTTCAGACATGTCTATATCAAGAGATATAATCCTTTACCAAAATCATTGGATAGAGATATAGGTCCCTCCCATATCATAATGAAATCATTCTTACATGTGCCACAAAAATATAAATCATTCACCATAGCATAACCCGTGAAATAAAATGGGTTTCTTAAATATCATTCCATAATAAATGGATTTCATAAAAACAATTCCATCATAAAAAAAATCAAATAAAAGTAATAATAGAGATAGAAAAATAATCTTATATCATCTTATATGTAAAATAATTTTGATAAAACAATTGAACTTATTTCTTAAGGAAAACACCCTTTGTTCTTAAAAAATGTTTTCTTTTCTCAAAATGACCTGCAACTTTAAAAGAAAAGAATTTAGTTGAAAATAAACTTGGAAACATGTAAATAAAAATTCATGGAAATAATGTGTTATGAAAGTGTAATAATACACTCATGCTCTATATGTTAAAAAATATTATTCTCATACTTTTTCCAGAGAATTCAAAAAGTACCTCATACAAAAAATGACAAAAGATTCCACTCATATCGTTTAGTAAAAATTCACCAATGGGTAAAATTGAC
Organism: Viscum album; assembly: GCA_963277665.1. Taxonomy (NCBI): domain Eukaryota; kingdom Viridiplantae; phylum Streptophyta; class Magnoliopsida; order Santalales; family Viscaceae; genus Viscum; species Viscum album. Next base: position 1,953,042,440 of record OY728165.1, read on the forward strand.
TTTAAAATATTATAGAATTATATAAATAATATTTTTAAATACATATTTTGGAATTATGGATGTGGATGATTAATATACCCCATTAAATACTTACGAATAAACAATCTCGGATAAAAAAAATATTTTCAAAGTTATCGCTTACCTTAGGTCTGATATGCTTTGTAAGTATCCAAACATACTATATAATGATTTAAGTAACGTTAATTATTTATTATAGAATCATAATAATTTTTATGATTAAATTTATGATCATATTTTTATCTGTTTGTTAGTAAAATTTCATTGTTACTCGTTATTTGGGTATTAACTGCTTTATGTTCTTATGCATGTTTTTTTTCTGATATGTTTTTATTCATATTTTTAGGTTATAGTTATATAATTTAAAGAATGTTATTATTATAATATATATCATATTTATTCATTAAATTCATTTATATAATCATTCTTTAATGAATATTATGTAGAACAAATCACATCGCACCGTGGAGACGGTAAGCTATACATATGCACGAGCGACAATATCGTTCCCATAATAATTGAATGCTATTGAAGTGGATGTTTTATATTATATAATAATAAATATAATTTTATATTAATCACATATATATATTTATTAATTCAATCATTATACCCATTCATGTAAGGTGGTGGGGAAAAATGGATTACACCATGGCATGGATATGGTAAGTCGTACGTAAGAACATGTGGAGATTTTTTTTATAGGATGGGTAAAAGGAGTAATATGGTTGTTTTATAACAATAATAAACTATTAGTATATAATTAATACTATAGTTATTAACTTGTAATTAAAAATCTCATGATGAGGAATTAGAATAAGAAATAAGTCTGAAAGAATCGGTATATGATATCACCTATTCTTCAACGTGCCTCCTCTAAATATCCTCTTAGAGCACTAGAGTTGGTATTTGAAGAAGACCAGGACCTCTAGAATATTTCTATGGAGGTTTATAAGGGAAATGGTCAGGTTATAGTCTATATTAAAGGATCAAAATTAAGTGAAGAGTTGATGGTGGAAGTTCCTTTTTATAATTGAAGTGAGGGGAATTTTTGGAAACCACAAAAATATTAACTTATAATAAAATCAAACCCTCTTAAAAACCACCAAAATTTCCCAATTTTGAATATGTGACGTGATAGGGTTTTAATATCGTCAAATAATAAAATTTATACAAGTTTTTATTTTATGTTAAACCTTATCATTTTGATTTATTCTTATTTAATCCATTTAATTTTATTTTCATTAATAATATTGTAAATAATAAATGGTTATAAATATTTACTTATGTGTTTTAAATTGTCCATAATTGTATGATTTATGAAATTTTCAACAATATTATTTTCACTTTTTAATTTTTTAAATATCTTTTTGTTTTTTAAATAATTTAGTAATATGTTATTTTTTAAAAATATCAATAGTGTCAATTTTGACACTATTCATTTATTTGACATTAAATAAAATCCACACAAAAGATAAATTCTAAGAAAAATATTTAATACACTCATAAAATTTTTTAGTCACATATAAAAATCTTGGATAACATTAAATAGTTCATATGATATGTTATTTAATATTTTTAAAACCATTTACTTGATATTTATATCAATAAAGTAATTTCTACATCACTATTGTGACATAATTAATAGTAATTATTTAGTCTATAAAAATTCTAAATAAATTCACATGAAATATATAATTTAATTATTTTATGGATACTATTTAGTTTTTATGTTTTATGAATTTTATCACTATATTAAAATTATTATACTTATAAGATATAAGAGAGTGACATGTTGTCACTTTATTTTGCTTTAATTATAATTACGTCAGTTTCATGGAAAAAAGTTCATTAAATGAATCAATTCTGACCCTTAGGTGATATTGTTCAACTTTAATTCATCCAATAGGATTCTTTAAGGTGTTAGGGTAATTTTATTTTCTTTATCATATTGTTTGTTACTCTAATTTACCCTATTTACCTTTAACTGTGGTAAATAAAAATTACCGTAGTTGGTATTATTAATATTATAAAAAATAAAAGGTACCTATTTACACAATTTGGACCTTATTATTTCAAATATAGAATCAATTTTTTTAAATTCAAAACAAAAAAATGGCAGAAATTAATTTAAAATTAATTTTCGTTGTCATAAAGGCTAGTTTATATCCCATCAAATAATAATATTTTAATAATATATCATTGATTAGTGAAACTCAGTATTACATAAAACTCAAGATGTCAAGGAAGGTCACTTTTTCATGTAACATTATCCAAGTTGGTGTTTATTTTAGTGAAATATTCCTTTGGTGTGGAATATAACATAATCCAAACATAGTTCTTTTATACGTTGAACAAAATTTATAGTCAGTGTTGCGTGAAATGAATTCTATCAAAAGAAATTAGAATTGGGTTTAACAGAAGACAAGTATAGTGTTGCGTATATGGAAACATAATATGGTGTTTCGTATTGAGAAATATTATCTTGGGGTAGCATACTACACAATACATCAACAAAATTAAAAATAATCTATCTCATAAAATCTCGGGGTGGTGCATGATTGGTATGAGACAAAGTGCGTGTTTCGTGTTTAAAATAAAATTTTAGTAAAAATTAAAAGTGACATACTCAAAACCAAGAAAACACAGTAATATTGTTTTTATACTTTTGAAAAAAGAACCATATTTCATTTGGGAGATGATGAAATCAACCTCACCTCATTCTGACACAAGGTGTGACCGGTATGACTCTAAGTGTGTCTTTTGTTTTAAAATTAACATTAAATTTAGTAAAAAGAACAAATGACCTACTAAAAATGGATAAAAAACATTCATATTAATTTTATACATTAGTAAAACTATCCATAAGTTATTTGAGGCATTTAGTAATTAGCCACACCTCAATATGACACACGGTATGATCAGTATGACTCAAAATGCATCTTTTTATTTAAAATTGACATCTATTTTAGTAAAAAGGAAAAATGACCTACTGAAAACTGATAAAATTAATTCATATTATTTATATACTCTATTAAAACAATCCATAAGTAATTTTTGACATGTTGCAATTAGCCACACCTCAATCTGATACATGATGTGCCCAAAATGACTCAATGTGTCCGTTATCAGTTAAAATCAATATGTTAGTTCAGAAAATATAACACACTAAAAAACAAGAAAACATGCTCATATTTTATTGATAATTTAGGAAAATGATTGATAAATTATTTGTGACATGTAATAATCAGTCTCATGTCAATCTGATATACGATGTGATCGGTATGAGTCAAAGTGAGTGTTTCATGTTTAAATTATCATTTTAGTAAAAATTCAAGTGACATACTCAAATATGAGAAAAAACATTAAAATTGTTTTGATAAAATAGGAAAATGATCCACAAGTCATTTGGTAAGTGTATGAATTAGCTGAACCTCAAAATGACACACAATGTGACCGATATGACTCTAAGTAGGAATTTATTTAAAATTGACATCAATTTTAGTAAAATGGAAAACTAACCTTCTGAAAACCAAGAAAACAAATTCAGATTGTTTTGACACATTAGTAAAATGATACATTAGTCACTTGTTCTGTTTATAAATCATCCACACCTCAATCCAATACATGATGTTCCCATTATAATTCAAAGTGTCCGTTTTCAGTTTAAAATCAATATTTTAGTTCTAAAAGTGACACTCAAGAAAAACTGAGAAAACACGCTCAAAGTTTAGTGATAATTTATTAAAATGACTCCTAATATATATTTTTTCATTTAGGAATATGCCTCATTAAAAACCAATATATTTTGTGATTATTATGATTCAAAATATGCGTTTCCTGTTTAAAATGACATATTAGTAAAAAATATAGTTGATGCACTCAAAACCAAGAAAAAACATTTATATTTATTTTATAATTTATAAAAATGATCCATATATCATTAAAAAAGTTTAGGAATAAAAAAAACCTCAATGTAATACATGATGTGACTGATATGACTCTAAATGCCTCTTTTTATTTAAAACTGAGATGAATTTTTGTAAAAAGGACAACTAACCTACTCAAAACCAATAAAATGGATTAGTATTTTTTAAAACTTTAGTAAAATTCTTAATAAGTAATTTATAATGTGTAGGAATTTTCCACACCTCAATCTATTAAACAATGCTCCTAGTATGAACCAATGTGTCTGTTATTATTTTAAAATCAACATTTTACTACAAAAAGTGTCACTCACTTAAAACCAAGAAATGTGCTCAAATTATCATGATAATTTAAAAAATTAATTTAGAATTAATTTGTGAAGTGTAATAATTGGTCTCACATCAAACCAAGACATGGTGTGATCGGTATGAGTCAGAGTGATTGTTTCCAGCTTGAAATGATATTTTAGTAAAACAAGTCAAGTGACATACTCAAAATTGATCAGATGCATTCTGATTATTTTGGTACTTTAGAAAAATGATCCAAAAGTCATTTGAGACATATTGGAATCATCCACACCTCAATCCGATGCAATTTGTGACTGGTATGACTCCAATTGTGTCTTTTTATTAAAAATTGACATCAATTTAATAAAATTAACACTTTATGTTAATTTATTTATTTATTTTATTAATAACATAATAATTTTTTTCGTATATAGGTGATTTATTTTTCTCGATAATTGGTGGTTTGTTTGGAAATAACAAGATTCGAGGTAAGGATCCATAGACAAATGAACATTGATGTTTTTGAATGTATGTAATAATTTGTAGTTATGTAATTGTATAAACCAATGTTTTAAATGTCTAAAAAATAATGTTTGTTTTTCTTTTATTTGTGTTGTAAATTTCATTTCAATTAAATTTTGTATTTTTAATTGTTTTTTTGATATTTGGTGTGTTTCTAGTGTCGTGGTGTACTTTCACAGAACAATGCACTGGTGTTGTAGTGTGTGGTTGCAGTACACTACAATATATCACTTTAGCAGATCTTTTAAAAGCACTGATAAAGGAACCATTTATCAGTGCTTTAAAAAGTGCTGATAATGGTACCCTTTATCATCGTTTCTATAGGAACCGATATTGGTCCCCTTTATTGGTGCTAAATAAAAGCACTAATAAATGTGGTCCTTTTTTAATGCTTCTAAAAGAACTAATAAAGGACCCCTTTATCAGTACATTTTTTACACCAATAAAGGACCCCTTTATCACCACTTTTCTAGCACTGATAAAAGACTAGATCTTTTAATCTTTATCTAGTAGTCAGCACTTCTCTATTGTTGATAAATCCTATTTCTTTCTCTAATAAAGGCCAATTTTGTAGTAGTGAGATGTTTATATCTAGGAAGACTTGAGCATAGTGATAATGTGGAATTAGGTGTTTATTTCAATCTAAAATAACTACCAATTCAAAATGGATTATTAGGATCTACAGGAATAAAAGATCTAATGGATGAGTTTGAAAAATAAGTTGATGGTTTTCATTTTAATTTGAAATTAAAATTTAAACAATATAAGAAATTATGATATTCTATGCATTCATCTTATGTATAGAAAATAGAGATAATAGGAGTGTGGAGGAATAAAAGAAGAAGAAGAATAATTTTATGTGAATATTGGTACAATGTGAAGAGATTGTTCTTGTGTTTTTATAGGTGGAATAAGAAGAAGAGGAGTACTAATTCATCATTTTAAGGCTATGGTTGGAAGGATTTATTTTGGTTGATTCAAAAAAATTTATATTCATTTATTTGTGAAAGATTGACCATCATAATCATAAGACTTTATGTAATAATAGTTCAAGGATAATACTCCATTACTGTACCTACAATTTAAAACTAGTGGGTTGTATGACATCATTGGAATTTAGATCATTCCAAGGAATAACCATCTCATTTTGATTGGTGAAACATGTAAATATGTTGCCTCTTTATTGTGTTTCTTTGTGGAATATTGATAAAAATTCAATTTAACTGGTTATGAGGGTTGTTTCATGATGAAAACATAAAATATTTGGATCAATAATTCACTACTCTCAGTGATTCTTCATTTATCCAAGAGATGCCTTTTCATAATTAAATTAATTTTTTATATCCTTGTAATTAAATAATTACCTTGTGAATAAAATTTTATTTAATTTATGAAATCAATAAATCCTGAATAAAATTATTCATTGGAAATGATAATAATATTTATTCCAATTATTTATTTCAAATATATTTTAATTAAGATCAATAGAAACATTTAGTATGTGGTCCTCTAGGATTCTTCCATAATATCATTTGGAGGTATTTCCTAAAGTCTAATTTTTTTATATAGAAATTGGTTAAGGAACCCAAGAGGAATAAGTTAATGTAATAATGTTGATAACCACATAAGAGTGTAGACTATGTAATATAATACCTTTATCTCAATATCTCATCAAAAAGTTTCATACTTGTGTCATCAACATTAATTCTCGATATATATTTATTTGAAAATCTACAATGAACATGTCTACATCATCCTGACCATGGAATTTATTTTGATAGTTCCATTCCAATTAAAGGAATAAGATATTGATTTTCATAAATGGAATTGAAAAATCCTTCATAAAATTATTCAGTAATAACATACCAATCTTGATATAGCTAACTTATCCTACATAGCATGAATATAGTGCATCATAGGTTTTGTTAATACATTTAAATTTGTGGGTGATGACATGTATTAATAATAATATTAAAGTCTAAGGACCATTATATGCACTCAAAGATAAGAATATATGATTACACACAAACATATTAAATTATTATTGGTGGATTTATCCTCATAATCTCTTATCTTAGAGATTTCCAATTGTAGACTTCATGAGATGAAGCCTCAACCTATTATGAGAAATCACAAATAATAGTAAAAAACCTATATTCCCCAAAAAAACTCATCATACTAAATATATGATGGATATTTAAGATATGAATTTTTATAATATCAAGTTTATCATTATTTAAGATAACTAATTTAACCTATTTTGATGTGATAGATACCCTAGGACATTAGGAAATTAAATTCAAGATGAATAATAATAAATATGTGATAAGAAATATTAGATATTAAATTATTTTAATATATTCAGTAATTTAAATAAAAAAATAGTTGTTTCTATGAAGCTATGTAACACCTATAGTTTTTATGAAATATATTCATTCGAATAAATTTAATTTATTCGATAGCATGTGTTACACGAAACACTGAGATTTAACGAACCAAATTTTTTTATTAATATTAATATTTAAACATGACCACTATTTATTAGCCATTAAAGGTAGTGGAATGAATTAGAGTACCCAAATTTTTAAAATTAATTATAATTTTATATATAAATAAATCATATTTAGATAAAACCATTTAATCTTTAGTAAAGTCTTTATATGCTTCAAAATATTTTTTCTCAAAAAAAAATGATTTATATTGATTTTTCTGAACAAATAATAAAATTAATTTTTGAAAACTTTAGAAAATTTATTTGAAAAAATGTACTTAATTTTTAATATCACATGTCAAAATTATCTCAAGGTTAACTTTTTAGATTTTTCAAAAAAGATTAATTTTTCGATGAATAGAGAAACATATTTGTTTTCATCAAAAACATTCATTTTGTTTAAAAAATTTAGAAGGTTAAATTTTGTTTTAAAATGGTTTAAAAGGTAAAATGATCTCAATTATTTTATACTTAATCCAATATTGTTCATTTTAATCAATTTCATATTGAATTTTTATATAAAAACATTTATAACTTTTAATTTTTTTTATTTGGAAAATACTTTTTTCATCACATCTATGTGATTAATTTTAAATTAAAATTTTACAATTATGTAAATTGAATTTGTAAGATTTTATTCAATATTTGAAATCATCATAAATAATTTTATATAATAAGGTCAACTTATTTTTTTGTGAAAATGAATAGTATAAATAGTAAAAATTAATTATCACGGTTACAGTTAAAACATGTTTACCAGGTGGTTAAAATAGAATTATAAGGGGTAAAATGACCTATAAACATATAAACAACCCATTTTATGGAAATATGTTGACCTTATTACATTTATAGTTCGATAATGACACATTTTGGTGAATTTTTCCATTTACAAAACATGGTTACACATTATTATCTTCAAAAATTCCATATGTGTCCTCTCTCCTGTTTATTAATGACCATCCCCTATCCTCTTATATTCAGACATAAAAAACAGTTTGAGTAATACAATACATTCCTAAATATACTATTTAATTATCTCCTCACATCCTAGAGGAATTTTTTTGATTATAAAACCCTCCTAATAAGATTTTAGGTATGAACCTAAAGATGTTCTCTGAAGAAGAGGTAGAATTCTTTAACTTGTATTTTTTTTATTATATCTTCCACCTCCATTAAATATTATTAAAATATGTTAATATATAAAAATATATCTTCCATACACATAGATGTTATTATGTTAATTTAATGACCTACATTTATCTCCTCTTCTATCAAATGGGAAATGATACGATCAATTATGTGTACGACGAACTACCTTCTCGCAAACTGATGTTATTCATTTTCCATAAAATCCTCTCATTTATGGATATAATTATTGATTTAATGTTTATATATTATATTTATTATATTATTATACTTATTTAATTTTAATATTATGTATACCTTCTTAATTTCCATTCTCCAGGAATACGATAACAAAGCTCATGTATAAAGGGGACTACTGCATTACAAAGAAATTTAATTCGTTTTTGACATATGATTTAAATGGAAGGTAATAAGGGTAAATTTAATAAATATAATTAATATATATTACATGAAAATTATTCTGTAAATTTAATATTTTATTTAAATTTCTTTCTTTTCATCCTTCGAGAAAATCGAAACAACGTTCATGCGTACGTACGACCTACCGTCTCTATAAACGGTGAAATTTACTTTCTATATCTAAATACAATGGATTAATCTATATACTTATATAATTGATATATATGATATTTATATCATTATATAAATTCTATATATGATGTAACCATGATCAGAATTAAAGATACAAATATACCAAACCAAAACATACATGAAAAAAATAAAGCATTTATTACCGAAAACGTGATTTTAATAAGGAATTGTTAATAAATAAGTAATAAAATGTCATAAGTAGATCATATATGGTATGATAAATATGATTATTTTTCAATAATATATGTATAATAAACCTATATTTATTATATAATAATTTTGAATGTGTATGAAGGAAGTGAATAATTAAGGTAAGGGATTTTCATCTCACTTTTATTTCTATGGGACACATACCGTATACACTACCTATTTCTTTTGTGTGGGGTATATAGTAAAAATTAATTTCTTTTAGGATCCTTATAACTATAATTATGGGATATAAATATCCATACTATTCTCTTTATTTCATGGGACTTACAATTTAAAAGATACCAAATTTGTAAAAGTTAAATGCAACAATCACATTGTTTATTGAGAAATGTTTCTGATATAATTCCAAAGAAAAGATATTATGATATAACATTATCAAAGATCATTAATATTATTATACTCTAGTTATTTCATGAGAATAAAATTTCCCCTTCATTTTATTCTCTTTTTGTTCTCAATATTTTAAAAGAATGTTTTTAATGAAATCTGATATTATTTTTATCATCGGTCAAAAACTAATATTATTTAATTTAGATGTTTTATAAAAATATTTTAAATAATTTTTTAATGTTCCTATATGATTTTTAAATCCATTTTTACACATTTTTATATTTTTTAAAACAAAATTTAAAGGTAATCTTTGTGTCTTTTTCCAAACAAGGCCCATTTGGGTTTTTTTTCAAAAATATGAAATGAATCTTTGTTTTAACATGTACGACATGATTGGAATTTCATTCCTTCAAGTACAATCAGTATTTTAATGATTATATTATAAGTTTCAAAAGTTATTTTCAAATAAAAGTATTTTAATTTTTTTTAACTTTTTGTAAAAGAGTAAATTTCAACGTGAAATGGTTATTTGCCTCAAGAAATATTCCAAGTGATCTCTCAAATTCCTTTTACATTTAAGATGGAAAAAATTGATGTTAATTAAAATTTAATAGGTATTTGTTCCAACTAGAAAATCTTTATTATTTATCTAGATGGTTTATGACTATGATTATAAGATGTTTATGAAACATGTTCTTTTTCCATGGTTTTTTCTAGGATTAAATGTTAATGAAAATATTTTATTTTATATGGGTTATTATATGAGGAAATGTTTATTAAAACCAATTATTTTCATTGGTTATGATATGATGAATGATTTATGATATTTTGGAACAAAAAAAGTACAGTTTATTTGACAGTTAGGACCTATATCTTCCTATAATTCTTTGGGTGATGATTAATTTTATATGATCTCAAAGGGAACATGAGATGTCATCCCAAGCCTAAAATAGGTACATGAGTGGTTACCCCAACCTCAAAAGAGGGTATATAGGAGGTTATCTCAAGAACAAAAGGGTGTATAAGGGAGTTTATTCCAATCCCAAATTAGGTACACTGATGGTTATCCTAAGCCTAACATGTTATGAATGTATTAGTGGATATCATTGACATAATATTTTCTATGATTATGTGTATGAAACAAATATTTTTCTTATACCAATGTTATGATATCATGGATAATGTTTTATGAATTATTTTATGATTCATTTTTTATGATCTACCATGATTTAATCCATGACTCCAGTTTATGATCTATGATATGTAGGGTATGATTTTTAAAATGTCATTATTATGTTCTCATACCCTAATTCTCATGTTATGTTGATATCTCGCTCCTTAACCCTTACTGAGCATATGAGATCACCCTCTCTTTGTATCCTTTCCCTAGGTTATTAAGAAAGGTATTATGTATGATATGACTAAAATGGGTGCAAGTTACTAAGAACTTAGGGGGAGATATTATCAATCACTTATGGACCGATTGTTTATGTATTCATGTTTCCAAAGCCATTATATGTAAAATATTCTGGTAGAGATCAGTTTGTTATGTAATGAATATTCATCTTTTCAGATTTAATATTTTTTCATGATAAGTTTCAGTCTTCATAGTTAGTATTAGAGCATGGTTTAGTTATCCTTTAGATTCTAGGATGAGATAAATTTAGTGAGATCCATAGGGATAATTCTAACAATGAGGCTAAGGACAATTGTATGTATTGATAAATATCCTAGAATATTGGTAAAAGATATAGTGAGTGTTTTACAGAAAATTACATCCCTATCTGGACACTAAAATTGGACATGGTTCTAAAACATATGTACCTAGGGTTAATAACTTTGAAAAAAGTGCATCAGGTTTGACTCAATAATTACTTGGTACATGAAAACGGTCCTTACTACGTTTCTGGATTGACACTCACATGGGATATGCCTTTTAAATTCACAAACTATTTATGAACCATCATATAATATTTGAATAATGACCATAAATGACATAAGTTATGCCTATGGTGTCAAATATTGACAAGAATGTGTAATGATTTGGACATCTAATAAGTGATTCTTTATGATTATGTGGTTCCCCACTGTGATTATTGTTTTTTATAATATTATTCTTGGTTTTAGTAAATGGATATAACCTAGAGGAATCATGTTAATGATAAATTCAATGGAAAATAAAATGATTGTCCTCTTGAGAAACCAAATTTTATTAGAATGGGAATATAAAATCTCATTTCTATACCCACTGAAATTTTTGCATATATAAATCAAACAGAGAATCTGTCATGAACCAAGTCAGGTCGCCATCCGAACTGACACCCGAACCAGTCCGCGGAAAGGCCAAAAGGGAGTTCCCAATCCCCATGGGCTTCACAAGTGCTCAAGTATAAAAATAAACCTTGGGAACAATTTTTCCAAAAAAATATAAAGAAACCAACAAAATAAACCAAACCAAAAGTAGAAGTCGGAGCTAAAAAATCCTTTAACCAAAACCAGATTTTGAGTCACATGTAAAACCAAAACCCAAACAACACTAAAAAGTATGGTGACCAAAATGATTCCAAAAACTGCCACCTAGAGAGAGGACACCCCCTTAAATCCATCACCATAACACCGCGTCAAGAGGTCAGCTAACAACCTAAACCACCACTCCCAAACGTTGGAACCTTACCTGTATCAGACATAAACAAATCTACTTACACCCAAAGGTGTAAGTAGGGTGTGAGAAATATCCCAGTAGGAGGCCACCAAGAAACGATTCAGTGCACAAGCATTAGAAGCAAAATACATTTTCAATGATAAATAATGAAAAGTAAGAAATCCTTAACAATGTTAATGACAATAGTTTTCATGAAATGAACTTAAAGAAAATCAGTTTAAAGGAAACATATGTTTGTGTCATAACTGAAGTAACATATCATGTATCACTGGTGTGTGCAAAGTAACCGAGAGCACCAAAAGATTGGAGAGAACCTATGGGTACTAGTGATTGGTGGGACCCAAGAAAGTTGTGTCTTGGTGAAATGAGGCATAGAAACTATGACCCTCAGAAACCTTGGCTTAGAAACCATGACCCTCAGAAAATGTGGCCTAGAAACCACAACCCTATGTCATTCATATGATTCATTAGTGTTTCAATTGTCAACCATTCCAGTGAAACCGGGACAAGCCACCTTCGGAACAATACCTCACTAGTCCTAGTCCCCCCACCTAATACCCTAGGATTCCCTCTTTATGCTAATCTAAACTCCAAGTTCACATCACATGTCATATTAATACTTAAGAGCCAAAAAGGGCGCTTACACACAAGAACATGCCATTCGTACACCGATACCCTCTTTTAAAACCATACACACACCAAAAACTTTTTTGAACTTAACATGCACCACTTTCACATTGAAATAAACCAGTAGAATAGTTTTATAAAAACACTTTTTATAGTCATGAAAACCCCCAAGAAAATTTATTTTTATATTTCCAAGAATGTCGTAAAAATTTTAAGGAAAAAGCTTCCTCAAAACATTTTTCAAGAAAAATAGTTTTTTAATACTAGGTCAAAACATTATTTCACCACCCACACTTCCTAACACACACTGCATAGTTTTCAAAACACTGATAAATAGTCTAAATCAGGGTTTCAAAATAAAATTCATCAACATCACTTAAACATAAATCTAACCAATTAAATGCATAGTAAAACTCAGTCAAAGATAATTTCTAAACATGTAAACAAATATAAAAAAAGAACTATAAAAATTACATAAACAAGAAAGTGATTTTTAGTTAATACTTGCTTTCGAAATCACCTTCCATTATGACACAATCATCGTAAAATTGGTGTGTGAAGACCACCGCATTCCAACATAGCTCAAAGAAACCCAAATACACCCTAAAAAGAAGGTAATAAATTAATCACATCAATAAATAACCACCTGGAACCCAAAATCCAGTTGCAATATTGCAACAAAAGAGAAAAAGTTCACCAAAAGAAATATAGAAAGTCACCTCAAGGGTTGATCTGATTAGAGGGAGCCACTGTGAAGCTTTGCTGTGATAGAAAATTGTCTGAAAGGGAGGAGGGTGGCTGTCTAGAGAAGTGAAGAGAGGTGCGCAACATTGGTTGGGAAAAGCGGAATGTGATGAGGGTGTAGAAAGGCTCGACCGGGCAGAGCAGGAGGGTAGAGGGAAGTAGCGTGGGAGATCGGGCCGAGTGGGAGGTAGTAGGGGGAGGAGGGCGTAGCGCCACCAGTACATAGAAGGGGAGGAGGAAATAAAAGATTTTCGAGGTAACAAGGAGGGGCTGTCGTTAAGAGGCAGTAGGGAAGGAGGACGGTGCGGCCCAACACGGAGGAGAAGGGAGGAGGGAAAGGAGAGTGTGACACTAGTGTTGGACCGTGCGAACTAGGGGAGAAACGGCTACGGGACGTGACATGAGAAGAGTGTGAGTGAGGGAGAGGAGGGGAAAAAATAAATAAAAGAAAAAGTAAAGATAAAAGAAATAAAATGTAGGGGGAAATAAAAATAATATTGATAAAAAAGGGATTTAGACTATCCAAAAAAGGAGAAAAAAATTAAAACTAATTCAAAAATAATAATAATAAGATAATATCAATATTAATAAAAAAAGCTAATAATGTTAAAATTTTAAATGCTAACAACTAAATTAAAATATTAATTATAATAATGTTAATAATAATAATAATAATAATAATAATAATAATTTTATTTTAATTAGGTTAGTTAACCACCCATGCATCGGGTCCAGCGCACGTTAAACCGACGAAGCTACATGACTTCACCCATGCCCTGTCCGCACATCACATATTACCAAGCCAATGCTCACTTATCAGCAGAAAAGTGAAAAACTCACATCAGGTTCATCCCACACTTCATCCAAACATTTATTAAAAGGCATATAAACTTATGAGATAAAAAATAAAATTAAAAACATATTGAAAGGAAAAGCTTATATGTGAAAATTCTCCCCACCATGAAAACTTTCAACCCTTGGAAAGTAAATTTGAATCCAGATTAGAGAATAGAAATGGGAACTCCTGCTCAACCCAAGACTTCCTCTCCCAAGTACCATGTGCGTCACTCCCATGCAGCCACAAAATGCGTACTAAGGGAATGGAATACACACGAAGCAACTTCTCTTGAGAATCTACTATCTGCACTGGCTGCTCGAACACTGATAAGTTGGGCTCTATCTCCAACTCCTCCCAATTCAACACATGTGACCGATTGGTATTATACTTTTTTTGTTGTGAGACATGGAATATGTCATGAATCAATGTCAATTGAGAAGAAAAAGCTAATTGGTAAGCCACCATGATGATCAGCTCAATAATCTCGAAAGGCCGAACATACCTTTGTGTCAGCTTCCCCTATATTCCCAAGCAGTGGTGACCCAAGCGAGGGTCCACCTTCAAGAACAATTTCTCCCCCACTGAAAACTCGAGATCCCAATGCCTCTGATCTGCTTAAGATTTGTGGTGACTCTGAGCTATCAAAAACCATTTTCTAATCAACTTGACATTCTCTGATGTCTCCTGAACTAGGCTTGGTTCCAAAAGTGAGGTCTTTCCAACCTCAGCCCAAGAAAAAGGAGACCGACAAGGCCAACCTTAGAGTGCCTCAAAGGGTTCCAATCTAATAGATGATTGGTAAATGTTATTATAAGACAACTCATCCAATCCCAAATGGCTATCCCATGAACCTTCGAAATCCAACACACATGCGCAAAGAATGCCCCACAGAATCTGATTTTCCCAATCTATCTGACCATCCGTATAAGGATGGTATGTCATTATCATCTTAATATGTGACCCCAAATCCTTATGGAGTCCTCCCCAAAGCTGAGTGGTAAATCTATGGTCCCTGTCAGAAACAACCGCTGATGGTACACCATGAAGTCTGACCACTTCCTGAACATGAAAACGGCCTAGCTCATCTATCTTCATTGTATATATGATTGGGATAAAGTGAGATGAATTTTTAAAATGATAAATCACTACCAAATAGAATTCCTCCCCTGAGGTTCACGAGGAAGGACGAAAATGAAGTCCATGGAGACCTCATCCAACTTACATGTAAGAATGGATAATGGCTAAAGCAGGCCTGATGGTCTCTACTGCTCTGATTTCTCCTACTGACAAGTGTAGCATCTCGATACAAAATCGGCTATGTCATGTCTCATACCTGGTGACCAAAACTAGAATGAACATCGTAATACATCTTGGTAGTACCATGATGGACGACCCACTAATACTGGGGGCTATCCTGCATCACCACCTTCCGTAGAGACAACATCACCACTACAAGGTCCTTGAAGCACAAGATACTTTTGGGAGACAAAGAATAATCAGAAGGAGTCTCCCCACTATAAAGAAACTACATATATCACTGACACAACTCATCACCTGGCTTCTCCCGCTGAATCAACTTTAGAAGAGCAGGATTCAACTGAATGTTTTCCAAGAATATACCTCCACTGTGCTCCCTGCTCTCCAAGTGCATTTGGGAAAACAACCCCATAAATATCCACTCATCGTTAGACTTCCTCAACACCTTCACTGGTACCTTCCTACTTAAAGCGTTATGGTGTGCATCACTTCTTCCAACTCCAATTTTCGAGTAAGACAATTCTTCTCATTCGGTCGAAGCTGGCGAGAACCATAATCCACCACCTGATTATCCTGCATGAGTACACACCCAAGGACCATAACTGAAGCATCACAATAAACCACATAGCCCTTCCAAGAATTCGGTAAGATACAAATAGGTTCGGTGGCCCACCTATGCTTCAACTCCTCAAAGGATGCCTAGCACTGTGGGCTCCATTCAAACTTCACCCCTTTTCGGGTGAGTGCAGTAATGGAAGAGGCATGCCGCGAGAAATCCCGAACAAAACATCTATAATAACCTACTAGGACAAGACAAATCCTCATTTCAAACACATTACTCAGCTGTTCCCATGACATCACTACAATTATATTCTAAGGATCCACTAAAACCCCTTGTTCTGAGATGAAATACCCTAGAAACATCACTTCCCTGATCCAAAATGTGCACTTCGAAAGTTTGGAATACAAGAAGTGATACTGAATAGTTCCGAAAAAGATCCACAGGTGATGCTCATGTTCCTCCTCAGATCCATAATAAACCTGGACGTCATCGACAAATACCATGAAAAATGAGTCGAGATATTGGTGGAACCCCATATTCATGAGTTCCATGAAAAATGATGGAGTATTCATCAATCCGAAAGGCATGGCCAATCAATCGATGTGGCCGTACCAGCTTTGGAAAGCTGTCTTCAGGATTTTTTCTTCTCCCACCCTGAGCTGGTGGTATCCCAAGTGCAAGTTGATTTTGGAGAGCCACTTTCCCCCCTTTAGTTGGTCGAAAAAATCATCAATCCAAGGAAAAGGGTATTTATTCTTGATGGTCACCTTATTTAATTTCTATTAATCAATGTACAACTAGAGGGTTCCATAGGCCTTCATCATGAATCAAACTGGGGTAGCCCAAGGAGAGATGATCGGGTTAATGAATTTTTTGGATTCCAAATTGTCCATCTGTATCATTAATTCCCTAAATTTGGTGGGGGCCATGCGATATGAGGGAAGGGATATAGGCTGTGTTCCAAAGCCAACTCAATAGAGAACTCCACATCCCACACCGAGGGTAAGCCTAAAAAATATTCTTGAAATACCTCTGGAAACACATCCACTACAAGAGGTAACCCACTCTGAGAAGAGCCACTATCATTTACCAGTGTGAGGGATGAAAACCTGATAAGAAAGATTCCCCAAATAAAGAAGTGGAGGTCCCGAACGACCCGAATGAGGATCCCATTCCCCATGAAAAACCTTGGGGCTCCTACCAGGTGCCATAAAACTAACCCATCGCTAATAGCAGTCAATATGGCCTTGAAAGAGCAACAACAGTCCATGTCAAGGATCAAATCGAATAGGTCCAAATCTAGGACCAATAAATCCCACTCCATTTCTACTCTTGACATCAAGAGCACACACAATAGGCAGATAAGGCCTTGATCCCTCTTTTTCCCCAATGGTATTAAAAAATCCATGGAAAAAGATAATAGTTCAGTTGGTAGGTTTAGAAGGTTCACAAGATGAGAATATATAAAGGAAAATGAAGCACGATTACTAAATAAAACTACAGCTATAGAAGATGAAATCATAATGTTACCTCGAAGAGTTGATGGTTCTATATCAGATCTTACTGGTTCATGATCCACAACATGCCGATGCCTGGTCCCTACCTGAGAATGACCACTAGCCTGAGGCCTTTCCCTGATCTGCTCGACCCCAAAGATGATATGGTCCTGCCACCATGACCACCAAACCAAGATCCCATCGTCCTGGTCGGCTTTGACTGAACTGATACCCCTCTAGAAGCCAAAGATCTAGTCCCACTCTGGTAATGGAGTATAATCCTGAAAAATCCTTGTAGATTTCCCACAACTCCACAGCCATGGAATGGCCTAGGAGGATATGGACATGTAGGTCGGATGTTCCCTATCCTTCCGCATTGATGGAACACCATGGACCCTTCACCAAAATCCCCATATAAAGTATGCTTAAGAGGATAACCTGATCTTTCACCACTCTTATTCCCTTGCTTATCACGCTTCCTCTTCTTCTCAGATGAACTGCCACTAAAAAACCCTGACACTGATCCAAAAAACCCCGAATTTCCTCTCAGGTCATTCTCGACCATGCAAGCACTATCGACCACCTCGACATAAGTTCCCATCTTGAACAAGAAAACATGAGAGTAAATTTATGGTTGAAGGACCTTCTCAAACTTCTATTCTTTCAAAGATTATTTTGAAATAGTCTCAAGCATGTACCACACTAGCTTATCACACCAGTTTTCATACTCCATCACAGTCTGATCCCCTTGTGAAGGATCCATGAACTCCTGGGATCAGGCATAGGTCAGAAAATTGGGTCAATACTGCTTTTTAAACATAGTTTTGAAATACTTCCAACTAATCTGCTCAGGATTCCAGCCTCAATCACCGACTCCCACCACTTGCGACTAGAACCCTCTAGCTGGAATGAGGCACACTTAACCTGACCTCCTCAAGTGTGTCAAAGAATTCGAACATATGCTCTATCTTTCCAAGCCATTCCTCTACCTCTTTAGGTTATGAACTACCTCAGAATGAAGGAGGTTTATTCTTCAAAATGTCCTGAGATTTATCCTTCTTGGAGCCAGACTAATCTCCTCTAGCTAGTATAGGGGTTGGGTCAGGAGTCGCCCCTTGTCCTAAATCCTAAATAGCTTGGACCACAACTTCTACCAATCTCTGATCAAGCTGTGAAGGATAAATCTCTCCGGCTTCCTCCTGTGGGTGCGTGTAATCTCTATGGGGATGCATCTTGCTGAAAAGAGCAACATTCATAAAATAACATCATCAATATATCATATCTAAAGAAAAATAAAATTGTCATCAAGGACAATAATCATCAGTAAACCAAATATATAAATATAACATCGTGTCCAAAACCACTTCGTCCCCATCTGATGTCCATGCATAGTCTGCATCATGCACGTCCCACCTGGAATAGAAGTCAAACAAGCATCGAGATACCCCATGGAGACTGAGGGTCTACAACAAGGTGTGCTGGCTAGGCACCCCTCTCGCAACCAGAATTATGAGCCCCGACAATCCTAGCTCCTGTCTAACCAGACTCTTCCCAAAGAAAATAACTCAAACATAAAGACCTTCCATTGATACCATTTTTTCAAGAACCAAGTTGGGTCTCCATCCTAACCGATGCCCAAACCAGTCCACGGCAATGCCTAAAGGGCATTCACTATCCCCGGGGGCTGACACAATTGCCCGGGGTATAAAAATAAACCTTGGTGATAATTTAACTGAATAAAAAAATATAATGAAACCATCAATATAAACCAAATCATAAGTAAAAGTCGCATTCAAGCAATCCTTTAACCAAAACCATAATTTGAGTCACATGTAAAACAAAAATCCAAATAGTACTAGAAATTATGGTGACCAAAATCATTCCAAAAATAGCCGCCTGATGAGAGGACAACACCCTCAAGCCATCACCACAGTTCCACATCAAGAGGCTTGCTATTATCCTAAACCACCACTCCCAAATGCTGTACCCTTTCCTATATCAGACATAAAAAAATCTACTTACACCCAAAGGTGTAAGTAGGGTGTGAGAAATCTCCCAACAAGAGGCCAAGAAGAAAAGATTCCATGCACAATAATTAAAAGACAAATACATTTTCAATGATAAATAAAAGAATGTAAGAAATGATTAACAATGTTAATGGAAAAAGTTTTCATGAAATGGACTTAAATAAAAGTAGTTTAAAGAAAACATACGTTTGTGTAGTAACTCAAGTGACATATCATGTATCATTGGTGTGCATAGAGTAACCGAGAGAACCAAATAATTGGAGAGCCCCTATGGGTATTAGTGATAGGTGGGACCCTAGACCATCCTGTCTTGGTGAAATGTGGATTAGAAACCACGACCCTGAGAAACCACGGCTTAGAAACCATGACCCTAAAAAACATGGCTTAGAAATAATAAACCTTAGTTATTCATATGTTTAGTTAGTGTTGAAATTGTTATTCCTTCCAATGAAACAGGGCCAAGCCACCTCCAAAACACTAGATAAGTAGTCCTATCCCCCCACCTAATACCCCAGGATTCCCTCTTTGTGCTCATCTAAAATCTAAGTTCACATCACATGTCGCATTAAAACTTAAGATCCAAAAAAGGATCTTACACACAAGAACATTCCATTTTCACACACATACCCTCTTTTAAAACCCTATGCACACCAAAAACATTTTTGACTGTAACATGAGCCTCTTGCACATTGAACTAAAATAGCATCATAGTTTTATAAAAAAACTTTTTATAATCATGAAAATCCGCCAGAGAATTTATTTTGCGATTTACAAGCATGTCACAAAAATTTTAAAGGAAAAAGCTTCCCCAAAACATTTTCCAAGACAAACAAATTTTTAATACGATGTCAAAACATAATTGCACCATCCAAATTTTTTAACACACACACTGCATAGTTTGAAAAACACCGATAAATACTCCAAAGCATGTTTCCACAATAAAATTCATCAACGCCACTTAAACATAACTCTAACAAATTAAATGAATAGTAAAAATCAGTAAAGGATAATTTCACAGCATCTAAAAAAATAGAAAAATGTGCTAAAATAATTAAATAAATAAGAAAATGATTTTTAGTTAATACTAGTGTGTGGAATCACCCACCGGTGTGTCGCAAGATTCGAAAAATTGGTGCACAAAGACCACTGAACGCCAAAGCATCTCAAACAAACCCAAATACGCCCTAAAAACAAGGTAATAAATTAATTTCATCGAGAATGCACCACTTGGAACACAAATTAAAGATGAAAACTTGCACCAAAAGAGAAGAAGTTCACCAAAAAAACTATAGAAACTCACCGCAAGGGTTGTGACAAGAAGAGGGAGCCGCCATAGAGCTATGCCACACTAGAAACTTGTCTGAAAAGGGGGAGGGTGGCTATCCAGAGGAGGGAAGAGAGGTGTACTGCAACACCCCAATATTTCATAGTATCTTATTTCTTCAAAGTAATTCAATAACTTGCACTACATGCAACACCGAGTTCTTGTGTATGAAAACTTTCCTAACTAGCAGTTCAAAAGCATTTATGAGTAGTATTAACTGAATTTTGAACATTATATATCCTTATAATTTTATAATCCATATTATGAGTTTCTTCGACAAAATTTATGAACAAATTAATTTTTTTTTCAGATAAAAGAAGTATGTTTCAAAAAATGAAATTTTACCACCTTTTAATGGCGAACAATCTTTAAATCCAACATTTGAATCTTTTATATATTTAATTTGACAAAATAAACTTTTTATTTAAAATCGGGACATAATAATTTAGTTTCAATAATTTTTTGGTGTTTTTCAGATAACTTTCATATTTGGGTGAATAGTGAAAATACTATATTTTAACTGAAAACAACTTTTTTAATCAAAATAATTATAGTGTTGAATTATAAATTTTAATGGTTTGGAAGTATAATTAGATTATATTTTTACTATTTAATCCAATGATGGTCATTGTAAGTAATTTCACTTTGAAATTTGACATAAACAAGTGTCAATCTTTTGATAGTTATTATTTCTTAAAAATATGCTTTTTTAGTTTTGGAAAAGAGAATTAATTTTAAATTAATAAATTCAATTTATATGTTTTAAATTTGGTAAAATATAATTCTTTTTTTAATTCAGAATATAAAAATAATCTTATGACGAATTTTTGGTATTTTTTTGAAAACATTCAATTTTTGATGAATAGTGAAAAACACTTAGTTATTTTTTAAAACTGACTTTTTTATTTAAATAATTATTTATTTTATTTAAATTTATTTCAGGTAAAAATATATACATAATACGTATATAAGTTCAATGTAATTCATTGGAGTCAATTTATAATCATTTTAGATATATAAAAATTTTATTGAACTTTTTACCGTCCTTTATCCACCTCCTAGGAGCATGTGTAAATGTGCATAAAACGTAATTTTAACGCTTCTGTGAATTGAATTTTAAAAATCTGAGAGACACGGTTGATATCATAAAGTAAAATGTGGTTCATGGAGATGAAAATAATTTTTGGTTAATATTAACTTTTTATTTTTATTTACCACGGTTAAAATTAAATAGGATAATTAAGGTTAAAAATGATATTATTATTACCTTAACATATGTCCTAATTCTATTGGATAAGTGTAATTCGACTAAAAAAAACCTTAGGAATGAAATATGATCCTTTAGGTCCAATAGAATTAGATTAGGAAATTTATTATTATTTAATTGAAAGAATAGTTAAAAGTGTTAAATTCAAAGTTTAATAACTAAAAAATTTTAAATATAGGGTTACACATTAGATCAATTTGACTATAAATATTAATTACAAAGATAAAAATATTTTATACATGATGGTATTTTATTTAAAATTTTTATACATTAAATAACTAAATTTATTTAAGACACAATGATGATGCAGTAATTACCATATTAATGAAAGATTAAAATAATTGATATTATAAATATCCAAATAAATGTAGTTTGAGACATTATTTGAATTAAACTAATTTTATAGGTTAATATGACAAGTTAGGGTTGATTAAATAATTTTTTTTCTATGTAATAATACTGTTATGAATTTAGAAAAAACAAAACACTTAATAGTGTCAAAATTGACATAAAAGAGTTTTTAAAAAAATATTATATTATTAATTGGTATTCTATTCTTAAAAATATATGGTTATTGAAAAGGGATTAAATAGTATTATAAATTTCATTTAATAACTACTTGGGGTTCTCTTGGAAGCTTATAGTATGTTTATTAACAATATAATATAAAAATACAAAGAGACATAGTAAATGTTAAACTATTTAACTACGAGTTAAATATAAAAGATAAGGTTAATATAATGACCCAAAACTATCTAAAACCTACATGTTGAGTGGTTTTCTTCCCATCCCCACATTATCATTTAAATTATTAAATTTGGATCCATTGGATACCGACGATGATTTTATTATAAAATAATATTTTATGTTTTTCCTAAGGTGCCTCTCACCCCTCTTATAAAAGGGCACTTCCACTTCTCTCAACGTCACACCTCCAAAGCCATTTGGCTCGGCCCAAACCTACCCAAATATCCTCTCCACTGTACTCACTTCATTCTAGAGGATATTATTTAGTCAAAAAGCCAACCTAAGTATCCTTTTTGATCAAATCCAAAGGAAGAACTAGAAGAAGAGGTAAATATTTCATCACCTCTTTGAAATTCCTTTCTTCTTCCACATCCTCTTTATTTGTTGTTTCCATTATAAAATAATAAATCCAGTATATTCTATATGATTTTATGTTATTAAAAATATAGTTAAGCCATATTCATTATTCTATCCATCCTTTGAATGACATGTCACCACACGTGCGTGCGTACGTCTTACCGTCTCCACATCGTGGTGTAATTGTTATTCAATACATTATTATTTTAATAGGTATAATAATAATGTGTAATTGATGTAAATAATAAACATAACATGATAATGATTCTGTATATATGACATACCATCCAATTATATATTATTTTTAATGTCAAAAGAATGATATTGTCGCTCGTGCGTACGTACGGATTATCGTCTCCACGAACGCTATGAGATTCATTCCCCATTGTATCCATTCAAGACTATTTTTCATTAGATGATTAAAAATATTATTTAAAGGATTAATATCATTCTTAATATGAATAAAATTCATCCTATACATAACAAACATTACTTACATTACAAAATATATAAAGGAAAATGAATTAGTTAACACCCAAAACCACGATAATAATAAGATATTATTAACAAAGCAATGTTAAAAGACCATATATGATATCATATTAATGTATATGATTCTTTTATAATTTAATAAATTATTTCACCATTATAAAGGAGGTTAACCTACCATCGACCAAGGAAAATTACAAGGTAAGGGTTAATTTCACAATCTCTTTATTATCCGAGGTTGTTTTTACGTAAGTATCTACTGGGACATATTAATTATCCATGTCCATGTTTAATGAAATAGTTTTCAAAGGGATTATTTTAAGGGACTTTTTTTTACTAAAAAATAATTTTAAATGTTTTAAATATTTATTCCTATAAATTATTCTCATTAATGTCCATGTTTTCAAAATTGTTTTTAAGTATATATCTATATCGACATGAATGTTTTTAAAATGTTAATTCCTTTCAAAAGTTTCAAAGTGGTATGTGACACTTTGATTAAAAAATGTCTTTAAATTTCTTCCTTTATAAATTGTGTTACGTTTAAATGTTTTCATGAAAAAGTGATATTTATCTCAAAGAGTTTTACAAATCATTTTCATCTATGTCCACATCCTTTGATGGATTTTAAACCTGTTTGATGATTATTTATTATGATACAAATATTCTATATATTATTGAAGGTTATGTGATATGTTTGACTATGGATGTGTTATTTTTATACCATTCATGGTTTATGGATAAAGTATTGACATTTCATATGCTAGTTTTAATTCGAATGTTTATGTTATGTTTAAACATTTTCATATAAGGAATGCATTGGACTTAGTAAGTGACGGGTGGAGCCAACTATAGCTCCTCGATGCATCGGTAGGTCTCGTGAGACAAACTAGTGTCTTGGTAGTAGGCCTTGAAAAAAATATTATTTGTAGTCTTGGCACAAGGCCTTGACTATGTGGTTATAAAAGTATGGCATTATGCATTTCATCATTATGAAAGTGGCTAGTGATATTGCATGTGATTATTCGACTAGTAGAATATCAATGTGAATAAGTAAATGACATTATTTTATTTTATCATTGCCATATTATGCTGAATTTCAGGTTTAGAAGGATTTTGTTTTAGTCTTATACATTACCTTAAATGTTTATGCTTATTTATGAATGTTTTCTCTATATTGTTATCCTTACTGAGCATCTGAGCTCACCCCTTTCTATGTTTTATTTTCCCCAAGATTCCAAGAAGTGTATTGTGATTGATATGCAGGGTTAAGATAAGGGAATAATGGTGTTCATAAAGAATTATTTGGGTTGTGTTGTATGTTATAAAGTGTAATGTAACATTTATGTATGTAATCTAGTTTCCAAGACTACTAAACTGATCGGTCCTTCAAGACTTGATTCCTTGTAATCAGGCCAACATTTTACAACAATGCACCGACTCTGGGTATTTAGGGTCAGGAAATTACAGTTTTTATCAGGGGAAGTTTAGTAAAAACCTTGTAAACTAGATTTAGGTAAACTCTGATTATAGCACATAACCCTAAGATAGACTTTTAGGATTATTATAGAATAACATCCTAAAATTTTGGTATTGTAGAGATTTTGTGAGTTTTCAAAGAAATACATCCCTGTCTAGATACGAGCTGGTAGAGGCGGCTCTGGAAAAGATGTACCAAGGGGTAAAACCCGAAAGCACCGCTTTGAGCTAGACTAGAACGATAACTGGTGCATGACAACGGGCCTTGCTACACTCTTGGTTACGACACTCCCGAGTGATATGCTTAGGATAACTCTCATTTTTTTTACAACCCATTATGAAGGTTTTATGAGTATATACTTCCTCAAAGAATACATTTTTATGATTATGGATTATATCCATAAACTGTTCAGTTTATGTTAAGTTTTTTACAAGTTTATAATTATGAATTACGATTCATAAACTGACCTAGTGTATTCCGTTGTTTAGAAATGGCGCCCGGTAGAAGGAATGAGAACTCCAACAATACGTATGATCCAAAGAGTAAGAAGGATCATATCTTTCATAGTATTAAGCCAACATTTAGAAGGGAAATAGTATCCCACATATTCTCAAAATATAAAGAAATAGTATCATGTGTTAATAATATAAATAGAGAATTCTATGAGTCCTATGTATTTGAAGGGAAGCAAGAGATGAAAATGATGGCAGAGAGAAAGATGGATAAATGGAATAAGGGAAAGAAGGATTTTCACATATGTGATAACTGTGGAAAGAATCACCTTGGTAAATTTTTAAAAGGAATGGGAGTTTGTTATAAGTGTGGAGGAAAAGGACACCAAGTACGTGATTTCTAGGGTGAGTAAAATGTTTCAAATGTACAATGCTTAATATTCAAGGAGTTGGGACACTATGCAAATCAATGTCCAAATCATCAGATTATACCGCAAATGCTGCTATTGAATAAAAGTCAAGTTATGATACTACCGAAGATGAAGAGGAATTATTAAGAGTTCATATGTCGTTATTAAAGTATTGTGTCGTTTGAGAGTTGTATCCAAGATGTAATGGTTATATGAATTATGGAAATAAATAAGGATTGTACTTCAGTACTATTTCATTGGGAATTTGTGATTATATGGTCCTGATACTAAGGTAGTAATTTTGGAACAAGAGATGGTTGATTTGGATAAATTATATTGGATATTCTTGAGTATCTTGGAATTTATTAATGGTTTGTTTATTTCATCATTGTTGGAATATTCAAATTTTTTGGATATAAGGAATATATCCAGTATTATATAAAGAGTAAGGGATCATGAATTTAATCAATAAGGTTTTATGGTAATTCAGGGTGTTACCATGTTTTGAAATAATATATGATGATGGTGTTCACATGTTATTACATGGTAAAAAAGATCTTCATTTTGTTTAACTTCCCTATAAATTTTAGACTACGAGTTTGGAAACAAATATTTTGGATAAGTATAAAGGTTAGAATGGATTAATTTTGAAATTGGATACTATTTTGAAGGTTATTTTTGGATTGTTATATAAAGGACAACACACAGACCATGTGACAACCTATCGCGTCAGACAAAGCTGCAGGTTTCGAACCCACAACCATAGTGCGATTGGAATTTGTCGCATACTACGTGACTACGTGAAGTCCCTGGATTCTATAATGTAGTTTTTTTAAATTTTTTGATAGGTTAATTATAAATTTATTATTTTTGTCACCCTATATGATTAAGATAAATAATTTTTTTTTTGAAATCTTTTGGAGTGAAATATGAGCTTGTGGTAAGAATTAGTTGAAGGATGAAACTCTACTTGTGAAGTATATATATATATATATATTTTTTTTTCCTTCTTATTCTAATGGTAAATAAATTATTAAAATTTAGGGAAGGGATCTTAAAACCAAAAATGAGTTATCCTAATACCTTATATTTTGTTGAACATTTGGTATTTCAAATCATCATAGATTGATGGATTTGAGGCCCTCAATTTTATACTTTTTTGTAATTGAGGACCTCAATCACTCCCTATAAATATTTAAATTTTCCCTCTAATTATGTGTCTCTAATTTTACCCAATGTTCTCCTAATCAAGATCATAATTTTGTGGTGACTTTTTCGTTCCCCTTTTCCTCTTATTAAGACTAAATTTTTTTAACCCAATTGCTGATGTGGGTTTTCCCACAAAGGTATTTTCTATTTTAAACCTTTTACTTCCGAAGAAAAATTTAAAATTGCAGGGATGAAATTTATTGAAGGAGGGAAGAATGTAACACCCCAATATTTCATAGTATGTTATTTATTCAAAGTAAATAAATAACTCACACTACACGCAACACCGAGTTCTAGCGCACCACGACTTACCTAACTAGCTGTTCAAAAGCGGTTATGAATTCTATTAACATAGTTTTGAACTTTATATAATCATTATAATTTTAGAATCCATATTATGAGTTTCTTTAACATAATGTAAGAACAAATTCATTTTTTTAAGATAAAAGAAGTATTTTTAAAAAAATACAATTTTATCGCCTTTTAATGATGAACCGTCTTTAAATCCAATATTTGAAACTTTTATATATCAAATTTGAATAAATAAAATTCTTCTTTATAATAATGACATAAGAATTTAGTTTTAATAAATTTTTTGTGTATTTCTAATAACTTTCACATTTGGGTGAATAGTGAAAAATACTATATTTTAACTGAAAAAAACTCTTTTAATCAAAATAATTTATAGTGTTCAATTATAAATTTTAATTTTTTGGAAGTATAATTAGATTATATTCTTACCATTTAATCCAATTATTGTAATTTTATGTAATTTCACTTTGAAATTGGACATAAACAAGTGTCAATCTTTTATAGTTATTATTTCTTAAAAATACGCTTTTTGGTTTTGACAACCAGAATTAATTTCAAATTAATAAATGAAATTTATATGTTTTTAATTTGGTAAAATAGACTTAATTTTTGAATTTGGAATATCAAAATAAGTTTAGGGTGAATTTTTGGTATTTTTCTGAAAACTTTCAATTTTTGATGAATAGTGAAAAACACTGAGTTATTGATTAAAACTGACTTTTTATTTAAATAATTATTTATTTTTTTTAAATTCAATTTAGGTAAAAAATAGATACATAATACCTATAAAAGTTCAATTTAAATCATTTTAGTCAGTTTATAATAATTTTAGATATATAAAATTTTTATTGAACTTTTTACCGTCTTTTACCCACCTCCTAGGAGCATTTTCAAATTTGCATAAAACATAATTTTACCACTTTAGTGAATTGAATTTAAAAAATCTGAGAGACACGGTTGATATCTATAAGTAAAATGTGGTTCAAGGAGATGAATATAATTTTTGGGGAATAGTAACTTTTTACTTTTATTTACCACGGTTAAAAGTAAATAGGGTAATTAAGGGTAAAAATGATATTATTATTACCGTAAAAGATGTCCTAATTATATTGGATAAGTTTAATTAGACAGAAAACAACCTTTGGAAGAAAATATGATCCTTTACGTCCACTTGGATTAGATTAGGACATTTATTATTATTTAAATTAAAGAAGAGTTAAATGTGTTAAATTCGTTGTTTAATAAGTAAACCATTTTTAAAATAGTGGTAAACATAAGATCGATTCAACTATAAATATTCCTTAGAAATATAAATATATTTCCTACATAATGGTATTTTATTTATAATTTTTAGAGATTAAATTATCAAATTTATTTATGATACAATGATGATACAATAATTACCGTATTAATGAATGATTTAAAAAATTGATATTATAATTATCCAAATAAAGTTAATTTGAGACTTTTTATGAATTAAAATAATTTTATAGGTTAATATGACATGTTAGGGTTGACTAAATGAATTTTTTTCGAAGTAATAATGCTATTATAAAATTATAAAAAACAAAATACCAAATAGTGTCAGAATTGACATAAAAGAGTTTTTAAAACAAATATTATATTATTAATTGTTATTCTATTAATAAAAATCTATGTTTCAGACAAAAGGCTTAAATACTATTATATATGTCCTTAATGAACCACTTGGGGTTCTATTGGAATTTTATAGTATGTTTATTAATCATATAATATAAAAATACAAAGAGACATGGTAAATGTTAAACTATTTTACTAAGAGTTAAATATAAAATATAAGGTTAATATAGTGACCCAGAACTGTATAAAACCTATTAGTTGAGTAGTTTTCGACCCATATCTACCTTAACATTTAAATAATTCATTTTGGAGCTATTATAAACTTAAAATTATATTATTATAAAATAATATTTTAAGTTTTTCCATAGGTTCCCCTCACCCCTCTTATAAAAGGGCACTACCCCTTCTCTCAAAGTCACACCTCCAAAGCCCTTTGACTCGGCCAAACTCTGCCCAAATATCCTCTCCACTTTCTTCCCTTCATTATAGAGGCCATTATTTAGTCAGAAAGCTATCCTAAAGAGCCATTTTGATCAAATCAAAAGGAAGAACTCGAAGAAGAGGTAAATATTTCATCACCCCTTTCAAGTTCCTTTATTTTTCCACATCCACTTTCTTTATTGTTTCCATTATAAAATAGTAACTCCAGTATCTTCTATATACTTTGATATTATTATAAATATGGTACAACCATATTTATTATTCTATCCATCCTTTGAATGACTTGTCACCATACATGCGTACGTACGACTTACAGTCTCCACATCGTGGTGTAATTGTTATTCAATACATTATTAATTGGATGGGTATAATAATAATGTGTAATTGATATAAATAATAAATATTACATGATAATGATTCTTTATATATGATATACCATCCAATTATATATTATATTAATATTAAATGAATGATATTGCCACTCGTGCGTACGTACGGATTACCGTCTCCACGAACGCGATGAGATTCATTCCCCATCGTATCCATTCAAGACTAATTTTCATTAGATGATTAAAAATATTATTTAAAGACTTAATATCATTCTGAATATGAATAAGATACATCCTATCCATAACAACCATTATATATGTAACAAATCATATAAAGTAAAACGAATCAGTTAACATCCGAAACGACGATAATATTAAGATATTATTAACAAAGCAATGTCAAAAGACCATAGATGATATCATATTAATGTATATGATTATTTTATAATTTAATAAATTGTTTCACCATTATATAGAAGGTTAAACTACACTCGACCAAGGAAAATTACAAGTTAAGGGTTAATTTCGCATTCTCTTTATTATCCGAGGTTGTTTTTACATAAGTATCTACTGGGACATATTTATTATTCATGTCTATGTTTCATGAAAGAGTTTTCAAAGGGATTATTTTAAGGGACTTTTTTTTACTAAAACATCATTTTAAATGTTTTATATATTTATTCCTCTAAATCATTTCATTAATGTCCATGTTTTCAATTTTATTTATGGATTTATCTATATAGAAATGAATGTTTTTAAAATGTTAATTCCTTTCAAAAGTTTCAATGTTGTATGGGACACTTTGATTAAAAAATGTATTTAAATGTCTTCCTTTATAAATTGTGTTAATTTTAAATGTTTTCATGAAAAAGGTATATTTCTCTCAAAGAGTTTTACAAATCATTTTCATCTATTCCAACATCCTTCGATGGATTTTAAACTTGTTTGAAGATGATTTATTATGATACAAACCTTCCATATTGTATTGAAGGTTTTATGATATGTTTGACTATGGATGTGTTATTTTTATACCATTCATGATCTATGGATAAAGTATTAACATTTCATATTCTAGTTTTAATATGAATGTTTATGTTATGTTTAAACCTTTTCATATGACAAATGCATTGGACATAGTAAGTGACGGGTGGAACCCGCTATAACTCCTCGATGCATCAGTAGGTCTCATGAGACAAACTTGTGTCTCGGCACAAGGCCTTGACAAAATATTTTTTTTAGTCTTGGCATGAGGCCTTGACTATGTGGTTATGAAAGTATGGCATTATGCATTTCATCATTATGAATGTGGCTATTGATATTTCATGTGATTATTCGACTAGTAGATTATCCATGTGAATAAGTAAATGAAATTATTTGATTATATCTTTGCCATATTATGCTGAAGTTTAAGTTTAAAAGGATTTTGTTTTAGTCTTATACATTTCCTTAAATGTTTATTCTTATTTTTGAATGTTTCCACTATATTGTTATCCTTACTGAGCATCGGAGCTCACCCCTTTCTATGTTTTGTTTTCCCCAGGATTCCAAGAAGTGTATTGTGATTGATATGGAGGGTTAAGCTAATGGAATAATGGAGTTCATAAAAGATTATTTAGGTTGTTTTGTATGTTATAAAGTGTAATGTAACATTCATGTATGTAATCTATTTTTCAAGACTTCTAAACTGATCAGTCTTTCTGGAAATGATTCCTTGTAATCTTGCCAATGTATTAAAATAATCCACCAACTATGGGTATCTAGGGTCGGGGCGTTACATGTGCAGCATCGGTTGGGAAAAGTGGAAGGTGAGGATGGTACATCACGACTCGAACTAGTAGGGCGGGAGGGCAGAGGGAGGTAGTGGGGGAGGCCAGGAGAAGATTGTGAGTGAGGGAGAGGAAGAAAGAAAAAAAAGAAAAAAAGGAAAAAAAGGAAAAAAAAGGTAATAATAGAAAAATAAAAGGTAAATGAAATAAAATGGAGGGGGAAATAAAAATTACTTTAAATAAAGGGATTTAGACTATCCCAAAAAAGATAAAAACATTTAAACTAATTCAAAAATAATAATAAAAATATAATATCAACATTAATAATAAAAATCTAAAAATTTTAGAATTTTAAATGCAAAAAACAAAATTAAAATATTAATTATAATAAGGTTAATAATAATAATAATAATAATAATTTTATTTTAATTAGGTTATTTAACCACCTACGCATCGGGTAGGGCGCACGTTAAACTGGAAAAGCTACACAGCTTCGCCCATACTCTGTCCGCACATCATGTATTACGAAGCCAACACACACTTATCAGTGAAAAAGAGATAAAATCACATCGGGGTTGACCTTCACTTCAACCAAACAATTATTAAAAGGAAGATAAAATTATGAGATAAAAACAAAAATTAAAAACATACCCAAATGCAAATTATGGGTGTGATGATTCCAAATAATAAAAGGAGGGAATGATTTCCTATTGAACCTTTATAGGGAAAAATCCACTTTCTTTTAGTGGTTCTTCTAATCCACTACTTTCTATGAAATGGATACATACCACTAAAAGATATTTTTTGTTCTATAGTGTTTGAATAATGAAAAAATAATTTTTTTCTATCAATCATTTATAATGAGAAAAAGATCAATGGTGGAATCTTATTAATAATACCAGGAAATAGGAATAAATCGACTCCATGCAGTGGGATGTGTTAAAGATAATATTTCTCAATAAGTACCTTCCTTTTATTCTCCATACGAAAATGTAAAAGGAATTCCTTGATCTAAAACAGAAGGATTATGAATCTGTTGGAACTTGTGAGGAAAATTTTACATTACTTTCTAGCTTTTCTTCTGGTATTATAATTCAACATGAAGGTAAGGTTTATTGATTATTTAATGGATTAAAACCAAGTCTCTAAAAGTCATGAGCCATACGGGACTTTAGTAGATGTGAGTAAATTGTTTTTTTGTGTTATGAAGTCGGAAATGAAGATTGAAGTTACCCATCAATCATATGATTTTGAAAATAAAATAAAAATTAAAATGAAGTTAAACTCTAAAAACCATAAATAAAAGATGATGATATTTCTTTTATGATCGAAGTGTGGAAGAAAAAAAAGTGGAAATTATCTTAATGATAATACTAAATGTTTTAAGTGTGGGAGGAAAGTTCATCAGGCCAATAAAAGCTGAAGTGATGGGAAGAATTTAATGGCGATAAAAATAGAGAGAAAACTCTATAGAATTCACAACCCGCACTCTAGTGCTTCAATTGCTAGGAGTTTGGACATTATGCAAATAAATGCCCTGATTCATGGTCTAATAAGGATGATAAGACAAAAAAACCTATGTATTTAGTGGAAAAGGTAAATATTATGGAATCAAAACATATGAAGTGAATCATGATAATTAGGTCATACTTATCATCCACTCATTACTTATGAATATCATGTTTGATTTTATAATATGATCCCTATGAAAATATTATTATTCATCCTTTATTGGAACTTAATTTGATTCTATGCATTGATTATCTACCTCTATATAGATTCTAGAATAATGATATCACCATTGATATTATATTAGTTCAATAATGAACCAAAGATTTTAATATAAATATTTTTGTACAAGATAAGAGAATATTTAAGTAATAAAGGGTGAATCATATTTTGGAATATGTTTTTTGTTTCCATATAAGATTAATTTAACAGTTATGGATACCATAATAAGTTTATGAGTTTAAGGGTCATCATAAGTTGAAATTATAAAACAACAATTTTAAGGTTTTATGTGATTTGAGTTTATCAAGATTAAAAATATTTTGGGAAACATTTACAAAAATACACCCCTTTAGTTTTGTATATGTTTTAGAGAAAATGTTACCCAATGAGGAATGCCTTTAAATTTTGTGCTAATATTATTAAAGGCACTAGTATCCCATAGGGTTTATATTAACTTTGATGTGAAGTTATTTATGGTTTATTATAACTTGGAGAAGTTATAAGAATTATATTAATATAGTTCTGGAAAAAATAACATGCATGTTGGGCGACAACCTGTTGCATCCGTAAAGGCTGTGGGGCTTGAACCCACAATCGAAGGGTGAAAAGGGTATAACATAAACTCCCATCATATGCGAAAGAGTATTTATAGAAGGAAAACATGAAGAGAGATATTCCTAAGTATGTATGTTGGTTCTTAGTATGTCAGCATATTAAGATATAGAGACAAAATATATTGGGGATACTACAACCATCATCTATACCTAAATGGAAATGGGAAAACACCATCATGGATTTTATCATTGAACTTTCTAAAACATCTAAAGGAAACAATAATATATGGGTTATAGTGTAACAACCTGACACCTCTAGGCTAGATATCGTGCATTAATTGTGATATTTTAATGGTTAGAAGGAATGCAAATCCCAATGGAATGATCATTTTAGTAGTCTTGAAGAAACTAGATACATAGATGTTTCTCAAATTACATTGGAAAAGTTTACAAAATACAATACATAACAAAAACTAAAAATGACATCCCTAGGAACTCAATGAAAGATCTTCTCTTCATCACCTATTGAAGTTAGACAATGAAATGGGTGAGATCAAATTATAATTAAGGGTTACAAATAGCAGAATCATGGGTACAATAATAAGTGAATCATAATCAATCTGACATAATTAATACGACATAGTGAATAAATGAACAACTAATGCCATTAATAAACTGAGAATGAAACTGCATCCATAGATTTTGTCATAGTGAAAAACCTCATGGATAATAATAATAACTGATAATGAATAAAGAGAATGATTATTAATTGGACGTCATGTATTTGGAACATGAAACCATAATATCGTAAAAACGGTTTAGTTTTATGGGTAGAAACCCTTCTGTTTTTTGGAAACACACTCGAAGGGTTTGTCGCCAAACTTTTTGGTCTCATGAGACCACCCGATGCATCGAGGGTCAATAAAAGGCCCCACCCGCCACTGCATGTCCAAATAATTCTTTACAAATTAATTCAATACAAGAGAAATAATCCTTTTCAATATATATATAGAGTAGAGTATATAGATTCATCAATATTTCCATAATTAAAATAACATTCTAACTAAACACCGTATATAAGATGGTATAAGGTTTAGACAACAAACATATCCATGACATGAGATTATGGATATTTAATATAAATATAATTTCAAATGAAAATTGATATCAAAT
This sequence comes from Viscum album, assembly GCA_963277665.1. NCBI lineage: Eukaryota > Viridiplantae > Streptophyta > Magnoliopsida > Santalales > Viscaceae > Viscum > Viscum album. The sequence continues at coordinate 1,953,077,815 of OY728165.1, forward strand.
GGGCAGTAGGTACACCACATAAGGATTATTTGGTGCACAATAAAAAGTTAGTCACAATGAAAAGGTAGATGGGACAAAGTCCCTTACCATAATGTAATCGGTCGAACCGTCTGACCGGAACTTAATAACCATCAAGTGAATCATTAAATAACATGAATATAAATATAATCATGTTATTATATATCAAATGGAAGTACACATATACAAAATATAATTAATAATTGGAAAACTATGGAAATATCATAGAAATAAAATTGAGATGAGAAACCCCTTACCTTATGCTCGGGTGTGTTCTTCATTTTTTTAATGACCGGAATAATAATATTTTTCTTCATTAATTAATATTTCCAGAACCTCCAATACATTTAATTTATTTAGTATAACCTTATTAGGTTCATTCATGGTCCTTTCTATGGGTTCAATTGGTTCAATTTTCATGTTTTGGAAGCATTTTCTCCCTTGGTTTTCATGGATCGTTTACTTGTTTCCATGAATGTAAGTTCATTTAAAACATGGTTAAACATCCAAATTTTTTAATAAATATTATTAATGATATTATGGATATATAAATGATCTTATAATTATTTTGGGTTATATACCATGATTATGATTCGATAGTTAAAACATTACTGATGTTCGTTTAGAACATTTTAGTGGTTCTTTGATAATAACAACCTCATTTTGTTTTATAAATAGAACCATGAGTACCAAAGAATTAAAGAACCATGGGTGAGTCATAAAACATATATTATAACCTGGTTCAACCATATAAATGGTCTAATAACCAGACTTGAAATAATTAATGCAAATTGAAATCACATTGTATACGATGTCGGTAATTCCACACATCACAGACAATGTTTTTAATTCCTTGAACAAGTGGGGAAAAAAGAAGATGGATGAAGAATTTCTCATGAACAAGATAACATCCATAATATACAAGATTCTGCATATTTCATTTCTATTGGGTAAGAAGATATGATGAAATAATAAATAAATAACTCAAAATAAAAGAATAATTTTGAAATAACTTACAAAAAGTCGGCAGCCTAACGGCTACCCAACATGTTTTCAGAAAATAATAAAAAGAGAGGGAACAATGGCAAAATATCCATAAATGAAACATAATATAATCTAGATCATTAATGAGAAGAAAAATAATAACATGGTATGGGAACGTGAAAGATATACCACATAAAAGAGAACTTGAAAGGAAAAAAGAAAGAAATTAAGAATTTTCTTACATTGTAGAGTAACCCTTAGAACATGAAGGTTGGGACCTTGGGGTCTTGAGGAAACCTTGGGAGGACTACTATGAAGGTAAGGAGACCAGATATTTGTTTAGGGATAATTTGAAATGAATTCAATGAAGGTAAGAGTTAGTATTTATAGAAAAAGTGTGGGATTATTTTAATAATTTCCAAGGGATACCTCATGGGTGGTATTTTCAATACCATGGTCTTTCCCATGGTATTTGCCCATTTTTAAAGCCACTTGGGATGCCTCACATCTTATTTCACTATAAAAAAGTCGACCAGATTTATGACATCATTATTACTGCATTAATGATGTCATAAACACACCGAAACTAAAAACTGTATTTTTTACTATTCACTGAAAATTCAACTGTTTCAGAAAAATTCCCAAAATTCACCCTAACCATTTTTCAATGTGTAGAATTAAAAAGTGAAATAAATTTTTCAAAAATAATTTTCTAAATATTATTAATTTAATTTTTAAATAAAATCATAGTTAATTTGAAAAATGACAATCTTAAAGTGCAATTTGTTTTTTTTCAAATTGAAAAACTAATTAAGATCTCATTATCTTATTACCATAAGAAAATAAAATAATATTATTATTTAATATTCATAAGGGTCATATTACTATTCATATGGGTATGTTACTATTCACAAAAAATCATGTTTGTTCTATCAAACTCCAAATGACTTACTGAACACAACTCTAGATGACCATTCTTCGAAATTCAAAACATAGAAGAGGAAAAGTTATGTTTAATAGGTAGATTATAAAATTGGATTCTATATTTATTTTCAAAACCATGGGGTGTTACATTCTACCCTCCTTAGAAAAATTTCATTCTCGAAATTCACAAAATATTACCTAAAATGATTCGGGTATGTCTTTAACATAAGCTCCTCAGACTTCCATGTTGCTTCCACCGTCATATGTTTCCTCCACAGAACCTTTACCAGAAAAGTCATCTGATTTTTCAGTACTTTTTCTCTACTATCATAAATCATGATAGGATCTTCTCAATAAGATATATCTGTGTCATGTTCTACTTCTTCATATGTGAGTACATGTGTTGGGTCTAGCATGTACTTTTTTAACATTGAAACTTGGAACACATTGTAGACCTTGGAGAGGCTTGGCAGCATTGCCAAATAGTAGGCTAAAGCACTAATTCGGTCTAGAATTTAAAAAGTTTTGATGTACCTTGGAATTAACATTCCCTTCTTACTGAATCGTATAATACCCTTCCATTGAGATACCTTTTAAAAAACGTGATCTCCTTCTTGAAACTCCAAATCCTTCCTTCAGTTATCTGCATAGCTCTTTTTCCTACTCGGTGCTATTTTGATATGGTTCTGGATAATCTTCACCTTTTCTGTTGTTACTTCAACATGATCTGGGCCCACAAGCTTCCTTTCACTAACTTCATCCCAGCAAGTTGGTGTACCGCATCTCCTCCCACATAATGCTTCATAGGGTACCATCTGAATACTTGAATAGAAGCTATTGTTGTAGGAAAATTCCATGAGAGGTAAATACTGATCCCACATGCCTTGAAAATAAATTTAACAAGACCTCAACATTCCTTCCAATGTTTGAATAGTCCATTTTTATTTTCCATCAGTTTGTGGGTGGTAGGTAGTGCTCAAAAAAATATCAGTATCTAGGGCCTTCTCAAGACTTTTCCAGAATCTTGATGTAAAATGTGGATCACAATCAGAAACAATCGATAGGGGTACTCCATGAAGTCTCACAACTTCATTAATATATATTCTTGCTAGATGTTCAAGGGGAAGAACTTATTTTATAGTAAGAAAATGTGCTGAATTGGTAAGATGATCAACAATGACCCATATTGCATCATTCCTTCTAGGAGTCTTTGGTAGTCCCATGACAAAGTCCATTGTGATATTATCCCATTTCCACTTAGGTATGGGAAGAGGTTGCAATACTTCTCCAGGCTGTTGCCTTCCAACTTTCACTTGATGGAAAACCATACATCTTGACACAAAATCAATAATCTTCCTCTTCATGTTGTCCCACCAAAAATGTTCCTTCAAATCTCTATACATCTTAGTGATAATAGGGTGTATAGGGAAATTGGAACTATGGGAATCATCCAACAATTCCCTTTTTAGATCAGGTATATTGGGAACACAAATTCTCTTCCCTAATTTCAAGATTCCATCTTCATATACGAAGTCACTCAATCTACCATCATTCACATCTTTAATCTTCTTTTTAAACTCCTCATCATTAGCTTGAGAAATTTTTATCATTTCTAGTAAGGATGGTTTGGAAACCATTTGAAAAGCATTGATGTTTAACCTTCCATGGTTATTCCCATATCCATCTTTACTAGATCCATGAAAATAGGATCCCTTTCAACTCTCATCTTGTTCAAAACTCCATGATCCTTTCTTCTCAAAGCATATTCCACCTTATTTTCCTTCCTCGGGTGGTAGGGTATCATGCAATCATAATCCTTGAGTAGTTCAATCCATCTCCTTTTCCTCATATTGAGTTCTTTTTGTGAGAAAATATAATTCAAACTCTTGTGATCAGTATAAATCTCACTTTTTTCACCATAGAGATAATGTATCCATATATTAAATGCAAAGATTACAATATCTAACTCAAGATCATGTGTAGGATAGTTTTTCTCATGAACATTTAGCTGTCGTGATGATTAAGCAATAACCTTATCATTTTTCATAAGGACACAACCAAGTCCTTTCTTTGAAGCATCACTATAAATAAAAAACCCATCATTCCCCGATGGTAGAGTCAATATAAGAGCATTGACTAATCTTCTCTTCAGTTCTTTGAAAAATTCTTCACAATAATTTTTCCAAACTAAAATTTAACCCCTTTACGTGTGAGCTTCGTTAGCGGGTTAGCCAGTCGGGCAAAATTCTGCACGGAATGCCAATAATAACCTGCTAAGACAATAAAACCATGTACCTCATCTATGTTTGATGGCATGGGCCATTCTGGTATTGCCTTTGTCTTTACAATATCAACTAGGATTCCATCCTTAGAGACAATATGTCCTAGAAGATAAACTGACTAAAGCTAGAATTCGCACTTACTAAACTTCCCATAAATTGATTTCTTCTAAGAGTTTTGAGAATAGTTTGCAAATGATCCTCATGGTCTTCATATAATTTTGAGTATACCAGGATATCATCAATGAATACCACAAAAAGTTATCAAGATATTAACAGAAAACTATATTCATTAAATCCATGAAAACAGAAGGTGCATTTTTCAGTCCAAAAGGCATCCCTGTAAACTCATAATGCCCATACCTAGTTCGAAATGATGTCTTCAGAATATCTTTCTTCCTCACACGCAATTGATGATATCTAGATCGATGGTCAATCTTTGAAAAGTATTGAGCTCCATGAAGTTGGTCAAATAAATCATCAATCTGAGGCAGATGATACCTATTCTTTTTTGTAATAGCATTGATTTCCCTGTAATCAATGCAACGCCACATGGATCCATCTTTCTTCTTGACAAAGAGGACATGCGACCCCCATGGAGAAACACTAGGTCGAATAAATCCTTTTTCACTCAAATCCTCTAGTAGTCTCTTTAGCTCTACTAATTCCACAGTGGCCATTCTATATGGAGTCTTTGATATAAGTCTTGCATCAGGAATTAAATCAATAGATATCTCAAATTCCCGCTCTGGGGGATGTCCAGGTAAATCCTTTGGAAATACATCAATGTACTCTTTCACTATGTACACATCTTCAATTTAAATATTTCTTTCCTCTCCCATAGATATTGGACAATCTTCCACTCTAAGTATTGCATTCAATAGAGCTATTGGGGGTGGTTCTAGATAAGAATCAGGTGGTGAAGTTTCTGCCCTAAAGACACGGGATTCTACTACATTTTCAAAAATTGTAACTTCCTTTCTATTGCACGAAATCCTCGCATCATAATTTGATAGCCAATCCATACCTAGAATTATATCAAATTCAGTCATGAGAATGACGATAAGGTTAGCAACTAAAGTATGTTTTGGTGTTTGGATGGGGACTAGCCGACATGCCTTTATTACAATGATACATCCCATGTGGGTTTTGATTGACAACTCCTTTCTTAAATCAAATTGGACATATCTAATTTTCTTGGGAAACTGAGAGGATATAAATGAATGCAATGACCTAGAATCAAATAAAGTGTTGGCTAAGTTTGAGGAAACAATTAAAGTACATGCCACCACATTACTAGGAACTTCAACCTCCATGGTTGTAATCGCATAGGCTCTCCCTTTCTTTCTTGGATATTTCTGAGGCATATTTCCTTGGTGCTTTGGACAATCATTTGCATAGTACCCCATATCTCTGCAATTGTAGCATTGAATATCATTGAATTGTTTCTTACCCTTGAATTCATCAGATTGATGACCCTTTTCTCCACAGTTATAGAAGACTCACATGCCTTTCAAGAATTTCTTTAGATGATTATTTCCATAGTTCTCGAATAATGGGAAACTATTTGTCCACTTGCTCTTCTTTGGTGCTTATATTTTTCCTTTGTTATCAGAATACCACTTCTTATCTTGGTTTCCTTTGATAAAATTTGATCTAGCAAATTCCTTCTCTGTTTTGATGGCACTTGATAGAATTTCATCATATGATGAAAATGATTGAGAAGCCAGTGCCCTTGGAAGACTTGGCTTAAGACCTTCAAAGAAATGAACAATCTTGTCCACTGAGTCACGTACGTAATCCACGACATACCTGGCTAGCCTTGTGAAGGTAGTCTCATACTCTGCAACGCTGTCTTCTTCCCTTTGTTTCAAGCCAAGGAATTTCCACTTCATTTCAGTTCGTTGCTCACGAGGGAAATATTTTTTGAAGAATATTTCCCTAAAATTCCTCCATTCTATATCCTCAATCTCTTCTTCCTTCATGGTATTTTGAATCAGGGACCCCCATTTATCAGTGTCACCCTTGATACAATATACTGCAAGTACTACCTTTTCATTTTCATTGCATCTTAACACCATGAATATCTTTTCAAGGGACTTCATCCATTGCTCAGCAACCACGAGATTAGTAGTCCTGCTGAAAGATGGGGGCTTTTGCCAAATGAATCAATCCAACACAGGTGTTGAATGGTTATTCATTACAACTTGAGTAAGTTGTCCCAATATGGTCATGATCTGATCTACTCCAACTTTAACTTTGTTGAATTGCTCAGTAGGGAGATCCCTACCTTTCCCATGAGTATTGATTCCCCTTCTTCCATTAGACACCATTTCTAAATATTTGGATACACTAGATTCATTTATAAATATTAAATAGAAAATCACTCAACATAGATTGAAATTCTATGCATAGCTAATTTTATAAAAAAAGTTCCTCTGAAGAAAAATTTGCATTAACTCCTTCATAATGGTTTGTAAAGAAAATATAAATTATCCTAAGCATATCCCTCAAAAGTGTCGTAACCAAGAGTAAAGTAAGGCCCGTTGTTGTGCACCAGTTCTTGTTTGAGTCTAGATCAAAGTGGTGTTTTCAGGTTTTACCCCTAGATACATCTGTGCCAGAGCCACCTCTACCTACTAATATCCAGACAGGGACGTATTGCTTAAAATATCCACATAATCTCTTCCTTACCAAAATAATAGGATGTTCTTGTATGTTAATCCTCAGATACTACCTTTGGTCTTTGTTCCCTAATATATATTCCCTACTCTAGTTTCCATGTTTTCTACTGAAATTCCTTTGATACAAACTGTAACACCCCAACCCCTCTAGGATAGAGATGGTGCATTACTTGTAATATTTGCATGGATAGAAGGAATGAAAATCCTGAAGGAACGATCATTTTAGTAGTCTTGAAGAAACTATATACATAGATGTTACTCAAATTACATTAGAAAAGTTTATAAAATATAATACAAAAAAAAACTAAAAACAACATCCCCAGGAACTCAATAAAAGATCTTCATTTCATCACCTGTTGAAGGTAGATAATGAATGGGGTGAGCTAAAATTCTCAGTAAGGGTTACAAATAGTGGAATCATGAGTAAAATAATAAGTGAATCACCATCAATCTGACATTATAAATATGACATAGTTAATAAATGAACAAATAATTCCATTAATAAGCTGAGAATGAAACTGCATCCATAGATTTATTCATAGTGAAAAACCTAATGGATAATAATAATAACTAATAATGAATAAAGAGAATGATTATTAATTGGACATAATGTATCTAGAACATGAAACCATAATACCGTAAAAACTTTTTAGTTATATGGGTAGAAACCCTTCTGATTTTTGGAAACAAACTCGAAGGGCTTGTCGGCAAACTATTTTGTCTAGTGAGACCTACCGATGCATCGAGGGGCTATAGCGGGACCCAACCACCACTGAATGTCCAAATAATTATTTAAAAATTGATTCAATACAAGATAAATAATCCTTTTCAATATCCGTATAGAGTAGAGTATATGGATTCATCAATATTTCCATAATTAAAATAACTTTCCAAATAAACACCGTATGTAAGATGTCATACAGTTTAGAAAAAAAACATATCCATGACATGAGATTATGGATATTTTATACAAATATAATTTCAAATGAAAACTGATCTCAAATGGGCAGTAGGTACACCACATATGGATTATTAGGTGCATAATAAAAAGTTAGTCACAATGAAAAGGTAGTCGATACAAAGTCCCTTACCACAATGTAATCGGTCGAACCGTATGACCAGAACATAATAAACATCAAGTGAATCATTGAATAACATGAATATAAATATAATCATGTTATTATATATCAAATGTAAGTAAAAATATAAAAAATATAAGGAATAATTAGAGAACAATGGAAATCTCACAGAAATGAAAGTGAGAAGAGAAACCCCTTACCTTATGCTCAAGTATGTTCTTCATTTGTTTTAATGACCTGAATAATCAAATTTAGTTTCATTAATTTATATTTCCAGAACCTCTTATATATGTAATTTATTTATGATAACCTTATTATGTTCATTCATGGTCCTTTCTATGGGTTCAATTGGTTCAATTTTCATGTTTTGGAAGCATTTTCTCCCTTGGTTTTCATGGTTCGTTCACTTGTTTCCATGAATGGAAGTTCATTTGAAACATGTATAAACATACAGAATTGTTAATACATATTATTAACGAAATTATGGATATATAAATGATCTTATAATGATTTTTGGTTATATGCCATGATGATGATTCATTATTTAAAACATTAATGATGTTCGTTTAGATCGTTTTAGTGGTTCTTTGATAATAACAACCTCATTTTGTTTTATAAATAGAACCATGAGTACAAAAGAATTACAGAACCATGGGAGAGTCATAAAACATATATTATAACCTGTTTCAACCATAAAAATGGTTTCATGACCAGACATGAAATAATTAATGCAAATTGAAATCACATCGTCTACGATGTTGGTAATTCAACACATCAGGGACAATGTTTTTAATTCCATGAACAAGTGGGTGAAAAGAAGAATATTGATGATTAATTTATCATGAACATGATAAAATAAAGAATAGAAAATATTCTTGAGATTTAATTCCTCTTGGGTAAGAAGAGGTGAAGAAATAATAAATAAAGAACTCAAAATAAAAGAATAATTTTGAAATCGCTTACAAAAATTCGGCAGCCTAACGGCTACGCAACATGTTTTTAGAAAATATTAAAAAGAGAGGGGACAAGGGTAACCTATCCATAAATGAATCATAATATATATTAGATGAATAATAAGAAGAAAAATAATAACATGGTATGGAAACATGAAAGATATACTACATAAAAGAGAACTTGAAAGGAAAAAAGAAAGAAATTGAGAATTTTCTTACCTTGTAGAGTTAACCTTAGAACATGATGGTTGGGACCTTGGGGGCTTGAGGAAATATTGGGAGGGATACTATGAAGGTAAGGAGTCCAAAGCTTCATTGGGGGAGAATTAGGAAATAATTTAATGAATGGAAGAGTTAATATTTATAGGAAAAGTGAGGGATGATTTTAATAATTTTCAAGGGACACCTCACGGGTGGTATTTGGAAAACCATGGGCTTGCCCATGGTATTTACCCATGGTTAAAAAAACATGAGACACCTCAAATCTTATTTAACTATACAAAATTCGACCAGATTTATGACATCATTATTACATCATTAATGATTTCATAAACACATCGAAACAAAACACTATATTTTTTACTATTCACCGAAAAATCAACTATTTCAGAAACATTCCCATAATTCACCCTAACCATTTTTGGACGTGTAGAATTAAAAAGTTTAATACATTTTTCAAAAATAATTTTATAAATATTATTAATTTAATTTTTAAATAAATTCATAGTTATTTCTAAAAATAACAATCTTAAAGTGAAATTAGTTTTATTTCTCGTTGAAAAACTATTTAAGATCTCATTATCTTATTTCCTTAAGAAAATAAAATAATAATAATAATTACTATTCATAAGGGTCATATTATTATTCATATGAGTTTATTACTATTCACCCAAAATAAAGTTTGTTCTATCAGACTCCAAATGACCTAATGAACACAACTCTAGATGACCATTATTCGAAATTCAAAATATAGGAGAGGCAAAGTCGTGTTTAACGGATAGATTATACAATTTCATTCTATATTTATTTTCAAAACCTTGGGGTGTTACATATTTTTGATAGTTTTAAAAATTCATCACACTTCATCGCTATTAGAGAATATTTATCTATGGAATATCTTTCCATAATACACATTTAAGAAGTGACAAAGTTATATAGGGTACCATATTTTATTGTTTCTTATTTTGATTCAAGGTTTACCTTGATTGTTTTCAGTGGGATATGGATATGGAGTTGAGTTTAAGAAATGTGTATCATCATCAAATATATGGCCAATCTAATAAAATAGTTCAAACCCTACAAGATAGGTTAAGATATTGTTATTATGATTTAAATGTGGTTAAGATCAATACTTTCCTCTAGTTGAGTTTTTATATAATCAAAGCTTTCACTGAAGCATTCATATGGATCCTTATGAATCCATATATAAAAAAGTGTAGAAAAATAATATAACGTGATGAAGTTAAAAATAAAAACATATTGGGACCTAATCAAGATAAAAAATGACATAGAAGGTTAGATCCATTCCAAAACATATAGGGGAAACGCAAAGTCAGCAGAAAAGTTATGCTGATAATTGTTGGAGTGATCTAAAATTTGATGTTGGTGATAAGGAATTTATAAGAATTTATCCATAGAATAAAGAAAATGATATTTGTAAATAAGGTAAAAATAAGATATAGTAATATTTTCCCTTTTAAAATCTTTATGGTATCGAGACCATAACTTCTCTCTTAATGCTTCCACCGAACCTCTTTTAGGTTCACTATGTGTTTCATGTGTATCTCATAAGGAACTACATAACAGATCCATCTCTAGTACTGATATCATAGGTTGTAAAATTAGTGCATGATATTTATTTTGGGGAGAAATAGGTGAATATTTTTTATAATACAAATAATGTTATATAAAGAAATACCACTTACCTGGTTAATGTTTTATGGCATTGAGGAAGCCATGTGGGAACCTAAGGATGTAATGAGGAAAAAGTATCTTCAATTGTTTTTAAGAATGTGATGGAATTTATATGATGAAATTAATTTATGGTGGGTATAATGTAACACGCCTATATTTTATAAAACATATTTTTTCAAATAAATTTAATTTCTTTGATAGCTTTCGTTACATACAACACTCAGTTTAAACTAACCACAATAAACTATTAATATAATTATTTAAACCAGCCAATTATTACCTAGATGTTAAAAATGATGGTTTGAATAGGAATAATTGAATTTTAAAAATTAAGTACAATGGATTTATATAAATAAACCATATTTATTAATAATCATTAAATTTTTATTAAAGTATTTATATTCTATGAAAAATAATTTTTTCTCAAAAAAATGATTTGTATTACTTTTTCAGAAAAAATAATAAAATTTATTTATGAATATTTGATAATATTTATTTGAAAAATGAACTTAATTTTTGAAAACAACATGTAAGAATTATCCGAAGGTTAATTTTTGGGATTTTTCTAAAAAGATTAATTTTTTGATGAATAGTGAAAAATACTAGTTTTTATTTAAAACTTCCTTTTCATATTAATGAATTTATAAAGTTATATTTTGTTTTAAAATGGTTTCAAAAGTAAATTTAGATCAATTATATTATAATTAATAAAATATAGATCCTTTTAATTAGTTTTATAATTATTTTTTATGTAAAAAATTTTTAAAAATTGGAAACAACTGTCTTTCAAAAACTGTTTTTTCATCACATATACATGTTTAATTCTAAAATAAAATTTTCCGATCATGTAAATGAAATTTAATAAAATTTATTACATATTTTTAATGAGAATAATTAATATTATATAAAAATTAAAACTTAATTTTTGGTCAAAATGAATAAGGAAAAAAAATATTAATTACCTTTGTTAAAGTTAAAATAGGTTTGTGTGTGTCTGTGTGTGGGGGGGGGGGGGGGTTAAAATAAACAGATAAGGGGTAAAATAAACTCAAACAGTTGTATAAAACCCATTATATTGACATATTTAGACCTTATAACCTCTAAGGTTCTATAATTTACCATTCTAGATCTTTTTTTCGGTGAAAATTGCAGGAACACTTAATTCTTTTCAAACATTTCATGTGTGTCCTCACCCCTACTTATAAAATGCCAACCCTCTCCTATCCTATTCACACTTACAAAAAATTTCGTTTTTAAAAGATATAAATTAATTAAATTCCCACATCCTATATTCCGTATTTTTATTAGGAAAACATCCTAATAAAAATTTATGTATAAACCTAATGATGTTCTCTAAAAAGAGGTAAAATTATTGAACTTGTGTTTTTGTTTTATTTCTTCTTCCACATACATAAAATATTTTTCAAAAATGATAAAATAAATAAACTAGTATTCTAAATATACTTATATTTTAACATGTTAATTTTATTAACTATATCCATCTCCTCTTACATCAAATGGGAAATGAAACCGTCGATCTTGTTTATTGCGGACCACCACTTTGTGAATTGATGTTATTTGTTTTCCATTACCACCTCTCAAGGGTGGATATAATTATTTATTTCGTATTTATATATTATATTTATGATATTATTATAATTTTGTAATTATAATATGTCATATACCTTCATAAATTCTATTCTATTGAAATTCAATAACGTCTCTCATGTGTATGACATACTACCGCCTCCCAAAGCGATGTGATTTGTATTTCACATACGCTTTACATGGAAGGTAATAAGGGTAAATTTAATGAATATATATGATATATATAAAATAAAATGATTCTTTAAATGTGATATATTATTTAACTTAATTTCTTCTCTTCTATCAAGAAATTTGAAACAACGTGCATGTGCACATATGGCCTACCAAATCCATGAACGATATTTATCATTTTCAATCTCTAAATCTAGTGGATTAATATAAATAATTATATAATGAATATATATGATATTTATTTCATGGTTTATATTATGAATAATGTGTAACCATGATCAAAATTAATTGTTTATGTATACCAAACCAAAACATACATTAAAAAATGAAGTTGTTATTACCCAAACATGATTTTAACAAGGCATTGTTAATGAAAAGTAATAAAAGGGCATATGTAAGTAATATATGGTATGATACATATTATTATGGTTTTATAATATATTTATAAATAACCTATATTTATTATAATGTATGTTCAAACATGTATGAAGGAAGTTAAGACTTAAGGTAAGGGATTTTTGTCTCACTTTTATTTCCACATGAAACATGACTTATACACCACTTATTTCTATTCTGTGGTGTATATAATTCCCATGAAATAATTTTATAGTAATTATCATGATAATTATGGTATATAAATATCCATGTAATTTTATTCCATTCATGGTACTTATGATTCAAAAGATACCAAAGTGGTAAAGGTTAAATGTTACAATCTCATTATATATCATGATTAATTATCATATAATTATAATGATGAGATATTATGAAATTATTTTAAAAAAATTCTTGTATTTTTATCTCATATGGTTATTTAAATATAATACATGTTTTTATTTCATTTTACTCTCTTTATGTACTCATTATTGGAGAAGATTTTTTTTAATGGAAACTGACTTTATTTCTCTCCTCAGCTAAAAACTAATTTTATTTCATATCCATGTCATATAATTTTTTTCAAGAATTTTTTAATTTTTTACATGATTTTTGAAGTCTTTTTTACACTTTTATGAATTTTTAGAATATTATTTAAGGGAAATATTAATTTCATTTTCCAAACAAGTCCCATTTTGATTTTATCAAAAATTTGAAAGGAATCATTATTTTAATGTGTATAACATGAAAAAAATTTACCACCATCATATACACTCAATGTTTTATAGATTTATTTATATGTTTCAAATTTTATTTTTTAATGATTTTTTTTTCAAAATGTTTTGTAATTTTTAATTTTGAAAGGATATTTTGAATTTGAATAGGTAATTTTCTATAAGAAATATTCTAAGTGATCATTCAAAATAATTTTCCATCTAAGATGACATCCTTTGATATTACTTAAGTTTTATTGGGGATGTGATCCAATTGTACCATCCTTATTCTTTATCTGGATGGTTTATATTAATGATGAATATATTTTTATTAAAAATATTACTTTTCCATGGGTTATGCTATGACAAAATGATGAAATGTTTATGAAACTAATATCTTTTGAATGGGTATTTCTATGAAAAAATGTTTATAAAACCCATTTATTATCACGAATATGAATTGATTAACATTTTATGATCTTGTTTCATTCAAATATATGTTATTTGTGAAGGGTGGGAACTATATCTTCTTCTAATATATTGGGTAATGATTACTGTTATATGAGATCAAAGGGTACATGATAGGTTATCCCAATCCAAAAAAGGGTATGTGGGAGGTAATCCCATGTCTGAATGAGGTTACACATGAGGTTATACAAATCCAAAAAGAGGGTACATGGGAGGTTATCCCAAGCCTAAAGCAGGTACAAGGGTCGTTAACCCAATCCTAACATGTTATGAATGTCTTGGTCTATAGCCTTGCCATAATATTTTATATTCTTTTTTGTATACCAAAAATATATATCTTATTTCAATGTTATGATATGATATATCAATTTTTAGTCCATTATGATTAATGTCTTATTGAATTCCATGATTTATGCCATTAATCAAGTTTATGATCTATGATATGTTGGGTATGGTTTTTTGAATGTTATTATCATGTTCTCATAACCTTATGCTAATGTTATGTTGATATATCCCTTGTTTACCCTTATTGAGAATCTTAGATCACCATTTATTATGTTTCATTTCCCTAGGTTATGAAGAAAGGTATTATGTATGATATGTGTAAAAACGATGCTAGTTAGGAAGAACTTGGTGGGAGATGATGTAGCTCACTTATAGAATAGTTTTTAAGTGTCCACGTTTCCAATGACACTAGACCTAAAAAATTATGGAATGGATCATTATCTTACAAAATTATAATTCATATATTAGAATATAATATCTATGCATGATAAGTTTTTGTGTTTACACACCAATTACAATAGTTCAAATAACATGGATTTTGTGGAAATATCTATGAGTTTGAACTTCTCCCGTATATAGATTTTCTCAGACCGTAATTGCTTGAGTTTTCTTGGCCTTGATCAAGAGAAAATCATAGAAAAAAATATCCCTTCTAAGATAAAACAAAAGGGATCTATAAGGAAGACCTCAGGTTTTGGATGCCACGTCTGCTTTGTTTTTTATTTTTATTTTATTATTTGTTTACTTAAATTTATACCAGCTAATTTAAAATCTAGGTTTTAACGATCATATTTAGTATTAAAAATATATCAAGGTTTTTTATTTTATATAGGTATAGTTTATGTGACACTCTATTTAATATATTATTTATTTTAGTGGAATATATAGTGAAATATATATTAGTTACACTATCATAATGAATCTTGATCACATGAATGCATGTTGCTTCACCTAAATCCTTAGTGTAGAAGAATATGTGAAACCATATATTAATGGACTTTAAGAATGGTATCTCATTTTTAATTAGTAATATTTTATCAATATATAATATTAAGAAAATAATTTAACTATCACTAAATAACTTATTATAAGTCTTAGTGGAACATGTAGCTACACTGGAGGAGGGGGTGAAGTAGTGTAAAAACATTTTATCAAATAAATTCAGCTTAAAATTATTAATATATTTAATTTATCCAAACTTATTCAATCAGTTATATTGTATGAATATTTTATATTCACCCACAACACATACTCCCACATTTAATAAAGATAATGTAAGGGAAACAACAATAACACCCCAAGGATTTACAATTAAATTTTATGTAGAATGTAATGAACACAATACTGAGTCTCTTTGAATCAACACTCTGTTATTATAATTATTTAAATAAGATAGTTAATACCTAGCCATAAAACATAATTCTTATCCTTCTATGATTTTAATTTAAAAAAATTGACATAAAAATTTGTAATCAGTAAGATATTTAGAGTCTGATAGGATCAACTTAATTTTTCAGTGGATAATAAGGTGACCCTTTTGAATATTAATCCTACCCTTATGAATAGTATTATGACCATTATGAGTAGTAACATCACCCATGAAAGTATAAATAAAATTTTGGCACCTTATAAATGAAAGTATGATATAATTATATCATGGTATAGGTAAGTGAATATTTTAAAAATTAATAATTAATGTTGGTATTTTTTTGAGCAATAAATATTTAATTAAAATTTCATAATTAATAAATAAATTTAAAAGAAAATTAATTTTCAAAAAATGTATTCATAAATAAATTTTTCCTTATTATTTTAGGATAGTTAAATAAGACCTTACTTAAATTTTTAGGGTGTTATAAAATCTGTTTTAATTAAAAAAACTATATTTTTCTAGTAAACGATGATTTTAATTAAAAAATAAAATTCTCATATTTAGATTTTTTTATAAAATGGAGTTCAACTCTATGTTCTATATGTTGAAAAAATTTTACTATGAATTTTTGAGGTTTTTCTAAAATACTGGAATTTTTTGTGAATAGTAAAATACGATTATTTATGATAAATGCTAAATACATGAATTATAGAGTCATGGATGACGTTTAGAGGATATAAGAACCATTGGTTAGAAATGAAATTCACTAATTACTTTAATTAGTCACAATAATAAATATTATTTCTTGTATCAAGAAAAATAATCGAAAAATGAATAAAATAATGAGAAATCACCTCTGTCCTCCACTATAAATGCCACCCCTCACCCCCTATTCTCCTCACACCTCTAAGCCTTGAATATTATAATGATTCTATCCAAATAATCTTACCTAGTCTCTAACCCACTCCTATGAGCTCTTGGTCTTTCCAAAATAGCCAAACCCCTTTCCCTATGGAGGTTCTCAATGAGGATAATTCATGATGTAAACCCTATTCCTTTTTCTTTTAATTTCATTTGAATTTATTTTCATTTCTTATTATCACCTCACCTACTCCATAAAAATGATCATGATAACTCCTGAATCATGTATATACTGAAATTATATCAATTTAATGAAAGATACATCATCAATATCATTACTCTCGCTCTCTTTATTATTTTAAAAACGAAATCATCGTTAGGGAGGTGTCGATTTACATCCTTCATGGACTAAAAACATTCGTTCATTAATTTATACTTCATGTCTAGTCATGGGAATTTTTTATTTTTGAAACAGATTATAAAATATTTATTATATCTTATTTATGGTTCTCGAGCCATTGTATATATATGATATTAAATAATAGAATAAAAACTAGTTCATTCTGATAAAAAAACTGCTAAATTAACCTAAATGATTATTATTAATAATTCATCCTCATATATGAAAATATGTAATACATAATACAAATTAAACTCTAGGTTGTTCATTAATATCAAATAAATTCAATTATATATAATTATACCCATTCCACAAGAACTTCCATACTCATATACAAGTATACTGATTGAAAAAACCATGGAAACGAATGTTCCCAAGCGATACAATTGTATATTTTACTCATAAAAAGACCATCAATGAACTTAATAAAAACATAAAATATAAAATAAATGTATATAAGGATATTAATTAATTTATTAATTTATTAATTTATTTTATTTTATCACTTAGGACTTTTTGGTCAAGTGTAGAGCAATTCAGACAAAAGGTAAGGGTTTTCTTCCCGAACCTTCATTTTCATTCAGGTTATGACTTATTCCTCTATACAAAAAATTGATTCGTAATTATTTTTATTTAATTGTTATAAATTATTTATATATATTCCATCCTCATGTATACATATAATTTCATCTATTTTTATGAGAATTATACATTTTATAAAGGTTCTCTTCTCAATTCTTCCCAATACGCAAGCCCGATTAAAGGGAACATCTCTATTTCTTATCCATTTGAAAGTACCAAACATACTCTGTTATAATAAACCATTTTTTTTATAAAATCAGTAATTTTTTCATGAAAAATTCTATTTTTTCATAATTTGTTTTATACAAACAATCATGATAAATAAAAACGAATTTTCCAAAAGAACTCTTCTTTGCTAAGTAAAAAAGGGTATTTTTTTCAAGAATTCATCGATGATTTTACTAGAGTATTTTCATATATTTCAACACCTATACATAATTTTATGTTTTATTGAGGTTCATATCTTATGTTTATCATCCAAAATATTTAATTAAATGGTATAGGATCAGTTTGGCTATGAATGTGCTATCTTGACACTAATCACCAAACTATTCAGAATGGATAGTGATTATATTTATTGTTTGGGGAAAGTATTTTTCATTTCATATGTATATTCCATTTATGTTGTACCCATTCATATGAGTAATGAATTATAATTATTAATTTATGGGTGGGTCCCTCTATAGCACCTCGATGCTTCGGTAGGAATCATGAGACAAACTAGCTTGGAGTATTACCCATTTTGTACGGTGTCTTGGATGAGGCCATGATGGTATGATTATGATGTCCAACATTATGAATTCCATAGTTATGAAACTAGTAATTAATATTCCATGTGATTATTCAACTAGTAGAATATCTGTGGTAATGCTTTATTATGGAATTAATTACTCAATTTTTTTATCAACATATTTCTACTTTAGATTATGTTTTAATGGAATGTTTTATTTAATTTTTCATCATGACTTATCATTTATGATTCCACTATATTACTTACCCTTACTGAGCATCTAAAATCACGAATTTATTATATTTAAATTTCCTAGGATTCCAAGATTAATTTTGTGAATGAAATACAATGATAATTTTGAATAATTAGAGTATTTCTGAAGTATTTTTTATGATGTATTTCAGTTCAAGTTGTAATGTTGAAATATATACTTATATTTTTTTCAAAATCTGATAAACTATTCGGTCCTTTAGAATTGATATTTCTTGTTTATATTCTAATATAATTCAATAATGAACCAGCTCCAGATTTCTAGGGTCAGGTTTTTATAGTTTGTATAAAAGAAAGTTTAGTAGAAACCTTGGAAACTAAATTTAGAAATGTATATTTGGGAAAAGAAAATCATAATATAGTCTTTGAGGATAAGAATACAAGAACATCCCATAATTTTTGTTAAGGAAGAGATTATATGGATCATCCTAGCAATACATTCCTATCTAGATACATAAAGCAGATGTGGTTCTAGAACAGATGTACCTAGGGGTAAAAACTCTAAAAAGGTATCTTGGGCCAGACTCAGGATAGCCTGGTACATGACTATGGTCCTTACTAGGAACTTGGTTTGACACTCTTGGGGGATATTCTTAGGTTAATTAAAATTTTATTTACAAACCATTATGAAGGATTTAAATGTAAATATTTCCCCAAATAAACAATGTTTATTATTATGAGATTAGACAGACATAAAATTTAAATTTATGTTAAGTTTTTTTATAGTTCAACATTGTACATTATGATTCATAACATAATTTACTGTATGACATTATTTATAAATGGTGCATAGTGGATGGAATGAAAACTACATGAACACACATATCCCATGTAGGGATTTCCCTCCTATTAAAGATAATTATGTCAGTATTGGAGCTCCAACTATTGCTGAGCAACTTATAAATATACTAGGATTGATAATTAATGTTATGAACAATAACTTTACCCATATGAAGAATCTTTATCCACAATGTGGAGGAGAAATGTATGATTGATTTATACAACAACATCCTCCATCATTCAATGGGACTAAAAACCCATTTATAGTTAAGTAGGGGTTATGTTCCATGGAGAATATATTTCTCTCTTTGGGAAGTAATGAACGGGAAAATGTTATCATGGAATTTTATCATCTCTTGAGAGATGAAGATCAGCGTTGGTCGTTAATTCAAAACACAAATGATGATGAAGAAATCTCAAATATAGAGTGGAATAATTTTAAGGAAATTTTCTTAGAAAAATATTTTCCATGCAAAAAACGAGAAAATATGGATAAGCAATTCATGAGTATAATATAGAAGGAGGATGAAAATGTTTACATGTATGAAGATAAATTTAAAATATTGGAGAGTCATGACGATGACTGCATACATAATCCAAGGATTAGGATTGATTAATTCTTTGATGGTTTAAATCCATTCCTCTAAAGGGAACTGGTCTCCCAAAATTTCTCATTATATGAAGATATTGTTTGACGTTCTATCAAGAGAGAAAAATAATTCTATAAGTATTATAACTTTAATGCAATTCAAGAGTATAAGAGGGTTTATAAACACAATATAAAAGGAAATAAAGAAAATGGGAAGAAGGGAGAATTGATTTTTATCTTGTGATAATTAAGGGAAGAAACACCTGGGTACTTGCCTAAGGGTTATGGGTGTTTTTTACAAGTATGGAGGAAAATTCCAAAAATACCATGATTATAAGGGGAAAAAGAAGCTACAAACGTTCAATGATATAATTTCAAAGAGTTGAGACATTATTCAAATTATTGTCTTAAGTATAAAAGAAACTTTCCCCAGACAAGGCTAAGGGAGAAAGGAGAAGTTTATATGGTCATAACATTTGGGGTGGAAGTTCATAATGTTATGGTTGTAGGTAATTTAATTGTTTTCTAAAACATATTCAATTATTTATTTTATTTTGGATCATAAAATTATTTTATATCTTCCTATATTTCCAATAAAATTAGACATATACCTTTTGATTTAATAAAAGAGTTATTTGTAAAAACTACTTAGGGATGTATCATTACAAAAAAGATGTGTTGATTTATTCCCTTTATGACACATAAACATGATTTAGTTACTAACCTTATAACCATACCCATGATTTATTTTTATGTAATTTTTTTTATAGATTGGATTAAAAATTATGATGAAAAATATATTACAAGAAGAAGGAAGTTAAATTTTTTGGTAATGATATAGAATTCATAATTTTTACAGAAGAAAAACCACAATTTGATTATTATCTAGATCCACCCCCAATATCCCTACTGAAAGAAATTATTGGGGAGGATGAGAATGCAATGTCTATGGGTGGAGAAATAAATCTTAAAATTTAGGATGTACCTATTGTACAAGAATATATCAATGTATTTTTAGAGGATTTACCTGGAAATTCTCCAGATAAGGACGTTGAGTTCTCTATTGTATTAATTCATGGTTAAAGACCTATATCAAAGACTCCTTATAGAATGTACACTATGGAATTAGTAAAACGTAATAAAAAACTAGAGGAATTGAGTGATAAAGGATTTATTCAACCTAGTGTTTCTTTATGGGGATCCCAAGTTCTCTTTTTCAAGAAGAAAGGAAGATCTATGAGGCTGTGCATTGATTATAGATAAATCGATTCTATTACCATAATGAACAAGTATCCCATGACTCACATTGATGATTTATTTGATTATCTTCATGAAGCTCAATACTTTTTAAATATTGAACTTTGATATGGATATCATCAGTTACATGTGAATAAGATAGATACTCCAAAGACAACATTTTGAACTAGGTATGGATATTATGAGTTTACAGTAATGCCATTTGGACTGACTAATGCACCCTCTATTTTCTTGGATCTAATGAACATAGTTTTCAAGGACTACCTTGATAACTTTGTTGTGTTTTTTATTTATGATATCGTGGAACACTCCAAAATCTCTGAAGAGCATGAGAATAACTTACAGATTATGTTAAAGACTCTTAGAAAAAATGAATTGTATGGAATATTTATAAAGTGTAAATTTTAGCTTAAATGAGTTTCTTTTATGAGAA
Source organism: Viscum album (assembly GCA_963277665.1). NCBI lineage: Eukaryota > Viridiplantae > Streptophyta > Magnoliopsida > Santalales > Viscaceae > Viscum > Viscum album. The sequence goes on from OY728165.1 coordinate 1,953,099,544, forward strand.
ATATTGTCTCTAAGGATGAAATATCAACTGATCCTATGAAGAAAAAAGCCTTTCAGTAATGGTCAACTCCAACGAACATAATTTAAGTATGTATTTTTATTGGTTTATCAGGTTATTATCGGTGTTTCATTCAGAAATTCACCTGATTAGCTGACCTGTTAACCAATATTTCTCGAAAATGGGTTAAGTTAGTATGAAAAAAAGTATGTGAAGAAATTTTTGAAGAATTAAGTAACTTATTAGTTAATGCCATTATCTTGAATCTACCATTGGGAAATGGTGTATTTGTTATATAAAGTTTTGATTCAATGGAAGGAATCAGGTGTGTCCTTATATAGAATGATAGAGTTATGGTCTATGCATCAAGGAAGTTAAAAATTCATGAATAGAACTATCAAACACATGATCATGAGTTATCAAATATAATATTTTCTTTAATGATATGGAGAAACATTATCTATAGTGAAATATGTGATATATATATATATATATCATAATATATTGAAATATTTCTTTCCATATAAAGATCTAAACATGAGGAAAATGCAATGGATCAAGTTTCTTAAGAATTATGATTGTTCGATACACTATCACCTAGGGAAATAAAATAAGGTAAATGATGCATTGAGTATGAATGATCATGGAGTTTTTAACAAAATTATAACATACAAGGATACTATGTACATGGATATACCAAGGATGGATATGATAATTATCAATGATGGTGAAACATCACTACTTTTTCAAATGGTTTCCCAACCATCTTTATTAGAAAGGATTAAAAGTTATCATCCTGATGATGAAGATCTTCAAAAGAAAATTAAAGCTATTGATGATGTGATGTTGGTAGACTTCATGTATGAAGATGGAATTATGAAATTTGGGAGGAGGATATGTGTTCCCTCTATCCTTGAGTTAAAAATGGAGTTATTAGATGATTCCCATAGCTCAAATTTTTCTATACACCCTATTATCACTATGATGTATAGAGATCTGAAGGATCATTTCTTGTGGGATAATATGAAGCGTGAAATTACTAATTATTTATGAAGATGTTTTCTCTATCAAAAGGTAAGGACTGAAAGACAACATTATAGAGGATTCTTGAAACCTCTTCCTATTCCTACATGTAAATGGGTTGATACCACTATGTATTCTATCACTGGACTACCCAAAACATCAATAAACAATGATACAATACGGGTAATTGTTGATCTACTTACCCAATCTACACATTTCATCACTATAACAAAAGATTTACAACTTGAGTGCCTTGAAATAATCTATATCAATGATGTTCTAAGGCTTAATATATAACCTATCTCAATTGTATCCGATAGTGATACAAAATTTACATCAAAATTATAGGAAATTAATTAGAAACCTTTGGATACTGAGCTTCATATGTGTATTGCTTATCCCCCTCAAACTAACAGACAATCAGAAAGGATGATCCAAAATTTAGAAGACATGTTGAGGTCATGTTAACTTAATTTCCAAGGAATGTGGGATCATTATTTACCTTTGATAGATTTTTCCTATAACAATCGTTTCCATTCAAGTATTCAGATGAAACCATATGAAGCATTGTACAAAAAGAGATGTTGTACACCAACTTGTTGGGATGTAGTTGGTGAAAGAAAATTATAGGCCCAAAGCTTGTAGAAAAAATAATAATGAAGTAAAATAATATTCAAACCCATATCAAAGCACCTAAAAGTAGGAAAAATAACTATGATGATAATTGAAGGAAGGATTTGTAATTTCAAGTGGGAGATCATGTCTTCTTAAAAGTATCTCCATGGAAGGGTGTTATAATATTTGGAATGAAAGGCAAAGTGAGCCCTAGGTAAATTGGTCCTTTTGAAATTATGTAGAGAGTTAGTGCTATGGATTATCATTTGGTGATGCCACATAGAATTTCTGAAGTTCACAATGTGTTACACATATCATTGTTAATAAAATACATTCCAAACCCAACACATTTACTCAATTATGAAGGAATAGATCTGGAACCTGATTAATCTTACTGTGAATAGCCTATTCAAATTTTGGACACTAATGAACAGGTGTTGAGGAATCAGATGACTGAACTGGAAAAGTTACTTAGGAGAAATCATAAAATTGAAGAGGAGAAATGGGATCCTAAGGAACATATGATGAATAACTACCCAATTATTTTTGTGAGGTAACATTATGGAATTTTGAGGATGATATTTTTAATAGAGGGGAGAATGTAACACCCAAATGATTTATAAATTATTTTAATGTAGAATGTAATGGGCACAAAATAGAGTCTTTATGAAATAACACTATGTTATTATAATTATTTAAACAATATAGTTATAACCTAGAAATGAAACATAAATTTTCCACTTCTGTGATTTTAATATCAGAAAACACACATACATGGTTGCGATCAGTAATATATATATAGAGTCTGATAAGAATAACTTAATTTTTTGGTGAATAGTAACTTGACCATTTTGAATAGTAACATTACCCTTATGAATAGTAATATAACCCTTATGAATAATAAACTCACCCATGAATGTATAAATAAAATTTAATAACCTTATAAATAAAAGTATGATATAATTATATCATGGTATAAGTATGTCAACATTTTAAAAATTAATAATTAGGTGTTGGTATTTTTGTGAGTAATAAATATTTAATTAAAATATTATAATTAATAAATTGATTTATAATAAAATTAATTTTCAAAAAATATATTCATAAATCAATATTTTTTCCTATGATTTTAGGATAATTTAATAAGACCTTAGTTAATTTTTCAGGGTGTTATAAAATCTGTTTTAATTTTAAAAAAATTGTATTTTTTGAGTAAATGATCATTTTAATTAAAAAATATATTTCTGATATTTATAAAATTATTTTCATAAAATGGAGTTCAATTTTCTATTTTACACATCGAAAAATGGTCATGGTGAAATTTTGTGTTTTTTCTAAAATACATGAATTTTTGGTGAACAGTAAAATATGATAATTTACGATAAATGATAAATACATGAATTATAGAGTCATGGATGATGTTTTGATGATTAATGAACCCTTTTTTCGAAATCAAATGAAATAATTACTATATTTAGTAAAAAAAGTCAATACTATTCCTTATCTTGAGAAAAGTAATAAAATTGTGAATAAAATAATGAGAAATCACCCCTCTCCTCCACTATAAAAACTACCCCTCACCCCCTATTCTCCTCACACCTATAAGGCTTGAAAAATTTCAAAATTATTCCAAAATCCTTTTAACAAATATATCACCCATGTCCATGGGCTCTTGATATTTCCAAAATACCAAAACCTCTTTCCCTACGGAGGTTCTCAAGGAGGACAATTCAAGAGGTAAACCCTCTTCCTTTTCTTTTAATTTCCTTACAATTTATTTTCTTTTCTTATCATATCCTAAAATAAAATATCCAAATGATAATGATAACTATAGTATAATATATATACTGGAATGATATCATATTAATTGGACGATCCACCTTCAATATCATTACTCTCTCTCTCTCTCACTTATTTTACAAACGAAATCATCATTCGAGAAGTGCCAATTTACAACCATAATAGATGTAAAACTTTTGTTATTTAATTCATCCTTAAATTATAGTCATGAAACCATTTTTATGTTTGAACCATATGATAAAATATTTATTATAGTTTATTTATGGTTATTGAAGCATTGTATATATACGATATTAAATAATAGAACAAAATTAGTTCATTGTGATCGAAAAACCGCTAAAATTAAGCTGAATGATTATCATTAATGATTCTTCCAAATATATAGAAAAAATAATAAATAATACCAATTAAACTTATTATTTTTCATTAATATCATATAAATTCAATTCTGGAGAATTATACCCACTCCACATGAACTCCCATACTCATATAAAAGGATACCGATCATGAAAATCAATGAAACAAACGCTTTTGAGGGATAAAATTGTGACTTTTAACTCATAAAAAAGGCCATAAATAATCTTAATAAAATTATAATAATTAAAATTAATAAAGATAAGGTTTTTAATTAATTATTTAATGGATTTAATTTTATTATATAGGATCTTAAGGTCAAGTGTAGAACACATTCGTACATAAGGTAAGGGTTGTCTTCCTGAACCTTCATTTTAATTTGGGTTATGATTTCTTCCTATATACACAAATATAATTCTTCATTATTTTTATATACTTGTTATAAATAATGTTTATACATTTCAAAATCATGTATCTATATCATTTCATTTTTATTTTATGATAATTATATGTTTTACAAAGGTTCCCTTTTCAATTCACCCCAATATGCAAGCCCGATTAAAGGGAACATCTCGATTTTCCTATCCATTTTCAAGTACCAACCATAATATGTTTTAAGACACCATTTTTTATTAAATATGTAATTTTTTCCGGAAAAATTATATTTGTTCATTACTAGTTTTATAAAAACAATCATGACAAATAAAAACGAATTTTCTAAAAGAACTCTTCATTGCAAAGTAAAAAAGTGTATTTCTCTCAAGAATTTATCGAGGATTTTATTAGAGTATTTTCATTTATTTCAATAAATATCATGAATTTAATGTTTTATTGAGGTTTATAGGTTATTTTTATTATCCAAAATTTTTTATTAAATGGTTTGATACCCGTTTGGTTGTTGATGTGCCATCTTGACACTATTCACCATACAACTCAGAATGGTTAGTGATTATGTTATCAATTTGGGGAAAGTTATTTAAATTTCATATGTATATGTTGTTTATGTTAGACCTATTCATAAGAGGAATGGATTTGACTTAGTAAGTGACATGTGGGGATCTCTATATCCCCTCGATGCATAAGTAGGTCTCATGAGAGAAGCAAGCCTTGATTTTTACCCATTATGTATGATTACTCAGATGAGGCCATAACGGTTTGATCATGATGTGTGACATTATGTATTAACTCATTATAAAACATTTAATTGATAGTACATGTGATTTTTCTACTAGTATAGTATCCATGGTTAGGTTTTATTGTGTCATTACTTATTCAATTGTTTCTTTACTTATATATTATGCTCAAGATTATGTTTTAATGGAATGTGTTATTTACTTATTCCTCATTAATTTTTATCTATTCTTCTACTGTATTACTTACCCCTACTAATCATATATGCATACCTATTTATTATGTTTATTTTTCCCATGTTACGAAGATTAATTTTGTGAATGACATGAAAAGATAATTTAGATGAATAAGAGTATTTACAAATGAGTTTCTATAATGTATCTCATTTCAACTTGTAATGTTGAACTTATATATTTATCTGGTTTTTCAAATCTACTAAACTATTCAGTCCTCTGGGATGAATCTTCCTTATTTATATGCCAATCTATTAAAATAATGCACTGGGTATAGGCTTCTGGGGTCAGGGTGTTACAACAACACAGATGGATTTTTACAAGGTTTTGTACTAGTGTAGGAAACCTACTCCTTTCTATCTCCTGTTATTATCCTAAGCCATATATTTTCACTATGCTAACAAGTTTTTTAGTGGTGAAATTTATTATCCTAAACCAAGAGAACACTTATCATCTTGAACTTCACTGATATAATATTACACATGTGGATTGGATATCTCTTGAAAATCCCCTTCTAATACTTATTAAGAATGATGTGATTTTTTATATTAAAACCACTAGTAATCAAAGTTTCTCTGTGAAAAACATGTATAAATCTTAGAATACAACTTAAATTTCTTCTTCTATACTCAGTATTCATTTTAGCTTGTCCTTGATTCTGGTAGAATGAATTTATATCCTTCAACCATAATAAATTCAACATTTGAAAATTTTATAGCTTGGAATTAAATTATTTTCAGCCTTATTTTCCTTCCATAATTTTGTCTTATGGATATATCAATTTATAAAACTTCAACATCTAGTTATTCAATAGGTTGTACATAACATCGATATGAAACTCCTTCTTCTGATCACTTGAAGTTTTTGACCTTACTTAAATTATTTGGAATCTAATGTTTCAACCTTCTCACTTATTAGACCATTTTGATCATCTAGTATAGGTTGATAACAAACTACTTTAAAATCTTCTTTGTTTCTTAGATTATCCACTCAAATGACAAAAATATATCATGTTTGTTCTAAATGAGCATAAACCTTTTATATACCATTGTTTTCCTGAAAAGTTAATTTATTTCAGATCTTCAGACTCTGACATTTTTTCAAATTTTTATTTTGAACGAATATTTTTTTCGATACTCTTATAAACATAGAGATCAAACCTTATATAAAATCTCCAGAAAAAATTGATAACTACTCACTTAAAATATTCGGAAAATCTTATCTAGAATAATGAAGATAACCTTATTGATCATTGAATGTACAACTCAACATCTTATCAAAATAGAGACATATTCCAAACAATATACTTTCATATTCTTCACTGCGTGCTTATTTTGATTCTTCCCATAATTTAGATTAATTCAATATTCAATACCATTCAGTACCTATAAAAATTTAGGAATAAATATCATGCCTTTATTGGTACGAATGTATTTAACTTTCATAACATTTGAATTTTTTATTTCAACTCATTGTACCAATAAATAAATATTCAAATCATTTATACTTAATAAATTTCAATTATGTCTAAATTTTGATGATGCAAACATAGGTATGTCTGGACTCAACTCATCTTCTTGATCACCTTCAGAAATATCTAAAAATATTTGATCAGTCATTCTGCCTTCTATACTTTATCTTTATCATTAGTAAAATTCTTCTACATGTCTGTCTTCCTTATCTTCTAGTGCTTACACATATTATTATTCCACTGATCTGACTTCCAGTGTGTCCACATTTTTATTTTTTGTCTTGTCAAATTGATTTAGATTCTTCAACTTTATCCTTTACTCTTCCATATTCCAATCAACTAAACATTCAATTGACCCAAATTGAATCATATTTGGTCATCTTACAATGTTATATTACTCTTTTTAATGAATAGATCATTAAACCACTATTTTTTAAATCCGTTTTTAGTTATCTAGAAAGTTAGAAATCACTTAGTAGCTCTATATTTTGAGATCTTATAGCTTATAAATTTTAGCGTATCATCTTGTGGTGCTATTTCCACAAGTTTAAAATGACTTATCATTCTTCTTAGGGTTGATTATATCCTTTAATGAATTTATACCAAAAGAAGTCCATAATACCATATGAAGTGCATATGATTAATTGAATTACAATTTTCTTAAAAATACTTTCAATATAATGTTGAACAAACCTTAAAGTCCTCAAAGTTGAATTTACTATCTTTAGGTGACTTTTTTGAGACTCTTCCAATTCATCAGCTACTATTCCTTTTAGGAATATATTTTAAAGACACTATGGTGTCTGTTATTCTTTCCTAAGTAACTTTATATGGTTTTACAATTGAGATAAAAATCTTTGAAACATCATCATGTTACTTCAAGTGGTTCATCTACTAATATACTTAATTTCCAAATTCACTTCATCATTTTTTTGAATTTTTTTTTCTTCCTTCAAATGATTATTTCACCCTCTAAAAAAATATAATAATATATATTTATCTTCAGTTTTCATATCTTAAAAATTTATAAGGGAGTATTTATAATCTCCATTATTGCTATCATCTCAACATTTCACAATTTATTATTGTTAGTTAATTAAAATTTCATTCACACTTAAAATTCACTTGAAGAATAATTCAACAGTATTCAAGTTTTTTTGGATGCTTGCTGATATGATAATGACTATATGTATTTTACTTTATCTGTTTTTAAAGCACATTATCCAATATTATTCATCTACCAAGACTCTTAATTCTGATGAGTCTATCTTCCAAAGTGTAAACGTCCCGTGGATTTACTTTTGGAATACCTATATGAAACCTCACTTTCTATTATATGAATATCATTAACTTCAATTGAAAATTGTGATCAATAATAAAGACAATAATTCATTATCACCATCTAATGGGATATTCCATACTCATTTGTATTTTTTTTGTCAATACTAATTTTTTTATTCTTCAATTAAATGATTTATTCTCCTGATTATTGTTAATAAATTCAAAGTTTCACTTTTTGAGGGAATGATTACTTCTTTATTCATCCATTATCATCTATTGAAATGAATGTAACCCTTTAATATCTTGAGAGAATTATAAAATCACCTTTTTTTAAATACATAAGTCATGAATCAACCAACTCTAAGTTTATGTGAGAAATACTAGGTGAAGAAATCAAGGTTAATTAAGATGGTCAAAAAATCAGTCCATAATATTCACTAAGTCATACCACTTAAGGGAACTTCTTTGATTGGTTGTACAAAAATATTTTTTATCCAACTTATTTCTTACATTGATATAAAAAAATAGATTAAAAACATTTAACCCAAAAGATGGTTACTCCTATTTGTTCATGATTACTTTCATTTTCAATCAAAAGATAAATTTCCCCATAATACTAGAATAGATTTTAATATAAGGGTGGGAGATAGTATGTGTGTAACACCCCAGGATTTCATAGTGTGTTATTTCTTAAAAATAATTCAATAACTTGCACTACACGCAACACCGAGTTCAATCACACCATGATGTACAAAAAAAGCCATTAAAAGAGGTCATGAATAATATTAACTACATTTTGAACTTTATATAATCCTTATAATTTTAGAATCCCTATTATGAGTTTCTTAGTCATAATGCAAGAACAGATTCATTTTCAGTATTGCACTTTTATCAACTTTTAATAGTGAAACCTTTTTAAATAAAATATTTTAAACTATCTGAATAAATTGGGACATAAAAAAATTTAAAATGAAACATCCCAAGCTTCCACGGTATGCTTTCCTTTGAATAAAATAGTAGCGTGTGTTGTACGCAACCTTGAGTTTTAACACACGCCACAACCAATCAAACTAGCCGTTATGAATAGTAATACCTAAATTTTGAAATTATATATATATTTTATATTTTAAAATGGACTTCATTTTTGGATTCAGAATATCGAATTTAGCCTAAGGTGAAATTTTGGTACTTTTCGGATAACTTTCATATTTTGATGAATAGTGAAAATTACTAAATTTTAATTAAAAACAACTTTTTTAATAAAAATAATTAATAGTGATAAATTGTGAATTTGAGTGGTTTTAAAGTATATTTAGAATATATTTTTACCATTTAATATAATTTTGGTCATTGGACATAATTTTACAATTAAACCGAACATAAACAAGTGTCAATCTTTTGATAGTTATTACCTCTTAAAAACACGCTTTTTGTTTTGACAGTGGGAATTAATTTTAAATTAATTTCTGCCACTTCTGTGTTTTGAATTTAGAAAAATGGATTCCATATTTGGAATCAGGATGTCCAAATTTTGTAAATAGGTAACTTTTATTTTTAGACATTTTGAATAATTACTGTGGTAAATATTTTATTTACCATGGTTAAGGGTAAATCCGATAAATAAGGGTTAAAAAATAATATTATAATAATACAAAATTACCCTAAAACGTGTCCTAACCTTATTGGTGGACACATACCCGACCATGGGTATCCTTGGGTCGATTTTGGGACCCCTTGGAGCCACTTGTATGTGGTAGGGACACATTATATTAATAAAGTTAAAATAAAAATAAAAATGGCATAAGCTTACATATTTTAGAAGAACAATTTTTACATAGGGTTATACATGTTGGATTTTCGATTATAAATATTCATTAGAAAGATAAAAAGATTTCCTACATAATTATATTTTATTTATAATTTTTCGACATCAAATAATTTAAATTATTAATGACACAATAATGATGCAATGTTTACCTCATTAATAAATCATTTAAATAAATAAGATTATAATGATTAAAATATTATCTAAAACCTGTCCAATTCTTATTGGTTGATGTTATTTAGAAAATTAGTCATCTTATCTTCGACCTCAATGATTTTTGGACCATTATAAACCGAATATAAATATATTATAAAGTAATACTTTCACTCTTTCCTAAAGAGCCCCTCCTCTCCCTTATAAAAGGAGACCACTTCGACTCATTCCTCACACCTCTCAAGCCACTTGGCTCGTCCAAACCCTTACCAAATACTCTCCCAACTTCCCTCACTACAACCTAGAGGCCTTAGTTTGATCAGAAATCCAACCTAAGGAGCCCTTTTGATCAAATCAAAAGGAAGAGCCCGAAGAAGAGGTAATGATTTCACCACCCTTTTTCAAGTTCCTTTCTTCTTCCACTTCTTCTTTCGTTGTTCTTACCATTCTAAAATAATAACTCCAGTATCTCACATATACTGTGATGTTATTATAAATATGGTACAACCATATTCATTATTCTATCCACCCTTTGAATAACATGTCACCATACGTGAGTACGTACGGCTTACCGTCTCCACGTCGTGGTGTAATTGTTATTCAATATATTATTATTTGGATGGGTATAATAATGATGTGAAACTCATGTAAATAATAAATATAACATGTTAATTATTCTGTATATATGATATAACATCCATTTATATATTATTTTAATATCAAAAGAATGATATTGTCACTTGTGCGTACGTACGGACTACCGTCTCCACGAACACGATGAGATCCATCCTCCATCGTATCCATTCAAGTCTTATTCTCATTTTAGGGATAAAAATAATGTTAATATCATTCTTATTATGAATAAGATATAATATATCCATTACAAACATGTCTTACATAACCAAACATTTAAGAAGAACGAATCGATTATCACCCGAAACGACGATAATAGTAAGATATTATTAATAAAGCAATGTTAAAAGATCATATATGATATCATATTGATGTATATGATTATTGTATAATTTAATAAATGTTTTAATTATTATACAGGAGGTTAACATACCATCGACTAAGGGAAAGTTCAAGGTAAGGGATTCTCTTATCTCACTTTCAATTCCGTGAGATTTCCATTGTTCGCCACTAAATTATTGAAAGTGGTGTCTTGTGTACGGCCATTTGATATATATTACCATGATTCTCTTATATTCATGTTATTCTGTAAATAATTTTTTGGTTATTAACTTTTGGCCATACGACTCAGTTGATTAACGTGGTAAGGGGTTTCTTATCTCACTTTTAATTTCGTGAGATTTCCATTATTCACCACTTAATTATTGCATGTGGGGTATGTGTACTGCCCATGATTGCATTCATTGTGTAATATACTTTAATTTATGGGTATTTACATCATCAGGGTATGATACTTCTTTCATGGGTGTATGTTCTGTAAGTTACCTAATCGATAAGGGAATTTGAAATTTCAATTTCCACTCATTTGGCTTTACGCATATTTCATTGATTATATTACCCCAAGATTATGTGTGGAATCACTATTCATTTGATTATGTCATAATTTCCACTCCCCTTCCTGTGGATATAAGTTTGATACACATAATCACTCTATTGATAATTCTCAAGTCATTGATATGAATTTGATAAGAGTAATTTTAACTCATTCTCCATTTGTTGAGTTAAACATCCAATTCGTTGGTATTGTTTTTACAAGAATATGTGTGAATGTCCTTTGATTGTTTTACATTGAATATCCAATCATATTTAGTGTATTTATATTTATCACACATAATTATGTCATTGATTTATCCTTAACCTAAGGATATAACCTTTATGAGAGATTTCATCTCAATTTACATTCCATTGAGACTTCTTTGATGATATACACCAAATCACTTTTATGTGGTGTATATAATGTACTTTGACATAGTATATCATGATTCCCTTTATTCTCATGATATTACAATGTTTTTATTACCTCAATTATTTGTATTCAAGTGTCTCTTTTGGTTAGAATCTCTAACTAAAATACCATTTTTAAATGTTTTAAAGACTTATTCATCTAAACCTTTCTCATTAATGTCCATGTTTTAAAAATGGTTTTAAGGATTTATTTATATGGAAATTAAAGTTTAGAAATAAAAACTCCTTTTAAAAAGTTTCAAAGTGGTATGGGACACCTTGATTCAAAAATCTACTTTAAATGGATTCTTGACAAATAGTGTGACTTTTAAATGTTTTCAAGAAAAGGGGGATATTTCTCTCAAATAGTTTTGATGATTATTTTCATCTATGTCAACATACTTCATTATTCTTGATTGAGGTTAATGTGATACAATACAATCTTCCATATTGTATCGAATGAGTTATGTTTGACTGTGGATGTGCTGTTTTTATACCATTCATGGTTTGTGGTAAAAGTATTGACATTTCGTATGCTAGTTTTAATACGAATGTTTATGTTATGTTTAAACATGTTCATATGAGGAATGCATTGGACTTAATAAGTGACGGGTGGAGCCCGCTATAGCTCCTCGATGCATCGGTAGGTCTCATGAGACAAACTAGTGTCTTGGCACAAGGCCTTGGCAAAATCTTATTTGTAGTCTTGGCACGAGGCCTTGGCTATGTGGTTATGATAGTCTGGCATTATGAATTCCATCATTATGAAAGTGGTTATTGATATTGCATGTGATCATTCGACTAGTAGAATATCCATGTGAGTAAGTAAATGGCATTATTTCATTTTACCTTTGCCATTTTATGCTGAAGTTCAAGTTTAAAAGGCTTTTGTTTTAGTTATAAATTGCCTTAAGTGTTTATGCTTATTTATGAAAGCTTCTGCTATAATGTTATCCTTACTGAGCATCTGAGCTCACCCCTTTCAATGTTTTATTTTTTTCCCAGGATTATGAAGAAGTAATTTATGAATGACCTACAGGGATAGTATGAGGGGATATGAAGACAAGATGTTTTTTTATAATGTAATGTAAAAATTTATGGATGTATCTAGTTATTCCAAGGCTACTAAACTAATTGGTCTTTCGAGACTTGATCTTTCTCGTGATCATGCCAATGTTATTTAATAATGCACCGACTCTAGGTAGCTGGGGTCGGGGCATTACAGTTGGTATCAGAGGAAGTTTAGTATAAACCTTGGTAGCTAGATTTAGATAAACTCTGATTAGAGCACGTAGACCTAATATGAACTTTGAGGATTAGTATAAAAGAATTTCCTAGAATTTTGGTATTGTAGAAATTTTGTGAGTTTTCCGAGCAATACATCCCTGTCTGGATATGAGCAGGTAGAGGCGGCTCTGGCACAGATGTACCTAGGGGTAAAACCCCAAAACACCGCTTTGAGCTAGACTCGAACGGGAACTGGTGCACGACAACGGGCCTTGCTGCACTCTTGGTTACGACACTCCCGGGGGATATGCTTAGGATAATTTACATTTTCTTTAAAAACCGATTTAAGTAATATATACATAAGATGAGAGTAAATGACCTTGGTTAATCCTAATATGTTTCAAATTGAGAATATGGTGACATTTTAATCTCTAAATGATTTTACGACTACTATTACTCACACAATGCTTTCTGGTTTAAGTCAATGGCTGGATTCCAAGGAAGTCATAGTGACTTTGAGAATGATGTACAAGGTGGGAACGGTGGTGGCGATGAGAAACAAAATGGAATGTTGATAGGCGTAAAAGATATCGTCTTTATGCCAAATCAGTTTTCCAAAAATATGATCAACAACATATATATTAACCAACTCCCAGACTCAACAAGGAAGAGAAATGTGATAAATGATAAGATCTCCAGCAATGGAGACCATGGAGAAAAGAAACCTCAATTTTCATCATACAGGAAATGTGGAAAGAGACACCCAGGAAAGTGTCTCAATGGGACAACGAAATGTTTTACGTGCGGGAAGGAAGGACATAAAGTGAAGAATTGCCGAAGAAAAATGAAGAGTACTATGGAAGAAGATAAAAATGGTCCCAAGAGTCCATTTACAGTCATTTGCCGTAAATGTAGGGGACCTGGCCATTACCCGAGTGAATGTCCTATTCTATAGGATATTTTCTTGGTCAAAGAAGAAGCTATGTGGAAATAAATGGTTGGAGAAAAATTTAAAAAGTATTAGCACTCCTTGTTGATGGGTTTACTTTGGAATAATTTTCTCTTGTATTTGTAACCCCGCAGTTTGCCATGTGAGAATGATATTTGAGGAAGAATTGTCTCTTCTCTTGTGGATATAGGTATAAATAACCATTTGGTTTTATATGATCATTGGGGTTTGAGAAAATGATAAGTTATTATAATTTGGGATGAAAATGCAATGTATGATATAACATTTGTGGTTAAATTATGTTATTTTGAGGAATTTATCTCATTTTGGTAATATTATAAAATATAGTTTTTGAAAAAGGATGACACGTAGACCGTGTGACAACCCGTCACGTCGGACAAAGCTGTGGGAATCGAACCCACAACCAAAGTGCGATTGGGATTTATCGCCTACCACTGGACTACGTGAAGTCCCTGGTTAGTGTGACTATTTTTTTTGTTAAATGATTTTATTGATCAATAATAAGATGATTTGGGTTCTTATGTCTTATCAAATGAATACCCTTGGTATAGGAAAATGATTTGGTGATTAAGTGGTAAATGTTATTTTAGAAGATGTTCGTTTTGTTAGGAACACTATATGCCCAAGGAAAATAGAATACAATGAGGTTTCATTTGTAGAGTAATGGTGGATTTTTATCTACATTTTTATTGTTGATTTATAGTGATTTGGGTTATTTATGGAAATGATTAACCTATAACAGTGAATATGTGATGATGTTAATTACTTTTAAGTATGTGACTTTAAGAGTATTTGATGTCATTTGGAGATACAATGTAACATGGGAGACTACATAATCAAATTCTTCTATGTTTTGGGTTTCAATATTAGTTTGGATTATATTAAAGGATTTTAAGGACAATTCGTTATTGAATGGTATCTATTTAACTTTGGGGTATTGTTGGTTTAATTTTAGAAATTAAGATTAGTGCATATTTATCTCAATGAATATCCTTTTGGGGGATCATTAGATCATTCACTAACCATTTTGGTTTTGATTAATCTTCAAAGACAATGTAAATATATGGTTTATCCTACATGGATCATGTGATTCTATAGAATTTTATTCTAGTTCTTCCAGTGTGACCAAGTCTTCTTGAATACTCATCGTTTAAAAAAAATTGAGTTAGTGGTGAAAATTTATTAAAGAATGAAAATCTACTTAAAATTTAAGTATATCTCATAATGTTCTTAGTCAATATCATAAATTAATTCCTCTTCCTTATGTAATGTAACTTTAAAAAAAAATGTTGTCCTAGATGGTACATTAAATCATCACTAATTTATGGCTTTGAGATTGTTGGCCTTTTCATAGCCATGTTCTCTACCACTCTCCATCAGATAATTGATGGTTAGATTTCTCTTCCATGTCCATATTTTCCTACATGGAACCCTAGTATGTGTTATTTTCGGTAATCTTCATACTTTCCACTCTTTATATTAAATAGAGGCCTCATTAATTCATTTTTCGATGTGGGATTTCAACTAAGATATTTTGAAACGTCAAAAATGTGTTATCCCAATACCCTATGTTTTCTTGGACCGATGGTATTTCAAATCATCATAGATTGATGAGTTTAAGGACCTCAATTTTATACTTGTTCGTGATTGATGACCTCAATCACTACCTATAAATATTTACGTTTTCCTCCAATTATATGTCTCTAATTGCCACCAATGTTCTCCTAATCGAGATCATAATTTGGTGGTGACCCTTTCATTTCTCTTTTCCTTATATTAAGACTAAATTTCAGTAACCCAATTCCCGATGTGGGTTTTCCCAAGAATATATTTTCTACTTTCAACCTTTTATTTTGGAAGAACAATTTCAAATTGTGAGGACGCAATTTATTGAAGGAGGGGAGAATGTAACACCCCAGGATTTCATAGTGTGTTATTTCTTAAAAATAATTTAATAACTTGCACTACACGCAACACCGAGTTCAATCACACCATGACGTACAAAAAAAAGCCATTAAAAGAGGCCATGAATAGTATTAACTACATTTTGAACTTTATATAATCCTTATAATTTTAGAATCCCTATTATGAGTTTCTTAGTCATAATGCAAGAACAGATTCATTTTCAGTATTGCACTTTTATCAACTTTTAATAGTGAAACCTTTTTAAATAAAATATTTTAAACTATCTGAATAAATTGGGACATAAAAAAATTTAAAATGAAACATCCCAAGCTTCCACGGTACGCTTTCCTTTGAATAAAATAGTAGCGTGTGTTGTACGCAAGCTTGAGTTTTAACACACGCCACAACCAATAAAACTAGCCGTTATGAATAGTAATACCTAAATTTTGAAATTATATATATATTTTATATTTTAAAATGGACTTCATTTTTGGATTCAGAATATCGAATTTAGCCTAAGGTGAAATTTTGGTACTTTTCGGATAACTTTCATATTTTGATGAATAGTGAAAATTACTAAATTTTAATTAAAAACAACTTTTTTAATAAAAATAATTAATAGTGATAAATTGTGAATTTGAGTGGTTTTAAAGTATATTTAGAATATATTTTTACCATTTAATATAATTTTGGTCATTGGTCATAATTTTACAATTAAACCGAACATAAACAAGTGTCAATCTTTTGATAGTTATTACCTCTTAAAAACACGCTTTTTGTTTTGACAGTGGGAATTAATTTTAAATTAATTTCTGCCACTTCTATGTTTTGAATATATAAAAATGGATTCCATATTTGGAATCAGGATTTCCAAATTGTGTAAATAGGTGACTTTTATTTTTAGACATTTTGAATAATTACTGTGGTAAATATTTTATTTACCATGGTTAAGGGTAAATCCGGTAAATAAGGGTTAAAAAATAATATTATAATAATACAAAATTACCCTAAAACGTGTCCTAACCTTATTGGTGGATACATAACCGACCATGGGCTTCCTTGGGTCGATTTGGGGACCCCTTGGAGCCACCTGTATGTGGTAGGGACACATTATATTAATAAAGTTAAAATAAAAATAAAAATGGCATAATCTTACATCTTTTAGAAGAACAATTGTTACATAGGGTTATACATGTTGGATTTTCGATTATAAATATTCATTAGAAATATAAAATGATTTCCTACATAATTATATTTTATTTATAAATTTTAGACATCAAATAATTTAAATTATTAATGACACAATAATGATGCAATGTTTACCTCATTAATAAATCATTTAAATAAATAAGATTATAATGATTAAAATATTATCTAAAACCAGTCCAATTCTTATTAGTTGATGTTATTTAGAAAATGAGTCATCTTATCTTCGACCTCAAGGATTTTTGGATCATTATAAACCGAATATAAATATATTATAAAGTAATACTTTCACTCTTTCCTAAAGAGCCCCTCCTCTCCCTTATAAAAGGAGACCACTTCTACTCATTCCTCACACCTCTCAAGCCACTTGGCTCGTCCAAACCCGGCCAAAATACTCTCCCAACTTCCCTCACTACAACCTAGAGGCCTTATTTTGATCAGAAAGCCAACCTAAGGAGCCCTTTTGATCAAATCAAAAGGAAGAGCCCGAAGAGGAGGTAATGATTTCACCACCCTTTTTCAAGTTCCTTTCTTCTTCCACTTCTTCTTTCTTTGTTCTTACCATTCTAAAATAATAACTCCAGTATCTCACATATACTGTGATGTTATTATAAATATGGTACAACCATATTCAGTATTCTATCCACCCTTTGAATAACATGTCACCATACGTGCGTACGTAAGGCTTACCGTCTCCACGTCGTGGTGTAATTGTTATTCAATATATTATTATTTGGATGGGTATAATAATGATGTGAAACTCATGTAAATAATAAATATAACATGTTAATTATTCTGTATATATGATATAACATCCATTTATATATTATTTTAATATCAAAAGAATGATATTGTCGCTCGTGCGTACGTACGGACTACCGTCTCCACGAACACGATGAGATCCATCCCTCATCGTATCTATTCAAGTCTTATTATCATTTTAGGGATAAAAATAATGTTAATATCATTCTGATTATGAATAAGATATAATATATCCATTAAAAACATGTCTTACATAACCAAACATTTAAGAAGAACGAATCGATTGTCACCCGAAACGACGATAATACTAAGATATTATTAATAAAGCAATGTTAAAATATCATATATGATATCATATTGATGTATATGATTATTGTATAATTTAATAAATGTTTTAATTATTATACAAGAGGTTAACATACCATCGACTAAGGGAAAGTTCAAGGTAAGGGATTCTCTTATCTCACTTTCAATTCCGTGAGATTTCCATTGTTCGCCACTAAATTATTGAAAGTGGTGTAATGTGTACGACCATTTGATATATATATTATCATGATTATCTTATATTCATGTTATTCTGTAAATAATTTGTTGGTTATTAACTTTTGGCCATACGACTCAGTTGATTAACGTGGTAAGGGGTTTCTTATCTCACTTTTAATTTCGTGAGATTTCCATTATTCACCACTTAATTATTGCATGTGGGGTATGTGTACTGCCCATGATTGCATTCATTGTGTAATATACTTTAATTTATGGGTATTTACATCATCAGGGTATGATACTTCTTTCATGGGTGTATGTTTCGTAAGTTACCTAATCGATAAGGGAATTTGAAATTTTAATTTCCACTCATTTGGCTTTACGCATATTTCATTGATTATATTACCCCAAGATTATGTGTGGAATCACTATTCATTTGATTATGTCATAATTTCCACTCCCCTTCCTGTGTATATAAGTTTGATACACATAATCACTCCATTTATAATTCTCAAGTCATTGATATGAATTTGATAAGAGTAATTTTAACTCATTCTCCATTTGTTGAGTTAAACATCCAATTCGTTGGTATTGTTATTACAAGAATATGTGTGAATGTCCTTTGATTTTTTTACACTGAATATCCAATCATATTTAGTGTATTTATATTTATCACACATAATTATGTCATTGATTTATCCTTAACCTAAGGATACAACCTTTATGAGAGATTTCATCTCAATTTACATTCCATTGAGACTTCTTTGATGATATACACCAGATCACTTTTATGTGGTGTATATAATGTACTTTGACATAGTATATCATGATTCCCTTTATTCTCATGATATTACAAAGTTTTGATTACCTCAATTATTTGTATTCAAGTGTCTCTTTTGGTTAGAATCTCTTACTAAAATACCATTTTTAAATGTTTTAAAGACTTATTCATCTAAACCTTTCTCATTAATGTCCATGTTTTAAAAATGGTTTTAAGGATTTATTTATATGGACATTAAAGTTTAGAAATAAAAAGTCCTTTTAAAAAGTTTCAAAGTGGTATGGGACACTTTGATTCAAAAATATACTTTTAAATGTCTTCTTGACAAATAGTGTGACTTTTAAATGTTTTCAAGAAAAGGGGGATATTTCTCTCAAATAGTTTTGATGATTATTTTCATCTATGTCAACATCCTTCATTATTATTGATTGAGGTTAATGTGATACAATACAATCTTCCATATTGTATCGAATGAGTTATGTTTGACTGTGGATGTGCTGTTTTTATACCATTCATGGTTTGTGGTAAAAGTATTGACATTTCGTATGCTAGTTTTAATACGAATGTTTATGTTATGTTTAAACATGTTCATATGAGGAATGCATTGGACTTAATAAGTGACGGGTGGAGCCCGCTATAGCTCCTCGATGAATCGGTAGGTCTCATGAGACAAACTAGTGTCTTGGAACAAGGCCTTGGCAAAATCTTATTTGTAGTATTGGCACGAGGCCTTGGCTATGTGGTTATGATAGTCTGGAATTATGCATTCCATCATTATGAAAGTGGTTATTGATATTGCATGTGATCATTCGACTAGTAGAATATCCATGTGAGTAAGTAAATGTCATTATTTCATTTTACCTTTGCCATTTTATGCTCAAGTTCAAGTTTAAAAGGCTTTTGTTTTAGTTATAAATTGCCTTAAGTGTTTATGCTTATTTATGAAAGCTTCTGCTATAATGTTATCCTTACTGAGCATCTGAGCTCACCCCTTTCAATGTTTTATTTTTTTCCCAGGATTATGAAGAAGTAATTTATGAATGACCTGCAGGGATAGTATGAGGGGATATGAAGACAAGATGTTTTTTTATGATGTAATGTAAAAATTTAAGGATGTATCTAGTTATTCCAAGGCTACTAAACTAATCGGTCTTTCGAGACTTGATCTTTCTCGTGATCATGCCAATGTTATGTAATAATGCACCGACTCTAGGTAGCTGGGGTCGGGGTGTTACAATATGTATACCTTAGAGATGTAAAAATTGAAATCATTATATTTTCATTATTCATAACTTCATCATCATCCATAGGTTCTACCTCTAAGTACTTCAATTTTCAATCTTTCAAAACCTCATCATCCATTTTACTAGTTTTTTAGTTGTTTGAAATTTATCTTTTCCTTTAAAACTAAAAAAATATATAGGGCCATCAACTTTAACTTCACTTCCTCTAATGTGGTTAACTCTATAAAACTTCTTCGTCATGGTTGATTCTTTTTAATAGCATTTTATATAGAGCGCTCTATGATGAATTTATTCTTTTAGATAAAAATCATACATCTTCTGATTATTTAGTGACCCACTTGAGTTACATTTCCATCAATTATCCTTTTATTGAAACTTATCAAAACATGTGAGGGAATAAGGTGGAACATCCATTGTCTTTATATAAAGCAATAAGATTGATAATTTTTTCTCAACCTGGAAACTATTTTCAATTCAAATTCTCTTTTATTAATGTCTAAATCATTGATATTCATATATTATTCTTCTTGGGTGACATAGATTTATTATTTTTTACCTGAATTTTTTATTTTTATGGATGTTAGTTCTTCACAACTACTGGTAAGGTACCTGTACACTTTCCATTTTCTTTAATCTCCATTTCTTCTTATAGTTTATATGTCTATACAATCATCAAAACCAATATAACATGTTCAAATTTCTTCTGGTGATGAGAAATGTTTTTAGGACATGTGTTTTTTAAATCTGTATTTCATTGATTCATTAACTTCTCCTATCTTCGGTAACCAAGTCATGAAATTTTCAAGAGTGTTCGGTCATCTCAAAACTTCCAAAAAAACTTATTATATCCTAGTAATTTACTATTATATGATAAATTCTAGTGAACATTGATCTTCTATTTTTAAAGGGTCTTTTATCAAATAAATCCATTTTTTCTTCTTTTAGATTTATTTTCAATATCACTACAGATTGATTTTGTTTGTATTAATGTTCAAAGAATGTTTAAAACTATCGATGAAGTGAATTTTTCTTCCACAATGAAGTATATTTCCCTTAGCTTGACATTTTCCGTTGTTTTCTTCTTGGGTGTACATTTATTGATAATTTATATTTATTTACCCCCCAATGTAGACATACAATCTATATTCTTTTCATATTTCATCATATTTTGTGGTATCCTTTTGTTAGATGTTACTGACTTGTTCGTGGTAGATTTAAACCAAAACACATCGTCACCATGATTTTTTTTCCACAAATTCTCTATAACTTTTCAAGATATTAAAATATATTAGATGATAATAGATTAATATTATTCTACGAGGGTTAGTTGGACAAAGTTATATTTCTATTTTCTTATATTTTACCCCCCTTAACATAGACTATCTCTGTTTTCTGATAACAAACCCTTAGTGATAATAATCAATAGCCTTGTGTCCATACCTCCTCAAAATCCCTTTTTTGTCCATTTTCAGGATTCCACATTATGGCTATGTGGAAAACTCACAAAGACTGAATATAGTGAAAACATCACCCAAATAAACTATTACATTGGAAACCACATCCCAAAATCAACATTAAAATTTCAAAATTCAAAATTCAAACATTGGAAAAACCAAAATCCTGGGCAAGTGAGCAGCCCGAAAAACTGACCATTGAAGAGACACCTCACCGCCATCAATATTTTATCACTGTGTGCAATGAAGGCTAGTGAAGGGTTCTGCTAGTTCTTAGATATGATAATTCTTCTTCTGAACACTTTGAGGGTCACTATATCTTCTGTTTTTATGTTCTTACACTTTCAAAGTTTCACCCATATTTCTATATTATTTAAATTATAAACTACATTATTCAAATAATTATAACTAGTGAAAAATTAATTTTTATAATTAGAAGTTATTTTTTTATATTCGTACTGAAGATGTATATTTCGCTAACATCGTGATAAATCTGTAGCTGGACTGAGTCATCTATGAAGTAATTATTTCTTTAGAAATTTCAATAGTTATTCTTATATAAAATTTATATGAAAATCATTCTTGAGTTAATTCAATGTTTCTATATTTCACCTCCATATAAAGACACATTAAATTCAATGTTTTCTTTTAATCTTTAAGACACCTCACATTATCTTTACATTAAAATTAAAAATTATATATCTTTTCCTCAGATAACTCAATCACTTATTTCATGTAATGATAAATTTTGTACTCATTTTTCCTTGATATCTGTTTGATTATTCATAACATCATTAGTTTCTTTGTGAGTATACTCTAGTGCATGGAATGTTTCCCTATTAACTTTCTCTAATATAACTTTATTAGAAAATAAATTTTTTGGTTTTTATTCAATCATGGAGAGTTTTTATTTATAAATTAAAATATAGTACTCATTTTTTCTATAATTTCCCTGTGAGATTTATATTTTCAACACTTGTTGTCCAATTTATCCTCCATCTCATTAAGTCATGATTCTAGCCATGATTTTTCTTCCAGTAGTCCTTTGATGAATGAAGGTATGCACTCTACAACTTCAATAAGAGTATTTTTCGTACAATACTTAATTTAAAATTAAAAAATTAATTTATTTCAATATATTAATATTCTTTACAACTTGATCTTTCTTCTTTCAATGGATTTACTATATAAGTTTTAATAGAAATATAACACCCTTAACTATCTTCTGGTAGCGGGGGATCATACTTATGAAAATCTAGAGAAACTAATTTTCATTACTTTAAGGATTATTTCTTCCCATATTTTTTTATGGTTCTAGATGAAACTTGAATGTTTCAACCACCCAAAGTAACTCAATTTTATTTATATCAGGTATACTATCCTTGTCTTCTGAACGAAATATTATTTCAATTTAAAATAATTCGAACTTCATACAAATTACTGAAAATAACAGATAAAAAATTCGATATCCAAACATAGGGAACATTATTAGCTCTGATACTATTTTTAATACCTAGTGGACCACACAACTATACTAATAGGGTGATGGTGTGAATCAATGTATACAATTTTTTCTCAAATAACTTAAAATTACCATTTTTACCCTCTTTAAGTTGTTGAACCTCTTCCATTAGTTAGGATATATGTATCTTTGATACGAACCCTCAACACTTACTCCCACATTAAATGATGATAATTTAAAGGAAATAAAACACATGTATTTTTACAAGGTGTAGTCCCAATATGGGAAAGATACTCCTTGTGATATCCTATTATTATCCTGAGCCTGAAATTCTAACTCTTTTTATAAGTATTATAATAGGGAAAGTTAATATCTTTAACCCAATATAACCATTATCATCCCAAACTATTCTTCTACAATATTACACATGTGGATAGGTTATTCAAAAAAATATAGATTTACCTCTTGATAGAAATGGTGGAATTATTTATTCTATAACCTATATTCCTTATCGATTCACCATGAACAAGATGAATAGATATTCAAATGAAACATGAATTGATTTATCTATACTAAGTGTACATATTGGACTGTCCCTGGTTCATGTAAATTGAATATGGAGGTCTCAACCTTGAGAACTTCAATGTCTAGAAAACTTATACCTTGTACTTGAAATTGGTGTTGATCTTATCCACCTTCCAAAGTTAAACTTCTAGAACTCTCAACACACAGAACATAGATGTCATATTATTCTATATGGTGCACTTGGAATCAGTATGACTCTTCTTATTTCAATCACCAAAATCTTGTGACCTTAATCAACTTATTTATAATCTAATGTTATAACCTTCTTAGTTATTTAAACCTTATGATATTCTATTTAATGTAGTTTAGAATCTCCCTCTCTTTAACTATTCTCACTTTCTCAGTATCACCCTAAAAATGATCAGCAATATATGTTATTATTATTGAATGAGATCAAAACTTTTAAGCATTCAAACCTTCTTAAAAATATTTTATATTTGATATCATTGAAATATGATATTTTTAAACATGTCTATTTTGAATCAATCTTCCTTCAAGTTTCCTATAAACAATAGGGTCATCACTTTTTTCTAATCACCCAAAAAATACAATATGAATCACTCTAGATCATCCAAAAAACATAACAACAGTCACAAATATACTATTCATTACCATTGAACATTAAAATCATCATATTTCAAAATCTGAACAACTTCTAATCAATGCACTTTCATAATAATTACTATGTTATTCTTCTAGTTCTACCACGACTTCACCTTAACTCAATATTCTACAGCCTTCAGTACATAATATAATTACATCACGAATCATGTTTGTTCAATGTCAAGAATCCATTTCCCTTACACTATGTTAAAAATTCATCCTGAAACTCATTCTTCCAATAAAATAATCTTTTAATGATTTCGACTTATTTAATTTTGATTGCCTTTAACATTTGATGATCTAAAAATTCTCACATATGTACTCAATGCATCTTTTGATCGGATCAAATAATATCATCCTAATTTTGACAAGTCATTCTATTATCTATAATTTTTTATTATTATTAGATAATGTCATCATCATGTATGACCAAATATTCTCCTAGTGCATCCACTTCTTCATCTTCTCCCACAAATGTAACATATGATGTATCTATAAATGGATTTTCATTTTATCAGTCTCTTCTGGAGTCTTAAACCATTACCTTTCCAATTATATATTCAGATCGAATCAACATTCAATAAACTTATCCAAAATCATATATGGTTTTCTATTAATGTAATTTTAATATATTGAATGAATAAATTATACAAAAATAATTTTATTTGAGTATTTTTCAGTTATCCTGGTGGTGTCCACTCGTTCAGATGATCAATCTCCATAGATCATACAACTTACAATTTTTGTGTATTTTCTAATAGTGATTATTTCTACTGATGTAACCTTATTTATCATTCTACATAGGCTTTCTTGTATCCTACAAAGTTTGTGTTCCCTATAAATTACATCTTACCCTGTAAAGTGTATAGGGTTCACTATTTTTCTATATTCTTGGAAACAATCTCTGTATAAGGCTGAATGAACTTTATGATCCCCAAAGTTAACATTAAAAAGCAAGAGTATCTTCTCTAATAATTCTCCAATTCTTCAGTAACACCTCCTTCTAGGAATCTATCTTCCAGATACCTGGGTTTATGGTACTCTTAATCTAATAACGTTTTAGGTTTTTACCTTGGGGATAACATCCTTAAACATACCATCTTATAACATCATGTAGTGTATCTTCTTGTGAACTCAACTTTCGAATACACTTCAGATTTGAATCCAAGAAACTTATTCTTCCATTGGATAATCATTTAATATTATTGGAAAACTATAATCATCGATATCTAACTTCATTTCTTAATAACTTCAGTATTTTCATGTGAATATATTTAATCTCCCATATTGTCAGCTTCTGAATATTTCTTAATTTTTTTGGGTAGTACATTCCACTTTCATTCTCAGATAACATTCACTTGAAGAATAGTTATGAAATTTTTAGATGTTTTTAGGGTGATTATGGATATAATGATGAATCTGTATGTTCTACATAATCATTATATAAAACACATTCTTCAATATTCTTCATCTACCTGCATTCATGCTTCTGATGAGTCTAACATCCAAATCATAGACTTCCAGTGGATTTACATCCAAAACACCTATAAGTAACATTATTTTTTCTTCTATATATATCTTAAACTTAAATTGAAAATAGTGATTGAAAAAATACTCCATCATCGACATTTGATGGGATCTTCAACTTATAGACATAAGGCTCATTTTCATACTTTAAAAAACCAAATTACCATATGAATTTGTCAAAGTGAATGTTCTATGATATGGATGCTTGCATCAATACATAAATGGATCTCTATAAGTTTATTACTTTATTGGAATATTTTGTGATCAAAAAATACTTATAGTTGTTTTATATAGACATCTTCCACAAGATCCCCATTAAGGAAGGCTATCTTGAAATCCATTTTTTGAATCTCAAAATCATGGTAAGCTTCAATGGAAAGAAGATTTATGATGGATTTCAACAAAGAAACTGGTGAACATTTTTCATCATAATAAATTCATTGATTATAATTAAAACTTTTTGAAACCATACTTGTCTTATAAGAAATGAATCTACCTTCCGTGTCCATTTTATTCTTTAATAACCATTTGTAACCATCAGATTTTATATCGGCTGGAGGATCTACCAAAATCTAGACATGGTTTTGGTAAATTGAATCCATTTTAGAAGTCATGGATTCATATCAACTATTAGATTCTATTTCATTCATATTTTTCTTATAGGACATACACTTCCAAAAAAATAATTTAACAATGGTTCCCAAAACCCTCGTAACATCTTTTTTTGAAAATAAGTTCGTTGTAATTTTAAATTTTTAAATTTTTTTTATTAATTTTTTATTTATGATTTATGATTTATGACTTATGAATTATAATTTATTTAGAAATCCTTGAAGAAATTGAGCATACATATTATCACAACCCAACCCATGTCAGGGATCGAGCCATAACAACCCCAACCTTGCCTCTATAGGCTAGGGGGTGGTGAAAATCACCGAAGGAAAAACAAACTCAGGGAGCCCTTTTCCTATGTACCTGTAAACACTAACACAACCGAATCAATGAAAAAGTGAAAAGGAAAAGGAAAAAAAGATTCAAAACTACAATAAAAGGAATACAAACATGTATCCACCACTAATTAGTACATGTACAAAAATGTAAACTGAAAGGGAAAGGGGTAAATACACGCCTAACTAGAAAGGTGTCACAACCTGAAAACGAATGGAAATGTAAACCATCTGAGAGATCCCTGCTCCAAGATCATAAGCTATAACAACCATACATGGTCTCGTCACCCCGTATCTCTAAGATCCTCTAAAGTCATGATCAAAATATCCAACTTCTACATATATCATGATATATGTGTGAAAGGCCCATGTTGAAGTGAATATAATCATACTCACTAAGAGACCCCAAAAGGAGATTGGGGAGCAGTAAGAGATACAATAGAAGAGTAAAGTAGTAGATAGATCAAGGTATAATGAAAGAGTATAGCTCAACCCAAAAAGATAGTGAATGTAAACTCATCCAAACACAAGGATCTCAAAACTATGAGAATATGAACTTCTGATCGAGTCTTTTCTACCTATAGTAGGAGAGTAGACACATCGAACCATGATAAGCAAGACACAGAAAGCATGTGGCATACCCCGTATGTATTTTACTCTTTTGGAATAAGAGTAACCAAAACCCAATGAATTGGTACTGTAATAGGATATATATGCTCAGTAAAAGAATCCCAAATGAGAGGGTAAGTGTGCCTCCATCTCATAGATCCACCCCGAAAAAGAGTCTCCAACAGTTCCAGAAGTAACCACCATTGATGACCAACATCCCTCACGTATTCCCTAAACATGAAAGTCAAAGGGACTAAATCACCACACATTGATACTACCCACTTTGGGCAGAACTAACTATCCCAAATTGATTTAGGTCATGTGACAAGGATGGGTCTCAATGGGGGAAACATCCCTCTTTCTTTTGGATCTAAAAGTTATGTCAAACCATGTATTGTCAATGATATACAACTGGATGGTGAAAATCAAAGTAGAGGACCTACACCGTAGTGCATCAGGGGAATTCCACTCTAATAGTCATAATAGAGGACCCTCACCCTAGTACGTTAGGGAAATTTCACTTTGGGTCTTTGAGAAATCGCACTCTACCCCATAAGGGGATTCAACTCAAAAGTAAATGTAGAGCACCCACACCCTAGTGCATCAGCGGGATTCCACTCTAGGACATCGAGGGCCCGTGCCCTACCCATAGGGGGATTCCACTCAAAAGTAACTGTAGAGGATCCGAACCCATGTCGATGGGGGATTCTACTCTAGGTCATCAAGGAACTACACTGGACATCCTTGTTAGATGGTACATCTCAAAAAGCATCGAGGAACACCGCTACCCAGCCTAGATAGTGGGTAATCTCCAAAATCTCTAACATGCTAGTGCCTAATCATTACCAGCATTTGACATTTCCTAAATAGGTGTCATGACCGGAACATCTCACATGGTATCTAAAAAGAAACTTCAGAGGGAACCATTGATTTCTACATGAAAGTACACTCAGTATAGGCTAGTCGCAGGCCAAAATATTATCCCAAAATAAAAGGATATGAGAGATAGAATATCCATAATGTGGTATATGATGCATGTGGGGCCCACATGAGCCCCACCTCATCTTCTGGCTGTGTACCTATCCATACATGGGTATTAAAATTTTCACAAGTACCACTAGACATTACAGTGGACTCCCAGTGTACATGTCACATCTGGCCCACAAGGCTGACTAGCACACGATGCTCATTGTTTCCTTGAAGGTAAAATCACAAAATTATTGAAATGCCTTGACAAATGGACCTAGATAACCAAACAGATCACACTGTCAAGATCCTCGTGAAAAAATGAATAGGATCACTAATTCATTCGACCGAATTGGACTCCTAGTGAAGAAGATACACCTCTCAAGATTGTACATGACCAATTATTTATAGGGCTGACATCTTAGTCCTAGACCACATGATATGGATCATACTATTGTAATTCGGATGAAAACACACATGGTATCAACTATTCTTTCATAAAAAATAGACACCCAGTGAAAAAGTCACATTTCACCATAAATTCGCAAATCGGGCCACATGGGGCCAACACCTCAACTTCAGTTTAAGTGTTTGAAATTAGTCTTGAAACACCCTCCACAATTTCAGGGTTGTTTTCCACTATCAACACATCAATAGAGTCTCGTATGCAAGAGATAGGCTGGTTATAAAAAAACCATCAATAATAATAATTATATTATTATCAATATATTCAAGCTCTTCATGTTATTGAACAATGATACTGAGATATAAAATTAACAAACTGGCCTCAAAAGGTCTACCTCAGAATTAAGATCACGTTACCATTGAGGGAATGCCAAATATATGCTCCGGTTAGGAGTTATGGGGATTTAAATCTGCGCTTGGAGATTGGTCTAGCCCTCTCTGGCTCGGTCGGCTATGAATGGGCCTGGTCTACTCTTGCCTGTCCTGATAACTACCACTTGGATTGACCCACCTCACCATCTCATAGGCCAGACACCCACACCAACCCCACTGGTGCCTGACTGCTAGGTGCCTCACGCGCCCACACCTCCCCACAAGCTCCATCACCCGCACCAGACGCTCCACCACTGCCCAGCGGTTCAATCACCTCCTCGTGGATTCCATGACCTACCCTAGCTACCAAGGACCACCACACTATGATGTTACCTTCCACGTACCACCATGAATCTTCTAGTGCATGAAAAATGACAATGAATCCAGATCTGAGATCCTTCTGTCCATATCTACACAGACACATGCTTCACTGGAATATTCCTCAATGTCTCGACGTGATGAAAAGTAGTCATCGCGTTCACTCACCATCGCACCTCCTCTGGTGTTCAAAACTCGAAGCCATCATAGATATGGAAACGTGGATTACAAACTTTATAGATATATGCTTTTCTCGATGTTTGGATATCATTTCAACATGTGGAAAAGTTTATTTTTGAAGAACACATAGAATAGCGTAGAACACAAAGAATGAGGAATCAAGAAATAGATTGGTTGAAGGCCATGTTTGTTTGTCCATCGACAGAGGATTTCAATTTAGTAAAAATGATAAGAAATAAATTTTGAAAAACAAAACATTGATCGGGGAAATGCAGATACCAAAAGAAGAATATCACCTATATTTTGGATCCATCTTTGCATTCTCCATGCTCTAATCTGCTTGAATCTGAAATCTCATCGCGATCCTCCAGATGTTCGGTATCGATTTTCCAATGGGAGTAGAGGAAGAGGTCCAATTTCCATGGGAGGAAATGAGCCAAACACTTTCCCATTTCCTTAAACACTTATTTATAGTATTTAGCAACTCTCCCACCAACGGTCGTGGAATCTGAAAATCTCACACCCTCTCACCTAAGGTCTCACCTATGGTAAAAACCATGCTAAGAACTCAATGGTGGTCTCAGATTTTTAATCAGAGTCCCCGTTTATAAGTTAAATGAAGTAGCATCAAAATAAAATAATTTTATTTAATAATTTTATTTACGGTTACATCCTCGATAACATTTTCTATAGAAGGCATGTACCGAAAAAAGTTATACCCTACCTAGGTTAAATTATACGTTCCGGACTCAAGTGTGGCCTTATATTTCGGATCCATGCTACCATTTAAGATATGTCCCATTTCTTTTGTATACAGAGTATAACAGTAGTTAATATTTTGATAAAATTAATTCTGGGTACATCGACCCTCAGAATCGCATGCTGTCTCAGCTCCTAACTCTGGAAATATATATATAAATATTCCAAAGAACTATAAGGACAAAATTTTGTCTCTACATAATTCCCTCATACAATATTTTCATTGCCAAAAAGAAAACTAGGGAAACAACTCAGGATAATGAGACTGCATCTGGTTCTCCCATTCACAGGAACTCTTCTACACATTTCCGTGCTGCCACAACATGTAAACCAAAGGGATAGTCCATCCACGTAATCTATGTTCCTATCGATCCTAGATCACTATTGGTTGCTCTATAAAGGTGGATTCATCTTCAGTTTCCATCTCAACCCAGTTGATGATGTGAACATGATCATGCATGTAACTCCTTAGCTATGACATGCGAAAGAAGCCACACACACAATCTAGCTGTGGGGTAGGTAAATTTGGTAGGTAGCCTCACCAACTCTTTGCATGATCGCTAAGGGCTTGACAAACTATGGGGATATCTTTCCTTCACATTAGAAAAATTAAATGAAATCCCTCAATATATCCTCTAAAACCGAGATTGTGCACTCGGTCTACCTATCAGTATGATGTGAAAGGCTATTCTCATATGCAAATGGGTCCCAAACGCCTCTTATATGCCTCTCCACAATTGTGATGTAAACCGCACATCACGGTCAAAGAAAATTTTCAACGGTACCTCATGACGGAGGAAGATCTCCCACATGCACAACATCCCTAAACACTCCACCGAACTCTGCTCCATGAAATCATGGAAGTGCACAGACTCTTTGATTCAGTCTACTATGAACCAAATGTCATGATGACCCTTCGATGTGCACAAAATCCTTGTGATGATGCCCTTGGATATTTCATACCATTTCTATACCAGGATCATAAGAGGGTACAAAAAACCTACTAGAACCTACTCCTTAGTCTTCCCACACTAGGATGTACATATAAGGGAGAAGTGTGAAACTCTCACATCACCTCCTCCTACATCACAATTAAATCCACTTTGTGTTTTCAAAACAAGATCTCGTGATTACCTCCTTCATAATATTCATCTGGTGCATCACCTATGGTATCTGATCACATAGAACTTCACAACCAATGTATCCTAGATGGGACTGTTTCACATGATCGAGGTTAGTCGAGATCAGAACCATCGATTGTAGAAACACTATACCATCATTTTCCACCTGGGTTAGCTGATGGGAAGCTAACTTATCTGAAGATTCCCGCACTAGGAGAGCCTGGGGATTTCTAAAAAGGTAATATACTACACCATTTCCACTTTTTGAAGTATAGACTATATCAAAGTCATATTCCTTTTGGAAATCCAACAAACATCACTTCTTTAGGTTCAGGTCCCTTTGATTGAAGATGTACCCGAGACTCTGGTGGTTTTTGGAAACCACAAAGCATTCTCTCAAAAGGTAGTGTCTCCACATCCTCAGTGAAAATATTACTGCAACCAAAACCAAGTAGTGAGTTTTTTAGTTCTATTCATAGGGTTTTAGGTACCCCAATCTGTACTTGACAACTGACTGTCACTATAATAAGGGTGATTATGAGCATACAAAGGTACTAATGAATAAGGATGGTCAGTAAACTCATCCAACCGTGAGAATATAGAAATGGAAAACAAATGGCATACCCCTCACGTCTTTGCCTCTGTTGCAAGGAGAGTAACCCTAAACCAGATACTCCACCACACCCACTAGAGATATTCCAAACAACAAGTTCCTATCAGAAAAACTCAACTAGAAATTCCCTGACCTGCTCCAACTCTCCATCGCACAACCTCACCCAAAACAGACAATTTAGAGGGACTCATCCAACCAAACCTTGTGCATTCAAAGATACGTCGAACAATAACGACATAGGGTTACACTGATTCCTCGTGTTACCCTAGTAAAACCTCCTGCAAGAACCAGTGTGGGAAGAGTACCATAGAGAGTGTCTAATGAGTTATACTAAAAAAATTAGAAAAGGCACAGGGCATACCCCTTATCGTCTCATGCACTGCAGGATTGTAGAAATCCTAATATTACATCTATCTATGACCCCAATCACCACCTCCCCAAGCCTAACGTGGGCTACTCTGTGGATGTGGTGGAAGGACCTCATAGCATCGTCCACCACCCACAACTCCTTTTTCCCCTATACTAGCACCACCTCAATAGTGACCAACCTATCACCTCCTAGGAAATACTTGATCACAGAACTATCTCTATTGTGGTGGTCCACTAACTACCTACCTAGGATGATCATCATAGTTTTTTCAATCAGTCTCATTACATGTGACCTCACCCATCAAAAGCATAGCACATGACCTCCCTAGGATGTCCCGGTTCTCTACACTATACCTGGCCAAGTTCCTAAGTCTCATCATGGGGAGGCCTCCTGCATTGAGTCCCTGTCAACTGACATCCTCTAGCTATGGTGGATGTCTCAGCTCTGTTGCACCCATTTCTAATTATAGTTAACTTGTGCCCCTATGATAGAAATATCTCTGTCACCAGTGCTCACTCCATCACCCTGGTATAGGTGGGAATGCACAAGGGTGATATGTTGGCATGAATCTCTCTATGAATCCCCTAATCGAGCATCCCTGATCGGAACTATACATCATATATTATGTCTAGAGAGTAGCCTGTAAGGTCTGTAAACCCAGCTGAATACTCATCCACTATCATCCCTCATTACTGAATATCTAAAGGCTCCCGAATATAAATGGAGCATAATAAGAAGGGGTATTAATCCTCATGGAATGAAAGCTATAAGTCATTCCATGAGAGTACCGACTCATCGTGCATTTGAGTAACTAGACTCTACCAATGACTAGATGCTCCGTGGAAAAGACTAGCTTCAAAACCCACTATCTAACCTATCAATGTCTGAAAATTACTAAGACGTAGACCAATAAATCTAGACAATCCTCTACTACCGGAGGATATGGATCACCGTCGAACCTTATCGGTCTCTCATATTGGAACTCATAGAGTGTACTCAACATGCACACGTCCTCACCCTACTCTGATTAGACTAACTACTTCTCAAAAGGTGGAGGTGTTGCTACCTACCTACCTAAAAGAAGGGAGAACGTTTAATGGACCCTTAACTAAGGCCTCTTCACTCACATGGTCATCATCATGAACCAAAGTTGGTATCCTGACATTCTTTTGTCGTGGAGGAATCTTGAAGGTTATGAAGGAGTACCATGGTCGGATGAGAATATATATATATATATATATATGTATGTATGTATGTATATATATGTCAACATAAATGGGGATCTGACTCATGAAGTGCCATCAAAGACTCAATCCAATATGATGTACACACCAAATTTCCCTGCAACAAATGTTTTGGTATTCCGAGTTAACAAGTGGGTAATCAGTGTCCTAGTGAATGACTATGTCGACCACCGCCCCATCACTGGACTACCTATCTGGAGAGCTTTACTCGAGTCATGGTGACACTGTTTCACTAAACCCAACCAATCCTTTCAATATGAAACATCCGAACAAAATCCCAAAGAATGAACTTTCTCTGATACCACTTTTCACGACCCAAACCATGTCGGGGCTTAAGCCGCACCGACCCCAAGTTCCCCTCTACAGGCCAGGGGTGGAGACAAGCGCCGAAAGCACAAAAAACTCACAGGGGCCTTTCCCTAAGTACTTGTACACATGCACACAACCAATCAATGAAAATGTGAATAGGAAAAGGAAAAAAAGATACAACACTACTATAAAAGGAAACCAAACATGCATTGACCTCTAATTAGTAAAAGTAAAAAAATTTAATTCGAAAGGGAAATGGAAAAAATACACGCCAAACCAGAAAAGCATCAAAACTTGAGAAAAACTCAAAATGTAAAACATGTGAGCAAACCCCACTCTTATATCATAATATACTACCAATATACATGGTCCAAGTACCCCATATCTCTAATATCCTCTTAATTCATGATCAACATATCCATTGTCTTCATATGGAATGATACATGCGGGAAAGGACCATGAAAGAGTGAGTATAATCATACTCAGTAGAATTCCTTATAAAGGTGGAGGGGTATCAGTTATAGATACATGTAAATGAGAAAGTAGAAGATAGAAAAATGTATAATGATAGAGTGTATCTCAACCCAACAAGAGAGTGAAAAGTAAATTCATGCAAACACTAGGAGATCAAAAGAGTGAGAAGATGAACTTATCATCGAGTATTCGCTACCTATAGTAGGAGAGTAGACTCGTCCAACCACGAGAATCTAGACACAGAAAACATGTGACATGCCCAATGCATCTTCGCCTCTCCAGGAAGGAGAGTAACCAAAAACCAAAGAGTGGGTACTAAAATAGGATATATATATATATGACAAGTCCAATAATCCCAAACGAGAGAGTAAGGGGGTCTCGATATCACATATCAGCCTAGGTAAAGAGTCGCCAACAGTTCTAAAAGTAACCACCAAAGATTCCTAGAGTCCCTCACATCTTCCATGAACATGCAAGTAAAAGGGACTCAATCACCACAAATTAATACTATCCTCTTTGGGAGAAACAGACACACCAACATGGTTTTAGGTCACATCACAAAGACACATCTCACTGGGGAAAGAGCCCCCCTTTATCATGAGTCCAAAAGTTATATGAAACCAAGTCTCATCACTGATCTACAACTAGATGGTTCAACTCAAAAGATATGTCCCACAACCTACTGTGTTAGGGGGATTCCAATCTGATAGTCATCATAGAGGACCCGCACCCTAGTACATCAGGGGGATTCTACTCTAGTTCATCGAGGACCTTCACCCTACCCAGTAGGAGGATTCAACTCGGAAGTAAATGTAGAGGACCCACACCATAGTGTATTAGGGGGATTCAACTATCAGTCATCGAGGAAAAACACACTACCTGATAGGGGGATTCCACCTGAAAGTAACTGTAGAGGACCTGTGCCCATGACGATAGAGGATTACAATCTAGGTCATTGAGGAACTACACTGGAAATCATTACTAGATAACACCTCTCAAAAAACATCAAGGAACACCACTACCCATCCCATATGGAGAGTAAGCTTAGATATCCTTAACATGACAGAACCTAATCACCACTATCATCAAACGTCACTAAAATAGGATTCACACCTGAAACATATCGCATCATATCTCAAAATACACTACGGAGGGTACCATCACATTATATGTGGAAATAAACTCTTGATAGGCTACTCATGGGCCAAGATTTGAGTCCAAAAGTAAGAGATATGAGAGATTGAAGATTCATAATGTGGTACATGATGTTTGGGGGGCCCACATGATGTGTGACCCCACCTCATCACCTGGACATGTACCTAACCATACTGAGGTACTCAACTTTACACAAGTACCCCAAGATATTGCAGTGTACTCCAGAGTACATGTCACCTCTATCCCATAAAGTTGATGAGTGAACGATGATCGTTGTTTTTCCAAAGGGGAAAAATAAACTTACTAAAATTCCTACAAAAATGGACCCAAATAACAAAATAGATCACACCATCACAATCCTTACAGAAAAATGCATAGGATCACTTGTTCATTCGCCTAAATCGGACTTTTGGTGAAGAAGCTGCATCTCTCAATATTGTATATGAAAATTGTTTCTTGGGGCCGACGACTTGATCCTGGAACACACAAAATGGATCACTCAAATTCAATCCACATGAAGAAAGCAGACAAGATGTTCTGTTCATTATTCTAAAATGAACACCCGGTGAAATGGTTGCATTCTAGTACAAACGCCCAATCTAGGCCTCATGGGGACCGAACCTCAATTTTTATATAAGCACCCAAAATTGGTCTTGAAATGTCCACTTCTATTTCAGGGTCATGATGCCACTGATGGCGCATTGATCAGATGTTTTTTGCTTGAGATAGGCCTGATACAAAAATACTAAATAATAATAATTATACTATTATTATATTTAAGATCTTTGTGCAACCAAGACATGAGCCCAAGATATAAAATTCCTTAACTAGCCTCAAAAGGTTTGTATTGGATGTAGGATCTTGTTTCTGTAGATGGTACACAAAACAGAGGCTCCCTTTAGGAGTTATGATGTTTTAAATTTGGGACTGAAGACCAGTCCCCCCCGGCCGACCTGTCCCATTACTGCCTGGCTCGACCCACCTCATCAGCCTACGAACCACCTCCTCGGACTATGGACTACACACCTAGCCCACCCCACCGGCTCCTGGAAAATAGGCACTATGCGTGGGCATGCGCCGCCCCATGGGCCTCGCCACTCACACATGGTTCTCCGCCACCATCCCACAGTACCGCCACCTACTGTAGTCGCAATCACCGTGTGCTGTCACGAACCACCAAGCAATAGTGGTCCGTTCTACGGACCACCATGACCCCTCTGGTTCTCAAAAAAACATAAAAGAAACCAGATCAGGGATCCTCAAGCACCGATCTACATAGACACGTGCTTCATTTGAAGATTCGTCGATGTTACGACATGGCGAAAAGTTGGCATCGCTTTCTCTCACCCCCATGACTCCTATGTCACCTGAAACTCAAAACCATTATAGATCTCAATTCCTTGGATTATGAACATAATAAATCTATACTTCACTCAATGATTGGATGTTGTTTTGACAAGTTGAAAGGTTTATTGATGAAGAACAGAAAAACAGGAGAAGAACATGAAGAACGAGAAATCCAGAAATAGATCGGTCGATGGCCGTGTCACTATGACAATTGAAAAAGGCTTTCAAAGGAGTGAAAATGATATGAAATTAATTTCGACAAATAAAACTTAGATTATGGTAATGCTTAATCCGAAAAAAGAATCCTACCTAGATTTTGGATTTGTTGTTGCGTTCGCCTGCTCTGATCTGATTAGATCTGCAATCTCATCAAAATCCACCAAAAGTTCGACGTCAATTCACCAATGGGTAGAGAGGAGGATCTCTGCTGGCCATGAGAGGAAATGAGCCGAAACCTTGCTCATTTCCTTAAAAACCTATTTATAGGAATTAGTAAGTCTCCGGCCAATGGTCACATAATTCAAACCTCATATTCCTGCTCACTTGAGGTCGTACCTAGGGAAAACACCGTGCTATGAACTCAACAGTTGTCTCAGATTTCCAATATGAGTCCCTGTTCATATGTTATTTGAGGTAGCATCCAAATAAAATATTTTTATTTTATTATTTTATTTATGGTTGTGTCCTTGATATGTTTTTCTACAGAAGGCTTGTGCTGAAAAAAGTTATACCCCTCATAGGGTAAACACCACGGTCTCGACTCAACCGTGGCCTCATATTTTTAATCTAACCTACCATTTGAGAGATATACCATTTCATCAACATGACTAGTTTAAAAATAAATAATATTTTCATAAAGTTAATTACAGGCACACCTGGCCTCGGAATCGCACGATGTCTCAGTGCCTTGCTCTGGAAATATATATTGAAATATTCCAAAGCCTTACAAGGAAAGAAACCAGGTCTCTATACATATGTGTAGCGTAAGATATAAATCCCCGTACCTCTTGATTATTTTGTAATGAAATTATCACTTTAGGAAGCTCATCATGTGGTGACAAAACAGACTCCAATACACTTATATATATAGGTAAATATATGTAAATACATAATACATGATAAATAAATAAAAAATAATAAATCATAATTAAATATTAAATAATAAATAAATAATGACAAATAAATAAATACTAAATAATGAATAAATAAATAATAAATAATAAATAATAAATAATAAAAAACAAATAATAAATAATAAATAATAAATAATAAAGATATAATAAATAAATAAATAATAAATAAATAAATAAGACATAATAAATAATAAAAATATAATAAATAAAAAAATAAAAAATAAAAAATAAATAAAAAATAAAAAATAAAAATAAAAAATAAAAAATAAAAAATAAAAAATAACAAATAAAAAATAAAAAATAAAAATAAATAAATAAAAAATAAATAATATATGATAAATAAATAAATAATTAATAATTAATAATAAATAGTAAACAATAAATCAATATAAAAAAATAAACAAAAAATATGATATAAATAAAAAATAAAAAATAAAAAATAAACAAATAATAAAAAATAAATAAAAAATAAAAAATAAAAAATAAAAAATAAAAAATAAAAAATAAAAAATAAATATCAAATAATAAATAAATAATTAATAACTAAATATGTGGAAAAATAAATAAATAAGAAATAAATTAGTAAACAATAAATTAATAAATAACAAATAATAAATAACAAATAATAAATAAGTACAATTACGTTTTAATTTATTTAAATACAATTGTATACATAAATATTTTATAAAAATATACATATATAATAAAATCTAAATAAATATATACAAATTCAAATATATATATATATATATATCTAATATATATAAATTCTAATAAATATACAAAAATAGATATAAACATCTATAAATATATATACATATGAATAAATATAATGCACTCGAGATCGGGTACTCAAACAATGTTGAGAGAGTTGAACGCCTCTGCCAAGGGAATGTCTCCCCCACCCCCAAGTATTGACTTGCATCCGTGGACTACCACCATCACCAGAGAACTTGGAAGTCTCATCAGCTTTCATAATTTTAACTTAGTCCTGATCATTATTTGTATTCCTATCATTATCATCATTAACTGAAACTAGTAATTCAAATGAGTTATGAGTACTCACCTAACTATTTTTCTTTTTGGTTCTACAACTGAGGTGTGACGAGGTTTTACCTAGCCATTTTGGAATTTTTAGTACCCAAAAATGTAATGTGTGTTCACTGATCGATATCCATGGAGACCTATACAGGTTTCAATTGGGTAGAATTAGTTGACTTGGTGGCCTTTTTAGTAGCATTATGGGGTGAGGGAAAGGATGGAATAGGTATATCTATAGTGCTTAACTAGAAAACCATCCCATCAGGTGTATGAACTAGGGTTATATCTTGTTTAGTAGCCAGAAAACCAGGAATGGCTTGGAAAGTCCTAGCCTTATCCAGCTCAGGTACCCGAGTTCTCATATGTCCATTGGATGTTCATTGACATTATTTAATAGATTCAAGTGAATATTTGATATGAGAGACATTATATGATTTAGTGACCATTCCACTAGCCTTTTTAGATGAGGGAAAGGCTGATACTGGTACAACCGTAAGTTTAAAATGGATTTACATCCCATAGGGTGAAGGGGTATGGGATTTCTCCCCTTTATTGGCCAAAAAAACATGTGGATGGGAGTTCCCAACCTTGTTAGACTTCCTAGTTACCTGAATTCTTTGATGACCACTGGTATCATAAAAAGGATCTATAGAATGATCTCTAATGGAGTAGGAGGAAGCAACAACTTCTACAGTAATCACCTTGACTGCGAGAAACACGGAGCCAATAGAATGGTTTGGATAAGGAGAGGGAAGGGAAGGGGTCATCTTCTCAATTACTTCCAGAGGAGTAGATTTTAAATGAGAAATCACAACTTTCTTGTTATTAGACTTCTTTGATATGGAAATATCCATCTTATCCATGACTTTTTTTCTTTTGACATTCACTATTATCTGTTCTTTCCAGAGACAGAAATCAACATCTTCCTAAGTAGAGTGTTCCAAGACAGCTTAGATATCAGCTCACTTGTCATATTATTCTTCATCTATACCCCATTCCAAAATCTCTTTAAAAGATACTCCATTTATGAAATTATTTCCAGCAGTGTCATCAGTAGGCAAGTAACTATCATCATTAGTAGCAGCCCATGATATAAGTTAATTCCTATTATTTAGTGTAGAAAAAGTAGGGTTTTCAGCCTCTTGTGAAATGAATTAATCCCTGAGAGTGGGGTCCCCAACATCATGTCTTTGAGGTTAGTTAGTAGACTCATCAAAAGAGGCATTATCCCATCCTATATTGTCATTATTAAAAGTAGGAGAGAAAAGACTATTCATATATTCAGCAATGTTCTTACCCTGATGAGTGGCTTGAACCAGTTCTTCGTTAAGTATCCTTTTACAAAGCTGTAGATCATGACCTTTTTTCTGATAGTTAGAACAAAAAAGTTATCTTATATAATTGGTTTTTTAGTGCCCAATAATTTAATAAGAAACAAAAAATGGAAGAAGTTTTTTCATACTTAATTCAAAGACAAATATCATCATTCTGCATGGATAAAATCACTTATTCTATCAGGGTGGAACTTAAATCAATTTCCACAAAAATATGTGAAAGATGTCCATAACTTAAAACATTACTTTTGTGGTCCATTATAATAATTACACCTTTTTCTGAGGGTATGTAATATAAAATCTCATCATTCCATAATACCTAGTTTACTCCATTTATTTTTATACAAACGTGAGTACAAGTATCCTCCAAATCATTCAAGTTAAATTTTAATTTCCACTCATGCAGCCAAGTTGTACCTGGTTTATGGTTGATGGATCCAATACTCCATGATCCTCCCTTGAAATCCACCAAATTAAAAATAATGTGGTATAGTCCCTATCCATGGGACACATATGTGAACTCATTAAATCCACAAATAGAAGCTATTTGAGAGGTAAGATCCATTAGTTTCTAGGGTTTCATTCATTTTATCAAAGTGATACAAGCAATAATCAAGTGTTATCATAAAAAAATCCTTTCTGAGATTACATTGTTCTATGCCAAAACATGGGTAGTTTATCCCTTCCGGATGATTCGGCGTGGTGTATGATTCTCAAGAGGGGTGAATGATTCCCCCCGAGAAACTGTTGAATGATGTGAGATCTTTTAGAGTTTTTTCATCACAATCATTATTCCTTTCATATGTGGCCTAACCTTACTAAATACTATGTAAATTTAAAACAAACTTATGAATATTTACCCTATTTGGATATATTAGGGAAGTCGCATATTCCGGAGGCCAAGGCAGCCTACTTTTTGGTTCATCCATCTTCTCCTCACATATAAATATAAATAAACATGACTATACATAAATAGTTATAAATGTACATAAATATAAATACATATAAACAACCATTTATATATATAACAACATAACATATATAAATAGATATATTCATAAACACATATAAAATATTTATAATTATATATAAATATAGAAATATATATATAATTAAAATGAATATCTATAAATATATAATAATATATTTAATTATATATAAATATAAATAAATGTATATAAATTATAATTATAAATAAATATATAGAAATAGACACAAAATATATTTAAAATAAATAATGAATCACCAAAAGATGGATGACCATTCAAATTAAAACACCATCATATCGGTAGGAATGTAAATCCATGGAATAAAATAATAGACAACCGAACAAGCATAAGAATATCCTCTTAAATGAAGTTGAAATTCCAAAGAAAGCTAAAAATTAGGGTATTGTACAAAAAACTAAAATTTTGAGGCCTTCTAGGCCTTTTATAACTTTTAAAAAACAATGAAAATGGTTTTCCCAACCAATGCGGCATAGATATCATCATAGGCTTTGATTTGACATCTCATGGAGCCTAAAAAGACACCCAGATCAAATGTTATGCCTGTTTAAAGTTGAAGTTCGACCTACCACATATATTAAAATAGAAATGATTTTTTTATTACTAATCACTGTTAAATTATTATATAATATTTGTGGTTTTTCTTTATGCAGGCATCAATCTGACAGGTCGGGGAGAATAAATATACACCCTGATCAAAAGATATGGTCATTAGACACTGAAGTCTGCTTTTCAACATTTCTTTGAACATTAGTTATCGAGGAAATATTCACCATTATATTAATATATAGATATATACATATTAATTAAAAGAAAAGTTTTATGTTATGAATGTAAAATCACGATACAATGTCAAGGGGGTCTAAAGTGGTGGACCCTAAGGTAGTCCCCACAAACAATGAGCTTACAATCCTATGGTAGTGCTCACTATTGAAAAAGTAATTAGTACATTAGAATGATAAAACATGGAAGAAAAAATATCCATCTCTTTAGTAACCTCCCACTAGGTGTTCACAATCCCATTGTTTCAGTCAACCATGCTCTTATAGGATATGATGGCATATGTTGTGTTCTAGTGTCTAGGGGAGCAACCCAACAAGAAGTTGACTACCAGCATAAAATACTATTCAACCTTTGGGATAACAATGTCATTGAATTTTCAAAGAGAAATTACCATTAACATAGTGTGAGATTAAGAAAGAAGACAATTCCCATTGCAATTGAATGTTGAGAAAACTAGAATGACTGAACCGTGATGGTTTTGGTTTAGAAGCCCTCCATGCATGGTGTCATAGAGACAAGATCTGCCCATGTTGAGCTTGAGGCCTTACTTTTTCACTTTCAAATTGACCTATAAACTATATATTTCCCTAATCTCCTCTTTATCATAGTGTGTAAAAGGTTGAATATGTTGTATAAGATGAGGGAGACTGAAAACCTTGCACAATAGGATAAGATCAACGATCAAAGATATGATTTTTGTTTTAGAAAGTATCTCAGTTTCTCTTGATCTTTGATGCCTAAAATCATTACGTATATTCAAAATGGTCCTATATCAAACCATGAATAGAACCAAATGAGAATGAAATTCATCATAGTTACTTATATTATTAAAACTACAAGTAGTGAGGAAGTGATCCATTGAGGAGTATTAGGTGTGGCCCAACAAGACCTCTAATAGAGAACCAAATGTATCTTTCCAAATTCCAATAAAAATATGCATAACCAAATCGATGCTTCCAGTATCATAATATAAACATTT
Source organism: Viscum album (assembly GCA_963277665.1). Taxonomy (NCBI): domain Eukaryota; kingdom Viridiplantae; phylum Streptophyta; class Magnoliopsida; order Santalales; family Viscaceae; genus Viscum; species Viscum album. The sequence continues at coordinate 1,953,143,079 of OY728165.1, forward strand.
TGAGGAAAAGAGAACACCTCTTCTTGAGACCTGGATATTAGTTTGTGTCACCTAATTTCATATACGCCAAATTGGGAAGTTCATCATTACTGGAATTTCGTTGCACCAAATTTTAATAGCCCAATCATCACAAATCCATTTCCCATGAATAACATCAAAAATATGTAATTAATTTATATATGTATGTTTATATTTATGTATGTATGTATGTATGTATGTATATATGTATGTATATTAATATGAATTAATAATTAATAATAATAAAACATTAATTTATAAAAATATTAATAATTAATAATTAATTATTTTTAGTTATTATTAATTATCTATAACATATATTTATATACCTATTTCAATAAATAAATTTGTATTTTTATTATTTTTATTATTAATTTTTACTAAATTTTAATATATTTTGCTGCGATTTTTATAAAAAACCACCACTAAAATTAAATTACAAATTAAAAAATTATTTTCTCAAGGTTTAGAGGTTTCTTAAAACCTCCACAAAAATTCAATAAAAGATAAACTTTATTATTTATAAGAAGATTAAAAACATTTTAAAAAAACACCACTAAAGGATGACTGCTTTTATAATAAATTTATTTCAACTAAAAAAATAAACATGAAAATTTAATTTTGTTTAAAAAATAGACGCTAAAAACCATAAAAAATTGATTCTTTTGGCATAGTGACAATTTGATTATTATCAAATTATAATGATTTTAACGTCCTAGGTGTCTAAAAAGCCAAATATTTTTTATTCTCTAACCGCCCAAGTGATCCTATTAAATACTTACGTCTCTAAAACATCCTATTCCATATGGCTTTTTGGAATCTCTTGCTATGCCAACTCTTATGCATCTTGAGCCATAACTTCATAGATATTAATCTAGGTCCCACTATAACTTTTGGAGATGTGAACCCTCTAAAAAAATATGGCTTTTATTTTCAATATTACTTTCTTATATGAGGCGAATTATAGGGAATAAACTTTAGTTTCCTTTGGATACCGAATAAAGATACACATAGTGCCTTTGGATGCATGTATTTTACATGAATCAGCCTTAACAAAGGTTTTTCATCCCCAAACATGTATATGTAAAAAAAATGATTCCTTCAACTCCAAAAATTGAATGGCACTCACTTTTCTAATTAAATTTTCACTTGGTTTAGAGTGTATAAGTCTATCTATAATGTGTATCCCCAAAAGGACAATTAAATACTGACATGACTCATCATTAATCTCACCATGTCAAACAAGGTATAGTTCCTCCTTTCAATAATAAAATTTCATTATGGTGTGTAATTAGGAGTGAGTATAGATATAATCCTAAACTCCCAAAGATAATCAATGAACTCTTGGTTAAGATATTCTCCACCAAGGTATGGGAAAAATTTCTTTATCTCCTTACCAAGTTTATTTTCAACTTAATTATTTTACCCCTTTAATTAGTCAAATTAATCTAACTTATACCTCATTAAGTAAACATATGTATATATACTAAATTCATTAGTAAAAGTTTTGATAAACAATAATCCACCCCTTGATTTAATGAGAAAAGGTCTACTTACTTATGTATAAACCAATTAAATAAGCCTTGTGGCCCTTTCATGTTTTACACTAAATAGATATTTGATCATTTTTCTTTTTAAGAATGTTTGATAATTTATAAGTTGTTTTAGTTTAAAAGAATCTAAATACCCATATTGACATATTTATTTCAAGTGATTTTTTAAATAACATAAGCAGTGATGCCACATTTGTGTGTGATATGTGTCACTAAAAAAAGATCTATCATAAATTTACAATACTTATTTTTTTTAATAAAACACATAAGGACCGTTATAAATATGTTCCATACCATAACATATACTATTTTTTCAAAAGTAAAAAATTTTATTCCTAAATTTTTTAATAAAACATCTATATCAATACAGGGTATGTAAATATTATTTTTTAATAATGCTTAGTGTGTAAAAAAGGAATTTAAAATAAAGATCAATCCTATAATATATGTGAGGTTGTAGTCTCCAATAACTACTACTATGATTCTAGCTCCATTAGTGGCTCATATATCCCCCTCACATTGGGAAACTCTTCTAAACATACTTGATTCTTGTAATCAGATAAAAATATGACCACCAAAATTTGTATCAAAACACTAATTTATAGAAATAGAAATACTTTGTTTAATAATTAATTCACCTAAAGTTTATAGATTATTCTTAATTAAAGTGTACTTATCCTTCCAGCGTCCCTTCTTTCCATATAAAAAAATGACATAATGATCCCTTTATTTCCCCTTGATCTTCCAATTTTTGGAAGGGTGGTGAAAAGAAGATTAAGAGATGGAGTTTGTCTTGGATCTCTTCACATTTACTTTCCTCTTATTCATCATTATAAATAAGGTGTTATTGTGCATTTTGATCTTATTTACCTAGTGAAGAAGATTAAGGATATATGAGTAAGTCCTATCAATGATTTTCATATTAAAATTCACCTAAAGCGGGAGAAATTATGAGATAATAAGGAAAATATGAGATTAGTGAACAATTGAACTGGTGGATTATACACTTGAGTGTTTAAATTATTAATGTAATGATTTATTTTTACCACATAATGTCCAACTATCACAACCTTTCTAAGTTTGACATAAAGAGTGTCTTTGGGATCTCAAACCACTCCTGTCTAGATCTCTCCTCATAAAGATCATCGAGACATTTGAGAATATTATAGGCATCCATGTGATCATGTCACTTTTAGAGATCATCAAACATAAATGATAACATAAAACACTGAAAATATAGTTCATTATATGAGTGTTTTAAGTTGAAAAGGATATCCTCTTTACTCATCTCCTTAGATGGTGGATCAATAATTGGGGTCTCTAGCATATAAATCTTCCACTCCTAGCATAATACAATGTGTGAGAACATTTTCCACTCATGGAAGTACTATCAGAGATGAGGTTATCTTCCTACAATATAGATTTCAGGAATATTGATAAAATTTATACTTTTATACAAAAAGATAAAATATATTTTAGTACTTTATCTTTATTACCTAAATATGTGAGAGAAATAACTTTTTTTATATTATTTGTCTACCACTATTTTATCAAGTCCCAATAGTCATCACCATTGGAATTGAAATATCATATATCATTGAAATAATAGTGGAAATGATCCATATTTCCCTTATCGTAATCTACTTTTTGGAGTTGAAAATTATTCAATTGTATTTAGGTAGGATGTCTTTCCAATTATTAACTAACAACTCCTTGATTTGTTGAGTAGACTCCCCAATCAAAAAATCCAAACTCTTATCTCCTCAATACTTATCTCTATTTTTCACTATGTCCTACTTTGGAATTCATACATTGATGCAATCTTAGTAAAATAAACCTAAAACCTTAATTAGAAATCTATGATAATTGAAATCACTGTGAATTTTGATAGAAATAAACATTGAACTATGGATCTATTAAAAACTTATGTAATAAATAGATTTTGACTTAATATTTTCGAATGAATTTTTTATTATGTATAAATTTATTTTTCTATAATTTACATTTATTTTTAATATTATGTGTATTTTAGTTAATTAGTTTAGCACGGTTTGAAGAACAAACCCATTTATTTTAATTTATCTTGCATGTGTTCATATCTTATTTATTTTATGTGATCACGTTTAACATCATATAAACATGCATAACATAAAATATATTATAATTAACCAAGAAAAAATAATATAAATAATGAGACTTGATCATTATACTTTAATGATTTATTTATCAGGAAGATGATAAATTATCCTTTGACCCTAGGGGGATTTTTTTGAGTCGGGATTGGCCCGAGTTGCAATATTCCATAATCAAACTTTGTATCTTTTTGGTTGGTTTCAGAACCATATCCTCTTATTAGAGATCCATTATTTATGTGTTTTACTCACACATAGGTGAGGGGAACTAGGGGTATGGGATACATTAAATAAACAATGTACATTAATCCCTACATAATAATGGTTGGAGGGATGACACACATACCATTTTAATTTAATAAAACTTTTTTACATATAAAAATTCATGAAATAATGTTAAATTAAATAGAAAACCGACATTTACATTGGTCACTCTAGCTCATGATTAGTCACATAAATGCAACAACATCACATTTATACATGACAAAATTCATTTCTTATCGAGATGTTATTTAAGATAAATTTATCTTGAATTAATAATTTATGGAATTATTAATTAATTTATTCTTAATCCTCAATTTTAATAAAAATAGTCCTAGAGGTACCTAATATTTCCATCAATTTTATTTTTTTCAATAAATAAATAAATAATATAAATAAAATATATAAAATAAATAAAATAAATAAAAGAAAATATATAAAATAAAATAATTTATTTTATTAAAAATTACATAATTATATGATGTATACTTGGAGACAAAATAGTGTGTACTCATCCAAACTACTAAATTTACTATTTATTTGTGTACTGTATACTTATATATCATGTAACATACTTATAATATCTTGTTATTACATGGTGTGTCATTTTTTAAGTCAGAAAAAATAGATAGGTTAGAATTTATGATACACGATACACATTAATATACATGATATGTACAAATTTTAATTCCCATGAAGTAAAAGGTATGTATGAGGACCATAAATGATGTGTAGTTTTGAAATAACATGGAAATTAATTAGGCAATTAATATTATTAAAAACCATATCACACAGTGTGTATACCGACTACATGCAATGTAGTTTGGTTTTAATTCCACCATTAACTTTATTCAATGTAATTAATTTATGTAGTGTAAAAATTTACTTGATGTGTACTCTATGTAAATAGGTTTAGATTACATGAATTTTATAGATTTATACTTTCCATTTACCAGTTTCTGTGACCATCTGTGATACACACATAGAAAATCATCATGTAATCCACATGGAATAAGTTACAGTGTGTGTACATCAACTACATTATGTGTTATCATAGCTGGCCATGTATCTATGATAATATGGTATATTTATCAATTAAACATTTATTTTATTGAATACATGTCCACTACATCATAACGGGTTACATAGTGAATACATTAGTTACACCCTACGTAACCCTAAAAACATGTTCAACCCTAGTAGTCAATATGTGGTGTAATTACTATGAAATTAAACATTGCCTAATGATATCCCACATGACCATACATGGTTAGAATAACCACATAATCATGTGGTTTACTAAGAATACACATCATGTAATTTTGCTAAACACTATGTAATCGGGTCATACATCTAGGATCCTCAATACCTCCAGATAGAATCTCTGTACATTCTTTACAAGATCTTGGTCATATGAGAGTAAAAAACTCAACATATGAGATTAATAGATTATGACCAAAAAAATTATAATAAAAGAGTCATGATATTGATAAATTATAATAATCAATTAAAAATTTCAACATGACCACTTTGATACCACTTCATGATTTTGGGTGTAGAGGAAGCTGGCCGATAAAATACCCAATGATGGTTTATTATTAGACATAATAGATAATAGATAATAACATGAAAAAAATTGTCATGTATAATGAATATATCTAAATAAACTTGACGAAATAAATCCTAGAACACATATAAAATATTATTCATGTTAAATTTATAGTTAATTTAATAAAAGGAATTACCTCAATCATGAGATTATTTCTTCAATGAAGATGTTAATTGTTCAAACCCTATTCGAGTGGAACCATCACTAAACTAAGAGTATCCAAAGTAAAATCTCTCTAGTTATGATCTTAACATGCTCCAAAATCTTAAAACATCATTGATGGAACTTTGGGTGATATGACAGAGTTACCAATCATATTGTGTTGCTTTCCTTTGATAGCAACATAACACTTCGGGTTAAATGATTTTATATCTTGTTATCTAGATATTGAAAGGAAAGAAGGAGGTAGAGAAATTATCTTGGTATTTAGAGGAACCCTAGATATTTTATTTATGGAAAGATTTTTCTAGGGGGATAATGCATTTTATAAAACAAAAATTATTTAAAAAACTCTCTAAAATGGTAAAAATGGGTATATATAATGCCCGGGTATATTATTGATAATTTACAAAAGACTCTAAATCATATAATAAACCTAATATATTAATCAAAAATAATAATAATAATATATTATTATTTTTAATATTCTATCATGCCATGGACCTGATTTGGAAAATTAAATATTATTTTAATTAAATAAATAATTCCTTATTTATTTAAATGATATTTAAGATTATATTATTTAACTTACCGAGCCCCTAACACAACCTATCCTTGTTCCTTATCATTTTAAAAATATCCAATAATAATAAATATTCTTTTTATAGATAAATAAATATTATTTTCATGATATTGTAATTAAATATTTATTTAATATTCAACTGACACAAATATGGTGATTAAATATTAGTGAAAAAACATATCTTGAATAAATATTATTCCATGGTCTTTATAAAAACATTCATTCCAATTATTAAATTCATGTATAATTCAATTATGATTAATATAAAATCTAAAGGTTTAACCCTTTAGTACTTTTTTCAGTGGCATTAGGTGGGATTTCATAAAGTCTAATATCAGTATAGACATACATATAAAGGAACACATGGAGATAAAACTTAATGTGATAACAATAAAAACCAATATGAATTCTCAGTATTCAATATAATCCATTTTTTTATATCTCATATAGATGGTTCCATACTTTTTTCATCAACGTCATATATATATATATATATATATCTTTGAATTAGTAAAATTAACTCGACAATCATCATGTCCATGAATTTGAGTTAAAAAAGTCCATTTCAATCAAAGATCTGAAATATCTTCTATTGTATGGGGAGGGACAAATCTTTTATTTACTTATTAATTAATTAAAGGTCACTCATGATATAACTGACATATCTTATATTTCTGTGAACATATATTATCATGGTTTTAAGAAATACATAAATGTAAGTTACTCATTATAGGGGTTAATAATAATCTCAAGATCAAGGACCAATACACACAATCAAGGAAAATAATATCCAATCACATTAAAACATATGTAATTAGTACTTATGGGTTTGTACTTATATTATCTGATCTTGGATATTACTATGTCGGTATATCATGAGATGGATTATTGTCCGGTTATGATAATCAAACACCTAATTGTCCGCATCATTTTTGTCCCATCAAATGAATTTTTTCAATAAAAAGGCTTATATGGTCTAGAGTATTGTCACAACACTTTATGTTTTCTCTATATTTGGAAAAAACTAGGACCTTTTGATGTGAAAAATACTCTAAGTACATTTTCATAAATTTTTTACAGAGAATACTAATCAATATGTGATAAAAAATAATTAATACTAACATATTTGAATATACATTAAATATAAAGTACAACGTCGTTGGTTACATGACACCAACTAAAACACAAGATATAAGGAGAAATTATATAGTATAAATGTTTTAATATCAATTAAAATGGTGAAATATATATATGAAATATAACATTTATAATCAATTATCAAGATCATTCTCTATTTCCCATGTCAAATCCAGTAGTTGGAATTCAAATGGTTGGAAAAAATGAATTGTTGATCATATGAAGGGTTAGATTTTGGAAATGGAGAGTAATAATTTCTTTAGGGTTATAAAATCCCCATAATAAATAATATTTTCTAACATTATATATATATATATAAGTTTAGTGATATACTAAAATTGAGAAAGTTTGGTTTAAAAATCTATATGAATAATGATATTTGTAATAATAATAATAATATAATTATTATTATATGTGTACTGAAATGTATTTATATAAATGGAAAGAAAATCAAATTTCCACCATGGTATCTTAATTTAATATATAAATGGGAAAATTTACTTGCTTTTGAATATAAATCGCAACAATGATTCTTTTAAGGAAGATAATTATATTACAAAGTAATTTTTTGGTATTAAAAATTTTTAGACATCGAAATAAATGGTGAGCCAAAATATGAAATTTTTTAGAGTTCCAATTTTCTCATTTTCATGAGTAAATTGTAATGATTCCATGCATTTAGTGATATGGAGCTCATAAAATAATGCAATTATTTAAAGAATATAAGGATGTGAGTATGTGTGTTGGAAGTCTAAGGAAAATTTTGGTGATCGTGATACAAATAGAGATCTTAGTGGGATTTGTGATCATATATATAATTATAATGACTTATATAAATTTTATATTCATCTAGAATATAATATTTAATGGTGTTTTTCAAGATAATGAGTTTTGATTATCCTTCTACTCATGTTATGAGTTAAGAATGAACATTGTTAATCTTGTGATAGTTAACGTAGTTAATAAAAAAGTTAATGATTTGACACTTGTATTTTTATTAGATTTAGGATATTAGTTCCTTATGGAAATATGATATCCTTGATGTTGTGATGAATTAAAATTATTTTATTTATGATGAAAAATTGTTATATAACATAAGTTGACATGGACTTTGATCTTGAATGGTTTTTTATGATGTAAAAATAGATGTTATAATATTATTATATTTATCATTCTATATTATATATAGGGAGTAAATTTAGGGTGTGTATCTATCTTATGTATGAGATTATCCAACTATTCACTTCATTACCATTACAGGATAATCAACTTGTGAATCACACATGCTTGTTGTTTCATTAAGTAGCTTGTTTAACTATAGAGGTTTAACCTAGAGACATACTATATTCTTTGTGATAAAAATGTTGAATATTTCTGACCATGATGTTTGTATGGTTCCCCCTAGAGTTTGCTTTCGAGGTATTGGGAAGTGTTGATATGATATATTTAGATAGTCACGTGGTCTAGTTACCAAGATATATTATATTGAAGCCCTACTAGCATGATGATTTTGTTGATGATGTATTAGTAGATTATGATGGTGTTGTTAGTATGAGCATGTTCATTTTTTTAACTCAATGTAGGTATGATATACTGAGAGATTAATACATATTGTATTTATGATATTATTCTAGTTATGGTAGTAACATTAACTATGAAACCACCACCCAAGTGTGGTTTTATCATGCGTAACAAAACACATGATTGGTGCGATGGATAACTAGATGACCAACTTTGTATGCCCACATTCACCCCATTTATTGATTTAAATTGATATATATTAGGTATATGTTTGGTTTCAACTTTATATATGAATGTATATGTGGTGTGATTATGATAATGGATTGAAAAAATACATAATATGTTATTTATGGGGGTCCTAACTAGTGGGAGTTGGTTTTTTGGGGTGCTTATATATTTTTTATGGAATGCTTTATATTATATATACTATGATATTTGCGGAGTGATACTTTTTGTGGGTTTATGAACGAAATAATTTGATGAAGTAGACTTATGTACCCTGACGTGAATTCTAGTTATTCAATTAAAATAATGGGTATATCATATTCAATGATATACCCAAGTCTTGGCCATGATATCCATGAAATGAATATCATAGACTATGATATATTTTTACCGAAAAAATGTAGAGAATAAATCTATTTTCCTAAATCATAAAGTACTATAGGGATCTGATATAGATTCCGCATGAATAAAACTTACCCCCACTTGTTTTTCATCAGTTATGAATCATAAGACAATCCATTTTTGGACTTACACATTAATTTAAGGAGTGTAATGAATAAACAACAATGAGTAGTGACATATGGGTGTATGAGATTCCATCCAATTTAGTTGACAAAATTTATTTAATAAATAATATTAATAATGGACTATAAAAAGGAAGAGTTACCCTCATTGGATGTTTCTTTTTGTGTGTAAGATGAAACTATATAGTTCTATTCTTAACTGAACAATCATTTAATGTTAAAAGAAGGATCGATAACTCGTTTAATTGGTTCGGGTACCTCTCATTGTGAATGAGGACCCAAGGTTGGTGTATAACCTACAGAGGCATGAATCTTTTATTTTATACATCATAGATACACATCCAATTTTCATCAAAGTTAATAAGGTAGAGGAAGACTTGTTTCAGGTATGAAACATGTGTTTTGTTCCTTGTTTCACTACATTTGTTGATCCACTTAAAATAGATCTCGAAAATCATGGGTTTTTTATAGTGTTTAATGTAATTTTATGATATCCACAAACCCATTAGTGTTATTACAACCATGATATATAATGATTCAATATATGATTATATTGATTTTTCTAATAATTTGATAAGATAAAGCATTTACAGTCCTTTCATATTACATGATATAAAAAATTTCTTTTGATTCTATTATTTGTAGTGCACTACTGTACTATATCATAATGTATGATATAGATGAAGCTTTAAAATTTTAACTATGGTATAGAAAAAAATGGAATATTGTAAAATATGAATTTATCCCATGTTTTTGGAAAACAGTGTGTCATAGTGTTAATACGATATTGACTATATCATACAATATGATAGGAGACTTACAGTTACACAACTAAAGGTTAACATTGTTGCATATAATTGAACTTATATTTTATAATATGATTGATACATGAACTACCTTACTTCTATATCAATTGTAGTTTATAACTAATAATTATTATATTTATTTATAAAATATAATATATATGGAAAAGTTAAAAAAATTATATTTTGGTATATTTTATTATGGTTGATAAAATATTTACAAATTATAACTGTTATTCCATGTAAAATAGGAATTTTCATCCCAAAATTAAATATTTAAAGTTCATATTTACATCTAATGTTTTGGAAAATAAAAAAATATTTTATTTATTAGTTAATTATTTTAAAATAAAAATAAATATAAAGTGTTCATGAAATGTGAATATTTTCTTTTCTTGAATAATGTGATAAATTTCTTCTATTATCTTCAATCCTTGCACTAAATTATAGGTGAGATTTAATAATAATAGTTTTCATTTATCTTTACATTGTCTTGTTATTAAATATATAAGCTTGAATATAGTTGGAAGATATAGATTTTGTATTTTAGATTTTAGATTTTTTATAAATTTGATCCTCTCTTGAGTAAAGTCTCTCTGAAGAGAGGGACTTGGGGTCAAAATTTCCATAGGCCTAGAGGCTTATTCGTTGTTTTATAAAGGCATGGGTTGGATATATATAACTATAAGACTACTCACATGTATATTTCCTATCTAACTCTAATCCTTAAAATGAAATGTTTATATACCTTATGAATGATTTTAATTTAAATATTTATAAATATTTTTGGCTTTTATTTTTGGATGAGTAAGAAAAACTTGTGGGTTGTGTAAATATTTACACATTAATATAAGAGAAATATATTTTTTGGTGGATGGAATCAGGTTTCCATAACTAAATTATTATAATCATGCATAAAATAATAAATAAAACATGAGACAATAATGATTTCATGATATGAAATGGGTTTAATATACATGTGACGTATATAAAACTAAGAGAATTTTAATAGAATACCACTAAAATACTGAGTGTAATATTCCTTCTAAAGTAAATACATGTGAATACTTCTATAATCTAACCATGTAGTATCACACCAAAGTAGGGTACCCATGTATTATCTTGTGTAATGTATGTTGGGTGTGATTATGTAATGGCCCGGACCTCTCCGGCCCATTCCATTGTCAAAAAGAGGGTTTAAAGTGTTCTGGAGGGTGAAATGAACTTTTCCCACACTTTTCAGAATTTTGAAACTACACGCCGTGTGGTGTGAGTACACGATGTGTACCCCCTCTCCGGGTATACCCCGTGTTGAAGGCCGTGTCCTTACCATGTGAAATAATTGGGTACACGCCATGTACCCCAAACTACACGTCATGTAGTCCCTCCCCGCATACGCGTTTCCCTCAAACTGTGTGTTGACCAGTCAAAGGCCGTGTTCCGTATGGGAGCCGTGTCCTTACCGTGTGAAATAAATGAGTACATTCCGTTTAGCCAATACTACACGCTGTGTAGTCCCTCCACGTGTACGCGTTACCCTCAAACCGTGTGTTGACCAGTCAACGGCCGCGTACTGCGTTGAAGGCCGTGTTTGAAGCCGCGTGGTGGCCGCGTGAAATGGCCAAGTACACACCGTGTACCATAGAGTACACGACGTGTTCTTTTTTTCACGCCCATAAAAGGAGGGGTCACCTCCACATTTTCAACACACCCCTCTCCTCTCCTTTCCTCTGAGCAGAGCTCTCCCAAGATACTCCAAGGCTCCTTTTCCTTTCATAACTTCATCGACCGAGCTCCGATTTACGATCCGTCAACGGCCATGGGATCGTAACGACGTGGGGGAACTTCTGAGCTTTGATTCGTTGTCCTTTCCTTCCCAGCTTCCTCCCGAGGTGGTTTTTCTAGGATTCGAAAGAAGTAACGGATGCCGACATACGTATTCTAAAGTTGATACGGGGGAGCATTGTGATCAGAACCTGTTGAGGTAGGGATCTTACGTTAGTCTCTCTAAATTGTGCATCATGCGGGGTGGGTTTCCTCTTGTTTACGTGATACACATTTGAACCGGTTTAATGAAGATAATAAATGGATTATATAATGGGGATGGGATGTTGTGAATGCGGTTACTTTATTTTATATCCTGTGATATTATGTTGTGAATTGAATAGGCTTATGCCTACTGAAAATCACGGTCGTTGGGGGCCATTGCTTCTGCAATTAAATGTTTCCCTATCTTTCTAGGCCGTTTTCGTGAATGAAACTTTATTGAATGTGGAATTTGGATAATCACGTAAAGTTGGATGATTTAAAATAGGAAACCCTTGTGTGATCACCCCTGTTGAACAAAATGGAATAATGAACATGTGGGAGCTGGCTTGGATACATGGCATGTGATGGGGGTGTTTTTGTGGGTTGTTGTGGATCGGGTGAACAGTGGGGCTGCGGTTAGCTTGGCTTTGGGTTGCTGTGAATGCTATGTTGGTGATGGGCAGCAGGGCTACGATAAATGGTATTAAAGGGGTGATGATGTACGTTGTGGTTATGGTTATGGTTGTTGGCAGCGGGGCTATAGGGTTGGGTTTAAATGTGAACGAACTATGGGTTGTAAATAATAAATAAAAAGTTGAAGAGTTAATAAATGGGGGGAGGGGAATGGTAATGGAACGGGAATGTTAATCAATGGGTTGGTTGGTTATTAAAAAGGGACTTGTTGTGCTGCTTGTGTTTTCCTTACTTGATTTGTGGATGGCAGAGATATGCTTTACGAACGATCGATGTGGTTGTTTGTGTATAGTTTCCCAATAGCTAAGGAACTAATAAACCGATTCTGTTGAAACATGAAAACCTAAATGGTTTTTCGAGATTGTTTTTTGTATGCATGCTTCGTAGTAGCAGTGTCGAGGCACGTGCTCAGTTCTCTAATTAGAAGCCATAGGTTGGGCTGAGTGTTTGGTATATATATATATTTATATCGGTATCTTTTTGTTTTATCGCACCCCACCCATGTTGAGAACTTAGTACTGAACACTCTCATTTCAGGGGAGAGGGTGTTTTACCCTTAGTCACTATCTCCTTCCTGCTCCTTCTTCCCTAAGCTGTGATGGCTTGAGGTGACATTACAACCAAGACTCTTCGGGTAGGTTTTGATTGGGGTGGTTTAGCCTAAGACTCTTCGGGAAGGTTATACTATTTTTTCCCAAGAACCTTCGGGATGAGGCCCAGGTGTGTGTGGGTGGGATACATGGTTGTGAGGCCCCGGTTTGTGCGGGCGGGATATGTGGTTGTGAGGCCCAGGTGTGTGCGGGCGGGATACGTGGTTGTGAGGCCCAGGTGTGTGCGGGCGGGATACATGGTTGTGAGGCCCAGGTGTGTGCGGGCGGGATACGTGGTTTTGAGGCCCAGGTGTGTGCGGGCAGGAAGAGTGTGGTAGCATCAGGACGGTCGCCGTTAAGAAGAGAAGCTAGCTAGTGGGGGAAAATTGTGCGGGGTACCCAATACTCTTGTTCTTTTATACTACTACCTGTTGTGATTATGTTTTGGTGAGTGTGGCTGGTGAGGTTGGGTGGATAGAATTCCTTGCTAGGATTCTTCTGTGGTTCTCACGGGACATTAGGATGTCTCCCCACTTGTGCACGAGAGATTTAGGTTTCCCTACTGAGTATACTTATATGCTCACCCTACGTTTACTTTTTGGTTTCCAGGAGGACTACCAGGGCCGTGGGAGACCCTACTAGTCTGGACAGTTGGAGTTGCTGCAGTTTTCTGTACTTGTGTCTTTTGGTATTGTACTTTTGAGCTTTCTTGTACTTGTACCTTGTTTCAAAACTATTTAAACATTCATGTGGGATTGGTTTAGGTTTATTTCTATACACTTGTTATTTTCCTTTTTTGTGGTTGACTTGTACTATTTCCCGATCATAAATAATAAAATGGCAATGCCTCCCATATTTGTGAAAACTCATACCCTTGGTGCTAGTCGCCACCCCGGGGCCTACTAGAGGCGGGACTCAGGGGTCATTATCTTTCCTTCACCATTTCCAACTCAGGAGGGGCATATTTGGTGGGAGGGGGTCGTGAAAGAATGGTATCAGAGGTGATATTTGAGAGATAGGATGGAGTCTGGATTTAGGCACAATAAGGATTGCATGGGATGGTAGGGCAACAATGTTTGTTAATCTTGGTGCATGACATAGGCATGGGAAGACTGGCCAGGACACGAGATTTTAGGGCCCCCCATGATCCGATGCAAGGACTCTGAGCCTACCTAACGGAAAAATGAGACTACATCGATTGCAGGGTAGAGACCCTAGGGAATGTACATGCATCATCATGATTGTGTTTTACTTGATTTGGGCGTTCTGGGAAAGAAATTGAATAAAATGATAAAATGAAACACTGTAAAATTTCCTTACTACTTGGGATTAGGTGATCTGTGTTCACCGTAAAGCTATGGCACCTGGATGTCATCCATGGGTGACTCAGACGGCCGAGGCCCAGCAGATCCAGGCGGTCGATCAGTTGAGGATTGACCAAGAGGAGGAAGATAGCTAGTGGCAGAAGACTCTTCTTTCTTTCCAGCGGCAGAACCTCAAAAAGTACGAGGGTAATACTTCAGATACGGAGATGGAGGGGTGGCATGAGGAGCTAGGGATCACTTTTAACTTTATCCGTGCTCCGAGGGAGTACTGGGTTCCCCTAGTAGTCAGTCAGCTGAGAGTTGAGGCATGACAGTGGTGGACGCTCTACCTTAGAGAGAGGATAGAGGCAGAGGTTCCATGGGCTGACTTTGAGAAGAAATTATGAGAGGAATTCCTTTCTTCAATGATCAAGGAAGAGAAGAAGTAGGAGTTACTCTCCCTTCAGTAGGAGAGTATATCAGTACGAGAGTTGGGAATCATGTTCAAGGATCTCCTATGCTTTGCTCCGAATCTCTTTCCGGATGAGGAGTATCGGGTGAGACGTTTGGAGGAGGCACTTCATCCTTCGCTCCAGTAGGCTATCACCCCCTTCACCCTTCCGACGTACTTGGTGGTACAGAAGAAGGAAGAGGTTGTAGAGAGGATGAACTCGATGGGAGGTGCACCAGGTGAGGGGTTTCAGCCAGGTTCGTCAAAGGGGAAGGCAGTCAGCAGCAGGTCTCTTGCGACGGGAACTTCCAGGTTCAGGCCAGTGGGGAGTATGCCCCATCAGTTCCAGTTCAGATCTTTAGGTCCTCGTCCCTTTTCCACGAGCCTAGGACCATAGTGTTTTTCTTGTGGAGGTTTCAGGCACATTCAGAGTCGGTGCCCGACCCAAACTCAGTACGGTGGAGGTGGGCAGGTTTAGCGCCCACCTCAGTAGCACCAGTTGCCGGCGTGGCCCTTCTAGCAGCAGCAGGACTATGCTCCTCCGAGGGCAAGCCTTGCGGGAGGAGGCCGACCTTAGGGTGCTCCTTAGGGACCTCGACCAGGGCGTGGTCGGGGAGGTGGATGACATCAGAGAGGCAGAGGAGCTGGGCGTGGATAGTTGCATGCAGCAGATTTGGAAGCTCTAGTGGGACTAGAGGTGGTGCGAGGTACGATTTGTTTGTTCAGCACTCTCATTTCTGCTTTGTTCGATTCAGGAGCTTCGCACTCCTTTGTTGCACCTGGTCTAGCCCATGCCTTGGGACTAGACGTAGAGAGACTTTCCGTACCACTGGTGTTGAGTACACCAGTTGGAGGCCAGACCAGCGTATCTTGTGTTTTCCGGGGATGTGGGCGGACGTTGGGACCACATAGATCTAGTGGGGATCTTCTTCTATTACAGATGCAGCCATACGATGTCAACCTAGTCATCGACTGGTTGTTTTCTATTAGTGCCGTTATCGACTGCTTCTCGATAAGAGTCATGTTCTCTGACATGGACGGGCAGTGTGTAGCTTTCATTAGAGAGAGGAGCTATCAGGTGGGAAGCTGGCGTGTGGAGGCTCTCCTTTCCTTGTTAGGTGGGTTATTAGTGGTTCTAGCTGATACAGAGTTGATGGATGTCCCAGAGGTTTCTGGGGAGTTCTTTGATGTTTTTCCCGAGGGGGTTGTGACTCTACCCCCCGACGTGACGTTGAGTTCGGGATAGACTTACAGCCTGGTGCCCGTACGATTTCGATGGCCCCTTATCAGATGGAACCTTCGGAGTTACGGGAGTTTCGGATTCAGATTGACGATCTGATGGAGAAGGGTTTTGTTCGACCCAACATGTCACCATGGGGTGCTCCAGTTTTGTTCGTGAAGAAGGCAGATGGTTGTCTCAGGTTATGCATAGAATACCGAAGGTTGAATTAGGTAACGGTCAAGAACCGTTACCCCCTTCCAAGGATATATGATCTCTTCGACCAACTGAGGGGAGAAGGCTGGTTTTCTATGATTGATCTATGATCGGGATATCATCAACTGAGGGTGAAGGATAGTGACGTCTCGAAGACGGCTTTCAGGTGAAGGTATGTGCACTTCGAGTTTGTAGTGATGCCTTTTGGAGTTATGAATGCACCAGCTATGTTCATGGGACTTATGAACTTTGTCTTCTGAGAGTTTCTAGACCAGTTCTTCGTTGTGTTTATCGATGACATCCTAATCTACTCAAGATCAGAGGATGAGCACGTTGAGAATCTCAGGACAGTCTTGGAAGTCCTTCGACACCACCAGATTTATGGGAAATTGTTGATGTGTATATTCTTGAAACAAGAAGTGAACTTCCTTGGGCACGTGGTGTCTCAAAATGGAGTGTTAGTGGACTCGTAGAAGGTGGAGGCAGTTGTTTCTTGGGAAGAACCCAAGAGCATGGCAGAAGTTCGTAGTTTCCTGGGATTATCATGTTAATATCGGAGGTTCGTTCTGGACTTCTCTCGAGTTCTTTCTCCATTGACAGCTTTGACTAGGAAGATCCAGGTCTTCCTATGGAGAAAGAAGTGCCAGAAGGATTTCTACTACCTGAAGGAGAAGTTGTTTAGCGCTCCCGTACTCTAGTTTCTAGAGGAAGGGTTATTGTATGAGGTGTTTTGTGATGCTTCTGGCCTTGGTTTGGGGTGTGTACTGATGCAGAAGAAGGCTGTGATCTGTTATGGGTCTAGGCATTTGCGCCGTCACGAGCATAACTATGCCACCCATGACTTGGAGATTACAGTAGTAGTATTTTCACTGAAGTTGTGGTGACATTACCTCTTTGGGGAGCGCTTTGTGGTATTCTCAGATCACAAGAGCCTGCGTTATATCTTCTCTCAGCATGACCTGAACTTACAGAAGCAGAGATGGGTCGAGTTCCCCCAAGACTATGACTCTGAGATCTCTTACACTGAAGGTAAGGGAAACATTATGGCTGATTCCCTGAGTAGGAAGTCGCATAAGGAAGTGGTTTGGGAATCCACTGATGCTTGTATAGCGATGGGAGAGTTGGCCGCCTTGCACTTGGATGCAAGGGTAGAAGGTGTTAGAGGCTGTTTGTTTCAGATGAAGGTGCAGTCCTCTTTGTTACAGTAGGTGGAAGAGTCTCATTGGGGGGACTCCGAGGCGGAAGTAATGCGGGATCATGTCGATCAAGGAAATGCTCCAGAGAGATGGTTAGAGGACAACTGCCATCAGATGCTTTTCCATGGAAGGTTGTTTGTTCCGGAGGCGATGCGTGAGGGAGTTCTCCGTGAGTTCCATAGCTCAGCCTTGGCGGTACATCTGAAAGTCTCAAAAATGTACCGAGGCTTGAGGGAACAGTTTTGGTGGCCCGGGGTGAAATAGGTAGTGGTGGAGTTTGTGGCTAAGTGCCTTGTGTGTCA
This sequence comes from Viscum album, assembly GCA_963277665.1. Classification (NCBI taxonomy): domain Eukaryota; kingdom Viridiplantae; phylum Streptophyta; class Magnoliopsida; order Santalales; family Viscaceae; genus Viscum; species Viscum album. The sequence goes on from OY728165.1 coordinate 1,953,161,384, forward strand.
GCAGGTAAAGGATGAACACAGTGTTCCCAGTGGTTTGTTGCATAGATTAGATGTCCCAGAGTGGAAGTGGGATGACATCTAGATAGACTTAGTCATAGGAAGACCCAGAGCTCAGGGCGGTTATGATGCTATATGGGTGGTGGTGGATCGTCTGATGAAATCATCCCACTTCTTAGCAATTAAGGAGTCGGGCCCAGTGAGTACCTTAGCACAGAGGTACATAGATGAGGTGGTTCATTTGCATGGAGTTCTGAAAAATATCGTCTCAGATCGGGATACTCAGTTTACCTCACGAGTCTGGAGGGGGTTACAACAAGCTTTTGGGACCCAACTATGCCTTAGCATTGCTTTCCACCCCCAAACCGACGGGAAGACAGAGAGGACTATCCAGACATTGGAGGACATACTGCGAGCATGCGTTCTGGATTTTGGAGGATCATGGGTACGACACTTTCCTTTAGTAGAGTTTTCCTACAACAACAGCTTCAAATCTATTATTATCATGGCACCGTTTGAGGATTTGTATGGAAGACCATGTTGTTCACCCATTTTATGGGCATAGGTTGGTGAGACAAGTGCTCTTGGGCAAGTGGTAGTGCAAAGCACCATAAAGAAAGTCCAGCTTGTACGTGAGAGGATGAAAGCAGCTCATGACCGACAGAAGTCTTATGCTGATCGTCGGAGGAGGCCCTTGGAGTTTGAGGATGGAGATCATGTGTTTATGAAGGTTTCCCCTCGATGGGGGTAGAGGAGGTTTGGGAAAGGGAGTAAGCTCTCACCTAGGTTCATCAATCCTTTTGAGGTGCTGAGGCGAGTCGGCGAGGTGGCATATCAGTTGGCCCTTCCACCTCAGTTGGAGAAAGTTCATGACGTCTTCCACATCTCCCAGCTTCGTCGGTACTTACACGATGACTATCACATTATCGAATGGGGAGAGATAGATATGGGAGACGACAAGAACTTAGAGGAATGACCAGTCAGAATCAAATATCGTAAAGAGAAGGTGCTCTGTGGACGAACCATTCCCTTGGTTCGTGTGTTGTGGAGGCATGGTGACTTCGAGGAGAGCACATGGGAGTGGGAGACCCAGATGCACGCTCAGAACCGGGAGTAGTTTTGACTTTTTTTTTCCTTTTCCTTATGAGCTTTGTTTTTGTACTATGTACCATTGATATATGGAATGTCTGGCTTGTCGGTTATGAGACCTTTGGTTTCCTTGTTCTCTGGAAGTGTGTAACATGTCCGGGAGTGTGGGGAAGGGAAAAACCTGATCCTTAATTGAGACACATTAATGAGGATGCGATTGAACCCGTGCAGGAGAGTCAGTGCTGCCTAAAGCGGATAATATCTCGACATATGAAAATGAATTTTCCCCAAACCACGTGTTCGGGCAGTGTGTGGGTTGTGCAGTGTTGGGGGAAGTGTGAGTTGAAAAATCCTAATTTATGGAAGTGGGAAGACCAGATTCTTAATCGAGACGCATTAATGAGGATGCGATTAAACCCGTGAAGGCGAGTCAGTGCCGGCTAAAGCGGATAATATCTCGACAAAGGAGAAGGAATTTTTAACACCTATAATTAGGGTTGATGGTTGGGTTCCTGTTATAACGAGGGCCCTAAAGAGGTATCTTTTTGGGTTCCTCTGGGTTGGATTTTGAATTCTTGGGGACGCGAATGTTTTAAGAGGTATCTGATGTAATGTCCTGGACCTCTCCGGCCCATTCCATTGCCAAAAAGAGGGTCTTGAAGTGTAATGGAGGGTAAAATGAACTTTTCCCACACTTTTTAGAATTTTGAAACTACACACCGTGTAGTGTGAGTACACGCCGGGTACCCCCTCACCAAGTATACCCCGTGTTAAAGGCCGTGTCCTTACCGTGTGAAATAAATGGGTACACGCCGTGTACCCCAATCTACACACTATGTAGTCCCTCCCCGCATACGTGTTACCCTCAAACTGTGTGTTGACCAGCCAACGGTCATGTTCCATGTGGGAGTTGTGTCCCTACCATGTGAAATAAATGAGTACACGCTGTGTAGCCAATACTACCTGCCGTGTAGTCCCTCCCCGTGTACGTGTTACCCTCAAACCGTGTGTTGACTAGTTAACGACTACGTACTACATTGAAGGCCGTGTTGGAAGCCACGTGGTGGCCGCGTGAAATGGCCAAGTACATGCCATGTACCATAAAGTACATGCCATGTACTTTTATTTCTCACACCTATAAAAGGAGGGGTCCCCTCCTCCTTTTCAACACACCCCTCTCCTCCCCTTTCCTCTGAGCAGAGCTCTCCCAAGAGACTCGAAGGCTCCTTTTCCTTCTATAACTTATTCGTCCGAGCTCTGATTTATGATCTGTCAATGGCCACAGGATCTTAACGACGAGGCAGAACTTCTGAGCTTGGATCCATTGTCCTTTCCTTCCCATCTTCCACCCGAGGAGGTTTTTCCGGGATTCGACAAAAGTGAAGGATGCCGATGGACGTCTTCTAAAGTTGATACGGGGGAGTGTTGTGATCAGAACCTATTGAGGTAGGGATCTTACCTTCGTCTCTCTAAATTGTGCATCATGCGGGGTGGGTTTCCTCTTGTTTACATGAAACACATTTGAACTGGTTTAATGAAGATAATAACTGGCTTATATAACGGGGATGGGATGTTGTGAATGCAGTTACTTTATTTTATATCCTATGATATTATGTTGTGAATTGAATAGGATTATGCCTACTGAAAATCACGGTCGTTGGGGGCCTTTTCCTGGGAAATTAAATGTTTCCCTATCTTTCTAGACTATTTTTGGGAATGTAACTTTATTGAATGTGGAATTTGGATAATCACGTAAATATGGATGATTTAAAATCTGAATCCCTTGCGTGATCACCCCGGTTGAATAAAATGGAATAATGAACATGTGGGTGTTGTCTTGGATACGTGGCATGTGATGGGGGTGTTTTTGTGGGTTTTTGTGGATCAGGTGAGCAGTTGGGCTGCAGTTGACTTGGTTGTGGGTTAGTGTGAATGCTATGTTGGTGATGGGCAGCGGGGCTATGATAAATGGTATTAAAGGAGTGATGATGTACAATGTGGTTGTGGTTATGGTCGTTGGCAGTGGGGCTATAGGGTTTGGTTTGAATGTGAACGAACTATGGGTTGTAAATAATAAATAAAAAGTGGAAGAGTTAATAAATGGTGGGGAATGGGAATGGAACGAGAATGTTAATCAATGGGTTGGTTGGTTATTAAAAAGGGACTTGTTGTGCTTCTTGTGTTTTCCTAACTTGATTTGTGGATGGCAGGGATATGATTTATGAATGATCGATTTGGTTGGTTGTGGATAGTTTCCCAATAGTTAAGGAACTAATAAACTGATTCTGTTGAAGCATGAAAACATAAATGGGGTTTTGGGATTGTTTGTTGTATGCATGCTTCATAGTAGCAGTGTCGAGGCATGTGCTCAGTTCTCTAATTAGAGGCCAAAGGTTGGGATGAGTGTTTGGTATATATATATATATATCTGTATCTTTGTGTTTTATCGCACCCCACCCATGTTGAGCACTTAGTGCCGAACACTCCCATTTCATGGGAGAGGGTGTTTTACCCTTAGTTTCTAGCTCTTACTTGCTCCTTCTTCCCTAGACTATGATGGATTGAGGTGACCTTACACCCAAGACTCTTCGGGTAGGTTTCGATTGGGGTGGTTTAGCCCAAGACTCTTCGGGAAGGTTTTACTATTTTTTCCCAAGAACCTTTGGGATGAGGCCCAGGTGTGTGCGGGTGGGATAGGTGGTTGTGAGGCCCAAGTTTGTGCGAGTGGGATACGTGGTTGTGAGTCCCATTTTTGTGCGGGAATGATATGTGGTTTTGAGGCCCAGGTGTGTGCAGGAGGGATATGTGGTTTTGAGGCCCAAATGTGTGTGGGTGGGATACGTGGTTGTGAGGTCAAGGTGTGTGCGGGCGGGAAGAGTGTGGTAGCGTCAGGACGTTCTCCGTTAGGAAGAGCAGCTATCTAGTGGGGGAAAATGGTGTGGGGTACCCAATACTCTTGTTCTTATATACTTCTACCTGTTGTGATTATGTTTTGGTAAGTGTGGCTGGTGAGGTTGGGTGGATAGAATTCCTTGCTAGGTATATTATGTGGTTCTCACGGGACATTTCGATGTCTTCCCACTTGTGCATGAGAGATTTAGGTTTCTCTACTGAGTATACATGTATGGTCACCCTAACTTTACTTTCAGGTTTCCATGAGGACTACCAGGGCCGTTCGAGACCCTACTAGTCGGGACAGTTGGAGTTGCTTCAGTTTTCTGTACTTGTTTCTTTTGGTATTGTACTTTTGAGCTTTCTTGTACTTGTACCTTGTTTCAGAACTATTTAAACACACATGTGGGATTGGTTTGGGTTTATTTCTATACAATTTTTCTTTTCCTTTTTGGTGGTTAACTTGTCCAATTTCCCGATCTAAAATAATAAAAGGGTAATGCCTCCCATATTTGTGAAAACTCATACCCTTGGTGCTAGTCACCACTCCGGGGCCTATTGGTGGCGAGACCCGGGGTTCATTATCTCCCTTTCACCATTGCCAGCTCAGGAGGGGAATCTTTGGTGGGAGGGGGTCATGATAGATTAATACTATGATTTTGGTAACTAGATCATGTAGTTAGATTTGTCTGGCACTTAGATGTAAAAAATTAGGGTTAGGATACCGAAGGAATAGATTTGAGTATTATCTATATGATGGACATATACAAAGAGTCTAGAACTAAACTACCCAAGAATCAAATCTAGTGTGATTGACATGATTTCATTCATGAATAACTGAAGTGATGATTTTTACACAAAAGTGGGGACATTGCTTAGTGAAATATGGATCTTGGACCACTAAATGGATATCATGTATGATTTCCTAATTTTAGGTGAGATTAATTTCATTAAATGTCCGAAATGAAAAGATATAAAACATGATATTCACCCACATATATTTTTTTATGTTATGGATTATTTTATTATAATAATTTTTGAGATCCTTATTAGGTATGAAATATAAGACATTTATTGATTGGTATTTTAGGTTGAGAAGTGTTCTCAAATATAATCATTCTGAGCACCTAAATGTGAATTTTATAGAGGACAATTTCCCCAACTCTAACTCATGGAAATTTTATACTGGGTGTGCATCACACATTTATGCTAATAAACACAGTCTAAAAACTATGGGGGAATTGAAAAAGTTTAATATAGAATTTTATTTCATCAATGGAGAGAGTTTTATTTCATTTGAAGATAAAACATAGGATTTGAAAATACTACATGGATTATTTATAGAATTAATGAAATATTACCAAGAAATCATGGGAGCAGGCGAAAGCCGGACCCATAAAAATATATAAGAAAAAAGGGAGAAAAGAAGAGTCAGAGTTAAAAGGGGTTATTACTTATCTGAGATTGAATCACTCCACACATATCAGCATTCATCATTGATTCACAGTAATTAGGAATTGTAAAAGACCAAAAAATACCCATCTCACTAATAGCCTTCTTGGCCAACACATCCACAACTTGATTTGCTTCTCGATATCTCAAGGAGACTTCTAAATTGAGATGAGCACTCTTGTTGAGACACTAAACCCAAAGAGGTATAATTTTCCACGGTACATCCTGTGTCCTTGCCTTCAAAGCTTTCATAGAAACCTCAGAGTGAGATTCAAGCCACAATTGTGTCCAGTTGTACCGTGCATCATAATAAATTGCATATATCATGGCCAGTAACTCAGCCTCATATGCCGTTTTAATTCTAGTGGAGTGATAAAAACACCCTTTGACGAATTCATGATGAGTACGAAAGACACCTCCACATCCTAAGGGGCCAATAATTCCTATCATAGCCCCATCAACATTAACTTTTAACCATGGAACAATTGGAGAAATCCACCGAATGTATTTAACCATTCTGGGTTTCCGCGGTCGACCTGAAACACCCAACAGTCTAATAATGTTCTACTCTCAGATAATGTTAAACATACCTTCAGGTTGCACAACTAATGCGGCACAGTCCTCCTTGTGTAGATCCATCATCCCTGCATGATTAATGAACTATTAATATGTTCCTTAAATAAGTATAAAATTTATTTCCATACCTTTTTTTGGAAAAGGTGGGATTTTAATTATTTATTAATAATATAAGTTCTTAAATATATAGGAATTAAATGTTTTAGGGAATAAAAAATACAGTTAATTATTCATACATTTTGTATATAGATAATCCTCTATATAATATTCAAATTAAGAAGGCTAAATTTGATTCTAATCCCACCAACCTCTGGAATTATCACCTTAGACATATAAATGAGAAACACATGAAAAGAATCTATATAGATATATTTTCATAACAATTCAACTATGAATCATTTGAAGATTGAAATTAATTTTTGATTGATAATATTACCAAGGAACCATTTAGTGTAAAATGTGAAAGGGTTAGTAGACTCTTGGATCTCATACAAAGTGATGTATATGGACCAATGAGTATATATGGAAGTGGTAGTTTTTGGTACTCCTTGGATTTTATTGATTATTTTGTTATTATAGTTAAGTGTTTATAATGAGTCAAAAGTATGAACCTTTTTAAAAGTTCAAATAGTTTTAGAAGAAAGTATTAAATCAATTGCGAAAAAGTGTTAAGATTATCTGACCCGATTGGTGTAGTGAATACTTTATCTAGGAATTCACTCATCATATGATATATTGTCAAATTATTCCACAATTAACTCTTCCTAGAACACCGCCAGGGAATGATGTGTCTGAGGGGATGAATATAACCCAGATAAAAATGATCCTATTAATGATGATCTAAAGTGAACTTTCTATTTCATTTTGGTATTATATTCTAGAGACTACTATATTCTAACTATACCACATCCAATTTAAAGAATTACTAAATATACCATATGGTATATAGAATAGGAAACACCCCATTTTTGAGGATTTGGGATTGTGAAGCAAAAATTTGACATTTTACTTCTGATAAACTTGGTCCTATGTTGGAAAAATTCTTATTTATTGGTTATAACAAAGAAACCGAAGGATATTACTTCTATAAACTCAATAGAAAAATGTTTTTGTGGATTGAGATAGTGTTTTTTATTGAGATACAACAAATGGATCATGTATTCCATGGGAGGAAATTTGAACATGGAGAAGTTTAATACCAATCAATGGGAAGTTTTTCTAAGGTAGAAGTTGAGCTAATTGCATAAAGAGTTATCCATGAAAACCCATCTTAAGTTACACAAGAACCTCTAAGGTCTAATAGGATTAATTAATAGACTTTGATATGTGGATTTCTAATAGAAAATAATTATGATGTAATTTTTATATGATATAAACTTGCTACTTATCAAGAGACGTTGATAAATTTAATTTTGAGAAACGGTTAAAAGACATTGAATCTGAAATGGATTCCATGCACACTAACTAACTCTAATGCTTGGTTAATGCACCTAAAAGGATGAGACCCATATGGTTCAAGTGGGGTTTATATACTAAATATAAAATGGTTGGTAGAGTGTCTACCTATAAATCATACCCATTGGAAATGATCTATAAGAAAGTTCTTGATATTGAGTATGAAGAATACTTTTCACCTATAGTGATGATAAGGTCCATTCAGATATTTGTTTCCATAATAAATATTATTTGATTACGAGATATATAGAATGGATTTTGAAGCATCTTTACTTAATATAAATGCAGTTGAGGATGTGAATATGATATATCCAAATGGTTTTAAAACTTAAAACGATTCTTACCAGACATGAATGTTGCAATGGACCATTTATGAATTTAAATAATATTCTTGGGGATAGAATATCCATTTTGATGATGAAATCAAATAGTTAGGTTTCATAAATAATGAATATGATATTTTTATATATAATTGGATTAGTGAGAGTGTTGTAGTGTTTCAGATATTGTATATAGATGACATACTACTTATCATAGATGAAATACCAACTTTACATTCTGTAAATATGTGGTTAGGTAAATTATTCTATATGAAATATATGGGTGAAGTAGCTTACATACTAGGTATGAAAATCTATAGAGATAGATCCATGATGTTCTATTTTATTTATGCAGGACACATAAATTGGTAATGTTCTAAAGCAATTTATTCTACAGAACTCCAAAAGGGGTCTTTACTAGTGTTACCTGGCATGAATCTTAGGAAGATTCCGGATCATTAAATGGAGTTAGAATGGATGGATAGAGTAACCCATGATTTTAACATATTCTCTATCATATAATCCATGGAATGTACTTGACCTAATTTAACCTATTCAATAAGAATAAATATTATATACCAATCTAATTATGATGAGATTGACTATATTTTTGATATTAACATCCTTAAGTAATTGATAAGAACAAAGTATATGTTCTTGGTATTGGGAGGAGTGGATGAGATCTGTTAAATGGATACAAAGATAATTATTTCTAATCTGATAAAGATTACATGATATCTCAATCTAGTTTGATATTTTTCATAAATGGTGGAGCTATAAGTTGGAAGAGTTGAAAAAAAACACACCATGGTGGACTCGATAGTAGAGTCAAAGAATATCATTACTGTAGATTCTTCTAAATAAGTATTTTGGATTTGGAAGTTCATTTCTAAATGAGAGTTGTTTCATAACATCAATGGAGTAAAGGATATTTTATATGATAATAATGGTTCCATTTCTCAGTCCAAGGAACCCCTGTCTAACCAAAGTACCAAACCAATCCTTTAAAAGTACCATATTATACAAGATCTCATTGAGAGGGGTGATGTTATTATATATTGGGTATCTACATATGAAAATATGATAGATATATTGATGAAACAATTATCATATTAGAAGAATGAGGGTCATGTAGAGTCTTTGGGTATATGATACATATGATATTGCTGTAATTTTTATATAATGTATCACAATTTTTTAATAAAGGAAATATCTATTTATCATTCATTAATGTGTGCATAATTTACTTTATATGAATAGTGAAATGATAATATCCCCTTAAACCATGAATTTAAGATGCCTCTGATGAAAGATAATCATGGATCATTATGAGTAGTGATGATATGAAAATATTAGCATGAGTAGTGGACTCATAAGATAATAATGGGAGACTTATTATTTGGATGTACCCACAAAAGTATATCTTATGTAATATCATGCAATCACTGATATACTTAGGAATGTATAATTATTATCAATAAATTTATACTTGTGTTTGGAGTGATAGCTAGCATGATAACTTTCATACATTGATACATTTTTCCTGAAAGCATTGAGGAATATATAATCCCGGGTGGTTGGGTATATTGCTGATCATTTCATTGGTTAGAGATCAATCAAGATGAAATTTTTCCACTCATATAATGTGAAAATACATATGTACCTTGGTTCAATTAGAGTGAGTAAATTAATGGACCAACTTAATTGAGTCACATATAATGTGTTCAATTACTTATATAAGGTATATGTGATTTTCTCATCAACAAGATAAATGAAATGTGATGTATTTATCATCCATGTTAACCTTTTTCAAGGAATAAATAATGTGTGAGATGGACTATAATAGATTGAGAGGTCCGTTGCGGTTTCGAGTGCAGTTGTGATGGCGGCGACGAGATCAATTCTGGCTTATGGTAGGACATTTTTTCTGTCACATGTTTAGGTGGATGGATTTCCAGTGATGTTTTCATTCCTCATTTTTGATTTGTTTGAAGTTGGTTGTGATCTGTTGTGTGTTTCTAGTATTTAAGTTAGTATTTCCAGTTTTTTTTTGATTGATGGAGGTGTGTAGAGGGAGAAAGTGTCATCAAGGCGGTGATAGAATCTTGATCTCTGATTGTTTCCATCATTTGATTTTGGATGTGTTCCTACTATTTTTCTTTCAATAGACACGGTCGGCTTGGATTCATCTTTTCGTGATATGTTTCGGAAGATTCTACTTTGGTTTTGGGTGAACCTTATTTTTTCCATTGCGGTTAAATGTGTGACAGTTCTATTTTGGTGGATTAACTTTGGTGGAGGAACAAGTGAAGAATTTTGCGAGGTCTTGATATATGGTAAATCCTTGTTCATGTGAAATGGTTTTTGGAATATAAGCAATTAAGGATTTTGATCAAGAATCACATATTGAATTCTACATCAAAAGGGTTCATGGGTTGCTTTTTTCCAAAATTCTACAAGGGAATTCTCCTGAAGAGGATTAGAGCAGGTACTGTTCACCATGTATGGATATTTGGATTTGGTTGTTTGAGAGGGTATGGAATTTCCATTGGTACCAGGACCGTGCATTGTTGCATGGGATAACATACTGAGAAGTCATTCAATGTTAGAGGCTTACCATAATGATGTTGATTCTGGGGAGGGGTATTCCTTAGTAGTCTTGTTCTGAGATGATTTCGGCCTTTTTGACCTTCGGGTTTAGTTTCATCTCTATGTCTTTGGAGTCTGTTAGGTTTTTCCCCTTTACCCTTAAAAGGGGTTTATCCAAAAATGAATAAAAATTTAGGCCTTCGGTCCATTCAGTTAGTCATATGGAGCTGTAAAGGTTTATAAAAAAACCCTTTTTAGTATTTCAGGGGTGTAAATTTTTTTAATATGAACATAAAATATATAATATGTTTTATTATGTGAGACACCCAAGTTTGTTCAAAATGATATTAATGAAATGAATATAACATCCCAATCCCAAACCATTGGATTGGAAAAGACCAGAATGCCACTAACCTTAGGTGTATGCTCCGGACACAAATGGATGACAATAAATTCCAAGGGATCATCAAATAACAGGGGATGAATTTTCCTCACATATGAAAAAACGTAGAATAGAAAACTCCAAGATAATATGTACAGTAAATTTCATGAATAAAACAAACCAAAATCTCATACATACAATACAAAACTAATTGGAGTCACAAATTGTACAATAAAAATACAACCAATTAAGACTACAAGAGAAAGAATCAATGAAAAAAGAAAATTACAACATGGAACACTCCTACAAGTCAAAACATAGATAAATCCAAGATCCCAACTCCATTACCCTAGACCATGACATCCATATGATCCTTAGTAAAAGAGAGGGACCTCCCATTATCTAGATTATATCAAACAAAGAATTCATATTCACCAAGAACTATATGTAGGGGGTGAGCATAAAAACTTTGTACATTGTCCCCTTAAGTCTTCCCACACATTCCACTTAAATAATAACATGTTAGATTGAATTTTATATAAATTGGGATAGAAGTAAAATAAAATAAATAATCAAAGAAAACCATTAAGATAATGTACACAAAATATAAATTTCATTCAAAATTTATTATTTCCTTGAAATAACCTACACAATAACTCACCCAAAAAAATCCGTATACAAAAAATCCCAAGCATGCATCTCCCACCATTACAGAATTTCATGAATAGACCAAAATAATAAGTGAAAATAATTCTGACTAACCCATGAAATCACATTTGAGTTCATATCCACATGCCTCTTACTTTGAAACCACTAGGAAAGTTTGAACCAACAAGGCGATGTAAAAAATCATATAATGAACACACACCAAACTATTACCATTACCAGTTTAATCATTCAAAAACTATGTTTTCTCAAATAAATTTCTATAGTACACATAGAATCCAAGTCTATCAAATAATAAAGTCATTATTTTGAACCAAAAATTGGAAAAATTCATGAAAAACTTTTAAAAGAGGTCAAAGTAGTTATTTTAATATTCAAAAGAAAAATATGTTATGTTATTATATGAATAAGAGTGAGACAAAATCCACTTACAGTGACCAAAGTTTTCTTTTAAAATTGAAAATGAGATCTTTATAAGGATGATATTATCACCAAAAAACCCAAAAAACATCCAATTTTGAAATACATAGTCACCGAGGAAGAATTTTGGGTTTTAAATGAAGTTATCATGTCCAAAAATAAATTTATGAATCCCCAAAATACTGAACATGATTTCCTATTCATGGACCAAACCTATCCCCAAAAATCAATGTCCATTTTGGCTATCTATAAAATGAGTTTGAGAACCCCCATGGATTAGACCACAATATTGTCGGTCCTCCCAATCCATTTCACCACCCACCCACACAAGGCCAATCACACATAAACCTATCTATAAGGGGATGCCACCATGGCATTGGTATATCTCATTTTCCATTTTCCAAAGACCATGAATTCTTATAGTACATAGAGGATCCTAGTTAGACATTTCCTTCTTGCCTATACAAGACAGACTCATCCCAACTTCACATCCCACAACCGCTACCACATTTGGGGTGCACCCTCCATTTTAAAAATGTGAACCACCCCATGAACCATTCCCACTCCCACGACACAAGACACCAATGATCATCAATTCGAAAGTCCCTATTTTTCACAGGTGAACCACATTATGAAAAAAACCCACTACCATAGTGTAGGTAACCTATATTCACCATTTCCAAATCACTCCTAGGTTGAATTACTCCAACATAGGTTCCCCATTACCACTCCACTTGCCATGTTGGATTTCTTATTTCACAACGAGACTCTACCAACCACCATTCCCACAAAAATGGTAGGAAATATGGCGTGGTGGAATCCTTGCATCTTGTCTGACTCCCACACATTCAACATCTCCACACAAAGGGCTATGACCTTTATCATGGATGACACCATTTCATGGTGAATCCTATATCCTATTCCAACCATAAAACCCTCCAAGACTTACCAAATTCAAAAATTCACTTATCATTACATAACATAACCAATAAAACATGGAAATAATATAAAATGAGGGTTGTCACATTGTCCCCATAATTAGGAATTTTTTCCTTAGAAAGCCAGAGGTTGGAGGTATGATACAAGACTCGACCACTAATCCAGTGTAATAATATCTTTCTCCCAAGACTCCTTATATAATTAACCATGATACTATAATAATGATCATAAATTCACAGGTTAACCTCATAAGAGATTATGCTTCCCATTCCAAGATATGAATTTCTAAGAGAACTCAATGGAATATCCGACTCAAGAGAAACATGATTCCCAACACCCACACAAAAAAGGTTGACTCACACTCCACCATTAATACATGTGATTAAGAATAAAATTCAATTTTGAATAAGATAACTTACACCATCCATTAAAAATATCAAATATATATCCTGTAATACTAAGGGGTCTAATGCACTTGGGAGTTAATTACCTTAACATTCCCAAATGATAAATTCTTATTTATGGAAGTACCAATAATAACATATTATTTAACAACACACAATTATCAATGAAAACAATGATAACCTAAATCTAAAAATTGGAGATCAAAAATAATAATCATACAACCCCTTAAGTAGGTCCATTTGAAGACTTCTAGATAGATGGATACATTTGAAAAATTTTACAAGGAAAAAAATTATTTCACTGACGAAAAAAGTTCATCCTACTATCTCAAATAAAAAATATATAGATTAATTATCACTATAATTTTTCATTATATATAATGTGCTATGATATATAATAGTTAGTAAGGGTCATAAGGGTTACTGTATTGACTTCTAAACCCATAAAAAAATATGGTCACTGTTAGAGATGATAAAAATAAACATACCTTTAACATTAAACATATCATGGATATACCCCACAACTAGATATTTAATCATTTCCCCACCAAATATTAATATAGTGCATAACTCAATGAATTAAATACCACCCTGATGATGTCATGCTATTAAATTAGTTTAGAAAAATCGGTATGAAAGCCCATGAAAGTTTACTTACCTTAAAAAAGGTATAATAAATAGTTACAATATTCTCAATGGTTATTGGTTAAATATCTATTTACTTACATACCCTCAGAGTACGCAGATGAAAACCCAGTTGAGTAATGATAGTTCTAGACATCTTAGCACAAGGTGAAACCAGAATTGGATCTGAAACAAAAGAGATTATTCCCATTATCTACCCATCAATTGATAGATACCCAGCATTAAATATTAACTCGATGGAAAGTCTATTGATATTTTTTCATTTAACTTATTTATATATGATCACCCATTGAATAAATGAATGTCAACTTCAAGAAAACCCAAAATTCATATTGGTTTGTTAAAGGTAAGTGAATTCTAAGAATTAGACCCATGGATATTAAATGATACTATATTTTACTTACTCAAAATTGATATATTTATGGGTAAGTAATCCTCCCTCCCCTAAGTCATGTAGAGTTAGAAGTACTCGGTGAGACCAGAGAAAAGAAAACTTGAACAAGGTATAAAAATAATGCACTAAACAAAGAGGGTAAGAGTCCTAGAGGTCTTTATAAATAATACCATTAAATTATTCAAAGAAAACAACTCATACATCTATAAATCTAGGGACATAACCATATAATCACCCCCACTATAGAATAGTTCAATGAATTATACCAATCTTGAATCAACCCCTAAAGAACCATACATAATATAGAAATTAAAACTTGGTAGGTTTCCAGAATATAATAAAATGAAGGATTCTTCTCAATTTTTCTGACTAGACTCATAGTTCACAAAAATTAGTTTATAAGTAAGAATAAATGGTTATAATAATTTTTAGATACTCTTTCTTGATTCATTTACCACACCTCTTTGAATCATAACTGGATTTTCCAAAAGATGGGTAAATGTCTCACACGGTGTAGTAATCAATATAGTTCTTGAATGATGACAACCCTTCCTTCCCAAAAATAATAGATTACACATACCTCTAGAAATATAACTTCCCACCATACTATCCCACATCAATTCTAATTGAGCATGATGAGTAATATAAATATCAAGATATCCCATTCCTACTAGGTGGTTCAGTACTCATCCCAATAAAAATATACCCCAAAAGAAATACCTATTTCAGATACCATGTATCATTTATTCCATAAAACAACAAATGATGTAACAAAAAAACAAGAATATAAAAAATCCACCATATAAGGACAACCAGTACACAATAACAAAAAGAATAAGTTGCACAAAAGCATAAAAAACTCAACAATTCCACCCTGAAAATATAAAACAACTTCCTTCCCAATCATAATAGCCTTGTATTGAAAATTTTAGTAAGACACCATAGGGTTTCTAAGAATTAATTCTCCTTATAACAAAATTCATAGCCAACCATAATCAACATTATTGAGTTTAAAAATAATTAAAAGGTTTTTCATCAAAAATATTTCCATCATAAAACCCAATTGAAAGAATAATTTATTTATTTTTTAAAAAAATTCAATCACTCATAATATTATTTGTGAAATACTTTCTTTTTTTATAAAATACATTTCTATATCAGTGTTAAACAACATGATTTTTATAAAAAAATATCCCTAATGAAATTCCTTTTTAAATATTCCATATAATCAGATTTTTTTTTATAAAACCAGACATTATAAAATTATTATTTAATTTTAAAATTTAATTATTCAAAAAATTACCCTTTTAAACCAGAGAATATATGTGGTATAAAAAAATCATTTAAGAACCACCATAAAAATATAATAAAAATTCCATAAGAAATGGTCTAATAATATTTACATCGAATTCCATATCGATGAAAGGGAAACCTATTTCAACATGAAATCAATAGAGAAGTTTAAAATATAGTTTAATTACATGATTTTTGTAAAAATATAAAATTTATCTATTTATTTATATATAGGGAGAAAATAACTCTTTATTACATATAATTTTTAGGTAAAATTTCATTTCATGTTGTTCCAATATATATATTTTAAAAAAATGTTATTTTTACCAATCCAACATTATTAAATAATAAAAAAATGTAAAAAATGGTCATTAACATGTCATTGGATTTAGTATTCTTTTCTCATCTAACACCTAACAATTTTAAGAGTCTCAGAACAGTTTGAAAATCAATGTAGGCTATCACATTTAAATCAAAAAAAATTTACATGCTATTCTAATCATTATAATAAACATGATTGAATAAATTATGTACATTATGGGAATACAAGAAAATTTTACTCTTGACCATGTATTAACATTTTCCAAAAAATAGTCAAAATTCATGAATGTTTTTGGTATTTTCATATTCAATATGAACGATACTTTTAATTATTAAACGTAAGTAAAGGCATGAAAAGTCATGAAAAACAGAATATTAAGAGGCATAATAATACAATTTATCTTGTATATATTTTGTTAAACAAATATTTTTCACTAATTACTAAGAAAACAAGTTATTAAACATATAATCATGCTTTTATATACCCTTTTATAAATGGTTAACATTTTCTCAAAACAAGAAGCATTCCACTAGTCTTTTAGTCAATAACATCAAAATAGAGTCATTACAAATTTATGTTTCAATTCCTTATTAGTTTTATGTTCCTCTAAACCATAAATAATGAAGAATACATAAATAGAAATTAGTATGAAAAATCTTCAACAAACAACACAGATCACATCCATATTTTACATTGTTAGGAAAATATTTCATAGGAGCTCCCAATTTCATCCACTAGGATAGTCAAACATTCTAGAATATGTGGTTTTCATATCAAAATTTACTAATGCATAACAAATGACATATCAGGACAATGATATAATAAAATTTAGAATTATCTTAACTAATTCATAATTACAAACATCCATTAGCTAAACCCATGACAATGACGTTACAAAAACCTATAAGTAGTTAAAAATAATTTTTATACTTAGACCACCCTTGTAACTTTACATTTAGTATAATGAGGTTTGATGTGCATTTTTTATGATATAAATTTCATGTTTTGTTACATTCTATCTCCATACCATCCATCCCAACTAAAGGACCATACCAAACTAATACCATTTGTAACAACCAGACCCCAACACATTAGCTTTGATAGGACCATGATTTCCCTAACTTTCAGTACATACCTAGATGCCAAAGACCAATAATAAGTTCCAAGGGAATCATCAAATCATAGGGGTTGATTTTTACTAACATATTCTATGAAATAAAATAGAAAACTCTAATATAATATGTATAAGATGATGTGTGAATAAAGTAATACCAAAACATCATGCATACAATAAAAAATGATCAGATTCCCAAAGTATGAAAAATAATACAACCAAGTAAGACTATTAGACTAATACTCAATGGAAGAACAAGTTATCAACATGGAATGATCCCATACTCCACAACACTAATAACTCCAAGATCCCACTCCATCACCAAAGACCATAACATCCATACACACCTCAAGGAATGTGAAAGAACTTATCTAATATGAATAATATCAAACAATGACTACATACACACCAATATTCATATGCAGGAGGTGAGTATAAAAACCAAGTAGGAAATCCCCCAAAGACTAACCGCACACACCACTTAAATAAGAACAAGTTAGATCACATATATAAAACATGAGAGAGAAAATATAATAAATATTCCGATAAAACCATATACATAATGCACACCAAAATAAAAAGTTCATTTAAAATTAATTATTTACATGAAATAAATGTAACTACAACCCACCCACACATACATGTATGCACACACCTATACATGCATCCCCCACCATTGCAAACCACAATGAATAGACCAATCACATGAGTGTAACCCCATTCTAACTAGGCCTTGTAATCACTTGGAATTGTATATCCATGGACCCCAAACTTCGAATCTAGAATCTAAGTACGAACCAATATGGTCCCATACAAAATTATGTCGTTTATGAAAACTAACCCATGTACTTTCCGAGTTTAACCATACCGAAACAAAGTTTACTCAAATAAATTTACAAGGAACGCATTTAAATGAAGTTTATCACATGCTAAAATCATGATTTTTGTAATTTCACAGATCCAGATGCCACTCAACTAGTTCCCCGTACCTGGTTGGTCACATGGACTCAAATGTATTTCTTCAAATTCCAGAGGTTTCCGACTAGTAGTGAGGGCCTATGGTGAGATAGTGGGGAAACTATTCCATCATTGGTAGTGTGTAAAATAGAGGAATAATTAATAATACAGTAGCAGAAATAGTAACCAACATAAAACCGAAGTAAACAGAGGGAGACTAAAAATAAAGTTAACCAGAAGTCATAACATACAAAAGATGATGCCTCCTGTCACATGTTATAAGAATTTATCCAAAATAGGATTCACTATAGTTAGATACAAAATAAAATACCAAGGTACAAAAATAAAAAAGGAAAATTAGAAGCATTGAAAGCCTCAGCTTGGTCCCATGCTCTCCTGCCCCTAAAAATAAAATCAAGTACATGTAGAAAGGAACTTACCCTTATCGACACCTGCAATCATATAATAAGTTTGGGCCAAAAAACATGACCCAAATAGGGTGCGATAAATAAATCCTAGTAGGAAACCACCCAAGATCTATGCCAATCTGCCAGTGAGTATATGCAATATTAGTGTACAATAGTGAAAGCAGTAACTAGGAAGTACTCAAAAGTAAAAAATACTATAGGAACTGGTTTCCATTTAAATTCATTATGTTCAGTTAAACTATTCAATTACATTAAATTATATATTTCTCAAGATCCAACCAAATCCCATCAATCAAATATGTAAAGGATGCATAACAGACCCCTCATAAGGCTATCTAAGCAAGTAAGTGAAGACCGACTCCAGGCTTGTTCTTTTCTTAGAAGACACATCATAAGTCATTCAAGTTATACATTTAGTTCAAAACCATATCCCTACCATTACATCATGGTTCTCTTATGACATAGTAACAGGAAGAAAAACATTGAACTCAAGCATAGAAAAACCACGCCTGCAGGCATAACAGTCAATATTGGTTGAGACTAGTATATCAGTATTTTAGCATGTTTTAGGGTAAAACTTGGTATATAATAATTTCAACATGTTTTAGGGCCAAGCCTAGTGTATTATCACTTCAAAATGTTTCCAGGCCAAACCCTATGTATAAGTATTTTACCATAATAGAAAGCACATATAGATTACACTATTACATGGTTAACATAATAACAACTCATGTGAGCATTATACATAACAAGAAACAGGTGAATTAAACTATCACAAGGCCTAACAATTATACTCACATGGGAAATTCATATCACAAGCCTAACATGTAGTATAAAAATTAAAAGGCTTAAACAATAAAAGTCATAGCATGAGGAAATGGGGAAAAAACTAATCCCAATACCTTAATCCATCCAATTTCAATTTAACCCAATTAAAATCCCATTATAATGAAATTTATATTTAACAACCCGAATAAGGAAAAACAAGGATTGCCTCCTAGGAAACCTAGGAAAAATGGCCATAAATGAAAATTGAAGGGAAACACACTCATGGGGTGTCCCTAATATAAGAAATCAACATTACACATGAATAAAAACACATATTCGATTACCTAAACATCAATAGGCAATAACACAGGTCAAAAATAAATCAAAGTGACACCCAAAAATTGATTCATGACACTTCCCACATATATTCATCTCAAAAATTAACGAGTGGAGAAAGACCACATACCTCATACTCCTACGAGTCTTCTCATCCAGCATTTGGATTTTATTTGACCTAGAACAGAGTACATCAAAAAAATAGAAAAAACACTCAACCTTGGATAAGTCGATCGAGAGAATAAATCATAAAAAATGTTTTAATAGTAATCGAGAGCTTACCGACTGGGTTTAAACGCCTTCGATGGTGATCAAATCGAAGATCAGATAAATATTTATGAGGAAAATATTATTCGGAGCTGCTGTTCATATAACAGGGAGATCCCTCTATCCATAAGATGAAACATGAGGCTACTACCCATTTTATCCAAAAAAAAATACACAGTGTTTATTGGAAACTACACACCATGTCCGTACATATTCTGTAAAGGTCCTGGTTAGGAAATCATATGGCATGTACTAGGATCATATGGCATGTAACCCTCCTTAAGAGGCATGTACTTGAAAATACATGATGTGTAAGTTTCCTTTTACTCCTTCTCTTTAACTACAAATTGAAAAGGAAGGATCCGTAACTCAAGGAAAGAACTGGGTTCTTACAAACTCCCCCTTAAAGCAATTCATCCTCGAAATTCCCTTCAAATTTTAGTAAAGGAACATCATAGAATAACTCTGGCCATTGCAATCGAACACCAGTCACCCTCTCCCAAGTCTCGTCCAAAATCAGTTGTGCTGCCATAACATGCGTACTAAAGGAAAAAACCATCCATGGATAACTTTCATTCTAAGATATTCAATACCAATAGGATGATCCTCAAGGAGGAATATCTATGAAAATAATCTTCCTCAGGTTGAAAGGCCTGACATGGTTCTGAAAAGTAACATTACAACTAAGAAATGTAGAAGACATTGTTTATAGCCCAATACCTCTGAGGTAACTACAAACGATAGGCAACTGTCCTTACTTTCTCCAGAATATCAAATGGCCCGAAGTATCTCGATGTAAGCTTACAATATTACATGATTATTTTATATAACAACCTCGGGAAAACATATAGGAAAACATGATCCCCGACCTCAATCTCCAGAGGTTGTCTACAATGATAAACAAAAGATTTCTGAAGAGACTGCATAGTAGCCATCTTCTTTTAAATCAACCTAACCTTCTCAGTTGTCTCCTAGAGAAGACCAGGTCCAATCATATTTGACCCTCCTTCTTATATCCAACATAGGGGTAATTAACATGGTCTATTATTGAATGCCTCATAAAGTACCATATAAAAAGAAGTCTGAAAGCTATTATTATAGGTGAACTCAACCAGGGGTATGTGTCTCTTCCAAGAACCCCTAAAATTCAAGGTACATGTCCGAAGCATGTCCTCCAGCACCTAAATCGCACGCTCTGACTGAAAATCTAACTGGGGATGGTAAGATATTCTTAGAAGCACTTGTGTACCCAAATCCCTCTATAGAACTGACCAGAAACGAGATGTAAACTAGGTTTTACTATCTAAAATGATAGATTATGGGACCCCGTGCATCCATACATCCTCATGGATGTACAACCCTCAAATCTCTTCAACATCGAATGTTTCCTTGATTGGAAAGAAAAGTGTAACATTTTTGAGCCTGTCAACAAAAACACACATGAAATCATCACCGTGTCACCTCCACCATAAAAAAACCCTACAAAGCATGCCCCTGAGTGTTCTAGTGATCCTACTACTGTGATTTTCCATTAACTAGGTGAATACGAACATAACTACTATCATTACAGCGGCCTCACAACAATGAATGGTCGAACCCCAATCGACCTCATCAAAAGAGATCACACGATATTTCCTAAAAAGGCAATGCAAACCTTTACACCACACCCCCTTAAACTGGTGGAGTGTTTGAACTGGTCCATTGGAACCAAACACAAAGAACAAGAAGGATAATGAGTCAAATCATCACTGGATTACATATCTCAAAAATCCCTGTCGTTGAAGGCTAATTTATTTCAATAGAACATAACACCTCCTCCCAAGGAACCATACACCCACAATGATCCTATTCACATAAGGTCATAGCTATCTTTAAGTGATGCTCCTTTCTTAAGCCATCCGTTGATCAATTAAAAGGTCATTACACATTATGAGTAAAAATAAAAATTCCGGATCCATCCAAATGAAACCATCACCTCTTTTCAAAGCATCACATCCGATCGCAACTATATGTCCGAGTTAACCTCATATTAAATAACTGAGAGTTTGAGGAACTCACCAAGGTTGTCCATACTCCCTATTAGAAGTGAGACTTTGGTACTATACCAAAAGTCCACATAAGAATACTGACTGAACCCAGAGTGACATCCGCCTAGCGATCACATCAAAGAAAATGGAAGGTATCCTTGAGTCTGTCCAAGTCATTTCTACACAGGGACCCAAGTATCACTCATGGTTAACAAAGATGCATTTAAAAATATGCATCCAACGTACAACACAAAAAGAGATCACAAACTACCCCAAGAACTTTCAACTGTAGCGCGATGCATAACCGTTTCTCTCTTAGTGCATCCATGAAAACATCAAGATAGGGGATATGATCATATCTTAAGGAAGAGAACACTGAGAGGATTTAAAGGATTACCAGAAAAAGGAACGTCGAACCACTACAGTCTGACTTCTTGAAAGAAACTCAGCTTCTCTTGCCGACAAATTTTCCTTCAACCAAACACAATGAATTTATCCCAAGGAATTTCTGTGATAGATTACGCTTAACCACTGAGGTCCATCCATGATCCTTGGTTCTTTATAAGGTTTTCACACACAGTTGACCATAAAACTGTCATGCTGTCATGAAATCATAAACATGAAACAAGAATTGCAAGCCTCCAAGGCATTCAATTAGAACAAGAATTTCCAAATGTTCCTTGATTGTGATCCTTATACATGGAATGACACATTTAAATAGAAAAACATGATGCTCCCCACCTAGATGTTTCATAAATGTTAATAAGATGAAAACAATGCTCTCAAATGCATGATTTTAGAACCAACTTAAATGCACGAGTGTCGTTCCACCAACCACGATCACCATGTAAAATCACATAGCATGAAAGACAAAATTAAACTAACTAGAGTGTCAAAACACATGTGTCCCTGAAAGTCATCTTGAGCAGTGGGATGAACATGGTTCCAAAACAGTCAGGTCACTCTACTTGGAGATGACATAGTATAGTTAGGTAATCACAAATATCAATGATTTAACTAAACTCGATGGATAATTTTTAACATTTATCACTCAACGGGTAATGGGTATGTCAACATACACTATTTTGAGTTTACAATAGAAACTAGCACATTTTGGGTACTATTTATAGGCTTTCCAACCTATGTATCTTAGTACAAGATGGCATACATAGTAATTGGCTCAAGAGTACATCATCTAAACAACCATTTACACAAAAGATGACATACCAAGTCACATGTCACTTAATGAAAGAGAAGTTCAAATGGACTCTTAAGTAGATGGCCATGCTCTAGGAATGTCTAACCTGTTGAAATGATCATTCCCCAATGATCATTCCCATATCAAGGGTCAAGATTCAATGATCACCCATATGAACAAGGGTGTCCACTTTAAAGACTCTAATGTCCTACTATGGACAACAGAACCTAGACGGTACCAAAATTGGAAAGCTCTACTATAGGCTATCCCCTTATGTAGCATTAGCTTCATAACACTGAGAGGAATCCAAATCAAGATCCTCTATATAACACGAGCGAAGGAATCTTACACGAAATCCTTAGATAAAATGGTAAGGGACGAATCCTACATGGGATCCTCAAAAGATAAAAAGGCATCCTACAATATGGATCCTTGAAAATAGTACAAAGAAGATAGATCCTATATGAAACTCCCAAAAATAGCATTCCAGCAATGTAATCCCTTAGGGGAGCATTGGTAACTTGATAGAAGATAGAGATATCGTAAAAAATATTTTCTATGTCGAAAAATAAGCAGAGGAATCCAACATGGAATCCTTGATATCAACTTGTATCATGACCTCTGGGGACAGAAGGACATATATCACAAGGGAGACTTCCTCAAAGAACAGGTCATGAGAGATAACTCACAGATGATATCAGATAGGCGTGTACTCTAAAAGACCTAGGCATGTACCCTAAATCACATACATTGTCATGTAATCCCTATGACATAGGCATGTAAACATCCCAGGTACACGGCGTTTCAGCCCGACACATAGTGTGTCCTCAAGTTCTTCCTCTTGGCCATGTACTTTAACATGATTAGTTACACACGAGATTTGCATAAGTAAAACTACATGGTGTGTATCTACCGTACATGGTGTGCACTAAAAAAAAACCACAACCAGTGTTCTCACTTACATGGCCAGTCAAACTGTCAATTACCACACGGCGTGTACTCCTAGTAAATGTCATGTACTTATGAATATTTACATCTTCCTGAATAGAAGAAGACATGGCATGTGTTCATAGCATCACAGGTCGTGCTGTCTGGGTTTCTAGAATTTAAGCCTCAGAAACTTCCCCAGAACCCCAGTTTTTGAAAATTAAAGAAAATATGTGACAAATTCTGATCCGTGGGGGCCTATACTACCTGATAATTAAAGCTTGGAATCCACATATAGCACATAACAACAAAATCCATCTCCCATGGAACAAACACGATCCACAAAATTTTGATCGAAGAGGACCAATACTACTCAGGGACCAAAGTCTGGCGTCTATCTGATTCAACCATAAAACATACCAATACTCCTATCAGATCAGTAGGAATATCTATCATGGTACCTATCACAAAAACCTTCATATCTATCACAAAATCTATTACAACAACCTGAAATTAGTAATGATATCTAAATTTCACGACAAGAATGCATGACATGTGATTTCTAATAAGTTCCTATATGACGCATGAGATGGCATACCCTTATCTCATTAGGCTGTGACAAACCAAACAAAAATGATATCAATAATAACATCAAAATTAAAAGTGAATCACCCAATGGTGAAATCAAATCAACTGTAATAGATCTAAATCGAAAAATCACAATTCCTTTTAAGGAAATTGGATTTTCCCTATACATGGTGTAGCTATTCTCGTGCATAGTTTATTTCCAAATGTCATTTCTTTTATATCCCTATATAATGTTTCCAAGTAGTAAGAAAAAACCAAAAAAAAAACCCCTCAGATACCACTTTGTTATGTCCTAGATTCGAATGCCACTTAATCGGTGCCCGTACCTGGTTGGTTACATAGCCTTAAGTGCATTTCCCCAAATGCCAGAGGCTGCCGACTAGTAGTGAGGGCCTAGGGTATGATAGTGGGGAAACTATTCCATCATTGAGAGTGTGTAACATAATGGAATAAATAATAATACAATAGAAGAAATAATAACCTGCATACAACCTAAGTAAAAAAATGAAATACTAAAAATAAAGATAACTAAAATTTATAAAATACAAAAGATGATGCTTCCAGTTACATTTTATAATAAAGCATCCAAAATAGGATACACTTTAGTCAGATACATAATAAAATACCAAGGTACATAAATAAAAAATAAAACATATAGGCATCGCAATCCTCAACTTGGTCCGATGCTCTCTTACTCCAATAAAGTAAATCTTGTACCTGTAAAAGAGAACTTTCACTTATCGACACCTACTATCATATAATCTGTTTGGGCTAGAAAACATGACCCAAAAAGGTGTTAAAAATAATACCTAGTAGAAAACCACCCAATAATTGTGCCATTTTTTCAGTGAGCATATGCAATAGTAGTGTACAGTAGTAAAAGTAGTAACTAGAAAGTACTCAAAAGTAAACAATCCTACATGCCCTAGTTTCCATTTTCAATCATTATGTTCATTTCAACTATTCAATTACATTAAATTATACAATTATCGAGATCTATTCTAATCCCATCAATCCCCTATATAAAGGATTCAAAAAACACACCTCATAAGGAAATCTAAAAAACTAAGTGAAGACCGAATCCAATCTTCTGATTTATCCTTGAAGACACATAATAAGTTTTCAATTTCAACATTTAGTTCAAAACCTGAGCCTATCCATTACAACATGGATCTCTCACTATATAGTAATAGATAGAAAAACCTCACCCTCACGCATAGAAAAACCTCACCCGTAGGTATTGTAGTTAATCAGGGTCGAGCCAGGTATATCAACATTTCAACATGTTTCAGGGTAAACCCATATATAAGAATTTCAGCATGTTTTAGGGCCAAGACCAGTGTATAATCATTTCAGTATGTTTCAGGACCAAGCCTAATGTATAATAATTTCATCCTAATAGACAACACATTTAGATTACACTATTACATGGTTAACATAAGAACAACTCATGTGGGTATCATAAATAACAAGAAGTGAATTAAACTATTACAAGGACTAAAAAATTATACTAACATGAGAAATTCATATCACAAGCCTAACTTGTAATCCATCAATTATAAGGATTAAAAAATAATAGGAATAACATGGGGAAAAGGGGAAAAATACCAATTCCAAGACCTTAATCCACATAATTTTAATTTAACCCAATTGCAACACTGTTAGAATTCAATTCATTTTTAATAACCCAAAGATGAAAAAACAAGGTTTTTCATTTAGGAATCCTAGGAAAAATGACCATAAACGAAAATTCAAGGGAAACACACCCATTGGGTGGACCTAATTCAAGGAAATCAACATTAGACATGAATAATAACAGATATTCAATTACATAAACTTCATTACTCAATAACACGAGTAAAAAATAAGTCAAAGTGACACCTAAAAATTGGCACACAACACATAAAACATATATTCATCTAAAAAATTAATTAGGCGAACAAGGCCACCTCCCTCAAACTCATACGACTCTCCTCATTCAGCGTCGCACTTTGATTCTTCCTATAATGGAGTAGATCTAAAAATTGAGAAAAAATGTTCAACTTTTGATAACTTGATCGAGACACAAAATCATGAAGACCAACTCAAGAAGAATTGAGAGTGTACCGATTGGGTTTAAATGCCTCTTACAGAGATCAAATAAATGTTCAGATGGCTATTCGAGAAGAAAAATCCTATTCGACACTGTTGTTCATGTAACGGGATGGTACCTCTGTCAGTCTGACAAATCACAAGGAAAATTCCCAGTTTAGCCCAAAAAAAGACAAGTACATGGTGTGTACTGAAAACTACATACTGTGTTCGTACATATTCCATAAAGGTCTTGACCAAGCCATCACATGGAATGTACTGGGATAAAATGATGTGTAACCTCCCTTACACGGCTTGTACATGAAAATACACAGTGTCTAAATTTATTTTTCCTTCCTCTCCTTATGTACAAATTGAAAAGGATGGATCCATAACTCAAGGAAAGAACTAGTTTCATACACTTTTGAACCAAAAAAATATTTTTTTGCATAAAGTTTAACATAGATCAATGAATTTATTTTAACATTGAAAATTACAGTGTTTAAAGTCATTTGATGAAGGAGCGTGATAGAAGAAAACCCTTACCTTGACCATTCTTGTCCAAAAGAGTCCTAGAGGAGAGTTTCAGAAGTAAGATAAAATCATCAAAACACCCAAGGCAACCTCCATGTTTGAAAATCCTAACAACTAAAGAATAAGTGAGGGTTTATAGAGAAGTTATTATGTCCATTACTAAATTTATTAATCCCCAATATATTTCACACATTTCCCCATTCATGAAGTAAACCTCTCTCCCAAACTCAAATACCATTTGGGTTGTTATAAAAATGATTTTGACCACTACCATGGTTTGGTCCATGATTTAGGGGATCCTCCAAAGCTATTTGTCCCCCTACGTAGACATGGTAGACCACACATCGACCCAACCACCATGGGATTCCACCACAACATAGGGATATCCCCTTTACCATTTCCCAATACCAAAACATCACTAATGGAATGGAGGATCCAATCTTCTCATTTATAGTTCAATTGTATAAGACTTAAATCACCCTAAATTCACACCACATGATCACCACCATGCTCATGTTCCTCTCCTAGTTTGACACCGATGAACCTCTACATTAACCACATCCACACCAATAGAATAGAGAACCTATGTAAAACATTTGAACCATCCCAATTTTTCATAGGTGAACCTCCTCATTAAAAAAACCCTCTACAATGACTCATTAAACTTATGCTCAATGTTTCAATCTTTATTACCTAGCTTGAATTTTCCTAGAGGAGATCCACCACTTCTACTCCCTTAGGAATGTTGATTTTCCCGTTTCCCATAGGGTGACTCCTCTATCAAATGGTCCCAAAAAAATAGTATGTGATATGGAGTAGTGGTATCTTTTCATCTTAGATGAATCCCATGCCCAAAGAAACTACACAAAAAAGTCCAAAACCTTAACCATGGTTAATGACTCACCGTGGTGAAGCATGTAGCATATTCCGACCCGAAACCCCTCCAACGCTTCCTCAAAATTTAATAAACCCAACAAAAAACTTAAAATATAAAATAAATCATGGAATTCCTACTAAATAGGGGTTACATAATCAATATCACAACCCGTGATATATTTTTATCTTAATTATTCATTGAATACATCACTTCTCCCAATCATAGAGTATGATTGGTTTTATGATATATATTCATAGTTTATGAAACTCACATCACACATGTTTTTCATTAGTTATGAGTCATGAGATAATCCATTTATGGCATTGAAAATTAATTAATGGAATTATATGAATAGAAAATAATGGTATGTAATGTATGGGTGCATGAGATTTCATAATATATGACCAAAACTTTTAATATAATGAATATCATCAAGGAAAGAATATAAAATGTAAGAGTTCCCTTTATTAGAGGTTATCGGTTTCATGAAATCAAATTATCTAAATCTATCTTCATACTCAAACCACTATTCATATTTGGAAAAAATTTCTAACACCTCTTTGGTTGGTTTAGGTTACTCTCATTACAAATGAGGATCTAAGGCCAGTGTACCCCTTACAAAGGAAATATGATTTTGTCTATTTCTTTTTGTGATCCAAATCAAAAGTGATTTAATGTTTTCAAGACGTAGGTGGAAAAATATCAAGTATGATATGGGGATTTTGTTCTTCATTCAACTACATGTGTTGATCTATTGAATATTGATTGGGAAAACCATAGGTTTTTTCTTTTTTTTAAGGTCATTAGTTTATATACCTAAAAATAATAATTAATAATTTTAGGAATGAGACAATATATTGTGTAGTATATTATGAGGTTTAAAGAATGAGATATTTTAGTAGATGTTGTTTACCTAGATTTATCCTAGGCGATTTTTCCAGGGTAGGTTTCAGTTATATATTTTGATTTTATTGCATTGATTATTTTGAATATATTATATTGACTTTTTTGCATTTACTTATTTGTCAAATCAAAAACTATGGTGATGTTTTTACCCCTACTTTTATGAAATTGACTATGGGATTTTGTTAGTGAATATAGTGGGTGGTGTTATTTTCATATTAAAGTTGGATATTAAGAATTTGGTGTTTAGGTATTGATTAATATACCACTTAGGTAAACATGATGTCTAGAATTGTCTATATATTGGGTATTAGAGGTTATTTTTTCATGGGTAGTTTTATTTCATTATTATTTTATATTGCATACATGCATTTTTTAATTTTATTATATTAGTATATCATAGATTTTATTATTTATGGTTTTGTAGTTTATATATCTTTTATAGTCTTCTATTGTGTTATTTAGGGGATATTGTCAAAAATTTATAATCTTTATACCTTTATGTATAGCTGGTAAAACCTGTCCTATCCAAGGTGGGTTTCATGGGTCATATTAAATATTTCCATCAATATATAAGGGATACATAGTGGGCATAATTCAAGAAATAATGGTATCAGTGATTTTGGATACGATGTAGGTAATATTTTATAGTTAAAAACATGTGATGATTCTATTGGTTTTAGAAGAAAACTAGGGTGATAATATTAAAGGTATTGTAGTTCAATTAGATAGTCTAGAGAACCCATCTAGGGCTCAATAATTGATGAATTCCTACACCTGAACTCTAATTTTCAACTTAATAGTTCAATTATTTAGATAATTGATTATAGGATATAATTATGTTGGTATATATAGAGTCCCAGAATTTCCTTATCCTATACATTGTATATTTTGAGGAGTTAGAAGGATAGTGAGTGAGTTTGGAGGTGAATTTAGGGTAGTTAATATAAAAATATAGGTTTTTATGAAATCATTTCATAATTCACCTCATTATATAATAATTTATTATTGGGATATATGATTTTGTGTAAGTATTGTAGTTTATGGGATGTGTCAATGTTTTACATTACTTCTTGTTCATTAACCATGGTTTATAGAAATATCATGTGGTGGATTAAATTACACTATAATGAGTGGTGGGGAATGATTTTGGTGTTGTTGATGGTTGTTCAAAGAGAGTTATTGGGTCATAGTTTTACACCATGATATCAAGAGTCTTATTGGTTTCACTAGGATATTTTTTATGTTGTTACATTATTATTTTCAAGTGAACATGAAATTAAAAGGGAATAGAAAATTTATTTTTGGGTTTAGAGTCATTTATGCTATATAATTTGGAGTGTTGAGATAATTGTCAGAAAAAAATCCATTATATCTACATTTAAGTTATTTTTGGTTGATCTTATTGAAAAATAATATATTCAAAGGTTCAATCATTCCCTGAAAATTTTTTTAATGATAGTGATGTGTCCTAACAATTTTATAAAATTTTAAGTAAGAAAAATTAAGGAAAATGGGTGGTTTCCAAATAAAGATTATGAACACTACATAATATTCATCTAAACCATGTAAGGGAATCACCTGACTACATGAGAGATCTATTTCTTGTACTCATAATATAGATTCATATACAGACCACATTATAGTATCATAAAATCACATGATAAGTTCATGACTATGAAAGATTCATGTGAACCATAAAGGAGGATCATTTGACCATATGAGGAGGCCATAATTTGAAGTGAAATGATAGTGATATTGTCTGAATAAATTGATTATTACATGAAAGGGGATTACATGGTGGAGGATCACATGGTTCTACGTGAGAAGGATATAAGTTTTGGTCCAAAGGAAGATAGATCACATATACAGATTTTAATAAATGTAGTGAATAGTAATTTTATGATTAGTAGGATTTTTGGAGCCCTGTAACTATATAGGGGCCCAAAAATCATTTTATTTTATGAGTATATACTACAAGAGTTTTTGTTTTACTGGATATTTAAGTTGAAAAGCGTTTTATGTATCGTAGCCGCTGTAAAAGTTGTATTATTAATGGGTCTGTAAAAGGTGTTATGAATTGAACAATGTTTGTGTACGGGAGTTAATGAAATAAGGATACATGAGGTTGATCACGTTGGGCATTACATGGTACAGAGGCATCATGTAGAGAGAATCAGGAAGAGAGAATCACATGGATAGTATCACATGAAAAAAAATGAACTACATATGCATAAGGACATTACATGAATGAATTTTTCATGAATTAAATATTTCATGAAAATGAGGGTTTGATATATTGAGTGAAAAATGAGCTTCATGACCCATTCACATATGTGTAAACCAAATCTAGGATAATTCAAAACAATAAAGGAATTTTTTATTGGGGAAGTGAATTCACTATATTATATTTAGTAGTGAATTCTAAAAGTGTGATTTGTTATAAACAAGGGGATAATGAGTCCCCTTTAAACCTTGTAAAAACAATACACTATAGTGGATTCTGGTACATTAACACATCCCCCTTGTACGCTCTTTGAAATAGCCTGGTTATGGTGAACCAAGTAAAATAACTTTGTCTCTTACATGATTTTATTAAAAATTATATATTTTTATTTGGTAATAAGAGTGGGGATAGTTTTGTTTAATGATAAAAAAAGATCAAGGAGGTGGTTATTTTATTATTCAATACCCTGATTCACCCCCTCTTTGGGTACTTAACCGAGTGGGAAAAAAATAATACAATGTAATAAAACTATTATTTTACAGTATTTATTGATAATATAAGATTTAACTTGTTGGGGTCCATGAGATATAATGGGAGATAAAGGGGTCTTTCAACCATTATTTTTAGTGTTTTGTTTGACAGATACCTTTTGTAGTGTAATGACTATCATCATGATATGAGTTTTGAAACATGAATTTTAAATATAAAATTGAGTGGTTTTGAATTTTCTATTTTTTTATTCTTTTTTTAAACCTTTTACATCTATGTTAGTCCACAAGATAATCTACAAGAACCCTTTTTAAAACCATTTCACTGTGAGACTAGATTCACATAGATCAAGGTAATCCCTTCCTCAATTCTATATTATTCTACCATCTATTACATTATAGGGATTATATAGTATTAGTTGATGTATAATTGATGTGGTATGATTGATTATATATTTTCAAAGAGTTCTTCTTAAATATATATAATTTTCCACACCAATATTCCCTCTGAGACAACGGGGAAAAATCATGATCTGTATTATGTTAAGGGATTCTCACTTCTCGATTTTTCTACATGTAAAGATAATTTTTAAATTTTAGTTGATTCAATGATGGGTAATTTTCTTGAATAACATAACATGACAGGTTATATAAACAAATCAATTCAATTTCTATGGATGTGAGGATTTAATCGATATGTCATAATGAATTAATAGAAAGATGGTAATTATAGTAATTGGAGTGAGGTAATTGGTTTCAACTAAAATTATGAATATAGATGAGAGTACGATATAATAAAATAGAATAAATAATTGATGTTGTTAGGGAAACCTTGGATGAGGATAAGTAGAAATTAGTTTCTAATATTTTTTAGTTTCTATGGTGAACCTTATGAATTATTATTGTTGTGATAAAAATATAGGAATAATTGAAGTTACATAGTAATATGACAATGTTAGTATAGTGGGATTAACTGGTTTAATGGAAAAGAGTAATGTTTGTTTTCATAAGGATATATGAATATTATTAAAGATGGTGAGTTTAGTATTTTAAGTTTGTATGAGGTTGTTGTTGCCACTTTTTCATAGCTATCATTTTTTAATTATTGTTGTTATATATTTATTTGGTAAGCATGATTTCATATTATTTTTAAATCATGATATTTATTATATAATATAGAATGTGTCTAACCTTTTTTGAAATATTATGAGGTGTTTGCTATGAGATATGATATTCCTATAGGTTGATGTGAAGAAAAATATGTTTTATTCTCATCATAAATACAATTTCTGTTGTTATATTCATATCATTATAAAGTTGTGTTTTTAACCAAAAGGTCTTCATTATGGTTAAAGTATAATTAGATCCACTATTATTATATTTAGGGATAACACGAGGCAATTATTGTAGTTTTTGAAGTGGTATATTGGTAGTGTTAGTGTAGATTAAGGGATAGATTACCTACAATATAAGGTACCTGTGTTATTATTATTTTTAGTTTTTCTAGTTTTTATTTATTTAATGATTATAAATTCCATTTAATAATACTCTCCTATTAATATTCACATTTTAAAGGAGTGGATGGAGTAGTAACTGATTGTCTATACTTGCAATATCATCGTATTATATTTTTTAAACTTACATGATCATGTCGAGGGTGGTTCCAAAATAAATTTAGTTTGTGAAAGATTTATTATAGCTAAAATCTTTTAGATTCTTTTGTTGTCATATTTTCCCCTATAGATAATATATAGTGTTTGGAATGGGTTTTCTTATTGATATACTCATGCATGTGTCAGTTCATGCATATGGAATTTTTCCATCATACTTATAGTAAGAGTTATAATTGGTTTAATGATTTAATATTCTAAAATTAAAATTCCTACCATTATTATGTTTTATATCCTTTGTGTTACTCTCAACCTCATATATTATTATAGTTGTGATTTAGGGATCACTATCTGTTTCATCTTTAGAATAGGATGAGTCTTTGAGGGTCGGGTCATGAATGAGTGGTATCAAAACAAGTGTTCTATGATTGTGATTAGAATTGGAATCATTGAGGATTTTATCGGTTGGTAATGCCATCATATCCTCTATTTTGTTTTCAAATAGATGAGGGAAACTGGCCAGGGACATATATGGCCCTTGTGATTCCAAGGATGATGTTTTATTAGAAACAAATCAGTATTAGAGGTATAATGTTCCATAAGAAGATTAATATGCTTGTATGGGATCATGTATCATATATATTTAGATCATAATTATTATATATGGAAGCTATTGGGCTAATTACTAGTGATTGATTTTAAGATAGTCCATGTATAAACATCCACATTTTCCTTGGCTTGGAATGAGTTTTTCCTAGAGTTATGATGCATGTTCATCAAAATCATGTGGTGGAGGTAGCCAAGGGTGCCAAATGCCCCGATAGTTAACTTTAAAAGGTTAATATTGTAGTAAAATAGGTATGGAGGATTCTTAATATGTGTCATAGTGGAATGGATTACAATAGTATTAAGCACATATTTCTGATAAGATGATGAAGTGGTGTCTAAAGTAAGTGGAGGTAATTTTTCATCTCATTAAAGTGGTGGAGGTGCATTAAATTCCACTAGACATGAATTTACTTTTTAGATTAGTGTGATAGTGGTTGATCATATAATTAAGTGATCATAACCTATATATAAAAATATGCAATAAATTTTGAGATTAGTTTTATGGGGAGTTCTTGATTGCTACTATTTGGTCAGAGAAACAACATGATTTATTTTCTATATAATATAAGATCTCTTTAATTCATGAGTATGAAGTAAAGCTCATGAGTTTTTTGCAACACTCTATGAATGTTTATATAGAAAATTGTAGAGATCATACCAATTTGATAAGGTAAAATGACATGAGATTCAATAATAGGTTAGCCCATTTACTATATTGACATATATTGAGGTACTCAAGATAGTGGATGTTATCAAGAATACTTTTTAATAGACCAATGGTATGTTTTGTGATGGTTTTTGATAGGTATTGATTCATAGTAGAGCTTAATTTATGGACCAATTGACCTCTGATACATTGATTAATCTTTATAGGACCATTTATTCAATATTATTAGGAGTTTGAAGCTCACACCACTCAGTTAAGGGTGGTGATGTGATCTTTTATTCTTACATACATAGAGGGAACTGAAAATGTTTGTATTCATCTTCTAAAGAAGTTATTCATGGGCTAGAACATAGTGTAACTAATGATGGGTTACCCCGCTAATCATAGTATCTTCATTGATAGATTCAATATAAACAATACCAATAACTTTGTGAACCCCTGATATAGGGTGGTGGTGGAGGTAAAGTTCAGTGTAGGAATATTCCTTATCCTATAGGGTAGAGGAAGGAGAAAATATAAGGAAGGGGTAGATAGGATATATATTAAGGTGTAGAAGTTAGTCTTTATCAACTCTATGTAGTAGAGGTAAATGATCTATCAACACAATAGACAATTCAAGGCACCATCTATTTATATTCTATTCTTTGTTATGCTTTGATCAACATAAGAGCATCACTATCCTTTATTTTAAATTCTCTAGAAATATCATTGGGTATTAGGGTGGATAAATATCTTATAACCTTATTATTTATACACTATTTAGAGATCATGCTAAATTTAAAGAAGCATGTTAGTGGGTGAGATTATAGTAGGACTTTACTGGTTGAGTGGAAAATTATTTTTATTAAAGATACAACCATAAAATGTCATTCTGGTATTGGATGGGTTATACTCTATTTAGGACATAATTGACTATTAAAAAAGTAGCTAATTTGATAAAATGTAAAATGTTACTGTATGATGTTTTTTGGTGAGATAGATCACCTAATATATTATAGTTATTTAGATCCTATTACTTTGTAGTTGGTAGAATTAATATTATGTTCTATAAAGATACAAGTGATGGAGAATCCAATATTTATGGAGGATATTTTGAATGTTTTCTAATATATATTGAAACACTACCCCTATATGTGAAATGGAGTTTGATATAGTGTTTCAACTAGATGTATCTCATATTCATATGATTCCAAATAGGATAGTGCCTTTAGGGATGCATACGTTTCAGATTTAGGTTGATGATCCACTACATAATGGATTCATCTAACCTAATGTATCCCCTCTAGGGAGATCCAATTTTGTTTGAGGGGAAAAAATATAGTTTTTTTGTGGATTTACATTGATCATCTCAGTTTGAAACAATTGACTATGAAATAACACTATGAACTCTTTAAGATTAAGGATTTGTTTAATTAATTGAAGAGAGATAGCTATTTTTTAAATATTTATCGACGATCTTGATATAATAAAATGTTTGTGAAGGAAGAATATATGCATAAGGCCTCCACCAAGTTTCTCTATAGGAATATTGATTGTTTAGTGATGTATTTTGGGGTAATAAATGCACAAAATGTTGTCATGGGGTTGATGAATTCATTTTTCCATGATCTTCTAGACCGATTTATCATGATGTTTATTAATGAAATTCTATTGTATTAAAGGAAAGAGGATTATCATGTTGAAAATTGAAGTATTATCTTAGATATCCACTAATTAAATCAACTATAAATATGGTTATCCAAGTAAATGTTCTATACATGTGAGGTGTACTTATTGGGGAATTTATTATCTCAAAAAGGTGTAACTGTTGATCCATTTAAGATTAAGTATATTTATTCATAGGAATAACCCAAGAATGTTTTATGGGTATATTGTTTTCTATGTTTAATAATATATTAATAGGGGTTCATGGTTGATTTATCTTGGATTGCGACCCGTTTTTTACATTTACCAAGAAGGAAAAGATTTTATATGGAAACATCAATGTTAAGAGACATTCAATTATTTGAAATAAAAACTAATTAGTGTCCCTATATTTCACTTTATCAATGAAGGGTCTATGTTTGAGTTATATTGTGATGATTATTATGTTTGAATGATATGTGTTTTTATTTAAGAGTTGGAGATGATCTATTATAGATATCATTAGTTATGTTATTATGAATGTAATTATACCACCCATGATCTTGAGATTGCAGTTGTGGTTTTTCCTTTAAATATATAGACACATTACCTTATTTGATAGTTCTTTGTAGTATTTATTGAAAAAAATAGTCTTTAATATATCTTTCCACACTTGGGTTTAGATTTGTATTAGTATAAATGGATTGAGTTTTTATAGGATTATGACATAGATATCACTTATACCATAAAACAATTAACACGGTAGTAGGTTAACTAGGCATGTAGATACAAAGAGTGATTATTTTTGATTCTAGTGATGAGTGAATGATAATGGAGGAGCTTATAAAATTGTATTTGGATTTCAAAGAGGCCAGAAAAAGTTCCTATCTATATAAACTGATAATATAATATCATTTATTTTTTTAGGTAAAAGAATATCTAATGGGAGATCCATAGGTGGAGGTTGGGAGAGAACATATTGTTCCTGGTGATGTTTTTAAGGGTTAATAGAGGATGGAAAGTATTAGGAGTTATTTTACATAATATTACTTCTTTTTCAAGTGATGTGACAGGAAATTATTTATAAGTTTCATAAGTTATCTTTTTATGGAAATATCGTTTTATATTTGTTGTATCATGCATTAAAGTATTAATTTTGGAGTCCGTGTTTAAAGATTTTAGTGGTAGAATTTTTATTTGAATACTATATCTTTAAATGGTTTAAGGATGAGCACAGAGTCCCTAATGTCCTGTTACATCTCTTGGATGTTCCCTAAAAGAAGTGGGATGATTTTTGATGGATTTCATGATTGGTTTTCCTCAATAATTTGGATGAAATGATTCTATTTTGGTTTTTATGGACTAGATGATGATGTGGGATCAAATCATAGCGATTAGTGAGATAATTTTGTAAGATGCATTGATGATGTTGTATTTGGAAGAGGTGGTGAGACTTTATGGAGTTCTAAGGATTATCATTTTAGATCACGATCCTCATTTCACCAAACAAGTATGAAATGGATTAAACTTTGATTTTGGATCTCATTTTATCCGCAACATCACTTTCTATCCTCATATGGTAGGAATACAAAGTATGCGATTCATATAATTATAGTACATGTTGTATGTGTGTGTCCTTGATTTTAGAGTTTCATAGGTGAAGCACATATGTTTTTGGTGACAATTAACACTCATCCTTTTCCATGACACCTTTTGAGGAATTATATGGGTGACCATGTATATTATCTTGGTCTTAGTCTATGATCATTGGACAGGAATTTGTATAGAGTGTGATAGAAATCATGTATATGATTTCAAAATGGATAAAGGCTGCCTATATAACATCCCATATTGATCCACTTGATTGGAGGCTAAACTAGAGTGCCATATGTTCTCAATCATTCCTCCCAAAACATCAAAATATTATAAAAAAATTAGGGTTGAATTATAATATGTGTGGAGGCTATACCCTCACGTCTAGATATTTATAAATCCCAATAAAATTAATGTAAAAATCAAACATAGACTGACATGGCATGGAATTAATATCACATGTTATCTATGAAGAAATAGTTATCACAAGTTATAAAAAATGTGCTATAAAATATTATTTTGCTGGAATATAATAGAGTTTCAGTTTCCCAATGGATGACCATGTAAGAGGAAGACCAAAATAATAGGAAAATATAACTAATATAAAACAATTTCCTGAGTCATCAACCAATCCTTCCACTTGACACCAAACACAACCTACTATCTCATTAGGCCCACAGATGGCCATATATATACCTATTCTTGTAACTATGAAGTCTGATTAGGTACCAAGGTGTCTCAAAAAGGTGTGAGTACAACTTAGTAGGCCACCAACAACAATTTACCTACGAAAATCTAGTAAATACTATTTTATACTCGATATTATGTTCTAATAAGGTATGCAGTAATAAATAACTCACCACTCATTAAATGACTATAATATATACCAAGTGTGACCATTAATTTTTGGCTAGTTCTAGAATGGGATGATATACCGATGTTATAAACACACATCAAGGATTAATGATAAATCACTCCTTGTATAAAAGTCAATATGAATGTGAAATCAATATACCATATCACAAGTCAAGGAAAATGAGTTATCATAGTATAATAAACTTTTGGTTAATGAAACATACAAAATACACTTGTTAAGTGAATGATACATCACTGAATCATACTTTAGGTGAATGAAACCTCACCATCCATCATCAAGGGTTGACAAGGCACCATAAAAACACTAAGATGAATGAGGGAATTTTTGGTGAATGATGAATCAATACAAAAAACATGGTAAAATTGAATTCCTTTGTGAACCATACCATCCTAGTATTCATATGTTGATTATCTACTATAGATATAGTCTTCAAGGAACCTTTGAGGTGAATGATCCTTCACCAAGAAAAAAAACTAAATGGATGATCTACCACCATAAAACAACCATGAGGAATGATGTATCATTAGTTAATTAGGAATCATTGATTCTAAGAGGATGATAGAAAACCAAATATTTTCAATAAGTGCATAAAGAACCACTAAAACAATTATCATAGGTGGAGGACGTAACACAAATATAAATTCCTAGGTGGACAAAGTATAATTAGTAAATGTCTTCATATGGATTGTACACCATAGAGACAACTCTATTAATTGGACAATGCACCACTAGTACATCTCCTTAGGTGGACGATATACCACCAACACAACATCTCAAAGTCTATGAGTATCTAAAACTCTATTGAACATTTTCCAAATGATGTATCATTTCTATACACCGGGTAGATGATACAACATCGACATACAACAAGAAGATGAGTTTCCACCAATACCTTACTCAATAAAAAACAAGCATAAATACATATTTTTAATAAAATCATGTATCATTAACTATATATCTGAGGTGAATAGTCTAAAACATAGCCCCATATAATCAATCACACTCATCCCCCTAGATAAGGGTTGTACTATTTGGGAAATTGATCTTCCCAAAACATTATACATCACCCCCATAAGAGATGTGCAGTCAAGGATACCAATCTACCCAAACCTCTACACCCAGGCTTGTTATCCAATATCCTATCACATTACTACTCTATTTATTATTAACAATGTGTTAAAGTTATCATACATGGTTCATATGATCACAATATATACATAAATACCCATAGTGGGAGGCTGAAATGCTGCTAATTCACCAAGGGTGGATGGAGACCCACCATCACATAAGTTCAGTGTATGATCCACAAAAAACCAATAAATATATCTGTGGATGATGCATCATAGGTATAAAAAATGTGATGAATTATCTATCATAAATGATAATAACCCAACACATGTATGTCTATTTTAACACATGAGAGTTATTCTCAAATGACCACTAACTTGATCAATGTGTTGAACCTCGGATTGTTCACCCTTATCTTAGTTTTTCCCCAAACCGAACATCACTAATGAATACTCTATGACACCTCACAAGGATCATAGGTTCAATAATCAATAATAGGGACCCATTTAAGGTCAACAGTCTTGGTTTCACACCATTTAAATATGTGTGGGAATTCTCACATCCCATTTATTTGAGATGAAAACCTCTACACTAGCTAAGATAAGGGAATAAGAAAAGCCTCTCATCCCTTTCTCAGGTTATAATCACACTACCTCTACTCAAGGTCTAGTCTATGAAAACTCTCAAGTTCCCTAGGTAACACCCATCATGAAAAGTCCCTCCATCCAAAAAAATTCCATATTCCCATAAATTTAACATATAAGGACTTGTTCATTGGTGACCAAGTTTTTATGAAATAATCTTAGGGAAATACCCACAACCCTAGAGAAGTCTGACATAGTTCATAGAGTTTCAAATAAATAAATTAAATTAAACTTAGTGCATATATAGAAAGGTGGTTCTTCTCACAATTCATATGGAACATTCTAAATAATTAAATACCATAAATAAATCAATGTGCCTCCTAACTATACTAGTAGGAACACAATAATTATAAACAACTTGTTGATTCTTCCTTAATTAGACGATATCAAAATACACAACAAGATCCCTAAAAATAAGAGAAACTGTCAATGCATGGTGAAACATCAAACAAAAACAAAGATATAATATAAGTGTAGTTTTAGACTCTTTCACAAAACACCCCTATGATATAAAAAATTATCTAAACATAGAAAATGAAGATCCCATAGGAAGGGGATAAGAACTAAGAGGAATGAGGAGGAAGTCTGTGAAACACCCCACTGGTCATTCTAAGAGTGAAAATCAATTTAAAATCAAATTTTATTTAATTTAATATAAATAAAATAATGTTTGATAAAAATTCATCAGATACCCACTGGATCATCGATGGGTTTCCAGTAGAGAAAGGCCACCAAATGGGCCATAATAACTACGGTGGCCTCCCAATGGGGTTCCAATGGGAGATCCACTCATAGGAAAATCTCCCCACCATGGGACCACTTCATTGAAATGTATCACCAAAACCTCTTTATACCCTTCAAAATCTAAATTAGGAAAAATAATATTGGAATTTTATCAAAATTAAATAAATTAAAATATTATAAATGATTGGGGTATTATAACTTCCCCAACATAAAACAACCAGTCCTTGAGTAATGAAATTAATGTCATCAAGACTCATTAGAGGATGGCCCTATCCATAAAACCTAGAAGCGTCTCAATACATGCCTTTATAGATCTAGTCTTCACCCAAATGATTTAAAAAACTATCATACTAGAAAATCACTTAATCACACATAGAATACACCTAGTTGATACTCATACAAACCAACTACATTTGAAAATATGTCAGCTCACACAGTAAAACATTTACAAATTTTACTAATTTTATGATGACATCTTAATCCCAATGACACTCATTAATTATTGGATGATGTCCCTGGTCTATACTAGACCATCACCTACTCGACACTACACTCGAGCACCACAAGACCATTTTAATTATAATGGAAATACATGACTTAGGCCCCATGATGTCGGGGAAAACTAAGGAGTCCAATAACCCATCAAGACATATAGGTACCTCTCAGGGTATTACCTCCTATATGCCTCAAGGGACCAAACAAGAAACCCAAATCATCTTAAACCACACACTGGGAAAGAATTTCATGCATTCATCGTGCATTGGAAATGTCATCATGACCTTCTTATAGAAGTAACTTGATTTGAATACACACTACACTTCACTTGGAGATTAATCTCAAAATTTATCCTTTATATGACCTACATAACATTATAGGATTATCATTACTAACAAATAATTATGCCACTAATCCGTAGTTGTGTTTTGGTTACATGGAATCACACACTTCATATGTTAATAAACACCCGCCCTCTTGTTTCTTAGGTAAGAGGGATCAAAAAACAACTCATGATGGCGCATTAATGCTCCTGTAATTGATCTAATATCACAATCAAGTTTATGTACACCCTAAATATTACATTATTCCACTAATTTCATAATGAGTTAAATATCACCAGTTCAAAGATCACATGCCATCTCTTTAACAGACCCTACCTCCCACATGTAAGATGAACCATTGGCATGAATCCCCTCCCATGAA
Organism: Viscum album; assembly: GCA_963277665.1. Taxonomy (NCBI): domain Eukaryota; kingdom Viridiplantae; phylum Streptophyta; class Magnoliopsida; order Santalales; family Viscaceae; genus Viscum; species Viscum album. Next base: position 1,953,203,563 of record OY728165.1, read on the forward strand.
TTTATTCTAGGTCCACATCTATGTTACTCCTCACATTTTCATACAAAATAAATCACAAAAAACTTGACATAGATCTCATAGAATAAATAATCTACCCATGCTTCCATTTCTAAGGAACCCCAGTTCCTCTTTCATCCAATCACTCTCTAGGGATACCCGTACATAATATTTCTCACCATGGGCAATAACAGGAATGTTCCTCATTATTATACTAACATGCTTGACTCAATCAATGTTGAGACAAAACTCATAACCACAATTCTCTATTATTATATTATAGGTTAATTATTAAAAGGAATCTCACATTCATCGACCTTTAATCCTAATCAAATCAAGGAAAATCATGTTCCAATATACCCATCATAGGGTTTTCCACACATCGACATATTTTACCCATGGAACACTACCCACTATAGAGTAATAATTTTCAATAAGAATCAGTATACTAACACACCCCTCTTGAGGATCGATGAAACCAATCTAAACATCAACATTAAGAGAAAAAACAATGTAAAATGTTCTCTGCTAACCCTTTTTGACACCATATTATATAAGTCACTTAAAAACAAGCTTAATTCTAGATCAACCTACTCATCATATGGTCAGGTAAAATATCATGAAGGGTCATATGATTAGTCATCATATATACTCATTTGAAAAAAACATCGAGTAGTTAAACAAATTTATAACAATAAATTATATATGAAAATTCTATATACATTAATACTACCATTATAAATAACATCACCCTATAATGTAACTACATAAACACTCACAAGAGAGCATAAAAATGTAATGAGAATCCTAAGTCTTAAAAATGATACATAAACACATAGATCTTCACAGTCCAAACTAATATTAAAATAAAAAAACAATAAATTCAACAACCAACAACATCATACTTAAAAAAATCACAGAACTATACCAAAAAAAACATGAAAAAAATTCACACATCCTAGAAACATGGACTCCATCTCTTACAGATGTTTGAAAAAAAACACATATATACCATGTTACAACTAGTACCACCACTTTATACTACATCCCAAATAATAATACAATGAAAAAAAGTCTTTGAAACTACTTTATCACATCCTAGACCAACCCACTCAATCTGTGATCAAATCAATGTTCCAAGTGACCTCAAACATGCCTCCCCATATATTTGGTGGTTCCAACCAACAATAATGGTTAATGTTTAATAAGTGGGGAGACTATAGTATCAAATACATATATCCATGAGTCATAGCATAAGTAATTAAAACATAAAACACAAAATTATAAGGAATGGAATTATAGACATAGGCTATCAATGAAGAAATAAAATTCACATGATATATCAAATGAGAAATACAACAATATAAGGTAGGTATACAATATTCGTGTGGTTTCTCATTGGATGACTATAAATGAGGCAATCCAAAATAAAAAAATATATACTATAGTAAAACTAGGTGTCAAGTCCCTCCTTGGTCTCGTCTTCTGACACTACCCATGCCCCAAAAGCTTATTAGCTCCAAGGAGGTCCATATACATTCCCATTCCGAAAATCACGAAGTCTTATTGGGAACCAGGGTTCTTGATAAGAGTTTTATTATGAATCAGTAGGCTTCCAACATTTAAATCTCTTAGAAAATCAAGTAAATACAATTTAATGATTGATATGAAGTGCTAATAATGTAATATATAATAAATTTCCTTCAACTTTGTGAAATTCATATCGTCCAAACCATGTGCGACCATACATAATTTATTGAGGGATGGAATGGGTTGATATACCCATGGAATGGACCCATTTAAAGGACGAATGATGTTTCACTTGTATCCATGTCAAGGTGAATGATCTATCACTGTACCATATCATCAATTGAAGAGAATGTGCTATATCCATATCTTGAAAGTGTATGGAATAACACATTACCCATACACTAGACAAGTGAATGATAAATCAATGAATCATACCTTCGGTGGTTGATACATCACAATCCATCCTCAAGGATGGAAGAGGTATTATAAAAATATTACGGTGAATAAGGGATCTCATATTTTATAATGAACCACGACATAATAAAAATGGTTTATGATGTATCACTAAGTGAATAATATATCACTGTCCAATAATTACCAAGTGGATGGTCTACCACCATGATAATTTAGCATCGATATAATATCACAAAGTTAATAATGATCCATCATTCCATTGGTGTTATGAAGAATAATGGATATCTGAAACACATCAGGTGGATGATAAACCACCCACATATAAGGTGTGAATGAGTTCCCACCAATACATAACTTAATGAAAACAATCAAACCCACATAAACAATTAAAATATTTATGTGTAAAAGGTATCACTAGTTCAGAACCTCAGGAAAATGGTTTAATACACAGGTTCATAGAAACATTTACACCCATTCCATATAGGGGATATTATCTCAAGGACACTGATCCATCCAAATATTAAAACCAAGGATTGTTCTCCACTATGATATCACATACCAATTCAATTACATATCAAGAAGGATAAGAGGACACAAATCTTGGTACCTAAAATAACCTCATAATCATTTAAACCCATCATTAATGGTTGAAATACTACTACTTCACAACAGATAGTAGAATAACCACCACTATATTCCTTGGGTGGATGATCTTGAACTATCCCATTATTATATAAGTAGACGGAACACCACTAAAATAAGTGCCATGACGAGCTATTTGTCAATGATGAAAATATCAAAAACACACTTATGGATAATTTAACACATGTGGTTTATTATCAGAAAACAACTAACATGATAAAACTATCATACCTAATATTTCTCAATATTAGAAATTTTTTTCCCAATCCAAACCCCACCAAGGAATATTCTAATGCACTATACAAGGCTTCTAGAGTTAAGACTCAAATATTGGTACACATTCAAGGTTTAAGTTCATAAATCCACACAATTTTAATAAGTGGTTAACTTCTCAAAAACCATGGATTCATGATGAACACCTCATCCTTAGTCTCCCAAGTGGAATAAGATTAGCTTATCATACCTAGAGCAGGCCATAATCACACTCCCTCCATTGAAGGAACAGTTTGGGATGCCTCTCGGGTTCCCATGGGAAATATTTTCATGAAAAACATTTTATCTAACCCTAATTCCTTTTTACCATAAATACCACATATAATGAATTATTCATCAATGACCATGGTTTCAACTAAGTCTTAGTGAAATTATTACAACCCTAAAGGAGTTTCAAAAGATTCATTAAGTATCAATTAAACTAATTAAATTAATTTTAGTGTATGCAAAAAAATTAAATACTTTTGATAATTCATACAATCTGTGTAAGAGAAGTAATTACCATATAAAAATAATGAGACCCCCTACCTAGACTTATTAGGAACCCTTATTGGAACCTGTCAACTTATTTGTCCATAATAAATTGAAATCAAGAAAACTACCCCCAAATGAAACATAACCACTGATGCATGGTGAAATAATTGGAAGAACTACGATAGAAGAGGATATGAGTGTTAAAGTCACATAGAACACTTACTTATGATATAAGACACTCTGATCCAATCCTAGATAATTAATATTCTATGGGAAATGGAGAATAACTATGATATAGGGAATAAAGGGTGCATATTACCCCACTAGTTGAGCCAAGGTTGAAAACCCTTTTATTTTTTGTAATCAACATAATATGAAATAATTAAAATTTTTAAAATTCCCAAGAAACCCGAAAATATATAATAGGAACCAATTGGAACTCTAGTGGGTGTCCAGTAGAACTAAGTCTTTTGATAGGTTATCAGAACTCTAGTGGACTACCATTGCGGTTCCAGTAGGAGATCTGTTTATAGAAAAATATAATTACCATGAGTCCATTTCCTCAAAACACATCCTTGAAAAATATTCAACCTCTCCAGCATCCAAAACCGATCAAAATAAATGAGGTTTGGTGGAAAAAAAATTCAAATTTATAACTTATATAGGATATGAGTGTTACAATTTAGAATAATAGAAAATTATCTTCATATTGGTGTATAATACATTTAGAGTTTGATGTTGGATATCATGTTTTCTTGAATGTTTTTCCTCATCGAGTGTAGTTTAGATTCCATTGAGGAATAATATTTTAATTTTTTTCATTAGTCCTTTCTAGGAGTTAAATAAAATATGTTTGGTGACATATAGGTTTTAACTTCCACCTCAAATGGATCATGTTCACCAAAACTTCCATTATATATAGCTTTAAAAGTATCTTAACTGGGAATAACATGTCATTAATTGGTGGGAGTTGGACATTAATGTATAAATGATGTTTGTGGATTGACATGTAGATATTCATGATATTTAAGATAATTCACTTTGAGGATGTGACATTCATTTGGTGTATGTATTTTGGATACATGCTAATTTGGAGGAATGCATGTTGGAGTGAGAGTTCAAGATGAAAGTTCAATACATGAAGCTGTTTTGAACCTTTATTCTTATAGTGAATTAGATATTTATTTTAAGACGAACTAATTAGCATTTTATTTTATTTTATATGTTTTTTATTCCTTTTTAATGGTGATATTTTTTAGAGGTATTTTTCATGATAGTTATGTTATGTGCCTTTTTTTTATATCTTAGGATTTATTTGGATTCTCAAGGAAGAGAATCGTGTGAGAGGTATCTAATGTAGAGGCCTAAAGATTTATTCTCCTATACTTTGTGGATTTTGGGGTTATTGTATTGAGAATGAGTGAGGTTAGAGGATAATTTTGGGAATTTCCCTTGAAATGCATGGTTTTATGGAAATATCAAACTAATTACCCTAATTCTATCAGATTTTTTACGAGTTTTGAAGATTTTTTAGAGTTCTGGAGTTGAGGGGAAATGTAATGAACCATCTTAGGTCGATCTGACATGTCACCCAATCTTGCTCACCAGAAGGACTTGATCCTGCCTCTTCTAATTCTAGAGGCTACCAAAAAGTAGCGATGGTGTAAAAGATACCATGGGTACACTATGCAATATTTCTATAGTACTATTGCAATGAAAAATAACCAAAAACATAAATAAGTGAAAACAGTAGGGTATGAATAATAAATAAATAAAAGAGAGAAAGCTATATAAATAACGAAATTAAACATATAGTCACATAGACTCACAAGGATGAAAAACATACATTAGTCAGTTTACCACAGGTCTGACCACATATAAAAAAGAAGCAACTAAAAAAATACATCTGGCTCTACTAAAAGATCTAATATAATCCACATACTTAGTGTCAAAGATGCTCGAGCTATATCAACCCAATCCTAAGACTCTATATGAGAATCTCCACTCGATCAAGAAACATTGGGCCTTGATCCCATCCACCACAGAACATATGATCTAACTTAAAGGTAGGCATCAAGTATTCTCACATACTGAGGTGCCCACATAGGGGGTTAAAAATAAATATCATTAGGCTACCCCCAATGGTGGACCTATAATCTATTATCAAAACAAGTGCATGCACACGTGATATGCCTAGCCTAACTAGAAATTTATAACAACTAGCATAAAATAGTAGCAACATTAAAATAAGTGGGGGGAAAAAATAAAAGAAACAAACCAAAAGTTAAATCATAAAACCGAAGTAAAATTAACCGTTGCTATAGACCATGCCATATCATATATAGAATGTGACTCACCTTGCCAATAAGATCAGGCGTTTCCATTAAATCTATATAGGATCACCAAGATGTCTAATAACAAAGGCATGAATTCCAAATTAAATGGAATAAAATAGGTTTCCTCATGAAAAATTGAACCTATTGGGCTATAAGACTCCATATAATGATTTGAACTAGTTACATGAACATCTAAGATGACACAACTAGAGAACCTGTCAGTCCCTAAAGACCTACAGAATGAATCAGTGACTATATATAGATCTAAAAATAGGAAAGATTCATATATAAACATGAGAGTACAGAAAATCTATGGGGTTGAGAGTACAAAAACATCCATGGTGTAAAAAAACCACTATGTGAGTTCCTCATAACGTCACAAGCTGAAAGCCACTCTAGCCCGGGTGCACAATCTACTAGAGGGGTGGGGGTTGTTACACTCATCTAGGCTACCAATTTTCTTCCAAATCCCATTTAACCACAACTATCCAAATGGAGGAGATAACCATATCAACACTCAATTCTACCTCCTGATTCAAGATATCCCATGGCTGTCCCCATAAAACCAAATTCCTTAGCATAAGATGCCTTAAATACCATGGCCAAAGGTTAACAGAACATGGGATGATCTAATTATCGCACCCACCATCCAAAATAATGAAGTAGAAATGATGATAAATTCTCATTTAATAAAGTAATAATACTTTCTCATACATCAAGATCTCAAAATATTACAAAATATCCACCATGGGATCTCAACGACTCACCTCAGGGCCAAACCAAACTCAGGGATCCCAAGTCCCTGGGGTCAGAATTCCAAGTGGCATCCAACTAGTGACTCCCATTCTACACCCAAGCTCTTTTTACATGTATATAAAAAGATACAACATTGGGTTAAAGTCCACAATTAAATCATGACACCCAACAAGGTGTCTCTATAGCTCATCCAAAATCACATGACACACCCAATGTAGAAACATCCTAAATGCCCCCAATGGCCAAAAATTCATCTCTGATAAACATTGTAACCCAAGGGCATCCATAATCATAAGAAAACCTATAAGTTCATCACAAAATTCTTCATTAACACCTCAAAATAGGGACCCAACAAGGGTTCATATGAAAATCCAGACCTCAGTGAAACACGCATGTAAGAAATCCTTAGAAGAGCTCCACAACAAACAACCCTTATGCGGGTGACAACTCACCCACAAGGAAATCCAAAGAAAACCATTACAGAAATGAATATTCAATAATATACTATATAAGACATTTTTCACTTGATCATAAAACATCCCACAATGTAATCCTCAAGATTCCCTCGGTATCATCTCAACTAGACAAGGACACCTAGCCGTAACCCCCATCTCGTGACATCGCCCATCCCAAAGGCTCTGACATCTCTAGTACTCAACCAACTGGATAAACATAAAATGATATAACCTCGAGAAACTAGTCTCAACACATAAGATAAAATGAACATCTGCTCAAAATAGTGCACGATCCCACATTATAGGTTCAATCCAAACGAACCTCAAATGGATCTCCATAACACACTCAATGTAGAACCATTACTGACATCAAAAACCTCACTTTGGTATGACAACTCACAACCCATCCCTCTATATTAGTTTGAAACCAAACCTTATTGAAACTCTCCTATTAAAATCTCTTAGTCGAAAACACTATCCAAAATGCCTCTAAATGTGAAAGGATTCCACCTTCACAATATATGAGGAAATAAACTATGAATGTACTTCTCACTAGTATAGTTTTTTCTCCATGACCAAAATTCTGATAAATTTACCATTTAAGGAAAATTAAATGGTGTGTACTTCAGGTACATGATGGGTCACCCGAAATTCCTCCCTACCCATGTGCCTCAACCCACATAGCATGTACAATGATGTAATACCTGGATATTACCACTCTATACATTTTGTATACCCCACATGGGGTACCTACCCATTTACCTAGACATATACTCCCACACAGGGTATAGCCAAGAAGAGTACATCACTATTGGCCACATATCTCACAAGGATTCTGGTCATGTACCCTACACGACCATGTGAACCTAGGACACCTTGAGTATCCACTACATTGTGTTTACTCATAGTACAAAACATATAGTCCTATAAAATATCATCCTTAAACAAGAATAACAAAAAATGTGTGCTCTATGAGCTTCATGTTGTGTACATAGAATTTACTAAACGACAATTCCCCAAAATGGCCGAAAACGCCCGATTGGTTCCCAAAATCCAAAGATCAACCCCCACATGGTCTCCAACAAACCAAAAAGGCCATAAAAACATAAAAAACTGTGATATAGGTATTTGTGATGAAATTATAATAATAATACTACCTCTAGACAAAAATATAGATGCTTCACACCATATTCTCACCATACACCCACTATGTCTTGATATACATCAGGACGAGCTCCCTAGGTGGTGCGTACTCTACCCTCTCCCTCTTATCTCCCTCTACCACTTTTTTACGAAGACCCCGATGAGGTAATCCCCATGATTGTATGTGAAAATCGAATGGAGAATATAAAATAAAAAGGGTAAAAAGGAACAAAAAGAAAAAATAAAATAAAAGGGGTCCATGACTAATCCTGGTTCTTGTGATGCGTTTATGCCTTACCTAGGTAAAATCCCCCTTTTCTAACTCACCCATTATGGTAGATTCTTAATCCAAAAATTCATTTGAAAGATATCACAGAACTATCACCCAAAAATAAAATAATATATAATTAATAAAATATTAAATATTCTGTGTAAATTTCAATGGATTAGACTTCCACCAATCTCCTTCCCTAGGGTGAAAACCCTAGTGTAGGACCAAAAGAGTGGTAAGAAACATTATCCACGAACATCATACAGAATACATTTCCTTTTTCCCCCAAAAAAACTTCTAGGATAAAATTAAAATTCATCATAAGTTTCTAAACCCATGAAAGCATGTGGTGTCACAAACCCCCTACCACAAACAGTTTTCTCCCTCCAAGAAGCCTCAATGGTCAACCGGTAACCTTTCTCTCCCTCAAGAATTGTTACAACTAATGCTACCAAGACCATCCAATGACTGATCTTATAGTGTTCTAAACTCTCTCCTATCATGAGATACACAAATTTTTGAATAATATGAAAATACCCACTATAATAGTTTTCTTATCTTCGCTTCACTACCTAAACAAGAAACCAAATGACCAGCACTATGTTCATTACGAAGCATAATGTATAGATGCAGCCAAACCACTCACACCTTTATTATAGCTTGGAAACCTACAACAATCAACACTCATTCCTCTCCCACCAGAAACAACAACATCCATTCATAACATACCACTTAAATTAGGATAATTACCACCTCGAACCTATGGTAAAATCTACACCACAAGGATTTCCTTAAAATACTTTCAAAAATACAATAGAACTTGTACTCATGTATGACAAGTCTTAATGAAACTAGGCCTACATGCCTAAAACCACTGACCATTATACTCATGGGGGTCCATTACAGAAAACTAGAGTACCCTTGGAACTCCCATTAAAAAAATGAGGCATCTTCATCATGCCATGGTAAACCACATGACCTCCCTCCACTCAGTCATCGATCAAAATTCACAAGCTTCCAACCATTCTTCCACTGTACTAGCAAAGGTGAAACTAAAAATTAGAATGGCCAAGAGAACAATAAAACATGACCTTTCAATAAAACCATGAGAGAGGGAGCACTCTTAGTTATCCACTTCACAATGAACAATAATCATCATGCTTAACCATACCTTGGATAAGGAAAACCTCAATAGTTTTACTAAATAAGAATAAAAATGCCCACCCAAGACATCAATGATTGAATCCCATGAGCCCCAATACAATACCTGATAGAAAAAATATGGAAAGAAGAGCTCCCTCCCATGAAACAAGCACTTGGGACTTCAAGGGAAACGCCACCTTAGGGAAACATGATCTCAGTCAAAATATCACTCTAGGATCCTTTCCCTCATTGATCCACTAATGGGGAACTCAAAGCCCACCCATCAATCCCAAGGCTCTCTATATGTCACTTGGTTAAGGGATTGTATTAACATAACTAAATAACTTTTCTACACATGAATGATAAGACCAAACCTCAAAAGAAGATATATACATGTGGTTTAGTTGAGTAGAATGACACTATATAATTATATGAGAAAACACCATATGAGTAGTTAGTGATACTTTAAACAATTTAACCTCTATCATTAGTAAAACACCATTGAAAAATATATATAATCTGAATCCTAAGTTCCAATAATAATCTATGAAAACTTGTATCCTTCCCATGGGAAAAGAGAAAAAAAACCATGATAAACCATAAATCCAAAAACTCAAGTGCATCAAACATGGTGAAATCACACAAATGTAGAAATAGAATCCAAGAACATCAATCCCATGCCTTGGAAACGTTGAATTCATAACAAAAAATGTGTTCACGAAACATTAGTTTGATATCCAACACAGGTTCCAACAAATTCTTAGATAACCTATCTACCATCTCAATGAATCATGAAACCCAAAATATTTGATACCATTTTGTAATGAACCATCTTGGGATGACCTAAAATGTCACCCACATTATCTATAAACAAAGCCACAAGAATTACTCCCCATAAACTAGAGGATATAGACTAGAATAATGGTCTTATATGATACTGTGGAGAGACTCTACCCATTGACCACAATGAAATAGAGGAGAAAAATAACCAATGACATACACAAGGGGAAACATCATATTACACACAATAAATAACTAAAATATATCATGATATAAAAAATAAAATGAATCATATAGTAATACAGACTCACAAGTATTCACAACATACAATATCCAGTTTCCCATTGGGATGACCACACATACAAAATAAACAACTAAAAATAAATTCCTCAAGATCTACTAAAAGCTATGATCCAAACCACATGTCTGGAATCTATAATGCTCGAGCTGTAATACCCCAATCATGAGACTCCACACAAGAATATCTTCCAACAAAGAAACACTAGGACTCAAACCCATCTATAAAACAACCTATTCTATAACTTTAATGTAGTCATCTAGTCCAAATGCACACCGAGGTTCATGCACAATTGGAGAAAAATAAATATCACCATGCCACAACTAATGGTGGATCTATAATTGAATGTCATAACAAGTTCAAGCACATTTAATATGTGTATCGTAGCTAGAAACTAATAATAGAAGGAATAAAAAAAATTCTTAAAAATAAATGGGAAAAAAACAAATAAATAATCCAATCATGGGTTCTAGCTTGACACCCAAGGTAAATCTACCCCCACTCTAGCCAATTCTAGAGAGTTATAGCATGTTTCTCACCCCATTACACATCATCACGAATGTCTACTAGATTTAAATAAGAGATCCATGATGTAAAAAATAAATGTAATGAATAATAAACCTTAGTGAATAACCATAGGTGTCGACATGACAAAGTGTAGGCTCTAGGAATCCAATAGCTTGATCTGAACTGATGACAAGAATATTTAGGATGGAACAATAAGAGAACCTATCAGTCCTGATTGTCCTTCAGAATGAATTGGGAACTAACTATGGGCAAATTATAGGGGGGATCCATACATAATCCTAGGTCATCATAACATCCATGGGTATGGGAGAATCACAACATCCATAGAAGAAAAAAACCACTCCATGAGTGCCCCAAAACCTCATGATCTGAAAGACACTCTATATAGGACACACACCTAACTCGGGGGGTCACTCTTCTAGACCACCCATTATTTCAAAATGACCATATAACCATAGCTAGACAATTTATGAGAGAATAATATCAATAATTAGTGTCAAAAACCTATCAAATATATCCCAAGGTCTCTTTATCAAACCAAATTGATGAGTATATTCTACCTAAAAAATGATGAAAAAAATCCAATGTAATATAGGATGGTCTAATTATTTATCCCAAAATAAAAAAAACTGATCTATAAAAACTGATAAACTCTCATATAAAAAAGAATGGGGCCTATTTCAGACCCTAGGATATCATAATCTTACAAATCATCCACCACGGGCTCTCAATAACCGACTTTAGAAACAAAAAAACTCAGATATACCATATTACCAAGGGTTAAATCACAAAGAATCATCCAACTAGGGATCCCAGAAATCACCCAACAACTTAGGCCACATCTATCAAAAGATCCATAACTTGAAAAAGTTCACAATAATAGTAAGAGACCCAATTAGGGGTTTATCTAGTTCATACAAAAACATGGGACAAGCCCAGTCCAAAAACATTCCAAATGGCCCTCAGTGGCCTCCAACTGATCCTTATTTAATAACATTCCTAGAGGGTATAAAAAAACATGATCATTCCTACAAGGACATATCAATGGTTTTCATGACAACCTAAAAATTAGGACCCAAAAAGAGATCCACATCACAATCCAAACATTCGAGCAACATGAATGTAAGAAAAAATTATCTGACCACCCTATAAAATAACCCATCCTTGGGTTCTAAATTTCCCTCATGGGAATCCAAAGAACACCATGGATCATGAACGTACTTCATAGCTAACTATGCCACCCACTGACCACTTGATCAGAAAACACCCCATAAGGGAATCATCAAGAGTCCCTCAAACTCATCTCAACATCACAATGACACAAACTCATAATTTCTATCCCATCTCATCACTAAAATCAATGGAACCAATAGGCCTGGTTATTAACCTAAGAGTTAAAACCCAACTAATTTAACCACAAAAAACCAATCCTGAAACATAGGGATAAACAATGAAATCATCATAGAAACTACAAGATATTTCCTTCTAAGATCAGTCCAAAATATCATCAAATAGATCACCATTTAAAACATAATCTAGGATGATTACTAACCTCATAACCTACACTTGGGCTTCACAACTCATTAGAGAACTTCAAGGAGGATTATAAAACAAAAACATGAAGAAATCCTTCTACTGAACTCTCTTAGTCTAAAAAACCATCCAAGAGTCCTCTAAACACTGAAATGATACCACCATCACGATCTATGCATAAAAATGTTCAGAATGGACTACTCACAAGTCCAATATTGACTCTAGGGAGGTAAGAAAGAAATATTACCAAGGAAGGAAAAGTACATGATGTGTGCTTCAGGTACAAGATGTGTATCCCCAAAGTTCCTCCTTGAAAGTGTGAATCATCCCACTTACCATGTTAAATTTAACACTACATAGTGTGTAATTACCCATACATGGCATGTAACCCACATGGGGACCCCTTCTATGTAACTATTCATACACCCCCACATAGGGTCTTGCAAAGTATCATACACATCTACAAGCTATGTACCTCACATGGGTTCAGGTCGTGTAACCTATGTTTCCATATGCTCCAGGTACACCCTGATTCACCACTACAAAGTTTTTACCCCAATACATATTTAATAGTCTAAAAAACCATCTTCCTAAAAAAATAGGAACAAAAAACCCATGTTCTCCGAACTACATTAAATGTACATGGGCTTTACCAAATGGAGAACACCCAAAATTACTGAACTACAGATTTATCCACCAAATCCATAGATTGTCATCCACATGGACTCTTAAAACCCAAAAAAGTATTTAAACACTTAAAAAATACAATATGTGTATTTATATTGAAAAAATTAAAACAATCCTACCTCTTTCTAGAAACCAATGATTCTTCACACTAGATTTGGGTAGACAACCACCAAGCCTTGTTCTATATTTTAATGAGATCCCTAGGTAGAGGCTCATCCTACATATCCATCCTATATTCATATACCATTATTTTATGAATACCGAAAAGGGGGAAGTCCCAAGATTGTTATTGAAAATTCAAGTGAGAATAGAAAAGAAAAATGAAACAAAATAAAAATGAAGAAAAAGAAATAAAAAATAAAAAAAGGGGCTCAAGCCTTGCCAAGGTTCCCACGATGGGTTTATGCCACAACATGAAAAAACTCCATATTATAGACGCAGAAAAGAAGTCATCTTATCAATCTGAAACTTTGCTTGAAATATATCATTGAATTAACACATATAAAAAAATAATATTTAAATAACTAAATATTAAATATTCCATGAAAATTTTAACATCTGATATTTATATAAACCCCATACATTGGGTAAAACCCCTATTTTGGGACCAATAGAGTGGTTAGACAAATTATCCAATATCATATTAAAGGATAAATTACTATTTTTCACTGGAAATAGTTTTGGGACTAGAAATTAAAATTTCTCCAGATTATCAAAATGTGTGATGATGTGAGGCCTCACCAAAAGGGTCACTATAGACCATTATGAACTCTTTATTACATAATGGTTTATATATTTATGTCATGGATGGTTAAATTACACCATAATATATAGTGGATAAGTATTTTGGTGTTGCATATGGTCGTGGTGAGAGGTTCATTAGCTTGTAATATTAAGAGATTTATTATTTTTTCTATTATATTTTCGAATATTACCATGATTATTTTCAAACAAATATAAAATTAAAATTCAGGTCCCCAATTCATTTGATGTATCATTGATAGGGTTAGGGGTATGAATTAGTGGTTTAATTTTTATATTTTTTTTATAAATTAACCACCAAGCATTTTTATGTTCTTGAACATATCATATTCAAATTTTACACTTAATCATATGTAGTAAAAATATAAATGGATAGAAAGAACAAAATTTATTAAGAGGTTCAATATCACTATGTGCACCTATTCCATAGAGTGTTCAATTTGTTATTGATACAAAATTTTTTATCATTATTAAATTATTGCAATTAAAAATACACGTAAATGTCTCCTCTAATAAACCATGAATTCAATGCCCTAGAAAGCGTTGTCCACTTCCCGTTATAACATGGGAAGGTGTTATACACTTCCCATTAACTATCTCTAGATAGAAAGTTCATAATTTTTTATATTGTAACAACCAGTCGTTAATAGTTTCTTTGGATCCTTAGTGTGAAAAATATATTCAATAATACTCATTATGTCTCTACACCACCATATAAGATCTTGTTCAATTATTAGGTATTTGAATTCCATAGGAATACCCATGGATCATCAGGTATTTTGACCTTCCTCCTAATGATTTAAAAATGTTAAAAATGTGCATGAGAGCATTAAAACACACCATTTTCATCTTACTTCTCAAAATTAAGTCTTCAATAAACACTTGTAATAGAACTATTTTCCTCAACATAGATGATGAATGGAGTTTCACTAACATAAGGATTTCTCTTCTTTATTTTCCTTCAATACTGTCGTTTTGTAACACAACACACTATCAGCTTCCCAATTCATGATTTCCTTCCTTTCATTATTTACTTCATTTCTATTCAAATAATTAGGTGAATTTTATTACCATTATTATTTATAGAAAATGTTTTATGATATTTTAGAATAATATAAACATTTATCAACTACTCCTGAAATTCATTCTAGCCTAATCATGATAATGGATTTTATGTATCTCATTTGAAATTATCACAAATATCACCACATGGTTTTCTCATTTAACCATTGTTCAAATCACCAATTGATTTATATCACAATATCAACCCTATGATATATAATCAATTAAAATCAGTATGAATTATCCAATAAAATTCTCTAAATAATTCATAAATATAAAATTATACATAAGATATATTATATAAAAAATATCTCTATGTAAGTTCAAATTATATTACACATGCTTCTAAACTTCCTATACACCTGTGTAAGGTTTTTCAATTTACAAAATATTATTTTCTTATATATAAAAACTATTACATAAGATAAATTTAATCATACAGACTTTAGTGTAACCCCCCCTTGCCACATTTTCATAGTTACATGACTTATATGTAACATTTTTAGTTCTCAAAAAATATCTTACATATTCAGGTAAGAATCAACCTTTTTCAAAAAATTTAGTTCTCTATACCAAATATTGTACGCAACATACAATATTTTAAAAATGCTCACTTTTTCTTGGGACTTTGTCAAAAACTTCACTATGAGATTATATTATGTATCTTAGGGTGATTACACCGTTTTACCAATTTCCTATATGGAAAATATATTACATACCATAAAAAATATGTTATATATTCAATTTATGTCCCTACCCTTTCTAGATTTATTCACTTTAGTTTAGTGTAATATCTTATATATATAGGGATGCTTTTAGGATTTTTTGTTTTCACCAAAACATTTAATTTCTCTAATTCATCCAAATATTGTCAAACCATTTCCAAACATATCAATATAGTTTTGGAAAACTCAAAAATATTCTTAAATGCTTTCCAATACTTATTACACATTGTTTATAGTAATTATTACCTTCTATAACCATTCCATTTAGTTCTTCAATCATCTCTTTGGTATTTCCTATCATCCTAAAAAATCACACAAATAAACATCAAATAATATATAATTTCTCAATGATAATTATATTAAACCAATACACTAGATAAATTAGTGTTTTTGAGATAATTGTTTCCCCCAATGATGAGATTTTTTTCTTTAAGTGATTTGGATTCTTTTCTCCTCAATCCAAACACTCATCCAACCTTTTCTCCCCATTTTTTATAATGACAGCTCTAGATTAAAAAATAATGAAATATACATGGTATACAGATTGATCTTCCTTAAAAAATAAATAAAAAGTAGAGTGGGGATTACTCAAATACCATCAATTGAAAGGGAAGGGCTGAACATTCATGTTTAGTGTTAAAGTCACAATTCTATTATTGAGTATTTATTTGATGAAGATACCAAAAACCTGATCATTTATTAGAATAAATTTATGAATTATATACCCATTGAAAATCAACATGTTGATGAAATAAAATATGATGCCAATGTGATTATACCAAGAGTATTGTAATATATATTTAGGAGATCAATTGTGCTATGATTATCACATGTAATTCTTTGTGGCTTCTAGATCTTCACCACCATATCCTCAAACAATTATTTTATCTAGATCATTTGGGTAATGAAACTTATAGTATATACATATTTAGCTTTAGTAGTGTTAAATGTGATGGAGTTATTTTTATTATGGTTTCCAATCGCACAACTTTATCACAAGAGGAAAATTACACTTGAATTTGACACCCAATCATCACAATCACATACCCAGTCAACATTAGTAAGTCCATATATATTTAGATTATCTCCAATTTAATAAATTATCCAAAATTTCAAGGTTACTTTTATATACATGATAATACTTTTGGTCAAAATTAAATGTGATACATTAGGATCATTTTGATACCTTTCTCATAGGGTCACTAAATAAACAATATCATGTCTTAATGTAGTGGGATAAAGTAATCCACTAATAAGTCATTTAAAATCTTTTTTATTCACACTTTATCCTTACATATACTTTCATAATTTCATCCCAACCTATATGGGAATGGAAACTTGTTTGGATTCTTCCATACTAAATTTATTTATAAATTCTCATCTATATTTTTCTTTGGAATAAAAAAATATAACTTAGCTTTTTACCACATACAATCCATGATTTTACCTCATTTCTCCTCGGATAGACATCTCAATATTATTCATCATTTTTCTAGAAAATTATGTTCAAGAACTATATTTTTCACCTATAAGAATAATATCAATAAATTCTATAATTATAATAATTGTTCCTATTATCATTCCATTTAACTAAAATTATTGTACACTTTCCCATTAGTGAAGAACATTTACCTCAAGAAACCACTACGGTTATAGTATTATGCTCTAGGTGATTGTTTTAGACTAACCAGCAAGATCCGCCGGAAGTTAAGCTTCTGACAAATTATTAAATAAAAGAAAAAGGTACAGAAGAGACAGATGGGGTCAAACAAAGGAACAAACCCTCAGCCGTCATACACAACATTATAGATCATAATAAGACATGTCATTCCCATAGTAAGAGTCACCCGCCGTTTCCCATTCAGAGTTGGACTTACCCTGATTGAGGATCTTAAGAATATCAGAATTGAACTTACCTGTATGCTTAACAGATCGGGTAGATACAGTCCGAGGTATTTTAGAATAATCCTTCCTTAGTCATCGCTTCAAAGGAGCAGGAGTGAGGGCTTCATCAACCTTCCCTTTCCTAGAGAGAAGCACATCCTTGAATGTGACAGGACCACCACAAGCCACCACTATCTCTTCTTCTTCAGAGATGTCACCCCACTTCCCAGAAATCCTAGAGGGAAGTTTCTGAATTTCCTGATGACAATCAACATTTTGTGGAGGCTCGGATTCAGGATCCAGCTAAATAATCTCATCACATGTCAAGCCTGCATCAGGACTACCATGCACACTTATATTTGGAGGGTCAACGCATGCAGGGGATCCAGCCGCAGAGAGGATAGGAGTAATGACAGTATCAACAAAATCAGTGGGAATAATAGCACAACCATCCTTGGATGTAATCTCCTTAGAGAAATATACTCTAACATTAGAGGGACCACTCATCGGAGACTTGTCCACTATCGGTTTTTCCCATTCAAGTCGTGCACATAGGGAATAGATTTACCTGAAGCCATCTCAGTCTGAGAGACATTGTTGAGGAAGTCTCTATCATGAATTGAAAAGTCCACACGCTTCCCCTCAAGTTTCTTTCTACAAAGAGTAGCTAAATGACCCTTCGTCCCACATCTCTCACAAGAGATCTTCCTCCGACATAAATCCAACGAGTTCCCAACAACCATGAATTCAGTACAAAAGAGAGTCTTCCTTTCATACTCAACCTCAATATTGATATTATCAGTGAGAGTGGAAAGAGTTACCTTATCAATTAAGGTAGAGCTCAGATCAACCTCCACTAACATTCTGGCAATGTGGCCAAACCGAACAACTTCAGTTTCCTTGTCAAGGCGAATAGGAGACCCAATGGCCATGCCAATGTCATGAAGAATCTTGGGATGCCAAAGGACCCAATTAAGACCATGCAGCCGAACCCAGACCTGAGAGAAAGCATTCCTTGCACGAGAGGCATTAAAATCCAAGGACCATTCATGAAGATGAAGCCATCCAGGTTTCAAAGATAGGGAACCAATGCTCCACGCATGTACTTTTAGAGCATTTGTTGGGAAAATGCAATGGAAGAATCCACGACCAAGAGAGACACACTAACAATCAGATGAGCCCCACAAAAATGAAACCCGTCTAACAAGATAATCAAACTTCCATGAAATCACACCCTTCGGTAGAACAAGGTGCGCAATTAGAGAGTTCTTTCCAATTGCAATCCTTTCCTCAAATATATCAGGACTGACATCAACATGAGCCACTATCCCCTTTCGAAGAATCCTATTTGAATGGGAATCAATAAATGAAGAAAACGCAGGCAATGAAGTAGGACAGCCCGCTCGACCACACAAGTTCTGTTCATTGACATCTGCTAATGATGAAGGATTTTTCAGCTTCACTGAAGGAGGATCAGAATGCATGATTGTGGGGGCCAAACTCTTCGGCAACACCCTCTTCTCCACAGACCCATTCGAAGCCAAGTCCCGCACTGCTCCAGCCCCCCGATTCACATTGCAAACCCTGCCTCCAGATCTGGAATCGCCAACCTCACGATTTATAGATGACAGATCAGAAAAATGCACACCAGCGGCCTTAGACGCACAAACCGCAGCGGCAGAATCCGGAATCGCAAAACCTGAGGCATGAAGAACAATAGCAGGAGCCGCCGTCGAAGCCGACGGTAGATCTGGGAGACCTGCGACCCGACGTGCGACTGCTACATCTGAAGGGGCCACCGTCGAAACCAGATCTCACAGATCTGTCCGAGCGTCACACTGCACATCTGGATGCAACGCCTTCACTGTAGTCGCAACATCCTTCAAGGCCAAGCCCGGGTCTCCAGTCACAAGAGAAGAGTGAAGAATATGCGGGAAAGACATGGGAAAAAACCCTAGATGGGAGAGACACAGCAGCCATGGCCACAAGGCACCCTCTCCCCCCGAAACCCTAGCGCCATCCACCACTCACTTTGCTATAAATATCATTCTTTAACATTTAAACCATGGTATCGTTCTTATTAAGAGTAAATACTTCTGGATTATCAATTTATAATTCTTCCTCTAACTCCTTATCCAAGAAGGTATATTTCTCATACATATGGTAAAATGATTACTGCATATAAACTAAAATAGTTGGGAACATTATTATAGATTCCATTTTTGTATTAGGGTAATAGATCCCCACAAAATAAAATTCTTTAACCTATTAATAACCTTTTTATACACACATTGAATTGTTCCTTGAAACATACCTTTTATATTTCTACTTATTTATAATTACCTACTTTGTCCCAATAACATTTCCCCTTTTATTATATGGAAAAATTACCAAGTGGTATTATTATCTATCAGATCCAGATAATTATTCATATCATCAACCCATTATTTATGTTAAATATCCTCAAAAATTGAATATAACACAATATGAGAGATTAGATCTATTTGGTTTCCTAATTACAGCCTCTATTTAGTTTTTACAAGAGAATTATAATCTCCCATTATATTTTATGCTTATAATGGCCTTTTTATTTTTTAATATTTAATTTTTGATCACAAGTAGCCTCTTTCTTTTCACTGGTCAGATTAAAATCAAAATCATCTACATGTGGATCATTCCTAACTTGTTACTCACTAGTTTTATCAGGAATCTACACACGGTCTTCTGTATAACAATTAAAATATAATTCAATTAGAACATTAATGTTATATTCATTATTAATTAAATTCACATCATAATATTCAAACTTATTATGAATTACCTTATTTCATCATTTATACCCCTTTTCATTGGATAGATATCCTAAAAAGAAACCTTACTTAGTTTCCCAGCAAAAATTACTAGATTTCTGTCATTAATGTTTATTAAACAAGGACTAATAAACACTTTTAAGTTTCAAAAATATTTTTTACTCATATAATATCTCATAAAGGGTAATATTAGAATTTTTTCTTAGAAAAAATGTAATTTTAATATGTAAAACTATCTATATAACTTCCATAATGAAAGGTTTTACTAGTTGAATATAACAAGTTTGGTTATCCCCTTTTCAACCAGACATCTATTAATCTTTTCACCAACACCATTACACAAATATGTGTTAGGAGTAATATATTAATGTTTGATATCATTCATAATAGTACTTGATTAAAAAAAATGGTCCATAAAACCCCTTCTTCTATCTATCAATAGTTATTTATATGAGCCTAGAATTATACCTACACCCACCTTCTTAAAACTATAAAAATATTTAATAAATCTTTTTTATGATTCATAATCATTAAATTACTAATTATTGTATGTTCATTAACAAATATGATAAGATAAAAATTACCATGAGTATATTTCTGTCTCATATTCCTGGAAAAGTTTGAGGGAATCAATTTTAGTAGCCTAGTGGATTATACATAGACTATTTTGTTTCTTCTCCATGCCATCTTTCCATGTGGAATAATTCCAAAATAATTGTTTTCTATCCTAATTGATCTCACAATAATTTACCTTTAAAATTTTCATTGGATATTATGACCAAGATGGCCAATCCTTTCATAACAACGATTATTTTATCCTTTTATAATAAGGTAATAAGAATAAAATAGATCAATAATATGAAATATATTGTTATTTATTCATTAAACATTAGTGATAACAATTTCATTTTTTATCTTGGTGTGATAAGAATTTTTCTTGAAAATAACCCCATTTCCTTCATCCAAAAGGTGAATCACTCTCACCAAGTTATGTTTATGCTCATAAAAAACAAGACATACCCAGAGTTCATCTATTTAAATTCATTCTCAACTATTTTATTTCACTTTTTTAGGAGTATTCATTCCCAAAGTTAACAGCACCACCATTGTTTTCTTTAATATTCTTCAATATCTTATCATCACCAATCATATGTGACAAGGAGCCACTATCAATATTCCATGTCATTCTTCTCTTGATTTCTTTAAGATTATCTTCAACAAAAAGTGATTTCTCTAGTTTTCTACCTCCCTAAGTCTTATTATCTTCAATATCCTATTGATTTTTTCTTGGAATAATGGTATTATATTCTTTAACATAGTTAATTTTTTTGTCACATATTCTATATATTTACTCCAAACAATTAGATTTGTTTTGGATGGGTAAATAGGATAAATTTATATTCACTTCTTACTTATTTTTAGACATGATCTGTATGTTCACTATATATATTCCCCTAAAAACTAGACTTATATAAATCCTTCAAATAAAAATATTGTACGAAAAAAATAAGATTTATTCTCAAATAACCCATAACACAAATAAAAGACTTTAAACTAGTTCTACTATGAAAATATTGAGTCTATCTATGAATCATAGCTTTATATCTTAGTACATATATTTCTTACTTTTTTATTTGATATGGGTAACCTTTTTTTATCATGTTTGCCTAAACTCCATTAAATAGGTGTAACCTTATTAGTGTTTTTTCCAACCCAATAATACCCAAATGTTCTCCTAGAACCTTTAATATTAGATGAAATATAATTTACGTTCTTTTGTTTCATAGGTACCATTTATACTTGAGTTTGTGTACAAAATATATAAAAAAGAAAGATGAATTTTTTTTATTCCCAATACTGTGTCATAATCATTTATTATTTTTACTAGTGTCTTCCGAGCCTTATGTAACCATGAATGAGTCATGTTCAGTTATTTTTCCCATATAGTAACTTTATTCTTAGAATATTTAAACATTATATCTTACTTAGAAACTTTCACATTAAGATGTTTAATTTCCTCAACATAATAATTTTTTTGTCTTAGAAGTCTTATTTTCCATTATAAAACATTACATCCAATTTTTTTAGGGATTTTATTTCCTTATACTCTTTTTTGTTCCTCTTATGAAACAATTCAAAATATTATTTTAGAATGTTTTCTATATAGGTTCCTTCAAATTCTTCCTCACTCCTTGTGATTTCTTTATGACATTCAACAAGATCCATGAAGTTACTAACTTTTCATGTATAGTATTCATCAAACTATTTGATTTAGAGAATGAATAAATCCTCTTAATTTCTTAATAATTATCTCATTTTTATTATTTTATAATTTTATCTATTTACATAAAATTTATTAACATCATTAGAACTCCTTCACTAATTGTTTATTTTGGGCCTCTGACCACCCTCTTCATCTTTATACTACACACTTTTAGTTTTCAAAAATTAGTTTCAAAACATCTAATTTAACCACACTTAAGGAGGTCAAGTGGATGTTTTCCTCTATATTTACCATTTACTTTCTTAATGTTTTTAGAGATAAGGTCCATAATATATTTTTTTCCTTCGTCATTCTCTTTATAATATTTCAGTTCACTAGTGGAATCAACCTCCTCTTCCTTGTTATGGATCCTAATCTTGTATTTGAATTTCATTTCCCCCTTGTATTTTATCTTGAATATTGGTTCTATTCTAATATCATAATCAAGAAGCATGTTATGAAATTGATCAAGTGATAAGTAATCCATTTCTTAAACGACGTATATCTTTAGATGAAAACAATCGTAAAAAGTTCTCATCAACTAATTGATAGTATTTAAATATTCTAAAGTGTTTTTAAACCACCTGATATGAATTATATCTTATTAAATTTGATTAAATAGACATTAATTATTTCATCATATATCTTTCCAATATCTTTAAATTTAGCTCTCCAGATCTATATTTTGGTTTCTTTAATTTTTTCATTTTCATTAAACACATTCTGAATTATATCCCACATCTCCTTCGCTGTCATGAGTAACATAATATAAGTATACACCTTATTATATAAGGATGATAATTTTTTTATTTTCCATTTACTTCATGGTTTATTGAATCTAAATCTATCATGAGATAACCTCTAATAATTCATGTAAATATAAAAGTAATAGTAACAATTACTACCAATACTTATGATTAAATATATGGGATATTCATATTATTTTATCCATGAAATTTATTTCCATAAAATATTGGAAGATGACTTTTACTGACATAATTTAGATTATCCATTTTAACCTTTAGTAGGATAGGATATCTTAGATAATGTGGTTAGCTCTGATACCACTTGAAGTTCCCATATTAGTTGATGTACCATTGAGGGGGGGGAATCAGTGGTATATGTTTCTAAATTTTCATTTTATAAAGTAACTTATGTGTCTTTTTAAGGTATTTATAATCTATTATTAAAAATTCATCCTTACTCATATATAGCTAAAAAATAAATTGAAATAGAGACCAAAATATTTTACAAGGTTCGGTCCAAACGGGGTCACCAACACCTTGTTGTATTCAATTTTTTAGTGGTACATAGATTTTATCACTATTATATTTCTTTGATTATATATTCATTTGATGTTATCCTCTAAAAAATAATGCATACATTTTCCAAGAAGGGGACATCCAATTCTATATATAATATGGGTAGGTATTATCAATTTATCATGCAATTTCTCCCAATATAAAGTTTGAAATTTTTAATACTAGAAAAACAAGTCTCCAATGTGTTCTTTTGATATTTAATGTGAACATGAAATTCTATAATCCCTATGATGTATCCGCATCACCATATTAGATCTAATTTTATTATCATGTCTTCGACTGCTTGAATAATTTCAATAGATCAGTATGTATGTTGGTATCCATCCTAAAGATTAATCTGTGATCAAAATGTCCAAGAGATTTTTAAAATATTTAGTTTTCTTTATTCTAAAAATAATGTCTTCAAAATCGATCAAAATTATAATTAATTACCCTGAAAGACAAGATGAATTCAGTTTTCATCTCTTTTTGATTTTATCTTCTTTCACTTTCTTCTATGTAGTAGTTCTAAAACACAAAATAGTGTCACATTAACAATTATTGAAATATTTCATTTATTATATTCATTTATATTCATAAAATTAGATGAATAAAATTTCCATAATTGTTTATGGAAATTATTCCTTGTTTTTAGAAATAACATTAGCATTGGTCAACTTCTACTAAAAATCTATCTAGATTTATCATGATAGTAAATATAATATATCCCATTTGAAATTCCCAAAAACATTTCCCTATTTTATTTTTATTTAATATTTATTAAAATTACTTCAAGAATAGTGGTATAATCACAATATTGTGATTTTAATCCATTAATATTATCATATAAACATCTCTTTTATTTTCCAAATTCTCCTAAAAATATCATTTTTTTTCAAAACATATAATCATATATAAGATATATAATATTTTACATATATTTATGTGAGTTATAATTATATTATTCATTCCATTAATCTTTATAAATATCAGTGTAAGATTTTATACTCTTCAAAAACATCAACACTTTTATCAAAAAAATCATATGTAAGATAAATTTAATCTTATGTATCTTAGTTTATAACTTCCCCTATGAAGTACTTCCAAGATCATATAACTAATACATAATATTTTTATTCCTTAAAAAATATCTTATATATTCACCTAGTATTGTTCCCCTTTTAATTTTTGAGTTACCTTTAAAACATATCTTACACAATCATTAATATGTTTTGCATGCTCACTATGACTCGAGACATTATAAAAAACTTCACTATGAGAATATATTATGAATAGAAGGGTGGTTCCACCCTTAGAATGATTTTTTCTCTGGGAGATATATTATATATAATTTAAAATATATTAATTATTCAGTGTATATATTTTAATTTTACATATTTCTTTTCTTCATCTCAAAGAAATATATTACACATACAAAGAATTTTTTAGACTTCTTCATTTTCACCAAAACCAAAATTTCCATAATTGATCAAAATATTCTTAAAATATCTAACAACATTTCAATAAAGTTAAAGAAAACCAAAAAAACATTCTTAAACACCTTATAATCCTTGTTACTAATGATTGAAAAATAGTACAACCTTATTCCACAATTCAATTGGGGTTTTTAAAAAGTGAAGTGTAATTTTTAAGGGGATAGAGTTAGTTGCATTATATAATTAATAGGATTAAGACATTGAAATTTAAAAATATTATTATGACATAATTTTCCATGATAAGTTTAAATTTGATTTGTTAATGTCCTCATGATATAAGGGATAATGGGTATATAAAACATGTTTTTAGGGTTCCTTTTGACTAATTAAATTATGATGTAATGATTTTAATTTTATGGAAATGTTCATTAAAAAAAATAAAACAGTTTTTTGGTTTATAACAATTTATGGTCTATGTTTGGATAGACTATATCATGGTGAATTTAAACACATCATGGTGTTATTCATGGATTTCTTCATATTATGTGATAATTCCTCATACAACCATACCCTATTATCCCAAGCTATGATATTC
Organism: Viscum album; assembly: GCA_963277665.1. Taxonomy (NCBI): domain Eukaryota; kingdom Viridiplantae; phylum Streptophyta; class Magnoliopsida; order Santalales; family Viscaceae; genus Viscum; species Viscum album. Next base: position 1,953,229,661 of record OY728165.1, read on the forward strand.
AGTTGATTATCATATTATAGTAATTTATAAGAGTCCTGATAATGCAATTTAAATTTTTTAAGGATTTAAAAATTTTCATTATTCTTAACCATAACAAACATATTCATTGTATACTTTACCTTTATTATCAAATTCTCATGTGACATATGAGGTATTGGGGACTTCCCTCAGTTCCTATATAATGAGGCCATTACAATTAGATGGTTTGTGTAATTTCTATCATCTAAAGGATATGAAATTACTCAAGTCAATGATATATAACTCTCCCTATATCTCTATATATAACCCAAAGAACTAGAAAACCAGGGAGAAGATGAAATCGTTCTTAACCATTACTAGATTCACGGATCCCATGGATACCATTTGAAGATGTTTATTGGATTCTTCTTGGATATAATTGTCAAGTTCAAGAGGAAAATCTTTGATAGAAAAAACAAGATTTAAATGGCATGCCATTATTTATTTATGTTCAGTAAAAATGAATTGTAGATCCTATGACGTAACTATTTTTTGTTAATGTTTTGTGCGTTGTTTGGATATGTGTTACCCCCTCCAAAACCTATCATCATTATGTCATGTTTTTTTAAAATCCTCATCTAAAATAAAAAATCAAGTGGTTTCTCACCTAAAAACATTTTCTTATTTTTCTTTATGAACCTAGGAAATGGTGGGAGTCATATAGATGTTCTAGAGATCCACTTTTGGCATAATTTTATTTATATTACTATAACAGTATGAATTAAAAAATATTTAGGTATTCCCAACAATTATTATATATTATTCTATCGATCCTTTATTCCCCAAGGAGTGTATGGTAGTGTCCATGGAAGGATTGATGTGGGGCGATTGATTAAAAATTTCATGTGACTTATTCATGGACATATGTTGGGGTTATATGATTTTATCATTGAAAACATGATGAATTAGTATTCATATTGAGGTAGGGGATTCTATCCTCTATATATTTATATTTTTAAATTAAATTTGAATATTTTGGTTAATGTGATATTATGGAATTTCAATTACTAACTAGTTTACTTAAATGAAGAAAGGGGTTAACCTATGTTTTCATATTGTGGCTTTTATCTTAGAAAAATTTCGAGTGTCCAACATAGTGAAGTTTCTCAATGTTTTGTTGATGATCATATAAAACAATGATGTTTGTATTAATATTAGGTAAAATATGAGTATTAAAAAGAAATATAAGTTGTCATGAGGGTTTATGGTACCCTTTTAGAATATTGATCATTTTTGAGTGTGGTTTAGTAGAAGTGTGTGGTTCAACAACACACCTGTCATGTAGGAGGTACATGGACCTTTTTTATATTACAATAGAGGAATGTAAGTGTAGGGAATAGCACATCAGAGTAGGGTCCTATATGAGGGTGTGATTCCTTGGTTTGTTTATGTTTCTCCCCTCTTTTATCTTGATTTAGTTAAATGTAGATGAATTATAAAGAGATATTTTGTTGAAATAGATGTTTGGTCTTAACTTTATTGTTTTATTACAACTTTAATTGAATTATTATTTAAGCCATTTCGAGGACGCAATTTTTTGACACTACTTCAGAACTTAATGAATCCAGTTTTTTCTAGCTATACCCTTCTTGAAAATTTTTTTCTTCAATTTTGTAGATAATACAAAAAATCATCTATATCAAAACCATTAATTTTTAAATATGTTTTCAGTGTGATTTAGATACCAAAAAACAAACTGTAAATTACAACCCATATTTCGAATGGTATTTAATTTGTATTATCATTTTCCCTTTCATAGGTTGTGATTTATCTATATCAAAGGTTGTGTATCCATATTATGTGGTGATTCATTTATATCACATGCAGTGTAATTATTTCTTGTAGTGGCTCCTCTCAATCATTATCTATTTTAATTTCAGGTGTTACTGTTATCCCTTTTTTATTTTTTTTCATTTAAGAATAATTTAATATACCACATTCTAATTTCTCATTCCTTGTGTCTTATTATGTAAATAATAACTACCTTTATATAATTGGTGGTGTTTGAATTATATACCTATTCAAGTTTCTATATTTCTCAATATATTTTCCATATTCAACAAATATAGAGATGAATAAAAGAATAAAAAATATATAAATATTGTTGGTTGTGTTAGGTTTCACTAACTACATTCTATAACATTATAGATCATAGAAATCATTATATATTTTTTACCTCAACACATGTAGTCTTATCTCATCCACATGTTGGGATACATCTTGTTTAAGAAGTAAAATAATATTTCACAAAGCATTATATTCAACCAGAATCCATAGTTTTTTCACATGAAAAAAAAATTATATAATTTTCTTGTTCAATAGGCCTAAAATATATAATTTAATATACATTAAATATAAATAGTAATATATAGTGGTTTTTATCCTTAAAATTAATAAAATTAGACCCGTGTAAATAAAAAATTCATGACCAAAGTAAATGGGACAACTTGTGAGATAACAAATTAATGAAAAAGAACATATTATAAAAATCGCTACCAGTTTAATCTAAAAGAACTTATTCTTGGGTATTTTTTTTATTTTATGGTCTTTAAAAATTAATTTTAATATGGTATGGGATAATTATAAGTCATGTGTTAGAAATTAAAAACAACTTAGTAGTGGTTATTGATGATCCTTCATTGTTGTATTTGTTTTCAATTTTTCAATAAGTTATGAATATATTTATTTCTATATGTCTTAGTAAATGGAAATTCATTGGTGTTTCTACTATTATTTGTTGTATATTGAATTATATTTATAAAGAAACTATGTGCATTAAGTTAATAATTATTTTGTGAAGATAAAAGGTTCATTAAATAATCTTATATACATATTTTGGTATAGGTAAGAAATATTTTTAATATATATATATTTATATTTTGAAAAGAAATATTTCAATTATTTGAAATATTTGAAGAAGATCCTGCCATGGATGTTCAAATGTCACACGATACATTTTTGGATGAAGTTGATTTGGATTCTTACAATTGTAAAATTGTTATCAAAGTCTTATGATATGTTACAATTTCACTAGGAGAGTTCACATTTTCTAAAACATTTAAAAAAAGGTGAAGACCATGAAAATATTAATTTTAATAAAGTAATGTTTAGATGAAGGAATGAAATATCCCTATTTTTATGGGGAATATTTGATAATTTGGCTTGATATTATGTTAGAGAATCAAAAAAATCGTTTATAAGAATAATATAAAAATTGGGTGTACCTTGGAACAATAATAAGGGCTAGACCAACCATATATAAGAGAATCCTCTACCATGTGGGAGTTATCCCATGGATGGACAATGATTATGGTAGTGTAAAGAGCCTTCACAACAAGGAAAGTAGAAAGCTTGTATAGTACCCATAGAGAGCACCCAAGTGGGTGCATGGTCTGTGCCCATGGCACACTGGTGAAAACCAAAGGTACCGTGCAATGGTGTGGCATGTACCATGATGGTAATGCATATAGGTGTGTCTCTATGCCGATCCTAGTGCTATCTTGAGGTATTAATGAAATAGGTAGAATTATATAGATGATCTAAGATACATTAAAGACCTATACAGAATGAGTGCTACATGGTCTACTATTTTTCCACCTTTTAAATATATAGATATAATGATGTTCTCCAAATAAAATGATTCTTCACTATCTGATTTCAACCTGAATCATCTTCAACCTTAATCTATTGAAGGGATCTGCACACATGATTAAGACAATTGACATCAGAATTCTAGGGTTCAAGTATATCCTTCCAATGATAAAACCATGAAAAGGATTATTGTTCAATAACCCCAAGGGCATGCATGTAATCTTAGTCTGGCATGGATGTATTTATTTGAAAGATAGAGTTCCGGTCGAGATGATATAAATTTACATGGTGGTGTTCACATATTCATATGAATGAAAGTAAATTTATTGATTATATAAACACCCACGTGTGAATTAATCAAAAAATATTAATGGAATAATGTTAAGATAATTCACTACATCTTTTAATGTTTTGGAACTGTAAAGATGAAAAAATGTATTTGAAAAATCCAAAAATTTGTCGAGAACTTTGATCATTTTAATTTTTTTTATTAACATTACATTTTTAGGGAATTTAAGTTACTGAATACATGGGATAGAGGTGATCAATGTTTTCTAAAAATAATAAGGTACCCAAGCCAAGATATTCTACTAAAACCTTGAGATCTTTGATTTTCCATCATGAAAATAGTGTATTTGTGAAGAAGAATAAAAAAGAAAAGAGGTTATGTGAGCCGCATCCTTACATGAAGGGTAAGTCTCATACACTCTTGTTATCATGAAAGAAATATTTCATAAATTTTTCACATGAAGGAATAAAGATCCCATAAAGTAACTAACACAAAGGTGGTGAAGGACACATTATTTCTATGGTACATTGAGATCTCTAAGATACCATGTAATTTTTTCAGGTAAATAAGAAGGATATTCATATAAGATCTGATACAAAGAAAATGAAAAAAGAGGCAACTCATGAGCCTCCTTAGAAGAATGTACCATATGAAAATGATTATTTTATGGGAGTTGGTGTCTTATACATATGAATTCTCAAGTAATATAACATTGAAACTATGTACATATTCTAGTTTGGGCGAGGGAGATAATGTGTGCTTGATTTGGTGTGTTTACTTACATTTATGTGTACAAAGAAACACAAATATCTATATGCACTATCAAAACTAAAATCTAATGGTTACATGAATTATGAATTCAAGAATAATTTAAATAGAGTATAAAATAATAGGAATAATATTTTATATATTTTAAGGCTATAAAACTTTAGTAGTCCATGAAAAAAATTCATGAAATATAGTAGAGATATCTAAATTGATAAGTTGACATTATAATTTAATAAATCGTATTTGGTTTATTGAAGATCAAAAGTTGAATAATAAATTGTGATGATGTTTGTATTTTGTTATTTTTTTGGGTTAGATAATTCTGATACATCTTGTCTATTTTTTATGATCATATTATTCTAATTGAAGAAGAAGAAGTAGAGGTATCATATTTTATTACTACACATTTAAGATTTCCCTTTTATTACTAAGAAGTAGAGGCAGCCCAATATATTTCTATTTATAGAGGTAGATGATCAAAATTCATTGGTGTCAATTGAAGAAGACATTTTCTACATTTCTAATGACTTTATATGAGAGAGAATGATATAGTATAATCTTTTTATTCAAAGATAAATATTTCCTTGTGTATGTTCAGTGCTAGTAGAGAGTTTTCATGACCATTCCATTTATTATGATTTATTTCACATTTAGAGAGAAGTAGTGCACATGTGGGATAATTATCACCACACATTAATGATGATGTCATCCACACTAGAGGTGAACCTCATTAAAAAACATGGTGTTTTTATTATTTATTGTTTTGTGTGTAATATTTCTAACCATAGGCAAAGAGGATAAGAGAATCATTCACTGAATCAGTGAGAGAGGTATTAAAAGGGGTTAAAAGTTTTAAATTGGTAAACATTTATCCCACACCAATTCAAACCACCTTGATGTGGTCATCCAAAAGTGATCCTCATGATTGGTATTATAGGGGTAACACCTCTAATTAGGTTCTCTAATTTATAGTTCATTTAAGATTGTATTTATTTTCTCCATTCAAGATGGAGTGAAAACGTGGAGGAGTTGTATATACTATAGATTAGAAATCCCTATCCACCAAGACCATGATGAATATAAAGAATAAATAATTTAGAAATATGAATAAGACATCCCTCTTCTTGAAATAAGAAGAAGTATCTGTTTCACTATACATTAATCTTAGGAAAGACAAATCATGTATGTAATTTGAAGATGTGGTAGTTTAATCTACATTCAATGAGATGGAAAAAAGTTGACCTCAAATTATGATGAATAGGTATTAGATATGTCATAAAAATATTTTCCAACAAAAAAAAATCACATGTTGTAAACATAATTACCCAAACAATGAAATTTATATAGTTCAGAGGAAGACCTTGTAAGAAGAGATCACCCATATAGAAGAAGAAGCTAAGAAAAGAGAGAGTGAATTTGTGAAAAGGATGATGAAATGTTCTAATATCACTAAAAAATATAATGAAAAAAGTGATAGATTTCAAGAACTTGATGAAAAATAATATAACTTGCTGAAATATTTTAATGAAAACAAATTCCAGAATATATTAAGATCTTTAAGAAAGTTAGATTCAATGAAGGATAGATTGTTGAACTTAAAGAAAGATGCTCCAGTTTTAATTTTCGAAGGTTATGTATAATTCAATAGAAATAGTATTCCACCATGAAATTTTAAATGAAGTACCAAGGATTAGAAGAAAAAAATGAAATCAATCATAGATGTCCAGAATTATAAAATTTAGATCAAAATAAACAAGATTAAGGAGATTGGCATATTACCACAGGGAAACACAAAATGAATGATGATGAAGTTATGAAGACAAAAAATAATGTGAAGAAAGTCTGAAGTCAATGGGGGATAATAAATTCATCTTAAATATGAAATTTCAGGAACATGTATTTAAGAAGGAAAATATAGAAAATGTTTGAGCTGAGTCTTCAAAATAATGTGAAAGAATACTACAAGAGCTACAACCACACAAACTTATAATGAAAATTATTTTTCTAAAATAACTCTACCTAGTAAAAAGTAGAAGTATAAATCATTTAATGTTATTCCCAGGAAATATCAATGAAGAATGTATAATCCATCTCTGATAATAATGTTTTTATTTGTTCCATTTTTTTACATAGTGCTAGTTTAAAATAAAAACCTATGTAAAGTGGATAAAGAAAGGTGGTGATGTTATTTGTACTACATCTTTAGTAAATGAATATGAGGTTAGAAATAAATTTAACCCTAAATAGCCCCATCAAAATAATTAAATCTAATAGAAACAGAAAGAATATCAATACGTCCAGAGAGTTACTCTAAAGAAGAGAATAATATTTTCATCTATAGTTGGTGCTGTGAAAGATTGAAGCATGAGAAGCTAATTATTGGTATATTATGACAATATAAAAATTAAAATGATACCTACATCAAGGAGAATAAAATCTGTTATAAATAAAAGTCAATAATATACAGAGAAGATTCTTCCTATTTAAAATATATTTAATGTTTAAAGAACCTCTTTGGTATTTTTAATGGAAGTGGTCATAGTGAAGTGGTATGAAAGTTTAAATCATTCAAGCATGTAGATAAAACAAGTCATAATAAAAGACCATTTAAGATAAATAATGGAGAAAAGTAAATATTGTGAATGAATTAGAATAATGATGATAAAAATAACACACCATACAAGATAAGTAACAAGATAGGTTAGTATACATTTGGTAACAAATAGATGAATAATTCCATTAAAAATTAACCCATGAAGTTAAAAACTAGTGCTACACCTAAAGGAATATGCTTCTTATTTTGTGGGACAATAGGTTACATGATGGATCACTATAAAAAGTCCATCGATATCATGGTGGAAGGAGGTGAGATTATGAAACAAAGGAAACAACCAATCAAAGAGAAGTAAAAAGAGGCAGATATAATGAAAAAATTCATAAAGATCGATGATGATATTTGAAGAATGTTTTTTACATTCTAAGTGATATTCTTGTGATTTTTCTAGATAATATATAGAGGTAAATAAAAATACATGTAGGATTTGAGAAAATAGATGGTAAATAAAAGTAAATAATTTCATATGAAGGAGAAGTCAAATGTCCTAGGAATCTGTAAACTAATGAATGCTTAAGACTTGAATGAGTATTGTGTGGATGGTTCAAGAAAGATAAAAATATCTCAGATAACTATTTATTCATAACACCATTTTAATAAATAATTCTAAATAATAATTAGAATGCACCAAATGAATAATGTTCCTTGATGACCCGTGTTAATTATAAAATTACACACAAAGTTGATAAAAAATTAGATATTCCATACTTCCCAAAACTACTAAGATGCATAGTAATTTTAGAATTGAGGGTTCATCCTTATAAGGAGTTGAAGAAAATGATGTTTCATAGTTGATAAATAATTATTAGGGTTGTTTCTCTCAATGAAATGAAATTAAGATCCACTTTATACCCATGTACATTTTCTATTTTCATTACTTACAGGGAATTGAAGTTAATTCACACACTCAGGGGGAATTTAGTCGATGAAATTATATTTCTACATCTACAATCTTGATTATTAATTCCAAGATTTATGGAATTAACCATCATATTTTTATCAATATACTAATATATTGAACATTATTTATTGATAAAGTCTAAAGATGAATCTTGATGAAGTGAAAGTGTAGATAATCCATTGAGGGTGAGTATTTAAAGAAGCCCTAATAAAATTACATTTAATTAAAAGATGATATATTTGAAGGTTAGTTTTTCAATAACTCATTGATGAGGTATGTTGTAAAACACTACAATGCTTATTTAGATAAATTGAAATGAAGTCTGATCTTAAGGGGTAGAAGTTAAATGAATCAATGAAATGAAAAAAAGAATCATTAATAAGTCGTAGGACTGACTTAATGAACATTTCATACTTATTATAAATTAGTGTTTTTAATCTGTGTGTTGAGATGATTGAAGGAATTATAGGTTGAATATATCCTGTCAAAGTGACTAGATCAGCGTGAATCACTGAGAGGGGGAGGGGTGAATCAGTGATGCCTTTAAATCTTTTTACTAATTTATTGTTTTAAAATAAACCTCTATGGGTTGTTAAAGCCTCAATCCACTCTTCTTGTGTCTTTTATAAATACCTAAAATAATGCTGTAAATGTAAAGGCACTAAACACAAGGATTTACAAGGTTCAGTTCAGATACCTACTCCTTACTGTATTGGTTATTTTCCCCATCACAGATTCTCCACTATAATTTGGTTAGTAATTACAATGGATGATACAGAGTCCCAATGTATCTTTCCTAAGTCCTATAGTAGGTTCTTTATACTGCTTCACACAGTGTTATAAGAGTCCCACTGACCTGCTTTAGAGTCCCACATATGACTTCTTCTCCTCCCAGAATCTCATAGGGGTCTTCTAGCTCTCGAGTCACACAAGGAGCATCCTTCTTCAAGTTCTTATTTGATTCAATTTAAATTATCTTCTAATATTCTCACATAGGCTTGGTGAGTCACACTTTCCAGTGTATCTCTTTAATAAGCTTCAACATCCTTTGGTCAAGTCTGTTGGCCTTGCTCAATAATTCAGATCACTACTCTAATCAGTTCTTAGACTCAACAATGCTCTGGAAATTCTTTCTTCTTCTGATGAAGACCTGGCCTCATTTTGATGTGTTCCAATGGTGTAGAAAACTTCTTCATGAATATAATTATATAGGAATTACATATCAAAATAAAAAAACTATCTTCTTGAATCCTCAATTACTATCAACTCGGTTGAATGGTCATCTTTAATTCTACCCGGCTTCTATCTAAACTGAAATTTTATTCATGCATGGATTGAATGGAACCTGATAGCACTTGTATTTGAAAATATCAATGATTTAAGCTTATTATAGGCAATGAATTCCACACAAGTATTCTTCATGTGTAAATTATAATTAATTAATGCATACACTCTTCTTGGTGCAACTCACTCCTAATCCTTTTTCTGAATATGCACACATGATTTATTTTTTAGGTGTGCATGGACATGAATGAATTCATGTCACTCATTCTCAAAACTTATTGGTACTATGCACACACCATTATCTTATTTTATTCATGTTCATTAAGTTGGTATGTGTATACACATTAATTCTTCAAGTGTGAATGTGAATCATGGATGAATATATGATATTCACTTTGGACACATACACTTTTCCTCTTCTTTGAGTGTTTTAATGTATGCACATTGTTTAGTTCTTCTTTCTTCTTTACATATGTGCCCAAAATTATTATTTTTCTTTGTATACAAATGTATTTAGCTCGTGCTCCTGTATGCATGTTCATCATGCATGGATTCTCTTGCACACACATACTTCTTCTTATACACGAATGCACATAATTTTTCTTCTTCTTCTTTTCATTGAACACTTATGTATGCATGTGAATTAATGAGTTCATGCATGTGATTTATTCATCGTAATTATTTGTACACATGGTACACAAACCCTCCTTTTTTATCAATAACATGAGGGGTAAAATATTATTATCTTATGAAATAGAATCTGAGTATACTATTCTAATTCTCCTTCGTGAAATAGGATTGTGGTTTGGGGACTACCTTCCTCCTTCGCACAGAGGGTGCATCCTTTCGCTTTGCATAATAAGTGAGCTACACGATATTATTCTTCATTAAACATGGTGGTACACAGTATTCAACTTCTCACAGAGGGTGTGGATTCTTCATTCGCATAGGTAGTGGGCTACACGTGCTTTCTCTTTCGTGAACTAGGAGGTTCTTTGCAGTTCTTTCTTAGAGAACTAGAGGGATACTCCGCAGTTGCTCTATTTCTTCAGAGAAACGAGAGCTCCCTTCAATGTGAACGACAACACATTAATTTGGCTTGTGGGTACTATATTTATAAGAAAGGTCTATACCTTGATTCTTCTTCAAACCCCCAAGATAAATGATTGAAATATTTATATTAATAAGCTGAGATACTCTATTTTAATATTGTCAAACATGTGAAAATATTTTCCTCATATCGTGGAATCTTCCTTCTTGAAATATTCTTCTTCTTCTCATTTATTAGATCACATGCAAGTGATATAGATCACATGAAACTTATTTTCTCTATGTTTCTAGCTCCATGATGTGGCATTACAACTTCAGTTGATTTGGCCTTAATGGGTTTCTCATTTCAGTTTCATGAATACAAATTTTAATGAATGCATGTGTTTAGTTCGTCCAGATGATCTTTTTGGGATTGAAATGTACTCAAATGATTCCCGGAGAGATTATATCATCATTCTACTGAAGTGTTGGTTTGTGGGTGGATCTTGGGTGTCCAAAGGTTGACGAAAACCTCAATGGAGAGATCAGATGACACCTATTTAAACCCGATCCATGGTGATCATTTGAACGTCCTGGATGCACAGGATCAATCTTGTGATTGATCGAACGGTAGACCACGTTTCACTGAGGTATCAATGGTTGAGATTAGTCCCACAGTTTTAAAAACTTTTCCCACATAGGAAAACACCGCTTGTTTAGACTTATTTAATTAACTAGCCACAAAATCATATCACCAGAATTCTCCTCTCCCTCCACGATACCACCCCGTACCATGTTCACCCTGCGGGTGCATTCTTAGCGCCCACTCTGTTCCTAGGGCGCGCACCTAGAACCCAAGTTTAATGGGTTTATCACCATGCGGCATATGTGGGCTTATACATGGATCGTGAAACACCCTGCCTACCCCATGTGGGGATGGCATCGAAGACTTTCCTGAGCGCGGTTGACCCACGGGTCTTGCATGCGCTTGAGGTGAGGGCCTCAGCTGGCCCTCCATGGTTGCTCCATTTTTTGTGTAAGGAAGGCCATATACTTGGTAAAAAATAGTGTGTCTAGTACAACAATAATTCATGGAGACCTTCTACATTCAAACCTCATGTATGGGCAATACACTTAATAACTTCCACATTAAGCCCTTCATCTTTTTTTGGAATAACAAATCTATGATCTTAAATATTCCTTTAATCCAATCATGGATGATGCATGGATCATTTCTTCATTCCTCACACATTAAGTCATAATGCATGGTCTTTAATGTTGTAATGAGTGATGCGTTCTTTTTTAAACACATTTCTTCTTCTTTGAGGATCATCACAAACAGTAATTTGATATATATAATTCATCCATTTAGATTCAATAGATGGATAATATTTACTACTTTCCTCATGAAATTGACTATTTCATGATCTTCTTGAAGTTTTGTAACAATTTATCACTTTGGTACATGTCTTGTAACTTGATACCAGTTCTACAATCGTCAGATTTGTATCCTCTTGGATAATTGATCAAGTGTAGTATTCAATGCTTTGAATCAACAACAATTATCTAAGGCTTCACCAAATTATTCATCTATACATTTCACAAACATATTGACTTATCATTAACAACAAATTCATCTCTTATGCACTTCAATCAATATTGAGAAAAAAATTATACTCTTATGCACTTCACCTGTGAATTTTTATTTACAAGTGGTATTCGAAATTTTTTTATGTAGTGTATCAATTAATGTTTTCCCATTACTATATTAATATAAATTGTTGAAAAATATATTTGGAAAGAAAAAAGTTTTGCTGTATCAGTTGGTTTTATATTTTTAATTGATAATGGATATCACTGATGTTTAAATTAGACCCACTTCTTTTCTACACTAGGTTAGACCAAGTAAACATAGAGTAGAATAATTTATGGCACATTTATTAAGAAAGATATAATTTCATCCTCTCTTAGGTACTTTGATTTTTTTATCAATATGGGGGAGAGGAGAAAATGTAAGGAGAGAATAAATATATAGAACATAATGAAATATCATTTTCTATATTGGTATCAACAAAAAAAATAGGGTAGATTGAAGATCCTACTTTATTGTATTTGTTGTCAATATGTCACTAATTGATGAATCAATTAATATTAATAATTATTATTAAAGAAAAATAAATTGGATGTTCATTAGTGTTACCAAGTATATCTTTTCATATTTGATGTAAATATTGCAAGAAACTATGAACATTAAGTTGAGTATTGTTTTAATATAAAAGGATGATTAATGAAGATTGTATCTACTTTTAGTACATACAAAAAATAATTTTAAATCATTTCTTTATATTTGAAAAAGAAATATTTGAATTAGTTGAAATTTTTTAAGAAGATCCATCCATGTAAGTTAAAAGGTCACATAATACATTTTTGGATGAATTGGATTTAAATTATTAAATTTTTTATATTATTATTAAATTTTAATGAATTCTTCCAATTTTACCAGGATAGTGAACACAGTTTATAACATATAGAATGGTGATGACTATGAAAATATTAATTTTTATAAATATATTTTTGATGAAGGCATGGAATATAACATTTATGTTGAGGAATATTTGATCATTTTAATGATATTACGTTAAATAATTAAAAAATATTATATAGGAGTTGAAAAAAATTGGTTCAACCTTGGGCACTGAAAAAGGGTAATCTCAACCAAATATGGGGAACTTCTCTACCATATGGGAGACAACCCATGTATGCGGCACACACGTGGAGTCTTAGGGGACTACACAATGGTGTTGCATAACCTGTGAGGGGCATGTGTATAGGTGTGTCGACCCTAGTGCCAAATTGAGGTGTTGATGAAAGAGGATTATTATATAGTGTATGGAAGATGTGATGAATACTGATGTGGGATAAGTTTCATGTGGTTTACTATTCCATGACATTAAAAATAAATAGATATGATAGTGGTTACATAATTAAATGAGTCTTTGTCATCCGATTGAAACTTCAATTGTATTCAAACTTAAATCATCAAAGGGATCTACGTGTGAGATCGAGATAATAAAAATACTCATTCCAGAATTTTATTTCCATCCTTATGGTGATAAAACCATGATAACGATACTCCCTCAATTGTTTAGAGGCCATGCATGCGACATCTTTCTTGTATGCATGTATTTATTCAAATGATGGAGTTTCTACTTAGATGACATGAAGTTACAATGAGGATTTCACATATTTAAATTCATGTAATCTAATAAATGTGAGTATATACACTTTCATATCTCACTTCATTGAAAATTAATAATGGAACTATGTGATGTTGAGTTACCAAATTTTTTGGTGTAATGAAATTCTTATCATAAAAAACTTCATTAAAATAATCTTAAAAACTATAAGATCTTTGAGAATTCAAAATATTTTATTGATAAAACAAATTTTCAATGAATTTAATTCAATAAATTCATGGGGTAAAGGTGTTTATCCTTATTTATAAATACAGATGTACCAAATATGAGATATTCTTCTAAAACTATGGGAGATCTATTTTTTCAACTCCAAAATATCACATCTGTTAAGAAGTATGGAAAGGAAGTGAGGTTCCATGAGCCACTCATGTAATGCCCCGACCCTAGTTACCCAGAGTCGTTACATTATTTTATTACATTGGAATGATTACAAGGAATCAAGTCCCGAAGGACCGATTGGTTTAGCAGTCTTGGAAAATAGATTACATTAATGAATGTTACATTACACTTTATAACATACAAAAAAACATAAATAATCCTTTACGAACACCACCATTCCCCTGAATTAACCCTATATATCAATCATAATACACTTCTTGGATTCCTGGGAAAATAGAACATAGAAAGGGGTGAGCTCAAACGCTCAGTAAGGGTATGAAATACAGCAAAAACTTTAAAAAATAAGCATAAATATTTAAGGCAATGTATAAAACTAAAACAAAACCCTCTTATACTTGAAATTCAGCATAATATGGCAGAAATAAAATGAAATAATTCCATTTTATTATTCACGTGGATATTATAATAATTGAATAATCACATGAAATGTCAATAAACACTTTCATAACGATGGAATGCATAATTCCAGACTATCATAACCACGTAACCATGGCCTCATGCCAAGAATACAAATAAGATTTTGTCATGGCCTCGTGCCAAGACACTAGTTTGTCTCAAGAGACCAACCGATGCATCGAGAAGCTATAGCCGGATCCACCCATCACTTACCATGTCCAATGCATTCCTCATAAGAAAAGGTCTAAAAATAACATACACCTTTGTATTAAAACAAGAATACAAAATGTCAATACATTACTCATAAACCATGAATGGTATAAAAATAACACATCCAAATTCAAACATATCCCAACACCTTCAGAACAATATGGAAGATTTTGTATCATGATAAATCAACTTCAAAACAAGTTTAAAATCCATTAAAGGATTTGGATGTTGATGAAAATGATTTGTAAAACTCTTTGAGAGAAATACCGCTTTTTCATGAACGCATTTAAAAGTCACACAATTTGGAAAAAATTAATCTAAATAAATTTTTGAATCAAATTGTCCCATACCACTTTGATACTTTTCAAAGGAATTAACATTTTAATAATATTCATGTCCATATAAATAAATCCTTAAACCATTTTAAAGACCTAGGCATTAATGAGAAAGATTTAGATGAATAAATATTTAAAACATTTGAAATGATGTTTTAGTAAAATTACCATAAAATAATCCCTTTGAAAACTCTTTCATAAAACATGTACATGGATAAAAAATATGTCCCAGTAGATACTGACGCAAAACAACCTCGGATAATAATGAGATTGTGAAATTAACCCTTACCAATTTGGTAACATACGAAACATACACACCATCAAAGAAGTATCACAAAATGAATATTTAAATACACATATATTAAAGTGTATTACACAAGGAATACAATTATGGGCATTAAAAACACCACACAAAAGGTAATAGTGGCAATATGGCAGGAATCTCGCGGGAATAAGGTGTGAGATGAAAACCCCTTACCTTGCACTTTCCTTTAGTAGAGGGTACGTTTAGCCTCCTGTATGAAGACTATAGTATGTTATTAAATTATACCAGAACCATATTAATATTTATGATATCATACACTATTCATTTATGACTTTATACTACCCATTTAATAATAATTTCCATGTTATATTAATATTTCGGGTAATAATCGCTTTCTTTATCGTACGTGTTTTAACCTGTTACTCTTGATTGTATCACTTAGATAATGATTTAAATACTTCCAGAAAATAAAGAAAGATTTATTTATCACATATATTTAGAATATAAAAAATTTATAATAGACCTATATATGAAATGTTAAACAACGTTTATGGAGACAGTAGTCCGTACGTACGCATAAACGCTGTTTCCGTTTTCCTATAGTATTGAACGGAAGTAAGTGAATAAGATATATGTGTGTACATAAATACTTATATACATAAATATATATATATCTACAGTAGAATTATTATGTCATATATTACATACTTTTTAGTAATATATATTTTTATAATCGTCGATGAATGGTGAACTTGGAAATGAATCTCATCGCGTCGTGGAGACGGTAATCCGTACGTATGCACGAGCGAAAATATCATTGTTTTGATATTAATATAATATTTAATTGGATGGTATATAATATATATGGAATCCTTATCATGATATATTTATTATTTACATCAAATACATATTATTATTTTACCCATCCAAATAATAAAGTATTGAATAACAATTACACCATGACGTGGAGACGGTAAGTCGTACGTACGCACGTATGGTCACATGTCAATCAAAGGGTGGATATAATAATTAATTTGGTTATACCATAATTATAAAAACATCAATATATATATATATATAATATACTGGAGTTATTATTTTAGAATGGAAACAAAGAGTAAAAGGAAGTGGAAGAAGAAATGAACTTGGAAGAGGGTGGTGAAATCATTATCTCTTCTTCGGGCTCTTCCTTTTGATTTGATCAAAAGGGCTCCTTAAGATGGATTTTTGATCAAAATAAGGCCTCTCAGTTGAAAGGAGGATATTATAGAGGGTATTTGGGCAGGTTTTGGCCAAGCCAAATGGCTTAATAGGTGTGAATTAGAGAGAAGGGGGAGTGCCCTTTTATAAGAGGGTTGAGGGGCACCTTAGAAAAAACATAAAATATTTTTTTATAATAAAATCATATTCGGTTTATAATGGCTCAAAAGTTGATTATTTAAAGTATAAGGTTGATATATGTCGAAAAAAACTCAACCAATAAATTTTGGACAAGTTTAGGTTACCACTTTAACCTTACCATTTCGTTTTAACTGTAAGTTAAATAATTTAACTTTTACCGTATCTTCTTTTGTTGTTACAATATATGGTTAATAAACATACTATATACTGCCAATAAAACACAAATTGGTTCATTAATGCAATATATATTATTATATAAGTCTTTTGGCCGAACCATATATTTTTAAGACCATTATATCAATTAATTATATAATATTTGTTTTGAAAACTATTTCATGTCAATTTTGACACGATTTGGTATTTGTTTTTTGTTAAAATAATTACAACATGATTACTTCAAAAAAAATACATTGAATCAATTGTAACAAGTCATATTCACCTATATAATTAGTGTATTTCATAAAAACAATGAAATTATATTTATTTTAATATTTATAATACAATTTATTTGATTCTTTCATGAATAAGGTAATTACTGTATCATCATTATGTCATAAATAAATTTATTTATATAATGTCTAAAAAATATAAATAAAATAAAATATTATAGGAATTTTTTTATTTCTAATGAATATTTATTATCGAATTTATCTTATTAAAAATCCTATATTAAAAATGTTTTAGTTATTTAACGTTGATTTTATCTCTTTTAACTCTTCATTGAATTAAATAATAATAAACCTACTAATCTAATCCAAGTGGACCTAAATGATAATATTTTATTAATAAGGTTGTTTTTGGTTGAGATAAACTTGTCCAATGCAATTAGGACATGTGTGAGGGCATTATTAAAATCATTTTTACCCTTAATTACCCTGTTTACTTTTAACCGTGGTAAATAAAACTAAAAAGTTACTATTTACCAAAAATTATTTTCATCTTATTGAACCACATTTTACTCTTTGATATTAACCGAGTATCTCAGATTTTAGAAATTCCAATTAGATAAGTGTTAAAATTATGTTTTATGTGAATTTAAAAATTCTCCAAGGAGGTTGGTAAAAGACGGTGAAAAGATCAATACAATTTTTATAAATCTAAAATTATTCTAAAAAAACTCCAATGAATTAAATTGAACTTATATAGGTTTTATGTATCTATTTTTACATTAATTAAATTTAAATAAAATAAAAAATTATTTAAATAAAAACTCGATTTTAAACTATAACTCGGTGTTTTTTCACTATTCATCAAAAATTGAATGTTTTCAGAAAATTACCAAAAATTCACCCTAAGGTAATTTTGATATTCCGAATCCAAAAATGAAGTCTATTATACCAAATTAAAATCATAGAAGTTGAATTTATTAATTTAGTATTAATTCCCGTTGTTAAAACAAAAAGCGTGTTTTTAAGAGATAATAACTATCAAATGATTGACACTTGATTATGTGCAGTTTAAATGTGAAATTAAGTCCAGTGAACAAAACTGTATTAAAAGGTAAAAATATATTCTAAATATTATTTAAAACCACTCAAATTATTAATTTAGCACTATTAATTATGTCTATAAAAATGTTGTTTTTCATTAAAATTTAGTAATTTTTACTATTCATCAAAATATAAAAGTTAATTAAAAGGTACCAAAACATGATCAAAACTAAAATCATATGTCCCAATTCTAAATAAGAAGTTTATTTTGCCAAATTGAATATATAAAAGTTTCAAATATTGGATTTAAAAAGGCTTCGCCATTAAAAGACGGTAAAATTGCATTTTTTGAAAAATACTTCTTTTATCTGAATAAAATGTATTTGTTCTTACATTATATCTAAGAAACTCATAATATGGATTCTAAAATTATAAGGATTATATAAAGTTCAAATTTTAGTTAATACTATTCATAACCTCTTTTGAACGGCTTGTTTGGTAAGTCATGGTGTGATAGAACTCGGTGTTGCGTGTAGTGTATGTTATTGAATTACTTTGAAGAAATAACGTACTATGAAATCTTGGGGTATTACATTCTTCCATCCTTCAATAAATTGAGTCCTCACAATTTGAAATTATTTTTTTAAAATAAAAGGTTGAAAATAGAAAATACCTTTGAGAAAACCCACATCAGAAATTAGGTTAATAAAATTTAGTCTTAATAAGAGGAAAAGAGAAATGAAAGGGTCACCACCAAATTATGATCTCGATTGGGAGAACATTGGTGGTAATTAGAGACATATAATTAGATGAAAAATGTAAATATTTATAGGTAGTAATTGAGGTAATCAATCATAAACAAGTGTAAAATTGAGGGCCTTAAATTCATAAATCAATGATGATTTAAAATACCATCGGTTCAACAAAACATATGGTATTAGGATAACACATTTTTCGTTTTAAGATCTCTTCACTGAAGTATAATAATTATTTTTTTCATAGAATAAGAGAAGAAGAAAAATATACACTTGACAAGTAGAGTCCCATCCTC
Organism: Viscum album; assembly: GCA_963277665.1. Lineage (NCBI taxonomy): Eukaryota > Viridiplantae > Streptophyta > Magnoliopsida > Santalales > Viscaceae > Viscum > Viscum album. Next base: position 1,953,248,899 of record OY728165.1, read on the forward strand.
TAACTAACTTCTACCACAAACTCATCTTTAAATATAAATGATAATAGAACTTAAAAATAATATTCTATTTATCGTATACGTATAGGGAAAAAAATGAATTTATAATTCAAATACCAGATTGTTTTTAAAAAAAGTCTACATTATTCAATCCAGGACATCACGTGGGCCAGTGGTAGGTGATACACCCTTGTCGCCCTTCGGTTACGGGTTCAAATCTCACAGCCTTACCAGACACGACGAGTTACTGCCCGACCTCCATGTTGTCCTTTTATGGAAATCCAAAAATAATCTCAAACTAGATTTATCAAAAATACTTCTATCCAAACTCACAGTCCAAAATTTATAAGGAAGGTAAACACAATGAAGATTTTTTTACCCAGTAATAGCATGTGAATACCTTCATCATGTATTCTTTTAAAACACTAAAACATCATGAATTACCAAAAAACCTTATTGATTACATTCATGCTCCCTCATTATTTATAGAATACTGGATATACATCATCCATCCAAAAATGTTGTAAAATCCAAAAATGATAGAATATACAAACCTTTAATTAGTTTTAAGGAAGTCAAGAATATCAAATATAATTTACCAAATCAACCACATCTTATTCCAAAATCAGTACCTCAATATTAGGACCATATTAAGGTTTATCATTCCTTCAACCATGTAATTTCCAAAAAAGTTTAACTTGCTGTAGAGTCACTTTTCATAGTACCATAAAATCTCAAATCCTTAATGAAATAGTACTACAGTACGATCCTTATTTATTTCCAGTACATCATTGATACAATAATTCAATGAAATAATTCCAAAATAAGAACATAAGAACACTAGTCATTCCTCTTCATCAGTGGTAGTATCATAACTTGATTATTATCTAATAGCATCATTTGTGGAATAGTCTGATGACTGGGACATTGGTTCGCGTAGTGTCCAAAATCCTTGAAGACGAAGCATTATATATTTGATACCTTTTTCTTACCCTTGCAGTCATGTACTTGGTTTCCTTTTTTCCACACATATAATATAACATCATTCACTTCAAGAATTTTCGAAGGTGATTCTTTCCACAGCTATCACATATAAGAAAACCCTTCTTTTCCTTCTTCCCTTTATCTGTCCATCTCTCTACCATCCTTTAGTTCTCTGGATTCCATTCAAAGCCATAGGACTCCGAGATATCTTTAATTATCTTATCAACATATGATACTATTTCTTCATATGATGATAATACATGGGAGACTATTTCCATTCTAAATTCTTGCTTAAGACCATGAAAGATACAATCCTTCTTACTCTTTGGATCATGCATATTGCGGGAGCTCTCATTCCTTCTACTGGATGCCATTTCTAAACAATGGCATACATTAGATTAGTTTATGAATAGATATTCCTAATCCCAAACTTGTAAAACACTTAACATAAATTAAACAGTTTATGGATATAATCCATAAAAATAAAAATGTATTCTTTGAGGAAGTATATACTCATAAACCCTTCATAATGGTTTATAAAGAAAATGAGAATTATCATAAGGATATCCCCCGGGAGTATCATAACCAAGAGTGTAGCAAGGCCTATTGTCGTGCAACAGTTCCCATTCAAGTCTAGATCAAAGCAGTGTTTGCGGGTTTTACCCCTAGGTACATCTATGCTAGAGCCGCCTCTACCTGCTCGTATCCAGACAGGGATTTATTGGTTGGAAAACTCACAAAATCTCTACAATACCAAAATTCAAAGAAATTATTCTATACTAATCCTCAAATTCTATCTTAGGGCAATGTGATCTAATTAGAGTTTATCTAAATCTAGTTTCCAAAGTTTGTACTAATATTCCTATAGTACCAACTATAACCCCCGACCCCAGTTACACAGAGTCAGTGCATTATTTTAATACATTGGCATGATTACAAGGAATCAAATCCAGAAGGACCGATCAGTTTAGTAGTCTTGGAAAATAGATTACATACATAAATGTTACATTACACTTTATAACATACAAAACAAAATAAATAATCCTTTTTGAACACCATTATCTCCCTGGCTTAACCCTACATATCAATCATAATACACTTCTTGGAGTCCTTGGAAAATAAAACATAGAAAGGGGTGAGATCAAACACTCATTAAGGGTAAGAAATACAGTGGAAACTTTCAAAAATAAGCATAAACATTTAAGGCAATGTATAAAACTAAAAAAAGCCTTTTAAACTTGAACTTCAGCATAATATAGCAGAAATAAAATGAAATAATTCCATTTACTTATTCACATAGATATTTTACTAATCAAATAATCACATGAAATATCAATAACCACTTTCATAACGATGGAATGCATAATGCCAGACTATCATAACCACGTTACCAAGGCCTCATGCCAAGACCACAAATAAGATTTTGTTAAGGCCTCCTTCTAAGACACTAGTTTGTCTCATGAGACCTACCAATGCATCGAGGAGCTATAGAAGGCTCCACCCGTCACTTACTAATTCCAATGCATTCCTCATATGAAAATTTCTAAACATAACATAAACATTCGTATTAAAATAGCATACGAAATGTCAATACTTTACCCATAAACCATGAATGGTATAAAAATAACACATCCATAGTCAAACATATCACAAAACCTTCAAGACAATATGGAATATTTTTATCATGATAAATCAACTTCAAAACAAGTTAACAATCCATTAAAGGATTTTGACATTGATGAAAATGACTTGTGAAAATCATTGAGAGAAATACACATTTTTTATGAAAACATTTAAAATTCACAAAATTTGGAAAAAAGTCATTTGAAGACATTTTTGAATCAAAGTTTCCCATAACACTTTGAAATGTTTGAAAGGAATTACCATTTTCCAAACATTCTTTTCCATATAAATAAATCCGTAAACCATTTTGAAGGCATGAACATTAATGAGAAAGATTTAGAAGAATAAATATTCAAAACATTTGAAATGGTGTTTTAGTAAAATGTCCCTTAAAAAAAATCCATTTGAAAAATCATTCATAAAACATGAACATGGATAATAAATGTTTCCCTGTAGATACTTAGGCAAAACAACCTCGGATAATAATGAGATTGTGAAATTAACCCTTACCAATTTGGTAACTTACGAAACATACACCCCATCAAAGATGTATCATAAAATGAATATGTAAATACACATATAATAAAGTTTATTACACAAGGAATACAATTATGGGTAGTACATACACCAAACAAAAGGTAATAGTGGCAATATGGCATGAATCTCATGGGAATAAAAAGTGAGATGAAAACCCCTTACCTTGAACTTTCCGTTAGTCGAGGGTACATTTAGCCTCTTCTATGAAGACTATAGTATGTTATTAAATTATAAAAGAACCATATTAATATTTATGATGTCATACATTATTCATTTATGACCTTAAACTACCCCATTAATAATAATTTCCATGTTCTATTAATATTTTGGGTAATAATCGCTTTCTTTATCGTACATGTTTTAACTTGTTAGTCTTTATTGTATCACTTAGATCATGATTTAAATACTTACAGAATATAAAAAATGATTTATTTATCATATATATTTAGAATATAAAAATTTTATTATAGGCGTATATATGAAATGGAAAATACCTTTTATGGAGACATTAGTCCGTACGTGCACATAAACACTGTTTCTGTTTTCATATAGTATTGAACGAATGTAAGTGAATAAGATATACGTAAGTACATAAATACATATATATATAAATATATATATTTACAGTATCATTATTATGTCATATATTACATAATTATTAGTAATATATTTTATTATAATCGTTGATGAATGGTGAATTTAGAAATGAATCTCATCGTGTCACGGAGACGGTAATCCGTACGTACGCTCGAGCGAAAATATCATTCTTTTGATATTAATATAATATATAATTGGATGGTTTATAATATATAAAGAATTATTATCATGTTATATTTATTATTTACATCAAATACACTTCATTTTATACCCATCTAAATAATAATGTATTGAATAACAATTACACCACGACGTGAAGATGGTAATCCATACATACACACGTATGGTGACATGTCATTCAAAGGGTGGATAGAATAATGAATTTGGCTGTAAAATAATTATAATAACATCAAAGTATATATAATATACTGAATTTATTATTTTATAATCGAAAAAAAGAAAAAGGAAATGGAAGATGAAAGAAACTTGAAAGAGGGTGGTGAAATCATTACCTCTTCTTCGGGTTATTCCTTTTGATTTGATCAAAATAGCTACTTAGGTTGGCATTACAATAAAAATAAGGCCTCTACGAAGAAGGGAGGATATTTGAGAGGGTATTTGGGCCGGGTTTGGAGAATAAAAATGGCTTAGAAGGTGTGAATTAGAGAGAAGGGGGAGTTCCCTTTTATAAGAGGGGTGAAGGGCACCTTAGAAAAAACATAAAATATTATTTTATAATAACGTCATATTCTGTTTCTAATGGATCAAATGTTGATTATATAAATTATAAGGTGGGTATATGTTGAAAAAAACTCATCCAATTGGTTTTAGTCAAGTTTATGTTACCATTTTATCCTTATCATTTAGATTTAATTCTAAGTTAAATAATTTAACTTTTACCGTGTATTCTTGTATTCTTACACTATATGGTTAATAAACTTACTATATACTTCCAATAGAACACCAATTGGTTCATTAATTTCATATATATTATTATATAAGTATTTTTTCAAAAACCTATTTTTTTATGACCATTATATCAATTAATAATATAATATTTCTTTGAAAAACTATTATATGTCAATTTTGACAGTATTTGGTATTCGATTTTTGTTAAAATAATTAAAACATAATTACTTCAAAAAAAATACATTTAATCAATAATAACATGTCATATTCTCCTAGAAAATTCGTGTATGTCATAAAAACTTAGAAATTATTTTTATTTTAATATTTCTAATACCATTTATTTGATTCTTTCATGAATAAGGTAATTATTTCATCATCATTGTGTCATAAAGAAATTTATTTATATAATGTCTGAAAATTATAAATAAAATACCATGATGTAGGAAAACGTTTTCTAATTCTAATGAATATTTATAATCTAATTTATCTTATTCAAAACCCTATATGAAAAATGTTTTAGTTATTAAACATTGATTTTAACACTTTTAACTCTTATTTTAATTAAATAATAATAAATGTCCTATTATAATCCATGTGGACCTAAAGGACAATATTTTAGTCTTAAGGTTGTTTTTGGTCAAGAAAAACTTATCTAATAGAATTAAGACATGTGTGAGGGTAACATTAATATCATTTTTACCCTTAATTACCCTGTTTACTTTTAACCATGGTAAATAAAATTAAAAAATACTATTCACCAAAAATTATTTTCATCTCATTGATCAACAGTTTACTCCTTTATATTAACCGTATCTCTCGGATTTTCTAAATTCCACTCACAGAAGCGTTAAAAATATGTTTTATGTGAATTTGAAAATTCTCCTAGGAGGAGGTTAAAAGACTGTGAAAAATTCTATAAAATTTTTATATATCTAAAATTATTCTAAACTAACTCCAATGAATTAAATTGAACTCATATATGTATTATTATCTATTTTTTCCTTTATTAAATTTAAATAAAATAAATAATTATTTAAATAAAAATTTGGTTTTAAACTATAATTCAGTGTTTTTTCACAATTCATCAAAAATTGAATGTCTCCAGAGAAATACAAAAAATTAACCCTAAGATAAATTAGATGTTCTAAATCAAAAAATGAAGTCCATTTTACCAAATTAAAAACATAGAAGTGGAATTTATTTATTTAAAATTAATTACCGTTGTTAAAACAAAAAATATGTATTTAAGAGATAATAATTATCAAAAGATTGACACTTTTTTATGTCCAGTTTAAATGTGAAATTATGTCTAATGAACAAAAGTATATTAAATGGTCAAAATATATTCTAAATATTTTTAAAACCACTCAAATTCATAATTTATCACTATTAATTATTTCTATAAAAAATTTGTTTTTAATTAAAATTTAGTAATTTTCGTTGTTCATCAAAATATGAAAGTTATCCGAAAAGTACCAAAACTTTATCGAAATTAATTTATTTTGTCTCGATTCTAATGAATAAGTTTATTTTTTCATGTTGAATATTTAAAAGTTTGGAATATTGTATTTAAAAAGGCTTCTCCATTAAAAGGCAGTAAAATTGCATTTTTTGAAAAATACTTCTTTTATCTGAAAAAATGTATTTGTTATTACATAATGTCTAAGAAACTAATAATATGTATTATAAAATTTTAAGAATTATATAATGTTCAAAATTCAGTTAATACAATTCATAACTGCTTTTGAATGGCTTGTTTGGTAAGTCATGGTGTGCTAGAAATTGGTTTTGCGTGTAGTGCAAATTATTGAGTTACTTTGAAGAAATAACATACTATGAAATCTTGGAGTGTTACATACTTCCCTCCTTCAATAAATTGCATCCTCATAATTTGAAATTATTGTTTGAAAATAAAAGGTTGAAAATAGAAAATACCTTTGGGAAAACCCAAATCGGAAATTAGGTTAATAAAATTTAGTCTTAATAAGAGGAAAAGGGAAATGAAAGGGTCACCACCAAATTAAGATATCTATTAGGAGAACATTGGTGGAAATTAGAGACATATAATTAGAGGAAAAAGGTAAATATTTATAGGTAGTGATTGAGGTCATCAATCACAAACAAATGTAAAATTGAGGGCCTTAAATTCATCAATCTATGATGATTTAAAATACTATCGGTTAAAAAACATATGGTATTAGGATAAAAAAAAATTTGTTTTAAAATCCCTTCACTAAAGTATAATAATTAATTTTTTCATTGAATAAGAGAAGAATAAAAACATATACTTGACAATTAGAGTCCCATCCCTCTAACAAATTTCTACCACAAACTCATCTTTCACACTAAATGATAATAGACCTTAAAAATAATATTCTATTTATCCTATTCTTATAGGGTAAAAATGAATTTATAATTCATCTACCATATTTTTTTAAAAAATACTACATTATTCAATCCAGGACGTCACATGGTCCAGTGGTAGGTGATACACCCTTGTCACCCTTCGGTTGCGGGTTCAAGTCTCGCGGACTTGTTGGATGCGACGGGTTGTCGCCCGACCTCCAGGTTGTCCTTTTATGGAAATTCAAAAATAATCTCAAACTAGATTTATCCAAAATACTTCTATCCAAACTCAAATTCCAAAATTTTTAAGGAAGTAAAAGACAATAAAGTTCCTTTTTACCCCGTAATAGCATGTGAATACCATCATCATGTATTCTATTAAAACACTAAAACATCCTGAATTACCATAAAACCTTATTGATTACATTCATGCTCCCTCATTCCTTATAGAATACTGGATATAATTCATCCATAAAAAAATGATTTAAACTCCAACAATGATGGAATATACAAACCTTTAATCAGTTTCAAGCTAGTCAAGAATATCCAATATAATTTACCAAATCAACCATATCTTATTCAAAAATTAGTACCTCAATATTAGGACCATATTAAGGTTTATCTTTCTTTCAACCATGTAATTTCCAAAAAGTTTAACTTGTTGTAGAGTCACTTTTCTTAGTACCATAAAATCTCAAATCCTCAATGAAATAGTACTGCACTACAATCCTTATTTATTTCCACTATATCATTGGTACAACACTTCAATGAAATAATTCCAAAATAACAACGTAAGAACACAAGTCATTCCTCTTCATAAGTGGTGGTATCATAACTTGATTATTATCCAATAGCATCATTTGCGGCATAGTCTGTTGACTGGGACATTGGTTCACGTAGTGTCCAAACTCTTTGCAGATAAAGCATTGTACATTTGAAAGCTTTTTCTTACCCTTGTAGTCACGTACTTTGTGTCCTTTTTCTATACACTTATAACATACTCCTATTCCCTTCGAGAATATTCCACGGTGATTCTTTCCATAGTTATCACATATGGGAAAATCCTTCTTTACCTTCTTCCTTTTATCTATCCTTCTCTCTACCTTCCTTTCCTACTATGGCTTCCCTTCAAAGCCATAGGAGTCCGAGAATTCATTAATTATCTTATCAACACATGATACTATTTCTTTATATGATGATAATACATGGGAGACTATTTCCCTTCTAAATTCTGGCTTAAGACCATGAACTATATGACCCTTCTTACTTTTTGGATCATGCGTATTACTTGAGTTCTCATTCCATTTACTAGGAACAATTTCAAAACAATGACATACACTAGATTAGTTTATGAATATAAATTCCTAATCCAAAACTTATAAAACACTTAATATAAATTAAATAGTTTATAGATATAATCAATAATCATAAAAATTTATTCTTTAAGGAAGTATATACTCATAAACCCTTCGTAATGGTTTGTAAAGAAAAATAGATTTATCCTAAGCATATCTCCAGAGAGTGTCTTAACCAAGAGTGCAGCAAGGCCCGTTGTGGTGAACTAGTTCCCATTCGAGTCCATCTCAAAGCAGTGTTTTCGTGTTTTACCCATAGGTACATCTGTGCCAGAGCCGCCTATACCTGATCATATCCAGACATGGATTTATTGCTCGGAAAACTCACAAAATCTCCACAATACTAGGAAATTATCATATACTAATCCACAAATCCTATCTTAGGGCTATGTGCTCTAATCATGGTTTATCTAAATCTAGATTCCTAGGTTTGTACTAAACTTTCTCTGATACCAACTGTAACACCCCGACCCCAGTTACCTAGAGTCGGTGCATTATTTTAATACATTGGTATGATTACAAGGAATCAAGTCCCAAAGGACTGATCGGTTTAGCAGTCCTGGAAAATTGATTACATACATTTATGTCACATTACACTTTATAACATACACAACAACATAAATAATCCTTTATAAACACCATTATTCCCTTATCTTAACCCTGCATATCAATCATAATACACTTCTTGGAATACTGGGAAAATAAAACATAGAAAGGGGTGGGATCAAACGCTCAGTAAGGGTAAGCAATACAATAGAAACTTTCAAAAATAAGCATAAACATTTAACAAAATGTATAAAACTAAAACAAAAGCCTTTAAAACTTGAACTTCAGCATAATATGGCAGAAATAAAATTAAATAATTCTATTTAATTATTCACATGGATATTCTACTAATCAAATAATCCCATGAAATATCAATAACCACTTTCATAACGATGGAATGCACAATGCCAACATATCATAACCATGTTGCCAAGGCCTTGTGCCAAGACTACAAATAAGATTTTGTCAAGGCCTCGTGCCAAGACAGTAGTTTTTCTCATGAGACCTACCGATGCATCGAGGAGCTGTAGCAGGCTCCACCCATCACTTACTAAGTCCAATGCATTCCTCATATGAAATTTTCTAAACATAACATAAACATTCGTATTAAAACAAGCATACGAAATGTCAATACTTTACCCATAAACCATGAATGGTATAAAAATAACATATCCACAGTCAATCATTACACAAAACCTTCAACACAATATAGATGATTTGTATCATGATAAATCAACTTCAAAACAAGTTTAAAATCTATTAAAGGATTTTGACGTTGATGAAAATGATTTTTAAAACAATTTGAGAGAAATACCGCTTTTTCAAGAAAACATTTAAAAGTCACACAATTTGGAAAAAAGTCATTTAAAGACATTTTTGAATTATTTTTCACATACCACATTGAAACTTTTGAAGGGAACTAACATTTTAAAAACATTAAAGTCTATATAAATAAATCCTTAAACCATTTTGAAGACAAGGACATTAATGTGAAATATTTAGAAGAATAAATATTTAAAACATTTGAAATGATGTTTTAGTAAAAAGTCCCTTAAAAGAATACATTTGAAAAATCTTTCATAAAACATGAACTTGGACATTAAATATGTCCTAGTAGATACTTATGCAAAACAACCTCGGATAATAATGAGATTATGAAATTAACCCTTACCAATTTGGTAACTTACGAAACATACACCCCATCAAAGAAGTATCAGACCATGAATATGTAAATACACATATATTAAATTGTATTACACAAGGAATACAATTATGGGCAGCACATACACCACACAAAAGGTAATAGTTGCAATATGGCATGAATCTCATGGGAATAAGGAGTGAGATGAAAACCCCTTACCTTGCACTTTCTTTTAGTCGAGGGTACGTTTAGCCTCCTGTATGAAGAATATAGTATTTTATTAAATTATACCAGAACCATATTAATATTTATGATATCATAAATTATTCATTTATTACTTTATAATACCCATTGAATAATAATTTCCATGTTATATTAATATTTCGGGTAATAATCACTTTCTTTATCGTACATGTTTTAGCTTGTTACTCTTTATTGTATCACTTAGATCATGATTTAAATACTTCCATAATATAAAACATGATTTATTTATCATATATATATTTATAATATAAATATTTTATAATAGACGTATATATGAAATGGAAGACACCGTTTATGGAGACGGTAGTCTGTATGGTCTCACAGTCGATATCTGCATGATCTGACTCTCTGACTCAAATTCTCTGATGCCTTACATAGAAACTACAATATGGTTCTTCGGCTGAGAGAACATGGGAGCGGGAGGCTCAGATTTGTGCTTAGTACCCTCAATCATTTGAGTATCCCATTTTTTGGCTTTCAAGGACATAAATCCAAAAAGTGGGTAGAATACAATGAATCATATTTTCCTAAATTTATTTTCAGAATTTATTGTGGAAAATTCAGAGATCAGGCACTAAGAAAGAGTGTGATTCCAAGGCCCAATGCTCATGGAATGATTAGCTGAAAAATGTTACGTTTTTAATAGGAAGAACACACACATTTTTGGAAAAACCAAAATAAACCTTAAATAGATTACTAGATCAAAAATATGAGGGCACCATTGAGATTAGACTAGTGGATTTACCATATGTAGGACTTAATTTTTGTTGGAATGGGTATCCTGTGGAAAAAACTGAAAAGGACATAACCATAAATGAAATAAATAAATAAAATTATTTTATTTTTAAAATCCTAATAACTAATAAATGGTAATTTGGATTGGAGATCCAAGACCATTGTTTAGTTCATAAGGGGGGGGGGGTTTCTTTGCTGAGGCCTAACATTGGCTGGCACTAGATGACTTTGAATTTTAGTTTTTTGACATAAATATTATTAAAATATTTTATCCAAAATATGTTACTGTTGATGCAATAATGAATTTTATTTCAATACGCATTTGTCAGAGAATTCAGGGTTATCACAATAACACTAAAATTCCCTTGTGGAAGGGAGGAAAATCTCTCTCAACGAACAACATCATATTGTGGAACGATGTTAAATGAAAAACCTCAGATTCAAAGGATCTTCGCCCATGACAACCATGTGAAAACTATTCTTCATCAGTGATCAAAATGAATTGAGGTACGATTTTTGTGATTGGATTTATTTTACCTATTCATGAATTCCATGATTAATGTGGACCAATCAACAAACAGACTGGCCCATAGATCAATTGTTGTTGTGTGCTGATATTTACCATTGTGAGGTTTTGATGGGAGAATGATCATGTGATTATTTAGAGGATTTAATTTTTTTTCTAATAGTAATGAGGCACGATAGACATGAATATCAATAATGGTTCATTCTTATCTGTGATTTATGATTTTATCCCCCTATTTTTCATTCATCAAGAGTATTCTTCATTTCGCCCGCGACTCAACATGTTTCGATCGATTGATTGTTGCATACCTGATCCTTGGCACAACAAGTTGATATCATAGATCTAGGATCGGAATGGAATGACAGAGGTTCAATGACGATGATGACAGATGAATTGAAGCAGTTCAAGAGATATCTTATTGTTAGTGAATTTTCGTCAAAATGGATTGTGATATCGATGCGAGCCTAGGGAAATGAAGAACGCAAACTAAGGATCACAAGAGTGATTCTATTTTGAAAAGATAGAGCACCGAAGCAAATAGGTGGCCCGTGGATGGGTCCAAAAGTGCACCGGCGGTGCAACCGGTTGTGTCACATGGAAGGAGTCATGTACGAATGTGGTGCATGATGATGGCTATCAATAGAGGAGAAATGAGTCCTAGTGAGGCCGCATGGTAGTCCGTTGCTGGAGCGGTGCCACGAGCGGCGACTAGGGATGTGGTAAAGGGATCCATGTATGTGGCTAGGGTCCAAATGGAGCCTAAGGTAGTAGCAGGCTATTGGGGACCCAGGATGTGGTGTCTATCAGCATTGAATGAGGCGTCAGCACGTTTACCAGGCAGAGGCATGCAGTCTAGATAATGACATGTGGTGCGAAAAACTGGAACTGCATGCGCGAGTCAGATAAGGTGATCTAGGATACTCTAGAGACTCATGGTATAGAGGCCCATCAAGCTGCGTCTATCTGGGTTGGGATGGGTCAGGTCAGGTTGGATGGACTGGGTCAGGTTAGCTGGTGGGTTAGGCAGGGTTCAGCGTGTTGGGTCGGACCCAGACAAGACATGGGATGGCCTTTTTCTCTAAACTAGTCATAACATTCAAACAGAAGGTCCATTTGATGATCCATCTACAACGTTGGGACCATTTCAATGATGCATTTTTTTAGATGGCTTGATGGGTTTTTAGTTTGATCAGAAGATGTTTAGAGTGTACCCTTCCTCATTTCTTATGAGGGTTCGATGTAGTATCCAATTATTGTAATAGAGGATGACATGTATTTTGAAGTGAGTTGTCTCATCCCAACTTTGACAGTCGACTCATCGAGTAGGATTATATATCACAGCAAGGGGCCTAGTCAGTCGTCACTTATCTTCGTGGTACTGTAGATATGGTTTGTGGACACGGTATGACCAATATTTACACGAGAACCAATCCTCTATCTTGGATGATGTTTCCAGTTGGGAGAGGAGTCCCCTAGTGATACCTAGGTGTGGAGGCCAACTTATATGTGTATCAAGATCATATTCTTTTTATTCTATGTGACTGGTCTTGATAAGTGTTCTTCAAGTAGTTTTTAGTGGTCGATGTTTGGTTGTGACATGGTGACTATATTACTTGATGGTTTCATGACTTATCGACACTCCGTGGGTTATAGACACTCCATGTGTTACCAACAATTCATGTGTTACCTAAACTCTTTGTGTTATTGACACTCCATGTTTTACCAATACTCAGTGTCTTAGAGAAGCAGGATATCTCAGAGAAACTAAATAACTTTTCTAGACCCTACTTTTCTCTTGGATAATTTTCGTAGACCAATACAACGTGATTCTATCAGATAGCTCGAGGAGTGAGATCTCCTTAGACGATCAGGATACGATCAAAATCATGTAGCTATAAGTGGATGAGACTTTGAGCCTTGAAATCCTTTATGAGTGTACCTAGATGTTCATGTTATATTTTCTATAGAAATATACCTTTGTTGAGATGACTATATCTTCTTAGTGGTGTTCTCCCTTTATTGTACTTTTGTGTGGTATCTTCTTCACGGTGTTTCTTATAGGGTATAACTTTGTGTTTTCAATGTGTTCTATTGATTTTTGTTTTACTCACTCCTATACAATATTTTCCCACATGTGTTGTGTCTTGTGTAGATGTACGAACTTGTTATGGAGTTCTATACGAACCAGGACCATATCGTGCTTGGTGAGTTCAGACAGACCAGATTATGATCTTTTGACTACAAACAGTAGTCCCATTACCTTTGTTTATAGGCTTGAATTTTTGGTTTGCAGAATCTTTATCATGGGCCTATATTCTGACCTAGTGGTAATTTATTTCACTTTACTTTCCTGTCATACTCTATTGGATGTGATATAGGGGTATTCATGCTTTTTATACTTAGTGTTTTTACATTTCAGAATTTTGGGCTTGGAGATGTGTGAATGTGTATAGGTATTTCGGAAAATTCCTCCCATTTTTGAGATATGACTACTTAGTGCTAGTCTCTAGCCCCTGACCTATCAGAGGAAGACTTGGGGTAGTCCTGGAATGGGCCCCTCTGGGATGGGTCATGACCAATGATTGTTCCTCCATGAATTCTTGGGATTTCTCCCTCCCCTGTTCTTGGTGTTCTTCGCCGCTATATTATTGTGGTCATGGTTAGATTTATAAGAAGGTTTCGTTTATGAGCGGTCACCTTGATTGGATCAAAAGTGAAGAGAAGGGAAGATCGATGAAGTACACGACTCAAGGATCAAAATAATTCCTTCGGATCAATAAAGAGAGTATCAGTGTCCTACAGAAGGGGCCACCAGCAAGCTGACGGTGACGACTGGCGCTAGCAACCTCCACATGCGTGTGTGGTGGATGGAGATAGTCTATTGGAAGTGGTCGAAGGGGCTAGAATGTTGTGAGATGGAGCTGCATTGGAGTGGGAGGTGGAAGAAACATAAAGCGACTATCCTATTTGATTGAGGTCCACGATAGGAGGCCGCGATAGTGAGTTGGGACGCGGCTTGAAGCCACATCAAGCAAAACTGTATTGGTATGCCAGGGGTCATGTGGAGGAGGTAGACCGACCATGTAAAACTCTACACATCTACACATTTAACGGAAAACATGGGTGGATCCATTCAATCATATTGGATTGCATGGACCAGGGTGATTTGGATAGGGTGGGACATATTCATTAGAACAAATGGCGTGCTATATGCTGGCCAAACATGGGTGGTTGGGCCACTCCGGTGGCCTAACAGGCCAGAATAGTTTGGGGAAGCCCAAACCACACTGGGTTGGCTAGACTAGGTTGAGTCAGAACTAGACTGGTCCCATGTTAGGTTAGACCCAGACGTGACCCAAATCAGACCCTTTTCACTAAAATACACATATCTTCCAAACGGAGTGTCTGACTAATGATCCACTTATGGTGTTGGGAACCTTGCGACATGGTAGTACTTTTGAGATGGATTGGTGGGGTTTTAATTATATTAGTAGATGTTGAGAGTCTACCCTTGGTATTTTCCTATGAAGGTTTGATACATGATCATATTCTCTTCATAGAGGATGACTTGTATTCTAAATTTATTTGTCCTATGCAGGCTCTGAGAGTTGACATAGTTGGTTGGAGCATGTATCACACTGAGATGCCCAATCGGTCCTCACTTGTCTTTGTGGTACCTTATATAATCTTTGTGGACAATGTGTGACCAATATTTTCTAGGGCATCTATCCCCTATCTGGTATGTTGTATCTGATAGGAGGAGGAGTCCCACTAGTGAGACCTAGGAATGAAGGACTCCCTATCTATGTATCAGGATCATATTTTTTTCGATCTTGGTGACTAGATCTAACAAGTGTGCTTTAAGAAGTTTTCAAGGGTTTATGTTAGGATGTGACTTGTTGATTATGTGACTTGGTATCTACATGAATTATTGAAACTCCATGTGTTACCAAATCCTTTAGGGTTACCAACACTCCGCGTGTTATCGGTAATCCAAATATTACCAACAATCCATGTGTTCTTGAAACTCCGTGTGTTACTAACACTCCATGTGTTATCAAAACATTGTTTCTTAGTGAGACTGGATGCCTCAAGGAAACTACATAACATGTTGATAATATAGTGTTCTTTTGGATACTTTTGGTAGACATATTCTATGTGATTCTATCAGATAAATCAAGGAGTGAGATCTCCCGGAATGAGTGTGCTACAAACAGAACCGTGTAGCTGGAAGTGGACGAGACCTTGCATCTGTGAATCCTTTACGAGTATACCTAGATGTTCTTGTTATATGTGCTATATACATATATATGTGTTGAGATGACTATATATTCAAAGTGGTGTTTTCCTTTGTGGTATGTTACATGGTATATTCTTCATGGTGTTTCCTCTGTGGAACTCCTTTATGTTTTCGGGGTGTCCTTCTGAGTATTGTTTAAATCACCCCTATACGGGAGTTGACCACATCTGTCATGTATTTTTCATACTTATGACCTTGTTATAGAGTTCTAGGAAGACCAGGATAAGATGATGCTTGGTGAGTTCACACAGACTGGGGTATGTTCCTATGACTACAGACAATAGTCCAAGTACCTTTGTTTATCGGTTGGACATTGTGGTTTTTAGACTCTTTTTGGTGGGCATGTATCCTGGCACAATTATACATTACTCCACATTACTTTCCACTCATACTCTATTGGTTGGGATATAGTATTTTTTGTGTATTGTTTTACATATTGTTTTTAATTTATAGTATTTTGTAATTAGACATCTGTGTCTGTATAGGTACATATAAAAATTCCTCCCATTTCCCATTGCATCGTTGTCGTGGGTGAAGATCCTTAGAATGTGAGGATTTCCATTGATCATTGATCCATAATCTGTCACAATTTTTTTGAGAGTGATCTATCTCCATAACTTATATGAATTAAAGGGTTATGGTGGTAAACATTAATTATTTGGAAAACATGTATTAAAATAAAACACATTGTTGCGTCAAGAATAAAATATTTTAATGACGTTTATGTCCAAAAAACTAACTTTCATAGCCAGCACATGCTAGCTGATGTTAGGACTCGCCTATGAAAAAATCTCCCTTACAAACTCAATGGTGGTCTCATATTTCTTATCTGAGTTACCGGTTATTATTTATTTGTATTTAAAAATAAAATAATTTTATTTATTTATTTTATTTATGGTTACATCATTTTCTGGTTTCTCCAAAGAAGACCCACACTAACTAAAGTTACGTCGCACCTAAAGTAAATCCACCACTCTTAGCTAAATGGTTCCCCCTGATGTCTTATCCCGAAAACTATTTAATAGTTATTCAGATTTTTTGAAATAGTTACCAAGACATGCTATAGAAAACATAACATTTTATGTGAATCGTTCCGGGAACAATGCGCCTCAGAAGAACACACTGTCATAGTGCCTCATCTTAGAATTCTTCCAAATAATTTCTAAAAATAAATTCGGGAAAATACAAGTCATTACATATACTAACTTGAGTTTTTTTAGTCAAAGCCCAAGAAATTTTCTTTTTTTTTCGGGTAAATTAATCGATACTCGACTTGCTTTTGATTAAAAATAAAATAAAAAAATCTTAAGAATAAATAGATAAAGGACATATTTCCAAAAGAAAAAATAGTATTAAATAGAAAAAATAATGATTTATTAAAATGATATTATATGTATCTCATTGTACTTTGATCACTATAGCACAAACGAAATGAAAGTTGACGTTCCTTCATGATCTCAGTAATGAAATAGTAATCATAGAAGATCTAAGTACTTGAGTATATGATGTATTAGTTGTGTCTCAAACAACATGCCTTGGCCTTTATTAATAAAAAAATCCCCTACGCTCATCTTCCTCCATATTTGGATTCTCATTTCATGGGAGTCTCCTAAAATAACTTTTCATTAATAATGTTAAAATAATAAAATTAGAAACACAATATCATTACTTGTTTAAAATTCATCCCTTTTAAATGGATAATTTTAGCAGTCTCTCACTATTTCATTGAACTAATTTAAATAATTTTAAATATGCTTCTAAGTACAAATGATAGTTTTAAAAATAAATTAAACTATAAAAGAATCACTCAAAAAATCATATTAATATAATAATAGAAATATCAAAAAATAGATCATAAAAATAAATAATCTATAACTTATTGATTATAAAATTTTTTCCGTGATATTTTTCTATCAAATACATTAAAAAATATTTTAAGAGGTTCATTACTATATATGTGAATGATAAAATTATTAAAATAAATTTCCAGATACTTGCAATAATTAAAAATTTTAATCCATTGTTAAATATATTATATTTAGATTCCCAAATTGATGATGTGTAGATGAATAAAAATTTAATCCTTATTTCAAAAATAGTATGCATATGATTTAGAAAAAAATTTATGAAGTAATTAAATCATAAAAAAAAATCAGATCAAACTATAAGTTGATCAAAATATCGGAATAACAAAGAAATACAGTATCCTATATAATTACATAAAATTGAAAAAGTGTTTTACTCACAGTGATGTTCACAGTAAATAAAATTACCATGAGGTCCAAAAAATATAGTTGATAGACTAGCCATGTGACAAAAAATTATAACATGCGGTTGATGTATTTGAACTTTCAGTTGATCCTTCAAAACATGCAGTCAATTTGTACAAAAATATGTTTGATCTATATGTCTGAGTAGATCCAATTGAGTGGATGATTCATCCATTAAATATAAATAGAATTTAAATATCATTTTAGTTAAGACTTTGAGATCTCATACCTGTTTAAGGCTTATACATTTGATGAGAGGAGTCTCCAGGATTGTTGAACTTGTAACTATAGTTTCTGTATGAAGATGATGGTAAAATATAATTGATTTAGAGTGCTTCCATGGAGTGTGTCATGTTTTCCTACTGATACATGCATAGATGAAGAAGATAGTATCGTAGTTAGTAAAATGTCGGTGAGACTTTAATGTAATGTTCTATTCATGAAGGATGAAGTAACCGTGATCAGACATGCCTGGCCGACATGCTAAAGATGGAGGACGAGTAGTTGATGGATATTTGGTGTTGTCAGAATATAAAAATATAAGGGATTTAATATGCTAGAATAAATGAACAATCATAATAGGTACCATAGAGGAGAAATAGGTGCAACCATTAATGCTTTCATTGATAAGTGCTTCGTATGGTTGCAACAATATTTTCACACTATCAATACAGATACCACATTTTCGATCGAATGAGTCTTGGTCAAAAAGTGGCTTTATGGATGATAATAGAGACTTATATAGGTTATGGATCTCAAAATTGGACAAAATATTATAATTAATCCCCTTGAAATTGTAAAAAAATAGGACTATGTATTGTGATATATTAAAAAAACAAAATGTGTGACAGATTGAAAAATACACATGCAGTTTCTTGAGGAGTTTACCAAATATGAATTTCACCACATGAGAGATGCTGCATTATATATATATTTTTCTAAAAAACATTTATATAATAATAATAATACATGTATTGAAACCTATTTAAAACATACACAAAAAAATAAACATTTGATTATATTAATAGATGAAACACATGTGACATAAAAATATTATATCATTAAACATCTTATCACATTGAAAAATTATTATATTATCACATAAAATAGAGTGAATATTTTTTAATTTATGAAAACCAATTAGTTGTTTATTAAAATCCACAAAACTAATAATCCTCAGTTTGTTTTTAAATTGAGAAAAATTATCATTTAAAATAGGTTTTTCTAAAAAAATTCTCATATTTATATTTTTAAAAAAATAATGATAAAATATTTTTATGTAAAAAACATTCCCCCAATTAAATAATACATAGAAAATTTCATTTAATCGTTTTTAGATTATAAAAAAACTTGATGATTATAGAATATTGTAAATATAATTTAATATTTAATATAAATTATAACAAAAAGTATAATAATTTTATGAAAAATTAATAATTAATAATAATACTCCTGAAAAAATATCTAAAAAAAGATAAAAATCCATTTTTGATAAGTATTAATAAAAATAATAAAAATAACATTCTTATAACATAACAAGTTCGAACATTATTATCTCAGATATTACAGAATCTAATGGTTTAATGAATATGTTAGAAATTAATTTTTTCATTGGAAGATAATCTAAAATAATATATCTTTTTTTTAAATTATCCCTCAGAAAATGAAATATATATTTTCTATGATTTGTTTGAGAGTTTTTTAGGGGATTTTTAAAATAAAAATAGAACTATAATTGTTTGTGAAAATTGGAGTTTTATCAAAATTAATATCAAAATCAAATAATGTCTATTTAATCCAAACAAGTTGATAGAAATAACTAGTAGCGACAACATACTTATCATCATATGTAGATAATGAAACATAGAGTTGTTTTTTAGAACTCCATGATATTCTATTATTTCCATGGAAACTACACTTAACTATTTTTATTTTTTTTCAAGCCAATAACCACAAAAACCTGAGTCAGAATAAGATAATAACTTTAAAGAATTATGTTTTAGGTAAAACAAAATAGTACTTATGGTTTATTTGGTAAATATAAAAATTCTCTTAATATCTTTAAGATTAACTTTCTTCGTATTCGACTAAAATATGACACATAAAAAAACTGAAAAACATTTTATCTGGTCTAGATGCACCCAAATAAAGTAATTTACCTATCATGCCTATTTATATTTTAACATCAACACACATTCTATATTTATTCAAATAGAATGTAAAATTTGTGCTCATCAGTGTTTTAATAGACTTGCATTAATCAAGAACAAACCTTTTAACAAGCCCTTTAGAACACGTACATGGATTTATGAAAATACAATTTTATATGTTATTAAATTTTTAGACAAGAAATAAATTTCTACTCTCCCATTGAGCTCATGTCAAACTCAGAAGTCATTAATTTTTAAAAATTAATAAAATGTATATCATTTTTAGAACCAAATATTATATCATAAACACATATTTGTACAATTAAAATATCACTTGAATAATTATATAAATAAAGTAGGATCTTAATTTCCATTATTAAAATAATTTGGTTAATTTTTTTTGTCTCTCATAACAAGCTCCTGGAGTGTTATTAAGACCATATAATGTTCTATTATGTTTAAAAATATGATTTGGAAAATTTTTATTTTAAAATATCGGGGTTTGTTTAAGAAATAATTATTTAGAAATGTTTCAATTTTAAAATGAAATATTTATATAAATTTGATATAATTTGATATTATAGAAACTAGAAAATGATAATAAAATTATAATAACATTGGTCCTAGAAACATGTTCAAAAAAATATTCAAATTTAATTACCTCTTTTGAAGAATAACCTTGGACAACTAGTTTTGTAACATCCCATGTATTTATAGAATAATAATTTTTCATATGTATTAATATATTTTAATTCAATATTTATTTTACTTTAAATGGGACATTATATATGATAGCATTCTCACTATGAAGCAATAGGTTTCTCCAAAATCTTATGCTGCAAACAACATAGAGTTATACAGAAAAATAATACGATAATATTATTATTATTTTAAATGGTAGTTAACACCTAGCCGTTGTATTGGAGGGAATGAAAAAAATTAACCATATTGTGATTTTAAAAATTTGATAAATCTTTATACATTTATCCAATGAAATTAAGAAAAATAAAATGAGAATGAATCGAATTTTAATTAGAAAATAATCTTATATTTTAAAAGGACATTTTTCCTCCTTTTGATGGAGAACCCTTTTAAATTTTTTTTACACTTTTATATGATCTATATGATAAATATAAACTTATTCTTTACAATCAAGAAATCAAAATTTACTTTTGATATTTTTCTGATAAAATTCAATTTTAATGAATCGTAAAAAATTCTAGATTTTAATTTAAAACTATCTTTCTGTCTAATTTATTTATATAGTTATATTTTCCATTTAATTGGTTTTAAAGTGTAATTGGATTATTTATTTTATAATTTAATCCAATGATGTTTATTACAAGTAACTTTTCTATTTAATTGGACATAAACACATGACAATATTTTGATAGTTTTTACTTCTTAAAAACCTTTTTTTTTGGTTTGGACAACGAGTATTAATTTTAAATTAATTTCTTCTAATTCTGTGTTTTGAATTTGGAAAGGTGGATTACATATTTGGAAATAGAAGTATCAAATTATGTAAAAAGGTAATTTGTTTTTGGACATTATGAATAGTATATTTAGTAATTATTTTTATTTACCATTGTCAATGGGTAAATCATATAAATAATGGTAAAAAAAATATTATAATAATATAAAACTAACATAAAATGTCTCCTAATATTCTTTGATGAGATATTTCCTACCACTATAATACTTAGGATGAAATTGAGGCATTTGGGAGCCACTTGGGTGTGAGAATGACATTTTATAATATTTAATTTAAAGAAAAGGGAAATATAACATAAACATGTATGTTTTAATAAAATAATTTTAATATAGGGTTATATAACTTATATATTTGGATATAAATAGTCATTAGAAATAAAAAAATATTTATTACATTATGGTATTTTATTTATATTTTTTATACATTAAATAAATAATTTTATTTATGGCATATTAATGATGTAGTGATTACTTTAATAATGAAAGATTAAAATAAATGATATAATAAATGTTAAATTAAATCTAATTTGAATATTTTGAAGCCATACATATTTTTTTGGATGAAATAGGCATTATAGGGGTTATTTAATTCCTCTTTTTTGAAGGAATAATTTTTTTGTTACATTAAAAAAATCAATTACTAAATAGTGTCAAAATTGACATAATTGAGTTCTTAAAACAAATACTATTTAATTAAATGATATAATAGTCCTATAAATCTATGATCTGGTAAAATGAATTATATAATGTTAAAATTTTAAATAATTATACAGTTGTGGTTCTATTTGAATTTTATAGTAACTATAGTAACCATATATTACGAAGATACAAGAAGACATGGTAAGAGTTAATGTTTTTAACTACGGGTTAAAGATAAAATATAAGGTCAATTTTTTGACCTAAACTTGTCTAAAAAATATTAGTTGAGGATATTTACACCCATACTCATATTATCCTTTGAATATATCACTTTTGTACAAATATAATTAAAAACTTATTTTATAATAGAATAATATTTCAAAACATTCTAAAAGTGATCTTACCCCGTCTTATAAAAGGCCACCACCTCTACCCACTTACTCACACCTCTCAAGCCAATTGGCTCATCCAAATTATGATAAAAATAATCTCCCAAAATCCCCAACTTCCACCTATTGGTTACACTTTGTATTTAAATCAATCCTAATGATACCTTTTGTGAAAATAAAAAGGGAATACTCGAAAAAGAGTTATTGTTTTATCACCGTTTTCAAAATTATTTTCTTCTTATACTTCCTCTTATTATTTCATTTCCATAATAAAGTAATAAATAAAGAACCTTCTACATTATTAGGTTTTATTATAATCATGTTAATACATTATAACTCTTTTTATCCATCCAAAGAATAACAATATTACCATGCATACATATGTATGGATTACCGTCTCGAGGACATAGTGTAATTTGTTATTCAAAAACAATTAATTTGGATTGGTATAATGATGGATATAATGGATTTAAGTAATGAATATATCATGATAATTATTCTATATAATTACTAAACCATCCAATTATATACTGTTTAACCATTAAGTTAATGATATTGTTGCTCGTCTGTACGTATGACCTACCGTCTCCATGATGTGATGCGATTCATTCAACATGATCTTCATTAAACTAAGATTATATACATAAATGGAATAAATAAATATGATAAATAATATATTTATATTGACACTATGATTATATAATTTTTATTTACAACATACCTGTATACTCTCCACAATGTGTAAAAATGATAATTTAATTTGAGGAAGTGTGGACTACCACCCCCTCAATGTGATAAAAAAACATTCATGCCATACATGGAATGTATAAAGGATAGAGAAAAGGGACATATGTAACAAAAATAACATATATAATATACTTTAATTATAATTTAATTATGTATCATTCATATTTAATTCCTTTAATATAAAAAATAAATGAAAGTATCATTCTTTTGTACGCGTGGTCTACTTTGTAATATTTGAGACATAAGGTAGTAGTAATGGACTAATTATATAAAACCCTAAACCTGGAAAGATCCTCAATGTGAAAGAATGTAAATTCCTGATCTAAAAGATTACAAAATGTTTAAGGCCGTGGCCTTAAAGTTGTTATCAGAGGTTGGTTAGATAACTTTAGAGGTTTGGGTGTTACTTAAGCATAAGTGACACGTTTTATATAAACAAATTAGTTAGAATATTAAAAAGATTCGTAGTTATTTTAGATAAATTCAATGATTTTAATATAATATTAATATGTATATCTTATTCTTTAACCACCTCATAAGATACTATATGATATTTTTACTGATATACTCACAATGAGATTTTTGGTTTTAGTAAATGGCTAGATCTAGTAGCTGCCAAAGTAACAGTGAATATGAAGGAAACTGTGGTGGTTTTCCAAATAAGAAACTAAATGAAATGGGAGATGAAATAAGAAATCTTGTGGTTATTACTAACCAACTATCTAGATTCATAATTGAACACTTGAACCTTAGTGATTTTTATAAAGAATCAAATATATGAGAAACCAATTCTTATGGATGTTCATGGAATAATCATAAAGGTAAGTATATTCAACAACATTTGTGACAAGGATGTGGAAAGAAACACCTATGAAAATGTTTCAAAATGACCATAAGATGTTGTAGATGTGGTAATGAAGTCCATAAAGCAATAACCTACCATTAAAAGAGTAAGCATTTAGTTAACTCTCGGTAAGGGAAATAAGTTATTTCCAATTTATAAATTGAATGTTTTAAATGTGGGGAGTTTGGTCATTATGAAAATATATGTACGACAATGAAGGTTCAAGAATGGTATCAGAAGGACCATATAAATATATGTTTCAAAATAACTAATGATATTCCAAATAAATATGAGGAAATTCAAAATGACATATGAAAGGCATGGATTAGTTACTGTCTCATGTTTTGAAATTATCGAATCTTAGAACACAATTCATGATTATGTTTGTAGGAAGGAAGTATTAAAGAATAATTGTAAAAACATGGTTAAGGGATCACGAAGAAAGATGGATGACTAATATTTCTACATTTTTGAAAGATGAGAGTTATCTTAGATCTATGGGTGATGAAATGTTTAAAAGTATTAATTCTATTTTATTGACAAGATTAATTTGGAAGACTTTTCTCTAGTACATGTAACCCTGATGTTTTTTATGTGAAAATTCTATTTGATGATGAATTACCTTTCCTTTGTTGATATAATTATAAATAATTTTTCGGGTTTATATGATCCTGGATTTTGAGAAAATTATGGTTCATTACATTTTGAGATGAAAAATAAAAGGCATGAGATAAACTTAAGGTTAAATTATGATATGGTTATTTTTAAATATTTTATCTCATTTTGGGGATTTTTTAATAATTATATAGTTTTAGAGGAAGGAAAACCCACAGGAAGGGTGAAAACCCATCGTGTCGGATAAAGCCCTGGAAATAGAACCCACAAATGAAGTGTGACAAGGCTTTATCACCTACCACTAGACTACATGTAGTCCCTAGATTGTATGACTTATTAATTTTAGTTAAATGATTTTATTTTGGGAACTCATGTTGTATCAAATGGATATACTTATTATAGGAGAATGATTTGGTGATTAAGTGATAAATGTTATTTTTTTAATACTTTCTCTCTTCTGATAACATTAGATGGTTAAAGAAAATAGAATACTATTGGATTTAAATTGAGGAGTAATGATTGAATTTTATTTTTGAAGAATATATGTTTTTATTTTTGAAATATGGAAATTTGGGTTATTTATGGAAAAGATTAACCTATCATGGATAATTTTTGATTAGGTTAATTACTTTTTAATATGAATCATTAAGAGTATTTGATGTTTTTTGGACATAAATGTTATGATTTATCATGGAATACGAGGTGATCAAATTCTTCTGAATTTTGGGTTTCAAACAAAGTTTTGATTACATTGAATAATTTTAAAGACAATGATTTATTTAATAGACTTTTTTGAAATTTGGGAATTGTTTTCTGAATTTTTGAGATTAAGAGTAGTATTTCATTTTATAAATGATTATCCATTTTTGGGTTATCTGATCTTATACTAACCATTTCAGTTTTGGTTAATGTCTAAAGATAGGGGAAATATATATTTCATATTTTGTGGATTATTTGATTCTATTGAAGATTATTCTAGAATTTTAGGTGTGTGATAAAAAATTATTTTATTGAATATTTTATTGATAATAAATGAAATAATTTCCTCACATTGTGTTAAATGTGTTTAATTAGAATGTATTTGGGATTAGATCATTCATTTGAATCTTTGACGAAAATTCCAATTTTTCACTTTTAAAATAATTGTAGTATTTCAATCATAAATATTTTTTTTGAATTATTTGAACATAATAGTTTGTTACTATGTTACTTAATTCATGGTCTAAAACTTTTATTCAGTACATTTGATAGAAAGAATGCATTTGGATGGAGTAATTGGGCCATTAAGTCAAAGGTGGGCTGGACACGCCAGAATGGAGAATCTTCTGTATTTCGGCCATAACTCCTTCATTTGTGCTTGGATTGAGCCTAAACTTTTAGAGGAAATAAAGGATCCATGTCCGAACGTATGATCCTTCTGTAATATCGGACAATTCACGCGTTATGGTTGTGAAATGGGCGGTGAAAGATGGCATAAAATATTTGGCCGTGATTCCCCATTCACACTTGAAACCACATTGAACCTAGCCTCCCCACCACTCAATAAATTGGTGTTTTTCACATTTTGTGGGGTTGAGGACGTGAATTGGGAAGTTGAGGGAAGAGGAGAAGTGGATCCACTCCAATTATCCAATCATTTCAATAAGGTTAGCTCTTGAAGCAAGGATCCCTTCGATGAAGCCTTCTTCTTCTCCTTCGTGTTGTAATGATTTTGTTTGTGTAATAAACTTCTTTGTTATTCTTTTATGTATTATATTTTCTTAGGTTTTGTTTAAATTTTATTTTCTCTTAATCTTCCTCTTTGGGCTGGAATTATTTAGTAGAAGCGTTATTGGGTTATACCCATTATAAACCTTTGCACATGCAAAACGCTTCTACGATGATTATGCCACCAATGGAAGAGTAATATTTTAGTAATTGATCTATCTTCTACCCTCTTCATTTAATTATTTTGAATAATTGAGCTACCATAATTCACTTAATATTATCCATTAATTGTGTTTTTAAATTGTAAGAAACTAAGAAAGAAATTGAATAATTAACAAAAAAACACGCGAGGTCGAGATTTTGTGTAAATTGTGAGAGAGCGATCTTAATCGGTAATACAAGACCACACGAGATAAATTTGTAGAGTTTAAATATAATATCTAAACACAATTAATCATAATTTCCAGAATAGATATGTTCTCTAATTAACCACTGACCATAATCTATCCTTAGAACAAAAATCAAAGTAGGGTGCTGTGATTACGTGTTCCAAAGCTAACCTAGGGTTTAAGTAATTCCATCTTCGTGGTTAAGTTAACTCTTATAGGGTTTTAGGGTTAAAAAATTAGGGGATCATAATTAAGTGAATATTTATTTAAATGATAATTATTAATAAGTAAATGAATAGGTATTTTTATATCGATTACACCTATTAAAATATTTTCAAAAAGAAAACATATTCTTGTTGTGTCTTTTTAATCAAACTTCATTTCAAAATTAACAACAAAAAAATGAAATCTTCTTCCAGAAAAATTCTTCAAGTTTTATAAAGGATAAACAACCACCCCCATTCTTTCAAGTAGTGTTCTAATTCTATTATATTTTATTTTTAGAATACCTCTGTTATGTTGTTTTAATTCACTTCCTCCTTTGAGAGACGACCTTGGTCAGCCACTCTGCTGCACCTAAGTACCCCAAAATCACACTAATCATTTGCAGGAGCCCATGATAGCGCTCCTTCAAATAGCTTCCATTTCCATGGAGGCAAGTAATTATTTCAACCAATTAGAGGTATTTATTTTATTTTACATTTTATTCTCTTCCTCTCTTCTTTCTTCCTTCTCTACCCAATCTGATTTTTTTTCTTCTTATTTTATTTTCTTCTACTTCTTTTTGGACCGTCAACTAAAAAGTCTAATTTTTGTTTTACTATCGTAAAATTTCCTTATTTTAATATTTCATTGATTTATGACATGAACTAATCCCGAAAATCTCTTAGATCTTGACCCTGAGACTGAACGCAGCCTTAGGGCACAAATCAGACATTCTCAGTCTATAGGAAGTTTCAACATTCAACTAGTTGAAGAATTACTCTAATATCAGAACAGTGAAATTTGAAGCAATTTAAATTCAACCATAAAACAAGAACCAATGGATGAAAATAATGGAAATGAACTAAATATAACCATTCGAGAATTGGCAGCACCTGATATTAACTATCAACCAAATTGTATTGGATACCCAAATCTCGAATCAGTCTTTGAAAATATGGGATAATTCACTTACTTCCAAAGTATCATTGCCTCTCTAGTGAGGATCACAATTAACATTTGAAATAATTTAATGTGGTTTTCTCAACCCTAAAACCTAGAAATGTCTCTGAAGATCAAATCAAACTAAGAGAATTCCCATTCTCACTTGATGGAGCTACGAAAGGCTGGATGTATTATTTACAACCCGAAGATGTAACTTGTTGGAAAGATTTGAAACATCATTTATTGAAGATAATTTTTCCATCATTAAGGACCAATTCCATTCGTAAATAGATTTCTGGGATCAAGCAAGCACAAGGGGAGTTAATGTATGTGTATTGGGAGCAATTCAAGAAGTTGTGTGCAAGCTGCCCACATCACCAAATCAGTGAGAAATTACTCATCCAGTACTTCTATGAAGGACTCACACCTATGGAGAGAAGCATGGTGGATGCTGCAGCTGGAGGAGCATTGGTGGACAAGACACCAGTAGCTGCATGTGCATTGATCGACATGATGGCCCAAAACTCCCAACAATTTAGTGATAGAGGAACACCACATGTGAGGGGAGTAAATCAGGTAAGTCCTTCTTCTCTTGAAATTAACTTGATTGATACCAAGTTGGAAGAATTGAAAACTATGGTGAGATAGATTGATTTAGAAAAAAAGACATCCCAACTCCCTCCTTCAAGGCCTTGTGGTATTTGCACTGAGACAAGCCACCCAACTGACTATTTCCCACACCTCCAAGAAACAGAAGATTGTGCAACAATGTTACCTGGGAGACCATACCGGCAACAACAACAACAACAACCATATCCCCAAAATAAGTTTGATCTAACATACAACCAAGGTTGGAAGGATAAATTGGACATGAGGTATGACTCTGGACAACAGCAAAGGCCCTCTTTTCAACAAAACATCCAGTAGCCTTCACCTTAACAGTAGGGTTTCCAACAACCCCAAAGGAGATTTGAATCTCAATCATCAACAAGCCAACAACAAGGGAATCCCCCACCCAAGGTAGATGCTAACACTAATCATCTTTTGAGGAAAATTTTTATTAATCAATAAAATGAGGTGAAAAGTCATGGTTCGGAGCAGAGGGAGTTGAAGACTCAAATGAGCTAGATTGCCACCGCCCTCCATGAACTTGTACGTAAGAATTCCAGAAATCTACCTTCCCAGCCCACTCCAAATCCAAAGGGGAATGTTAGTGCCATCACATTGAGAAGTGGGAAGAAAATGAACGATACATTTGTACCTACCATTCCAACGGGATTCACCTCAACTCCAGAGAGGCCACATTCCATACCAACTGATGAGAAATACAAGGAGAAAGATAAAGGAAAGAAAAAGATTGATGATGTTTCTTCTAAACCCATTCCTTTTCCAAACAGGGTTGTTTAAACCAAGAATATTCCTGAAGAGGTGATGAAAAAAGTGGTTTTGGACACATTCAAGCATGTTGAGATCAACATCCCTCTACTTGAAGCCACCAAACAAATCCCAAGGTATGCGAAATTCTTAATATAACTTTGTACCAATCGAAGAGGGCTCAAGGGAAATGAGAGGATCAACCTTGGAAGGAATGTCTCAAAACTCATTACACCAACTCAAGCAATGACAACAAAGTTCAAGGATCCTGATACATTAACCATCCCATGCATCATAGGGGAGTTGCACTTTTCTGATGCACTTTGTGATTTGGGAGCTTCAATAAATTTGATGCCTCACTTTGTATTCTCTTCTTTATAGGTTGGTAAGTTGAAGCCGACGAGATTAGTGGTGCAATTAGCGAATAGAGCTGTGACATATCCAGCGGGAGTCCTTGAGGATATACTTGTCCGGGTAAGAGACATGATCTTTCCAGCAGATTTCTACGTTCTTAACATGGAGGATTATCAGGTAAGTTCTCATTCCCCCATTATCTTATGAAGGCCCTTCCTCAAAACTGCAAAAACTATCATAAATGTCAATGAGGGTACACTTTCCATCGAATTTTGGGATGAAGTTGTGATATTTAATGTTATAGATTCCATGAAGTACTCCTCAGAGGATCATTCTGCATTTGTTATCTCCCATTTTGAACCACCAAGTAAAAACCACATGGAATTTTATTTTCCTATTCTTAGAGATATTATGATTATTGGTTCTGATTTAATGTCTAAGATAACATCCACACCTGTCTCTAAGGAACAAAAATCTCTAAGATTTGATTTTGAAATGGAATAATATTCCAATTTTGATCATGTGAACTCTAATTATAACATAGATGTTGAGTATGCGGATGGTTTTGATGCATTATTTTATGATTTTGATGATTTATATTATGATATTGATTCTCTTTGTGCACATATTTCAGTTCCTTCTTTTACCCCATCCATACACCCCCATACACTGGAACTAAATCCATTTCCACCAAATCTCAAATACTCATACTTGTTAAGTAGTGACAAATTACCTGTTATCATTGCTAACAATCTCCCTTTTGAACATGAAGAAAAACTTTTGAATCTTTGAGGGAGAACATCAGGGAAATAGGGTGGACCTTGGCTGGCATATCTGGTATTAGCCCCTCCATTTTCATGCATAGGATTATTTTGGAGGATGAGGCTAAACCAGTGAGGTAACCACAAAGGATACTCTACCCTTCTGGAGGTTGTTAAAAAAGAGGTTGAAAAATTGCTCGAGGCAGGTATAATCTATCCCATTTCAGATTTTCAGTGGGAAAGTCCTATTCAGGTCGTGCCTATGAAAAGTGGTGTTACTGTTGTTAAAAATGAGAATGATGAGTTAGTTCTAATGAGGGTGCAAAACAGTTGGTGTGTGTGTATTTATTATAGGGAACTAAATCATTTCACTCGAAAAGACTATTTCCCCCTCCCATTTATTGATCAGATGCTTGAGAGACAAGCTGGGAAGACACACTATTGTTTCATGGATGGATTTTATAGATATTTTCATGTTCCTATAGCTCTGGAGGATTAGGAGAAGACTACATTCACATGTCCCTTTGGCACATTTGCTTACCAGAGGATGCCATTTGGACTTTGCAATGCCCCAGGTACCTTCCAGAGATGCATGGTGAGTATTTTTTTTCTGATTTTATTGAGACCTACATGGAAGTATTTATGGATGATTTTACAGTGTATGGATCCTCATTTGATGAATGTATAAATAGTTTGGGAAAGGTATTGAATTGCTGGATTGAGAATAATCTGGTCCTGAACCTTGAAAAGTGTCATTTCATGGTAGAGCATGGCATTGTCTTAGGGAATGTAGTGTCAAAACATGGGATAGAGGTCGATAGATCTAAGATATACATTATTTCATCCTTACCCTATCATTCATGTGTGCGTGATGTTAGATCTTTCCTAGGTCATGTAGGATTTTATCGGCACTTCATCGAAGATTTTAGTAAGATTGATCTTCCTATGTCACGATTTCTTCAAATGGATTCTGATTTTGTGTTTGATGATTCTTGCAAGACTTCTTTTGATGAGCTAAAGAAGTGTCTGACCACTCAACCTATCATACACCCCACACGGTGGGATATTCCTTTTGAGCTTATGTGTGACGCCTCCAACATCGCGGTTGGAGCTGTCTTATCTCATAGGGTTGAGGGAGGTCCACATGTGATCACCTATGCATCAAGGACACTGGATTCAGCCCAATAAAATTACACAACCACAGAAAAGGAGTTCTTGATATCATATTTTCTTTAGATAAATTCCATTCATATTTATTGGGCTTTAAATTAGTTTTTTTTTTCTGACCGTGCAGCTCTGAGGTACCTCTTGAAGAAGCCAGATGCAAAGCCCATGCTGATCCATTGGATGCTCCTTCTTCAAGAATTTGATATTGAGATAAAGGACAAAAAGGGGTTAGAAAAATTGGTGCCGGACCACATGAGTAGGCTTACTCACATACTAGAGGGTGACACCTTGGACCAGGTACCACTTCGAGACACTTTCCCCGATGAACATCTCTATACCATCTCAGGTACGCATACTTGGTATGCTGATTTAGTTAATTACATTGTTGCCTATGTAATACCAGTAAATTTGAAGAAGCATCAAGTCCAAAAATTAAAAATCAAGTCTAGGTTTTAGGTGTGGGATGATCCTTACCTCTGGCACATGTGTAGTGATCAAGTAATTAGGAGTTGTGTTCCCAATAATGAGTTTGAGTCTGTTTTGTATTTATGTCATACACTTGCTTGTGGTAGACACTTTGGACCCCACCGTACTGCTAGAAAAGTCTTAGACTCTAGATTATATTGTCCTAGCTTATTACATGATTCCCATGTGTTTTGTAAGTCGTGCTCTCGTTTCCAACACACTGGAAACATTTCAAGGAGACACAAGATGCCCCAAAAAACCATTTTATTCTGTGAGAATTTTTTATTTTTGGGGGAATTGATTTTATGGGACCTTTTCCTAGTTCATTTGGTTTATTGTATATCCTTGTTCCTATCGATTATGTGAGTAAATGGGTGGAGGCCAAGGCCGCCAGGACTGACGATTCTCATGTTGTAGTGGATTTTTTCAAGGTTCAAATTTTGTGCAGGTTTGGAGTACCAATGGCCATCATTAGTGACCAAGGCACACACTTATACCATCAGAATTTTTCTTCCCTTATTAGGAAGTATGGGGGGACACAGAAAACATCAACGCCATACCACCCTCAAACAAATGGCCAGGCTGAGGTTTCAAATTGGGAATTGAAATAAATTTTGGAGAAAACTGTGGAGCCAAATAGGAAAGATTGGAGAAGGCGCATGGATAATGCATTGTGGTCTTATAGGACAGCATACAGGACATCCATTGGTATGTCCCCATTTTGGATGTTTTTTGGGAAAACATTTCATATCCCCGTGGAAGTTGAGAATTGAGCTTATTGGGCTATAAAGAAATGCAACATGGATTTTGCCCAAGCTAGAATCCAAAGGAAGCTGCAAATTCAAGAGCTTGAGGAGATTCAATTGTCTTCATATGAGAACTCAAGGCTCCATAATGAAAAATCAAAAGCATCTCATGATAGAATGATCCAACCAAAGGAGTTTCAGGTTAGAGAGAAAGTTTTTCTCTATAGTTCATGACTGAAGCTGATGCCTGGTATGTTGCATTCTAGATGGTTAGGTCCTTATGTTGTGACTAATGTTTTTCCTTATGGTGCCGTTGAGATCACACAAGAGGACACTTGAAGGAGCTTTACCGTTAATGGGGAACATTTGGAGAGATGCATTGAGGGACTTCCTACTAATGCAGTGGATTTTATCACACTGCATGGCCCCATCACCACTTGAGCACATCAGGGTGTTCCTAACCTTTTCACTTTTATATTATTTTTCCTATTTAAAAATTTTTCATTTCATGTGCATATAGCATCTCATGGGTTCACATTGAGGAAAATGAAATATTTTATGTGTGGGGGAGGGAATCTTTTTTAGTAATTTCAATTGTTTTCTTATTAAAAAAACATAAAAAATGTGTGTTTTTAAAATTTTGTGTCTTTATTTTTCAATTTTCGTTGTGTTTTTGAAATTTTTGAGCTGAAATGATTCTTATCACAATTTTGAAATTCATATTAATGAGTGAAACAATTTATCCCATGAAACTGAGCTTAAATGAATGTGGAAATTGAATTTGTTTGAAGTTCAAATATTTAATAATTTCATGAAAAGTACATTGAATTTTGAACCCCATGCCACATCTCACTGTCTTTATATTTGAAAACACATTCTTGTGAGGCTTCTAAACCATTATATTCATATTCTTTACATTCACCTCACTTCTTGAGTGAACCAAACCATGCTTTATTTAACTATAATTTGATCTATTCCTATCAAAACTTGAGGGTTTGAGGTACTTCTGTTTAAATGATTGAGGAATTTGTTCGGTATTAATGCCCCTATTTCAAAGAATATTTTTTTATAATGGCCTACCTTGAACTTTTAATCCTTGTATACCTTAGAATCCTTGCATATCCGGTTAGGTTAGCCACATTACAAGCCAAGTTTCCCTATCCAACCAACTCTTGAAGTGAAATTGCATAATCTAGTTGAGCTTAAGTGTGGGGGAAGCTATTTTGTGTTGTGCTACAACATTCTGTGATACTTTGGGTGGAAAATTAAATTCTGAAGAGATGTGTTTTCTTTTTAATAAAGTCATTATATTGAAATTTGTGCCTTTTCTGGTGCTTTCATGACATGTGAATCCGTGCCTTTTCTGGAGCTTCTAATTGATATGGAAAGTTTTTCCTATCTGGAGCTTTCAAGAAAATCATGTTTGAGAAGATTGACATTTTTTTATGCTAAAAATATTAATGGTGTAAAATTTACACGACTTTTCATGATTATGGAGATGAATTGATACTATGGGGATTGATGAGGAGACTATATTTAAGTGAAATTATATTAATACAATTTTGCTTCAAAAATAGTCAAGCCCTCCTTATTCAGCCTCGGAATTTTCAACATCTAAATCCTACCAACCGAAAGCCAGAGAACAACCCTAAAAAGTCCTCATGATAAATATATGTCTTTGACTCACATCTGGTTGTGATATCAGAATTTATCAAGCCTATGGTGACCCTTTTATGAGTTTGGATGAGAAAGAAATTGCAAAAAAATGACATTTGTATGATAAGAGAAATTTTAAGCGAGGTAAGTGTTTTGTGCATGGGAGGATAAATGAAGTGAATATATATTGAATGATATAAATGGATAACTTGAAATAATTATTTTTTATGAGGCATGATATCTTTTTTTTCTTGGTGTGTAATTGTTTGATCTCAACGATATGTGTTTCAAAATTGGTTTTGATTTGATATTGAAGTTTAGTTGATATGAGGTTTTTCTCAGGAGTGAAAATTGGTAAGTGTGGGGGAGTTGATAAAACACTTTTATTTAATTTTTTATTGATAATAAATTATATAATTTCCTCACATTGTGTTAAATATGTTTAATTAGAATGTATTTGGGATTAGATCATTCATTTGAATATTTGATGAAAATTCCCGGTTTACCCTTTTAAAATCACTATTGTATTTCAATCATAAATATTTTTATTTGAATTATTTAAACTTAATATTTTTGTAATATGTTCCTTACTTCATGGGATACAAATTTTATTCAGGAAACTTGATAAAAAATAATGCATTTGGATGGAGTAATTGGGACATTAAGTCAAAGGTGGGCAGGACACGCCAGAATGGAGAATCTTCTGTATTGCAGAAATAAATCCTTCATCATGGCTTGGATTGAGCCCAAATTGTTAGGGAAGATATAGAACCCATATCCTCACATATGATCCTTCTGGAAGTCTGGCCAATTCACAAGTTACGGTGGTCAAATGGGCGGTGTAAGTTAGAATAAAATATTTGGCCGAGATTCCCCATTCACACTTGAAACCACTTTGAAACTGGCCTCACCACCACTCTATAAATTGGTGTTTTTCTCCTTTTGTGAGGTTGGGGACGTGAATTGGGAAGTTTAGGGCATAGGAGAAGTGGATCCACTCCAATTCTCAAACCATTTCAATAAGGGTAGCTCTTGAAGAAAGGATCCCTTCGACAGAGCCTTCTTATTCTCCTTCATGTTGTAATGATTTTGTTTGTGTAATAAACTTCTTTGTTGTTCTTTTATTTATTCTATTTTATTCTGTTTTGTTTAAATTTATTTTTCTCTTAATCTTACTCTTTGGTATGGAATTCTTGAGTTGAAGCATTATTGGGTTATACCCATTATAAACCTTTTCACATGCAAAACGCTTCTATGATGATTACACCACCCATGGAAGAGTAGTCTTTTAGCAATTGATCTATCTTCTAACCTCTTCATTTAACTATTTTGAATCATTGAGATATCGTAATTCACTTAATATGATCCATGAATTCTGTTTTTAAATTGTAAGAATCAAAGAAAGCAATTGAATAATTTACAAAAAAACACACGAGGTCGAGATTTTGGGTAAATTTCGAGAGTGCGATCTTAATCGGTAATACAAGACCACACATGATAAATTTGTAAAGTTCAAATATAATATATAAACACAATTAATCATCATTTCTAGAATAGATATGTGATCTAATTAACCACTGACAATAATCTATCCTTAGAAGAACAATCAAAGCAGGGTGTTGCAATTGCGTGTTCCAAAGCTAGCCTAGGGTTTAAGTAATTCCATCTCCATAGTTAAGTTAAATCTTGTAGGTTTCAAGGGTTAACAGATTAGGGGATCATAATTAAGTGAATATTGATTTAAATGATAATGATTAAAATTTAAATGAATAGGTAGAGTTAGATCTATTACGCCTTTTAAAATATTTTCTAAAAAACATATTCTTGTTGTGTCTTTTAAATCAAACTTCATTTCAAAATTAAAAACAAAAAAATGAAATCTTCTTCTAGAAAACTTCTTCATGTATTATAAATGATAAACAAACCACCCCCATAATTTCAAGTAGTGCTTTAAATCTATTATATTTTATTTTTAGAATATCTCTAAAATGTTGTTTTAATTCACTTCCTGCTTTGAGAGATGACCTTGGTCAGCCACTCTACTGCACCTAAGTACCCCAAAATCACACTAATCATTTGAGGGCGCCCACGACAACGCTCTTTCAGTGTGACCAATTCATCTTGAATACTCCTCATTTGGAGAAAAGATGAATTTGTGGTAGATATCTTTTAAAGGAAGAAACTGTACTTTACAAGAAAGTATGTTTCCTTATGTTCTTAGTCAATCTCGTAAATAAATTATTCAACTTTTTAAAATAGACCATAAAACAAAAACTTTTTCCGTTAACTTTTCCTATTTGGAAATCCAATACTGTTTAACCCATTACAATTTTATGGTTTTCTGGTTGTTAAATTTCTCCGAATTATATTTTCTATCATTCTCTATCAATGTAAGATGGTTAGTTTCTATTCTATATCCATGTTTTCTTTCATCGAATCCTAGTATGTGTTATCTTATGTGACCTTAATAATTATCTTTATTTTTTTGAAGTGATAGTTTTATTGACTCTTTTTATGGTGTGGTATTTTCAATGATGTTTTTGAGCCCAACATTAAAATTTCGAAATGCAATTTTGAAAAGCTGGGAATGATGTAACATCCCAAGTATTTATAGACTAATACATTTTCATATCTATTAATTTTATTAATTTAATATTAATTTTAGATTATATGGGACACTATGAATGATAGCGTAACTTACACGCAACAACGAGTTTATCTGAAATCTTACATTGCAGACAACACTGAGTTATACCAAAAAATTATACAACAACAATAATATTATTTTAAATTGTAGTTAACACCTTGCAATTTCATTGGAGTAAATGAAAAAAATTAACTATATTATTATTTTACAATTTATTTAAATGTTTATACATTTATCTAATAAATTTTAGAGGCTTAAAATGAGAATGTATCCAATTTTAAGCATACTATACTCCAATATTTTTAAAAGATCATTTTACAGACTTTTGATAGAGAATCCTTTTTAAAAATATATTTTTTGATTTTATATGTGCTATATGATAAAATAATCTTCTTCTTTATAAGTGGGAAATCAAAATTTACTTTCGGTATTTTTCTTATAAAATTGATTTTTTATTTAAAAGTGAAAAATACTGGAATTTAATTAAAAACTGTCTTTTCATCTAATTTATTTATATAGTTAGATTTTCCTTTTAATTGGGTTTAAAGTGTAATTTTATTATGTTTTTGTCATTTAATCCAATTATGGTCATTGGAAGTAATTTATCATTTTAATTGGACATAAAAACATGTCAATCCTTGGATAATTTTTACTTAATAAAAACATTTTTTTTAGTTTTGACAACGTGATTTAGTTTTAAATTAATTTCTAAAAATACTTTTTTATTCAATTTGGAAATGTGGATTCTATATTTGGAGTGATAAGGTCCAACTTATTAAAATAGGGGCCGTTTATTTTGGGACATTATAAATAGTAACTTCAGTAATTATTTTTATTTATCATGGTGGAAGGGTATATCAGGTAAATAAGGTTAAAAAATAATATTATAATAATATAAAACTAACAAAAAATGTAACACCCCAAGATTTCATAGTACATTATTTCTTCAAAGTAATGCAATAACTTGCACTACACACAAAACTGAGTTCAAGGGCACCACGACTTACCAAACTAGCAGTTCAGAAGCGGTTATGAATAATATTAACTGAATTTTGTACATTATATAGTCCTTATAATTTTAGATTCCATATTATGAGTTTCTTAGACATAATGTAAGAACAAATTCATTTTATTCAGATAAAATAATTATTTTTCAAAAAATGAAATTTTACCACCTTTTAATGGTGAACCATTTCTAAATCCAATATTTGAAACATGTGTATATTTAGTTTTCCAAATTAAACATCTTGTTTAGAATTAGGACATAAGTATTTAGTTTTAATAACTTTTTGGTGTTTTTTGAGAACTTTCTTATTTGGGTGAATAGTGAAAAATACTGTATTTTAACTGAAAACAACATTTTTAATAAAAATAATTTATAGTGGTTAATTATAAATTTTAATGGTTTTTAAGTATAATTATATTATATTTTTACCATTTAATCCAACTATGGTTATTGTAAGTAATTTCACTTTGAAATTTGACATAAACAAGTGTCAATCTTTTGATAGATATTGTTGTTTAAAAACGTGCTATTTGTTTTGACAATGGAAATTAATTTTAATTTAATTAATGAAACTTATATGTTTTTAATTTGGATAAATATAAATCATTTTTTGATTTGTAAAATAGAATATATCTTAGGCAGATTTTTTGGTATTTTTCTGAGAATCGTTAATTTTTGATGAATAGTGAAAACACTGAGTTATTGGTTAAAACCGAATTTTTATTTAAATAATTATTTATTTTATTTAAATTTATTTTAGGTTGAAATAGATACATAATTTCTATATATGTTAAAAATAATTCATTGGAGCCATTTTATAATAAGTTTAGATATATAAAAATTTTATTGAACTTTTTACCGTCTTTTACCCACCTCCTAGGAGTATTTTCAAATTTGCATAAACCTTAATTTTACCACTTCTATGAGTTGAATTTCAAAAATCTGAGTGACATAATTAACCTCTGTAAGTTAAATGTGGTTCAATAAGATGAAAATAATTTTTGGTGAATAATAACTTTTGACTTTTATTTACCGTGATTAAAGGTAATTAGGGTAATTAAGGGTAAAAATGATATTATTATTACCCTAACACATGTCCTAGTTCTATTGGAAAAGTATAATTCTACCAAAAACAACATTAGAAAAAAAATGATCCTTTATGTCCACTTGGATTATATTAGGACATTTATTATTATTTTATTTAAAGAAGAGTTAAAATCAAAATTTAATAACTAAAAACTTTTTCTTATAGGGTTATACATAAGATAAATTCGACTATAAATATTCATTATAAAGATACAAATATTTATTACATAATGGTAATTTATTTATAATTTTTATACATTAAATAATTAAATTTATTAATGACACAATGATGATGCAGCAATTAAGTTATTAATGAATGATTAAAATAATTGATATTATAAATATCTAAATAAATATTATTTGAGACTTTTTATGAATTAAAATAATTTTATAGGTTAATATGACATGTTAGGGATGGTTAGATGAATTTTTTTAGAAGTAATAAAGCTGTTATGAATTTAGCAAAAACAAAATACCAAATAGTGAAAAAATTGACATAAAAGAGTTTTTAAAACAAATATTATATTATTAATTGATATTATATTCATAAAAAACTAATGTTCGGACAAATGACATATATAGTTATAAATGTATCTTTAATGAACCACTTAGGGTTTTATTGGAAGTATATAGTAGTTTATTAACCATATAATAAAAAAAATACAAAAAGACATGGTAAATGTCAAACTATTTAACTAGGACTCAAATCTAAAATATAAAGATAATATAGTGACCCAAACATGTCTAAAACCTATTGGTTGAGTGATTTTAGAACCATCCCCAACTTATCCTTCAAATAAATTTTTTGGGGTCATTATAAACCAAAAATTATTTTATTATAAAATATTATTTCTATAATTTCCTAAGGTGCCCCTCACCCCTCTTATAAAAGGTCACTTCCGCTTCTCTCTAATTCACAACTTCAAAGCCATTTGGGTCAGCAAAATCCTACCCAAATAACCTCTAAAATGTCCTCCCTTAATCCTAGAGAGATTAAGTTAGTCATAAAGACAAACTAAGGATCCCTTTTGATCAAATCAAAAGGAAGAACCCGTAAAAGAGACAGATATTTCATCACCTCTTTCAAGTTCCTTTATTCTTCCACTTCCTCTTTCATTGTTGTTTCTATTATAAAATAATAAATATAGTATCTTCTAAATACTGTGATGTTATTATAAATATGGTATGACCATATTCATTATTCTATCTATCCTTTGAATGACATGTCACTATACGTGCGTACGTGGGGCTTACCATCTCCACATCGTGGTGTAATTGTTATTCAATACGTTATTATTTGGATGGGGATAATAATGATGTGTAATTGATGTAAATAATAAATGTAACATGATAATGATTTTTTATATATGATATACCATTCAATAATATATTATTTTAACATCAACATAATGATATTGTTTCTAATGCATACGTACAGATTATCGTCTCCATGAATGCGATGAGATTCATGCCCCATCATATCCATTCAAGACTAATTTTCATTAGATGATTAAAAATAATTTTTAAAGACTTAATATAATTATGATTATTAATAATATACATCCTATCCATAACAAACATTACTTACGTAACAAAGCATATAAAGGAAAAGGAATCAGTTAACACTTGAAACGCCGATAATACTAAGATATTATTAACAAAGAAATGCTAAAAGATCATATATGATATCATATTAATATATAAGATTATTTTATAATTTAATAACAATTATTTCACCAATATAAAGGAGGTTAACCTACCCTCAACCATGAAAAAGTAGAAGGTAAGGTTTAATTTTACAATCTCTTTATTATCCGAGTTTGTTTTTATATAAGTATATACTGGGGCCTCTTTATCATCCCCATAAATGTTTCTTAAAAATGTATTCCAATTTCTTTTAATATTTAGTAGAATATAGGGTAAATTAATTTATAACCTTATTTGACCTTATATGTTTTGAATGTATTCTTTCAGTCATTTTCCAGACAAGGTACTTTATGACCTTTTCGACAAAATTATGGTAAGAATGTTTTTTAACTTATATGGAAGGTGCAGCTATATTACGCCGTTATAACAACGTCGAAGCTTCCCTTACAAGCTTATAAGAATATTTTCAAAATAAATGTTTCCTTTTCAAATTATGTAACATTAAATGATTTCAAAAAAAAGAGATGCTTTTCTCAAATAGTATTAATTTCATCTATGTAAACATCCGTTGATGGATTTTATACTTATTTAAATTCGATTAATTATGATACAAATCTTCCATATTTTATTGATGATTTTGTGATAAGTTTGAATGTGGATATGTTATTTTTATACCATTCATGGTTTATAGTTAAAGTATTGAAATTTCGTATTCTAGTTTTAATACGAATGTTTATGTTATATTTTAACCTTTTCATATGAGGAATGTATTGGACTTAGTAAGTGACGGGTGGTGCCCACTATAACTCCTAGATGCATCAGTAGGTCTCATGAGACAACTAGATGTGGAATTGGGCGAGGCCTTTCCCAATTTGATATATGGTTTTGGCTGAGGCCCTAATAATTTTTAGACGTCTTGGATGAGGCCTTGACAAAATGTTTCAGAATGTCTGGAATTACACATTCCCTCATTATGAAAATAATATTGATGGTTCATGTGGTCATTCGACTAGTAGAATACCCACGATTATGTTTTATTATGGAATTATTTACTCAGCTCATATTCCATCCATAAAAGTATTCATGTTTATTATTGGTAAAGGCATGTGGTTTTAATTATTCACCATGAATAATATTTATGTTATCTTCCGCTTTATCGCTTACCCATACTGAGCATTTGAGCTCACCCCTTTCTTATGTTTCATTTTCCTTATATATGAAGATGTTAGTTATGAGTGACTTCCAGGCATAATCTTGGAGTCTTGGAGGTTTCTAATGGAATTAATTCTTGTTTTATTTCTATTCAAGATGTAAAGTTGAACTTATGTATCAATATTGTTTCCAGTAATACTAAACTGGTCGGTCTTTCGAGACATGATTTCCTTGTGATCATGCCAATGTTATTTAATAATGAACCGACTTTGGGTAACTAGGGTTGGGCCATTACAATTGGTATCAAAGGAAGTTTAGTACAAAATGTGGAAACTAGATTAAGATAAAATCTGATTAGAGCACATAGCCCTAAGATATACTTTAAGGATTAGTATATAAGAACTTCCATTAATTATGGTAATGTAGAGATTCTGTGAGTTTTCCAAGAAACACATCCCTGTCTGGATACGAGAAGGTAGAGGTGGCTCGTCCATAGATGTAAATAGGGGTAAAACCCTAAAACACCACATTGTGCTAGACTCAAACGGGGACTGGTGCATGGAAACAGGCCTTGCTGCACTCATAGTTACAACACTACCTGGGGATATGCTTAGGATAATTATCATTTTCATTATAAATCATTATGAAGTATTTATGAGTATATACCTCCTCAAAGAAAATATTTTTATGATTATGGATTATATCCATAAACCGTTCCATTTATGTTAGGTATTTTAGAGGTTTGGAACAATTCATTGCAATTCATAAACTGACCTAGTATATGCCATTGTATAGAAATGACGCCCAGTAGAAGAAATGTGAACTCCAGCAATACGTATGATCCAAAGTGTAAGAAGGATCATATCTTTCATTGTATTAAGACATCATTTAGAAGGGAAATAGTATCCCATGTACTCTCAACATATGAAGAAATAGTATCATGTGTTAATAAAATAAGTAAATAATTCTCTGAGTCCTATGTCTTTGAAGGGAAGAAAGAGATGAAAAGAATAGAAGATGGAAAGATAGATAAATGGAAGAGGGAAAAGAAGGATTTTCCTATATTTGATAACTATGGAAAGAATCACCGTGGTAAATTCTTGAAGGGAATGGGAGTTTGTTATATGTGTGGAGAAAATAGACACCAAGTAAGTGATTGAAAGGGTAAGAAAAAAAGTTTCAAATGTACAATACTTCATCGACAAGGAGTTGGGACACTACACGAATCAATGTCCAAATCACCATAGTATACCCTAAATGCTACTATTGGATAACAATAAAGTTATGATACTACCGAAGGTGAAGAGGAATTATTAGATATCTTACGTTGTTATTAAAGTATTGTGTCATTTGAGTATTGTATTAATGATGTACATGTTATAAAAATTATATAGTATATAAGGATTGTACTGTAGTACTATTTGATTAAGGACTTGAGATTGTGTGGAACTAAGAAAAGTGACTCAATATCAGGTTAAATTATCGGAAAATATATGATTGAGAGAAAGATAAACCATAATGTGATTCTGATACTAATGTAGTGATTTTGGAATAATACATGATTGATTTGTATAAATTATATTGGATATTCTTGAATACCTTGAAACTGATTAATGATTTGTATATTCCATTATTGTTGTAGATTAAAACATTTTTTGATAAATGGAGTATATCCAATATTCTATATTAAATAAGGGAGAATTAATGTAATCAATAAAGTTTTATAGTAATTAAGGATATTGTAGTGTTTTAAAAGAATATATGATGAAGGTGTTCACATGTTATTACATGGAAAAAAGGATCTTCGTTGTGTTTAACTTCCTTATAAATTTTGGACTGTGAGTTTGGACATAAGTATTTTGGATTGTTCTAGTTTGAGATTATTTTTGTATTTCCATAAATGGACAACCCGAAGGTCGGGCGACAACTCGTCACGTTCGGAAAGGCCTCTAGACTTGAACCCACAACCAAAGGGCGACAAGGGTGTATTACCTACCACTGGCCCACATGATGTCCTATATTGAATAATGTAGGTTTTTAAGGTTTGGTAGATGAATTATAAATTCATTTTTTTGAACCCAATAAGAAGAGGATAAATAGAATATTTTTTTAAGTTCTCTCATCTTTTAGAGTTATAGATGAGTTTGTGGTATAAATTAGTTAAAGGATGGAACTCTACTAGTCAAGTATATATTTTTTCATCTCTTATTCTATAAAGAAACTAATTCCTAAACTTTAGGGAAGATATATTAAAACTAAAAATGTGTTATCCTAATACCTTATATTTTGTTAAACCGATGATATTTTAAGTCATCATAGATTAATGGATTTGAGGCCCTCAATTCTACAATTGTTTGTGGCTGATGACCTCAATCACTCCCTATTAATATTAACGTTTTCCTCCAATTATGTGTCTCTAATTTCCACCAATGTTCTCCAAATCATAATCATAATTTGGTGGTGAATTTTTCATTCCCCTTTTCATCTTATTAAGACTAAATTTTATTAACCCAATTTCTAATGTGGGGTTTCTCACAAAGGTAATTTCAATTTTCAACCTTTTATTTTCCATGAAAAATTTCAAATTAAGAAGAAACAATTTATTGAAGGAGGGAACAATATAACACCCCAAGATTTCATAGTATG
This sequence comes from Viscum album, assembly GCA_963277665.1. Classification (NCBI taxonomy): domain Eukaryota; kingdom Viridiplantae; phylum Streptophyta; class Magnoliopsida; order Santalales; family Viscaceae; genus Viscum; species Viscum album. Next base: position 1,953,293,856 of record OY728165.1, read on the forward strand.
TTATTTCTTCAAATTAATTAAATAACGTGCACTACATGCAATAGTGAGTTCAAGCGCATCACGAGTTACCAAACTAGCCTTTCAAAAGAGGTTATGAATAGTATTAACTAGATTTTGAACATTATATAATCCTTATAGTTTTAGAATCCATATTATGAGTTTATTAGAAATAATGTTAGAACAAATTCATCTTTTTAAAATAAAAGAATTATTTAAAAAAAAATGCAATTTTACCACCTTTTAATGGAGAACCCTTTTTAAATCCAATATTTGTAACTTTTATGTATTAAATTTGAAAAAATAAACCTCTTCTATAGAATTGGGACATAAGAATTTAGTTTCAATAAATGTTTTTTGTTTTTCTGATAACTTTCATATTTGGGTGAATAGTGAAAATACTATATTTTAACTGAAGACTATTTTTTTAGTAAAAACATTTATTTTGTTGAATTATAAATTTTAATGGTTTGGACGTATAATTATATTATATTTCTACCATTTAATCCAATGATGATAATTTTAAGTAATTTCACATAGAAATTGGACATAAACATGTGTCAATCTTTTGATAGATATTATTGTTTAAAAACAGGCTATTTTTTTGACAATGGGAATTAATTTTAAATTAATTAATTCAAATTATATGTTTTGAGTTTGATAAAATAGACATCATTTTTGAATTCGGATTATAAAATATATTTTATGCTGAATTTTTGGTATTTTTCTAAGAAACAACAATTTTTGATGAATAGTGAAAACCATTGAGTTATTGGTTAAAACTGACCTTTTATTTAAATAATTTTTTATTTTATTAAAATTAATTTTAGGTCAAAATAGATATATAATATCAATATAAGTTCAAAATAATTCATTGGAGTCATTTTATAACAAGTTTATAAATATAAAAATTTTATTGAACTTTTTACCATCTTTTACCCACCTCATAAGAGTATTTGAAAACATGCCTAAAACATAATTTTACCGCTTCTGTGAGTTGAATTTTTAAAATCCAAGAGACAAGATTTACCTCAATAAGTAAAATTTGGTTCAATAAGATGAAAATAAGTTTTTGGTGAATAGTAACTTTTGACTTTTATTTGTCGCGGTTAAAGGTAAATAGGGTAATTCAGGGTAAAAATGATACTATTATTAACCTAACACATATCCTAGTTCTATTGGATTAGTATAATTCAACCAAAAGTAACATTAAAAATAAAATATGATCCTTTAGGACTACTTGGATTAGATTAGGGCATTTATTATTATTTTATTTAAAGAAGAGTTAATAGAGTTAAAATGAATGTTTAATAACTAAAACATTTTTTATAGGGTATACATAAGATAAATTAGACTCTAAATATTCATTAGAATGATAAAAATATTTCCTACATAATGGTAATTTATTTATAATTTTTATACATTAAATTATTAAATTTATTTATGACAGAATAATGATGTAGTAATTACCGTATTAATGAAAGATTAAAATAATTGATATAATAAATATCTAAATAAATGTAATTTGAGACTTTTTATGAATTCCAATAATTTTTTTGGTTAATATGACATGTTAGAATTGGTTATATGAATTTTATTCGAAGTAATAATTCTAGTATAAATTTAGAAAAAACAAAATACCAAATAGTGTCAAAATTGACATAAAAGAGTTTTAAAAAAAATATTATATTATTAATTGATATTCTATTCCTAAAAATCTATGTATAGGCCAAAAGACTTATATAATGATAGGTGTATCATTAATGAAACACTTGGTGTTCTTTTGGAAGTATATAGTATGTTTATTAACCATATGATATAAAAATACAAAGAGACATGGTAAATGTCAAACTATTCAACTAAGAGTTAAATAAAAAAAATAAAGTCAATATATTGTCCCAAACCTGTCTCAAACCTATTGGTTGTGTGGTTTTTGACCCATAACCACCTTATTCTTTAAATAATTTATCTTTGAGCCATTATAAACTGAAAATCATTTTATTATAAAATTATATTTCTATCTTTTCCTAAGTAAAGGACCCTGGGACACCTTGAGAGGGGAGCGGTGAATCAGGGTGACAAATTTTTCTTTTAATGTGATGGGTCTTGTTCCCACGTTGTTAGGAACTTATTGAACCTGTATGATGAATATCATCATAAAGAAAACAATCACATGCACAGAGAAGACACATCACTTTTTATATGGTTCACCACTAAGGGCTATGTCCAAGGAGCATACGCCAACATGTTGTCGGTCGTACCCAATTCCACTAAACTTCACTAGATGTGGATTAAAAAGGTTTGGGAATAGTCACTCTATCCCAGGCTCACTGCCTTTAAAATTTTTCAGGGATGTCTCACTGCGTCCCTCGGGTCACTCCCATTGACTCCTCCTGGCTCACTGCCGTTGGTGAAGTCCCGCTCAGTTTATAGACGTGAAGGTCTATTTATCATTTCAAAATGAATACATCCTCTGTTGTGTGTAGATGCACTTTTGAAGTCTAAATTTTACCCATAAAATGATCTCCCTTTGCACCGAAGGTATTGGGAAATTTTCAATCTTTCATGCAGCTCCAAGATGACCATCAGGCTTCAATAATACCTGGCACGCAGGTCTAAGCCCTGCGCGCAAGTTTCAAGAATGGTGCGCAAGTCACTTGCACGGTACAAATTCAGCGAGCAGGTGACACCAAAGCATTTGTGTGACACTTCCTCTTTCAATTCCAAACTTGCATGACGCTGAGCATTTATCTACCGAACCGCCTCGGTCGCGCAGCCAACAATCGACACATAGCCTCTACTTGCGTGACCCAAATACCACTTCTGCGACTCAAACACGTGCGCGAAGAGAGCTCGGAAAATCTCTAAGTCTTTAACTTCATTCCAAATAAGGAGGGGTGGTCCTCTATTTATAGGCAAACTGGACCCCCTGCGCGGTGGCGCGCTAGTGTCCTCACTGCGCGCAAGTCCCAGCATGCAGCTCCAACCGCCTTAGCATCTGTCGTGCTACTCACTTGCGTGAACACACCAATACTTGCACGACCTACTTTCCTTTGCCATATTTTGAAGTTCTGATCATGAAGAACAATCGGCGTGCAAGTTTCCAAACCTCATAGGCATCCACATGTAAGTCCTTTCTCGGCGCACAAGTCACTTGCGCGACCAGCCCAAAACATGCACGACCCTTATCCCTATGCCATTTTTGCATGTTCTAATTTTGAAAAACATATGGAGATAATGTTTCCTCTCCTCCAAGTACACAACGCACAAACCATTCTCTAATTCATGCAATGAAGACCATGGTTCCAACACTAAGGTGCCCCTCACCCCTCATATAAAAGGGAACTCCACCTTCTCTCAAATTCACACTTTCAAAGCCATATGTCTCGGCCAACCCCTACCCAAATACCCTCTAAAATTTCCTACCTTCATTCTAGAGGCCTTACTTTAGACAGAAAAACAACCTAAGGAGCCCTTTTGATCAAATCAAAAGGAACAACCCGAAGAGGAGGTAAATATTTCATCAACTCTTTCAAGTTTCTTTCTTCTTCCACTTCCTCTTTCTTTGTTGTTTCAATTATAAAATAATAAATACAGTATATTATTTACACTATGATGTTATTATAAATATGGTACAATCATATTCATTATTCTACCCATCCTTTGAATGACATGTCACCATACGTGCGTACGTATGACTTACCGTCTCCACCTCGTGGTGTAATTGTTATTAAATAGATTATTATTTGGATTGGTATAATAATGATGTTTAATTACTGTGAATAATAAATATAAAATGAAAATTATTTTGTATATATGATATACCATACAATTATATATTATTTTAATATCAAAAGAAAGATATTGTTGCTCATGTGTACGAATAGATTACCGTCTCCACGAATGCGATGAGATTCATTCCCAAACATATCCATTCAAGACTAATTTTTGTTTGATGATTAAAAATAATTTTTAAAGACTTAATATAATTCTGAATATGAATAAAATACATCCTATCCATAATAAGCATTAGTTAAATTAAAAATTAAATAATGGAAAACGAATCAACTAACACCTAAAACGACGATAATTCTAAGATATTATTAACAATGAAATGTCAAAAGATCTTATATGATATCATATTAATTTATATGATTCTTGTATAATTTATAAACAATTATTTCACTATTATACAAGAGTTTAACCTACCCTCAACCAAGTAAAAGTACAAGGTAAGTGTTAATTTTACAATCTCTTTATTATCCGAGGTTGTTTTTATGTAAGTATCTAATGGGACCTATTTATCATCCACATCCATGTTTCTTAAAAACGTATTCCAATTTTTTTTACTATTTACTAGACTATGGAGTAAATACATTTATACCCTTATTTGATCGTATATGTTTTGAAAGGAATCATTCCTTCATTTTCCAAACAAGGTACTTTATGACATTTTCAACAAAAATTATGGTAAGAATGTTTTTTAACTTATATGGAGAGTGAAGATATATTATGCCGTTATAAAAACGTCGAATCTTCCCTTAAAATATTATAAGAATATTTTCAAAATAAATGTTTTCTTTTGTAATTATGTAACATTAAATGACTTCAAAAAATAATGAGATACTTCTCTTAAATAGTTTTGATTTCATCTATGTCAACATCCTTTGATGGATTTTATACTTATTTGAAGTCGATTCATTATGATACAAATCATCCATATTGTATAGAAGGTTGTGTGATATGTTTGACTATGGATGTGTTATTTTTATACCATTCATGGTTTATGGTTAAATTATTGGCATTTCAAATTCTAGTTTAAATATGAATGTTTATGTTATATTTAAACCTTTTCATATGAGGAATGTATTGGACTTAGTAAGTGACGGGTGGAGCCCGCTATAGATCCTCGATGCATCGGTAGGTCTCATGAGTCAACTAGATGTGGAATTGGATAATTCCATTCCCAATTTGATATATGGTTTTGGCCGAGGCCTTAATTATTTTCAGACGTCTTGGATGAGGCCTTGAAAAAATGTTTCAAAATGTCTGACATTATACATTCCCTCATTATGAAAATAATATTAATGGTACATGTGGTCATTCGACTAGTAGAATATCAATGATTTTGTTTTATTATGGCATTATTTACTTAGCTCATATTCCATCCATAAAAGTATTCATGTTTAATATTGGTCAAGGAATGTGGTTTCAATTATTCACCATTCTTAATATTTATGTTATCTTCCGCTGTATTGATTACCCTTACAGAGCATATGAGCTCACCCCATTCTTATGTTCCATTTTCCCAGGATATGAAGAAGTCAGTTATGAGTGACTTGCAGGAATAATCAAGGAGGCTTAGATGCTTCTAATGGAATACATTCATGTTGTATTTATTTTGATGTTGTAAAGTTGAGCTTATGTATCAATCTTGTTTCCAATAATACTAAACCGATCGGTCTTTCGAGACATGATTTCCTTGTGATCATTCCAATGTTATGTAAAAATGCACCGAATTTGGGTAACTATGGTTAGGGCAATACATAAAACATGTACTAGTCCTATTGGATGAGATAATTCTGAACATGGTCATCCTTAGGATGAAATTTTGGAATTTTGGAGCCACTTGGGTTTGAAAATGACAATTTATAATATTTAATTTAATGAAAAAGGAAATATAACATAAACATGAATCTCTTAATAAAATAATTTTAATATAGAGATATAAAACTGATATATTTGACTGTAAATATTAACTTTCAATATAATAATATTTCCCACATCATGGTATTTTATTTATCATTTTTATACATTAAATAAATAAATTTATTTGTGACATAATGATGATGCACTGATTACCCAATTAATAAATGATTAAAATAAATGATATTATAAATATTAAATTAAATGTGATTTGAACATTTGGATGCCATCCACAAATTTTTTAGATGACATTGACATGTTAGGTATGAGTTAATGCTATTGGTTTTAAATAATCATGTTTTTATGACTTTAACAAAAATCAATCACTAAATAGTTTCAAAATTTCCATTAATGAATTTTAAAAACTAATATTATTTTGTTAAATGATATAATAGTCCTAAAAATATAATATCGGAAAACCAACTTATAAAATGTCACAGATATAATTAATTATCCTCTTGTGGTCTTATTGACATTTTATAGTAATTATTGTAACAATATATTATGAAGATAAAAGAAGGCATGGTAAGAGTTAATATTTTTAACTAAGGGTTAAAGCTAAAAGATAAGGTTATTTTAGAGACATAAAATTTTCTGAAACCTATTGGTTTAGAGTCTTTAGACTCATCCTCATATTATCCTATAAATTTATCAATTTTTACTATTATAATTCGAAAATATTTTTATAATAAAATAATATTTCAAGACATTCCTAAAGTGACCATCCTCCCTCTTATAAAAGGCCACAACCTCTACCCACTTATTCACACCTATCAAGCCCATTTGATCATCCAAATTCTACTAAAATAAACTTTAAACATCCATCTATTCCTTATATAGGCCATGATTTATGCATAAATATATAATAAGGAGAAATTTTATGAAAATCAAAAGAAGATACTGAAAGAAGTGGTATATTATTTATCACCTCTTAGAATTTTTTTCTACTTATAATTCCTCTTATTATGTCATTTCCATAAAAAATTAAACATCCCTTATCTTCTGAAATCTGATTTTTTATTGTATTTATGTGAAAAATTTATACTTCCCTTTATCCATCCAATGAATAAAAATATCACCATGTGTGTGGGCGTACGACTTTCCATCTCCATGACATTGTGTAATTTGTTATTCAAAATGTCTTAATTTGGATGAGTATAATGGATTTAAATAATTTATATAATATTATAATTATTTGGTATAAATAATATACCATCCAATTCTATACCGTTTAACCATTAGGTGAATGATAGCGTCACTTGTGCGTACGTATGACCTACCATCTCCACAATGCGATGCGATTCATTCGACATGATGTTCATTATAAAAATATTATATACATGAATGGAATGAATAAATATGATATATATTATATTTTTATTGACTCAATTATTCTGTTTTTTATTTACAACATACCTTTATGCTTTCCATATTGTGTAAATATGATAATTTCATTTGAGGAAGTGTTGACTACCACCCCTTAAAAGAGATATGACTCATTCATGCCATACATGGAATGTATAAATCATGTAATTAATGAAATTATGTAACATTTATAAAATATATATTATACTTTTATTATAATATACCTCTTTGTCATTTAGTTTTCATTCCTTTAACAAGCAAAAGAAATGAAAGTAGCATTCATGCGTATGTATGACCTATCATCTCCATGAACAGTGTATTTAATTTATTTTCTAAAAATGTTATGGAATATTCTAAATAAATATATATCGGATATATATGATATTTAATTCATGAATAATATTCTAATGATGGTGTAATTTTTACCACATGGACAATTTATACGAAAGAAGTTCATTTTCATCTCAAGTACCGAATATCGACAAAATGACCAATATAAAATTAAATAATTATGTTATTTTTATAACACGGTAATAAGTGATATAAAAGGAATAATAAACATGAAAATGGTTATCAAGAAAGTGTAAATTAACCTAATTTTATTATTTATGAATATAAAGAACGAACAAGACAAGTCAGATTCGATGTAAGGGAAATCTTAACTCAATCTTAATTTTGAGTTTAATATCCATGTCAATGGTTTTGTTTTTACAAGAATATATGTGCATGACCTACTATTTATTTACCCTAATTATCCAACTATATTGTATGTAATTTTTTTTCCCACATATTTATTCTATTTATTTATCCTTAATCTAATGACATGAACTTTGTAAGGGACTTTGTCTCAATCTCCTTTCATTGAGGCATATTTTTGTTTATACATGACCTTCTTTTATAAATTGTATAACCAACAGGTTTGAATTTTAAATTTTTTCAATAGTTTTCAAAAGGGAATATTTTGAAGATGTGTTTTTCTAAACCACAAAATGAATGTTTCTTTTTAACGTATGCAGAGACAATGAATTTTTCACCACCACGAGCATTATATGATATCTAGCTTCCTCTACAAGCTGTAATGTTAAAAATAATAATAATACCATATTAAGTTTTTTTGTATTTGGGTTTTGAAAATGGTATTGAAAATGGATCTATTATATAAATAACTTGAAATGATGTCTTATGATTGAAATTTTGAAATGATATTTTTTCCTTTATGCTTATTCATGTGTAATGATTATGTTATGGTTCTTGGGTATTTCTTATGTATTCGGGTTGTTCCATGATAAACCATGGGCAAGTGAGCCTGTGATAGTTATCCAAAAGATTGGTTAAAATGAAGGAGTTAAACATTAAGGTTTCTCAGATGATATTTACAGTATATAATATGATGGGTATTCTAAATATAACCATAATGGTTACCCCCTATTTAACTTTGAAATCTAAAATGTAATTATGTTATGAATTCCAAAAGTTAATTGTATGCATCACGATTTCTATGATTCATTCATAAATATAATGATTTAATTGGGTATGTTAAAGAGATTATGTTTTTTGAGTAAGAATTATGATTTCATTGATTTTCATGTATTCATAGACTATTTTTTTCTTTCCTAATTTTATATACCTTATTGATATATTTATTCTCATCCCATGTTTTTGAATTTTTTATCATAGGGTATAAAAAAGGGCAAGAAAAAATCCTACCACTCCAATACCTATAATATAACCGAGATCTGAAATATTTATAATATTATGTTTCAAACCATCTACAAATAATACTTTGGAAATAATACTAGTTTTAGAAAATCCTACCACTCCAATCCCTATAATATAACCTTTAGTTTTGTATCGAAATGTAAATAAGCCTCTATAATAGGAATTAAAATATACGAAATTTAAAAAATCACTTATAATGTGTTTGTGACACCCACTATCATGATACCATGAATCCTTGATACTGGTAAGGAATATTTCCGGAAATGAATCAATCATGTAAAATTTTTTGGTTCCCATTCTAATTAGATCCAATTAGATTACTATAAGAACATTTTGGAACCCCAATAGATTTCAATATCAATTTGTTGGTGGTTTTGAAAAAAATAAATGTTTTATCTTGGAAAAATATTTATTTAAATATCCAAGAAAATTCATTGGAATGGTTCCCTTGCATCTTGCATTTAAAACATGTAACAATAAAAATACTTACTTTTGTGACTTTAACAAAATTAGTTTTATTCATCTTTGGGGAAAATTGTTTTTAACCAAAATAATTATTCTTGTAGTTTAGTTTAAACATAAACATTGATTTTCATGTTTCTCCATTCCTAAAACAAATGTAAATATTTTTTCTAAGATTAGAAACTTATTTTTCATATTCAAATTGTTTTGTAATTACCTATAAATAATATAGAATTTCTTATTATAACTAAAAGATATATTTCAAAAAAAATTATTTTTATGTTTGAGTTTCTTACACTCATTATGAAATTTAGTCAAGTAATCCATAACCAAATTATTCTTTATTTATTGATCATTATCATTTACTTCTTGAAAATGTTTAAGTATGTTATTTTCTTCATTCTATTTCATTTTCTAAAAACCACAATAAATTTTATATTCCTAATTCTAGTAATCACAGATAATCATATTTCCACCTTCCATTTAATTTCCTTATTTTCATTGAATAATTTATTAATTTTAATTTTTATGACAGTATATTGTTCAATAATCCTAAAAATATCAATATTTAATTCGTCATCTTCTTTGTACTATTATTAAATTTATAATTTGTAGAATTAAAATCAAAATTAAAATTTTAATCATTTTTTTAATATTAAATTATTTTATTATGATCATAATTTTTATATGTTATTAACTGGTTAAAAAATGAGCCAGGTACCTCACAATGTATACCCATCAAAGCAGGGTTCCCTATCTCCCATTCACCTATAATTTTACTACTCAAATATATCATAATAATCCAATCATATAAACAAATTGTTGTTTTTATTTTCACTTTCCTATTTTGTATTTGTTTCAATTATTTAGTTTGGGAAAATTAGCCCCAATGCATCTTTTTTTTCCTGCAATCATAACATGTTAGTTCTAAAACATATCTATTATTACCTTTCTCATAATCTATATTGTTCTTACTTTTTATCTACAACTTACCTACTCTTTTTCATTAATTTTTACAACTTCTAACTAAAATGATGAATATCTTTACCACTTTCCTAAGAATCATATTTATAAGAGTTAAATGATCCATTAACATTATATTGAAAAGAAAAACCTTTCATTTTAATAAAATTATAACTAATAATATATTTAAATTCAATATCATACCACAATAAAGAACTGATTAGATTATCTAATGTATACTCTATAAAATTTTTACATTTTTTATTGTCACTATATTTTCATGCCAAATATTTGGTAATTCTGTAATAAACCTTTAAACTAGATTCATATTATATAGTTGTTATCCAAGTTCAGTCATTAATTTTGCAAGGCTCGTAAACTTTTGAAATATTTGGTTTACTGACTCTTCTTCTCCTATCTTAAAATTTGAGTATTCTTCTTGAATAATTCTCATATTAGTTATTTTATTCTTATCTACACCAAAATTTGTAACTTTTAGAATTCTATAATTTTTTGGTTGTTATTATGGTTGAAACCTGACATTACATGCTTCTACATATAGCAGAATACAAAATATTTTTTTAACTTTATAGTTTAAAACCTATTTTTCAATATCATTCCCCATAAGTGTCTCTAGATCACATTCAGAAACCTTATATGGTTTCTCCATGATTTTACAATGACCCACACATAAATAATTTTGGTACGATTCCATTTGATCTTTCCAATACCCCTTATCACTTCAATAAAAAATGGGGGCTTTTTTGGTATGGAGTAACCATTTTCATTAATACCTGCCATCTTATAGAATAAATATTATTCCATAAATCATTAGATCTTGGATAAGGTCAGTATAAAAAATAACTCAATTTTAGAACTAAGATCTAGGTGAAGAGTATTTTTTACCAATTTTTTGTCCTAGATATATGGAAATATTGGACTATTTTGGTGGTGAATAGTCTATTGAAAATTTTAAAACAAATATTCATTCAGATTTTCTTATTATATGAAGAAAAGGTGTAGTTAATTGTTCAAGATATAATGAATTAGAAATAAAAAATGAACAAATCATTTTTATATTAGTTCTTATCACCATGATCATACTGTTCTCTTAAATCCTCTCTACCCAATAAGGAGATAATCACCCAATAATAAACCTCACATTTATAGGTGTGATAACATGTTTACAGAACCTACTTTTTAAAATACCTAAAGGCAAAACCAACCTGATTTTTTATTGGAGTCATAAAATATATTGAATTGAATATTATTATAGACTCAAAACCCATGACCAACTTTTTATTTAGGTATAATTACTATTACTAGACATGGATTTGATTGGAAAAAGCAAAAACATATTCTTAAGAGAAAACAAATAAAAAAAATTTTTAACAAAGAAAAATATGACAAAAAAAACGAAACAATAATGAGAAATGACATTGTAGGTTGATGTTTTAAAATGAAATTTTATCAATTCAACAATAATAAATCAAATTTTGAATTCCATCGTGATTTAACCAATGAAATAAAAAGAATAGACGATCTCATCAATAATTATGATGTATTAATTATGTCTCTCACTACATGAACCAATATTTATTTACAAACACCTAAAAAAGGTTCATATATATCCCTTATTTGATTCACATTACATCGTATTTTCCTAAAATCACATTTCACCAAGAAATGATAAAATAATAAAAATATAAACAAATTACTCTTACTTGTTATACTTCACGTGTATTCCAGAAGTAATTTTCAAATGATCTAATTTCTACATTGAACTAATTAAAACACATTCAAATAAATTTATTAGTAAATTTTAGAGTATTTAATATTAATAAAACACAAAAAAATACACTCACATACTCACAATTATTCAATATTAGAAATATTTAAAAATAGAATAAAAAAATATAAAAATAGTAGCTTATTGATTCTAAAAATGTCACATGAAATTTTTATATCAAAAAAATTAAAAATTACTTATAGTAGATTTATTAGAAGATATGTGTATGATAAATTGATTAAAATAAATTGTAATATACTTATAGTAATTCAAAATAGAAAATACATCATTAAATAAAGTATATTTAGATTTGAACTTTAATAAGTTGTAGATGAATAAATATTTTAATATTAAATAATATGTTTCCATATGATTTATATGAATTTATCAAATAAAACAATTATCCTAAACACATATATCAAACATGAAGTTAAATAATTCATCAAAATAATGAACAAAACCTAGTATGCTATATAATTATAGAAAATTTACAATGTTTTGGAGTGACATCGAAGTTCATAGTCAATCCAATTATCATGAGGTTCATAACATTTGGTTGATACACTTACCACGTGATAAAAAATTATGATGTGTGGTTGATATATTTGAAAATACGGTCGATCCTTCAAAATGTGTGGTCGATCAGCACAATGTGAAGTTGATCAATATGACCCAATTGTTCTATTTGAGTGTTTGGTTCACCGATTAAAATGAAATATAATATAAAATCCTTGTTATAAAATTCATTGAGATTTCATGATTTTTAGGGCTTATATATTTGAAGTGGGGAGTCTCCCGAACATTTTTTCTTGTTATTTTATACACTATACAAAGAATATATTGAAAAATATTTTCTCTATTGTGCCACCATAGAGTCTGTGGCGGGTTTCAATTGATGTATAAATAGTTGAAAGAAGTTAGAATTTTCATATGTTAAATTCAAGATAGACTAGGAAGAATGGTTACATTCATGAAGGAAGAATAAATCTTACAAATAACTGCTATGCCAATGTGTTCAAGATATAGGTTGGGTTGTCTGCAGAGACGAGGTGTGGTTAGGCTATATATATCTCATAGAGTTCATATGGTAGAATGAATGAACAAGCATTGAAGGTATGATAAAGAATGAATATATGTGTTTAGGAATTCATTCATAGATATGTGCTTCATGAAGTCACATCAATGAGTTCATATGATGAATACTACTACTGTATAGTAGATAAGAAAGAGTACAGTAAAAATGTGGCTTCACGGTCAATGGGAGACAGAAAGAGATAGTATTGGTCTCTCATGGATGGACAAGAAATAATATCATGAGTTTTTGGATTTTTTAAAGAAATTAATATGGGAATCCTGGATTCTTATACATGCATATTACATCATTTTTGAAGAATATTTAGTACATTACACAAAAACATGACTAAGGACTGTAATAGTTTAGTACCATTGGAATCTTGGAACATGGTATTCTAATGTGGTGAAATATTTTCAATGTTTCTCACATGGATCTTCCTATTTAGTATTTTTCATAGACATACCATACATAAAACATTTCATTATAACTTGGGGAAAGGAAAACAGTAAAGAGAGATCTCTGATTCTTAGTAAGGTTAAACAGAAGAGTTATCAATATATGATCATATGAAAGCACAATATTATAGTAAGGGTACATGATAATGAATATAACTTACGAATTTTAAACCCAACCTATCATAGATTATAAACATGTATCATGAAATAAATATTGGTAGCTTATAATACATGAATCATAATGGAATCAAGGAACACGGTCCAAGAGAGAATAATATTTCCATAAGGCATAAGTTTGTTGAAAGCACATAAAAATAGAAAATATTATTTCAAGGATACCCACCAAGACATTTATAACATGTTAGGCTTGTGTAAACAACCAATGTACCTAATTCAATCTTGGAATGACCTCCCATGTACCATCCTTCGGGCATGGGAGTACTACCCTTGTACCATTCTTTTAAGGCTTGGGAAAGCCACTAGTGCCCCTTGTATTTTGGGAATGGGATAACCACTCATGAACCATTTTAGATCATAGAAATTTTTAATTACCGAATACATTTGAAGGAGATATTAGTCCGACCCATCACTTATTGAGAATCATACATATGTGTGAAATAACATCAAAAAACATTCATCATATCATAACCAATGAATTGAATTGTGTTTCTTGAACTTTTTGTATTATTATAACTTATAGAAAAGAGACAAGTTTCTTAATCATTTCATCATTTTATCCCTACATAAACTGTTTAAAAAGAAGTGGGATTCATTTGAATTTTATTGCAGTATAACCCAGGCTAGTGAAACGTTTTTCATAAGGATATTTTCATCATGAATGTAAAAAATTAATAAAATTAATAATAATGATATTTTTGTATCATAACCTAGATAAATAATAAGTAACATGAAATGATGTCATCATTGATGGAAAATGATTTAGAAATATAACTTATAACGTATCTTTTAGGAGAATTTTTTTCTTTAAAAATACTTTTTTTAAACATAAAAAAATTTTAGAAATCTTTTTATTAGAAAAATAACCATAAAACTTATAAAGGACATTTAAAAAAATTTAAATCATCTCGATGAAATATTAGTTTCCAGTAAAAAAACAATTTAAATTATGAAATTTTTTTAAAATAAATTTCTTCTAAAATAAAAATGATATTTGATAAACTAAATTTCAATGGAAATAATGGTCATGATAGTGAATAATTCCCTTCATGGCATACACATTAAAACAAAGATTCCTTTTGCATTTTTGGTAAAAAAAATGAGCATTATTATAGAAAATGACTTGAAGGATACATTGAAAATATTTATTAGAAAGTAGAACATGGGAAAAATGAATTTAATAAATATTTTTAAAAAAAATTACAATTTTTTTGAATTTTTTTTTAAAAATATTGTCTTGAAATGAAAATTGTTTTTGATAGAAAAGAAAATTTCTCTTAAAAATAATTTTTTCAACGGTTGTGTATATAAAGGGAAGAAAATAAATGCAAAAATATATTCTCATGGTATAAAAATAGGATAAAAAAGGTCATGTGGTTATTGAGAGATGGATCATAAGATTTTATCATCAGAAACACAGTCATAAACAATACAGATAAATTGTGAGATTGTAACATAAAATGTATACCACTTTGGTAACTGAGGAATTTAAGAACCATAAATTTATAACATACAATAAAACATAAAATATCATGTGTATAAATAAATTCATGATAATACCTGTCAAAGGGACCCTATATAAACCTTATAAACTAATATAGGTTCATAACATAACATTTTTTCAATGATAGAAAATTATGACAAAAATACCTTTCCGATTTAGTATCTTTTGAATCGTAAAACGAATTTAATAGATATACTAAAATGGATACATAAATACTAATAATTTTATTTATAATAATAATAAAATAAATTAATTTGATATATATCTTCCACATAAACAAAACTTTTTGTGAATTTGACATTTTTCTGACATAAAGATAAACTAAGAGAAAAATACCTCACTATAAGTCTCGATTTCCATCACACTAATTAAAAATTGTGGTATAATAAATATAATTTTATTAAAAATATATTACAAAAGAAAATTATATACATAATAAAATATATTATTTACTTATTTACATTTATTACTTATTTATTTACAATTCAATGTTAAGGTCACATTTTGGGTAATAACTGCTTTGTTTTTCATTTATACCTAGATTGGTTATTTTAGGTCTCCTTACATTGATAATGGTTCCACCAATTACATAATAATAATAATTAAATATTAATCATATTTATACATCAATTATAATTTTATGAGTAATTATGATAGATAGTATTTATAAATAATGTACATTACAATCATAGAGATGGTAGACTGTACGCAAACATGAGTAATGTTTCCATTTTCAATAATCATTATAGAAAGGAGGTAAGTAATATATTATATTTACATAATTATCATAATATAAAAAAATACCATATTGTTTTTTCAATTTTAATTATACATTTCATCTATGTTGTGTGCTGTTGAAATGATATTCTGATTGCTTTGTGAAGGAAGTTGTCCACACACACACATGAATGATGTTATCATCTTTTAGTGAGTGAAAATGTACGAAATAAAATGATATATTATTTTTTAATTATGATAAAAATGTCATGAATATCATAATTTTTTCATGTATATCACATAAATTTATTCTTATTATCTTCAATGTAAATCGTTTGTTAAAAATAAATCACATCGCTTCTTGAGGAGATAGTCCACAGTACACACGATCAGTGTTAGCGTATTCCCACAAAATGAAATGAATGATATAATGTGTTATATAATAATTAAATATTAATAATAATATATTAAATATAATATATAAATAATAAATCCATCAATATGTCCATAGTTGATAGGTGGCAATGTAAAAATAAATGGCAATGGTTTGTGAGGTGGTAGTCCACTAAAGACACGAATGATTATTTCATAACCCATTTGATGGATGCGGATATGGTTTTTGGACATTCCCTTAATAGAAAAAATATTAGTTAATATATGATAGTATTTTTATTGTATCATAATGTTTTAATATGAATTTAATGAGGTGTAGTAACAAATAAAACAAAAACACTTATTGATGAACATTACCTCTTCCTCGGGTATCCACCTTCGATTTGCACCAAAAGCCTGCATAGATTTGCTTTATTCAAAAAAATAAGGATTAGAGTTTGACATATGTGAATTTTTTAACTAATTTAGGTAGGTACTAGACTAAATAATGGGGTTTAATGAGTTATGAATAGATTAGTGTGGGTGTACTTTTATAAGTGAGGTGTGTGGAAAACATGTAATTTTTTTTATATTAAATAATATCCAGGTTTGTTACATGAAAAAGATTAAAAAATTGGTTATTTTATAAAATAGAATATTTAAGGTGGATACATCCATAAAATGTATTTTTGACAAGTTTCTAGGTCATTTGTACCCTTATATTCCATGCTTAACCCCAGGTAAATCCATTTTTATATTAACATCGATAATTAATTTTTAATATTTTCACTTTTGATTTTGGTCAAAAATTAAATTAAAATTATTGTAAATTATGAATTATTATGATTCTTAAAACGAAATACATTCTTCCAAATTCAATAAATATAATTTACAAAATTTAATTTAGAATTAACCCCGTAGACATGACGAGAAAGCATGTATATAAAGAGAAAAATTTAAAAAGTTTACAACATTTATAAATGAAAACTCAATATAAACATGATTATAATGACATATGTTTTTATATTCATATATAATTGAACAAAATATACAATGAAACCAATTAATAAATTAATTTAACATTAAAAATGATCAAAACTAAATGTTAGTTTTCGATTAAAATTTAGTATTTTTCACTATTCATCGAAAAATGAAATATTTTAGAAAAATATTAACAAATCACACAAATAATTTTTTTACATGATGATTCTAAAAATTATTTCTTTTTTTGAAATTAATTTTTTAAAATTGGAAAAAATTAATTTTAAATAATCTGAGTAAAGTGCGACTAAATTGTCTTTTAAAAAATATATAGTTTTTTTCTAAAAATATTTGTTTTTCATTAAAAGATTCATATTTTATTTCTAATAATTTGGTAAAAAATAAGTGTGGGTAAAATATATATTTAAAAATTTTAGTTAATAATATTCACACCCTCCATTCGAATGACTAGTTGATATATTAAATAATAATATCAAAAGAATACTATTTTTCAGTAAAACTCGATCTTGCCTATAATGAAAGTCGCCAAGGAAACTCATGGTTGCATGTCATGAAATTTAACTCAATGATTCATATAATTCAAAATATGAAATAAATTTATTTTATTAAAAGAAACAAATTAATAAAAACTTAGGTTGTTACATTCTACTCCTCTTAAAATTAATTTTGAATTCGAAATTTGTCACTATGATATAAACAAATGACGATACATATGCTTTATCAAGTCATCAGGTTCCCACATAGCTTCCTCAAACCGATGGTCTCACCAAAAAACATTAACTAGGTGAGTGATATTGTTTCATAGAACTTTATTTGGATTATCCAGTCATTTCAAGAAAAGTACCTTGAAATCCCAATATATGTTAAATTGAATTTATTACAATAAAAAATTTCTTTTTTATATATATTTTCTGATTGATAATCCCTTATCAGTCATAAAATAAAATTTATGACTAACAAAGGAGACTTATAAAAGTAAATAAAATTGAGGAATTTTGAAGTTTGGTATTTGGATGTTATGATACTCTCTTGATGACATAGAAATTCTAGAAATTGTTGTTATTAATTGTTACACATAATGATGATTTATTCATAATTTAAACTATCCAAGAGTTACTAGTTCTTGTAGAAGAATTTATTATCTGTAAGTCACATAATTTTAGTATTGTGTTAGGTAAAATATAATTATTAAAATAGAATGAGTTATCTAGGACGTATAATGATTCTGTCAGTTTAAGATACAATAATGTTTTGAAAATTAAATCTGACCATATTAGTGTAATAGAAGTCGGGTTTCCTAAAGATAACGTATCTAGAACAAAATTTATCAAAAGGGTAATGTCTAGGTTTAAAAATCCTAAAATTCATACTATATTAGGGAAATATATAATGATATGAATATATAACCTGATAAGAAAGGTTTTCTCTACTAAAAAGACATGATATGCATAGGTAACTTTTGGAGGATAAAGTAGTAAAGATGGGACACACTTGAATTATAAACCAATATGTAAGAATTAGTCATAGAATATAAAGAAATATATTTGGGTTATTTTTGTGAGATAAATAAATATTTTGGAGTCATTCCCTATACCATTGGAGAGATTCCCCATGTATAAGGGTCACTAGAATAGGTAAAGGTTGGTATAGACTTAGCTAAAAAATCAAGGGTAACCATCCCTTCTCCTCTCTCACCATAAGATCACTTCCTAAAACCCCAGAACTCCAATAGTTTAATACCCCATTATTATATGGGTTGTGAAAATTCAGAAGGAATTTCATTTTTTCAATTGGTTAGAGGGTTATTTAAAGAAAATAGATATAGATCATAATTTATTTAGATGGAATATGTGAAATATATATTTTTGGATGTGGATAGAGACCAAGTTTGTGGTACGGGTTCTCAGATGAGCATTAGAGAAGGTCTGGTCCCTTTTCATACTAAACTTTTTAAGTAGTAATCATTTCATAGCATGAAGGAGTCATTCATACAATAAATAAATACTTCACAATTTCATGACCCTTATACAGGGAACTCACTCCATGACGGTGACCCTTAATTAAGGGTTTGGGGAACCATATATGGTCCCTTCATGGTTTAAACAATGGTTCACACTGTGATAGAGGTTTTTTCGGGGGGTGGATAAACCTATTCCTTGAGTATTTCATGATTTTAACAAGGGGGTCATGTCATGAATGGTGTCAAGGGTGTTTTTTGGTTAGAGGAGAACATATATGTTTTTTGAGTTGTACCCTCTTCAATTTTAAGGGGATGGAGACCTTAGGGGGATTCATTTTCAATCGTATACTCTAACTTTTATCATTAAATTGATTCTATATTATGAGGGGAAAGATATTAGTATTATTTTATATAGGATTAATGGTATGATGTGTGTTTCTCCATCTATTCTTCTTCTTACTTGGTTGAACTCTAATTACTATTCAGGTTCTGATAGTGTTTTATGAATATTTATATCATATCATGGTGAATATAATTTTATATTATGGGAATATCATATGGATTTGATAGAGTATATATTGAGATAAACTCTACATGATGTTTCTCCCTATTTTGATAGATATACATCATTATATGAATTTTTCTACTGTTTTTAGAAATAATTGATTAAATTAACCAATGAATTGGGTAATTAAATTGGGGATTTTGTGTTCATTATGTTGAAGGGTATGAAGGGAGTGGTAAACACTTTATTGCTCATATTTTTGGTGATATGATGATTCTTAGTCCTCATTATGATATTTAATTTCTATATGGACTTAGATAAGCTTGAGATAGATTTATTAGGCTATGATCAAATAGAATAACTCTATTAAACATGTAGTAATTCCCTCTCACATACGCATTTTGAATATGAATTTTTTGAATATGGATTTTTATATAAGTGGTATCCCTAGTATGGGCGATCAACCTTTGTCATGAAATAAATATTATTTCTTAAATAAACTATTAATGAATGGAATGGAAAAAGTGACAATACTGTGATGAACATTTTGAACTAATTTGATTACTCATCCACTGAGAGATGAGGCCTTGAATATAAATGTATGCCTTGAGATGTATTAACCCTAATATGATCGAGTTAACTATAAGGAAATGGATGATATATATAAACCCTAGTGCTATGTTCTCTTAGTGACCTCCAAGTAGAGGTGAGTGATGATTTTTGATGGATGAACTAGGGATTGTCCATGTTCAAACCTTGATATTTCTCAAAGCATTATATCTAACTGATATGACTATGGGGAGACTGTTCATCCCCCACTAAGCTATGATTACTTGGGTGGGTAGTCATTGTAGAGATTTTTGGATAGGTTGAGTGTTAGGATTGACCTAGGATGATAAAGGAAGGGGTGATATTGATGTTATCTCCCTTATGTGGTGAAAGAAAATGATTACCTTTGATGAAAATGAGGCAATTTGATGAGATATTAATGATGTCGAGGGATGATATGTCATATATGTGATGGGTATTGTATTGAGAGATGAGATCATGACAGTGGAACCCCTGTAAGGGTGTTTTTGTGATGACGTGACTCAAGGGACCCTAGACATAGGTTCTCGGGTGATATGTTGACCATAAAGAGGGTGTGCATGGGAAATGGGTAGTGATGAAGGGTAATACGATTAAGAGGCCAACCTCATTGATTTGAGATTGGTTCGGGTGGATTTACACCTATTATGATATTTGTTTCAAAAGATATCGAGTGATGGATTTTGTACCCCTTTGAAATATATATTTATTTATGATATACACAAGATAACTTGGATCCATATTGAATGACTGTTGTTATAATTATTGAATAAATTCACCCCTACAAATAAAATATTATTCTTGATAATTATAGATTCCTTGGAGACATCCAATAAATATATTATGACACCTAATGTGATTAAATCACATAGGATTATATCCTAAAGGAAAGAGATGATTCCTGATGCTATTGGATTACATAATATTACCTCCTTGGGATCAATGAAGAATCTTAATGACTATTTATCACCAAGTATTACCTTCTAGGGATCATCATGAAGCATTATTACCATGAATTTTTTTGTGTTAACTTCTACAGATTGAGATTGATTCTTGATTCAATTTGATTACCTCACATGGATTAGTGATGAAACATGTTGATATTTGATTACCTGGGATTACCTAATAGGGATCATTGAAGACTCTTGATGACTATTGATCTCCTAGGATTTCCTCCAAGGGATCTAATTGGATCTTAATTACCATTGATCACCTAGGATTACCTCTTTGATATCATCAGTGACACATGATTCTATTAGATCACCTAGTATTACCTTCTTTGGATTCATGATAGTGAATTATGATATTAGATTTCACTATATTAACTCATAGGGATATTTGATGATGCCTGATGACCATAAATCACCAAGGATTACCTTCTAGGTATTAGATTAGATCATTATGACCATGAATCACCTAGTATTTCCTCCAAGATAACTATTTTGAATCTTGGTCTTATTTTAGGACCCCATGACTTTTTCAGGAAATGCCCCTATCAATAAAATTTATTTACATTGGATGGATGGATGGATGACTCCTGATGCTATTGGATCACTTAGGAATACCTTTTATGGACCAAATATGATGTATTACACTATTGTATATCTTAGTATTACATATGAAATATTAGTGATGATTAATGTTACGATTAGATCACATAGGATTACCTCTAATGGATCAACGATGACATATGATACTACCAATTTTCATAGGTAATGATCAGTGGAATTGGTCACAAGCGTAATGTTAGATGACATGGATGTATGAAATTCTCAAATACACTTCAACATTTGATGAAGAATGATAGGAATGATCCCAGATTTTATGTTAAAACCCAAGTATTAGTAATGGTTATTTATTTATGGTTCTACTCTTTATTTACTTATCCAACTAAGAATGATACATGAACACACACTACCTTACTAGTTATGTGTTTGACTGGGTTTGGAGGTTCCCTACAGAGTTGTACTTACACTCTTATCAAGAAACCATGGAACTTGAGTACCCAATCTATCCACCCTATACATAGATTTTGGTTGTGAATACGACTGATGTATCTTGATTTAGAAGGGTTCATTTAGAAGGGATTGGAAATTTAGATAATATGAGGCTTAGGGATGATAGTATAACCTTTGTGTCTTTTTATTTTTTTATTTACCATATATATGTAATCGTATCATTTTTTATTAATTTTATTTATGCTAGAATGATCGTGATTCTGTATGATAGTATACTTCTGAATTAAATTTGATATATTAAATTTTAATTTCATTTCTTCCAGATGCCCCTTTTATTTATTATATTTTGTGTCTGGTTATTTTTATATTATTATATACTTTAATAATTAAGTATAGTATCTACATGATACAGCCCTAGAACCCCATGGATAATCGATAGCCTCTGTTTTATGATGATTTTCACCTATGGTAATGTGGGAACAGATCTAGTCTGGGAACAATTTAATGTCTATGGGTCATGTGAGGATTTCACAAAGTGGTATCAGATATATTGTATTACTGACATCTTAGGATGTATTACGGTTTTTTTTAATATCATGGAATATCGTAAAATAGTTCTCTAAGAATGTGTTGTAACTTGTGATGGATATCTGGATGGTGTGTCTAAAACACATTTTCTTGTAAGAGGTCCTAGTATCCAGGGATATGGGACAACTATTTTTGGTTTCAATTTTTTACGGTTGTATGATTTTAGCTATTTTTATTCACTTTGATTTTTGTGATTTATGATTTATTATGTATTTGGATCTTATCCCATTGAAAGGAGATATATTCACATGAATCATATTTGTCACATAGGATTCTCCTGACATACATGTGATTACTTGTGATTTATATCAGTAAAAATGAGTGTTTAATCGATTAATGTGTCAACAAGAACTTATATAAAATTTACCCATATAACTCGGTGGTTTCATTATACACAACTAAACAATACTATACTTTCTTTGAATAAAAGCAATTTTTGATATATTGAGAGATGATTCTTGATGATATCTATGGATTACCTATTGTATGAGATGTATAGTGACCCTAGTGAGTTGGTATATGAATTTGATACCTTTGTGATATAACAATAGTGGGATAATATTGTACAACATTTAAGAGAGAATATTTTTTGTTACAAAAAGCATCAATAAAAACCTTTATGGTGTTTCTTTATGAAACTTCCTTGTGTAATTAAACATAACTGAGCCATATTAACATGGTATACTCAATATAGATCATTATAAAGTGATTCCATAAAATATATGTTTGTACCTTCATGAGATTATGATACTTGATGGGGTATTCACATATGTAGATTCCCAGTAAGAATCAATGACCTCATAGGCTGGGAATGTGGAATGTGATACTGGTTATATATATAAATATGTATAAATATGCGATGTTAGGGAGTGTGTTTAGAATGTGTGTTGTTGGAAGATACTTGAGATAGAGTAGGGATCTTTATTGCGAGTTATAAACTATTTGACATATATTGTTTGTTATATGTGGGAGATCCTTGTGCTTTTGAAGCATGACTCTAGATATTGGTGAGATGAGTATTATGATTGGGAAGTAGGATGTTTTTCAATGCTTTATTTGAGATGTGGTACAAAAGGGTAACTTGAGTGATGGGTTATCCATAGCTTGTGATTATTTTATAGATAGGAAGTATGGGTAGATTCATTATGTTATAATACCAATTCCTAGGGAGTTATATCATATATGTGATACATGCATGGTGATTCCTTGGATATTATGAATATAGAAGACATGGGTAAGTTCTTTTCCTTGGGATTAATGAACCATAGGTTATACCATATATATTATAAATTTAGGGATGCATTATATTTTCATAAATAAAACACATTTAGTGCATGTGATTTATCCCCAGGGTTTCATATTTATGAAAATGAATAATTGAGTGATTTCTCTTGTTAACTCTTGATATGATTTTAGGATTAGGGTTAGATGGTGTTGGTTTAGTAATGACACCAGTTATTGGGTAATAATGTGATCTAACTGGGCATGGGTAAATGCCTTGATTTTGAAGAGAATAATTGAGGTTTCTCTTAGATGGTTGATATTAACATGTTTGAGAAGCATGTTATGTTATTAGAAATATGATCTAGGGTTTGATGATGTTTGAATCATGGGACAATGTAACCGGGTATCTGATTGGGTGGTACTGGAGAATACACCCATTTACATTAAATGATATTAGGGTAGTGTGAACTAGATACACATGATGATGTTTTAATTATGAATTATCAAGAAATTGTGTAATTTTCAAGGGCCGATGCTCTTTAGGTATGACCTATGAGATCTATTTCTTGGGGTTTTGATGAAAAAGGGAAATGTACCTCTATTATAGAGGATACATTGGAAATAAATTTGGTGTAATTTCACAATGGATCCAGGATGATCCAATTAGTTATTGGTAATATGAATGAGAATGGATATAGAGGAGTAAAATTATTGATTAATGGAACCTACTACGTTTTCACTTAGGTAATGGTATAAGGGAATCCATATAGTAAAGAATTCATCACTGTCCAGTTAAAATTTTATCTATGTTTTAGTTGGATGTTTGGTAAATGATGATTATGATGTTAAAATGAGTAATGGATGAGTAGTAGTTGATGTTTCATGTTGACGCTCATGTATCAGTGGGATGGTCACATCCAGTAATTACATTTAGTAATGGATGGAGCATGAGCTGTAGAGGAAATACCCCATGTTAATAAGGCCTTGGATGATGAGACCGATCATTGGATGATCAAGGTGGTGTTTGGAATCCAGTGAGCTATTTAATCTTAGTTATCTATAATTACATAAAATATCAAATTTTATCTTTGATGAGATATTGTATAAATCATGAGTACAATCTTTGGTCTTGGGATGAATTTGATGTGATCCAAGGGGAAGTTGGTTCGATAGTCCACCAATGCTTAGGGGAGATCATGATAGTCATTTTGGCTGGTTTTGGATCAAACTAAATTATAATATATATAGTATTTTACATTTATTTGAGTGTTATAATGGTCATGGAATTCCCTTGGGAGTATGGGAATCCTGATCGGGTGATGTTGATAGATACCGGGTAAGTGCGGGTGATCATTTTCAGAGAAACTCAGCCTAATAAGCTTCAAATTGTTTATTTACATGTAGTCAAATATAGTGGGCTAGGAACAACATTAGTAATGATAAAATGAGTTCTATGGATTATAATAGTCTTTTTAGGGAAAAATTATATATTCATCCTTATTAATGTGTGATGAGGATCTGTATGAATTAGTTTAGAATTAGAAATGAGGATTAATATCAACTTTTAGAAACTATTATTTCCTATGATTAGATGTGGTGGGATATAAAGTGTATCGATCATGCCATTGAAATATTGGAAATGTTTTCAAATAGGTGATTCAAAAGATAGTAATTACCATGTCTTGGAATCATCCTATATGATTAGAGGCCTACAGTTAGGAGAACTATAAGATCGAGGATGAATTGATTTTTGAAACTATGGTGTATCAAGTTATATTGGCATGGGTATGCACTATCTTTGTTATTTTGTGATGATTTATGTGTGGTTGGTTGATCCATGATGAATTTTAAACCTCTTATTTGGAGATACAAAAAGGAATATTGTTTGGTGTTTTTAGTTATAAAACGATGAGTGGTCAGTGAATTGATGATTGTGGAGGGTCAAGAGTTTTAGTTGAATGATTTAAGAGACTTATTGTGGATGATAATTTTTACAGTGCGGAGATTTTAATACGCCTTGCCTATAGGATTTTTTAAAATATATAAGGAATTTTAATATTTTGTTTCATGATATGGACATTTTCATCACTTGGATTCAAATTGAAATTTAGTGGTTAGAATATATCAAATAGATGTTTTTCTATCTGTTTTAATACTCAGTTCATTGTATGGGTGCTCGAGTGAGCATTTGAGAAGGGTAAGGTGGAAAAGATACTGAGATTTTACACATATAGTCCATTCACAATGTGAAGGATTCATTCCCACTATGAATAATGTTTACATAGGGATATGAACCATAGGTGGGAATCTGCCACCATAAATAGGGAATTCAAGCTACGATGGTGGACCTCACATGAGGGGTTCAAGACCCTTTATTAGGACATTCATGATTTGAACTATTGTTCATTTCATAGAATTGGTTTATCTCAATAGGATATCCTTCTTCCATGAAGATTTATTTTTGTGAACCTGGGGAACACTGTTAATAATTCCTAGGGGTGTTTTTTTGGTCGGAATGAAATATGACTTTTCCTATGTTGTGCCCCTTCAATTTTAAAGTGTTGGAGGCATTAGGTGGTGCCTTCTTCAGCCATATCATCCCTTATTCATCATCCCTATCATTACCTCTTATATGGGAGTGTATTTTTTATGATTATACAACTTATATAATCTATGATATCTTTTTATTCCTCCATTCCTATTCCTTAAGCATTGTCTACTGATTTCCATTCAGTTTTGGATATGGTTTGGTAATGATTTCCACTAGATCATGATGGAAATTAAATGACATGATGAGGCTATCACATGTCTTTGCTAAAGGAAATATCAAGATGATGTCTTCATTTCCTTACTCACTGTTTTGAATGAGGTATGTCACAATATGTATTTTCAAATGTTATTTGGTGAATTTGGATAAAATTTTCAATGAATTTGGTAATTAAATTCGGGGGTTTTCATGGATTTGGTCAGTGGATGTGTCAGGAGTGTTTCAAGAATTTTTTCTAATGTTTTTAGAGAGTAAATTATTACCAAGACTCTAGAAAATTATAACTGAACAGATATACATATATGAGGTCAGAAAATAGTTCTCTGTTTGTGATTAAATGGAATATCTCCATTATTGGTGTAGGTGTCCCCTAATACATACACATTCAGGATATGAATTCGGTGTATAATTAAATTAATATTTGTGGTATCAACAATATGGGAGATCAAATTTTTTGATTAAATAAATTGTTTAATTTAAATTATATTATCATGAATGGATTGAACAAATTACTAATGTCATAATTGACTATTTTCACTAAATTTATTCCTAGGTCATTGATGGATGATTCCATGTTTATAAATGAGGACTTTGATATGTAATTACCCTAATTGGTGTGAGTTAATTAAGATGAAATAGATGAGAAATAGTGGCTCTAATAGTAGGTTCTCTTAGTGGCCTTGAAGTTGTGGCGAGTGATGAATTGACATAGATGGCCTTGATATTGGATTTGTGGAAACATTAAGATACATTCAATCCTTTGAGCTAGTTGAAATGATCATGGGGAGAGTCTTTTCCTCCACTGAGATATGATTACATGAGTGAGTAGACCCTATAGATATTAAAGGATAGGTTGGGTGTGAGGATAAAACATTGGTGACATGGGAAGGGGATGGGATTGAGGAAACCCCTTATGTGATATTTAGATGTGATTACTTGTGAGGAAAATGAGTCTCTATGATGAGATATTGATGACGATGAGCTACACTATTCCCGTTTTGTGATAGGTGTTGGAATGGGAGATGAAAACATGATAGAGGAACCCAAGTAATGGTGTTAATGTAATGGTGTGACTTAGGGGATCCTAGATGTTGGTTCCCTAGTGATATCTTGAAACTAGAGAGGGTGAGAGTGGGAAATGGGTACTGATGAGGGGTCGTGCGCTTGAAAGTATGACCTCCAATATGTAACATGGGTATAGGGAGGTGACCACCTATAATGAGTTGTATTTTTTGGGATGTCACAAGATGGCTGAACTACCTTATGTGTTTCATATTATTGGACAATAATTCCTAGGACTACTAGTATTTGACTTATATTCCTAGGTTTAAATTTATTTCATAGGGTCAACACCTAGGAATCAATAGTTATTCATACTACTTATAGATGCATTGGGAACTTCCCAGGGATTTTATATAACACTTGATGCTATTTGGCCTCCTTGTATTACCTCATATGTATTGATGATGATGGAAAAATCTTTTGGATCATACAATACTTCTAGCCAAGGATAATAAATGATGAATGATGAATATTTATTTCTTTGTATTACCATATATGGATCATCTTGGAGCCTAATTACCCTGGAGTACCAAGGATTACCTCATAGGGATCAGAAGTGATGAATTATTCTATATGATTCATAGGATTATCTCCATGGGAAAGATACAGATGCATGACTCAATTATATATCCTTGGATCATATCATATGTATTGGAGATGATTCTTGATGGATATTGATAAAATAGGATTACCTGATAGGGTTCATCTTGGATCATGATTTCTTGGTATTTCCATGGATTACCTCCTAGGGATCGATGGTGATTCCTAATACTATTAGATTGTCCAGGACTACCTCCCTAGGATTGGTGATGATTCTTGATTCTATTGGGTCACTTATGAATACCTAATAGGGATCGATGATGAATCCTGACAATTATCAATTTCCTAGAATAACCTGTTAGTTATTGGCTTGGATCTAGATGATAATGGATCACCTTGGATTACCTCATAGGGATAAAAAATTATGCTTTATGCTATTAGATCACCTTGTATTAACTCATTGGGAAAAAATGCTTAATGCTAATGGATTTCATAGGATTACCTCTTAGGGATCGATGATGACACCTAATTATACTCAATAACATAGAACGACCTCATTGTGACCAATCATGATTATAGACACTACATTGTATTCAAGGGTGTGCTTATTGGAATCATTCGTGGGCCAACTATTGGTTTTCATGGTTGTATGATGTACATAGAGAAACTATAATACTGGGTGAAGTAGGTTTGGTTTGATATTTATATTCATGCTAAAACACAAAAATTGATAGTCGTTAGTATTTTTGGTTCCACCATTAATTTATTTATTCATATGATCATGTCACACGAAAAAACACTACTGTTATGTTTATACATGTGAACACATTGGTGATGTACTATTGAGTTATAATCACACCCTAATCAGGTGTCAATGGAACTTGGGTACATGATTAAACCTTATTGTTCATAGGTTTAGGGTGGGAAGAGGCATATTGTAACATGATCGATCAAGAAAGATCAGACGAGATTAGATATTTGAATGAGGTGAGGCCCAAGGATGGTAATATATCCTTTTCGTTTTTATTATTTGATGAACCTTTTAATTATGATCAAATAGGTGTCCGATCAATATTGTTATATATTGAAAGGGCTAAAAGCTTGCAAGAATGTATCCTTCCACATTACATTTAATATATATTGACCTATTTTATTACATCCAGATACTCTATTTATTTATGATGGATGACATTTAGTTACATGTTTATTATTTTAAACATTTATTATTGGGTATAGTCTCTCTACAATAACACCCTAGAACATCACTTCTAGTTGGAAGACTCTAACTATAAGGACCCGAACTTATTAAATACAGAATCCTGAATTTAGTCAAGAAAAAACATCCTTTTACATTGAGTACATTTTTATGTTTAGAGATTTATATAATTGGTACAAAACATTCATAACATTACACATTGTTACATAGTGGATACCATAAAAACAGTTTCCATTTTTCTCAAAATATAAAACATTAAAACATAAAAAAGACTCCTTGAATATTCTTCAACATTTAACGTGTCTTACTTCCTTTTATTACACATCCATTAACCTGTTAAAAATCATTTAAAAACTTGGGATGAGCACAAAATCTCAGTGAGGTATTGAAAAGAAGGAAAAATCACATTAGTCTATAAATACTCATAACATATGAAAACATTTTCAAAAGACATGCTTTTCACCGATAAATAATTACTTCTTATATCATGAGATTTAAAAAATATCCACACAAACATGAGAACATAAATATAATCATCTGGGTATCTTGGGGAATTACTTACATAATATTGTTACCATCTTGGATACCTTAAAATTAGAAACCCTCATGGCTACCTTACTTTGTGTAACCACTGGAGTTACACTTAGAGTAACCATACGGCCGACCTCCAACTTACTCAAAACTAATGAATTTGAGGGAAATATAGGTCCCACCATTCATCATAAAAAATTAACAAGAACCAAAACATAATCAAACAACATGAATAATAGCATAAAAACATTTCTTTTGAATTTTGTAAAAACAAATTTTAAAAGAGGATTTTAGAAGAAAAGACCCTCATAAACATCATATACTTGAAGTGAGACATAATATAGTGGAGGAAATATGTATATACTCTATAAATAAAATTTTTTAAACATAATATATTCATAATTTATCTCACAAACAATTTTTATACAACTTAAATGATGAAGTAGAATGTTAACCCAAAGAATGGAAATCAGGTTAAGAATTTCCTTACCTTAGGCTTGTCTTACTTAAAACTTGTTTAAACCTCCTGTATAATAGTTAAAAGAGTGTTATTAGTATTTTAATGAAACATTTTAAGGTTTATAAAATCTTATGTGGTCATTTCATAACCATATTTCACCCCTTAATTGTTAGTATTTTGTTCCTTGAATTATTTTGGGTGAGTTCTTTTATGATTTTCACGATCAGTTCATGATGAATCGTTCTTGTTGATTGGAAGTGAAACTCCAGAATTGGAATGGGGTAGTATTTAAATATTTATAGTAGCATAATTTATACCATTTATCACTTTTATTCTTTATATGAGAATGAATTATAATTTAAAACATTAATGATGTTCGTTTAGATCATTTTAGTGGTTCTTTGATAATAACAACCTCATTTTGTCTTATAAATTAGAACCATGAGTAAAAAAGAATTCCGGAACCATATATGAGTCATAAAACATATATTATAACCTGGTTCAAACATATAAATGGTTTCATGACCATACTTTAAAGAATTAATGGAAAGTGAAAATACATCGTCCACGATGTCGGTAATTCGACACAAATGGACAATGTTTTTATTCTTTAAATAAGTAGAATAGGAGAAGAATACTAATGAGGAATTTTTAATAAACACGAGAAAATCCTGAATATACATGATTCTGGAGATTTCATACCTCTTGGATAAGAGGGAGTGAGGAATGAAGAAAAAGGAATCATGAAATAAAATAAAATCTTGAAAAATTTCTCACGAAAATTCGGCAGCCTAACGACGTCTCTTAAAATTTCATAAAAACAAGATTGATGAGAGGAATGGAATATATAATCATTCATAAAAAATATGGATAGTAAGGGGTAAAATTTAGTGAAATATCCCAACACAAGACAAATGTAATGGAAGAGAATAACATAAAATGAATGAATAGAAAGAAAATAAAAGAGGATGTTTACCTCTTGATCTCTTCTCCTTGAGATCCTCCTTAAGGGCTTTGGTTTTGGTATTTCGGTGAGACCAGTAGCTCTAGGACGTGGGGAAGAATATTGGGGAGGGAATTTGGTAGAAATTAGACAATTCTCAAGGCTTGAGAGGCGTGGGAGGAAGAGGGGAATGACGGTGGTATTTATAGTGGAGGAGGGGAGGTATTTTAGATTATTTAATCATTACTATAATAATTTTATCATACTATGAATAATTTCAATGAAAGTGACCCTAAATAGTAATAATATCATGTGAGTTCGAACCAAGTGGCCTTGCATCACTTATGATGTCATAAATAGTGAATCTTACTGATAATTTGATTATATTGTATTTTATTATATTTCACTATTCACCGAAAATTCTTGAATTTCAGAAAATACCCAAAACATTTACCCCAACCATTTTTTGATGTGTAGAATTCAAAAATGAATTCCATTTTTGAAAACTAACTTTATAAATATTATTAATTTAACTTTTAAATAAAGGAATAGTTAATTCGAAAAATAACAATTTTAAGGCGCAATTAGTTTTATTTCATATTAAAAAATTAATTAAGATCTCATTATCTTATTGCCTTAAGAAAATAAAATTATAATAAACTTTACTATTAATTTGGGTCATATCACTATTCATATTTCTATTCATAAGGTTGTGTTACTATTCCCTAAAAACAACTTGGTTCCTATAGGCTCCAAATAACATACTGAACACAATTGTAGATGATAATTTCTTGAAATTCAGAATATAGAAGTAGAAAAGTTATGTTTTAAAGGATAATTAAAAATATCTATTTAAAGAAAATTACTTGCATTTATATTTATCTTTAGAAAAAATTGGGGTGTTATATTATCCCCACCTTCTTGAAATTGCGTCCTCACAATTTTATTTACTTATTAAACAACTGAGGGTATTTTTCCCTCATAACAATTTCAGACTGCCATGTTTCTTCTTCGACAATCTGGTTTCTCCAAAAAATCTTTACCTGGTGGATTAGCTTGTTCCGCAATACTTGTTCCCTTCGATCAAGAATCTAAACTGGTTTATCTTCATAAGAAAGGTTCTTTTCCATCTGAACTGCTTCTGGGTTTAAGACATGTGATGAATCTGGCACATACTTTCTCAACATTGAAACATGAAAAACATTGTGTACCTGAAACAGACTCAGAGGCAAAGCTATGCGGTATGAAACTGTTCCAACGTTCTCTAGGATTTAAAAATGACCAATGAATGGTGGACATAGTTTCCCTTTCTTACTTAAACACATCACACATTTCCAAGGAAAGATTTTAAGGAAAACATGGTCACCTACTTCGAAAGGGAAGTCTTTCCTTCTGTTATCTGCAAAACTTTTCTTCTTGCTCTGAGCTGTCCCCATGTGTTGCTGGATCATCCTCACTTTCTCAACCACTTCTTCAACTAATTCTGGCCCCATCAACTTTCTTTTTACAACTTCATCCCAAAATTCTGGAGTCCGACACCGCTTCCCATACAAGGCCTCAAAAGGTTCCATCTGAATACTGGAATGGAAACTGTTATTATAAGAAAAATCAAATAAAGAAAGATGTTGATCCCAACTTCCCTGATAGTTCATTGAACAAGCTCGAAGCATATCCTCCAAAGTCTGAATTTTTCATTCTGACAGCCCATCTGATTGAGGATGAAAATCTATACTGAAATTTAACTCAGTGCCCAACAACTTCTAAAGTCCCTTCCAAAAGTTAGAAGTGAAATGGGATCTCGGTCAGACACAATGGAAAGAGGAACTCCATGTAACGTGAAAATATCCTTGAGGTACAATCCAGAAAGCTGATCCAAAGTCATTATATCTCAAATAGAAATAAAATGTGAAAACTTTGTTAGCCGATCAATAATAATCCAAATCACATTATTACCTCGACATGTCTTTGGTAGTCCCACCAGAAAGTCCATGGATATATTCTCCCATTTCCACTCTGGTACTAGAAAAGGCTGAATCATCCCCTTCAGTAACTGCAACTCTACTTTAACCTGCTGACATGTCAAACATTTATTTGTAAAATTAGCAATATCTCTTTTCATCCCCTTCCACAAATAATACTCCCGAAGGTCTCTGTACACCTTAGTACATCCATGATGAACAGAAAATGGATAACTATGAGCTTCACACAACAATTACTTCTTCAACTGAGAATCACAAGGCACACACAACCTTTTTACAAATCTTAAAACACAATCTTTATCAAGTTTAAATTCTGGAAACTTACCCATTTTAACCAATTCTACCTTTTTCTGTAGCTCACAGTCTTCCTTCCGTGCTTGATTAATTCTATCTGAAAATGAAGACTGCACTGAAACCTGAAACAAAACAGATAGATTTCCTGCACCAACAACTTCTATGAAAAAAATAATTAAATAGTTAATCAAGGGATCATGTTCCAAACATATCTTGGTTAATGATGCATGATGTTTCCGACTTATGGCATCCGCTACTTTGTTTTCTTTTCCAGGATGGTAATTGATCATGAAATCATAATCCTTTATCAGTTCTAGCCATCTTCTCTACCTCATGTTTAATTCATTATGAGTGAATATATACATTAGACTTTTATAGTAAGTATATATTTGGAATTTGGTTCCGTATAGATGATGCATCCATATTTTCAAAGCAAAAACCACATCTTCCAATTCAAAATCATGTGTGTGATAATTTAGCTCATGAGGTTTAAGTTGTCTTGAAGCATAAGAAATTAACCGATCATTCTAAATCAAATCACAACTAGGTCCCTTCAAAGAAGCATCACTATATATGAAAAACTCACCATTCTGGGAAGGTAAGGCCAAAATTGGAGCATTCACCAATATCTTTTTCAGTTCATGAAAGCAAACATCACATTTCTATGTCCAAACAAATTTAACCCCTTTCTGTGTTAATATTGTTATCGGGGTAGATAAATGTGTAATGTTCTTAACAAACCATCGGTAATAACTTGCTATCCCCAGGTAACTATGAATCTCTGTAACATTTGTGGGCCTTGGAAATTCATCAACTACTTTTGTTTTGGCAGGATCAACTATTATTCCATCCTTATTTACAATTTTCCCAAGAAAAGAAATCTGTTGCAACAAAAAATCACACTTTCTGAATTTTACATATAGTTTCTTTTATTTTAAAGTTTGTAAAACACCCCTTAGATGTTTTTCATGCTCCAATTTATTTTTAAAAAAATACTAAAATGTCATCATTAAATATAACCACAAACTTATCCAAGAACTCATGAACTAATTTATTCATAAGATTCATGAATACAGAAGGTGCATTAGTTAACCCAAACGACACAACAAAAAATTCATAATGCCCATATCTAGTACGAACGACTGTTTTTGGGATGTCATCCTCCTTCATCTTCAGCCGATGGTATCCGTATCACAAGTCAATCTTGGAAAAATACTAAGCTACCTAGAGCTGATCAAACAAGTCATCAATATGAGTCAAGGGTACTTGTTTTTAACAGTGATGTTATTAAAAGCTCTATAATAAATGCAAATTCTAATGAAACCATCTTTCTTTTTAACAATCAAAATAGGGGCTCCCTATGGTGAAGTTCTATTACAAATGAAGCCTTTGAAAAGAAAATCTTGTAACTAATTTTTCAATTCAAGAAGTTCAATTAGAGCCATACGATATGGGGGTTTTGAAATTGTCTTAGCATCAGGAATTAAGTCAATTGTGAATATGACTTCTCGATCATGTATGAAACTGGGTAACTCATCAGGAAAAACATCAAGGTATTCATTTACCACTGGCACATCATTAATTTGAGTAGTTCACTTGTTTTAAATAATATGATCTAGATAACTTTCATTTCCATCATCCAATAATTTCTCATCTTCCTAATATGTTATCAATTGTATGGGTTCATTCTTGTATACAAACTGAAAGACTTTCTGAAAAAAAACATCTTTAGCTCTACAGTCAATCTTAGCATGATAATCAGAAAGCCAGTCCATCCCCAGAAAAACATCAAACTCGACTAAGGGTAAAACAACAAGGTTTGTAGGTAAAGTCTTTCCACAGACCACAATAGAAAGATTTTTATAATTCCTGTTTTCTATAACATTTCCCCTAGTGTTTTAATAACAAGTTCATGTCTCATTTGTTGAGGTGATATTTCCAATTTACGAGAAACTTTCTCAAAGATGAAGGAATGTATAGACCCCATATCAAACAAGACTTTAGAAAAATCTGAGTGAACAAACAAACTACCTGATACAACTTCATTGGATGCACTGAAATCTGTTGATGTAGTGACAAAGGATCTCACTACACCTTTCTTCTTGTAGTCTGGCTTCTTTTCATCATTCAGATCTCTATTTGGGAATAATCATTCATAGTTATCCATCTCACTAAATTTATAACACTTTATTGTTTTCTTATCAGGATTAGTCTTTGGATAATTTTCATTGCAATCTCGGGCCATATGTCCAAACTTACCACATTTAAAACACTTCCCAGTTTTTATAAGAAATTCCCCAGGGTGCTTCTTGTGGCACTTTTCACAAACTGGAAATTGTATTTTCTTACCATCAGATTTCTTTGGTTGATTCTTGCCCATTTCTTGCCAACTGGACCTCTTCTTCTATTTTATTCCAAAATTCACATGATCATCAGCAAACTGCATCTCCACCCTCTCAACACATCAGACAAGTTTCTCATAACTTTTGAATTTATGGGAGGCCGACTCCCTTCGATACCATGGCTTCAATGCCGAGTAAAAGAGGTTGATTTGGCTATCGAGATCCAGAATAAGATTTAGAGCATACCTTGCCAGTTGGCTGAAGTTTTGTTCATACACAGCCACTGAATCTTCCTCCTTCTATTTCAATTCAAGGAATTTCTTCTCCATTCTAAGTATCACCACCTTAGGAAAATATTTTTCACGGAAAAGAGTTTTAAATTCATCCCACGCTAAGGAATACAAATCCTCTCTACCCCTGACATTCCTTACCATTGACCACCACTGATCAGATCCCCCTTCAAAACAATAAATGGAACGACTTACATTTTCATTTTCTGAACATCCCATAACATCAAATATCTTTTCAAGGGATTTGATCCATCCTTCAGCTACGACTAGGTCAGAAGATCCATTGAATTCAGGAGGATGTTGTCTCATAAAATGTTCAACCACTATCATGTTCCGTTGTGGTACCTATATTGGTCACCTTTCACGGAGTCCACCACCATTTATTTCTTGTGGTAGCTGGTCCATTACTGTCCCAAACTACTCGGTTCCAATCCCTACCATTCCGGGTTGTAGATCTGGAAGGATTTCATTCTCTCGGTGCCTCTCCTCTTCAGCATCCCTATTAATTTTTTGGACAAACATTTCGAAAAAACATGTCTTAGATGAAGAAACATGTTAATATCTAAATTCTATAACATTTCAAATTAAACATAGAGTAAAAATCATTTATGGTACTCTATTAACATCACCCTAACACCTAAAGTAATCTAAACCATCCTCTGATACCAACTATAAGGAACCGACCTTATTATATACATAATCTTGAATTTAGTCAAGAAAAAACATCATTTTACATTAAGGATCTTTTCAAGTTTATAGCTTTAGAGAATTGGTACAAAACATTCATAACATTACACATTGTTACATAGTGAATACCATAAAACCAGTTTCCATTTTTTCCAAAATATAAAACATTAAAACATAAAAGAAGACTTTTTGACAATTCTTTGACATTTAACATGTCTTCCTTCCTTGTATTACACATCCATTAACCTGTGAAAAATCATTTAAAAACTTGGGATGATCACAAAATCTCATTAAGGGGTGGAAAAGAAGGAAAAATCACATTAGTCCATGAATACTCATAACTTATGAAATCATTTTCAAAAGACATGCTTCTCACCCATAAATACTTACTTCTTGTAACATGAGATTTACACAAGATCCACACAAACATGGGAACCAAAATATAATCATAGAGGTATCTTGGGGAATTACTTACATAATCTTGTAACCATCCTGGCTACCTTAAAATTTGTAACCCTCATGACTACATTACATTGTGTAACCATCACAGTTTCAATTGGAGTAACAATACGACCGACCTCCAACTTACTCATACCAATGAATTTGATTGAAATATAGGTCCCACCATTCATTATAAAATATTCCCAATAACCAAACATAATCATACAACATGAATAATAGCATAAAAACATTGCTTTTGAATTTTGTAAAAACAGAATTTTAAAAGAGGATTTTAGAAGAAAATTCCCACATAAACATCATCTACTTGAAGTGAGACTTAATAGAGTGGATGGAATATATATATACTCTGTAAATACACATTTCTAAACATTTTATATTCATAATCCATCACATAAATATTTTTAATACCACTTAAATGACGAAGTAGAATGTTAACCCAAAGAATGGAAATCGGGTTAAGAATTTCCTTACCATAGGCTTTTCTTACATTAAAATTGTTTAAAACTCATGTATAATGGTTAAAAGTGTGTTATTAGTATTTTAAAGAAACATTTTCATGATTATATAAACTTATATGGTCATTTCATAACCTCATTTCACCCCTTAATTTTTTGTATTATGTTCCTTGCATTATTATGGATGAGTTCTTTTCTGATTTTCACGATCGGTTCATGATGAATCGTTCTTGTTGATTGGAAGTAAAACTCCAAAATTGAAATGGAGTAGTATTTACATATTTCCAGTACCATAATTTATTCTATTTATTACTTTTATGCTTTATATGAGAATGACTTATAAGTTTAAACATTAATGATGTTCGTTTAGATCATTTTAGTTGTTCTTTGATAATAACAACCTCATTTTGTCTTATAAATTTGAACCATGAGTACAAAAGAATTCCTGAACCATATATGAGTAAAAAAACATATATTATAACTTGGTTCAACCATATAAATGGTTTCACGGCCATACTTGAAATAATTAATGGAAATTGAAAATACATCGTTCACGATGTCGGTAATTCAACACAAATGGACAATGTTTTTATTCCTTAAAAAAGTGGAAGAGGAGAAGAATACTATTGAGGAATTTCCCATAAGCATGATAACATCCTTAATATACATGATTCTGGATATTTCATGACTCTTGGATAAGAGGGAGTGAGGAAAGAAGAAAAATGAATCATGAAATAAAAGAAAATATTGATAAATTTATCACGAAAATTAGGCAGCATAAAGACATATCCTAAAATTTCATAAAAATAAGATTGATGAGAGGAATGGAATATCTCATCATTAATAAAAAATATGGACATTAATGGGGAATATTAAATTAAATATCCCAATACAAGACAAGGGAATGGAATATAATAACATATAATTTATGAAAAGAATGAAAATAAAAGAGGATGTTTACCTCTTGATCTCTTCTCCTTGAGATTCTCTTTAAGGGCTTTTATTTGGGTCTTTTGGTGAGACCAGTAGATCTAGGACGTGCGGAAGAAGATTGGGGAGGGAATTTGGCAGAAGTTAGACAATTCTCAAGGCTTGAGAGGTGTGGGAGGATAAGGAGAGTGAGGGTGGTATTTATAGTGGAGGACGGGAGGTATTTTAGATTATCAATGTTGTAAGAGTTTACTTCTACAGTCACATCATTTATCAAGACTGTTTGTGATTTTTATTCCATTGATGAAATATTACAATCCATCCCTCAATAATGCTCATGAAATTTCTTATACTCTAGTTATTCATGATATTTTCATGTAACGGTACCATTTCTTCCACTATTATGTACTTATGATAGTTAAGAAAAATAATTAAGAATATTTTCCTTTATTCCTCTATTTGGTTTGAATTTTTTTCTAAAAATGGTTTTTGGAAATATTCTACCTTGATTTTTTAAAATGTATTTTTCCCCATTTGTTACATTTTCACAAAAAAAAATTAAAAGTAATATTCTTGTCAACTTATTATCAATTATCTTTTGACTTATAATGAAAAGATGAGTGAAATATTTGTTTTAACATATATAATATGGATGGAATTATCTTTCTCCATGAACAATCATTTATTTGATGTTTCCTTTATAATATTACATGGATATTTTCATAGAAAAATATTTCAAAAATATTTTAATATTCTTTTATATTTTTTCTATGTTATTTTCAAAGAAATATATTTTCTAAATGATTTATGTTTTAAAAAATCATTTTTCAAATAAGAAATGATATTTTCCTCATGAAATGTTTTTAAATGATATTTCAAAATTATTTTCCATTTAATATGACCACAACTTGTGTTAATTATTCATTACTAGTGATATCAACCAAGTATACCATTCATATTATTTCTTTGGGCCTAGTTGTGAACTCCTTCATTCCACCACCCCCTTATCCTTGATCATGTTCCAAGCTCCATGAAACTAAATTTTATGTAGTTCACCATAAGGTATCTATGTGATACATGGGGTCTTTTGGCCCTCATTCTTGTCAAATGATATCTATTTCATGTCACATGTATATTAATGGAATGAATGTTACTCTTTATATCCTATTCTCTTGACATATACTCAGAAACATGACTTTAAAATGTTTCACAGCTGCCCTTGTGATGCACATGTGTTTTGTGTGGGACTCATTTTTTCTTCATTCACATCGGTTCCATTATACTACCACATTTTTCATATTCATCTTTGAGTGCCTCCCTTATGGTCCAAACTCTATGAAATTAAACTAGGAGTCAACATCCTCAATGCACGATTTTAAACCATGATACTCCATTGAACATTTTTTCAATGACCCATGATAATTATTTGATGATTCAAATTACTTTCTAGATAGGATTTCACCCATGAGTGTGGGTCTCTAACCAAGATATATTTCATAAACTACATGCATCTTGATTCCCATCCTTGTGGAATACGTAGTGACACTCATACATTTTACCATTGGTCCCAGCCATAAGTTCATTAACCTTTCCCTCTTCACCCCAATTACAGTCCAAGAATTTTGTCCTGAAAAAATATGTAGTTCATCTTGAGGTGTGTATGAATCACGTGAGCCTCCTTGGATTCAAAAATGTCGAATTTTACCTCATGTGTTCAATATTCATACCTTAAGGTTGAATATTTTTTATTAGTCCGATAAACACAATTTTAAACTGTTTTCCATGATTTGTGAAATATGACCATAAACTATTTTCACACCTGGGTTTTAATCCCACTCTCTTATATTTTCATTCCACACATTGATTCCCCTTTGGTTTGGTATTTCCATTATCTTTCAAATCCAGAAAGACCCCCTAACGGTGATTGTATCATGACCCTTTTTCTCACCTCCTATATTTGGATAATTTTATAATGGATATTTGGAAATAAAGGATGGATCATATGTTTCAAATTTGATCAAAATTAGTCTTTTTATTTGTTTTCCCTATCCTTAGCTGGTACCATTATGATCCTTAAATTCTAAACATGGTCAGCATTCAATCCTCTATTAAGATTCTCCATTTTATACATACCTTAGATGTCTTGACTTACCTCATTGTTATATCCCTTTTTTCATGGTGGGATTTCATCCCTAGTGTCACCCCTAACACAAACGTCCACATTTCAGATAAACCTGTGTACCATTCCTTGTTTCTCACATGGATCATTTCTCACTTGGGATTAGGAGTTCTGGTAAGGAATGTATTGATGTGTTCGGGCCCCACATGATCTCCTAGGTCCAAACTCTACAACAATAAACGAATATCCCCAAAGGGAAAGTGATGTGTGTTAGTTTTGACACTTTTCCACACCATAGGTACTTGAATTTGGGAATCATTATTCTCAATTTTTTCCTTATATATGTGTGGTATGCGGGGCTCTTTGGGCTCATTCATGCAGGGTTTCTTCCCTAAGTACTGCACAAACACATTAGAAGATTGTTACAGTCGATGTAACATGAATTTAAACTATTGGACAAGGTTCATACTATGTGGCCTTAAAATAGATGTTACATCCTAATCACATAAAGTTAAACTGTAGGACACATCCTGATCAGATGACATTAAACTATATGATGCATCGTCTTCAATTGCATGAAATGAAACTATAAAGCATCCCAGACCCTGAACTGAGAGGTCCTACCCCAATGTTCTAGTCATCTATTGCATTGTTCACATCTTCATTTTTAGCTAATCATCTGATACAATGAT
The DNA here is from genome assembly GCA_963277665.1 of Viscum album. Taxonomy (NCBI): domain Eukaryota; kingdom Viridiplantae; phylum Streptophyta; class Magnoliopsida; order Santalales; family Viscaceae; genus Viscum; species Viscum album. The sequence continues at coordinate 1,953,335,751 of OY728165.1, forward strand.
CCCCTGAATGGTAGTATTGATATTTGTTCAGACCAGTATAGTCACAAAATTGTGGTCTATTCCATGATGGTGTAATTCCAAGACTCTTGTAAGATATTCAAACATTCCATCACTCCAATCCCATATTTTTTGAGACCCTTATTTGAAACCTAATCCTATTATAGATCTGATGGGACTCCATAATGATATGGTTCCTAGGAACAACGGTTCATCTAACATCCTTGGTTGACACCATGGAAGAATTTGGATTCCATTTTGAGACAAGTCCCACATTTGAAACATGGTCAGAGGTTGACCCTCATTTGTATGTACCAATTTTATTCTAATAAATATGGATATTATGTTTCTAACATGGTCATCATTTATCCTATATTATGACAAAACTCACATTATGTTATGAATTTTGGGTAATCTTGATTAACATATCCCATATCCCTTTGTTCAGATTGATTCCAATGCCCTTGGAATTATCCAATTCGTGCACTATAGCACAATAGGGAAGTAAAACTGTCTTCTCTGAGAGACCTATTATCAATACACAACCCCTATCAATTTAAATTATCTCAGTGGTTAGTCAATAACAGAATACCCTGAGTGTTTTAGGATTATTTGAAACTCTTATGAAAAGTGAAAAATTATGTGGTCTTCCCTTGTTTTTCACACCGAGAATGGCCCATTTATGGTTAGGTATTGAACATTAGGTGTCTTAGAAAAATGATTGAGATGATATAATTAAATAAATAATGAAACCATGAATTTTTCCAGGAACATAAAATGTTTCGAATCAGGCCAGCATTATCGAAGAAGTAGAGAAATCCACATATCTGAGCCACTCATGAGTTCCAGATAGATCACCTTATGGATCCACCCTTTCGATTGAGGCCGTCGGCTCCCCCAACCTTGGGAGTGTGTCCACCACGATATTTCATGACTTTATAAGCTCCCTATCTTAATCATTATCTATAGGGCGGAGATTGTTAGCCATAATATTTTCCTGGGCCAATTCGGAACAGAGATCATCCATTTGATGAGACGCTTTTCTATGTTTCTTATTGGACCTTCTCCATTTGGAACCTAAATCATATGAAATGTTCTTGTCAATCAATAATGAAGGAGGAATTCTTGTTCATTTATTCTACCAGAATAAGAATCTATTTTTTGACATCTTAAAGCTTCCAAATGCTCTCAAATTTCACTTGGAACCAGGCAGCATCCAGGTGTTGAATGCTTTACTGCATCTTCTTAGCAAGATAATCATATATAATAACATGAATATTTCAAGAGTTCACCCCTTTGATGCATAAGAACTTCAACAAAAAATTTAAGTTACCATATTCGGCTCACCCATTGTGACTCTGGGGCCTCAATAATTTTCTTTATGCACTTACATATCGTACATTAGGTCATGAAGCTGTCCTCATCCACCATAGAATTAGATCCATACAGTTCGTTGGGATCTATTGGATTGTACTCTGGGAAAGTGACCTAGTGCCCTACAGTAGAGTACTCCTCTAGTATTATAGTAGATGGGGTGGAGTCCATGTTGTGAGGTTGGTCTTTCTAACTTGAGTCCACCTCAATGATTTCATCCATATCATCCACGGGTACTGCCCCATTAGTAGTGTCACTGAGCACACAATCAACTGATCACTAGAGACTGTGGCCTGTTCAGCTCGAGCAGTCAGCTCTACATAGACTGGAACCCCTATTTTTGAAGTTATCTTAGTTCTTATATTCATGTCTCATAACATAATGCCTACTACTACTCCCAACACTATTCAAAAATTTAAGATGTCATCCAATCTCATTGGAAGACCACGAGTATAATTATTTAAGGAAATAAACTTACAGATGATGAGAGGTGATGTATCATACTCCCAGGTTGATATAGTCGAGATAAAAAGATGTGGACTCACATATATGATTGAGGCCTCTAGGGATTCTTGGGTTCCCACCCTACCCTCCTCAACTTGGATTGGCCCTGCAGCTTCTGTTTCCCGAGACACCAATATGAGGGTATGATCCTATTCACTTTCTACTATACCTCCATCCACATCAATAGAGATCTCTTACAAAAGTTACTCCTAAAAAATACTTTAGTTTGAGAATTTTGATGAATCATTTAAAATGGGAGGTGCATCATAGGGGAATAAGTTAAATCCTACTTTGAGATCTTCAACGAATCCCTCCAAGGAATTTTCCTTCGTGGTTGTGATCCTGCCTTCCTCCAAAGAGGATTCCTCTAAGGCTACGACCCTGAAACCTTATAGGGGGATCCCAATATTTATGTCTCCACTAGGATTAATCTAATTATTTTGGAATGGGATATCACACCACTAACATAGGAGATGAATGTAGTGGGGGAGAAGTCCAATCCAACAATACTCTCACTCTGTTCTTCATTGGATGTGTAATTCCTTGAGAGTGAACTATTTCCTCCAGATTTTACACATACTATTCTCCCTCTCTCTAGGACACAAGGAAGACAACTTTGGTGTAACTGATCCCCACAAGTTCTATAAAAACCATATTGAGTTGGACCAACATCCTACCATTATGGATGAAATTCTTATTGAAATACCAGTTTTCCTAAGCTTCAAGGAAAATATCATTCTTAGGAATATCTACATCATGTAATATATTTATTGTAGCTTGTCTAGGCCTCCTTTAGAACCATCATTAGGTTTCCCCTTCCTCCTGATTCTGTTCAATGGGGACCCTTGGGCCTGGTGCGACTTCACCACTTCCTTTGTCTCTGAACAGTTTAGATCCATTGATCATAAACCTTGGTATTGTAACTCCATCATGATGATGAGCACCAAAACTTTCCCTATGATGATCCCTTTGTACCATCTAGCCTCAACCCTTAGTTAGTTATGACACTCCATCATTATCCCAGATGGTCTATTGCCTTGTTGTTTCCCCTGGGTAAGAATCCTCCAAGATCATTGCATAGTTGTGGACCAGCCTGAACCTGATAGTTGACGGAAGTATCTCATACCCCATGATCCCATATTTCCACGTGAACATTATCCAAATATTCCTCATTACACATGAATGGTTTTCGCATCGTAATCCCAGATATGATTTTTGAGTAAATCTTTATAGGCACCTGAAATTCCTCTCAAAACAGTGTGGATTTTATAGTGCATAGATTGGTTCACAGTCCACTCTCTCCATTATCACTTCACCTCAGAAGGCCATGAGATATGAAAACTACTCTTAATTCACCATACCATCATCAGTTTTGACTCATATTAGTAGATGAAATCGGTGAATGATGAATCTATCTGCTATTAAATCTTTTCCCATCATGTCCATAAGTCCCATATTTAAGAGAACACTCCCAGTGACATTCAGAATTGATGGATAGAAGTTATTCTTAGTTTGGAATGTGGTATTTGGATATTCATTTTCCCCAATGTGGGAACCCACCCACCCATACAGTAATTGGAGAAGTCAGAACATTCACAATGGATTCTTCCCCTCATTAACATGCCATAGCACTTTGTATAACTTTACCTGCACCAGGATCCCTATATTGATACACTACCCAGTCAGTGACATAATTTCCATAATAAAAGTTCTCAGACATTCCCCCAACATGTGCATAAAATATAGGTAGAATCCACCCATAAATGTGAAACAAAATGAATCCGACCAACTTAACTATTTGTTTAGGCTTAGTATTGATGTTGTACCCCCATAATTTCAAATTGCTATCCTCTAGTATCTTCTAATAAGAAACATACATACCCCACTGGGGTCTCCTTGGGTAGTTGTGAGGACTTGTCAACATTTTATTGGGAACCTATTCCCCCTCAATAGGTTCATGTAACTGGATGTTAAAAAAATGGACGAAGCAGTACTAAAAATGAAAATCCATTTCCCACAAGTTATCATTATCTGTTTTTGGCACCAGATCCAGCAACATGTTTCCAAACATGGCATATAATCCTGATCCTCCCATTCATTTCCAATGGGGAGGAATTCTCCATACATCTCCTAGGGGGGATACTAAAAATTTGGTGGTGGTCCGAAATGAAATTAGTGTCTTCTTCATGATTAAAATTTAAGGTGTTGGTATCTAATATAAATATTCTCAGAATTTTTGGCATGATATCCTTTGGTTAGTAAAAATGTAACTGAGAAGCCCATGCCACTTCATAATGACCTACATGCATCATCTACACTTCAAACTCTACATAAGAAGAACATTCCTAGTAGGCTCAGTCTCATTCGTCTGTAAAGTTTCCACCCTCCCAGAAATCACAATCATCAGTCCATTCCTTCTTGTTGTTTTATAGGAACACCTTGATGATTGCCTTGTATTGCGGTGCTGATGAGTTAGTCACCAACTCCATCCCATAAATTCTATTGGAGTGATTGTAAAGGAATCCTGCTATGATGGGAGAGTGTACCTTCTAGATATGGACATCAGTAGCCCTGTTCCACTGGTACTGCCCCAGTATTCCTTTGAACTGCTATGTTAACATATCTCTACCTTCTGGTGTAATGAAGATGTCATCCCTCATACCTAATCAATATTGTAGAAACTTATTTCATAAAGGATTGTCATTCTAGGATTTTGAAAGAAACTCAGGTTGGGATTTTTGATCATAGTGGTTTCAGACATACTTTTAGATCAAAATGTTGGTATATATTTCTTCTGTCTAGGTATCATCCACAAATACCTCCTGAGAAAATTCTTGAGAGGCCATCTAATATGAGATTAGATGTTTTTATGAGTTTGTTCACAAACATCATTTGTGGAGATCATTCATGATCCCTAGGATTTCATAGCATATTTACACTCTACACGGGTTATAAAGATACAATAGATCATGATGCCCTTGTTTACAGAGTAGAATTCATGGAGAAAAGTTCTAAAGAACCCAGTTCACAAAAATTTGTTCAAGAGATTCACAAAAAGAGAGATCATGAGAATGGTTTTCAAAGAACCAATACTAGAAATGGGCCTATAACATTGTATGTATAGGCATGGGGCCAATCGAGATCCATGGAATCCTTCACACATAGGATCTTCGTGGCCTCTCTAAACCAATGTGCATCGTGTTTCCTCTCTCGTGAGCTAGCTTCTCAATTTCTCAATTTTTGGAAACTTAACCTTCGAATCTGAACCTTATTTTCATATCATCTCCCAGACTGAGGGGGATTTTTTGGGTAGGGAAATCCATGCCTTGTGATAGGTGTAGAATCACCATGACTATTTGTGATGAAATTAAATCTCCAACATCCCCAAAATTATTCAAAGGGTTGTATTTTGAGAAGCCTATTTGTATAGTACATCGACACCATAACAACGTAATGGTTGTTGATGGTACTCCCATGAGTCCAATTATCTTCGAGAATGCATAGAAATATTTTATAGATGGTTCTATAGGTATAACAGAATTCTTTCCTTTCACGAAGCTCCCTTCCTCTTTGCAGCATGCTTTTGAGAATCAAAACACCTTGAGCGTATAAATATCAGACTCACCCCCCCTCAAAGGGCATGAATACCCCAAACTATCAACTTATGATCTCCCATTTTGGGATGTTCCCAAGAACCGTGAACCAAATGGGAACAATGAATCACCTAAGGTATGGTAGCATTGTGGTATCCCATTACCATTATTTCTATTTACCTCCACATAGGTTGGGGGTTAACTTTATGAAGGCATGTTCCCTTTGTGGAGGAAGGACACCCTTCAAGGAATTTAAGGCTCAAAAACCATCCAACATTTGGGAATAACCCCATATCCAGCACCTAACATCATACTAAGGAAGGGGAACCATGCTTCGTGAAACCCATTCTATCGCAGAGCTCATATTCTTCATGAAGCACTCGAGATTCATGAATCCCTTCTCAGTGAGGCCCCTAGATTCATGAGCTCTTATTCTATGAATCCCACCAAGATTTCACATTTTAATTTCCTTTTCCTTCATGAGGTGTTCCTTAATGTGTTTCCCCACGTGTTATTTTCTCACGTAGATACACTAATGGATATTTTTTATAGATATTCTAACATGAAACCAATATGGACCACTCCACCCCACCACTCCAATTAGACATTTCTGACACCTTCTCTTACCCAAGGGTTGAGGGGTATTAGTTATGTTAGTCCAAGGGGTTATGAGTGATCCCTCCCTATCCATACTATAGTATGTAGAACATCCATGCACCATATTCTTCAGCACATGACATTAAACTATAGACTCTCCCCATAAATGCACATGGGGTTCCCCACCTCGATTATTTTCTATTACCACTCCTCTCCATGGGAGGGAGATATTTCTAACATCGAATGAGATCCTCTTCATATGTAACAACATCCTCCCAACAGCGAAGGGAATCCCTACTAGAGTAATCCCCTAGACTTTCTTTTGAGAGGTAACACCTTTTCTCCTCTTCATCTCTTCCATAAACAAAGACTAGAGAGGGGATGGTCACAAGGGAATCTAAACACCCCATCCATCCCCCTTTGGGACTTTCACCATAGTAATCTTATATGTGTAATTCCCACACCATCTCTCACTAACATATCCTTCACGATGCAACCATCAGGTCTATTACTTCTTCTTATTTCTCACCTTGATAATGACTCACATGGTCTTAGAGGTTAGTAGTGCCCATGAAACCCTCCCCCTCCAGGAATCCCTCTTGGAGAAGGACCTAATTTTGACCTTAATGGGATGCTAACCAAGAATAAGATATATATTTTTCGAACTATGTGGGTTTTGATCCCTTTATTCTATACATGGTTTGTATGATGCCACCATGAAGTTCTATCCCGACCATCGGTATACAACGATTCCATCTTCCTAGGGGTGCACCTATAAAATCACAATATCCAATCCATCACATAAATTCTTATACTAGTGAGATCATTCCATATCCAGAAGGTCACATATCTTTAGGGTATCTATGGGATGCTTCCATATGTAAGCCCCAACCATACGTATCATTTTGATCGGGCCTCCTCCTTAGGTATAATCCCCAATATCCCTTCTAGAACTATGTGGAACTTGATTCCCAACCAAATGGGATATGTAGGAAACCTCTTTGAGGTTCAAGACTAACACCATTAACAATCCATCCACTCCATCTACTTCAAACAATCAATCCATAATCCAACATGATTTTAGCCAATCATCTACATCCTAATAAACTCATTCTATCCATCTAGTACATTCTTACATGTAATTCCCATCTACATCGCCACTATTAGAGACACTCAAATATCTAACCATGATTAATCCCTACATAATTCATCATCGAACTAATAAGAATCCCCTTGAAATGGTAAGCTAACTAGGTCTAATATCTACATAATACCCTTCCAAACTAAGTGGGTTATGATCCCTATCTTTTAAACATGGTAATTAGGAAACCTACAATAAGTTCAATCCCAAAAAATGGAAAACCTTGGTGTCCCATCATAGTGGTGAAACCTATCTCATCCACCCTTAGTGGTGTCCAGATCATCCATCACGGTGTGAAACATTCTATTTATGAGACATTCCATACCTGGTTCTCTCTCAATATCTGTTCTGATAAACCCTTATATTAATCCTTCCAAGTATACCCCTTAGGTAAGTACCTCTATTAGTCTGCCTTCACGAGGAATTCTGATTAGTTCCACTCTATCTCAAAAAGATGTTAAACTTGTGACATACTATATGTAAAACATGGGATGCCTGAGGAAAACTTCAAAAGACATACCTTAAGCATAAGATACCCATGATAAATGTGAGATGCCTCATATTATGCACCATTGAGATGCCCAATCATGAGGAAGAATATAGGTGACCAATTTTACAGTGACCAATAATTCTTGAAATTCCCTGGATGACTACTCCCTTGACAAAATATTGGTTCCTTATCAAGACTCAATGGAATGTGCAGATAAGTGAAGTTTAATTAACCAGAGTCCATGAAGAGATGCCACCATGAATGATAATCATGGAAAAATATTAATATATTTAGGATAATCAAAAAAGGTGATGAATTAAGAGGAGTAATCCATAGAAGGAGGAAATTACGTCCCAACATTTAGTTTTGAAGAAGGAGAAGAAATCATTGAGAATGTGATGAATGTATCCCACTTTTTCAAAGAAGAAATGTGGTGAAAAAATATAAAGGATGTGTGTGGTGGCATACAAGGTGTAAATACACCGACATAAGAATAAAACAAACACAGACACACAAATATAAAATTTGTTTATTAAAACCATCCTTAACATATTCCATGTAAAACATGTACTAATAACATCAATTCCTTATGTGGTAGTCCACATTACACATGAACGACATTATCATATTCCCTGAAAATGGAAAACATTATGTTACGTGTGATATAAACATTAAATAATCATAATAAAATAATAAATATAATAAATATCTTATATAAACTATAAATCCATCATTATTCCCAACCTTGAATGGTTGTAATTAAGAACGAACGATAACGGTTCATGAGACGGTAGGCTATTGTACACACGAATGATGATTGCATATCCCATTTGAGGGAATTATGATAAGTTGTAGGATTTAAAATTACCCTAATTTCATGTCATTATATTTATGATAGTCTAGTTATTATATTAACATGATATAAAAATAAAATAAGAGGATTATGGAATAAATAAAACAAAAACATTCATTGATTAATGTTAACTATTCTTCGGGTATCTCTTTCTGGTTTGCAGTAAAAGAATCCCTTTTTTGGATTTATGCCAAATTTTTTTATAATAGGATATATGGATATAATTTATTATTTGATTTGGGTAGGTTTTGGACTATGAATAATTATTGAGAGGTGTGAAGAGATGGGGAGAGGTGGTGTCCTTTTATAAGGGAGGTGAGTGGAAAACATATAAATTCCAAGAGGTAAACACTATTTAGTGGTCTCCTCTTAATACTGTTCCCCCAATAATGATAATTGTTATATAATATATGGTTTATTGTCGAAATATAATAGTAAAATTGGATTTGGTAATGTTTAGGGTCATATTTATGCCTTATGTTTTAACATTAACAACTAATTAATCTTGTTTTATCTTAATTGTTGTAATTAATTTTAAATTATTTTAGTAATTAAATCGGTTAAAAATTAAGTTGATTGAATTAAAATTTAGAAATTATTATGATTTCAAATATAGAATTAATTTTTCTAAATTCTAATAACATAAGATGCATAAATCAATTTCAAATCAATCTCGTAGATGTGATGTGGCGACTTGTTTTTAAAGTGAAAAAGCTAAAAACTTCAGAATGTTTTTATATCCAATTTCAAGGTAAAATTGATTCTAATAACCTTAATTTAATTAAAAATAATTTATAATTGAAATAATTATACTTTAAAACTAAAAGAAAATATAATTAAAATAAATAAAAATATTATATGAGAAGGTAGTTTTCAAATGAAATTTTGTATTTTTCATTATTCATCCAAAAATGAATTCTTTCAGAAAAATACCAAAAATTCACCATCATATAATTTTGAAATTATTAATTCAAAATTGATGTTTATTTTATGAAATTAAATTTTGAAAAGTGTCGAAAAATAATTTTATTTTCATTTCACATAAGAACAGAAAAAATAGTTCTTTTAAAAAAATAGTATTTTAAAAACATATTGACTTTACTGAAGATTATTTATTTTATTGTCAATATGTTTTTATATAAGAACATTATATATAAAAAATATTTATTAATATTAAAACTACTATGTTTATTGTAAAGTTTATAATGGTCACATTTAAATAACTATATTATCAATATATCATTATCCTATGAAAACTCCATGTCGCATACAATGCATTACAAGTTGATGTTGCATGTACTGAAAGGAAATCATTGTGTAACATATAAAACAATATTAAAATTTTGTATTATAAAATGAAATACATCAATGAAATTTATCTTATTTGAAAAAAAAAGGTTGATAAAAACTCACGATGTTACATTATACCCCCTTAAAATGATGTTGAACCTCGAAATTCATCACTCTAGTGTAACCAAATAAGGATTATTCCACCCCATAATATCCTCTAATTGAAAAATTTATTCCCTTAACTTGTGTTTTCTATAAAAAAATATTACTAGATGAGTGTTATTTTTTACAAGATCCTTCTCTCTAAGATCCATAATTTTAACTGGTCGTTCTTTATAAGAGAGATCTTTCTCCAGCAGTATGACTAATGAGTTTAGTACAAGTGAAGGGTCAGGTATATAGTTCCTTAAAATAGATAGATAGAACACATCTTGTAATTGAGAAAGGTATTTTAGAAGTTACATGTGATATGAAACTATACATACCTTATCAAGGATCCATAAAGGGCCAATATGCCTAGGGAATAACACCACATTATTTCTGAATCTCATAACCTTCTTCTAGTGAGTGAGTTGAATAAAAAACTTTTGATCGACATCAAATTCAAAATAAAGATAATGCTTATCGACATAAATTTTCTTCAAAACATAATATTCATTTATATTTTATTGAATGGATATAACCTTCTCTTCCATTTATTTGGTGAACTCAGGTCCCAAGACCTTTTTTTCCAACATCAATCTAGCATGTTTGAGCCCAATATTTCTTTCCATAGAGGAATTCATAAGGATTAATTTGAATACTTGAGTGAAAGGTAATATTTAATAAAAATGAAACTAGAGGATGTTGTTTATTCTAACCACCTTTAACCTCTATATAAAAAGATCTCAACATATCATAAGGGTTTGAATTATTCTATCATACTGACCATTCCCATGAGGAAGATATGCAGTGACGAAACTTAGTTCTATATCAGGCGCTTTCTGAAGACTTCACCAGAACATTGAGGTAATCCTTTGATCCTGATATGATACTATATAATGTGGTACTCCATAAAACATTACCACTTTCTTAATGTATATCCTAGAAAGATAACCTCAAGAGATGTATTCTTCGATAGAGATATAGTGTACTAACTTAGTAAGGTGATACACTAAAACACATATAATATTATGCCATTTTTTGGTTTTGGGAGTCCAATAAAAAAATCCAAGGTGATGATATCCCATTTCTAATAGGGTATGGGTAATGGATTTAACATTCTCTTAGAGTTTTGTCTTTCAAGATTATCTTTCTAGCATACTAAGAAATTAGATAAAAACTCAGCGATATCTCTCTTCATTATATCCCACAAGATTTATTCTTTCAAATCTAAATACATATTCATATTTACATGATAAATAGAGAGTGAATAACTATGGTATTACTCTAATAAATACTTCAAATCCGGTATGGACAGAACGCATAACCAGTACCAGAACCTTATCATTCCATCCAAATAAAAGTTAAACTTAGGAATATTTCTATCCTTATTTTGTAGCTCTACATATTATTTCTTCTCCTATTTAATCTTCACTTGGTTAGAGGGTTGAACATTCAGTTGATAAAGATGATATTTTTCCCCTTCCATAAATACTTCAAGATCAATAATCTAAAAATTTATAAATATTTGAACTTTTGAGATCCTCAACTTGGTTAAGAAGTCATGATCCTTTCAACACAAAGCATCGACCACCCTGTTCACATTCCCAGGGTGGTAATGTACTGACTTGAAATAATCTTTAATCTGATCTAACCATATTCTATGGTGAATGTTCAAATCATTCTTTGTGAATATATACTTTAAACTTTTTTGATCACGATATATATATATATATATATATAACTTTTATCCATAAAGATATTTCATCCTTATCTTTAATAAAAAAATTACAGCAGATAACAACAAATCATGAGTTGGATAATTTTTATAATGAATCCTTTATTTTTATGGTTCATATCCTATAATCATGTTATTATTCATAATAATACATTAAAATCACTTCTTGGATGAATCACTGAAGATTAAAAACCATTATACACTATAGGGTAATGTAATCATAGGTGTACTGGCCAACCTTCTCTCTAGTTCGTTGAAATTTTCCTCACATTAATCTGTTCAGAGGAACTTGGATCACTTCCAAGTCAACATGGTCCTAAGATTATATAGTCAAGAAAAATTCTCTTCAAACAATATATAATATACATATAATCAAAGTAAAATTTGGATCTCAGTCACCTTTTTTATTTTAGGACATCATTCAGTAGCCTCTATCGTTGATGGATCTAATGATACACCATCTCTTGAGAGTATATGATAAAAAAATCAAACCTTTCACAGGAAAAATGAATACTTTTAAAAATTTTCATTCATTTTCTCCTTCCATAGGGTCTTTATTATGATTCTCAAGTGTCCTTCAAGCTCTTTATTACACTTTGAATATATAAAAATTCATATATAAAGACTTCCACATACCGATAAATGTAATATAGAAGATTCTATTTAACAAATCTATGATTATTGTACTGGAGTTAGTATAAAAAAAGGAATCACTATATGTTCATAGTGTTCATACATTTTATGGAATTATGTATTGGGTATATCTACTTTTTTGACCCCTAATTGATGATATCCAGAAGGATGATCAATCTTAGAAAGGTATTGAGATATATGAATTTGAACAAACATGTCATCAATACAGGGAATATGATAATTTTTCTTGATTGTGATATCATTGAACTCCCGATAATCAATAAAAAGTATCCTAAATCCATCTATATTTTTTCAAAAAACTAATAGGTAAACCCTAAGGTTACACACTTGGCTGAATGAATCCTTTATCATGGCTTTCTAGGAGTCGCTTCTTCAATTCCTACAACTCAATTAGAAAAATTCAATAAGGTGTCTTTGGAATTGGTGTTGTTCTATATATGAGTTATATATAAAACTCAACTTAAAATTTTGGTGTATAACTATAAATTTTTAAAGAAATAAATCCACATATTCCCAAACAATAGGAATATCATCGATGTAGTGTATATCCCTAATAATTTGAGATTAACACACCTTCTTAATGGGAATTTTGACCTATACACTAGATGTAATCTACAGTAGAAGTTCTTACTTATTGTCACATTGATATACAATCATAGGATGGTTTGAAATATCAAAAGAAACTTCCCTACCTCGATAATTTATGTAGTATTTATTTATATAAATCCAATCCATTCCTAAGATGATCACAAATTCAACCAAAGGAAGAATTAAATTATTCATAGGAAGCACATTCCAACAAACATCAACTAGAGGGGAATCATAGACTTGAGATGTCATAATTGCACAATTAGGCATTTTCAATGCTAATTTCACATATAATAATTTGGGTGGAATCTTAATACCCATATAAAATTAATTATATATGAAATTTTAGTTAGATCAATAATCAAATAAGACATTATTAGTTCTAAAATAGACGGTATGTGTACTTTTCAAAATGTTGTTATCACACCCCTCCTCAAAAATTGTGATTTTTTGAAATTTCCCTTTGTCCCTCAGATTAAGAGGTTGGTAATGTTGATTATCCCAACAAACCATTGAGTTTTAGAGATGGTTAACATAATGACCACTCTATTTACACTTAAAGAATTGAAGTGGAGTATGTTCATTTTGTGTAGATTTCTCTCTGTTCACATTATCAGAAAAATTCTTCCCATCAAATCAACAATCTATTTACCGATGAACATACTTTATACAAATAAAAAATTAATTAAACCCCTTAATATAATATCATCTATACCTCTTCCTATACTTAGAGCGTAAACTAAAAATCAAATTCCTCCCTACACGGTTTTTAGTCCTTCCATTGAACTTTTTATTTCATTTTATTATAAAAAACATGATATTGATATGTAACACCAACCTTTATTTCCACCTTGATAGAACAAATAAAAATATCTTTATAGATACTAAATTATATTATGGATTACTCCCTTTGGAGACTTGGTTTTAAACATTGGAATAATTGGTCAACCATAGGTTCAGGTCAAATGATAATACTAGAAGCATACCTCACAAGTCTTATAAAATTATCTATATATGTATCAAAAGATTTGTTATCACTTCTCTTTAACTCAAGGAACTAATTCAACATATTAATATGAAGAACAATATAAAATTATATATTGAAGATTAATTTCTTGAACTCATCCCAATCCATGGATTCAATTTCATCATTCTACCTTGTTTTCTGGATTAGAGTCCACCACTATTCTGATTCAACATCTAAATAAAAAACAACCAAGATTATTTTTTTAATGTTTCAAATAATGAATAATGGAAAATATATTTTCAGCGGCACTAATCCATAATTTTGAAAATAGTATATTAAAATACCCACTAAAATAAGGTGGAATTTTCCTCATAAAGTACTCATCAAAACATTATTCCGTCATTTTCGGATTTTGAAGTTCAGCTTGATTCATAGCTTAAGAGAGCTGTGTGAGCATAGAAATGATGTTTTACATTCTAGGTCCCATAAAATTTGGATATTCACGAGGAAATTCATTTCATTTCCCATCATAGTGATCATTCAGACGGTTTCTCCATGTTACTTTTATTGACCAAAACCAAAAAACATGGAGTAATAAATAATAATCATAATGAGAAATGACATAATCATGGAAATTACTTAAAAGATTTATAAGTTATGAAAACTTATTTAAACTATGAGACATTAGGTTAATATTAGGTTATTCATATAAAAGTTATATTTAAATCCTTTATGATGGTTCCAAGAGTTTTTGAATTTCCAAAGCATATCCCCCAGGAGTGTCAAAACATGTGTAAAGCAAGGCCCATTGTCAGGAACCAGTTCCCAATAGAATAAATATAAATATGGTTCTATTAGGGTTGTTTCCCCTTTTTTAAATCTTTCATAGCACCAAATTATCTTATAGTATCCATACAAGGATGTATTTTTAGGAAACTACCCACTTCATCCTCCACCAAAATTCCCTGAAATTTACCTATAATTTGACTCATCCATAGACATATCCTTAGCCATGTCCTAAGGCATATTAATAAGATATTTTCTTCCATGTTTCTAAAGGAAATCTAAACATTCAATCTAATGAAAAATATAGAGATCCATCCTTCTCATATATAAACACTACATTATTTTTTTAGAGAATTTAATACATTACACAAACACTCACACAAATACCATACGAGTTTTGTTCCTTTGGAAGCATGGAAAGATTAAAACTCATCTATAAGTGAGCTAAATTATCTCCCACTAGGTTCCCCATGATTAGAACAATTCTAGGACACAACATACATAATAAATATCTTGAAAACATAAGGAAATGAAACATTGGAAATGGTGAGATCAGATGCTTAGTAAGGGTGAACAAAAGATATATGTAATAATAATCATGAGTATAATGGTATGAGAACATGATCATAACATTAGAAGATCATATCCTATATATAAAATATCATAATAAAAAGTCACGGAAAAATTATTGGAAATTCATAAGACATGAATCATAATGTAATAAGGAGTATAACCCATGAAATAATAACATTGGAATAAGACATGGAATTATGGTAGTGGAAGAAACATATAAAATGATTTCCATAGTAATAAAGGCTCACTACCACGTCTATCTTAGAGGTATGAGTTCAATCCCTAAATTATCTTAGTAGTCAAGGTTCACTCCCAAGGATATTTTTGTATACAACGTCTTTTATTTAAAAGGGTTAACTCCCCATTATATCCATGTATATCTCATGAGAAATAAGTCATTACCCAATGCATGGGGGGGAGATATAGGTCCAACCTGTCACATAATGAAATCATTCATATGTGTTCCATAAGCTCCTAAAAATTGATTATATAATTACCCATGAAATGAAAATAGTATAGTAAACATGTCATCATATCTTAACATGTGGAACAATTATTGGTTTAAAATTCAGTTCATCCATTCAGAACCTATAAAAAGAAGTGTATTTCATAATAATTTTATCATGGTATAACCGGTTGACGATAAATAGGTGTCATAAACATTATTACATCAGAACAAAAACCATTCATGAAATAATATGAATGTAATTATTGGATCATATCCCCATGAAATAATATTTTACACTAATATATTCCATCCTAGATTGAAAATAATTTTGAATGATATTTTAAAACATTTTTTAGGGAAATAGCCTTTCGGATTTGAAAATTTCATTTTAAAACATAATTTATTTTGGAAATAATTTTCTTTGATAATAACATTACAATCTTATAAAGTAAGCATGGAGATATTTTTAAAATATTTTTCTAGGTAAATAACCTTTAAATTATATAAATGAATATTTTAATAAATTATTGTTCATGGAAGTGGATATTTCCGTTCATATCATACACATTAAAAAAATGATTCCTTTTATATTATCAGTACAAGTCAAAAGATCCTTGCTTAGAATATGAATAGAAAATTAATTTTTAAAAAAATTTGTAATAAGGTAAACCATTGGTATATGTTCCTTTTAATACAACATGGTAGAACATTATTGAAAACATTTTTAGAAGACATGGTTTTGGGCGAAAATAGATATCATACTAAAGTGTCAAATAGGGTTGAATTTTATTTAATTTTTTTCTTAATTATCGTAACAAAAAAAGAGTGGAAGAATTTTAAAATTACATGAATATATCATTAGTAAAATTATTTAAATAAAATTCCTGAATGTCACTATGATATGGATTTTAATATTTCATTAATGGATGTATAATAGAAAATAATCCTGATAAATGATTTGATTGTAGTAATAAACTATTACAAATTTGGTAACATTGAATCCGGATCCCCATGAAGGAACAACATTATATGTGGATTAAAATATAATTAAAAGTATGGTATTCATGATATAAAATGTAAAAGATGAAATATATACACCTGATAAAGGAATATAGACCCATAACATAACATGTGTCCCAAAAAAGGAAAATTGAGGCAACATTCTCTTACTGATTTGGTAATTTTTGAACTGTAAAGCCCATGATAGAGAATGAATCAATGGATATTTAGATAATTTTTTTAATAATTATAATAATAAATTACAAATATGGTAGGTATATACACAACATAGAAGAAATATGTGGTGAACATGGCTTGTGTCTCATGGAAAATAAAATTGAGACAGAAATCCATTACCCTAAGTCTTCACCCTTTTCATACACAGTATAAACTAATGTATAATAAATATAATTTTATTAACAATATATAAAAAAACCATATTATTATATATATAATTCTATATATTATTTACTTATGACTTTATACTACTCATTTATCAACAAATCCATGTTAAAGTTACATTTTAGGTAATATCCGCATTGTTTTTTCGTAACTATTTTGACGTGTTATTCTTGGTACAATAACTTAGATATTTATTTCATCATATAAAGAATTATAACCATGATAAAAATATAATATATATAAATATATATTTTAGTTATATGAATATTTTTAATAATATTCAAAATATAAAATTAGTAAATGAAATACACGGTTCATGGAGACGGTAGGCTATACGTACTCATAAGCACTATTTTCATTTTCCTCTCAGATTAAAATAAATAAAAATAGGTGATATATTATAATTATAGAATAATTTTGTGTTTTATATATCAAATATTAATTTTGAAACCATCATTAACAAAATTTCATGTAAAGTATAAATAAATCACACTACTTCATGAGGCGGCAGTCCACCGTACACACAATGGACATTACCGTATTCCCAAAATGGAACCCATAAAGGTGTGTGTGATATAAAAATTAAACAATCTTAATAAAATAACTAAAATTATAAATATGATATATAAAATAAAAATTTATCATTATTACTAACCTTTAAATTTGTTAACAGAAGAACGAACAACATCTGTTCGTGATGCGGTAGTCCGTCGTACACAGGAATAACAATTACGTATCCCATTTCATAGAAGTGTGTGAAGTTGTAGGTAATAACCTTAACATAATAAAATTTATGTATATTTAGGATACTTATGTTATTATATAATTATGATATTAAAATAAAGTATGATGGTGTAGGATGAAATAATTCAAAAATATTCGTTGATGAATGCTACCTCTTCTTCAAATATCTCTTTTTGGTTTGCACCAAAGGAATTCCTTGGTTAGATTTCATCCCAAAGATTTTATTTTATGATTAATAGAGGGAAGTTGGGATTCTATTTAGTCTATTATTTTATGATCCAAGTGGATTTAATGGTGTGATGATAGGGAGAAAGGTAGTTGCCTTTTATAATGGAGGTGAGTGAAAAACTTATAAATACAAAAATGTAATCACTATTGGGAGGTCTCCCTTGCATCATTTACCTTAAATAATGATAAATATTTGATCTAATACGGGATATGATAAAATTAATTCCATAAAATAATGTTTGGAAATGTTTATAATCATTTTACACCTTACTGTTTTAAGTCAAACCACTAATTAATCTTATGTTTACATTAATTTATATAATTAATTTTAATTGATTACACTAATTAAACAGGTAAAAATTATGTTTTCAATATTTAAAATTAGAAATTATAATATTTTAAAATATGGAATCCATTTTCATAAATTATAATCATATAAGTTGCACAAATTATTTAAAAATTAATCCCACAGACGGGATGGCGTGACTTGTTTTTAATGTGAAAAAGTGAAAACGTTTTAAGTGTTTTTATATCCAATTACAAAGTAAAATTGAATAAAATGACCATATTTTGATTAATTGACATATAATTTATTAAATTAAACTCAAAAAATTATAATATATAATTTAAATATATAAATAAATTAGACTAAATGGATGTTTGCAATTAAAATTCAGTATTTTACACTATTCATCCAATAATGAAATATTTCCAAAAAATACAAAAAGTTTACCCAAATATAATTTTTACATTAATAATTCAAAAATTAATTTTATTTTATGAAATACTATTTATAAAACTATGAAAAATTAATTTTGATATTTTTCTCAAAAGGATATAAAAAAGTGTTCTTTTGAGAAAATTGTATTTTAAAAACATATAGACTATACCAAAAATTATGTATTTTATTATCAATAAATTTTTAATAAAAAAATTTGATATTTAAAACATATTTATTACTATTAATACTAATAATTTCATTGTCTATTTTATAATGATCATGTTTAAATGACTATATTAATAACATATCAATGTTTTGTTAAAACTCAGTGTCACGTGCAACACAAGCCAAGTCGGTGTTGCGTGTACCATAATATTAACTTTGTGTAGCATGTAATAAAGATTAACTTGGTGTAGTGTGAAATGAAATAAATAAAAAATTTAATATATTGTAAATTTTTTTTATAAAAACTTTTGGGGTTATATTAGTGACCTTGATAATGGTAAAAATTTTATTTTCAAAGAATTATTTTATTACTTTTGTGTAATTTGAGTTTAATAAATTAAATTTATTTATTTTAAATTATTAAACTTTTTTATGTTTAAAATATATATAATTACATTAAATCACATTTAATTGGTATCTATATGTAAATAATATTAAGAACTCAAAATGGTTAACAACAATTTTTCTATAAAAAATGTTTTTCTATATATAAAATGTTTTAATATAAAAAGATAATTTTATATTATTTATACATTTAATTATATAAAAATTAAATTAAATTTAGGCTCATGAAATTAGTTTTTTTAAGAGTATTAACATATATATTTTTGAAAAAAAAATTATTTTGTTAAAAACTAGTTACAAAGGTAAAAACTGAAAAAGTAAAATTTAAAACCAAAGGAAAAATGAATTCCATATTGTTTAAATCATGAGTTAATATCATTTTTGATGGATTATTTTCCCAATATTACCCAAAAAAAATAATTTATAAATGTTGGAGTCTTTTAACCTTGAATAATGTAATGATATCATTTAAATTTAAAGGGTGTTCTCAAAAGTCCCCATTTCATCACTTTTAAAAGAGTAAACATCAACCCATTCAATCCACACCCATTAATTATAATTCCTTAACAATACTATTGATATTTATGTCTTAAAAAATTCTTCTCTTAAGGTCATAATATTATGGTCTCAATTAGATAGCCAAATATATTTATTTCCTAGGATACTTTAATAGTTCAAATCCCTAAAGTGAGTATTATGTAATCCTTACTATTTTTTCCTTAATATTTATCTTCCAAACTGATACTTACTATAATAATATGAAAAAATAAGTATCATTATAATAATGTAGAGTTATTTTATAAATTTCACAACCTTTATTTATCCATTTCCATCCACTTTGTAAAAAATGATGTTAACCGAGCATTGTGGGATCTATGTCCTCCATATAGTAACAGTTTTCATATTTCATCATCCAAAAAACATAAATTATTATTAAAAAATTTAAAAATATAAAATATATCATTATTTATCTCTTATAGTGATATTATAAAATTTCTTAACCATTCTCACCAATCAAGATAAAACATGTTAATGTTTGGGCCGGTTTGAACATCTACATGAATAATTCAATAAAAATATATCATGGATAAATATGGGAAATAAAATAATTATAATATTATTTCTTAATAGTAAATTAATATTTTTTTGTTACCAAAATTTTTAAATTAGGTGATTATCCTATTATTTAAATATTATCATTGATTTCTAAAATTACCAAAATAAATAGACACCATTCAAGCATAATAAAAAAACTATATTATAAATAACTAGGGAATGATAATAAATGGAACATATAAATATAATATATAATAATAATTTTCATAATAATTATATAAAAATATTAATTTTATTACTCATAAATTAAGGTTCATGGGTATAATGAATCTAGAACAAGGTAATATTTTTTCAACTTAAATTCCTTCATTTGAGACATGTTTTGTATTATACACCTAATTTAATTTCTATGGTGCAAATATTTTTTATTTTATATAAAATATCATGAATTATATATTATGCATGATATTTTATATTAAATTACAATCCCCCTCTCTCTTGTAGTTTTGATTAAATTGTTACACAAGCCGTAAGGGTTTCTTGTCTGAATTTTTACACCTTGAGACGTATTTCTTATTATACAATATGTTTTATTTATAATGGTGTATCTACTAACAATTTAACATTTTGTATCTTGATAATCTCATTATTAATAATACTTTATATTCCATTTTAAATAATATCCTTCAATGGGTTTTGATTTAAATGTTTCTATTATCTTAAGGGATTTCTGATTCTTAGGGAGATAATTCATTTTGTGAATCATGTTTTCAATATAGGGAGTATTTCCTATACATGGATGTATTTTTTGCATAAAATTATTAATTAATGGGATACACTACCCAAATATTGTTCAAATATTCATGTGAATATTGATTCATTTGTTTCCCCATTAGTAATGATTTTTTTTCACACAACATTAATTTGTTGAGTTAAAATTATTCTGTTGAACTTATTTCGTATAAGTTTGTTACATTTTTACCATTTATTTCTTTATGTGGTATCCTATCATTGTTTTATAGGGATACATATTCCAACCACATAAATAATTTTTCAAATATGTCTCGGTTTTTGGGTTATTTTATAGGTAATGTTTATTTTCCACTCAAATATCCTTCCAAGAGTTATAAAAGTTTATCGTGGAATTTATTCTTCCATTAATGGGTTCTCCCACCCTATTATTTTATAATATTATGTTTCATAATCCTCATTTATAAAATAATATTTTAACATAAATTATTTTTTAATAATCTTTTTACAATGCTGGTTTGAAATGAAGGTTTATTAATATGTTTTAAATGGTTTACCATTTTGAAACCATGTGTTCAATCATCCTCATAGTTTTTTTGAAAACTATTATATCATTTACAATTATTAATTATTTTAGAATATTATTAAAAATTAATATTAAAAAAAATTGACTTCACTATTTTGAAAATTACATTCTAAAGTGACCCCTAACATTGTCTCTTGATACAATTTTTAATATCATTTCTAAAAACTCTATCATGTTTTCACATTCATTTTATTTATAATATTAAAATTTATTTACAGACATGTGTTTATGTTATATTATTTATCCCCTAATATATATTTATTATTTTGGGGTTTAAACTTAGCGTATCAAACCATTTTATTCATGACCCCTCATTGTGTGATACTATTTGAAGCATTCTTTTTCAAGGATTTTATCTATATAAACCAAATTCCATTCTTCCTTTATCACACTGGGGTATGTTTTTTTGAAACCATTCACCTTAATTATTTGTATTCGTTATGTTCATGTTATTCCAATATTGAATTGGCTATATACTCATTGCTCTATATGGTGTGAACAACACATTTTATGTAATTCAGATTAGATGATGGTAACCTAAAAAGAATGCTATTATATTAATCTAGGGAAAAGTATTATCATTGTTTATGTCATTACTCCAATACATATTATTATGGTAAAGTTTCCTATGTATTTTTAATTATTTTCCTTCTTCATCTAGATGTGTCATGATCATGTTATCCCTTTTAATGGCATGTGAAATAGAATTTTCAATTTGTATACTATTATTTTGGTATAGATGAATATTGGAAAGTGGACTATATATTGTTTGAAAATATACCTTATTTATCAAAAGGGGTTATGATTATATTATCCCACTTATTAGCATAAGGAAAATTATTGGTGTTCAGTCTGTTTTTATTCTATTATGGATGATTATTTTCAAATTTGATTATGTATTATTTAGTCATTATCAAATATAATGAATGATTTGGAGTTAAATATGTCTAGGGTGGGCCCAATATTATATAGATAATCGATGCATTAGTTGTTCTTATGAGATTAACATGTTTAGGAATTTTGGTGCATGCCTACCCATAACAAGATATTTTATTCATGGTAAGATCATGATATATAAGATCATGATTTTTGGGTTTATGATATGGAATTAACTACCCGACATCATGTGTTGCATCAATAAGGAACAAGTTATTTTTATATTTTTGGTCTATTTATTTTAATATATATCCTTGTATATTTTATTTTCTTAGTTTTAGTTGATTATGAAATTATAATGATTAATTATTACTTCCATAATATTTATTCGTTGTTTATGGTATGATTGAATCAATTATATGTTTTCTATTTCTTAGTGTTTCAGCTCACCCGTTATTATGTTTCTATTTCCATAGGTTATAAAAAAATTTATTTCACATTATTTTTCTAAAATATTATATTAAATTAGAAATTGAATACTTTTTAGGGATTAAGTAGTTTCTTATAGTTGAACAAATTCCTTGTAGTTGAGAAAGTTATGAGATTGATTATTTTATTATTTTTCATAATTATCTAAATATCTAATCCTAAAATGTATTATGAATTCATTTAATATAGTTTTTCATTTATGTCATATAATTATGGGAAACTTATGTTTTTTTGAATCCCTAGATGGTGTCAAATCCAACAAATAAATTGCGTGTTTATGAGCACCAGATCTAGGGGAATAATTTCAGGGAACACAATTTGTATGAGGGAAGGGATTATGTAAATTTGGAGACTATGATGTTTTCTTGTATAATTTATGAGTTGATATGATATGGTAAATCATAATTTAGAATGTATATATAACTATTTAGGATAGTATATGATTTAATATTAGAGTAGTAATGCACATTTTCTCTGGGGATTAGGATAAGATAAATTTAGTGTAGACCCCAGGGATATGTATTAGTCGGAATCTATGTATTGGATAATAACTTGATGTTTTGTAAAATAAGATATTGTGTTTTTTTCCTAGAAATTAAATACATATAGAAATACTAAAATTTGATTCAAGATCTTTCACAGCTATAACAAGGGGCAATAACCCCAAAAATGGTAGACTGGGTATTAACTCGATCTTCATCTAGGGCATGATAATGAGCCGTAAAAGAAAACTTGGTTTAAAACTCCCAAGGGATATAATTTTTTTAATTCAAATTCTACTTTTGAAACATTATAATGTATTTTTGTATAAATTTAACTAATTAAATTATGTTACTAAATATAAAAAATCATGCATATACAAGGATTCAATAAATATAGTAATACGTTGAACTGAATGTATCATTTTTCAAAAATTAATGTTTCATAGGGGAAAGCATAATTGGATTGATGTTTTCATATTAATTTACTTTATTTTATCAAAACCATTTTTCTTTTAGTTCTTGGTTGAAACATGATAACAAAAATGAATCCGATAAAGGTATTTACTAAGAAACCACTATGTCTTATAATTGATTAAGGGATTATATTTAAATGGTTGTTAATTTTAGTATATAATTTTTATGATGAAGATGAAGAGTTTCCTTTTCTTATAGAAGGCAAATATATTTATATTTTAATATAAATTATATCTTTAAACTCTTATATAATATCAACTATGAGTGATATTTTTTGATGATATTTTGGGGTATTCTAAACGTAATATGGTATATGTGAATCATTGAAGTATTTTCCCTATTTAATTCTATAGTAGGGTTTTGGAAATATATATTAAATGGTATCAATAAACTATAATATTAATATTATATAATGATTATAATATTTAGGACAAATATTGGAGAACACTTTATTAAGGGATGAATAAATTCTTGGTTTAATATATGTTTCATGTTGAGTTAATAACAAATTTATTAATTTTGAGAAAAGTTAATTAGATAGTATTGATAAAAAAATGATCATTGACTTAATGAAAAGTGATCCATGATATTTTCAGTGAAATTTAACTCATTTTTTGGATTCTGATGTATATTTACTAGTGTATTTTCTTATGCATTAGTGGTTAATATCATTTGATTAATAATATAGTGTTATTTTTTGAAACTTTTTTGATTTCACATTGATTTAATGAATTAATGATTTAGATCATTATGGGAATGATATATCTTGGAGAATTTTGATTAAGGTATATACATACCTGAGTATATTATTATAAGAATTATTAATTCTATTTGAGAATACATAAGAAACATAATAAATCATAATAGAGATTGGTAGATTCAATATTAAAAGTTATATACCAAATGATAAGTTTGTTAAGAATTCCCTCACCCAATTTCATTAGTTAGTGATAATTAAAATTTAAAGGATGAAATATATTTATAGGGTATGACAAACCATGAGATTTCAATATATGAATACCTTTATATATGTAAATTTATTCAATAAATATACCTAATGCAACACTGAACTTAATTGAAACAACAAAATATTTAGAAAAAATATAAATATTTATGTAAAACCCTTAAATCATTTCAATTGAATTTGTGGGAATGAATATTTTTAACTTATATATATATAATATGTATAATTAAAATAAAGGATACTTTTAATTTGACTAAAAATAAATTAGTTTACCTAAAATGACTGATAAGATCATTTATTTTTTAGAATTTTTTTTTAAAAATTTTTATCTTTTTACGTGATATACATTTCTATTTAATGAAATTTATAATTAATAATGATAAAATATGTTTGAAATTATTATATTTTTAAGCCAAATATGTTGGTAAATTATATGAGATATAAATATTAAGACTTAATTTTTGAAAATATCATTTTTTTTATAAAAATGGGTTTTCATTATATTTTATGATTTTATTCAAAAATTTAGTTTATAAATTTTAGATTTAAAATTATAAAAAATTGACATCAATTTTTTATTTTTAATAATAATATTACCTTGAGATAAGTTTTTTTGATTTGTTTTGAAGTAACAGGGTTTTAGGTGAATAGTGAAAAATACAAGTTTTAGAATTAACTATCAATTTTATGACATTATAATATTAAAGAAATGAATTAATGTTTCTGAAACACTTTAATGTAAAATATATCATTTAAAACTAATAAAAATTTTATAAAACCGATATATATTGTTTTGGAAACATAAATAATATTTTACTCTAAAAACATTTTTTATTCTTTTTTATTGAAAATTAATTTTCATCACTTGAAAAAAAATATCGATAAAAATTAATTTCATATTTTATATCAAGATGATCATATAATTTAAATGTTTAATTAAAATTTTGGCTATAATATTACAGTTACTGTGATTAAAGTTTGTGACCATAATAATGGTAGAATTGTTATTTACAAAGAATTGTAATATTTATATTGTGTGATATTAAACAAATAAATTAATTTAATTTATTTTAAATTATGATGATATTATTATGTTTTAAAAAATATATAATTATATAAAATAAATTAAATTTGTAAGTATTTCTAAAAAATATTAGGAACATATAATGGTTAAAACACAATTTGTTTTACAAAAAACAAATTTTTCTATATATTAAATGTTTTAATTTAAATGATAAATTTATATTATTTATAAATTAAATTAAATCATATTGAGATTAAATTTTGGTTTAAAACACCAATATTTTAAATGAAGGACTAATTTAGTTGTATTAAAACATAAATTACATAGTTAAAAACTACCTACCATGGAAAAAAATGTCAATGTAAAACCCTACTAACATGTGACTTACAACATGTTTTAAACATGTTTGGAAATATTTGTCTGAGAATTTTTTGATCCAATATCACTCAAAAATATATTATTTATAACTATTGATGTCTTTGACCCTTTAATAGTGTAATGATTTCTTTAAAAATTAAATGGTGTTATCAATAGTACCATATTCTTCACTTATAATGGGGGAAACTTCTACCGCATTATGCCACACCCATTACTTCAGATATCTTCGTGAAACACTACCATTTTTATCTTCTTATAATATTATCTCATTTCCATAGGCCTATTGTCTCTATTATTTATCCTCATCCCATCATTTCGAAGGAGACTTTCAAGTGAAAGTCCAAAGTCCCAAAGTGAGTATTATGTAATCCTTAACATTTCTTTCCTAATAGTTCTCTTCTAAAAGTATCATTACCATATTAATATGATAAAATTAAAATCATTATTATAATTATGTGTTATTATATTAATCAAAGAACATTTTTTAATCATTTCCATCTAATTAGAAAAACAAAATGATGTAATTCGTGCGTTGGGCAGACTATCGCCTCTAGGAAGTAAATTTTTTAATTGTTCATCTTGATTTTATTTCTTTATCAAAACAAGTTGAAATATGATTAAATGAAATAAAAAATATTAATGATATAAGTATTATTCTATTATAATTATATTATACAATTCATTGACCATACTCACCCATGATTATACAACGTGTTCTTATTTTGGTCTGTTTAACCACCTACTTGAATAATGATATAAAATTATATGATGGATGATAATTGGAACTAAAATAATAATAATATTTTAAGTTAATATGAAATTAAATATCATTTTTTTGGTTTTTGAATGGTTATATGATGTATTTAAATTATTATTAAAATTAAAATTTTGATCACTAAAATTTACAAAATAACCCAACACCGATTCGATTTTCCTGCAAACATAAGAAAAAATAATAATAAATAAGAAGAATCTGATAATTTTAGCATACCAACCCAAGTTACACTAAAACTGGCACACCGATCTAGACCACAAAATGACCTTAGGACTGCCTCCCCTTAAGCCTGAGGCTATAGAACAATAGAAAAAATATATATTGGTACAATATTGAGACTATACTTGAATATTATATTTATACCAGAATGGTAAATAATACCAAATAAGTGAAAACTAGTATAAAAAAACAAGAAAAACATATACCAAGTTCCAACAATAACTCATGTAAAACATGATACCATAATTAAATATAAACTCCACATGTTAGTTATTAATAAAAAAACACCTCAATATTAAAACTTTAAAAAGATCCCTAAAACCGTTCCAAGTCCCAATAGAGACCTAACTTCCAATGCTCTAACCATCATCCCATGAATAAACCAACCACCAGGTCCCAGTCCTAAACCTATACCTGAAAACATGTATCATTTTATTGGGTATTCAAGTGCCATGGTAGTATAAGAATGGTGTGATTAAAACTCATTTGGCCACCATCAAATATTTTTAAATAAATAACCTGTCTAATATAATGAATTCAAAGGTATAGTAACAAATGAAAAATATTTGAAAACCAGGTTTGAATATTTAACTACATTTAATTTAACAACAATTATTCTCAGTTTATAGTGATTCCAAAACCCATAAAACCTTCTTAGATACATGTTGTTCATATGATTCATATATCATAGTGGTCACAAGATGGAAAACAAAGATCATCAGTCCTAATATCTAAACAGGATCTAAAAAACCATGTCTTACAATCATAACAGTTTATTATGGGGATTACAAGTCAAAAAACAAGGGGAGTATTTGCTAATATCCATCTAGGATTCATAATTTTATGTATGACCATCCCAACCATGATATGTAACACCATGTACATATCCTTGGATTCAGGAGCATCAGTCCATCCTTCAAAAACTAATGCGCACTCGGGGGGCGTAGAGAATCAGTATGACCCACCACAAACCCCGGGATAAAGTGCCAATCCAAAATCACAAAACCATATAATTATAATCATTTCCATATTAATCGCATAATTGGTCAAAAATTCAATACTCATTATCATTAATCATTAACCAATGTCCCAACATAATATCCAAAGCAACCATTTCTCAATAAGGCTCAACCACTTTCTTAAAAATTTCATAAAAAACTAATTAAAAAATTTTGACAGGCTTAAAAAACCACACACTTTTTTTAAAAATTTAAAGACAGCTCTTCAATAAGGGTATTTCTCATTGAAAATAAAACCAATTCCAAAGACCATACATTCCACAAATTTATTAGTAGAATCCACAAATTAATTTTCATATGGGTAAATGACACACATAATTAAAAACATAATTTAAAATCTAATAAGATACCATATATAATTTATTTATGGTAAAAAATACTTTTTATAACATTATCTACATTAAAAACATAATTTTCCTTCATTGAATACCATATCTAGTTCAAAATAAAATACACCTCATTTTATCCATTTAAAAAGCCTCTTCAGAATTTCACATAATCTAGAATATAAAAATTTCAATTATCTCTTTAACCATACCCACAAAGCAATTTACAATTAGAACCCATTCACCTTCCTAATTACCCTATCTCAGTTTTGCAATTAATTTCAAAATTTCTAAAGGCTAGGAATACCCCATTGGTAGTATAAGGCCCCGAACTTAAAGCTTACATAATATTGAATTAAATTAATAATTCACATTGAGGATCTTTTTAGGTTTAGAGTTTTAGATAATTAGTACATAACTATTACATCACAAAATATTACAAAGTAGAAACTTCCACTAAGTTGGCATAAAAAACTCTTAAAACAAAACATGTCTAGTTCCATGTTTCAGGTAGCATGACATTCCCTTGATCCCATCCTTGACACTATTCCACATTAAGTCCTATAAAAAACATTTCAAAACTTGGGGTGAGCATAAAAATATCAGTAAGGGATACAAAATGAATGAAAACTATTATTTTTTCGAAACAATAAGTAAATCATGCATACTTTACCAAAGTAATAATTTTCACCTTTATGAAGTAGTAAAAACTCTTAACTGAATAAAATTTCATTACTTACCCTTTGTAACCAAAATATTACCATAAAACCCATATAAAGATCACATAACATATAAAGGTAACTTGGGACATAAACATACTTAAATGGAATAACCATATGATCGACTTCCACACATATCACTTAATGGAATAGCTATACGGCCGAATTCCATACCCAATGCATTAAAGGTTATAAAGTAACCACCAATCCTGGTATTCACGGCACCACCTGTCATATGGTTTATCACGTAACCACTGTCAAATGTCCAAGTACCATTATAAAATCATAAGACATAGAAAAAATATAATGGAAATGAAACATTTCCACACTTTGATCACAATATATCACTTAAATATATTCACATAACAAATCCATTATAAAAACCATTTTCTATACCAAAATACAAAAAATAGTATATGGTATTTATTTCACTTTAAAAACATTACGTCTTGTTGAGGAATCCAAAGACCAAATAATACTCGCGGCAGCAGAAAAGGTCATTGTCACCATGTACGATAAAAGAAACATTACTTTTTTTCATTTAGTAAAACGCTTCATATAAAAAGATTCCTTTTGAATAAAATTAAAAGTAAAAGGGGTTTATACAACGTATAAAATAAAGTTGTTTATAAAACAAAATATGCCTCAATGAAAGGAGATTGAGACGAAGTCCCTTACCTCGGGTCCGACTTGACCCGATCGTTCTTTAACATCCTGAATAATAAACTTGAGTTAATTTCTACTTTCTTAAGAACCTTTTTCAAGTTCATTATTCCTTTTATATCAGTTATTGACATGTTATAAACATTATGTAATCATTTAAGTTAATAATGTTTTTTTGTCGATATTTGGTTCTTAAGTCGAAAGTGGACTTCTTACAATTACATGTTGTTCGTGTGGCCAAAGGTTCATTATATCCAGAATTATATTCATGATTTGGATATCATATATATCATATATATCCAGCATATACATGTAATTATAATATTACATAATCATTTATAGGTATGAAATGAAATGCACCGTTTATGGAGACGGTATGCCGTACGTACGCATGAACACTACTTTCATTTCTATGTCATATTAATGGAATTAAAACTAAATGAGAGGTATGTATATTTTAATTCCAGAATTATATTTATCATTTATATGTAACATTAATCATATATAATAACTTTAAATCCATCCTTTATATGTCCCACATATGGCATTAACGAATCAAATCACTTTGAGGTGGCGGTAGTCCGAACTTCCTAAAATGAAGATATCGCGTATACCCATAATGGAAGCCATAAAGTTATGCCATAAATGAAAAATACATAATCTTAAGGAAAACATAAACATATTATATATCATATATAAATATAGTGACATCTTAAAGGTCACCTTTGAAGGTGTTATAAGAATATTGAACAATCATCGTTTCGTGAGGCAGAAATTCACCATCCACAGAAACAGTATGTTATTTAACCATTTGATGTAGGTGTGTGTAAGTGTAGCTAGAATCCTTCTTATAACAACATCCTAGTATATTGAAGATACTGGTGTTGTTACAAAAGAAAGGAATAAAAAGATTTTAAATGGTTGGAGAAGCGAAATAAAACAAAAGAACACAAGTGAAGACATTACCTTAAAATCGGGTAACTCTCTTAGATTTGAGCTCAAAAGCTTCCATGGGAAGACATCTGCCCAATGTGAGGCTTCTAGGAGTAATAGAGGGATGTGGAGAGACAAAAATAGAAGATCTTGTCCGAACCAAAGGCTTTAGAGGTGTGGGTAAGGTGGTACAGGTGGGGGCCTTTTATAAGAGGAGAGGAGGGGCACTCTTGGAAAGTTAAGAAAAGACAATTTATTATAAAATGATTTTCGGATAAAAAGGGTCCCATTATTATATATTTAGAGGATAAGGTAATAAGGGTTCGAAATACACCCATCCAATAGGTTTTTGACATGTGTAGGTCTTAGATTTTACATTATCATTTCATTTTATTTAAATTTTTATATAATGAGGTAATCGCTACATCATCATGGTGTCATAAATAATATAATTTATTTAATGTCTAAAAATTATAAAAAAAAATATCATGATGTAGGAAATCGTTTTAGCTTTCTAATTAATATTTATAGTCAAAACTATGACAAGTATAACCCCATTTAAGAATTGTTTTAGTAAAACAACTCATGTTTGTGACATATTTATTTAAACATTAAATAAAAAGGTATTAATGTCATTTTCCTACCAAAGTTGCTCCATGGGGTCCCCAAGTTGACCCATGGATTGTCTTGGTCGGCCATGACACATAAAATAAGAGTAGGACATGTGTTTAGTTCATTTCATATCATTAAAACATTATTTTTACCTTAAACTACACTAATTACCTCTAATCGCGATTAAAAACATAAAAGTTACTATTCAACAAAAAATTATTTTAATCCCATTGAACCACATTTTAATTCTTAATGAAAATCATGTATGCCAGATTTTTGAAATTAAAAACATAGTGGTGGTAAAATTTCATTTAAACGAAAAATTAGTTTTTTAAGTACCACTTAGTGGTTTCACTATTCATCAAAAATTGAAGTTTTTCAGAAAAATACCAAAAATTCACCCTAAGCTATATTTGATATTCTGAATTAAAAAATGAAGTCTATTTTAAAAAATTCAAAACATATCAGTTGCATTAACTAATTTAATAATTAATTCCCGCTGTCAGAGCAAATAGCGCGTTTTTATGAAACAATAAGTATCAAAAGATTGACATTAGTTTAAGTCTGATTTCAAAGTGAAATTAATTCCAACGACCACTATTGGATTATATGGTAAAAATATATTATAATTTCACTTTAAAACCAATTCAAAGGGTAATCTAATCATATAAATAAATTATATTAAAAAGAGGTTTTGAATTAAAATACATAATTTTTCACTATTCATTAAAAATGAACTTTATCGAAAAAATACCAAAAAATTACACAAAGTAAATTTTGATGTCTCGATTCTAAAAAAGAGTTTTATTTTGTCCAATAGAATGTATAAAAGTGAACAAAACTATATTTAATGACGGTTCTCCATCAAAAGGCGATAAGTGAACCTTTAGTGAAAATTAGGGTATAAATGCCTAAAATTAAATTCTTTTCGTATTTTAAGCCTTTATCTTTAATAGGACAATTTTAAAAACATTTTAAAACATATATAATCATATTTTAGTTATTTATATCCATTCCCTCCTATACAACGACTATGTGTTAACTACCATTTAAAATAATATTATTTTATTACTAGTGTGCAACGTAAGATTTAAATGAAACTCTTTGTTGCGTATCAGGTACGCTATCGAACATAGAAACCCCTTTAAAGTAAAATTAATATTTAATTCATAAATATTAATAAATAAGAAAATGATTTATTCTTTATTTACCCGGGATGTTACATCCTTCCCCCCTTTTAGGAATTGCGTCCTCGCAATTTTATTCACTTATCAAAATATGTGGGGGTATTTATCTCCCATATGATTTTCAGATTACCATGTTGCCTCTTCAACCATATGGTTTTTCCACAAAACCTTTACTTGGTGAATTACCTTATTTCTCAACACTTGCTCTCTTCGGTCAAGAATCTGGACTGGTTGTTCTTCATAAGAGAGATTATCTTCCAACTGAACTACCTCTGGGCTGAAAACATGAGATGGATCTGGCATATACATTCTAAACATAGAAACATGAAAAACATTATGTACCTGAGATAAAATCAGAGGTAAAGCCACTAAGTAAGCAACTGATCCAACTTTCTCCAGAATTTCATATGGTCCAATGAACCTTGGACTTAGCTTTCCTTTCTTACCAAATCGCATCACACTTTTCCATGGAGAAACCTTGAGAAAAACATGATCACCTACCTAGAAAGATAGACCCTTCTTCCGGTTATCCGCATAACTTTTCTATCTGCTCTGAGCTATTCTCATGTGTTTCTGAATCAACTGTACATTTTCTGCCATCTCTTCTACCAATTCTGGTACCATCAGCTTCCTTTCACCCACTTCATCCCAAAAAGCTTGAGTTCGACACCGCTTCCCATATAATGTCTCAAATGGTTTCATCTGTATACTGGAATGAAAACTGCTATTATAAGAAAACTCAACCAAAGAAAGATGTTTGTCCCAACTTCCCTGATAATCCATCGAACAAGCTCGTAGAATATCCTCCAAGGTCTGAATTGTTCGTTCTGACTGCCCATCTGATTGATGAAGAAAAGCTGTACTAAAATTTAATTCAGTACCCAATGACTTATGAAGGCCATTCTAAAAGTTAGAAGTATACCTGGGATCACGATCAGATACAATGGAGAGGGGAACTCTATACAACCTGACTATCTCTTTAAGATACAATTGAGAAAGTTGATCTAGAGAGAATGTATCTCGAATAGGAAGGAAATGATAAGATTTAGTCAAGCGATCAACAATAACCCAGATTGAATTATTACCTTGATATGTCCTCTGTAATCCCCCAACAAAGTCCATGGATAGGTTTTCCCATTTCCACTCTGGCACTGGTAAAGGCTGCAACATACCTTTCAGTAACTGCAGCTCTGCTTTAACCTGCTGACAAGTCAAACACTTCACAGAAAAATCAGCAATATCCCTTTTCATTCTATCCCACCAGTAATACTCCCGCAGATCTCTGTACATCTTAGTACTACCAGGATGAACTAAAAATGGAGAACTATGAGCTTCACCTAACAACTCTCTCTTCAATTGTGAATCCCAAGGAACACACAATCTCTTACCAAATCTCAAAAACAATCATTATCAATGTTGAATTCCGGAAACTTACCCTTCTGAACCAGCTCTACCTTTTTCTGCAACTCACTGTCTTGCTTCTGTGCTTGCTTGATTCTGTCTGATAGAGAAGATGTCACTAATACCTGAAACAAAACAGAAGGACTTCCTTCACAAACAACTTCCATGCCAAAGTTCGTCAAATCAAAATCCAAAGGATCTCATTCCAATCGTAGCACGGTTAATGAAGCATTACTTTTTTTGACTCAAAGCATCAACCACTTTATTTGCTTTCCCTAGATGGTAATGAATTGTATAATCATAATCCTTGATTAATTCTAGCCATCTCCTCTGTCTCATGTTCAATTTATTCTGAGTGAATATATACTTTGAAGTTTTGTGATCGGTATATATTTCACACTTTACTCCATACAAATGATTCCTCCAAATTTTTAAGGAAAAAACAATAGCAGCTAATTCCAAGTCATGTGTAGGGTAATTTACCTCATGAGTTTTCAACTGACGTGAAGGATAAGAAATTACCTAATCATTTTGCATAAGGACGCAACCAATTCCATTCAATTAATCATCACTACATAAAACAAACTCACCATTCCTGGAAGGAAGTTCCAAAACTGGAGCATTCACCAATCTTATTTTCAACTCCTAAAAACAATCATCACATTATTTTGTCCAAATAAACTTAACACCCTTTCGAGTTAGCTTAGTCGTTGGACTAGATAATCGTGAAAATTTTCAACAAACCTTCAGTAGTAACCTTCCAAACAAAGGAAACTACCAATCTCGGTAACATTTGTGGGTCTTGGCCATTCATTAACAAATTTTTTCTTAGTAGGATCATCAATTATGCCATCTTTTGAAAGAATGTGACCCAGGAAAGAAATTTGTTGTAACCAAAACGCACACTTGCTAAATTTTCCATACAGTTCTTTTTCTTTTAGGGTTTGCAAGATAACCCTTAAATGACTTTCATTCTCTTATTTACTTTTATAAAACACCAAAATATCATCAATGAAAACAACCACAAAATTATCCAAGAACTCATGGAAAATTCTATTCATAAGGTCCATGAATACAGTAGGTGCATTGGTTAACCCAAAGTCATAGCTAGAAATTCATAATGGCCATATCTTGTACGGAACGTAGTCTTCGGAACATATGCTTCTTTTACTTTCAACTGATGGTACCCCGACCTCAAGTCAATCTTCGAAAAATACTGAGCTCCCTGTAGCTGATCAAAAAAATCATCGATATGAGGCAATGGATACTTGTTCTTAACAGTAATGTTATTCAAGGCTCTATAATCAATGAAAAGTCTCATTGAACCATCTTTCTTTTTAACAAACAAGACAGGAGCACCCCATGGTTATGTACTAGGTCGAATGAAACCTTTTTCTAATAACTCCTGCAATTTTATCTTTAACTCTAAAAGTTCAACTTGAGCCATTTGAGAAGGGGGTTTTGAAATTGGCTTAGAATAAGGAACTAAGTCAACAGTAAATTCAACTTCCCGATCAGGAATAATACCAGGAAACTCAATAGGAAAAACATCATGATACTCATTTACCACCGGCACATCATTAACTTGAACAATTACCTTGTTTTCAATGATATGTGCAAGATAACATTCATTTCCATCTTTTACTAGTTTCTCAACTTCCTGATATGTTACCAAAAGAAAGGGTTCATTCTTGAACACAAACTGAAAATCTTTCTGAAAAGAAACCATTTTAGCTCTGCATTCAATCTTAGCATGATAATCAGAAAGCCAATCTATGCCCAAAATAACATCAAACTCTACTAGAGGAAAAACAATAAGGTTTTCTGGTAGATTCTTTCCGAAAAAAGGATAGGAAGGTTCTTATAATTCCTTTTTGTCTCAAAGTTCCCTCTAGGTGTTTTTACCATAATTTCAGGATTCATATCTTGAGATAGAATTTCCAATTTACTAGAAAACTTCTCAGAAATGAAAGAATGTGTAGACCCTGAATCAAACAAAACATTGGCATAATCTGAATAAACAAACAATGTACTTGATACCACTTCATTCGATGGCCCACCATCTACTGAATTAGTTGAAAAGGATTTCACCACCCCTTTCTGCATGTAGTCTGGCTGTTTTTCCCTAGTTGAGTTCTTCATTAGACACTCATTTTCATAATGACCCATTTCATTACACATAAAACATCTTACTACTGGCTTTTCATTGCCTACTTGATCATCTTCCTTATAGTTACAAGCAATATGACCAGACATACCACACCGAAAGCACTTTCTAGACTTGGATAAACATTCTCCAAGATGCATTTTACCACACTTCTCACAGGATGGATATTTGATTTTCTTACCTCCTTGCTTCTTTGATGAATTCTTCCCCTTTTCCTACCAACTGGACCTCTTATTCTGTTGTTTGTCATAGAACACATGATCATCGAAAAACTCCATTTCCACCTTCTCCACACATCGAACAAGTTTTTCACTACTTTTTAACTCACGAGAATCTAAAGCCCTTCGATAATTTGGCTTTAACCCTGAGTAAAAACGGTTGATTTTACTATCAAGATCTCGTATGAAGTTTGGAGCATACCTTGCCAGTCGAGTAAACTTTTCTTCATAAGTAGCCACCGAGTCATCCTCCTGCCTCAATTCTAGGAACTGTTTTTCCATCCTATGATGGACCACCATAGGAAAATATTTCTCAAGAAACATACCTTTTACTTCAACCTAGTAAAGATCATCAATCTCATCACTATCCCTAATAATTTTCACCATCGACCACCACTGATCAGCTTCACCTTCAAAACAGTAAACAGAAAGACTAACCTTTTGATGTTATGAACACCCAATGACATCAAAAATCCTCTCCAGTTATTTAATCCACCCTTTAGCTTGCACGGGGTCAGATGATCCTCTGAATGATGGGCGATGTTGCCTCATGAAATGCTCCACCATTAACATGTTCTTCTGTGGTTGATTAGGCTGATCTCATGCATGGATACCACCACCATTTATATCCTGAGTCAACTATGCCATCACTGCAACAAACTGTTCAGTTCCAATTCCGACCATCTCAGGTTGCTGATTTGGAAGGTTGTCTTCCTCCTGATGTCGTCCCAACATAACTTCCTTGTTTCTTCTACGAAAACCCATTCTGAACACAGAAATATCTTAGCCAAACAACATGGAAATCTTTAAATTCTATATCATTTAAGTCATACCATAAATTAATTTACAATTTAACAATTTTCTAACTCCTAAAGTTGTCTAAACCGACCTCTGATACCAACTATAAGGCCCCGACCTTAAACCTTACTTAATATTGAATTAAATTAATAATTCACATTGAGGATATTTTCAGGTTTAGTGTTTTAGAGAATTAAGACATAACTATTACATCTCAAAAGATTACAAAGTAGAAACTTCTACTAAGTTTCCATAAAACAAAAAAACTCTTAAAAAGAAACATGTCTAGTTCCATGTTTTAGGTAGCATGACTTTCCCTTGAACCCATCCTTGACCCTATTCCATGATAAGTCCTGTGAAAAACATTTCAAAACATGGGGTGAGCATAAAGAGCTCAGTAAGGGATACACAATGAACGAAAACTGTTAGTTTTTCAAAACAACAAGAAAACCATGCATACTTTATCAAAGTAAAACTTTTCACCTTTATGAAGTAGTAAAAACTCTTAACTGAATAAAATTTCATTACTTACCCTTTGTAACCAAAAGATTACCATAAAACCCATATAAAGATCACATAACATATAAAGGTAACTTGGTACATATACATACTTAAATGGAATAACCATACGGTCAAATTCCACACATATCACTTAATGGAATAGCCATATGGCCGACTTCCATACCCAATGCATTGGAGGTTATAACATAACCACCCATACTGGTATTCACAACACCACCCGTCATATGATTTATCATGTAACCACCCGTCAAATGTCCATGTACCATTATAAAATCATAAGACATAGAACATATATAATGGGAAGAAAACATTTCCACACTTTTATCACAATATATCACTTAAATATATGGACATAAAAAATCGATTATAAAAACCATTTTCAATACCAAAATCAAAAAAGATTATATGGTATTTATTTTACTTTTAAAACATTACGGCTTGTTGAGGAATCCAAAGAGAAAATAATACTCGCGGCAGCGGAAAAGGTCGTTGTCACCGTGTACGATAAAAAAACATTCCTTTTTGTCGTTTTGTAAAACGCTTCGTATAAAAAGATTCCTTTTGAATCAAATTAAAATTAAAAGGGTTTTATATACCATATAATAGAATGTTGTGTATAAAACAGAATATGCCTCAATGAAAGGAGATTGAGACGATGTCCCTTACCTCGGGTCCGACTTGACTCGATCGTTCTTTAACGTCCTGAATAATAAACTTGAGTTAATTTCTACTTGATTAAGAATATTTTTCAAGTTCATTATTCCTTTTATATAACTTATTGACATGTTATAAACATTATTTAATCATTTATGTTAATAATGTTTTTTTTGTCGATATTTGGTTCTAAAAGTCAAAAGTGGACTTCTTACAATTGCATGTTGTTCGTGTGGTCAAAGGTTCATTATATCTAGAATGATATTAATTATTTGGATATCATATATATGATATATATCCAGAATATACATGTAATTATAATATTACATAATCATTTAGAGGTAAGAAATGAAATGCACCGTTCATGGAGACGGTAAGCCGTACGTACCCATGAACGCTACTTTCATTTCTATGTCATATTAATGGAATTAAACATAAATGAGAGGTACGTATATTTTAATTCCAGAATTATATTCATCATTTATATGTAACATAAATCATATATAATAACTTTAAATCCATCCTTTATACGCCCCACATATGGCATTAATGAATCAAATCACTTTGAGGGGGCGGTAGTTCGCACTTCCTAAAATGAAGATATCGCGTATACCAATAATGGAAGCCATAAAGGTATTCCATAAATGAAAAATACAGAATCTTAAGGAAAACATAAAAATATTATATATCATATATAAATATATTTACATCTTAATGTCCACCTTTTAAGGTGTTATAAGAATATTGAACAATCATCGTTTCATGAGGCAGAAATTCACCATCCACAGAAACAGTATGTTCTTTAACCTTTAGATGTAGGTGTGCGTATGTTTAGCTCGAATAATTCTTATAAAAACATCCTAGTATATTGACGATACAGGTGTTGTTACAAAATAAATGAATAAAAAGAGTTTAGAGGGTTGGAGAAGCAAAAAAAAAGAACACAAGTGAAGACATTACCTTAAAATCAGGTAACTCTCTTGGATTTGAGCTCAAAGGCTTCCTTGGGAAGACTTCTGCCCAATGTGAGGCTTCAAGGAGTAAGAGAGGGATGTGGAGAGACAAAAAGAGAAGATCTTGGCCGAACCAAAGGGTTGAGAGGTGTGGGTAAGGTGGTAGAGGTGGGGGCCTTTTATAAGAGGAGAGGAGGGGCACTCTTGGAATGTTAAGAAAAGATACTTTATTATAAAATTATTTTCGGATAAAAAGGATCCCACCATTATATATTTAGAGTATAAGGTGATAAGGGTTCTAAATCAACCCATCCAATAGGTTTTTGACATGTGTAGGTCTTAGATTTTACATTATCATTTCATTTTATTTAAATCGTTATATAATGAGGTAATCGATGAATCATCATGGTGTCATAAATAATTTAATTTATTTAATGTCTAAAAATTATAAAACAAATATCATGATGTAGGAAATATTTTTAGCTTTCTAATGAATATTTATAGTCAAAAATATGACTTGTATAACCCAATTTAAGAATTCTTTTTGTAAAACGACTC
Source organism: Viscum album (assembly GCA_963277665.1). Taxonomy (NCBI): domain Eukaryota; kingdom Viridiplantae; phylum Streptophyta; class Magnoliopsida; order Santalales; family Viscaceae; genus Viscum; species Viscum album. The sequence continues at coordinate 1,953,375,952 of OY728165.1, forward strand.
ATGTTTGTGACATATTTATTTTAACATTAAATAAAAAGGTATTAATCTCATTTTCCTACCAAGGTGGCTCCATGGGGTCCCCAAGTTGACCCATGGATTGTATTTGTCGGCCATGACACATCCAATAAGGGTAGGACATGTGTAAAGTTCATTTCATATCATTAAAACATTATTTTTACCTTAAACTACACTAATTACCTCTAATCGCAATTAAAAACATAAAAGTTACTATTCACCAAAAAATTATTTTAATCCCATTGAACCACATTTTACTTCTTAATGACAACCATGCATGTCGGATTTTTGAAATTCAAAACATAGAGGTGATAAAATTTCATTTAAATGAAAAATCAGTTTTTAAGTACCACTTAGTGGTTTCACTATTCATAAAAAATTGAAGTTTTTCAGAAAAATACCAAAAAATCACCCTAAGATATATCTGATATTATGAATTAAAAAATGAAGTCTATTTAACAAAATTCAAAACATATCAGTTGCATTAATTAATTTAATAATTAATTCTCACTGTCAGAGCAAATAGCGTGTTTTTATGAAACAATAAGTATCAAAAGATTGACACTAGTTTAAGTCTGATTTCAAAGTTAAATTAATTCCAACGACCAATATTGGATTAAATGGTAAAAATATATTCTAATTTCACTTTAAAACCAATTCAAAGGGTAATATAATCATATAAATAAATTAGATTAAAAAGTGGTTTTGATTTAAAATACATCATTTTTCACTATTCATTAAAAAATGAACTTTATCGGAAAAATACCAAAAATTTACACAAAGTAAATATTAATGTCCTGATTCTAAAAAATAGTTTTATTTGGTCCAATAGAATGTATAAAAGTGACCAAAACTATATTTAATGACGGTTCTCCATCAAAAGGCGATAAGTGAAGCTTTAGTGAAAATTAGGGTATAAATGTCTAAAATTGAATTCTTTTTGTATTTTAAGCCTTTATCTTCTATTGGATAAATGTAAAATCATTTAAAAAAATATATAATCATATTTTAGTTATTTATATCCATTCCATCCAATACAACGGCTATGTATTAACTACCATTTAAAATAATATTATTTTATTACGAGTGTACAACGTAAGATTTCAATGAAACTCTTTGTTGCGTATCGGGAACGCTATCGAACATAGAAACCCCTTTAAAGTAAAATTAATAATTAATTTTTAAATATTAAAAAATATAAAAATGCTTTATTCTTTATTTACCTGGGATGTTACAGGTAGCCCTATGTTTAGTGTCAAATAATCAATGAACCCAATGAGGTCCTTGAAAGGTCTCTAACCTCAATTTAATTCCCTATTTAATTTACAAAGCCAATTATACAAAAACACATCATGGAATCATGTTGGAACAACCACATACACTTATAAAACATCAAGAGTATGAAAAAAAGATATTAAGAGAACTCTGTCATGCCCCTAGACAACCAATAATCCAAACACGATAATTTTTTTTGTAATTAAATGGCCTCAAACAACATGGTGAAGAACATCATAGAAATAGGGTTCATGAGATTTAGATAAATCCGAGAAAACTAAACAATAATATTTTATAAATAGAAAGGAAATAGTGTTTAAGAATTACTTGGATCCTATATTTTCAATAAATTTCACATTAAATGACTAATAATTGATAGATATACATCCATGAAGAAGGAGGAATCCTTTGTGTCGATCTATAGGTTAATTGGGATCAAATGAATATGAAATTTGGAAGAGTACTCTTAAAAAATGAGGGGGAAAATAGTAATTTTCCCACTTTTAATGAGTAACATGGTTTTACGTTATGGTTTTCCAAATAGTTCCCCAACCATCTGGTTCCCTCAAGTCATGAGAAAGCTGAGGTATACATTTTCCTTGGCCAGTTCCATGGTTTAAAAAACTATATAGTTGTTGTGAACTCACCATTGTCCAAGGGGAGCTCATCTCACACAGTTTCCTAGGCCACCTACATGGATTTCTAACATATTTTCCCCCTTTATTAGGTCACATGGTTATGAAGAACTATTTATACTTTCCCTAAACCAAACATTCTCTATGCTTAGATCTCCCTCTTCTCTAACTTTTCAATTCATGAACCCCTTGGACACTCCCAAGTCCTTCCCAACACATGAGAAACCTTCCATTAAAAAATTTACTAGGATTTTGTAAAAAAAATGAAAACTAACCTCATCAATCATCAATACCTTAAAACATTCCCACCATATGACAACTCATCATTAAGCTGCACTTCTGATACATAATAAACCCCTCCAAGGAGTGGTATTTGGGACACTGATATCATATACAAGCTTCCCTCTCTCAGTTTTTTCTTTTGTACATGACCATGAAACCAAAAATATCAAACCAAAAGCATGGTCTTACCATATAAACCATTTTAATATGAAAGGAAAAATAAGTTAGAGGCTCAAAAAAAGATGAAACTTCCTCAACATCATCATTAATAACATCAAACACATGAATAAATTCTGGATGATACCACTGAAACTGCCATAAAATTAGAGCATTAAATAGATCACTACACCACCCTCAGAGAGAAAATTAATACACCATTAATCTAATTCTCTCCACAATCTTAAACATCATGGTATACCTGGTCCACCCAATGGAATATATGATTATCCAAAAATATTCCCCAACCAAAGAAATTCTATAACATAAGGCCCAATAACCTCATTCTAGATCTAAACACCGAAAAAAATAAAGAGGAACATTCACCTCGTTACAGTCATCCATTGAAAACCTATGATAACTCATGTTTCTAAAAAAAACACCAAAATGTCACATAGACCAACCCATAAAACCCATAACACTGATCACCTCCTCAATCAACCACTCTCTTTCTATTGTTCTTGTTAGGACCAATAGGGGCCTATATACCCTGAAGGGGGGGGGGGGTGGATCAGTGTATAGATATTATTCTCTAAATTCTTCCTACCCCACTGGATCTAGTCCTCTTTATTACATGGGTCGCTTTATTTGCACTTGTGTGTTTATTATGACCACTTATTTTCTTCGTTATCTGATGATGATGCTATGAATGCCATGCAAGGAAGCAATGATGGCAGACATAGAGATTTTAACTTGGTTCAACTTCACTGGGTTACGTCCAAGGAGTATACAATGACGATGTGCCGCTAAAACAAATCCACTAAGTATCATTGGGAATAATGTTTGTGATAAATCACTTCTATGCCAAGGCTCACTGCCTTTAAAATTTTTAGGGTTAGCTCACTGCATTCCCAAGGGTCACTCCCTGTTTCTCTCTCTCTCTGGCTCACTGCTGGTGGAGAGGATCACCATCTTCTCTTCCTTTTCTCACTGCAATTGAAAGTATCCACTCACAGTTTATAGACCTGTAGGTCTCTTCATTCTCACTAATGAATGAATCCTCCACAGTATGTAGATGCTCTATTAAAGTCCACCTTTCATCCAATGATGAATACCCCTTTTCCTCTTAAACACTGGGAAATTCCTTTGGATATACCTTCGCAAAGCACCATACTTTGCGAGGCTCCCAATTTTGCGAAGCTCAAACAAGCCTTCCCGAAGATCCTTCCTTTTCGCGAAGCTCAAGCCTTTTCACGAAGCTCATTCCTTTGAAAATATTAGTCCATCATGAAGCTCCTGCCTCTTCACGAAGCACACTCCTTAGATAACATGGCCTCACGAAGCGCACTTCATTAGTGTAGTTAGATCAGCCGCCGCAAAGCACCTCTCTTTCGGGAAGAACACTACCTTCACGAATCACCTTCGTGAACCAAGAGCAAAATATTTTCTTTAAAAACTATCTCTACTTCTCTTGAGGGGGTCTACCTCTATTTATAAGTGATTCCACCGACCCTTGATCCTTCCACGCGATGTGAACCCGACGTCATCACATATCGAAATGCTCTGAAGTTTCTTCCGAAATTCTCTGAATCACGCGAAGCACCAAGACAATTTTCTGATCATGGAGCTTGATGTAATCGCGGAGCATCACCATCAATCCCTTCATGCCTTCTTTGCGATGCGCTTCAATATCTATCATTCGTGAAGCATGATGTAATCGTGAAGAACACCATCAATATTCTTCTTGTCTTCATGAAATTCAATCCATGAAGCCTATGTTTGTGAAACTCATGCCCTTTCCATATTTAAATAAGATCTTCAAGGATATCCGATTTTTGTGATGCTCACTAATCTCCAAATATTGGACCCCAAAAATGTGGAAAACACTGGGAAACGAAACCACCTAGTACTTCTCTTTTGTACAGCCTACATATAGTCCATTCCTTTGTCATGGTTCTTAGTCAACATTTATTGTCAAAAATATCTCTGGAACATGACAATTCACCATGGAAACCTTCATTGTCAACAAACACAATCAACCAGAAAATAATTCAATGTTACCTTGAGGGATTTTCTCCCAACAGTTCTCCCCACCATACACTTGATTACATAACCACCCACCTTTGGTGTTTGGTATAGTCAATAATAGAAAAGTACCCCTAGAATATTGAAATCAAACATTAAAATGTACCCATCACATTTCCGAATTCATCACTCCCAATAATTTAAAAGTTCTCCAACCAAAATCAACATCTATCCTTTCCACCGCAATCACTCAGAATAGATGCACATCTTCCATCCATACAAGAACTATAGAAAACATGGATTTTTCTCAAACATCACCTATATTCCAAAAAACAACTTACCATTTAAGAAAATAAACCAAAGGAGGATTATAAATCATAATATACATTCCTTTTATGATACTGTGTCAGACCACCCCCAGTAAACTAGTCTAAAAAATTCCTAGCTCTCATTGTTGGTACATTTCCACATTACCCCATGATGAAACCTAATCAATGAAGGCATTCCACCACCAACCAAATTCACCTACAAGAGTCTATCCTTGATTTCAAGTCAAAATTCACCACCAAAAACCATTTATCCTCTAACATTCATCATTCTCTACTGCACCATTAAAAACATTTCCGATAAACACCCCATATTGCTTTTAAAACCACCCTGATCTAGAAGCGAATGCTTTTCTCGATCAACCACCACATCCAAGTAAACCTGACTTTTTTTAAGGAATAAAAACATTTAGCTCTTAGGTTCCATATTGGCATACCGATGCCACCACATACATATCATAGTCTACTCTACAAACTTTCAAACCTACCAGCCTGAGAGTTACACTCCCATGACTAATACATCTCCCACCACCTAAGGAGTCTCATCAGCACCATCTATATGAAATTCCATGCACCAAGGCTCACGATACCATACCAGTATATCCCATGAATTGGATGTGGCCATCTATACCTCACTTGAGTGAAAATTGAAAATGTTAACAATCGTGGAATCGAATATTTTGAGAATGGAACCTTTACCATTTTCTAACCAATAAACCACCACACTAACCTCACACAGAGATAGTCAATAATAAACCTCCCACCACACAAATTCACTTACCTTGATCCATGGGAAGAACCATCAAGAAGATCCTTCATTTAAAAATATGAAAAAAATTATGCATCCTAGAATATAGAAAATTATCTCTTAGTGTACTCCATAAAATGTCATGATATTGGGTATGATCGTATTTAATTAGAGAGTATACTACTATTTCATCAATGGATACCCCCATAACTAATCCCTTTTTTATGTCTCTTATCACTGCACGGATAAATCAAACACTTTCAAATACCCCAATCCTCACTACCTAAAATAATATCATCATCAAATGACTACCATTATTTAAGAGGGATTCATTAACCAAAACTCACCACTACCTCATGACTCTATAAAATGAATTTGTCAAATAAATCTTCATTGGGGCACCAACACCACCACAATACTTAAGATCCTCCACCATGACTCAATTTATTTCCATGGAAACAAAAATACTCGATTATACCAATCAGAAACCAAATAGTCTTATGCATAAAATACTTTTATAAACCTAATTTCACTAAAAGAAGATAGGCGCTTACCCCTAAGAAACCTGTCCAGATACACCAAATGACATTTCATGTCTCCACCACATGACTACCATCGTAACCTCACTAGAAACATAAGGTTGTGTTCTTTACCATGATCCCTCATTGAACCCTAATCAATATCACATGAGATATACATCATTTGGTCTAGGACCATATTATAACTCACACAACCAACCATTAATCTTGATCTATAAGCCTCATGAGACTCGAGGAATCATTGATGTTAGCATCAACATCTTAGAATTTTCACAAATCAGGTCCAACCACATGACCACTCATTACCCCGGGTTTCATTACCAGATTAGAATAATATCTCCACACCCTAGTAGCCACCACCTTATCTTTTCAATCCAAATTTTACATTAATAATTGTATCAAACATTACCCACATAGTAGAATTAGGCATCCAAATGATCCCTCCCTTCAAAATTGTCTTTGAATACAACCATAAGAACTCATAGTTCTTACCTTTGAAAAGAAATCAATACATGAAAATGAATTTTTCAAAAACTCTATGGAAGATTCGTTGTTTTAACTACACCTTTGAAGCATCTACTAATGTTTCAAATTTCAAAGTACCTGCAACACTGGGAAAAACTCCATCATGTTTACCCTAGATTATCTAAAATCACACACTCATAACTATAACCCGAATCAAATTATCAAATCCAGTGGCATGTCAACTAGAATAATAGGACCAACCAATACCAGATAAAACTCCACATGTTCCAATTCAAAAAATAAAAAACATCCACCTATTCGTCACACACCCAAAGGACCCCACATCATGATTGACCCCTCTAACAAGTAATTATAGAAGGTCACAAAAAACCATAACCATGAACTGTAGTTACATCAACATGGACACAAGGGTAGCCTACTGATCCATAAACCTCACAAATCACACAATTAATTTTCCAAAAGTGAAACTCCATGTCCCATTCTAAAACACGTGATGTCTAACATGTCAAGGGAACCACTTAACTTAACAACGACACCAAAAACTAGGACAACCACCACAAGGCCCAATGTAAAAATACAGGGGGTACCATAATTCTGGTTATAAGATCCAACTTCTCAACCGCATGGTCATAGACTAACTGATGGAAAAACAAGATACATCCCGCTAACCATAACATCGAGACCCATCAAGGATTAATAACCCATAACTAAGGGTCAAAAAATAGGGCACAATCATAGTCCGAACCACCCATACCAAAGAAAGAAAAAAATATTTGATGAATACACATTTACAATGTGTCAAGGTACCATAGTTTCCCATTTCAATATTTAATTAAAAATTTAAATTTTAATACCTAAAAATTTAGATTTTCCAATTCCCCCCTTTTAAAAAATCTTTCAAAATTCTATCTTTATAAAAATTCACTATTCATACCTTTTGTTTAAACAACATTTCAATAAAAACTAAATCACATGAAACATATGCATTAACTAACAATCATATTTTTCTAATATAATTCTTGTACCCGAAAAACCTCTCTTTTCATACCGTTCCAATATATAAAACATAATAAATCAATAATACAAATCAAACATCACCACTGAAAATGGAAATATTAATAAATGATAAACATAAAATACAGAAAATTAATTAACACCCATAGAATCTTGAGTTTTCCATCAACATGGGGATTTATATAAGGACATGACCCTCAATATTAAAAAATATCATGTTTTAGTCAATAAATTACTTTATTTCACATTTAAGATCTTTGTTAATGAATACTTTTATAGAATTATTACATTACTAATACATAACTAAACCATAAAATTCAAAGAGGAATATTTCAATCAGAATGAATTTTTAACATCAATATAAAACATTTAAAATAAAACATGAATTATATTCCAATAAAATATCCAAGACTTAAATATTGACATCTTCCATTCCCTTACCAATCCTTAAACCATGTGAAAAACATTTAAAAACTTTGAATGGGAACACATGCTCATTAAGGGATATAAAAAGAAAAGAAACTATTAGTTTGGTAAAAACATGAAAATTATAAAACATTTACCTTTATCATTAATGTTATTTGATAACACGAAATAAAAATATTTCACATGAATAAGAAATAGTCATTTTAAACAAGTAAATAATTAATACTCATAAGTAGCAATTAAACCTATATTGGTGACTAAGGGAATTTTATACATAAAACAAGTTGAAAACACTTTTTATTTAAAATAACCATAAGTTCTAATTTTAAAATTATCATTAACAAATTTATTAGAGATATATATTGGGGATCACCCTTCGTATAAGCTATATCGGGCTCATGCATGAGCTATAATGGGGTGCAACCCTTTGTATAAGCTCTATCAGGCTCTCCTGTTTCTCATGATCTATAATGGGACTCAACCCTTCGTATATGTTTTATTGGGATTACCCATTTAATATAATTATAAACAAATATATCAAGAGTAAAACCCTATAATCATAAAACCCTTTTAAAAACACCCATTAAACCTATATTAAAACACATTCAGATAAAAATACCAATTTCCATTAATATCCCATTCTCCATACTAAAATAACATTTTATTGAAAAAAAATGTCAAAACCAAAAGACCTATAACAATATATATTTATTTCATTTAAGAAAATATTAAATATTACAAAGGAATCTGAAAATAAAATTATTTCTATTACATTCCAGAAGTCATTATTTCTATATATGTTAAGAATATAACATTTCTTTTGACATTTTTCAAAACTATTGGTATAAAACACATAAAAAGATTAATTTTTTAACTTTTTATGAATAAAATTTAAAATATAAATAAAATTTAGTTTATAATTTTGTTTATATCCATATAAAAAAAATAATAATATCAAGAATAATGAATATAAAGGATTAAATTGTTGAACATTCAAATAATCTCATACCACATTAACCATTTAAATAATAATACCAATGAAATTATAAAATTTAAGAAGACATTAAATAAAATTAGAATAGATAAAATATGGATATGGAATTTCAAAGGGTTTGTATATGTAGTAAATAAAATAGGAAATGTGTTTATCATCAAGAAATGTCTTAATGAAGGGAGATTGAGGTATAATCCCTTTAAACATTAGTGAAAAATGAATTGTAACCCAAAAAGTAATAATAATAATATGATTCATTTAAATACTATGATGTTAAAATAATTCATGATATAATATACCAAAATGGGTAGAAAATAGGTTGCACAAAATAATTAAGTGTTGATTATGTCATTTATCTCACAGATATAAAAATTGAGTTGAAAATCCCTTATGTTGTGTCTAACTTGTCACACATTTATTTATATTACAAGATAATAAAATTTAGTTAATTAATTTCGTTCATTATAAACGTTTTCAATTTAATCATTACTTTTATTTCAATTATTAATTTTTTTGAACAAATTATTAAATAATTATGTTTACATTAGGTGTTTTGGCCATATTCAGTTTATGTGTCAAAGACAACCTTGGTTGGTAAAATATGGTCAAATGGGTTATTATATTAACATGTAATGAATAATAATCATGAAATAATTATCATATTTATACATGAAATATACTTTCAAAACTAATAATAAAATATGGTAATGTAAAATGAACCAATATTACAGTCCTGGAGACAATATGACGTATGTACAAATGAGTAACATTCCCATTTTCAATGATCGTTATGGAAATAAGGTAAGTGGAAAATATATTTATATAATTATAATTATATAATATATACTACATTATTTATTCATATAAACTTATATATAGAATTATTTTAATGTATAATGAATCATATCACATCAAGGAGGCGGTAGTCCACACATCCACAAATGACGTTATCACTTTTTCATTATGTGAAAGGGTAATACAGAAAATGATATATTATATATATTTAAGGTAAATTATGTCATTAATATCAAATATAATTCATTTATCACATATATTTTTAATTAAAAGCTTCCTCAATACATTCCAGGTAATGTTTAAATGTACCACATCGCTTGGAGGAGGCGATAATCCACACGCCCAAAAACGAAGTTATCATATTTACGCAAAATGTGTGCCATGAAGGTGTGTGTATATAAAAATTACATAAGTATTAATAAATCATAAATATTATATATATATAATATATATAAAAATATTATTTCCATCATTATTACCAACCATGATAGGTGGTAAAGGAAAAACGAACGACGTCGTTACATGAGTAGGTAGTTCGTCATACACGAACAATAATTTAGTTAACCATTTGATGGATATGTGTGTCGGTATAGGTATAAAAATTAACATAAAAAATATATTTATTTTTAGGATACTTATTTTATTATATAATCATGGAATGATAATAATTTAATTGTTTTAGAATAAAAAAACCAAAATTGACATTTAAGAATGTTACCTCATTTTGGGCTAACTTCTTTTTAGTTTTCTCTAAAGGGACTCCATGGTCGGATTTAGTTCCAATGTGAGGACTATAGAGTAAGGGGATGGATATTGGGAGATTATTTGGTCCATTTTGGGATTAATAATATGAGATTTGGAGGTTTGAAAAATTGGAATGGTGAGTTCCTTTTTATAGTGGAGGGGGAGTGACATTCTTGTAAATATAAATAGGAAAACACTACCGAGAGATCTAACATAAATTATGTGACTCTAATAATAGAAAAAATTTGATAAAATAGGTCATATACTATAAATGTGTTTATAAAATCGGATTTTTAAATGTTTTTTGGACATTTGGACTCTTAATATAATATTTTGACCATAAGTAAACACAATTTCCCATTAATTACTATATTTAATTTTATTCACTTTAACTAAAATATTTAGTGAAAAAAAAATTTGATCTTTTTATAATCTAAAAATTAGTATACCTCAAAATATAGAATACATTATTATAAATTATAATAATATAATTGGGATAAATTAATTTAAAAATAATTTCATAGATCAGATGAAAAAGTGGGGTTTTAAAGTAAAAAAGTTTAAAACCTTATAATGATTTTATATCTAAATTCAATGTGAAATTGTTTACAATAACCTAAATTGGTTTAATTGATATAAAATTTCTCTAATTAAAATACAAAAAAATAGAAACATAATTTAACTATATAAATAAAGTGGATGCAAATGCAGTTTTGAACTAAAATTTAGTATTATTCACTATTCATCAAAATATGAAAGTTCTCTGAAAAAACCAAAAAATAAACCCAAAGTAAATTTTTTTATCCCACTTTTAAAAATGAAGTTATTTTTCCATATAAAAATAATATCTGTGTAAAAAATTAGATTTAAAATAGGTTCTCCATTAAATGGCGGTACAAATGATTTTTAGAAAAATACAACTTTTAAGTGTAAAATAAGACTTATTATTCACTACTAGAAAAGGGGTCTACCCCCACCTATCTGTACCCATATTTTAGAAAAAACATTGGTATAAGTGTTTTTTTATTGCCTTTAACAATGATTATATTAAAATTATGGTAATTTAATCCCCAATTGCAACCTACCATCGAGCATCTCATACTCACTAACTCTATTCCATCGAGCTCCCAAAAATGATCCCTCGCCTCCCCGACCTCCACCTCTAGGTCCTCTCCTCCCATCCCCAACCACCACAACTCTACATCCGACATCTTCCTCCCGGCCATCTCCTCCCCTCTCTGACCTCTGCCACTCGGCCATCCAACCACTCTTTCCCGACCATCTCCTCCCCTCCCCATCCTCCGCCTCCTAGCTCCCCGTCCGCTACCGACCTTGACATCCCAACCTTCACCTATTCCTCAACATCCCAACATACGGCTCCCTACCCCCATCCCCTCTTGGGCCCCTCACCTCTGGCGACATCCCCCCTCCCCCGTCTAGCTTCCCACTCCTCAAGCAACTTCCCTTCCCAATTCATTGAATCTAGGTTTGGAATTTCTTCTCCATGCTTTTTCTTCTTTCTAAACTAGTGAATTATTCTTATACCAACAGCCTTAAAAAGTTGACTACATAATTTTAATTTTTTTCATTTTTATATAATAAGTAATCATTCATCTTAGAGGTAAATTCCACTTCCTCACATTTTTATTGCAGAATCCTTTTTCCTTTATAATTTTTTATACCACTGCATTTTGTATGTTAGATATAATAGAAAACACGACTAATTTAGGATCTTGTTTTTGAGGTCGTTATAATATGAACTTACCACATAAACATTCCAAGAAGTATCCCATATATTCCTCTATCTTTTATGATCCATAAGTTATTTCATTGTAGTTGATTATTCATACTAGCAGAAGTAAAATTTAATATAGATTTCATAGCTGCTTGAGCCCCAATAATTGAATACATGTAATTAAGAGACTGATTTTTTATTTCCTGTTGGTAGAAATTTTCTTTATCTAGTTCACCTTCTATTCTTGTTCTACCATGGAACAAATTCCATATGTAAACATTTAAGATTCCTTGGTTACCAAGGATGTCTATTTTTCACATTATTGAACCCACAATTCTATGCAGTGCATTACATCAACATTAAATCTTTTGAGATCCATATTTGCATGATTTGTTTTCTACCGGACTCAAATAAAGTTTCATTGTAATAACTATTTTCAATGAATAATTTACTTCCATATGTTTCACCATCACATGATACATATTTTTACCCAAACCAATGATGTTGGGGACATATTTTCTTACTACCCATGATGTATCATCCGTCTCATATTGGGGAGACAGAGGTTTCTCTCCATAGAACATTGAAAAATAATTTCAACTATTGGTTAAAATTGGTTCTCACATAATTTCAACCATATTCATTTCTAATTTTGAATTTAATTCTAGTGTCTTATAATCATCAATTGCACCTAACCACTAATGAGACTACTCTATAATCAAGTATGGCCCTTTATTGTCGATTTGTTGTTTATGCTCTATGAAATGAGAATCTCTAGTGAAATACCTATAAAATTACACCATCTCGGTCACATCTTTTTTTCCCTGTTCAATTGTTGATGCATGGAGTTCTCCAATACATATTCTATCTTCTCTACTGAGACATTCAATTCCTCTAGAATTGTGACAACATAGTCATGGAACTACTCCAGTCCCCTGAGATTTAATTCACAACTCATATATATCTTTTATTTAGTTTCCCCTATAATTGATCACTAAAACTCCCTTGTGGTTCTTTCCTTTTCACTATAAAGGATATATTATACAATAATTTTTTTTTGGGTCCATGACTTAAACAAAACCAACAAAACCCGTGAAATATTTAACTTTCAGGTTGATTAAATAATTATCGTGCTCCATCTTTTAGTTATCCTAATGTATTGTAAGCCTACTCCATAAGTGAAACAATATATTGTTTCTCCACACATGGGTGGCTAAAAGATTACATCAAAAATCAGCAGCTACATGCTCATGCAGAAACTTATCATAAAGACTATATCCAAGATCCAATTACCCACATTTAATATATACTATCCCCTGACATCCCAAAACTATACAATCCTATTTTATATTCCAATATCATAAAGCATAGATCACCCATATTATTTATTGAAACCATATGAATTTCACCATGTTAAACCATGTAAATGAAAACCCCTAATTTTATCATAATTTTATAATTCAACTAGAGTACATTTATAGTCTCAACACTATTCTAAATATTATCATTAGTTTATAGGGCCATGTACATAATTAATTTTCCATTGAAAACTATAAATTCTGTCGAAACACTTACCCACAGAGTGTATTCATCTCAAGATCACCAAGTATCTCCATATTCCGGAACCCATACTCATCTAAGTGTGTTATTACCCATGGGAACCTGAAATTCTATCCCCCATCAATATAGTTGTTCTACATAACTTGTACCGATGTCACCTTGGCAAGGAATCTGAAGGAGACATCCCTTCCCGAAACTATCTATAAGGATGAAATAACAAGAAAATAAGTACTTATCTTAGAGAACCCAAGTCACCTAACATAACTATCATAAATACATTGTTAAATTTTTATGAATTTATATCATAAACCAATGATTTTACTTATTCTTCACAAACCTAAATGTTCTTAAAAAATGTCTAATAAGCATGATGGGTTACCCTAAAATGTTATAATGTACTAAATTATAATCTTGGAGTAAAGAAAATTAAGGTTACTAGTCTCTCAATCCTACTCCACATGTTATGACTAATAGTGGTCATAACATTGGGTTGCAGTCATCCCCATCTCATTGTAACATGTCATTTAACTTTCTAAATGTATAATTTTTATGTTTTAACCACCCATTGTAATAAATTTTGACCTACACACTCACATGTCAAGCATAAACCAGTAGTTTCCCAAGTGATCACTAGACATCTCAAAACACGCTCACTCAAACTATAACCTACATAAAAATTCACTATAGTTTTAGAGCCTCCTTATCACAGGGATACCACAAAACTCTGGAACTCTCACTATCCCTAACCACCCAAAGAAATGGTCCACATTGACTACCCACTATTTCTCCAATATATATATATATAATTCACAATTATTTTCATTAGACATAAAAATATTTATATTAACCAAAAAATTCCACAATAAGGGAATAGATAAATTAAATTTCAATAAAATATTATAGATAAAAACAATCATTATGTTGCACTTTGAATTTTATTTTTTATGGTGCCTCATAAAATTTTTTTTATGGAAAATAATAATTTAATTTATCCATTTATTTTTACCCAAAACTCTATAGCTATGCCTCAGATAAATAATATTTCAACTATATGTTATTTTGGAAAACATTATTTATGTAATAATTGGGATTTTTTAGTTTTAACCTTTTGACAATCTCTACAACTTGTAACAGAACGTTTATTTTATAATTTATGGGATTGGATATGTAAGATAAAACCATAAAATTCTATGAAAAAACATATAAATTTTATAAAACACTTGAAATAACTAACTCAAGTCATATTTCACACAAAAAATAAAATTACATCATGCACATGAATGCTATATGCTCGATAATATTTTTCAAGACACCCCATCTTGTCATACTATGACATGAGATTAATCCTATCAATCCTTCACCTTATAATCAAGTGTATCACCATTGGTTAAATTAGATCAATGATATAATCAAATATTATAAATAGAAATGTAGTCCTAGATAACATATACTTTCATCACACATGGGTTGGACGATCCTTGGGAAAAGCTACATACTATATTTCGACACATTCTTATTCTATTTTGTACCTGTCCAAAATAGTAAGACTAAAAAAACATCTAATAACATTTTACTAGGTCCTACCACCACATACCACCAATGAGTGCTTGGAACATTGGTAGATATAATACCCAAGGAATGCCTCCCCATATGATGGAGGATGATGACTAACAGTAAGGGTCTCAAGTAGTATGGTAGGGATACTCTACCCACAAATTAGATTAAAAAATAGTATAAATAAAAATACTAATATAATCATATTTAAATAATACATTTAATTACATAATGTAATTTTTCAATAATAATCAAAATAATCCACGAAATAAAAAAATAATTTTATGCAATACATTCAGGTAGTCATAATATAACCAGAATATCATAAGATAAAACTATTAATACTATGACAAATAGTCTGGATTATCAACCTAGACCCAACACCCATGATTAGTCCTAAAAAAAATAAAAAAACCTCATTTGCTTTCCCATATCTAATTATAAAATATAATAATGATAACAACTTTGGTTCCCATGTTCCATGGTAGAAAGTGTAGGGTTTTATTATAACTCTGTAAGACTCCAAAAATGGTGTCCCTGAAATTAAAATTCTATTATTTTTTTCATTAAGTTGTGATTTAATAAAAAATATCTATTATCATATTAATATTTTACAATTTATAATTTATTTAAAAGTGTAATAAAAATACTAATGATTCTCAGTCTCTACAATAACACTCAAAATCATTTTGTATCTACTTTTTTTCATCAATTTAGAGTCTATAATCATAGTACGTGTGAAATACTAAATGTTAACAATGTAAAAAACCAAGGAAATACAGGGAATAATAATATGAGAGAACCCAGATGGCTCAATAGAGCATTCACTCTCAAAAAAACTCATACAAAATATAAAGGGGTGAGCCTTTCCATTCTTCCAAATCGATTATTCCAATTTATACTCAAGAAACAATTCTTGAAATTTATAAAAATGGTAGTATTATAACCCATATCATACAATGGATGTATTATAAAAAAATAGATCAATTTTAATATAGTTAACTCATCATTCAAAATTAAATGTGTGTACTCCCTAAGCATCCAAAACATTAATCGAAGAATTTTGATACATAAGACATTCCTTAAATCCGAGGGGAGATTCCCCTAGACATTTCAATTCAATTTAACTCATTTTCATTTCTTATGAGAACCCTAATCATGATGTTTGTAAAATTTAGTGTTTTATATTAATCTAATAATGTGTATTTGATTTTTCAATTGATTTTAAATTCATTAATTTATCAAGAATGACCATTTCTTTTTTAAGAGCCTTGTGGTTACTTGTTCCACTTTGTATACATTAAGTGTTTCTAGGTATTTATTATATTAAAAAAATTCATCAAGTGATTTATTTCATGAAATTAATCTTGTAGAGTATTTATACAAATATTTGATACCCATGATTGTTTTATATAAATTTATTAAATGATTTTAATTTTTTGGAGATGAAGTGGTTTTCAATAATTTTCTTTCCCCTATTTGAATAACATTTTTACCCATGGAAAATATTAAATTAAATGAATATGGGGATCTTTTGAAATATTTTTTATGATGGGTCAATTTTTTTCATCTCTCCATTATTTTTAAATGAAGTAACTTATGTTTAAGGGTCTGTTTTAATTTAAAAGTTAATTGTTTTATATTAAAACTAAGGGAGGAAAAACTTTTGAATCTCTCTCTCAGTTAAACTATAATGACATATACCAATCTATCATAGACATGGAACCATTCATCCTTATTATGGTTTACCTTGTTGATAATACCTTTATAGGATATAGGATTGAATTCTATCTTTGATACTGAAAGGGTTGAAATTGGTTATTAAAAATAAGGCACTTATCATACAAATTTGAAATAACTATTAAGTTTTTATGTTCTAATAGTATTATTTTCTATAGTACATATCCCTTTTTTAATTTTGGTTTAAATTGTATATTTGAATAGATCTTTTTTTCCATGTTATGGAATGGATAAAAGTTGGATGTATCGCACTGACAGGATTTCAACTACGTTTTAAAAACATTTTAATAATTTTTTAGATTTTTTATTTGATAATTCATTCAGATAGAGGTTGTATACAATGTACATGCTATAAATGTGTTGGAAGACCATGGCTAATCAAGGTAGAAGTTAACTACCATATAACGAAATTTGGATTTCAAACAAACTATTATATTTGGTAACACCATGGAGAGATGAGTCAATGTTCTACTTTTCATGAACAAAATGAATTATGTGGAATAGAGAATTTGATATTTGATCAGTTTCCATTTTGGAATCACCCCGAGAGAGATAGTATTTCATTGTAATAAGACATTGATATTAATAAAAATGAGGAAAATACTAAAGATGATGACGAGAGAGTGAAAAATTTATTATATGATGTCGAAACTCTAGTATATCGGGAAATGTATTAAATGAACAAGATGGAATTTTTATTGTGGTTATATCATGGGAAACCATGTATCGAATTTTTAATAATACTATTTATTATTTTCAAACATTTTTGAAAGACTGTCTTCATAATGTTGCAGATATTCCCTCAAATCATTACAATACATGGAAGTAAATTAAGTAGCTTGGATCTGAAACTAAAACATTCCATGCTTGTGTGAAATATTTCAGTTTATTTTGGGAGAAAACAAATGACCATAATTCATGTAACTAATGTGTTACATATGGATGGAATAAAAATTCAGATGTTACACCATCTCATGTGGAATATAATTCAATGTGTCACTTTCCATTGATTTCCAAACTTTAAAATCTATTCATTTCTACTGAAATATCATCCAATATGAGATGGCATGATGTTGAGAGAAGTAAAGGTAATTATGAGAGGGTTAATCCTATAGATTTATTAGCATGGAATAAATTTGATGTAAAAAATCATGTTTTTGCAGCTAAGGTGCATAATTTCATGTTGGGACTATCCTGTGATGGTTTTAATATGTTTGGTCAGATGCTTACTGCTCACAACACATAGCCTATTTTTATTAATGTTTATAATCTTCCTCTATGGATATTTATAAAAAAGTCATTCTCTTTATTTAGTATACTGATATCTATACCTTCTGATCCCAGTAATGATATAGATGTCTACTTGTATCCTTTAATAAGGGAGTCGAAACATCTTTTGTATTTTGGTGTGCATACATTCGATTCTTATCACAAAATATGTTTCATATATATGCTACCATTCTATGTACCATAAATGATTTCCCAGCATATGAAATTATGTCTGGGTCGACCACGAATGGAAAAATATCATGTCCCATTTTTATGAAAAATACATGATCGATACGGCTTAAATATCATCATATTTCAATTTCATGGGGCATCGACAATTATTGCCAATGGATCATTAACAAAGGATGAATCATTGGAGGATTGATAATACTTTTGAGACTGAACAACCAACTCAACATATGCTTGGATATTATTTTCTCACTTAATTGAATGATTTCAGTTTTTAATTAGGTAAAGTTCATTTGAAATACAAAAAGAGGAAGAATATCGACATTGAGGCCACTTACCATTGAAACAAGAGAATTAATTTTTTTTTGATTTTCTATATAGGTATACAAATTTTTTATTCCATTTTTTAGACATAATTTATATTGAGAAAAATAGTTGTGGAATTTTTCTTTCAATTCATATGAATATCAAGGGGAAGACCAAATATGACTTTTGATCTCACCAGGACTTGTTGGATTGGGTATTCGATCAGAACTGCATCATGTGTGTATCAGTGAAAAGAAATGGAAAGTTCCTTGTGTTTATTATGTGATGAGACCATCAAAGAAGGATCAAATCCTGGATGTATTGGATAATTTTATAGTTCCTAATGGCTATTACAACAACGTATCTAAATGATTCAACAGAATAGATGTGAAAATAAAATCTCTAAAAACTCCTGATTATCACATCCTTCTTCATTAATTGATTCCAATAAAAATTTTGCATTTTATATATAATAATATAATGGTGAAAATGATTCAATTGTGAAATTTTTTAGAGATATCTGTTCTATAAGGTTATCCAATCCATTATTAAAAAAAATTCAGCAGGAGGGACCATTAATTTTATGTGAAATGGATAAAAAATTTCCTTCATCAGTTTTCACTTGCATGTTGCATTTAACGATTCATATTCCAAATGAAACACTTCTTGGGGGACCAGTTTTCTTTTAGTGGATGTATCCTACTGAAATAAACATGTTCACAATGGAATCATATGTTCGAAGAATGAATTATCCTAAAGGCTAAATTGTGAGGGGTTATCTAGCTAAAGAATGTATGGATTTTTGTTCAATGTATTTGTTTGATGTTTCCAAAAGACATAACCAGACAATGAGAAATAAAGATGAATATTATGGGGAAATTGGGCCCTCAATTTCATCTCTTCCCCAAAAATGAAGAATTTGTGGGTCTTATACATTGGATACATTGAGCCTTGAACGGTGGGAGATGCCACATCCCACGATCTTGTTTAGTTTTGGTTTGTTTGATGACTATATCATGTATGTAATTTAGATATTTATATGTTATCTTCTATTATCTAATTTCACATATACCTTACACATTTATTATCATTTTATATAAGGAAAATAAACAAATTATAAGTAGGGTTTATCGATCTTTTCCTTTGAGAAGTTGAGAGACTTTTCATAGCATAGAGTTTCCTAGTTGGTTGATACAAAAGGTATTACCATTAGATTAATTTTATTAAAATATAGATACCCATTTAATTGTAATATTCATATATATTTCTGGTTATGAGTTTTCCCATTGACTCCGTTTCTCCTGAATTAAGAGATTTGGATTTTAGTCCAAATTGTTTGGTTCATGAATGAAAATCTTTAATAATGAATTGTTATAAATTTGTCACAACAGATCCCATGATGAAAATAAGAACACAACATGAAGGCATTACATTAACCACTACAACAGATTATTATTCTTGTGTATCTGATAATCAGCCTCGATATAAAGATGTGTATTATTATGGAATTGTTTTGAAAAAATTGTTATTCGGTTACAAATCTCATGGTAGAGTGACTATGATGAAATGTAAATGGTTTGATTCTATGAGACAATATTTTACATTTATTGATGAATCTGGATTCAGAGTTATTGATTTGAGTTGATTCTTATGTACCAATACACCATACATTTTTGAATCAATGGATAAAGATTATTTTTATGTGAATGATCATATGAGACCAGATTATGGTTTCATTAATGACGTAATCCCAAGACATATTTTCATGATGATGTTGTTGAAATTGTGACCATTGACACCCCCATTGGCATCATCCAAATTATTTCATTTGTTGAATAAAATTTTCCCATTGTGAGAGTTGATGTTGAACCTGATGTCGTGTTCATTAATATATAGAAGCAACCATATACGTTAACTATTCATTTAGTTTACATTGATATGAGTTTCTCAAGTTATTATTACTATAATTATTTTAATTATGTTTTAGTTTGGATTGATATGTTTTTTTTGTATTTTCTTACATCATTTCAATAAATCAGATTTATTCCAATGTACAAAAACATGGTTTAAATATTGTTTTCAAAAAAATGTATTACTTGGTAATCTAATTTTAAAAACATTGTTAGTTATTTCCTTGTAATCATTTTTACAATTAATAATTAAAAGTTGTAAAATTGGTTCCTCTCATGAATTGCTGATATATGTAAGTTGTATGAATGATTTTTAAAAACAATTTATAATTTATTTACATTTCAATCTTATGTAGATAATTCCAAATACTAAACAAGGTCGAATGAAGTGACTATTTGATCCTGATCGATAGGGGAGTGAGTGTTCATTTACTCTTTTTCTTTCATCAGTGAGTATAATAATTTTAATGTTTTTCTTTTGATTTATATATAATTTAATGTTAATATTAATTATCAATTTTTTTTGGGGACATTAAGTTCCACTAGATTGGACTCCTAATGCTGTTAGCATGGGTATGAGTGGGTATAATCGTAGTCATAGACATAGTACCTATCATACCCGTTTCTACACTAACCCACCAGTGAAAACCCCTTCCACCACATCTTTCCATCCTCTTCTTGATTCTTCGAGGATGTTATTATCCATGCCTCCATCATCATCTCAGCTACCCTCTTATTCAAATTCCATCTCTTTACTACCATAAGGGATGATCCCATTAATGGCTCCATCATCTTATTTTACCTCTTCTTCCCATATAATGACTACCCCACCTCTACATGTATTTCCACCTTTACCATATCCATATCTAATTATTTATCCCCCATATTACTACCCATATGCTTCAATGTCTACATCGCCTATAATTCCTACCATCCAACCAACATCTGATGAGTCTGTTCCATTAGAATCCACTCTAGTGCATGAAGCCCACCTAGAGCATGCACTAGTGCAATCATATCCTACAAAGGCTACTGAGTCAGGACAACCCACAAATCCATCACGGTATATTGAGCATCATATAGACAATATTTTGTTGATAATTTTTTCAAAATGTGTCACATTATTTTTTTCATGTTGTAATATGACATAATTCTTCTTTGCCCCCACATTTTCTTATTATGTGGGATATTCTTCTAGGTGACGTGGGCATACTCAGATGAATGATGTTTGGAATCACTATAAATAGATAATGGTATATTAAAATCGAAAAAATTAGATGGTAGGTCCAAATACAACATAGTGTAGAAGTTTCATAGACACTTTGTCCAAGTATCAAAATATAATTCCGATGGAATCGGTGTCATGGAGACATATCAGTAAAGTGATCAAGGACAAAACATGGAAGAAAATATGGGTTAGAAAATATTATAGAGTCATATCTATATTATTGATTTATATAAATTAAATAACTTGTTCATTACATATTCGGTTTAACATTTACGATGGAGAAGAAAATAAGAATTCATGGTTGATGGATTTTGTGGAGTTTTTTCACTCATAAAAGCATTACTTGTATATTGGTGGGAAGATCAGCATTGGTACTGACTTAGAAAGAAAAGAGACATAAGTGCGGTAAATGTACAGACCCAAGATAAAGTTTTAGGGTTGTTATTTATATTTTAAATATTTATATGAAATTAATAATTTTTTTTTTTTTTAATTTCAACAGTCTGCCTTAGAGCCCCTAGATGGTAAGGAAGATGAAAAATTTGGGCCACATGATCATTTGAGTCAGGTATTAGGTGGGGAGCACCCAGGGATAGTACGATGTCGACCACAGAAAAACATCATCCCCTCTAGGTATTGGTTATCATCACGCTTCTCTAAAGAATCATATACCACTAGAATGGAAATCACTCATACTGAATCATCTAAGGTAAAGAAAATTGCTTTATAGGATTGTGAAATATGTATGCAGATGACCGAGCATTTAATGAAAGATATGGCCATTTTGGGTTAGTTACTTCCATAAAACGATGTTTCAACTTTTGAATCATATATGAAATCAATGTGCTCTTTAAATGATACATCGGGTGATTCCAATGAGGGTCATAGTGGGGACAAAGGTGGTTTACATTGAGATATTTGTACTGAGGATGTTGTTGATGATGCTATTGGCGATGAGGCAGTTGATGATGTTGCTGCGGTTAATGAATATTATGATGGAAATAGATATGGGGATGGGGATGTTGGTGATAGGGGGGATATTAATCCCTTCTATTTTTTACTTACTAGGGAGACTTATTTATATACTTTAAGAACTTGAATTGAATTCTTGTATGTATGATAATGGTAAATTTATTTTATTCTAAACTGTTTTGCAAAAAGAATTTTGCGCATTTACATAAAAGTACCATTGCACCACGGAGACCTCTGGTGGAGTACATGCTTAGATGGGGCATGGAAATACTTGACCAAGGATTGATAGAGCTTGGATATAGTGGTAACTCCATGATGGAGGTAGGTGGTACCTTCAATAAAAATCAACAAACGTGATCATCCATGAGTTTTCTGCTATATTAATGTTCCCTCCCAACCTGAAACCCCTCCCAACCTATTTCCCCCTTTGTCCCAACCTGCACACCCCCTCCTCTTCTAAACTTGTTTCCCCCTTCCCCTCCCAACCTGTACCCCCTTCACTCCCAACATGCAGCCCCCTACTATACTATCCCCCTCCCAACCTGCACACCCCTCCCCCACCCCCTCCCAACCTACACCCCCACTCCCTCCCTCGCAACCTACACACCTCCCCCTCCCAATATATTTCCCCCTCCTTCCAAACCTGCCTCATCCCTCCCAACTTGCACCCCAACCTGTACATACCTCCAAAACTACACACCCCTCCCCTCCCAACCTTCAACCACCTCCCAACCTGCACACCCTCCCCCTCCCAATGTACAACCCCCACCCCTTTCCTCCCAAAATTCATCTCCCCTCCAACTTATCCCCCCTCCATACATGAACCCCCTTCCTCCCAACTTTCACCCCCTCCATACATGCACCCCTCCCTCCCAACCTCCACACCCTCTCCTCACTTCCAACCTACACGCCCCCATGTTGCCAACTTGATTTCTTTAATTTTTTTTGACTCTTTTTAAATGTTATTCCTATTTTTATGCAACAATGGCCTCATTTTACCTTTATCTTTTATATTTTTTTATTTATTTCATGAAAGTTATTGAATATAGATAACCACATGTGTTTATAAAACACTCTTTATACATTTAACCTCCTCTTCTCTTAGATCCATTAATCTATTTTCTATTTTAACATATTTCTCGTCATTATAAAATTTTATTTCCCTTGTTATAAATATTGTTTCCTTAATTTATCATTCATACCTTTTAATGCATCATCGCCTTTCCATTGGTGAATGATTACAAAAAATAATATATCTTCTAATGGAATTATACTTATTATTCTAACTAGTACCCAACCCATGCATTTTCATGATATAATCATTTAATTAAAATATTTCATACACATGCATAAAAAAGTATTTGTCTCAGTTATTGGGAGTGGGGGGAAATTAGACGAAGAAATTAAGTGGGTTACTCGTTACAGAAGGAAATAGAGAGAATGATGGTAATTAAATGAGTAGTTGGAAGCTTTCTATATAACTATATATGTGAATTTAGGTGCACATGTGTATATAAATATGCCATAGAATGAAAAAATCATGCATACAGTTTATATGATTTCAAACATGAATATATTGAGAAAAAGGAAAGCCATATTTTAAAGATTATATCATGGGAAGAAATGTCATATTTATGTGATGAAGGAAGAATATTGAATGAAGATGTAAAAAGTCTGTTAATGTATCTTTGTTATAAATGTAAGGAGAATATATATTGTAATCAATCAGTTTCCCTAGGAAATAGATTGATTATTTAAGGATTGATAAATTATAAAATATTATTAGGGAGCGAACAATGTAATATGAAGTAGGAATATGTAAGATGAAGTATGCATGATACGATTAAAGAATTAGGAAATAAAAGAAGAGAATGTAGTATTGTTTCATGAGAGATTTTGGTCATCATGGGTAGAGTGGAATAAAATGATGTTTAAGATGGAATTATATTGACCACTGATTAAAACATGAATATTGAAAAATTAAAAATAAAATAAAACATAAAAACTGAAATTGACCACTAATTTCATAAGGTAATGTTTTTTCCAATGGATTATAGTACCATTTACCACTGTGAACACCTTTATAAATTTTAATTTTGGATCGTATCTTAGAAGAAAAATTAGGAAGTATTTATTAAATATGATATATATTTTATACTAGTGTAATTTATTATTTTCAGCATAGTCTATATGTAAATGTAACAAAACATTATAAATTTTTTTAAAAAAAATTAACTGTTCTGATAATTGTAGATGAAATAATTATTTCTATTAACATTATTGAAAAGGGAAAAAATATATTTCAAAATAATTATTAATGTTGTAGTTAGTAATGAATGATGGAATATGAACAATTTTTTTTTGGGATTTTGGGTTTATCTTCATATTAATAGATTTATATAACCATAATGTGGAACTCCAATATGGATTTTAGTTTTATAAGGAAAATGGTAGGAAATAAGTTGTCAATATTGATGTGGTTAGATAGTACAATGTGTCTCACAAGACATGAAAATTGAAATAAAATTGATCCATGAAAATTGAAATGGAGAATTTAACAGAATACAGATTGTTTTGATACTGTGGAAACCTAAAAATATGTTTACACATATGGTTTAATTAGAAAAATGATGTGTGAAAACTATTACAAATTTAATTTTTTTAACCGCATCTAGTATGCCTTTCGAGCACATATTAATCATTCAATGTGCTGTGTTTATGACCTATGGACTCAGAGAATTACCTATTATGCCTTACCGTGCCCTATCATACTTTAGGAACTTAGAATGTGCCCTGATATGCCCTGTGGACATTGAATCTCTTCACCTATTTTACCAGAACTTCTGGATTTTGGTTGATAGTAATTTCATTCCCTGCTACAGTTAATAAAAGCTTAGAAAAAAACTATGAAATATGTTCAGTGTACAATCTATAGTCATCATAAATGATAAATTTGTTCCTTATACGTGCGTATAAACATTTTATATTAATCTTATCTATCACTATTGTGATGATGTATGAGAAATTGAACATGCATAAGATGTCCCTAGATCATTGTAGAGGCGATTGATTCTCTTATACATGGTGTTGAGTAGCTCACAAGGAATGTGGATGCAGGAAATTTGGAAGAAATGTTCGTTAACATCAGTGAAGATTTGTATTCAAATATACTGATAGTATTGTGACTGAATTTCCTAAGAGGGTTTTGGTTTGTTGATTCTATGAATATGGATAATGCATGGAGGAATATATTGATAAAAAAGGGAGATAAGAGAGGTTTATCTACAATGATTGAGGAAGATGGTGGTGAGGATTTGGTAGTTGCTTACAACTATGAGAATTATGGAATGGTTGGAAAGGATTCCTTATCATGCTTGCTACCTTTTTTAGAAGAAAATTAATTAAACATTGAATTGGTCATTGAGGTATTGTATATGTTGGAAAAGGATCATGTTCTTGCTATATTGTGTGCAATGATCAGTTTCACTGGATATCTTACTTTTCACTCGTAGTCAAAGTTGGTCAGGTATACTATTGGTGGTGTATCAACAATGCTACAGACGTCATAGAGGGACTACCATTCAGATTATTATGAGGTATGGACATGTTTTGGAGGTCCACAATGAATAAATTTATGGTTTTTAGCATGATGGAGATGTTTGGAATGGTGGTGAGGGATTCCATGGGAGGCACTGTGGCGTGGGTATTTGTAGAAAAAGTTGGGGCTGCTAGTGATTATGGTGTGTGGGGCTATCCAGGTGTGGTACTAAGTATAATAATATATTGGGGTATTATTGTACTTTGATTTAGTTAGTTGTTTGGTTACCAGTAGAAGGTAACAGGTAATAGTGGTTGACGTTATAAATAGAGGAGATGTTATGGGGGGGTATGATGATATTTTGATTTCAGATGTTGCTGGGAGGTGTAGGTAATGGATGTTTACGCATTTGATTAAAATAATTAAACTCACAGATTAAAGATAATATTTAATAGAAAATAATAATATTGATATAAATATATTTAATGGAATTTAAAGTTGTTTTACAATCCAAAAAAACAAAAACTAAAAGAGGGAGAGAGAGCTCAAAATAAGAGATGCATGTAGGGAGGCAGGGAGAAGCATAGTGATACCCAAGAAAAACCTCAAACATCAGTCGAGATTGAAAATATATACATAAAACTCTGGTAAATATTGTCAATAGATTCTGACAGACTTTGGATTCATTAATCCATGGTTTCCCCCTTAAGCAAGCTGAAACACCTTCATTCCTCAAGAACCAATGAAATATAACTCCAATGGTCGATGATTAAAGTGATTGAAGAACCATAAAACACATTCTATAAATAACATGACAACATACTAGGTAATTTAGTATCTAAAATTTCACTGGATGCGTACCCACAAAATATTCCAGTTCTTCTTGAAGTTTTTTGCAAGATTCTGGCATTCTAAATCATATTTTCCTGAATCTTCTGACCTATAAATGAAATCCAAATTCATAAAGATGTGAAATAACAATAAAATAATAATAATAAAATATAAAGGTAACTGGTAAATGAATTTAAGAATACACATATATGATTAACCCTTCAAAAAACAGCACAATTTTGGTACTGGCCATGGTACTGACATTGAACTTATGTTGACATAAGAGATCAATAGAAACATTAGAATTATCTCTATCGGGATCTATTTTTATCAATATATTGACATGAAATATGGCTACACTAATGGCCCCATAAAATTGATGAAAAAAGAACAAAATTCACATTTTACTATTACCAAAGTGATGGACAACACCAAAAGCTACATCATGGATTACCGTAATATTTTCTTGCTCTTCAAGAATTTGATATTGGATAAGAGAATAACTAGAATCAAGGAAATAAACACCAATCCCATAGATAAATTGAATACGTCATATTTTGGTACACTTAAATGCAACTATTCTTTAATGTTTTTTTCATTTCATATATGAGTTGAAAATAAACATCATATCACTATGAAGAAATTATGTGACTTCAATTCACCCTCTGAAGCTAAGACAGTCTGAATATAATGAAATGGGTATGACCCAATGGTGACGACATATCCATCCAATGCTTCGTTGATGCATGGAAGGTAAGGGCTCAAAATAATTTAATATTATGTATTATGGCATAAAATCAATGCATTTGATTCATCAATACATTATATATGTTTTGTTTTTTGTGATGATTTATAATGTTTTATTTATTTTCTTAGCTCCATGGGCTTTATACACACATTAATAGTGTATCTCCTCCATTCATGGTGTCTTCACATTGTCAAAGCAGATGGGTTCTATTAGATTGAACATCGAGGTCATGCATTAATTAGTTTATGTAAACATAAATAGGAAAACCTAGAAATAATTTAAGTATATGTTGTAACACCCCAGGTAAATAAATAATATGACATTTTCATATTTATCCATATTTGTGAATAAAATATTAATATTAATTTAAAGGGAAGGCTATGCTCGATGGCGTACCCAATACACAACAACGAGTTTCTTTGAAATCTTACGTTGCACTCTAATAATAAAATTAAATTATTTTAAATGGTAGGTAACGCCTAGCTGTTGTAATGGAGGGAATGAATAGAACAAACTACAAAATGATTATATATTTTTGTCAAATATTTTTACTTATATCCAATAAATTTTAGAGGCTTAAAATGCAAATGAATCCAATTTTAAGCATAAATCTTCGAATATTATTTAAAAAGATGATGGACCACCTTTTGATGGAAAACCCTTTTTAAATATACTTCTAACAATTTTATATATTTTATTTGACAGAATAAAATCCTTCTTTAGAATATGGACATCAAAATTTACTTTGTGTAATTTTTTTTATTTTTCCGGTAAAGATCATTTTTAGTGAAAATGTTGCATTTTAATTCAAAACCTCCTTTTAATCTGATTTCTTTATATGGATTGATTATCTTTTTAATTGAGAATAAAGTTTATTTAGAATATATTTTTACCATTTAATCCAATGGTGGTCATTGGAATTAATTTCACTTTGAAATTGGACTTAAACTAGTGTCAATCTGTTAATAGATATTGTTACTTAAAAACAAGCTATTTGTTCTGACAGTGAGAATGAATTATTAAATTAATTAATGAAACTTATATATTTTGAATTTTATAAAATAGACATCTTTTTTGAATTCAGAATATAAAATATAGCTTAGGGTTAATTTTTGGTATTTTTTTGAAAAACATCAATTTTTGATGAATAGTGAAACCACAAGTGGTAGTTAAACAAACTAATTTTTCATTTAAATGAAACTTTACCACTTCTATGATTTGATTTTCAAAAATCCGACATACATGGTTGTCATTAGAAAGTAAAATGGGGTTCAATGATATTAAAATAATTTTTTGGTGAATAGTAACTTTTATGTTTTATTAATCGCGATTAAAGGTAATTAGTGTAATTTAAGGTAAAGATAATGTTATAATAATATTAAATGACATCAAAACATGTCCTACCCTTATTGGATGAATCATGTCCGACCACGAAAATCCATGGGTCAGCTTGGGGGCCCCATAGAGCCACTTTGGTTGGAAAATGACATTAATAAGTTTTTTTAAAAGTTAAAATTAAAATGTTACAAACACGCATTGTTTTACTAAAACAATTTTTACATGGGGTTATACAAGTCATATTTTTGACTATAAATATTCATTATAAATATAAAAATATTTCCTACATCATGATATCTTTTATATAATTTTTAGACAATAAATAAATTAATTTATTTATGACACCGTGATGATGGAGTGATTACCTCATAAATGAACGATTTAAAAAAATGAGACGATAGGGTGAAATCTAAGTCTTTAACTTCTCACAAACCTATTATATGGGTGGATTTCGAAACCTTATCACCATAGACTCTAAATATATCCTTTTGGGACCTTTAAAATCCAAAAAGAATTTTATAATAATGTAATAGATTACAACTTTTCAAGAGTTCCCCTCCTCTTCCCTTATAAAAGGACCCCATCTCTACCACCCTACTCACACCACTCAAGCCTTTGGATAGGCCAACCCCTGCACATTTGATATCTCCACATACATCGCTTCATCATTGAAGCCTCACCTTTGGTAGAATGCTCTTCAAGAAACCCTTTTGGTTCAAACCAAGATGAGTTACCCGATTTTAAGGTAATATCTTCACTTTTGTTCTTTTGTTTTATTTTGCTTCTCCAAACCCCTAAAATATTTTTATTCCTTTATTTTATAGCAACAACAGTATCTTAAATATACTAGGATGTTGTTATGTGAAGGATTCAAGCTACACTTACACACACATCCGTCTAAAGGTTAAAGAACATATTGTTTCTGTGGATGACAAATCACTGCCTCATGAAATGATGATTGTTCAATATTCTCTTAACACCTTTCATGGTGGACATTATGATGTCACTATATTTTATATATGATATATATGGTATTTATGTTTCCCATATTCTTCTGTATTTTATATTTAAAACATACCTTTATGCTTAGCATGTTGTGTAATTGTGATAATTTCATACGAGTAAGTGTGGACTACCGCCCCATCAAGTGATGTGACTCGTTCATGCAATACATGGTGTGTATAAAGAAGGAAATTAATGAAATTATGTGACCTATATAACATATATATTATACTATAATTATAATATATATATCTCTCAATTATTTTTAATTCCATTAATATGACAAAGAAATGAAAGTAGCGTTCATGCGTACGTACGGCCTACCGTCTCCATGAACGATGCATTTATTTTATTCTTATCTCCAAATGTTATGGAATATTATAAAATTAATATGTACTGGATATATATGATATTTAAATCATTAATAATATTCTGGAGATGATTTAATTATAACTACATGGACAATAATTTTCAAACAAGTTCATTTTTTACTCATGTACCAAACATCGAAAAAAACGTCTGATATGAACTCACATTATTAACCAATAGTTATATCATTATAATATGTAATATGAACTGAATAATAATATTTAAATGAGGTCTATAAGAAATTATAAATTGACCAAAGTTTATTATTCAGGAATATACAGAAATGAACAAGGCAAGTCAGACTTGAGGTAAGGGATCCTATCTCTCTCTTTCTTTTTATGTACTATCTTTTATGTCGTTTCTTTTAAGATCCTATTTCTTAGTCGGGTGATGTTATTTTATATTCCTATTACTGTAATATCTATCTTCATATGATGACAGGCCCTATTTTATTTTATCAATCCATTTTTTGGATGTTTTAAGTGGTGTCGTTAGGATGCCAAGTTTTCGTAAGGGGTTTTTCATCTCACTATTATTCCCGTGATATTTATGCTACATTTGCCCCCATTTCCTTTGAGTAGTATATGTACTACCAATTATTATACTCTTTGTGTAATAAACATTCATTTATGAGTATTTACATCAATTTTGTATAGTCCTTCTTTCATGAGGTGTACGTTTCAAAAGTTACCCAAATCGGTAAGGGAACCTTTCACCCTCCACTTTTTAAAAGACATATTTTTTTATGTCTTTTAATTTACATGATTTTATGTTAGGATATATTATTCTATATCCTTATTGATGTAAATTTTATGTCCAAGTGATGAGATACCATTTTATCTCTCATGAACTAATTTTATGAATTTTAAAGTGATGCTGTTAGGCTGTCGAATTTTACGAAGGGAACTTCTTAACACAATTTCGATTTCTTTGGGTTCAACATGTAGTTATTGAGTATTTCATCCTTTGAATATGTGTGAATTAACTTTGAATTTTTTACACTTAATATGCACTTATATTGGGTGTATTTATATTTTTCACACATAATTATGAGATTGATTTATCCTTAATTTAAGGATACCTTCGTTATAGGGGATTTCATCTCATTTTACATTTCTATTGAGACTTCATTATTGTTATAAACAAATTAACTATTATATGGTGTATATACTATCCTTTTTAATATTATATCATGAATCCATTTATTCTCATGATATTATAAAGTTTTAATTAAATGTTATTCCTCAATTATTGTATTCAAGTGTCTCTCATTTTGTTAAAAACCCTTTAACTAAAATATCGTTTTAAATGTTTTAATGATTTATTATTATAAATATTTATCATTAATATCCATGTTTTCAAAATGGTTTTTAGGATTTATTTATATGGATATTAATGGTTTAAAATGTTAAAATCTTCAATGTGGTATGGGACACTTTGATTCAAAAATATCTTTATTAAATGTTTTAAATGGGTTTGAAAATGGTTTTTAGAATGGATTCATTATCTCAATATCTTAAATTGTTATATTTTTGTTGCAATGTGAGAATGTTATATTTCCTTTATGCTTAATTTATGTGATATGATTATGTTATGGTTCTTGGGCATTGTTTATGAAGACGAGTGGTTCCTTGATAAAATAAGGGTGGGTGAGCCCGATATAGCTCTCCAATGCATTGGGTAACGTGAAGGGGTTAAATGCTAAGGTTTCTCTAAAGAGATTTAGGGAATATACTATGATGGGTATTCCAAACGTAACCATGAGGGTTACTCCCTACGAAATAATGTTATAAATTCCTCAAGTTACCATTAT
This sequence comes from Viscum album, assembly GCA_963277665.1. Classification (NCBI taxonomy): domain Eukaryota; kingdom Viridiplantae; phylum Streptophyta; class Magnoliopsida; order Santalales; family Viscaceae; genus Viscum; species Viscum album. Next base: position 1,953,408,514 of record OY728165.1, read on the forward strand.
GTATTATGATTTCTATGACTTATTCATAAATCTTATGATTTCATGAGGTATGTTAGCGTGTTTATGTTTTATGAGTAATGTATGATTTCATTGATTCTTATGTATACATGGACTAATGTTTTCTTTCCATATTGTTATAACCCTTACTGAGATTTTTATGCTCATCCCAAGTTTTTTTGAAATGTTTTTCACAGGACATAAAGTTGAATAGGGTCAAGGATGGGATCCAGGAAATGTCAGGATGTCTAAAACAAGGAACTAGACATGAATCCTTTGTTCAAGAGTTTTTATTTTGTGAAAAAATAGAAGCTGAGTAGATGTGTCTACTTTGTAATCTTTGAGATGTAATAGTTTTTTCCTAATTATCTAAAACTCTAAACCTGAAAAGATCCTCAATGTGAATTATTCATTTAATTCAATAATAAGTAATGTTTAAGGTCGGGTCCTTATAGTTGGTATCAGAGGTCGATTTAGATAACTTTAGATGTTAGGGTATTCTTTTAGCATAAGTGACATTACCATAATGTCTAGGATTTCAGAAAGAGTTATAGTTTTTATATAAAGTGAATGACTAAGTATATATTAGTGTTTATCATCCTCTTTAGTACATGATGATTTTGTTGATATACTCACACTGTCCTTTTTGGTTTTAGTAAATGGATGGATCTAGCAGGAACCAAAGTGACAATGGGTTTGAAGGAAACTGTGGTGGTTCTCTGATTAAGAGAGTGGATGAAATGGGGGATTCAATGAGAAATCTTGTGGTTATTCTAAACCAACTATCAGGAGTCATGATCAACCACATGAACATTGGTGAGTTCTTTAATGAATCATGTACTAGAGAACCAACTCGATGTGGAAGTTTAGGTAATAATTATAAAGGTAACCATTAGTGTTTATATGATCCTTACTTTTTAGGTAATTATGGGTTACTCTATGATATGATGGAATATGAAAGGAATGAGATAAACTTGAGGTTAACATATGTTATGGTTATTTTTGAAGATTTTATCGCCATTAGGGGAATGTTTTAAGAATTATGTAGTTTTGGAAAAAGGACAACACGTAGACTGTGTGACATCCTGTCGCGTCTGACGAAGCTATGGGAATCGAACCCACAACCAAAGTGCGACTGGTATTTATCGCCTACCACTGGACTATGTGAAGTCCCTGGTTAGTTTGACTAATTATTTTTAGATGATCTTATGAATCTAGAATAATTTGATTTTGGGTTATCTATGGAAACTAGTAACATATCATGGAGGATATGTGATTAGGTTAATTAATTTTTAGTATGAAACTTTAAGAGTAACTGATGTTTTTTAGAGATAAATGTTATGGTTTATCTTGGAAGATTACATGATTAAATCCTTCAGAGATTTGGGTTTCAGTCTTAGTTGTGATTACTTTGGAGAATTTTATGCATATATGTTTATTGAATGGTATTTGTTGAACATTGGGTATTTTTGACAAATTTTGGAGATTAAGAATAGATTTTGTTTATAAAGGATTATCCTTTTGGGGTATTATCTGATCTCATACAAACCTTTTTGGTTTTAGTGTTGGTTAAGGTATAATGACATGGGAAGTATATTGTTCTCTTTTATGGATTAGGTGATCCTCTAGATGTTGATTATAGCTCTCTTAATGTGAACAAGTCATCCTAAATACTCTTCATTTTGAGAAAATATGAGTTCGTGTAAGAAATATAGTAAAATTTGAAAGTCAAAATGATAAGTAAGTATGTTTCCATATGTTTTAGTTATGATCATAAATAAATTCTTCAGTGAAAATTAACTTAAAACAAAAATGTTGAATGCTAATTTTTCCTACTGGGGTATCAAATATCGTTTAACCCATTACAAGTTTGTGATTTTCTTGTGGTTAACATTCTCCTAAACATGTTTTCTATCACTCTCCATCAGAACATGGCCCTTTGTTTTCTCCTCCATGTTCAGGTTTTCCTTAATGTAATACTAGTATGGGTTATCTTGGGTGACCTATTTACTTCTCTTTCGTTATTTTAAAGTGATAGTTATACTTACTCTTGTTCCGATGTGGGAATTTGAATGAAATTTCCAAGCCCAATTTTAAAATTGCGAGGAAACAATTCCCAAAATAGGGGAAGGATGTAACACCCCAGGTAAATAAAGAATATGATATTTTCATATTTATCCATATTTGTGAATAAAATATTAAAATTACTTTAAAGGGAACTCTATGCTCGATGGCGTACCCAATACGCAACAACGAGTTTCTTTGAAATCTTACTTTGCACTCTAATAATAAAATAAAATTATTTTAAATGGTAGTTAACGCCTAGACATTGTAATGGAGGGAATGAACGGAACAAACTACAAAATGATCATATATGTTTGTCAAATAGTTTTACTTATATCCAATAAATGTTAGAGGCTTAAAATGCAAATGAATCCAATTTTAAGTATAAATCTTCTAATATTTTTTAAAAGGTCGATGAACCGCCTTCTGATGGAGAAACCTTTTTAAATATACTTTTTGCAATTTTATATGTTTTATTTGACAAAATAAAATCCTTCTTTAGAATCTGGACATCAAAATTTACTTTGTGTAAATTTTTGTTATTTTTCCGATAAAGATCATTTTTAGTGAAAATGTCGCATTTTAATTCAAAACCACCTTTTAATCTGATTTATTTATATGGATTGATTATATTTTTAATTGAGATTAATGTCTATTTAGAATATATTTTTACCATTTAATCCAATTGTGGTCATTGGAATTAATTTCACTTTGAAATTGGACTTAAACTATTGTCAATCTTCTAATAGATATTGTTTCTTAAAAACACGCTATTTGTTTTGACAGCAGGAATGAATTATTAAATTAATTATTGCAACTTATGTATTTTTAATTTTGTAAAATAGAAATCATTTTTTAATTCGTAATATCAAATATATCTTAGGGTGAATTTTTGGTATTTTCTTGAAAAACATCAATTTTTGATGAATAGTGAAATCACTAAGTGGTAGTTAAAGAAACTGATTTTTCGTTTAAATGAAACATTACCACTTCTGTGATTTTATATCAAAAAATTCGACATACATGGTTGTCATTAGGAAGTAAAATATGGTTCAATGAGATTAAAATAATTTTTTGGTGAATAATAACTTTTATGTTTTATTAATCGCGATTAAAGGTAATTAGTGTAATTTAAGGTAAAGATAATGTTATAATAACATTAAATGGCCTTGAAACATGTCCTACCCTTATTGGATGAGTCATGGCCGGCCAATACAATCCATGGGTCAACTTGGGGACCCCATGGATCCAATTTGTGTGGAAAATGACATTTATAACTTTTTATTTAATGTTAAAATTAAAATGTCACAAACATGTATTGTTTTACTAAAACAATTTTTATATGGGGTTATACAAGTCATATTTTTAACTATAAATATCAATTAGAAAGATAACAATATTTAATACATCATTATAAATTTTTTATAAATTTTAGACATTAAATAAATTAATCTATTAATGACACCGTGATGATGCAGTGATTACCTCATAAATGAATGATTTAAAAAAATGAGAAGATAGGGTGAAATATAAGTCTTGCACTTGTCACAAACCTATTGGATGGCTGGATTTCTAAACCTTCTCACATTATCCTCTAAATATATCCTTTTAGGACATCTAAAATCCGAAAAGCATTTTATAATAAAGTAATAGTTTATAACATTCCATGAGTGCCCCTCCTCTTCCCTTATAAAAGGCCCCACCTCTACCACCCTACTCACACCTCTCAAGCCTTTTTCTCGGCCAAACCCTACCCATTTCATCTCTACACATCCCTATATTCATCATTGAAGCCTCACCTTTTGTATAATGCTCTTCAAGAAACCATTTTGGTTCAATCCAAGAGGAGTTACCCGATTTAAAGGTAATGTCTTCACTTGTGTTCTTTTGTTTTATATTGCTTCTCTAAACCCCTAAAATCTTTTTATTCCATTGTTTTGTAACAAAAACAGTATATTAAATGTACTAGGGTGTTTTTATGTGAATTATTCTAGCTAAAATTACACACACCTCTATCTAATGGTTAAAGAACATACTGTTTCTGTGGATGGAAAATTTCTGCCTCACAAAACGATGATTGTTCAATCTTCTCTTAACACCTTTCATGATGGCCATTATGATGTAACTGTATTTTATATATGATATATATGGTATTTATTTTTCCCATATTCTTCTTAATTTTATATTTAAAACATACCTTTATGCTTTTCATGTTGTGTAATTGCGATAATTTCATACGAGGAAGTGTGGACTACCGCCCCTTAAGTGATGTGACCCGTTCATGCAATACACTAAATGTATAAAGAATGAAATTAATGAAATTATTTGACCTATATAACATATATATTATAATAGATTTATAATATATATATCTATCAATTATTTTTAATTCCTTTAATATGAAAAAGAAATGAAAGTAGCGTTCATGCGTACGTACAGCCTACCATCTCCATGAACAGTGAATTTATTTTATTTTTATCTCCAAATGTTATGGAATAGTATAAAATTAATATGTACTGGATATGTATGATATTTAAATCATTAATAATATTCTGGATATGATGTACTTATAACTACGTGGACAATCATTTTCAAACAAGTTAATTTTTGACTCATGTACCAAACATCGACAAAAACGTCTAATATGAACTCAAATTATTAACCAATTATTATAACAATATAATATGTGATATGAACTGAATAATAATATTTAAATGAGTTCATTAAGAAATTATAAATTGACCAAAGTTTATTATTCAAGAATATAATGAAACGAAGAGGACAAGTCAGACTTGAGGTAAGGGATCCTATCTCTCTCTTTCTTTTTAAGTACTCTCTTTTATGTCGTTTCTTTTAAGATCCTATTTCTTAGTTGGGGGATGTTCTTTTATATTCGCATTACTGTACTATCTATGTTCATATGATGATATACCTTATTTTATTTCATCAATCCATTTTTTGGATGTTTTATGTGGTGCCGTTAGGCTGCCGAGTTTTAGTACGGGGTTTTTCATCTCACTTTTATTCCCGTGAGATTAATGCTATATTTTCCACCATTTATTTTGAGTGGTATATGTACTGATCATTATTATACTCTTTGTGCAATATAATTTAGTTTATTATTATTTAGATAAATGTTTTATAGTCCTTATTTCATGGGGTGTACGTTTCGAAAGTTACCCAAATCGATAAGGGAACCTTTCACCCTCTTTTTGAAAGACTTATTTTCTTATGTCTTATAATTTACATATTTTTATGTTTGGATATGTTATTATATATCCTTATTGATGTAAATTGTATTTCCAAGTGATGAGATACCATTTTCTCTCTCATCAACTAATTTTATGAAATTTAAAGTGACGTCGTTAGGCTGTCAAATTTTACGAAGGGAACTTCTTAACCCAATTTCGTTTTCTTTGGGTTCTACATGTAGTTATTGAATACGTCATCCTTTGAATATGTTTGAATGAACTTTGATTTTTTTACACTTAATATTCACTTATATAGGGTGTATTTTTATTTTTCACACATAATTATGAGATTGATTTATCCTTAATTTAAGGATACTTTCGTTATAGGGGATTTCATCTCATTTTACATTTCTATTAAGACTTAATTGTTTTTATGCACCAATTCAATATTATATGGTGTATATACTATCCTTTGGAATATTATATCATGAATCACTTTATTCTCATGATATTATAAAGTTCTTATTAAATGTTATTTCTTAATTATTGTATTCAAGTGTCTCTCATTTTGTTAAAAACCCCTTAACTAAAATACCGTTTTAAATGTTTTAATGATTTATTCTTATAAATATTTCTCATTAATATCCATGTTTTCAAAATGGTTTTATGGATTTATTTATATGGATATTAATGGTTTAAAATGTTAAAGGCTTCAAAGTGGTATGGGAGACTTTGATTCAAAAATATCTTTTTTAAATGTTTTAAATGGTTTTTAAAATGGTTTTTAGAATGGATTCATTATTTCAATATCATAACATGTTATATTGTTGTTTCAATGTGGGAATGTTATCTTTCCTTTATGCTTAAGTTATGTGCTATGATTATGTTATGGTTCTTGGGAATTGTTTTTGAAGACGGGTGATTCTGTGATAAAATAATGGTGGGTGAGCCCGATATAGCTCTCCAATGCACTGGGTAACACGAAGGGGTTAAACGCTAAGATTTATCCGAAGAGATTTAGGGAATATACTGTGATGTGTATTCCAAACGTAACCATGAGGGTTACTACCTATGTAAGAATGTTATGAATGCCTCAAGTTACCTTTATGTCTTATGATTTCTATGAGTTATTCATAAATCCTATGATTTCATGAGGTATTTTAACATGCCTATGTTTTATGAGTAATGTATGATTTCACTGATTCTTATGTATACATGGACTAATGTTTTCTTTTCGTATTTTTGTAACCCTTACTGAGCTTTTTATGCTCATCCCAGGTTTTTTTGAAATGTTTTTCACAGGACATAAAGTTGAACAGGTTCAGGGATGAGATCAAGGAAATGTTAGGCTATCTAAAACAAGGAACTAGACATGAATCCTTTGTTCAAGAGTTATTATTTTGTGAAAAAATGGAAGCTGAGTAGATGTGTCTACTTTGTAATCTTTGAGATGTAATAGTTATGTATTAATTATCTAAAACGCTATACCTAAAAAGATCCTCAATTTTAATTATTCATTTAATTCAATAATAAGTAATGTTTAAGGCCAGGTCCTTATATATGCTCCATAATTTAATTCCAATTACGTTTTGGTAAGAAAATTTTCATTTTTATTGTGGGTTCAGTTTTTTTATCACATAATCTTTTATTTTTCATTAGTAATGCAAGTTCAGTATTTGATGTTTTTGGTGATTTATTTGATTCTTCATTGTCTAATATATGGGGCCGACTGAAACATTCATTAATTCAATATTCATTTTTTGTTAACATGATTTATGAATATACGTTTTATGAATTCCATTTATAATAGAAATATGTATTCTGTTTCTAATATGCCATATGTATTATGTTTATTATGATTATATGAAACATGTGTTCACTTCCTAATACAAAGTATTCATTTTTTATTATCAATAATTGGAATTTTTATTCTTTTTTTAGAATGTATAAAATATGTAATATGTAATTTTTATTCTGAATAAATGCAATATGGAATACAAATTCTGAATATATGAAATACGGAATATGTGTCTTTTATATATGAAATTTGAAAAAAAACATTTTATTTTGATCGAGAAATACAAGTGAAATAATATTAATTTTTTTAGGTTTCAATTATTGTAGAATTATAGAGGATTTGTTAAACCGGACAATCAATGGAGATTTAGATGAGTGATGAGTTCAAAATTTTATGTTCACATATGTTAATTATAAAGGTTTTATTCTTCCATTTTTCATATATTTATCATTTATTTAATTATTGAATTATCATGTTCATGGTATGTTGATGATGAATTCCATAATGAATTGATTATTTTTTCAAGGATCCAAATAGTATTCACACTCTTCGTGTTATCATTTTTTGCAATATGATATCAAATTGTCTGTAATCATATAGTAATCCATATTCAAGTAAAATAAATTCTATTTATTTTTCTTTCACATTTTCTATTGGGTTTTTATTTTCAAATCCAATTGATCTTTTATCTCATAATAATGATTATATTGTTAATTTCATATTTTATAAATTAGGAGGTATTAAATAATGGTATGTAATTTTGGACTTTCATACTCGGATTAAGTGTTGTTATTTTAGATTGTAATGCTAGTTAAACTCTATTATATAATCTTAATTTTTAAACTTCTATCATTAGTAATGAGAATTTAATGTTAGTTACATTTTGGTAAGACAATTTTCATATGTAATGTAGGTTTTGTTTGGATTTTTATCACTCTTTCTTTTAGTTTTCATTTGTTTTTCAAGATCATTATTGAATTTTATCATAATTCATTCTTGTTGGAATTTGAAATGAAGGATTATAGTTTTAGTTGTTTTCATGTTCTTCCAGTTAATATGAAGCAATGCATATGGTTATACAATCTTGGTCATTCATGATCATATTAATTTATTTTTTTACAGTTCGTAATACAAGTTCTTCCCTTTTTTTCATACATTGGTTAGTGATACGTTTTTAGTATTTTAGAAGAGTTAATATAATTATTCAACTCTTAATAGATTCCTTCCATGCCTTGATAGGTAATATAATGATTCAACTCTCATTATATTCCTTATAGTCTTCCTATCTCTTCCAATCCATATTCTCAATATATTCCTTATTTTCCCAAGATCATTCATCTCGAATCTTTTGAAAACAAATTTTTGATTTCCAAATAAACGAAAATCAATTATGAACATCAAAATTTAGTCAACATAAAATAGAAAAATGATAATGGTTCAAACATTCCCTTTGTTCTAGTAAAAAACATTAACTTTTACTCTAGTTGAATCCAACTTCTTCAATAAAAGTTTCAAACTTCTGGTTCCATTGTTGTTGAGCTTTCTCTAATCCAAAGAATATTTTATTCATCTTATAAAAAAATATAGTTATCATCTACTGGTAAACCTATCCTTCTTTTAATGTATATTCAAAATCAAAATGATGAAAATATTCTTAACATCAATTTTTTAAATATAAAAATCTTCTGATTCCAACAAACATAGAATTATTCCTATGTTATCATGTTTAACTAATGTTCAAATGATTTTTGAGGAATATAATAATTTATTTTATTTAAAAACATTCATTAATATTCATGTTTCTATCTTTTCTAGGAATCAAATTCTTTTTTAATATAGTAATTCCATATTTTTTCATGTTCCATTTTACCCTCTGGAAGTTCAGTTATGTCTCATGTTCTATTGATCTTCAATGAAGGAATCTCTTCATTCATGGATAACTCCCACTGTTTTGAGTCACTAGGTCAAACTACATACTATATATTTTTAAGATATCCTATATCTATTAGAATACCAAAGTTCAAATCTTACCCAAACTGTTACAATATTCTCATTATACTGGTTTTTATCCTTAACTGAATCACATAATGTAACATCCCAAGTAAGTAATTAATAATAGATATTTTTATCTATGTCTATTAATGATTAAGATAGTGTTATAGAGGCTTAAAATGAAAATAAATACAATCTTATGCATGGAATACACTAATATTGTTAAAAGATTGTTTTACTGCCTTTTGATGGCAAACAATTTTTGAATCTATATTTTGACAATTTTATAAACTATGTTTCTCAAAATAAACTTATCCTTTATGATTGGGACATCAAAATTTACCTTGTGTGAATTTTTGGTATTTTTCTGACAATGTTCATTTTTTAATGAATAGTGAAAAAATACTGCATTTTACATCAAAACTGCTTTTTAATCTAATTTATTTATATGATTATATTATGTTTTGAATTGGTTTTGAAGTTAAATTAGAATATATTTTTACCATTTTATCCAATGGTGGACATTGGAATCAATTTCACTTTGAAATTAGACTTAAACTGGTGTCAATCTTTTGATACTTATTGTTTTGTAAAAACACGCTATTTGCTCTGGCAGCGGGAATTAATTATTAAATTAATTAATGTAACTTATATGATTTGAATTTTGTAAAATAGACTTCATTTTTGAATTTGGAATATCAAATATAGCTTAGGGTGAATTTTTGGTAATTTTCTGAAAAACTTCAATTTTTGATGAATAGTGAAACCACTAAGTGGTAATCAAGCAAACTGATTTTTCAGTTAAATGAAAGTTTACCACTAATGTGTATTGAATTTTGAAAATCTGACATACATGGTTTTCATTAAGAAGTAAAATGTGGTTCAATGAGATTAAAATAATTTTTTGGTGAATAGTAACTTATTAAGTTTTTAATCGCGATTAGTGGTAATTAGTGTAGTTTAAGGTATAAATAATGCTTTAATAATATGAAATGACCTAGACACAAGTCCCAACCTTATTGGTTGTGTCATGGACGACCAAGACAAGCCATTGGTCAACTTGGGGACCCCATGGAGACATTTTGGTTGGGAAATGACATAAATAACTTTTTATTAAATGTTAAAGTAAAAATGACACAAACAAGAGATGTTTTACAAAAACAATTTTTACATGGGGTTATAAAGATCAGATTTTTGATTATAAATATTCATTGTAAATATAAAAAGATTTCCTACATCATAGTATTTTTTTATGATTTTTAGGCATTAAATAAAGTAAATTATTTATGACATAATAATGATGAAGCGATGACATCATTATTTGACGATTTAAATAAAATGGAAAGATAATGTAAAATATATGAACTACACATGTCAAAAACTTATTGGATGAGTGGATTTCGAAGCCTTATCACCTTATCCACGAATTATATCAATGTGGGACCTTTTGAAACCGAAACACATTTTCCAATAAAGTAATATTTCTTTACTTTCCAAAAGTGCCCCTCCTCTCCTCTTATAAAAGGCCCCCACCTCTACCTCATTTCACACACTCCTCAAGCCTTTGGCTCGGCCATCCCCTGCCCATTTACTCTCTACACATCCCTCTCCTCATCTTAGAGGATTCCATTTGGGCATAATCCTTTCAAAGGAAGCCTTTAGGCTCAAATCAAAAGGAGTTACACTTTTAAAGGTAATTCATTCTCTCATGTTCATTTGTTTTATTTTGCTTCTCCAACCCCATAAACTCCTTTTATTTACTTCTTTTGTAACAACACCAGTATCTTCAATATACTAGGATGTTGTTATAAGATTTATTTGAGCTACACTCTCACACAACTACAACAAATGGTTAAGGAACATACGGTTTCCGTGGATGGAAAAATTCTGCCTCCCGAAACGATGATTGTTCAACACTCATTTAACACCTTCAAAGGTGGCCATTATTATGTCACAATTTTTATATACGATATATAATATGTTTATGTTTTCCTTAACCTTCTGTTTTTTTCATTTTGGGCATACCTTTATGGTTTCCATTATGGGTAAACACGATATCTTCATTTTAGGAAGTGCGGACTACCGCCCCCTGAAAGTGATTTGATTCGTTAATACCATATGTGGGATGTGTAAAGGATAAAGTTAATGATATTATATATGTTATTATACTGGAATTATAATATACTCTTATATCATTATGATTCCATTCTATAAAATATGAAATAGAAATGAAAGTAGCGTTCATGCGTACGTACGGCTTACCGTCTCCATGAACAGTGCATTTCATTTCTTACCTCTAAATGATTATGTAATATTATAAATGCATATATGTACTGGATATATATGACATATATGATATCTACATCATGAATACCATTCTGGATATAATGAACTTTTGACCAAATTAACAACATGTAATGTAAGAAGTCTATTTTTGACTTAAGAACCAAATACCGACAAAATGAACATTATTAACTTAACTGATTACATGATGTTCATAACATGGTATAAAAGGAATAAAAAACTTGAAAAAGATTCATAAGCAAGTAGAGATTAACTCAAGTTTATTATTCAAGAGATTAAAGAACGGTCAGGTCAAGTCGGATACGAGGTATGGGACTTCGTCTCAATCTCCTTTCATTGAGGCATATTTTATTTTATACAGAACTTTCTTTTATACGGTGTATAAACCCCTTTGACTTTTACGTTTATTCAAAAGGAATCTTTTTTATACGAAGCGTTTACTAAACGACAAAAGGGAATGTTTTTGTCGTACGTATGCGGCGACAACGACTTCTCCGCCGTCGTGACCGTTATTTGAGTTTCGGCTTCCTCTACAAGCCATACCTTCTTTTTTAAAAGAAAAATAAATACCATGTTTTACTTTTCTTTTATTTTGGTATGGAAAATGGTTTTCACAATGTTTTTGTGTTGTATTGATATCTTGTGATTGAAATGTGGAAATGTTATGTTTCCTTTACGCATTTTTTATGTGATATGATTATGTTATGGTTCTTGGGCATTATTATGAAGACGGGTGGTTCCATGATAAACTAAGGGCGGGTGAGCCCGTTATAGCTCTCCAATGCATTGGGTAACGCGAAGGAGTGAAACGTTAAGGTTTCTCCGAAGAGATTTTAGGGAATATACTGTGATGGGTATTCCAAACGTAACAAAGAGGGTTACTCCCTACGTAAGAATGTTATGAATGCCTCAAGTAACCTTTATGTGTTATGATTTCTATGATTTATTCATGATTTTATGAGGTATGTTAAAGTGCCTATGTTTTATGGGTAAAGTATGATTTAATTCATATGTATGTATGAACTCATGTTTCCATTCCATGTTTTTTTTATAACCCATACTGAGTTTTTATGCTCATCCCAAGTTTTTGAAATGTTTTTCACAGGTCAAGGGAAAGGTACATGATAAGATGATAGAGTCAAGGATGTGTCAAGAAATAATCCATGTTTTATTTTAAATGTGTTTCCATTGATGGGAATGAAGAATACTATCTTTATGTAACCACTTTGTTTATATGTGGAATGTAATGCAAGTTTCATGATCTAATTCTCTAAAACTCTAAACCTGAAAAGATCCACAACGTGTAATCTTGTAATAACTCAAGATTAAGTATGGTTTAAGGCTGGGGCCTTATAGTTGGTATCAAAGGTCGGTTTAGATAACTTTAGGAGTTAGAATTCTATTAAATGATTATCCAAAAAATATTTTTTTTAAATGGTATAGCATTTAAAGATTACCATGTTGCTTCATCTAAGACATGTTTGTTCAGAATGGTTTTCCGCAGAGGAAATAGGGAAGTAGTGCTAGGAAGGAATACAGAAGGAAATAACCTTCCGAATCAGCATTCAGAAATGGTCGGAATTGGAACTGAACAGTTTGTTGTAGTGATGGCGTAGTTGACTCAAGCGATAAATGGCGGTGGTATCCATACACGAGATCAGCCAGACCAACCACAGAGGAACATGTCAATGGTGGAACATTTCATGAGGCAACATCCACCATCATTCAGAGGATCATCTGACCTTGTGCTAGCTGAAGGGTGGATTAAAGCACTGGAGAAGATTTTTGATGTCATGGGGTGTTCAGACAATCAAAAGGTTAGTCTTGCTATTTACCGTTTGGAGGGTGAAGCAGATCAGTGGTGGTATATGGTTAAAAATATCAGGGACGCCGATGAGATTGATGCTCTTGACTGGGATGAATTCAAAGGTATGTTTCTTGAGAAGTATTTTCCTAAGGCTGTTCGACTTAGGATGGAAAAGCAATTCTTGGAATTGAGGCAAGAGGAAGACTCAGTGGCTGCCTATGAAGAAAGGTTCACTCGATTGGCAAGGTATGCTCCAAATTTTATCCGGGACCTTGATAGTAAAATCAATCGTTTCTACTCAGGATTAAAGCTAAAGTATCGAAGGGCATTATCTTCTCGTGAGTTTAAAAGTTATGAAAAGCTTGTTTGATGTGCTGAGAAGGTGGAAATGGAGTTTGCCGATGACCAAGTGTTCTATAACAACCAGCAGAAGAAGAGACCAAGGTGGCAGGAGAAAGTAAGAATTCTTCAAAAAAGTCTGATGGTAAGAGAACTAAGTTTCCAGTTTGTGATAAATGTGGCAAAAGGCATGCTGGGGAATGTCTTCTGAATTCTAGAAAGTTCTACCGATGTGGTAAGATGGGACATAAGGCTCGTGATTGCACTGAAAAGGATCAAGGTGAAGGTAAGAACAAATTTGATTTACAGTTAGTGAAATGTTATAAGTGCAATGAGATGGGTCACTATGCAAACGAGTGTCCGACAAAGAGCTTGAGTGATGGGAAGCAGTTAGACTACAAGCAGAAAGGGGTGGTGAAATCCTCTTCAACTACTTCAGCAAATGTCGGGCCATCAAATGAAGTGGTATCAGGTACTTTGTTTGTTTTTTCAGATTATGCCAGTGTGTTGTTTGATTCGGGGTCTACACATTCTTTCATCTCTGAAACCTTTTCTAGTAAAATGGGATTACCATCTCAAGAAATGACTCCTGAAATTTTGGTAAAAACACCTGGGGGAAGTGTCGAGGCAAAAAGTATTTATAAGATTCTTCCTATCCTTATCTGTGGAAAGAACCTACTTGCAAACCTTATTGTTCTACCTCTAGTAGAGTTTGATGTTATCCTGGGTATGGATTGGCTCTCTATCTACCATGCTAAGATTGACTGTAGAGCTAAAGAAGTTTCTTTTCAGAAAGACTTTCAGTTTGTTTACATGAATGAACCCTTACTTTTGATAACATATCAAGAGGCCGAGAAACATGTAAAAGATGGAAATGAATGTTACCTTGCACACATCGTTGAAAATAAAGGAACTATTCAGATTAATGATGTTCCAGGGGTAAATGAGTATCCTGATGTTTTTCCTGATGATTTTCCTGGAATAATACCAGATCGGGAAGTTGAGTTTACTGTTGACTTAGTTCCTGATGCTAAGCCAATTTCAAAACCCCCTTATCGAATGGCACACATTGAACTTTTAGAGTTGAAGGAGCAATTGCAAGATTTATTAGATAAAGGTTTCATTAGACCTAGCACATCACCATGGGGTGCTCCTGTTTTATTTGTTAAAAAGAAAGATGGTTCTATGAGACTTTGCATTGATTATAGAGCCTTGAATAATATCACTGTTAAGAACAAATATCCTTTGCCTCATATCGATGATTTGTTTGATCAGCTCCAGGGAGCTCAGTTTTTTTCAAAGATTGACTTGAGATCGGGGTACCATCATCTGAAGGTAAAGGGGGTAGATATTCCGAAGACCGCGTTCCGTACGAGATATGGCCATTATGAATTTGTAGTAATGCCTTTTGGGCTAACCAATGCACCTGCTGTATTCATGGACTTAATGAATAGAATTTTCCTTGAGTTCTTGGATAAGTTTGTGGTGGTTTTCATTGATGATATTTTGGTGTTTTCTAAAAGTAAAGAGGAGAATGAAAAACATTTAAGGGTTATCTTGCAAACCTTAAAAGAAAAGAAACTTTATGGGAAATTCAGCAAGTGTGAGTTTTGGTTGCAACAAATTTCTTTCCTTGGTCACATTGTTTCTAAAGATGGAATAACTGTTGATCCTGAAAAAACAAAAGTTGTGGAAGAATGGCCAAGACCCACAAATGTAACCGAGATTCGTAGCTTCCTTGGTTTGGCGGGCTATTACCGAAGGTTTGTTAGAAATTTTTCACGGTTATCTTGTCCAATGACTAAGCTAACTCGGAAGGGTGTTAAGTTTATCTGGACAAAAGAATGTGATGATTTTTTTCAGGAATTGAAAAGAAGATTGGTGAATGCTCCAGTTTTGGCACTACCTTCCAAGAATGGTGAGTTTGTTATATACAATGATGCTTCATTGAAAGGACCTGGTTGCGTCCTAATGCAGAATGATCAGGTAATTGCTTATGCTTCACGACAGTTGAAAACTCATGAGGTAAATTACCCTACACATGATTTGGAATTAGCTTCTGTTGTTTTTGCTTTAAAAATTTGGAGGCATCATTTATATGGAGTAAAGTGTGAAATATATACCGATCACAAAAGTTTAAAGTATATATTCACTCAGAAAGAGTTAAACATGAGACAAAGGAGATGGCTGGAATTAATCAAGGATTATGATTATACAATTCATTACCATCCGGGAAAAGCAAATAAAGTGGCTGATTCTTTGAGTCGAAAAAGTAATGCTTCATTAACAATGTTGCGTTTGGAACGTGATCCTTTGGTTAAGGATTTGATGAACTTTGGCATAGAAGTTGTTGGTGCAGGAAGTCCTTCTGTTTTGTTTCAGGTATCAGTAAAATCATCTCTATCAGATAGACTCAAGCAAGCACAAAAGCAAGATAGTGAGTTGTAGAAAAAGGTAGAGCTGGTTCAGAAAGGTAAGTTGCCTGAATTCAACATTGATAATGATTGTGTTTTGAGATTTGGGAGGAGATTGTGTGTGCCTTGTGATTCACAGTTGAAGAGAGAGTTGTTATGTGAAGCTCATAGTTCTCCGTTTTCAGTTCATCCGGGCAGTACTAAGATGTATAGAGATCTGTGGGAGTATTACTGGTGGGATGGAATGAAAAGAGATATTGCTGATTTTACTGTGAAGTGTTTGACTTGTCAGCAGGTTAAAGCAGAGTGGCAGTTACCGAAAGGGATGCTTCAGCCTTTACCAGTGCCAAAGTGGAAATGGGAGAATATATCCATGGACTTTGTTGTTGGATTACCGAAGACATCTCGAGGTAATAATTCAATCTGGGTTATTGTGGATCGCTTGACCAAATATGCTCATTTCCTTGCTATACGAGATACTTTCTTTCTTGATCAACTTTCCCGTTTGTATCTTAACGAGATAGTCAGGTTACATGGAGTTCCCCTCTCCATTGTATCGGATCGTGATCCCAAGTTTACTTCTAACTTTTTGAAAGGCCTTCAGAAGCCGTTGGGTACTGAATTAAATTTTAGTACAGCTTTTCATACTCAATCAGATGGGCAGTCAGAACGAACAATTCAGACATTGGAGGATATGCTACGAGCTTGTTCTATGGATTATCAGGGAAGTTGGGACCAACATCTTTCTTTGGTTGAGTTTTCATATAATAACAGTTTTCATTCCAGTATACAGATGGCACCATTTCAGGCATTATATGGGAAGCGGTGTCGAACTCCAGATTTCTAGGATGAAGTGGGTGAAAGAAAGTTGATGGGACCAGAATTGGTAGAAGAGATGGCAAAAAATGTTCAGCTGATTTCGAAACACATGAGAATAGCTCAGAACAGGATGAAGAGTTATGCGGATAACTGGAGGAAGGATCTATCTGTCGAGGTAGGTGATCATGTTTTTCTCAAGGTTTCTCCTTGGAAAAGTGTGATGAGATTTGGAAAGAAAGGAAAGTTGAGTCCAAGGTTCATTGGACCATACAAAATTCTGGAGAGAGTTGGATCAGTTGCATACCGAGTGGCTTTACCTCCGAGTTTATCTCAGGTACACAATGTTTTTCACATTTCGATGTTGAGAAAGTATATGCCAGATCCATCTCATGTTTTGAGTCCAGAGGTAGTTCAGCTGGAAGAGAACCTATCTTATGAGGAACAACCGGTCCAGATTCTTTACCACAGGGAGCAAGTGTTACGGAATAAGGTGATTAAGCAGGTAAAGGTTTTGTGGACAAACCACATGATTGAAGAGGCAACATGGGAATCTGAAAATGCAATGAGGGATAAGTACCCCCATTTATTCGATAAGTAAATAAATTGCGGGGACGCAATTTTCTAAAGGGGGGAAGGATGTAACATCCCAAGCAAGTAATGAATAATAGATATTTTTATCTATGTCTATTAATGATTAAGATAGTGTTATAGAGGCTTAAAATGAAAATAAATACAATCTTATGCATGGAATACACTAATATTCTTAAAAGATTGTTTTACTGCCTTTTGATGGAAAACCATTATTGAATCTATATTTTGACAATTTTATAAACTATGTTTTTCAAAATAAACTTATCCTCTATTATTGGGACATCAAAATTTACCTTGTGTGAATTTTTGGTATTTTTCTGACAATGTTCATTTATTAATGAATAGTGAAAAAATACTGCATTTTACATCAAAACTGCTTTTTAATCTAATTTATTTATATGATTAGATTATGGTTTGAATTGGTTTTGAAGTGAAATTAGAATATATTTTTACCATTTTATCCAATGGTGGTCATTGGAATCAATTTCACTTTGAAATTAGACTTAAACTGGTGTCAATCTTTTGATACTTATTGTTTTGTAAAAACACGCTATTTGCTCTAGCAGCGGGAATTAATTATTAAATTAATTAATGTGACTTATATGATTTGAATTTTGTAAAATAGACTTCATTTTTGAATTCGGAATATCAAATATAGCTTAGGGTGAATTTTTGGTAATTTTCTTAAAAACATCAATTTTTGATGAATAGTGAAACCACTAAGTGGTAATCAAGCAAACTGATTTTTCAGTTAAATGAAAGTTTACCACTAATGTGTATTGAATTTTGAAAATCCGACATACATGGTTTTCATTAAGAAGTAAAATGTGGTTCAATGAGATTAAAATAATTTTTTGGTGAATAGTAACTTATTAAGTTTTTAATCGCGATTAGTGGTAATTAGTGTAGTTTAAGGTATAAATAATGCTTTAATAATATGAAATGACCTAGACACATGTCCCAACCTTATTGGTTGTGTCATGTCCGACCAAGACAAGCCATGGGTCAACTTGGGGACCCCATGGAGACATTTTGGTTGGGAAATGACATAAATAACTTTTTATTAAATGTTAAAGTAAAAATGCCACAAACAAGAGATGTTTTACGAAAACAATTTTTACATGGGGTTATAAAGATCATATTTTTGATTATAAATATTCATTGGAAATATAAAAAGATTTCCTACATCATATTATCTTTTTTATTATTTTTAGACATTAAATAAATTAAATTATTTATGACATAATAATGATGCAGCGATGACATCATTATTTGACGATTTAAATAAAATGGAAAGATAATGTAAAATCTATGAACTACACATGTCCAAATCTTATTGGATGAGTGGATTTAGAAGCCTTATCACCGCATCCACGAATTATATCAATGTGGGACCTTTTGAAACCGAAACACATTTTCAAATAAAGTAATATTTCTTTACTTTCCAAAAGTGCCCCTCCTCTCCTCTTATAAAAGGCCCCCACCTCTACCTCATTTCACACACTCCTCAAGCCTTTGGCTCGGCCAACACCTGACCATTTACTCTCTCCACATCCCTCTCCTCATCCTAGAGGATTCCCTTTGGGCAGAATCCTTTGAAAGGAAGCCTTTAGGCTCAAATCAAAAGGAGTTACACTTTTAAAGGTAATTCATTCTCTCATGTTCATTTGTTTTATTTTGCTTCTCCAACCCCCTAAACTCTTTTTATTTACTTCTTTTGTAACAACACCAGTATATTCAATATACTAGGATGTTGTTATAAGATTTATTTGAGCTAAACTCTAACACAACTACATCAAATGGTTAAAGAACATACGGTTTCCGTGGATGGCGAAATTTTGCCTCCCGAAACGATGATTGTTCAACACTCATTTAACACCTTCAAAGGTGGCCATTATGATGTCAATATTTTTATATATGATATATAATATGTTTATGTTTTCCTTAAGCTTCTGTTTTTTTTCATTTTGGGCATACCTTTATGGTTTCCATTATGGGTAAACACGATATCTTCATTTTAGGAAGTGCGGACTACCGCCCCCTGAAAGTGATTTGATTCGTTAATACCATATGTGGGATGTGTAAAGGATAAAGTTAATGATATTATATATGTTATTATACTGGAATTATAATATAATCTTATATCATTATGATTCCATTCTATAAAATATGAAATAGAAATGAAAGTAGCGTTCATGCGTACGTACGGCTTACCGTCTCCATGAACGGTGCATTTCATTTCTTACCTCTAAATGATTATGTAATATTATAAATGCATGTATGTACTGGATATATATGACATATATGATATCTACATCATGAATACCATTATGGATATAATGAAACTTTGACCAAATTAACAACATGTAATGTAAGAAGTCTATTTTTGACTTAAGAACCAAATACCGACAAAATGAACATTATTAACTTAACTGATTACATGATGTTCATAACATGGTATAAAAGGAATAAAGAACTTGAAAAATATTCATAAGAAAGTAGAGATTAACTCAAGTTTATTATTCAGGAGATTAAAGAACGGTCGAGTCAAGTCGGATAAGAGGTATGGGACTTCGTCTCAATCTCCTTTCATTGAGGCATATTTTATTTTATACACAACTTTCTTTTATACGGTGTATAAACCCCTTTGACTTTTACGTTTATTCAAAAGGAATCTTTTTTATACGAAGCGTTTACTAAACGACAAAAGGCAATGTTTTTGTCGTACGTATGCGGCGACAACGACTTCTCCGCCGTCGTGACCGTTATTTGAGTTTCAGCTTCCTCTACAAGCCATACCTTCTTTTTTAAAAGAAAAATAAATACCATGTTTTACTTTTCTTTTATTTTGGTATGGAAAATGGTTTTCACAATGTTTTTGTGTTGTATTGATATCTTGTGATTGAAATGTGGAAATGTTATGTTTCCTTTATGCATGTTTTATGTGATATGATTATGTTATGGTTCTTGGGCATTATTATGAAGACGGGTGGTTCCGTGATAAACTAAGGGAGGGTGAGCCCGTTATAGCTCTCCAATGCATTGGGTAACACGAAGGAGTGAAACGTTAAGGTTTCTCCGAAGAGATTTTAGGGAATATACTGTGATGGGTATTCCAAACGTAACCAAGAGGGTTACTCCCTACGTAAGAATGTTATGAATGCCTCAAGTTACCTTTATGTCTTATGATTTCTATGATTTATTCATGATTTTATGAGGTATGTTAAAGTGCCAATGTTTTATGGGTAAAGTATGATTTCATTCTTATGTATGTATGAACTCATGTTTCCATTCCATGTTTTTTTATAACCCATACTGAGTTTTTATGCTCATCCCAAGTTTTTGAAATGTTTTTCACAGGTCAAGGGAAAGGTACATGATAAGATGATAGAGTCAAGGATGTGTCAAGAAATAATCCATGTTTTATTTTAAATGTGTTTCCATTGATGGGAATGAAGAATACTATCTTTATGTAACCACTTTGTTTATATGTGGAATGTAATGCAAGTTTCATGATCTAATTCTCTAAAACTCTAAACCTGAAAAGATCCTCAACGTGTAATCTTGTAATAACTCAAGATTAAGTATGGTTTAAGGCTGGGGCCTTATACATAAACTGAAATAGTTGGATCTTCTTATACTACAAGTATATTAATTACCATTTCAAGAACTTATAGAGCCCAAACCTTAATTGATCCCACTCATGATTTATATTCCATTGAAATATTTTGGTGTTTCTAATGGTACATTATTCTAATAAAACATTCCTTCCTTCTGTAAAAAGATCCAAAAATTTCATCATGTGTACTCACCTCTATTTCCAATCTCGGTTCACTCCAACTTCTACCCATATTCCATTTCTAATAGTGATTTACACTAAATAAAAATAAAAAATACATCATAATTATAGTTTAAGAAGTAGATCAATACTTTCATAGTATCATCATTGATTAAAGTGAGAAATTAGAGGCGAAAAACATAGGGATAAAAGGGGAAGGTCCCCAAAACATCTAAGTATCCAAGCTCAAACTACAGATTCTTGGGATTCTAAATATAAAAGTTGAAATACATTTGTTCATTAATTCCAAGAATAAAAAATTAAAACATTCAATTTTTTATATAATGAACACGATGATTGATTTAAATATCAAGTTGAAAAAGGCACAAAAATAAAACAGATATCAGGTAAATAGGGATGAACACTACAATTCAAGAAGACATTCTGAATCCAATATGCATTCTATCCAAGAATTAATAAGGCTTTCACATCAAAACACATTTGACTGGCATGAAACTCAGAAATTGGGATTGGAAGCGCTCACAATCCTCAAGAATAAATCATTACATTCCTTCCTAATTATCCCAGTGATGGGAGACCCTTTCATCTCAACATTTGGGTTCTCTATAAAACCTGCATTATTTTCAAAATACATTAAGACACCATCCTTTTGGCACCATGGCTTGAGATGGTGGAAAATAACGGTAGGAATGACCTTATTGCAAAGATCAAACTTCCGCTTTTTGATGGTGTCCATAATTATGACCCCAACGCAAGTTGATAATATCCGACTGAGGCACCGATTTATCCCCTTCAACGATTTTATGCAAAGGTACGTGGCACCAGTGTTGTTGGAACAATTCATAGTGGTTTATACAATAAACCGTAGAGACATTCGAAAATAGTTTCAAGTAGATCCTCTACAAACTCGATTCAATATCCTAGCCTCAGAAACAAAAAACCCTACACTTCACATATTATCAATATACAATATTCCTTTAAATCATGGAAATTTCAGGTTCTTCTCAATGAGATTTCTAAACATATAGTTCCATAAATCATGACCATCATAATTTTTATTTCCAATAACCTCCACCCCATCTAAATTTTAGATCATATAAATGGTCCCATCGTTTAATACTCCTGAAACTATCATTGATCCTCAGGTAAAAATACATACATCATCAGAAAATATAATTTCATTGCCAACATCATCATGTTTTCCAATGAAAATTATATTTCTCCGTGGTATATATTTTGAGTAACTGGTTTTATTCTGGTATGTATTGGATGTGAAAGATTGCATAAAGTAGGAAGTAGGAAGGTATGCAGCAGCTAGAAGCAAGAAGACGCAAAAAGGTTGGCAGCTACTACTGCTTGGGGGAATCACTGATACCCACGGTTCATTAAACAATGGGTATATTATAGTTCAGTATGAATATATACACGAGGTTCAAAAATAGTTGGGATTATACTAGTATGGGAATCACCTAAACCCACGATCCATTGAACTGTGGGTATATTATATTCAGGTAAAAATATATTCCCACGGTTTCAGAAAACCATGGGTATTTGGAATTTTCCTTTTACTATGCCCAAATTTTTTTAGAAACTGTTGTTAATAGGGAAATCTAAACACCTCCAGAGCCCACGGTTCATGAATCCATTTGGTTAGGGAAATTTTCCAATAATGATTGTCTTTAACCTGTAAAAACCATGTGATGATTTATTTATAAACATGTTTAAAAATAATATAGTTTTTTATATTACCACATTCTAAAATAACCACTATATGATAACTACCACATAAAATAATTCTATTAACAATTTATTATTGTTCAGTATAACTTAGTCTTTTATCTAATGCTAGATTTCGGAGAAACTCACTGATTACTATTGTGTAGTCTATCAGATGCAACACACCTTTTAAGGTATAATTACCAGCTAATTAATAAATAATAAAAAAATATGAAAAAGCCTTACTGTATCATTACATGTGATGTTATATCCTTTATATTCGGTTTTTCATTATTTTAATTTCCAATTAAATGATAACCAATGAATTCTTCTTATAAATATGGTAAAAAATAATTTCATAATTATGATTTTCAATTTCATTCAGTTCATTCATATTACTAGGTGATACCTATAATAATAATAATATTATATTGTTGTCCGATAAGACACAGTCTTGTGTGTACAATAAGTTATCATAGGCAGTAGATGTTTAATGCAATGAAAAATAAATGTGGCATTGCATATGATGTAAGATAAACTATGTATAGCATGTAACAAAATCTATTTAATAATTTAAATTAATTTAAATGAATATATTTCATCAAATATTGGGTTGTTACATATTACCACCCTTATATTGAATTTATTCCATGAAATTTTTCTGGGTTATCAAGGTTTAATATTGGAAAGTTCATTTCATAGAAACCCACATCATAAAATTGAATACTAAATCCTCCTGTCAAAAAACGGAAATTTGGAACCATAATTTATACCCAAAGTAACTCATAACTAGGTTTCTATGTAGTAGAACTTAGGTTTTGAGTGAATATTGGACATGGTAGAAAAGTGAAAATAATTATAGAGAGTGGTAAAGATCATTGATCACCAATATGTGAATGATCAATGGAAAGTTAAGGCCCTCAATACCATAAACCTATGATGATTTATAAGACCATCAGTTTAGTATAACTGAATGTGTTAGGATAAATATGTTTCAATACCTTTTACCTATAATTGAGGAATTATTTTTCTATCCATGAATATAATGAAATATTCATACTTGAGGAGTAAACATTTATCCTTTAATCAACTTCTCCCAAAAACTCATCTCTCGATCCAAAAAATAATTATCCAAGATGACTCTTCATACCTAAAGCAAAAAAATGTTCTTATAACAGATCACCTAATCCTAGAATGGATAACACAATATTCCTCCTAACATTAGATATTAAACAAAATGAACATGGTTAGCACATATTAGGATAATTCAAACATACATGTTATGAGATAATGCTTTAATCTATAAATATCAATTGTAATACTGATAGTTAAAAATAATTCATTCCATATGTATATAACCCAAATGGTCACCAATACCATTGAACTTAAATCCACATAAATATAGGTTTTATAACTCAAATAAATTTTAAACCTATACGTCTAAAATCTACTGAAACTCAAAAAATATCTCCCATAGTATTTACATTATTTAAAATAATAATGGACGGGTGACCTTTACATTAGTATTATGATCAAACATGGAAAAATATATACCTCCATGGATCATCTATCACATCACAAGAAGGAAAATTATAAATTGTAGAAGTAGAAAATGATTTCCTTATACATTTTTTTTTCTTCTGATCATTATAGTTTCCACCAAGTGTATGTTTCTTAAGAAACACATTATCATAATTCCCAAAATCATTGTAGATAATTCATCTTACTGTTGAAAAGATATTTGTAATCTCATTATTGAATTTTTAGTACTCTTTTTCTTATAGTCATAAAAATTATAACCAAACTTACCACATTTGTTAAACTTTCCAGATTCTGAAATAGATTCCCCAAAATATATTTTACTACAAATGGAAAAATGTTAAGTCATACCTCCATAATTTTGGATTGGTTTCTTATATATTTCCTTCCACCTTGATCACTTCTTACTCATGTCATATCGTTGCACGTATGTGTCAAAAAATCTATTTCAACTTTCATAGCACATTGAACCAATTTTTCATAAATTTTAAATTCTCAAGAGTATAAATATATTTGGAAACATAGTTATAATCCTTTGTAAAATAAAATAATTTTACATTCATTGACTCAGATAATGTTCATAACATACCTGGACAATCTTGTGATGTTTTATTTTTTCTCTAGGAATTATTTCTCTATCCTAAGCTAAACATCATTAGGGAAATACATTTCAAGTAAAATTTCCATGGATGTTTATGAAGATCATATTTATCTCTTGTATTATTAACAAAATAACAGAATTAATAAACTTCATCTTAAATATGTTAAATGTAAAGAGTAAACTTTTGATGTTCTAAACATCCCATGACTTCAAATATCTTCTTTAGGGTATTGATCTATCTTTTTTAGAACACAATTCTAGATGATACATTATGGTATAGGTGATATTGCCTCAAGAAATTATCCACTATCATCATGTTCCTTCATGGTAGTTCGGGTTCCTCTTTAGCATGGACACCACCTCCATTTATAGCTTCTGTCAACAAATCCATCACTACAAAAAAACTACTGAGTTCGAATTCCAACCATCTCGAGATGCTGATTTGGAAGCATTTTATTCCTTGATTCCATGACAATATAACTTTATTATTTCTTATATGGAAGGGATTATGAAAAAACATTTTTTATATGAAGAAACATGGAAATACTAAATTTTATATCATTTCAACTTTACCGTAAGGTAAATTCTTATAAGGGATTTATATTAACCCAATCATAACCTCTAAAGATTTATAAACATTTCCTTTGATACAAAATATAAGGAACCTACCTTAAAAATTACACAATATTTTCATTTAGTAAAGACATAAATTTCCTTCACATCGAATCTCTTCTCATCTATTGAGTTTTAGAGAATTAGGCCATAACTCAAACATAAGTAAAAAATAATATAAAAAGTGGACACTTCTGATCAGTATACATTTTTTCTATAATATAATAATTCTAATGTAAATCGTTGATTATTTTCATGGAAAGGCTTAGAATATGAAATATTTATTTTAATTACCCATCCTTAAACCAGATTAAAACATTTTAAAAACATCGGATTATAACAAAAGCACATTAAGTGATTTAATAAGAAAAGAAACTATTAGTTTGGTAAAAACAAGAAAAATTATAAAAAATTTACCTTTTTCTTAAATGTTCTTTGAAAATATGAAAAAAAATTCACACAAATAAAAATCACACATTTTTCACAATTAAGTTAACTAAAACCCATAACAATAAATTAAACCTTTTTAGGTGACATAGAGAATTATAGACATAAAAACATTTCAGAACCCTTTTTAATTAGAATAAGTATAAGGAAAACTTCAAACATTATCAGTACCCAATGAATTGGAGATATATAATGCATATCAGCTTTTGTATAAGAAATATCCGGAACACTCGTGAAAAATAATGGGGTTCAACCCTTCATATAATTTATATCGGGATCATCCATTTCTCACGAGCTATAATCAGTCCCAACCAATTGTATAAGCTATCTTGAGATCATCCCTGAGCTATAAAGGTGCTCAAAACATTTTATAAGATATATTGGGATCACATGTTTCATATAATTATCAATTACCATTTCAATAGCATAATAATATCATCATAAAACCCTCTATAAAATCTATTTAAACCCACATGAAGAACACTTTTTAAAAACAACGTTTTCTTATAAAAACCCGTATTCAATATAGAAACACTATTTTCTTTAAATAACATTTTAAATATAGAAATAACCAAAAAGATATATATGGGTTGTAATTTAAGGAAGCATTAAATATTTAAAATGAATCCAAAAATAAAATAATTGAAATTATATAATTTCTTATGATTTTTTTTTCATGTTTATAATTAATTTTTTCACTTGTTATTGTGTTTTAAACAACTAATTAAACAATTAATTTTATATTGGGGTTTTACCATATTCGGTTTACGTGTCAAAACAATCATAGAAGGTCATCTATGGTAAAAGGGTCATAATATTAACATATAATAAATAATAATTTTGAAATTATTATCACATTTATAGAAAAAGTAAACTTTTAAAACCAATCATGAATTATTGTTATGAGAAACGAACCATTGTTATAACATTAGTGATGGTAGGTCGTACGTACACATGATTAATGTTCCAATTTTTCAAGGACCATTATGAAAAGTAAGTAAGTGATATTAATATTTATAGAATCGTAATCATTTCATATATAAAATATTATTTAGTCATATATACTCATATATATAATTCTTGTGATTTATAAGGAACAAATTCACGTTAAGGAGGTGGTAGTTCACACATTCACGAAAGACATTATCACGTTTTTTAGTGTGTGAAAGGGTTATAGAGAAAATGATATCTTATATTTGAAAAAAGAAAACTTTTTCACGAATATAATATATATATAATATATTTATAATATTCTTAATTAAACATATCTTTAATAAATTCCATGTAATGTCTGAACATATCACATCTCTTTGAGGAGGCGGTAGTCCACACGTCCACAAACGACATTATCGTATTTACAGAAAATGGAAATCCAAAATGTTTATATATATAAAAATTAAATAAGTGTAAACAAATCATAAATATAATATATATATATATATAAGATATAAAAATATTTTTTCCATCATAATTATTAGCCATGAGAGGTGGTAATGGAAAAATGAATAAAATTATTACGTGAAGTGGTAGTTCACCCTACATGAATGATAATTTCATTACCCATTTAATGGTATTTTGTGTAGGTGTAGGTCAAATACGTAACATAAAAAAATATCAATATATTTAGAATACATAATTTATTATTTAATAATTTATTAAGAATAATTTTATATGTATAGAAATAATTAAAACATTAATGGATGTTGAAGAGTTTTACCTCTTTTCCGGGCAACTCCTTTTCGGTTTGCACCAAAGGGATTACTTGGTTGGATTTATTCCTAATGTGAATAATATAGGGTTATCTTAGTTATTTTGGGAGAATATTTTTTCAGGTATTTGATAAGAAAATGGGGCTTTATATGTGTAAATAAATTGGAAGTTTTAATGCCTTTTTATAGTAGAGGGGGATAAAAATCTTGTAAATATTAACAGATAACCACTATTGAGTAGTATCTCTTATATCATGTGTCTCAAATAAGGTTAAAAATTCTATAAATGAGGGTATATAGTCGAATAATTTATAGAAAACTGGTTTTGGGAATGTTTTTAGGACATTCGTCCTCTTAAGACTAATGTTTAACCACTAAGTAAACAAAATATTACATTAATCGCTGTAATTAATTTTAATCACTTTCACTAATATTTTTGGTAAAAAAATATGTTAACCGTATTATAAATTAGAAATTATTATAATTAAAAATATGGAATCCATTTCTACAAATTAAAATCAATTAAATTGGGAAAATTAATTTAAAATTAATCCCACACACGGGATGACAAAAACATATTTTTAATTTAAAAATGTTCAAACTTTTACTATGTTTTTATATCTAAATTCATACTGAAGTTGTTTCGAATTACTTAATTTTGTTTAAATGATATAAAATTTATATAATTATACTTTCATACAAAATAACAACATAATTAACTATATTAATAAATTGGATGAAAATGCAGTTATGAACTAATATTTAATATTATTCAGTATTCATCAAAATATAAATGTTTTAAAAAAATAGAAAAAAAGACTCCCAAAGTAAATTTTGATATCCTGATTAAAGAAATAATGTTTTTTTTCATTTTAAAATTATAAAAGTTTGAAAAATTATATTTAAGATAGGTGCTCCATTAAAAGGAGGTAAAACTGTTTCTTAGAAATAATACCATTTTGTAAGCATAAAACTAGATTTATTCTTATCATTCACCTATAAAATTTATTAGATTAATTCAAAAACATTTTATATACACGTGTAATCATAATATAGTTACTTCTATTCACACCCACTTATATAATGACTTGGTGATATATATTACTTAAAATAATAGTATTAATATTATATTATTGTTTGGTAAAACTCAATCCAGCATGTAACACAAAATTTCAGAGAAATTAATTATTGTTTGTTCGATATGCTATAAAAAATTGTTTCGCTTTTGAGGAAAAATTACTATCTAATTCATAAATATTAAAAAAATATGAATATATTTTATTCTATCATTACTGATATGTTAAATCCATTATATTCAATTAGTCATTATTTTAATTTATATATAATTGGATATCTGTGAATTCATCATATAAACATGTGTAAAATATAATTTATTATTTTAGTTAATCTCTGTCATTACCAATATTCTAATAACTAGGAAATAACTATCATAATAATATTAATAGTATATTTTTGTTCAGTAAGGCTCAAGCTTGTGTGAAATATAAGTCATCAAAGGCAGTCAATATTGCATGCAATTCAAGATAAATTTGGTATTGTGTGTGATGCAACGTATAATATTTAGATCATGTAACATAATCCATTAAAGAATTAAAATAAATATAAATGAATATATTTTATAAAATATCTGGATGTTAAATTGCAGGCACCCAAGAACAAGCTCATTACCAATCCATATCAATATCCCAGTATCCTATCTACCATACCCTAAATATTATGAAAAATAAAATATTTATATGATAGCACATTGTAATAGCCCAGCCTAAGTGCCACTAAAACCTGTTCCCTAATCCAGATCACCAAATGACCCGAACCACATTTCCCCATATGTCTGAGGATGCCAACTAGAAGTGCTAGTCTAAAGAGGTACAATATGGATAATTTACCAACTTATGAGAGTGATACCACTACATAAAATAATATTAAATAAGGCAAAACTCATAGAAATAATTATATAAAAATCATACATCAAGTTCCAACAATAACATATGTAAAACAAGATATCATAATGAAATGTATACTCTATATGGTAGGTTATCATAAAAATAAACCATCCAATACCAAAAATATAAAAAGATCTTAAACCTGGTCATGAGTCCTAAAATGACCATGAAATCCCCTGATCCAACCCATAATCCGGTCATAAACCTTCCCCAAGGTCCCTATCTAGAACCTAAACCTGAAAACAAGTAGCATCTTATTGGGTATCCAAGTTCCATGGCGACCCAAGAAGGGTGTGAGTTCAACTAAGTGGGCCTCCAAAAAATGGTTTCTAATGAAATAACCAGCCTAATAAAAGGGAATGCAAGGTAAAATTATTATTATACAAAATTAGATAAACTGAGTTTCATTAATTAACTAAATTTAAATTAACCATAATAATTGATAGTTTATAGTGATCCCCAAACCTGTCAAACCAACTTTGGCCCATGCCGGAAATCTGAACCATATATGAATGATTTCATAGTTCATAAAATAAAGATCATCATCGAAAGTATCTAGTTGGGATTTCTTAAATAATGTATGACTATCCTAACCATTTATTATAGGGGCCACAGGTCAGAAAATAGGGAGAGACTGTCCAAGTATCCAACTCGGATTCAGAATTTCATTTCCCACCATACCAACCATGTTATGGAACTATATTTCTATCCCCTTAGAGTGAGGATAATTAGTCCATAATCTAAAACTATGGTTCACTTGGGTACCTAGAGCATCATCATGGCCTGTACAATACTATATAGTTGATCATTATTCCAACATACCAAAAACCGTATCATTATCAATAATTTATATCTTTATCACATCATTTATAAAAAATACAATACTATAAGTTATTCATCATTTACCGAGTTTCTTATAGGAAATTAATACCAACTATGTCTCAATATGGCCTAAACAATTTTTCAGACATTCATAAACCACCACATGAAATATTTTGATAGGATCAATAAAAAAATAGCATAATAAAAAAATTTCAAAACTACACTTCACTAACGGTATTTCTCATTGAACATGAAAACAAGGACACGTTAAATACATTCCATTTATTTCATTAGAAGAAGAAACTGTGTAATTTTAAAATTGGGTAAAACCCACACACAATTCAAAATATCATTTAAAACATTATAATAACCCCTTAATAATTTATTTTATGTAAAAACATCCTATTTAAAATAGTACCCTCTGTTAAAAAATAATTTTCTTTTATAAAAAACAATTATTTTATAAAAATAAAAATGTCATTTGATCCATTTCAATAGCCACTTAAGAATTTTACAAATGCTTTAATATAAAAATTTAAATTATCTATTTAACCATTCCCGCATACCTATTAACAATTATAACCCACTCACTTTTATTACTACCAAATATTAATTATTAAAAATTAATTTAACCATTTTCAAGTGTTGGGTACTCTCCATGTGTAGCCTATGCCTAATTTTGAATCATCAATTGACCCAATGGGGTCTATGAAGGTTCTCACAACTCAATGTCATGTTTAATTTACTTTCCATAATAATAAATTAAAATAATAATTAAATTAATAAAGTTTTTACAGCCACAAACATTTATAAAACATCAAGACTCTGGGAAAAATATTGTAAACAACCTGAATCAAGATTGTAGAAAACCAATCATCCAAAAATGGATCTTGATTTGAATTAAAATAGCCTCAATCATCATTAAAAAGAAAACCCTAGATATGGGGTTCATGATCTTTAAAAAGAGGGGAGATAACAAACCAAGTCTCTTCCAGAAAGTGGAAGGAAATAGAGTTGACGACTTACTTAGATATTTGAATCAAACTAATAGAATATCCAAATTAATAATAATAGAGGGATAAACATCTATGGAGAAGGATGAAGCCCTTAGTTGTAAACCAAGCCCTTTAGGGGTTGAATGGGGAAAACATTTGTGGGAGAACCCTTAAAACATGAGAGGGAATATTTTTAATTTCTCCTCCTTTAATAATGATAAAATCATCACTGAATGGTTTTCCAATACATTCCCCAACAATGTAGTTTACTCTATCTAATGAGAAATTGAGTAGAACGGTTTTCCTATACACTCATAGAGTTTGAAAAAAATTTAATTGTATGCTCACTCGCCATTGTCCAAGGGGAGCTTGAGTCATATAATCTCTTGGGTTACCCCCATAGTTTTTATAACCTTGCATCCCATTTTCTAGTCCATACATTATGCTTCATAGTGACTTCAAAATATTATCCAACCATACTATTAGAATAGATTGGCCTCCTTTCCCTCTTTTCCATGTCTCAAACTATATGGACACCCCTGAGACCTTCAATAATCACGGGAAACCTTCCACTAACACATTTAAGATTAGATTAGCGAAACATTAAAATGAAAATGAACCTCATCAAACAATGAGACCTCATAATAATATAATTTCCATTTCAAAAGAAATATAGAAGATTAAGTATCCTAATATGGTATCTAATAAAAATAATTTTATATCTCAGAAATTTTGGTGAATGCATTCAATGAATATAGAACAACGTAAGGGGTATTAGTCACAAATTTCTACTTCTAAGACATGGTTTGTATAATAAACATAATTTAATTTATATGTTCAACGTAATTACTATTTGATATATAATATCCTGAATTAACATTTAATCATGATATATAATATTCAATTATAGGACCTATCTTTCAAAGAGTGTTTATTAAAATGTTACTCAATCCATAAGGGTTTTTAATTTAATGTTTTACCCCTTGAAACATATTTACTATTTTCAAAATTAGTCTATTTGAAATGGTTTATCAACATAACCATTAATCTTTTGTGTTATTATCCTCTCATTTTTCTTGGTATTTAATATTTCATTTGAAATCATATCCTTTAAAGGGTTTGATTGGAATTATTCTAATGTCAAATATGTTTTCTTGATTTAAATTCTAATTTTTTGAGACATAATAAATGTTATGCAACATGTTTTATTTCCACGATGTATTTTCATCCCATGTATAATTTTTTATCATTAATTTTTTATTTTATGATATTTTCAATTAAAATCATATATTTTTATTCAAGTGGATATTAATTCAATTTTTTCCCATATAGAAAGGTTTTTTTGGAAACATAACTTTCACTCATTGATATATGATCATTATCTTTATAATAGTACATATAATTTGGGTACATTATTTAGATTGAATACTTTATTTGGTATTATATCATTATTCTATAGGGATATATATTTCTACCACACGTAAAATTTTAAAATTATTTTTCTCTTTACTATTAGAAAAACTGCCTTTGACGTTTGATTTTTTTGACGTCTCCTTTTAACCGACATTGAAGTCACCGATGTAAAAAATATGACTTTTTTACTTCGGTTTTTGTAAATTGACGAAAAAAACCAATTACATTTGTTTTTTATCATTGGTTTTTTAAAACTATTTCCAAAAAAACTCATGCATATCATTTTTCGCCTCCGTTTCCTTAAAAACTGATGCAAAAAAGTTAAGAGAATAGTTTCAACAATGGTTATTGAGAAAAATAGATTCCATAAAAGAAAAACAATCGACATCAATTTTTTTAAAAACCATTGCTAAAATTTAAATTTTTTTTTCTTCTATGCTTTAGAAAATTTCATAGGTTTCTATTTGACTAGTCGTGGAGATAAAACCGAGTTATAGATCAGATGTTATGGTCGTTGGATGTTGAACTTGTCAATGTTTCATTTGATACAACCCGTTTCAAAGAAAAAATGATAAACATGAATTAAAATCATATACAGCAAATGAAATAAAATAAACATAATACTTTAAACATATTTCAATGTTTTTAGGATATTCTATTGATATTATATGTTGTTTATCATCATATCTCTTATATTTTGGGTAGAACTCTTGCGATAATGAAAATGGTGATCAATAATTAAATTTACATCATGATTGGTAAATATACTCTTAATGTTTAATATTTGTAAATAGATAATAAGAATTAATCATATTTATAAGAAGGATAATCGATTTGTTTAAAAATGAAGGATAATAATAATAACGGAAATAAATGAATATAATATGTACTTTGTTCAAATTAAGGATTGAAGCCGCGTTGAAAACATGATTGTAACAACCTGAGATTTTATGAGAATTAATATTTTAAATTTCATTGATGTCTTGTGTTGTACACTACACCAAAGGGATCTTGAACTACACGCATCCCTGACTTGGCTTACATTACAAGCAATCATGACCTTCGTTAATAGCGTGTGTAGTACGCAATACCGGGTTTCACTAAACAACGATATATTGTTATAATATTTTTATGGACTAGACGTTATGAATATTATTGAATAAATTTTGAATTTTATAACTTTATTATTCATCTTACACATTTTCTAGAATATGGTATGAGAAAAAAATAAATTTTTCGGGTAAAAAAGGTGTTTTTCAAAAAACAAAGTTTTTCCTTCTTTTGATGGCGCAACCACTTTAAATATAGTTTTTTAGATGTTAATAAGTTAAATTTGGAAAAATAATATTATTAATTGAAATAAGGATACAAAAATTTATTTTGGATAAAGTTTTAATATTATTCTGATATCTTTCATATTTTAATGAATATTAAAAACACACTATATTTTAATTAAAAACAACTTTTTTCATCGCAATATTTTATATGGTTAAATTATAATATTGAATGGTTTTAAAGTATGAATAGAATATATTTTTACCATTTAATTTAATTTATGTCATTACCATTAATTTTACATTGAATTCATAGGTAAAAACATTTTAATATTTGGCAATATTTTAAATTTTAAAACCCGTTTTTTTAACAACGAGATAAATTTTAATTTAATTACTGAATCTTCTGTGTTTTGAATTCTAAAAAATGGATTCCATATTTAGATTATGTGGGACCAAATTATGTTAATAGGTTACTTTTATTTTTTTTGATATTATGAATAGTAACTACGGTAATTCTTATTTACTTCAGTTAAAGATAAATCAGGTAATTAAGGGTAAACCTAAGATTATAAAATTACCCTAACACATGGAAAAGTTCTATTGGAAGACTAAAAATCCACCCATATCACCTAAGGGTTGGATTAGATACATTTTATGGACTTTTGACCGTTAAAATAATTTATTTATTATTAAAACCAAATAAAGTGACAACATGTCACTCTCTTAAATCTTATATGTATAATAATTTTAATTTAGTTACAAACTTCATGAAACTTAGAACATGAATAGTCGAAAACAATCTAATAAAATTATCAACATCATGTGAATTTATTTATAATTTTTAAAGATTAAATAATTTTCATTAATGGTGATACAATAGTGATGCAGAAATTGTTTATTTAGTGAAAAATAAATAATATAGTTTTTATTTAAATAATGATACCTATCAAAAGGACCTGAAACTTGACCAAACATTACTGGTCGAGTATATATATACCCTAATAATCTTAGTGTATATTGTTGGACCATTTGGATCCTCATAAAACTGATTTGGATATTTAAATTTTTTTATTTTAAATGATGTCAAATATGTCACCTTCATAATTTAATAAATATAACAATTTAAATGTTGTCATATTAAGATGATAAATTAAAGTAAAAATATTATTATGTATGGTATTATATTTATCTTTATCATTGGATTTTATTTTTAATTTTTATAAAACATATAAGTATATTAAATATTTATACAAAAATGTTGTAGTAATTATTTTATTAAGAGATATACCAAATAAATGGTTTTAAAAATATTAAAATAAATAATATATGAACAAATTAATGTTCCCCATGATTTTTTTGAATAATATGTCATGTTAGGAATCTATTATATATTTTCGTTCGAACGTATCTTCTGTATGGTTTATATTTAAATTCATATAATGAATAGTGTCAAAATTGACACTATTGATTTTTTATAAAAATAACATATTATTAAATTATATAAAAATCACAAAAATATTTAAAAACTATAAATTTAAAATTATATTGAATAAATGGTTATAAAGTATCCAATTATATGAAATTTACATCTTTAATTATGTATTTATAATAATTTAGAATTTCGATGTTTATTACCACAAATAAACTTAAATAGATTAAATAATGATAAATAAAGTTGATAAGGTTTAAAATAAACACAAAACATGTATAAATTTTATTGGTTGATGATATTAAAGTCCTATGGCATCTCATATTCGAATTGAGTCATTTTTGGAGGTTTTTAATTGGGGTTTCATTTTATTATTAATTAATATTTTTAAGGTTTCCAAAAGTACCCCTCTCCTTTCCTATATAAGGGCACCACCTCCCTCTCATATTTACACAACATTGAGCCTTTAATCTCGGTACAAACCTGAGAACTTCTCTTCTTCACTTCCCTAGCAACATTCTAGAGGTTCTGGTCTTCTCAAAAGACCAACTCTAGTCCCTCAAGTGGAAGCTTAAAAGAGGAGCGTCGAAGAAGAGATATTCCCTTCTACCGATTCTTTCGAGTTACATTCTTCTTCAACTTCTTCTTATTTAGTTTCTTCATTATAAATTAATAACATCAATATCACTAATATACTTATATCTTATTATAAATATGAAACAATTCCATTTCACCTTCTATCCATCCTACAGAAAATTAAATGACCGCGTGTGCGTACGTACGGAATACCGTCTCCACGCCGTGGTGTAGTCTGTTTTTCCACCACCACCTTACTTGGATGGGTATAATGGTGTTTAGAATAACTATATATAGTTATTATAAAATCATACTGATTATCATCCACTCTAATTAAATTAAATAATTATGGGAACGATATCATCAGTTTTGCATACGTACGGATTACCTTCTCCACGACGCGATAAGATTAATTCTCCAAGTTATCCATTCAAGAATGATTATAAAGTATATATAATGAATAATAAGGAATCATATGACATGATAAATCTACTGGATCTATATATATATATATATTTCATCTAATTACTTCAATTCAAGTCAATAAGGAAAGGAAAACTGCGTTCATTCGTACGTACGGCCTACCGTCTCCATGAACGGTGTATTTCATTTCATTTATCTATCTATTATATATATATACTTAATATATATAATATATAAAACATGATTTACATTCTGGAAGTAAGTAAAACATGATATGAGTAATAATAATATCATGAACAACAAGTCCAAACACGTACGATAAATAAAACGATTTTACCCAAAACGCCGCTTTAACATAGAATTTACAAAAGAACAGGTAATATAAAGTAATAAGTAAACCATATATGATATCATAAAAATGAATATGTTTATTTAGTAAGTAAATGATATTATTTAAATCAGTATACAGGAGGTTCAGATATGTACGAATCATATCAGACCTAAAGTAAGGGAAAATTTCACAATCTCATTTTTATCCGAGATTATTTATACTTCTGAATTTACTGGGGCATATTTATCATCGACATCCATGTTTCTTCAATATGTAATATTATTTATATCCTCCTAGAATTTTTTAAATCCAATTTTACCTATTGGTGAATTTTTAGTAAATGATATAAAAGGAATCTTTTGTCTTTTTTAAGTACGAGTTACTTTTTGACTTTTTCGGCCAAAGTACGAGAAGATTGTTTTTTTAACTTATACGGAATGAATAGATTTTTATGGTTTTATAACGCCTAATTTTAATGAAGCTTATTATACATGTTATCATGACTATTTTAATCAAAATAATTTTATTTTAAAATTTCATTTAATTTTGTAAAAATAAAATGATTTTGAAGAAGAAAGGATATTTTCCTCAAGAATTCATTTCAAGTGTTTTGTTAAAACTATTTTCCATATAAGATGACATTATTTAGTATGATTATGTTTCAAGTATAATGTCTCTACTATTTAAATGGTTTAATTTTTCTTATTATTAAATTATATCCATTTGTTTTATATGGTTTATGTTAAGATTGGATGATGTTGATGAAACCCATATTATTCTTTGGGTTTTGATGAAGGATTTATGATTATTTTGTGGCAAATGAAGGAAATATTTAAATATGATAAGGGTGGGACCTATATCTACCTAAAATGAATTGGGTAAACAATTATATCTCATGATATAGACATGGATGGAATGGTAAGTTAATATGGTTCAGTGATATAGGACTGGAACGAGGAGCGAACTCGATTCAAAAAGGGACTTTATCCACTAACATGGTCTTGGCTGCAATGCCTTGGCTACTATTTTAAATCATATGATGTGCTTAATGGTTTTACTCAATTAAATGTTTTATTCCCATGCTATTTTATCATGATTGATGTTCCTTTATGATATATACCTTACGTACTTCCAATATTTAAGTCTTTGCTTAAGATTTTGATATTTAGATTTTATGTTCAAGTTTTTGGATTCAAATGTTTATGGATTGTTTTATGTTCTCTATGTTTACCCTTACTCATCATTTGAGCCCACCCATTTTATGTTTTATTTTTCCCATGATATAAATAAAGGTTTTAGGTAAGAAAACAAAAGGGGGAGATCTTTATAGGAGATGTTGAAGATCTTTCACCATGATTAGAAGATTATTTTTCTGAGTTTCCGAAGACACGAAACTATTACGGTCCTTGTGTGTTTGTTTTTGTTATGTAGTAAGTATTCCGAAAAAGTAATGTAATTTCCATGTACTTCAAGCTTCAGGTCTCTACAATGATTGAATCAAAGAGGTTGAAAATGATGAACAAAAGATAAAATGGATTTATATATAGGCAACAAAATTATTTTTGATTGATTTGTATGCAAATTCAGGGGAAATTTTAAAAATTTAAACGTGTGTTATGAAAAAAACTGAAAATTTGATCCCGTGTATTGGTGAATACTATTTGGCATCAGTTTTTTTCGAAAATGACAAAAAAGAAGATTTACATTGGTCTTCTGGCATCAGTTTTTTAATAAACCAACACTAAAATGTTTTAAAAAATATTTTTGTTGTTGGTTTATAAATAAACCATTGCTAAAAATTAAATAATAAAAAACCTATCGCATCAGTTTATTTTAAAATTTGATGTAAAAAAATTTATTTTTTGAATTTGTTTTTAAATAAAACAACGCTAAAAATTTTAAAAAAACTTTTCATGTCAGGTTTTTAAAAATCGACGAAAAAAACAATCTTTTGGGCGTCAGTTTTTAAATAAATTGACGCTATTTTTTTTTGTAAAAAAATAATTTCGAGTGAGGATTTTTAAAAACCAATGCCAATATCTAAAAGAAAATTTTGCCAACGATTTTTAAAATTGTCGATGTGAAAAATAATATAAAATTGTTCTAGAAAGAGTTTTAATGAAAACTGATGCTAAAAATAAAATATAATTTCAATATTTTATAGAATTCATTATGATTCGTTTTGACTGGTCATGGAGCTAAAAAATTTTACGAATTAAAATTTGCGGCCTTTTGAAGTTGGACTTGTTTAAGACTTCTTTTTGAGAAGATCAACTTATGACATCCAAAACATTTAATCTGTGACACTGTTTTTTCTCCACAACTAGTCAAATAGATGTTTAATTAATTTTATAAAACATTGTAATTTTTTTTCTAATTTTTTTCATGGGTTTTTATAAAAACCAATGCCAATTTGTTTCATGTATTTTTTTTAATTTATGTGAATAAAAAATTTCGAAGATTTTGGGGTCTGGTTATTAAAACAGTGATGCGAAAAAGTCTTCAAAAACATATTTTACGTTGGTTTATAAGAAACTGAAATCAAATTGTCAACGTTAAAAACCATTATTACTACTAGTGCTTCTAGGGATACATTACCCATAAGGGACATTAGTAACAAAATTCACCCTCTTTGTGTTATAATGTTTTAAATTGGTATTTTTTCTTCCATGATTGCGTTATTCCACTATAATATTTTCTTATATGATATTTTATGATTATATTTTCAAAAATGAGGTTATAACATAGGTAATGTTTTACTAATCTTTTTATAGGGTCATTTTTAAAAAATGGTATATAAAGTTGTTTAAAATATTTTCCCTTTCAAACCCATTAGTTCTATATTCGTCACTAAATTTATTTTTAGAAAACATTATTTCATTTACAGGGACCCATGATTGAATTTTTTTTAAAAAAATAAATGTATTTAAAAGTTTTCACTTCCCCTATAGAAAATTTCTTTCTAAAGTGACCCTTAACTTTGCCTCTTATGATAATGTTAAAAATATTTTCTTAATATTTATTTATGTTTCTGATGAAATTTTTCTTATTAGGTTCGAAATGATTTACCATAATTGGTTTCATGATTCATTATTTCTCCCCTAATATATATTCATCTTTTGAGGTTTTGAAATAATGGTATAATAGAATTTGATTTTTATCCCTTGTTGCGCGATTCCATTCAATGCATTATTTTGAATGATTGTTTTTCATATATGTTAATATCCTTCTACGTATACTTTGTTACAGTAGAGATAAGTTCTTTATCAACCATCCACATTCTTTAATTTTTTTTATCATGTCACTCATATATTGAATTATCTTTATACTCATTAATACATATCCTCTTAAAATAATATTTTACATAATTCATATTAGATTATGTTAACCTAAAAGGAATATTATTCAATTGATATGGAAAAAATTATTTTCATTCTCAATTTTTTATTCCAAAAAAGATAATTATTGGAATGTTTACTCTATATTTTCTGACCATCAACATTCCTTATCTAGATGTGTTATGATCAAGACACCCCTTTTATTGACATATGGAGAAGTATTAGAATTCTGTTTATTGTTATTTTAATATGGATGATTGTTGGATAGTTGACTATGTTTTTTGAGCATCTAGATTATTTTTCTATATGTGTTATGATTTTATCTTCCATTTTATTTACATGGGGATAATTATTAGAGTATAGTAAAATTTTATTATAACATGGATGATTAATGGAAATTTTTATTATCTTTTCTTTACTCATTATCTCATATGATGAATTCAATATACTTAATAAGTGATGGGTGGAACCCTATATTATTTAGTACCTCGATCCTTCAACAAGACTCATGAGACAAGAATTTTTGGGTATATGGGTGTATTATTGTCTGGAAAAATATATTTTCTTGGTGATAATATCATCGTATCAATGATCATGATGTATTGGATTATTGTATGGAATTAGTTTTCCATAATTATGAATTTCAATGCTGAGAAAACAATTATTTTTTTCCCATGTGATCTTTTTAGTTTTATTTTCTTTTAGGTACATATAATATTCTTAGTTTTAGTTGATTATGTAATTATGATTATTACTTATTCAGGACATAATTTTTATGCCCTTTTTATACCATAATTGTCTTATTTGTATGCTTCCCCTTTCTAAGAATTTGATATCAGTCTTTTTATGTTTCCATTTCCCCATGTTATGAAGAAAAGTATTAGACATGATATGTATCATAAGATAGCACATGGTAGATGTTGAAGACTTTTTATAGAATAAGTAGTTTCTATTAGTTGAAAAGTTTTTTATTTGAGAAACACATGGGATTTATAAGTTTGTTTTTTATACCTATTATCTAAATCTATAAACGTATAAGGTCTTTGGAATGTATGTGATATGTTTTTTTAACTTTATATTAGTTAATTATTGGATTGTTATATATGGGAATATATAGTTGGTATTGAAACTAGTATGTAAATTAATCATTTTGAGAACCAGATCTAGGAGAATGGGCCTAAGGAGTAACACTGAAACTTCTCAAAGTTGTAATACCAGAACCCATGAATCATCAATATATTAAAATAATATTCATCTAAATTAACTTTACAATGATATAATGGTTCAAGATTATATACATAATCATTACAAACCCAACTAGGATGTTGAACTATACCCAAAACTATAATAAAGATAAAATTTGAGATTTCATATAGTCAAAATATTGAATACATTAAATTAAATTATTATGATTCATACTAATTATTATTATCTATCTAATTTAATCACAAACACAAAAAATCATGATTAATTATCCTTACCTAGGTCTAAACTTCTTAAGTGATATCACTTATATTAAGGCATTTTGTAAACTCAAGGTCATGGATTTAGATCATATGGGGTCCTAATCGCCTATGTCATATATGGTATACCATTACTTCTTAACACATTATGTTTATATGATACTATTTTCCAACTAAAATAAGAAAGCCTCACCAATTATTATCCTCAAGATCTATCTTATCTCTCAGATAAAAGATATTCGACCACCTTTTCACAACCTTCCCCCACTAGTGACAATCCGAGGTCAGCAGTGATGATGGTAGTGACCCTTGAAGCCCATATTTAATAGGTTATGGGTTTCATACTTTCACTAATGGTATAAAACATACAAATATGGGTGTAATAACACTAAAAATCATAGGAAATAAAAAATAACACACCAATAGAAACCATTATAATTAATAAATCAATCCTAATTCATGAAATTTCATATAATGAACTTTCAATACAATAATATTCACTGATAACACCCATGGTCGTGAAAAAAACTCCAGTAACACATGATCACCATACATAAGCTAGTATTTCCCAAATAAATCACCAAATGCCTCTTACAGACCATAAAAATAGTCAATACTATGTAGGTGTGAGTATATAATTATACTCAATTGGATGCTACCCAAAACGTATTTTGAAAATGTTTGAGAATCGTACAAAATGAATAATGAATAAACAGAGAAATAAAATATAACCGAAACCAGTTAATCTATATCTCATCCTCAATAAGGATTGATCACATATTATTATAGGGGTAAGTACCAAATCATTGAAAACATATTTTTAAATAAGGGTACCTCACTACCAATATCCCGCTAAAGAAGTACCCATAAACCCCACATCTCATGTACCAATACTCCCATCACCTTGATAAGATATTAAAAAATCCATGGTAACACGTTATATCCACATCTATATAATCACAGATATAACCACACATCACAACCATATCACCATATTATCCCCATATTCACATTGTATAACCAAGATCCATCACAACTCATGTAAAGTAAAATTATACCTCAAGAAGTTATAGTCTATGTATAAGTGATCTTGTAATAAGAATAATCTATTATATTTGGGATACAAGAATATATCATAAACATAAGTCTTCAAAAAACATATATTCATGTATTTCATAACTGAAAACCACTAAGTCCCACATTTATAACTGTTCTATAATTCCAAGACATTATTTCTGAAATAGTATACCTGAAAACTACATCTAGAAGATTTAGAGAGGGTATGATGAGTATTCAATCATCCATGTACCAGACAAGTTAAATATTGAGAAAACCCCAAAAAACAAGGTGAAATATGTGTTTCGGATCCACAAACAGACATAGGTTATACTGAATAATAATTAAAAAAATAATAAAAACCGTTGAACACAAAAATTCAATCGGAGACAAAGCTAACCAAGAATTAATCGATGACTATTGTCACCTAGAACTACCCAACAACCATCATTATGGTATAGGATGACAATATTTCCTAAGAATAGAATCTTAAAGGTTCATATTAGTGGCAATAACCATATTAATAAATTTCCAATAATTAATTATATATCTTCATAAATTATGGTTTAATATCCATATTACTATATATTGTAAAGTTTACTTTATATATTATCATCATTCTGGTTTTCATATCCATTCTATTTTAATAATTTAATTAACATATGAATTTTAAAAATTAACCTAGCATATTACAATACATTTATAATATATCCACTTTAAATTATTAATCAGATTCAATTTAAAAAATATCACATCCTTTGAGAACAATTTCCCATTTAATTAATTAATTAATTATTACAATCCATAATTCTAGGAAATATGACATAACTAATCCTAATACTATGAAGAATATTTCAAAAATATAATATGATATTAAAAAATTTAAGAAACTAAAAAAACTCTTATCTTTATCCAACCATTAAATAATCATTCTCTACACCCTTCCACATCCTCCAAAATATCCCATCATCAATTCTACCAATGCGCCATAAAAAATTAATGACCTATATCAAACCTCTCCGTATCCTAAACCATACCATGTTTCCATAATAAATCACAATAAGGAATTCATTATAATAAATATATTTAAAAGTAATAAAATATTATTTTGATCAATAATTAGGTCAATTTGCAATCAATACTTCATTAAACAAAGCATGTGAGCTTATAGAAAATAGGGACCAAACACATTTAGATACTATTATTTATTTCGACAATCAGTATCATCCCTTATCATTTTGGTTTGATCACATACTTATTTTATGTTTTTATAAATAAAAAATAAAAAATATAATATTATTCTAATAAAAATACTAAACTTTTATTTATATATATATATTCCATGTAATTTTCTAAAAGAATAAATAATAACTAAATAGTTATGTGTAATGATGCACTCATCTGTATCAAGTGATTACAAGGATTAACAATAAATCCCTTAAATACATCATTTTTTAATAAACATGAACTTCCAAATTTAAGTTTCCTAAAATATTTAGAAACAATATTTTAATAATAAAATTTTAAGACTATGAAATAGTGGAAACTGTAGAATATTGGAAGTCAATAATATGATGAATATTATATT
The DNA here is from genome assembly GCA_963277665.1 of Viscum album. Lineage (NCBI taxonomy): Eukaryota > Viridiplantae > Streptophyta > Magnoliopsida > Santalales > Viscaceae > Viscum > Viscum album. The sequence goes on from OY728165.1 coordinate 1,953,452,928, forward strand.
CACATGTTAAAAATTCTTCCATCCATCCAAATTTTAGTTTTTTCATATTATTATATTATTTAGGTTGATACAAACTATTTATCCATTATAAATATAAATCATGGTAATCATATAAATACATAGAAACAAATAAGCATGTGATGTTTTGAATCCCCTACCTTGATAGCTTGATGCATAATAATAGAGGGTAGTGTTTGAAAGGACGATAGTTCATGAGGGAAATCATTAATGTAGAGTGGTAGATATGATTTAAGGGTGAAAAAGTGTTTATCTTATCTTTTAGGGTCTTAGGTAATGTGAAAATTGATCTGAGAATTGGGCACCCCAAACATATAATGTTTGGCATTGGACCACTGTTGTGTTTCTCCTGGGCATTAACCATTTTGAAAACTCATTGAATTCCACCTAAAATGTATATTATTGAGGGAAGCATTCCAAAAAAAATTGATTCATGTTTTTTGAAGCTGAATATCCAAAAATCTCAATCTAGTTCGAATGGATTTTTTTACATTTCTAAATTTACAGTTTTTTCTGTGGATTATGATTGATAATCCCCTACAAATCAAGAAATATGATTCCAGAAAAACATGGGATAATTATGAAAGCTATATAAAAATAAGGAATCGTAGATTTATGCGCCAACCTAATATTTTAATATATTTTTCTCTTTAAATAAATTTAAAGTACTCAATAACTTACTCAACACGCAACACTGAGCTTCAAGAGAACTATGTTATACAAAAAAAATGTGACCATTTAAATGTGACCATTATAACATAGATATTAAATTGGTGGAATAAATAAGATTAATCATATTATTAAAACTATAATTTATTTATTCAATTAATATTTATTATGTTTTAGTATATTCATTATATTCTTTAAAATTAAATTTTTCATAAAAATGCATTTTATTGATTTTTATGACCAAATAATATAATTAATTTATTTGAATTTTAGAAATTTTATTTGGAAAAATTAACTTCATTTTAGAAATAATCATTTATAAATTATCAATATTTAATTGTTGATAATTTTCTAATAAGTATGATTTTTGGATGAATAGTAAAAAACTGATTTTTATTATAAATGAACTTTTTGTTTTAGGAATTTATAAAACTCCATTTTGTTATAAAATGGATTCAATGTAAAATAACATTATTTATATTATGAATAATTCGATTAATGTCACTTAAATCAATTTTATGTTTGATTTTGGTATAAAACATCTTATACTTAAGAAACCATTTTTTTGGAAAACTAATTCTCTTAGAATTTTGTGGTTTTAATTTTAAATTAATTTATTCCACTTATGTTAATTGAATTTGATAAAATGGATTCCATATTTATAATTACAATAATTGATATTTTTTTATTATTTCAACAAAATAATTTGGTCACGATGAATATTAAAAATAGTGAAAATATGTTATGATAATTACTGTTAAAATATGTTTATTTCGAGGGAGGGGGGTTAAACAATGATATAAGAGATATTATTACAATTTAAATTATATAAATATGATTTTATGGAAATATTTTGAACTAATACAATCAAAAATTAAATTCTCTATCCATTTTGATGCATTTATATTGAGTATAAAATTATTATATTTTATTATTTTAAGAAATTAGAAATGTGTCCTCTCCCCCACTTATAAAAGGACATATATATTATCTCTTATATACACCAATTTTTTCTATATAAATAAACCATACCCTACCTAATTATCTTATAAAATTACCTATCCATGAATGAAGGGTTTTTTATTATTAAAATATCATCCAAAGGATTCTTTGTGAAGGGATCTAAAGGAGGCCTACCTAAGAATATGTAATCATTTAACCTGACCATTTCAAATTTATTTATTCTTTTAAATCCACTAAATCTATGCTGTTAATCATAAAAATATTTATTCAGTATATTTAATATAATTAAATGTTATTATAACTATTACAAATCAATTATCCACCTTCTTTTCAATTAGGTGGGGAGTGAACGTATCGATCATGCGTACGTATGGACAACCACCTCTATATAGTGATATAATTTATTTTCAATCACCATATTTCATGGATGGTTATTATTATGATTTTGATGTTTATATAAATATTTGTGGTATAATTATTGGTTTGTAATTATAATATCATATCTTTTTTCTTTACCTTTCAATCCATTTTAAAATTATAACATTGCTCGTGTGTACGTGTAGACTACCATATCTATGAAGTGATGTGATTAAATTTTATTTTCCACTTTACATGGATGGTAATAAGGATATATTTAATGAATATATTTATATGATATAATAATTATTATCTAAGGGGTTAATTATCATTTACCTTTCACATTTTCCATCTATCTAAAAGTAAAAATTACATTCATGAGTATGTACAACCTACCATCTCCATTAATAGTGTTATTAGTTTTCTTATTTCTACCCTTAATGCATGATTATAAATATTTATATAGTAAATATATCTAATATTCATATCATGATGATAATTCTAGATATTATGGAACCATGATAAATATGAAAGGACCAAAACCACCGAATCGAAACATACATGACAACAAGACAACTAACATAAAGAATAATGATATTAGTTAATAATTGTTAAATAATGGCTTTAAAACAATATAATTTGTATATATATTATATTATAAGTGATTATATGGTTTTTGTATAAAATTATAATAAAATTAAATTTATTTTACATGATTCCAAAATCACTTACATAGAAAGTAAACACGTGGTTAGGGTTTATACTACAATGTCATCATTATTCAGGATTATTTTTGTTTACATTTATATTGGTAGAATTATATTATATTTATATCATATACCCAATATATATTTTTATTCCATTTTTATTTCCATAAATTAAATTTTTTCATTTCATTTTCTTATGTTTAATTACTCGAGAGACCTAAATAATTTATTTATAAAAAACTAATATTTTTTCTTTCAGTCAGGAATATTTTTTTCCCATGTCCATGTTTTTTTTCAAATATATAAATGAATGTTTTTAATATTCAAATATGAATATTTAAACTCAATTTTACCCATGTTTTACTTTCTAAAAAATGTTTCAAAATAACCTTCTTGTAATTTTATGAATGAGTTACTTTTTAATCTTAACTGCAAATGTTAAAGTAATATTTAGTTTAACATACTAAACATGAAAATTTTCTCCCACATTTAATAATAGTAAATGGGTTGAATATTTCTTTACAATTTAACATATTACATGAAATAAAAATTCTTCTCATATATATTTTATATTTTTATATTTGGAATATTCTATTTTAAAATGAAACATTTATTTCCCAAAAAAATATTCCATGATATTTTTAAATTATTTTTATCTATGTTAATATTTTTTTAATATTAATATTTAATAAAGATATATTCTAATAGTAATATAGACCATTTTTCTTGAAGGGTTTATGATCTGTTTGATTTTGGAAAATATTGACATTCCATAGGCTATTTTTTCTAATAGAGGTGATTTTTAATTATAATGTCTTGTTGACTAAGTTGTATTATTTATTCATTTGATGAATGAATTGGACTTATTAAGTGATGGTTGGGGACCTGATATATAAATCCCTCAATGATTTATTAGGTCTCATGAGATAAAAAATGTGAGGTATTTTTCATAGGACTTACCCATATTTGTTAGATGCCATGGCATGAGGAAAAAAAGAAAAATTTAAGCCACTCAACATTAAGGATTCCATTACTATAAAATCAAATATTGATATCCATGTGACTAATTCAATAGTTATGTCATATTTGGATATGTTTCAAGCTCATTTGATTATTAATATATCATTATTTGATGAAAATTTAATCCTTCCATAGTATCTATTCCTTATTTATTCTATGATAGATTCTAGTTTAGAAATTAACTTAACAAAATCTTAGCACACCCATTGATTATATTTCATTCTCTACAAGGTCCTAGTATATCTCCTATGAATGATTATCCATGATATGATTGAGATAATAATAATATTATCAAAGAAAATATTGTGTGGTGTTTTATGTTGTCAAATGTAATGTGATATTCATATATATATATATATCCATTTTACTATAAATAATAAACTATTTGGTCCTGTAAGATTTGATATCTTGAATATAATTACAATTTAATAAAGTAACCACTTACTCTAGGATATTAGGTTCTGAGTATTTAATGCTGGAGTCAGAGAATGTTTAATAGAAACCTTAGGAACTCAATTTTTTTGAAAACAATGATTAGAGAACATAATCATATGACTCCCATTGATGATATGTATAATTTTCAAATGATATCAAAATGTTTTTTAGAGGATCAAATTTTGTGGTTTTCCTTGTGATACATCCATGTCAACATATTACATGTAGACGTTGTTTCAAAATAGATGCATCTAGGGGTAATAACCCTAAACCGAGCTCATCAAGTATATCTCATCCATCATTCTAGTGAATAATGAGAATGACCTTACTGTGCACCTAGTTTGACAGTATTGTAAGATATTCTTGGGTTAATTCATGTTTTCATTATATACCATTATAAAAATTTAAAAATAAATAAATGATTTAGGAATGATCCCAATGAAACAATCACTATTATTTTAATATTAATTGTGCATAAATTTTAAATTTATTCGATGTTTTTTACTAGTTTCAAAATTATACATTATGATTCATATTGTTATGATATGATCTAGTGTATTTCATTATTTAGAAATGATGTGTAGTATAAGTAATGGTAAATGTATCAATTCATAGAATGTAAACAAAAATTTCCCTCATGGGAAAGATAATGATGTTGCAAATGGAGCTGGAACTGAAGGAATTATAACTATATTAGGTAATTTATGTTATTAACTAGCTCAAATATCATGGTGAAATGATTAAGAATCTATTCTGGATATACCCTGTAGAGAATTCTCGATCCCCAGGGGCTGGCGAATAGAACCAGAGAATCATTAAAGGGTTCCGAGGGAACAATTTCTCTATAGGAATCAATAATTACAATATAAAAAGAAATTATAACTAAATAAAAGTCAGTATTCAAAAAACTCATCAAGAAGAAAAGTAAAAAAATCCGAGAGATAAATATGAACATGATACATAATCTGAAAAGATAACAGAACATTTTTTAAAATGAAAACATAGAATCCATGTGCAATGAGTTGACCACAGCTCAACTTCTCACCATCATCACCTAAATTCCTATATATCTAGCAGACCTCACACCTCTAAGTGGAGCTTTCCCTTTTCATGGACCTATAATAACATAATATACTAACACCCGAAGGAAAATTCATGGTGTAAGATCAACAACATAGTAATATTGCACCATATGTTCCATAAACAATTTAAATAAAAATAATCCTTCAATTCTCCAATTTACAATAAATACAAGGAAAGGGAATTAATTTTAAATTTTCAAACAAAACATTCTTACAAACCAAAAAGATAGAACATATTTAAAAAATTATCTTAAATTAACATTTCATAAAAATATGTTATCATGAATTAAATATGTTCTATAATCAATGACATGTAATCATAAAATAAAAATATATTATACCACCATGTCATACGCCTTGTTATCAATTTGTGAATGGTTACATGATCCTAAAAATTCTCAATTAGTGTTCATGACCCAAGTTTTCACACATCCATCGACACATGCCAATGAGATATACACCCCCATCAAGGAAAATTCATATTGAACCAGTTTTTGGAATGATTCAATACCATTAATCCATTTATAGGGAGTCAAAATCCTAGAATTCTTGTCCTATTAGGCCACTAACTTCCCATCATCAAATATTATTATTTCAATCAAGAAATTAGTTTAAAATCATTCATTTAAAATCAATTCATCATTTACAATTAAATTTCCCAGCTTTCATGATCTAATATAACATTTCACATTTCAAAACCAAATCATGATTTTCATCAATTTCATGCCTTTCAATATCATATTTCATTTAAATATATTTTCTCAAAGATCAATCATCCAATAATTTCATCTTATGATTTCACAATTCAGTCCATGTTTAATCAAAATCCATAGAGTTCATCAAAGGCATTGAAAAATGGGTTTCTCTCACAAATCAACACCTTTGTAAAATAATCAAATGAGGGTAAAAAAATAAAATTAAAAATATATTGAAATCAACAAATAAAAAATTTTATCATAATTATAGAAAATAATTATATAAAACCTTACTGGTTTCATGAGATAAAACAATAAATCATGAGAAATAGGAATCAGTAACAAAAAGCTCAAGATGAGGAAGACCAAAAAGGAATCCCTAGAATAATAATCCATAAAATTGTGGTCAAGAAAAAAACATCGGGATTCATTAATCTCAAATGAAAATAGAGGGGAGTAATATATGAATCCAAACGAGATAGGTTTCAATTATTGATATTGATCAAACAAATCCACCAGTGATTCAGTTTGAGCAGAAGAGAGGTTAGACGTGTCAATTTTCCTCTTAAGAGCCTCCAAAATCAAAATCATTCGATTTGGGATGAATTGGGTGATTAGTATGTATAAAAGGGGTTTAAATATTTTATTTATAATATTCAGTGGATTTAAAACACATCCACAAGATTTTTTATGGGTTATACATAATTAGAACTAACTGTATGCTTCACCGTGAAACCTCACTAGTCTGATACAAATGATGCATAGTTTGGACACATATATTTTACCATGAAGCAATTGTTCAAGGCCCACTATGCATGGATGCATAGTTTAGGGAAAGGCTATATGGCTTGAAACTATTTATGTTCCCCCTCTTGTGTATGGTAATAGGGAACACGATTTTCTATGAAAAAACAACATAGTTTTCCCTTACTATGCTCCGACCAAAAACAAAAAACATGGGATTCCATAATTTTAGGAAAATATCCCAAAATGACCAATTACAATCCCTAGATAAAGGGAGATTGAAATAAGGTTCAAGAAGTGCCTGAAATCCATTAATGGGATGTTATAACCTCCTGACCTTAAACACTTTCTACCCCTATAAAGCATATCATGAAAAATCCATGTCAAAGGGATGAGTCTAATAATCTCTCATCATTGAATCATGCTCCAAATTATAATGTCAGTTATAACCATACCTTCATAAAACCCGAATCAAGTGTATGGAATTTCAATGAAAAAACATCATCTCAAAATAAATAGTACATACTAACTACTCAATTGTGAATACATCATGTTCTACATCAAGGTCCTTTGAGATGAAAACATGATATGGGTTAGAGAGATATTTTATAAACTGAGGCAAGTGAAAAATGTTTTTTATTGACATCAACCATGGTGGAATGTTCGAAGGCTAATCCACTTTTGAAATATTTTCAACATCTTCAAATGATTCCACATACCCCGATGCAATATTTCCCTATTTTTGAATCTACCGGTGACCAACTGTGGTGAGTCAATAATACCTAGTCACCAATAGAAAATTCCATGGAACTCTGATGATGATTAGAATAGGATATATACCATCTTTGAGCCATTTTTATTCTCTATTGAATCAACTAGACCCGAGCCTCCATCTCTTGGACTAAACTAGGTCCAACCAAGTTATCTTCACCAATCTACAAACACCACAAGAGAGATTTGCCAAGGGTTCCATGCATGACCTCAAAGGATTCCATCACAATGTATGATTTGTAACATTTTTTATATTGAAAATTAACTAATACCAAGTGGCAACCCAAATCCCCAACAAAATTGAGAATGTAACCATAAATCATATCATAAAGAATATATATATCTTGTTCTATTTGGACATATATTTAATGATGGTATGCCATGCTCAAATGAACATAAGTTACCATTTGAAGTTGAAGGCCTCTCCTAGAGTAGGAATATAAATATGTACCTCTAGTAGAGACAATATCAGATTGAATACCATTAAATCTGATGATTTTCTATACATATAGGTTTCCAATGCTCACTAATTTGGAAGAATCGTGAATAGGGATATAGTGAGGTAATTTTGTTAAAAAATGTATTAAAATCCATATCATGTTCTTAACTCATGGTGTATGCATCAACTCAACCACACATTCCATAAAAATCTCATCCCACATCAAGGTTGGCATAATAAGGGGCTCAAGAAAACTTGAAGGTTTCTAGTTTTCAGCCTTAACTTATTTGGATGTATAATAATTATAAACATAATAAATAAAGACTTTCCTCATACCAATATACTAGAATCATCACCGAATTTCATAGAACATATTAATGGAACCTGGGTTCACTTCCCATTGAGAAGTACAGATGTACCCCCATGAAAAATCGTCGCATGGGTAAAGGCATACCATATTAGTTTTAAAAGAATAGGATACCCTCAAAAGAGAATCACTACTCTCTAATGGTCTCCCAACCATATAAGGAGTCCCTAATGATAAAATATTCATAATCAATATATCTCTCTTGAGGAATCATATAGAGAATAGAGGATGTGAAATACAAACTCACTAGAACAGCCTCGGTCTCATTCTCTCAGACTCCCAAATGCATATGAGAAGAGGGAGACAAAAAACCCACTACTATAATGAATCTTTCACATCCTGGTTTGGATGTTTCCAACTCAAAGCATTAGAAATGATATTCCATTTACTAGGGGTGTAGAAGATATCAAAATCAAAAGATCTTGGTACTCCTCCAATCAAATCTATCAGAGACAATTTTTTGAGAGAATAATAACTATGTTTTTTGTGATCAAAATAGATGGAAAAGAAATATCCAAAAATTTAATGCTACCAAATTTTAATAGAATGATTCAAGTCTATGATTTTGAAATCATGGGTCAGGTAGTTAATCTCATTTTCCTTATGCTATTAGGAACCATATGACACTACCAAATTTCCCTTTATGAGAACACAACTAAACCACAAAACTAATGTGTTACAAAAGAACACATATCCCTACCCAACCTATATATGAGTCAACACTTTCATAAAATAGAATAGATATTTCAACTCTTACAAATAATTATGAAACCTAAAATCACATAATAAAATCACATATTTCTGAGGGAGAGTGGTCATTGGAGAAGAATGTTTTTAAAAATCCTTGAATAATAGGTGGTAATACCCACCTAATCCCATGGAGATATGAATATCAAAAACATTTTATAGATATTAACATGCCATCAAAACATTAAACTTATCATTTTTAGCTGAAATGGCAGGTAACAAAACCACATGTCCCAATAACTTCTCTTCCCAAATATAAAAAATTTATTTTCAAATATTTTTTATAAATCTAGTGATATATAAAAATAACTATAAAATATCATAGATAATGCACATGATCTTCCCAATTTTAGTGTAATCTAGGATTTCATCCATAAAACCACTACAAATGAGTAAAGGTAAATAGGAAATATTAAATCCATTTATGCCATAAAAACAATAAGATCATTTGTTAGAAAAAATATCTTAACAAGATAATCATAAGGGGAATAATTAATCATAAAGGTGGTCTTTTTGTGGTAAAATTCATTAATTTTTAACATTTGATAACAAAATTAAGAATAAATAATTTAGAACCACTTCACACCATTCACTTGATCCAAAAATTATTGATCCAAGAAAACGTATACTTGATCATTACCATAACATGATTGAGATTTTGGTAATCTATAAAAATGTGAAGTGTTCCCTTGACTTTCATAGAAAATAGATTTTTCTTCTCCCAATATGACACACTGAAGAATATAAATACCTTTTCCAATAATCCATCCATATAGGTTTTTAACTCTTTAAATTCCATTGGTGCCATATTTTAAGAAGGAATAGAGATGTGATGGGTTCCTAGTACCATGTTAATAGATCAGCTTACTTCTCTTACTGGGAGGACACTAGAAAAGTAAGATGAAAACATTTTGGTAAACTCAATGATGATAGGGAAAGATCATAACACAAATATTTTCACTCAATATCAAAGGAAAACACTGATAAAACTTTTCCCAAACCTAGAATAGGATTCCGAATCTAGTTGACCTTAGTTCTCATTCACCCTAGAAAACAGGACACACCCCATCAAAGACTGTAAATGAGAGCAATAAAAGGTATTAATCAATCCAAGATTTATGAGACATATGATATTAAATCATTAAGATAAAATAAAAAGGTATTATATCAGAAACAAAAAAAATAGGTGATCATGATATCTTGTGAAGTGAAGGAACAAAAAGGTAATCAAAGAATTTGGCCTCTCTTCATGCCAAGGGGTGTAGCCATATTTATAACATAATACATATGATACAAAGGATTATTTAAAAATTTCATGACATGAGATGATATTAAGGATTGGTATTCCCCATTATCATATAATTTATTCCCTAAAAGTGAAGTGATTACGATGGTACATCTCACTAGCATTGAAAACATATTCATTTATTCTATAGACTCTTCCGCTGCACGAATTATCTTAATTAAAAAATCCTTTGGACGGAACCCATTATCTATTAAAGAATATGATTTCACTAAAGTAACTTTAGGATATTATAATCCCTTTCTATAGTTTTTCGTATAGAATAAATAAATGATATTTTTTAGGTGTCCTCAATGATAATAGTAAATACAAATATTTGGTGCCTATCTAAAAACCCACTTGATATGACTGACCTATCCGCATTTGAGGAAAGTTAAAGAGACTATTATAGAGACCAAAGATGTTATAAATTAATATTTATTTCCTGAGATTTAAAAAACTCATCTTGATAAATATTTTCTTGAAAGGAACTCATAGAACCACCATTGAGAGTAAGGGGAACTCCCATCAACCTTGACTTACCAGCCCGGTGAATAACATACATCAATGCAATATCCAACACATTGTAATGGTTATATAGCTTCATCAAGAAAATATATGATCAAATATTATATTAATGAACCATCTCAAATATTCATGCCTAAAGTTTCTCATTCATCACTACCTCAGGAGAAAATGGAACGACTTTAGTATTGTAGTTTTCATACTATGTTGAAGTCCTATCACCTTGTTGGTGGCTAAGGAAGTTCATATACTTTACAAAAACCATATAATAAGGATAGAACTAATCTGTAAAAAGGGCTATGATGTATTTCCACTGAAAAAGTTTATGCCTCTTCACCTTACAAAAATCCCACAAACTTCTACCAGGCCCTTCAAGCATAAAAGTAAAACATTTAGCTTTTATCAAATTAGCCATTTCCATGGACTAAAAGATAAGATCAAATTTTTTAAAATTATAGTCTAACTATTTAGGATCATTAAAGCCTTATAATAATGGTGTATTATTTTGAATAAAATATTGATAATGATATCTAGTTTCATTCTTTATAGGTCTTAGTACTAGAGCCTAAATGAGTACATTTGTGGAGAACTATCCGAGAGAGTGGACAACACACCATTATATCCATGTTTTATTGATATTTCCCCCCTGAGGCCTATTCAAATGACTTTTCAAGGGAATGGTACTCTAAAACATCAAAAGGATAAATAATAACATTAATAAGGATAATCATATAAACTACCCAATTAAAGAGATATACTGATATCAAAGAACCTATATAAAATAAGTAAAATATTAAAATTAGATCAAATTATTTTATAAGGAAACATTTACTAAACACCCATTGTGACATAAGGGGTAATATGATGAGAGATTGACATACAATTGCTCAAAAATACCTCTTGTGTCCAAAAAGGTGCACCTCAAATCTACCAGGACATCTCGTAATGCATATAAACATCAAGGAAAGAGGATTAAACATCAAATTTGATACTAATATTCCATGAAACATCTCAAATAACCTAGTACATAGATACCTAATCTACTCATGACGTAGCTAAAACGGTATTCCCAATCCCCATGGGTTGGAGACTATATCTTGGGAATTATTAATGTGGTCTACGAGAATTATTTTTCACCAAGTATCAAAATCAAGAATGTAATGGGGAAGATAAACATAGAGCAATTAGTTTTACAAATAGTCCACAAGGTTACAAGTACCACAAATATACATATAAAGATCAATGAAATACATAATCCCAAAAGATGACACAAAACATATAAAAAACAAAACACAAAATCCATATTCAATGAGTAGAACTCAACTCGACCAATCATAATCATCACCCAAGATCTCTTTCATCTAGCACACCCACCATCTATATGTGAAACGTTACCTTATCCTAAACAAATCAAAACAAAATGTAAAAACACCCAAAGAAAATGACAGGGCATGATCTCAAAATCCTAGTAGGATTCCAAAAAATATTCCATTATATTTTAAAATATAAATAAACCATATATTTTTCTATTTAAATCAATGAAAATGAAGGATAATTCATTTCACATTTTTATTCAAAAAAATATTCCAAAAGAAGTATATGGAATATAATCCAAAAAATCGATTAAGTTAATATTTTAGTAAAATATGATGTAATGAATAAAAACAATTCTATAATAAATGTAATGAAATAATCAAATCAAAACATATTATAGAACCATTTCATAATCCATGAGGTGAGTTAGTGTTTTTATCAAGGAAATACACACTTCTCATTCAGTGATATCGAGCCAAGTGTCCATACATCCCCTTGTTCATTACAAATAAAAATACACCCATCAATTTCGAATCAAGTTGAAATAGGTTTTTGTTATTTTTTTTATCATACATACATTTCGAGAGAGTTGAAGTCCTATAATTCTTTTTTTATTCACCTACTGACTTAGAAGTATTACATGTTCTTTATTAAGTCAAATAACCATGGGAAAATCATTCATTTCAAATCAATTCATCATTTATAATTAAATTTCCCTTTTAAAAGATTCATCTCTCCTTTTGAAATTTTAAAACCAAAACATGGTTTTCATTAATTTAATTTCTTTAAAAATAATATTTAATATAAATCCAATTTATAAAAGATCAACCATGAAATCATTTTAAGAAATCAATTATCAATTCAATCCATCATTTATAACAACCCATTATTTTAATCAAATAATTATAAAAAGTATTTTCTTTCAGAAATCCATGATTTTATAAAATAATCAAATCAGAGATAAATAATTTATTGAATTTTTTTAAAATAAATAAACAAATCAAGGGATCATATTTATGTAAAATACTTAAAACACCATCTACCATTATTATGATATCAAATTATCAATATCAAAAAATGGGAATGGCCAATAAAAATCATAAAATAATGAAAATCGAGAATGAATCCCTAGAAAATTAATACATAAAATCAAATTGTTGATCCAAAAAAACCGTGGGGATTCATCACTCTAAAAAAATATAGAAGGAAAAAATAAAAGATTCCAAACCTGGGAAGTTTCACTTATCATAGAGAGATGAAAAATATCCACACGTGCATTGATATGTGAAGAAGAGAGGATGGAGGAGTCAACTTACCTCTTGAGAGCCTCTAAAATACAAATTATTTTATTAGGGTTTTATGTTGGGTGATTATGAGTTATAATGGGGGTTTTAATATTTTAAATATAATTTTTGGTGGTTAAAAACTCATCCCAATAGTTTTATAGGGTGGTCACATGATTAGTTAAATAGTGTGACATTACAATGATTTTGGAATGGGTGTATAGATTTTCCACATGGCTAGTTTAACTATGATAAAACGAAGAAAACCTCATGGTCCAAGACATAAAAATTTGGGGGAATGTTACATGAATTTAAACTAATTATTTTCCCCCAGTTCTTCACAATAGGACACAGACCTTTCTGGGATAAAATCTATGGTTTTCCATAATCATATACCAAACATGAAAATCCCATGGGCTTCCAAAATTTTCAAAAATCTCCCAAAATGTCCCATAAAAATCCCCAAACCAATGGAGTTCAAAACATGCGTTTGGACGTACCAAAAAAGGGTAAATAGGTGTTATAAGATAACTCATGTTACGACCGACATCTTTTTTCATGTGGATCATAATGAAAATCTATAAGATAGTGAATGAATGTTAGACCATATCATAAAAAAACACCCATTATCATTCAGGGGAACCACAATCACATTTTTAGCTGAGAAATGGATAATTTCATTAGTAAAAATATTTATCTCATTGGGAAGTAATGAAAGAGAGAAGTTTGTCATGATATTTTATCATCTCTTGGGGATGTAGATAAATGGTGGATATTTATTCAAAACACTAGTTATAAAGAAAATAGCGATGATGGAGTGAAATTATTTTAAGTTATTTTTATCAGAAAGATATTTTCCCTATGAAAAACGTGTGGATATGGAGAGAAAAATAAATATTATAATAAAAAATAAAGAGGAAAATGTCTCTAAGTATGTAGATGACATTATAATTTTATCTAGGTATACTATATACTATATATAAAATCCAATGAGTAAGATTGGTCATTTATTTGATGGTATAAATATAATCCTTCAAAGGGAACTTGTCTCTTAAAAAGTCTCATCATATGAGGATTCAATATTTTGTGATATCAAGAACGAGAACGAGTTCTTGAAGTATAATTGAATAATATGAAATTAAGAGAAAAAGAGGAAGATTGAGTAACAAATGGATAAGGGTAAAAAGAGAAATGGGTATTTTATAATATGTGATTATTATGAAATTAAAAATCATTATACTTTCATAAATTCGAATGGATTTTTATACAATGTTTTAATAGAAAAACCATCAATTTATAGTGAATTAACTATTAAGAGTTGATACTATGTACCATCAAATGCCACAAATTTCAAGGGAACATACTGTATAAAAATATAGGGGGAGAAGTACAAGATTTTTCAATTACTACAGACAAAGTGGAAGTTCATATTCATGTGTTGGTAGGTACACTTATCATCTATTATTGTATTGAAACTTTTTTATTTGATTAAGTTTCTTCCAAATACTTTATATATGATATTTTTCAGGTTATAAATTCACCCCTCAATGATTTGATGATGAGTTGGATGTGAAATATTCTAATGGTCGGATGATTATATCTCAAGTATATAGCTCCTCATGTATAATTATTTTTGGAAAGTTCTTATTTTAAATGGTGTTATTCATCCTCTAGTTTAATTTGATTTAATTTTCAGCAGGGATTGGATCTCCCAATATTGTACCCATTTCAGTTTTTGAGGATGGAATGTTTTAACTCTTATCCTAATAAACCTATGATCATCTATCTATGTGAGGATAAACCTGAGAACCAAATATATATTACTTCCATCACATTCATTTTTCTTCCTATTCAAGAGGGATATTTATTTGAAATGTTTGGGGAAAAACTCAATATAGAAAGTTTTTATTTTTTTAAAAATGTTCATGTATTTCATAAGGAAATTCCTAGCCCCCCCCACCCTAATTGTGAATTTTATCTTTCAATATAACTCATACCAAGTGCTACACCTATATCAAAGAATCCATGAAGAATGGAATTGATTTATTTATATGAATTGAGGAAGAAAATATCGTAGAATCTAGATAAGGGATTCATTCATCATGGTGATTCATGATGGGGTTCACTTGTTCTTTTTGTTATTATGAAATATGGGGAAATGCATAATTTCATTGATTGCTGATAACATTACAAGATCACAATTAAGAATAAGTATCCTCTTCCCCATACCAAAGACCTATTTGATCAATTACATGGATCTTTATATTTTTCCATGATTTATCTTCAATATAAACATCATCAGCTAAGGGTCCAGAAGAAGTATATACCCATGAAAACATTCTATATGAGGTATGGACACTATGAATTTATAGTATGCCTTTTGAAATTTCTAATGATCCTAATATATTTATGAATTTAATAAAGGGTGTCTTTAGACATTACCTGGATCAGTTTGTGGTAGTTTGTATAGATGATATTATATTAAATTCTAATATCATAAAATAACTTGATGTACATTTTAGAATTTTATTGAATACGCCATTGAAGGAGAAGTTGTATACTAAATTTACCAAGAGATAATTTTTGATTTAGAAAGCTTAATTCATGGGAAATATAATATCAAGTAAGGGTATATTATTTGTTCTTTAAAATATAAAATTTATTCAGAAATGGCCAACAGAAACCATGGTAACCAATATCCCTAATTTTCATTGGTCCACATGACTCTACATATTATTTTAGATAATTTTATCATCAAAATTGCATCCACTTTCCATGTTTAATTGGAATGGGTTATGTTCTTGTGGATATATGATTGTGCAAATATTTTCAAGGAATTGAAGATAAGTTTAGTTAGCATGATTACACATACACTACCCTATAGTGAAGAAGGGTTTATGATATTTTGTGATGCACAAAATAATGTGTTGAATATGTTAATGAGAAGATGGTTGGAGTTGAAAAAGGAATTTCTACTACTCCATACATTACCAACCTAGGATGGTGAACATGGTGGATGATGCTCTGATTCAGAAGGAAAATTATAGTTTTTACGTGATGTGGATTGAAAACAATATAATATTTATAGATTTTTAGAAGATAGACCTTGAAATCATGAGTAAATGGAAAAGATGATATCTTTATTATATGAATGTTCAACCATAGGTCTATGAGAAGATTGAGAGGGAGAAAAATAACGTTGTGGAATTTTAGAAGAAGGTAAGAAATTCTCATGAGATTAGTTATGATTGTTCTTTAATGTTAATGATTAGAAACCAACTATGTATCCATCCAATTCTAGATTTGAAGAAGGAGAAATTAAATTAATTTTATATTTATTCATTTTATATTTAACCTGGAATTATGACGATGAATAGACATATAAAAGAGTATTTTAGGTCCGATAATAAGGAAAGAAATATCATAGAGTATATATCTCGATGCCCAATACGTAAATATGTTATGGTTAAGATAAAGATGTATAAGGGGAGGTTACAACCATTACCCATACTAGAATGGAAATGGTAAAAATTTACCCTAGATTTTATCCTCAAACTCCCCAAAAAATCTAAAGGGCAAAATTATATAAGAGTTATAGTTGATCAACATATTAAATTAGTGATTTTTTAATATTAGATAATATTTTACTCTTTATCATCTTACCCAGTTACACATTAAATATGTGGCATGATTACATTGAGTACCAATCCTAATTGTATATTATATAGAGTTATGTATTACTATGAAATTCAATAGAGGACTTCAGTGGACACTAGATACAGATTTGAGTTTCAGTACTGCTTATTATCCATAGATAGATGGTCTATTTTTAAGGACTATTTATACACTAGAATAGATCCTTCAACCCTTCTATATGGATTTCAAAAGTTTTTGGGACCAAAACCTTCATTTTTTGGATTGTATTTACAATAATATCATTCACTTAAGTATTGCAACGTATCTATATGAAACCCTTTTTGGAAAGAAGTAAATAAATCCAATGTGACAGAGTGGAAGTGGATATATAATGCAAGTGAAACCTGATCTTCCTAAAGAAATTGTATAAAATTTTATAACTATTCAAAAACACATAAAGGAATCATAGAATCGATGAAAATTTTATTTTTTCAATCATCGATGATATTTAGAGTCGAAAGTTGGGGAAAAGATATTCATATGAATATCTGCCAAGATAAAGGTAATTAGATATGGAAATAAGGACACGATACACCCCCGATATATCAACCCCTTTGAAATTTTAGATCATAATGGGATTGTATCATATTGCTATGAGAATCCACCAAATCTCTCTCATGTTCACGATGTGTTCCATGTATACCTCTTAAGGTAGTACATACCTGATAATTCACATGTACTAAACTCATAGGTTATACAATTGGTGTAATATATCACTTATGAGGAATAAAATCTATATTATAAATTTTATATGGAATGTTCTATGGTATAAGACCTCCCATCTTGTAACAATTTTGTGGTCAAATCATAAATTTGAGGAAGAGGTTTGGGAACCTGAGGATTTGAAAAGGTATAATCATCCAAAATTGATTATATTAGAGTAATATAATTTTTATGGTAAAATTATTATAACTGGGATATAATGTAACACATCTAGATTTTAAGATATATTTTTTTTTAAATAAGTTGGAAGTGTTAAATAGCTTTCTTAAAACACAACACTATGCTTTAAGAAAACTATGTCATACTATTTTCTTAAAATTTGTTTATTATAATATTCTTTTAAATAGTCATTATGAATAATATTAACTACATTATGAAAAATTAAATGGATTTATATAGTTCATATTTACTAATTTTTTGTAGAGTCATTAGATGCTTCAAAAATATGTTTTCCATCAAATTTTTTTTGTACAAATAATATAAATAAAATCTTTTTTTTTCATAATTTTTATCTTATAAAATTTAATTAAAATTATATATAATCCTGAATGAATTATCTATTAGTTTTTTTGATAATTTTTGAAATGTTTTATTTTTTGATGAATAGTGAAAAATCATGATTTTTATTAAAAAAGGTTTTTTTATTTCAATAATTTATAATGTTACGTTTTATAAAATTGGTTAAAAATAAAATTAATTAATTTATATTATAAATAATCCAATTAAGTTCATTTTATTCATTTTGTTGTTGTAATTTTGTATAATACTATTTATACTTAAAAGAATATTTTCTTGGTAAACCACTTTTCACCACATTTTATGGGTTTAATTTTAAATTACATTATTACAGATATATAAATGGAATTCGATAAAATTTATTATATATTTTAGAAAAAAAATTATATTATTTAATAATATAGTCTTTACTTTTTTTCCTAATGAATAATTAATAAATAAATAATTTGTTATGATAATTATGGTTAAAACATATTTATCAAGGGAGGTGAGGGTGGGGGATAAACCAATATATATGGGTATGTTTTCAAATTAAACTAGTATGAGTACTATTTTATGTTTATTTTAGATGAAATAATATGCCACATTAAAATCTGTATCCATTTGGAATAATTTGGATAGAGTATGACATTATGATATTTTAGTCCTTTTTGAGATATAATGTGTGTCCTCTTCTACCCATATAAATGGACACCCATTTTTGATATTCTTTACCACACTCTAAGTAGTATATTTTAGAAAAAAAACTAAAAAATTGTACAGTATACTTAATTATCCATGAAATATAGGTTATGGTATTCATAGAAGACCACTCTAATGGTCTTTTAGAAGGGATGTAAAGGTGGAATACTAAAGAAGAGGTAATAATCCTACCAAACATTTTTCAATTTATTTCATATTTTAACTCTATTAAATCCATGGTATTCATAAAAAAATTATTAATAAAAAATAATCAATATATTTTATTTTTATTTTTATTATTGAACCACCATTATCCTCCAACTTTTTAATCGACTGGAAGTGAAATCATCACGTATGTGTACATATGGATTAACATCTCCACTTAGAGATACGATTCATTTTACAAAAAAAATAATGGATGGTAATTATTAAGGATTTAAAATTAACATATCATATTTATGATATAATTAGACTTTTTTAATTATAACATGAAAACACTCTTCTTACTTTTTTATCCATTGTAAATTGATAACATCACTCATACGTAAGCGTGGACTACCACCCCCACGAAATGATATTAATTGTTTCTATTTTATTTATTATCTGGATGGCAATAACGATATAATTAAAAAATTTAAATGATATATATGATATAATAATGATTATGGTAAGGTTAATTATTCTTTACTATTATTTCGTTACATCCACTAAAATGTGAAAATAGTGTTCTTGTATACCTATAACATACTATCTCCATGGATGATGTAATTCATTTTTCTATATCTAAAATTCATGGATGATTATATATTTGTATATAATGAAAATATATTATATTTATATCATTATTATAAATCTATAGTTGATTTTACCATGATAATTTTAAAATGGGTGAATATTCCAAACTGAATCACACATTTAAAATGATAGAGTTAACAGTGGGGAACACAAATTTTAATAACAAATTATAAAAAATTGGTGTTAAAATATTATTTGTGTATCATATATGGTATTATAAGTACATATATGTTTATGATAATGATTTATAATAATTGTAAACATATTAAAATTTAGTTTAAAAGAACTTTAAAAGAAATTCATATATAATGTATGGGTTTATTTCACAATCTCATCATTATTCAAGATTGTTTATGTTTACATTTATAAAGGAACAATTATATGTATTTATATTTTAATCCAAATATATATTGTTATGTTCTATTTATTTCTACAAATTTCATTATTTGTTTTCATTTTTCTCTCTTTATGTACTCAAGAGACCAAAATAAAATATTATAGAAAACTAAGTTTTTTTTCATTCTATCCGGAATTTATTTCTTATATGTCTGTGTTTTCAGTAAGAGGATTTGATTAAAGTTTTTAAAACTATAGTATGATTATTTAAATTCATTTTTACCCATTTTTTAATTGTAATAATTTTTGTTTCGAATGATTGTTTTTTTC
Source organism: Viscum album (assembly GCA_963277665.1). Classification (NCBI taxonomy): domain Eukaryota; kingdom Viridiplantae; phylum Streptophyta; class Magnoliopsida; order Santalales; family Viscaceae; genus Viscum; species Viscum album. The sequence goes on from OY728165.1 coordinate 1,953,473,423, forward strand.
ATTTATTGAAATATGTACTTTTTATGATTTTCTAAAAATTTGAATAGAATATTGGTTCTAATATAGCGGGAATGAATGATATTTTCTTCCAACATGAAAAATCATTATTTTTTTAAAAAAATAACCTGTTTCCATAAATCATTCCAAATATTTTTTCCCTAATATTGTATGCTTTTTAGATTCTTAATATGTTCCTTCTAATTAAAATGGTATTTTCTAAAATAAATTTTATAGTGGTCATTTTGATGTATTTTCATATATAACAATAGAATTTATTAAATATTATGATATAATGATATAATGACGATATATTCTAATGATACCATCCACCATTTTTCTTATAATGGTTTATGATCGGTTTTAATTGGGACTTAATGATATTTTCTATTCTAGTTCTTCAAATGTGGATAATTTATGATTATTAAGGCATATAGATTAGGTTTTATTAATTATTCATATGATGAATGCATTGGACAATTTATGTAATGTGTGGGACCTGAAATTATATATCCCCTCTATTCTCTGTAGGTCTCATGAGATAATATATGTTGAGCATTTATCCAATGACTTATGGATTTAAGTAATATATCTTTCCATGAGGCTAAAATGATATGTTTATGGTTTACAAAACTATGTATTATGTTATTATGAAATAAGTTATTAATGTTCATGTGAGTAATTAAATAGTAATATCAAGCATGAAAAGGTTCTAATATAATTTAACTAATTATATGAAATTATTTATCATCATTTATTCCTGTCATTTTATTAATTCTTTATTTATTATATCATAGCCTCCACAATACAAATTCCATTACTGTGAATCTAAAATCAATACTTTCTTATGTTTCATTTTCCTTTTCCCTTAGATCTATTTATGTTAGATTTCAATGATACGAAATAATTTTATTTAGAAGATAATTTTGTTCTCAAATAAAATGTTTTTTATGTATTCAAATGTAATTTTAGATTTACTTATGTATCTTATTTACTATGAATACTAAATTATTCAGTCCTTTGTGATGTGATCAGTTATATCTAGTGTTGAAGTGATAATGTATCCACTGACTCTAGACTACCTGGCATAGGGTATTTACTAGTAAGGTTTTTATATGTTTTGAAACTTGCAAGGTGACTCAAAAATTTTAACAATTGTGGGGATTCATTGTGGTACATATGTGTTATTTCATCTTACATTAAATCTTCTTATGTTTACTAGTTCTAGAAGTAAAAAAAACACTATCCAGAAGTCATGGAATCGAAATATGATATCAAAACAATTATGGTTCTATAATCAATATAACTTATCTTGACCCTATGAAGGTTTAATTAGAATCCAACGAATTGCTGTTTTGATAATTAACATTGATCAAATTAGAGTAACGAAAGTCGAGTTTCCAGAAGATAAAAAATCTATAAAATTAGGCTTATGGAAGATGAATTATGGATCTAAAAATTTGTAATGTCCAATAATTTAAGGGTAATGAAAAGCAACATGTTTGGGTCTACCAATAAGAAAGGTGAACTTTTTGGTAAATGTGTTATTAGTGTAGGTCAATTTTTTAAGATAAATCAGTATGTAAAGGTACCTCCTAGAAGATAATATAATATGTTTGGGTCACTTTTAGAAGACAAGGTAGTATGTATGTGTCACTTATAAATGATAATACATTACATATGAAGAATAATCATTAACTCTAGTATGTTTACCCATATGAATGGGTCACTAGAATATATATAGGTAGGTCTAAGAAAAGAAAAAAACTGATGGTAATCATACCCAATCCACTTTCACCACAAGATCACTTCTGAACATCCCTATAATCACACAGTTTTTTAAAAATTAAAACATTATGGTTATTGAAAATTTCGGACCTTAAAAAAATTTATAATTAATATAGTGGTAATTAAAATAAACTTATGATAACCACTTTATGATTATGTCTAAAACACACATTATCATATTAATTCTCTAAATTGAATATAATTTTAGTAATTCCCTTCAATTATAAACCAATTTTTATTTATTACCATTTCAATCATATTTTGAACCCAAATCATTGAAAAGTTCAATAATTTTAAGGTTTTATTGAATTTTAAAATTTTAAATACATTATTATAATTTTATATTATTGTTTTTAAAAAATTAAAACAATTTACAAGTATCAATTATTTTTTAACTCCCCTACCCTAGTTACCCAAAGTCAGTGAATTATTACATAACGTTGGCCTGATAACAAGATATGATGTCTTGAAATACTGATTAGTTTAGTAGCCTTGGAAGTACTAGATACATACATAATGTTTACATTACATCATCAAATAAAAAAACAAAATTGTGTCCCCTTTGATCACACTTATATCCTTTCGCATATACCTACAGATTAATCATAATACACTTCTTCACATCCTAGGAAAAAAACATAAGAAAGAGATGAGATTAGATGCCCAGTAAGTACAATAATACAGTGGAAACTATCATAAATAATCATAAACATATAAAGAAATGTATAAGACTAAAAAAAATCCTTTTAAAATTAGTCTTCAGTATAATATGGCAAAGATAAATCAAATAATTCCATTTACATATTCACATTGATATTCTACTAGTCGAATAATCACATGTAATTTCAATAACTAATTTCATAAAGATGGAATGCATAATGGTAGAAAACATAACCACATTGTCAAGGCCTCGTTCCAAGACTACAAATAAGATTTTGTTAAGGCCTTATGCCAAGACACTAGTTTGTCTAATGAGAACTACCGATGCATCGAGAAGCTATAGTGGGATCCACCCATCACTTACTAAGTCCAATACCATCTTCATATGAAAATGTTGAAGCATAACATAAACAATCAAATTAACACTAGAATATGAAATTCTAATACATTAACCATAAACCATGAATGGTATAAAAATAAAACATCCAGAGTAAAAAATATCACAAAACCTTCAATACAATATGGAAGCTTGTATCATCATAAATCACCTTCAAACAAGTGTAAAATCCATCAAAGGATGTTGACATAGATGAAATCAAAACTATATGAGAGAAAATATCCTTCTATTTTGAAATTAATTAAAGGTCACATTTTTATAAAATAAAACATTTATTTTGAAAATATTTTTATAAGCTTGTAGGGGAAGCTTCAAAGATGCTATAATGGTAGAAAATATCCACACACGATGTATACGTTAAAAAAACATTCTTACCTTAATTTGTTGAAAAGGTCATAAAGTAACTTGTTTGGAAAATAACAGAAAGGTTACTTTAAAAAAAATTTATAAAAATTAAAATAATGGTATAAATGAATTTAACCCATAATCTCAGAAAAAAGTAAAAAGGTTTTGAAATATAGTTTTAAGAAACACATATGTGGATGATAAAGTGGTCCCAATAGATACTCACGTATAAACAACCTCGGATAATAAAGAGATTGTAAAACATACCATTACCTTGCACTTTTACTTTCTCGAGGGTAAGTTAACCACCTGTATAATAGTTAAATAATTTTTATTAAATTATAAAAGAACCATATACATAAATATTATATCACATATGATTTCAAAATATTGAATTGCTAATAATATTTTAGTAGTATCATTGTTTCGGGTTGTAACTGGTTCATTTTTCTTTAAATGTTATGTTATGAAAGTCATATTTATTCTTGATAGGATGTAATTTATTCATATAATGAATGATATTATGTTCTTAAACATTATTTTTAATTATAAAATGTATATTATTGTTGAATGGTTACAATGGGGAACGAATCTCATCATGTTTGTGGAGACAATAATATGTACGTACACATGAGTGACAATAACTTTTTATTGATGGTGAAATCATATGTAATTGAATGGTATGTCATATGTAGTGAATAATTAACATGTTATATTTATTATTTACATCAATTATACTCGTTGTTATACCCATCCAAATAATGAAGCGTTGAATAACAAACTACACCATGACTTGGAGATGGTAAGCCGTACGTACGTAAGTGTGGTGACATTGTCATTCATAGGATGGATATAATAATGGATATGGTTGAACTATATTTATAATAAAATAAAAATATGTAGAATGTTCTAGATTTATTCTTTTGGTATTAAATCTACCATGAAGGATGAAGTGGAACAAGAAAAGAACTTGAAAGAGGTGATGAACTAATTACCTCTTCTTCTGGTGTTTCCTTTTGATTTGAAAAAAGGGCTCATTAGGTTGGATTTATCATAAAACTAAATTCTCTAGGTTTAAGTGAGGGTAGTTGGGATGATATTTGATCATGGTTTTTTGGATGAAAATGGCTTTTGTGGTGTGAAATTAAGAGAAGTGAATGTACCCTTTTATAAGAGAGGTGAGAGGTACTTTAAGGAAAGCATGAATTATTATTTTATTATAAAATAATTTTCGGTTTATAATGATTAAAAAATGATTTATTTGAGGATAAGGTAGTTATGGGTCTAAAACCTATCAACCAATAGGTTTTATACAAGTTTATGTTCCCACATTAACCTCATCTATTAGATTTAACTCTTAGTTAAATATTTCAAGTTTTACAATGTATTCTTATATTTTAATATTACATTGTTAATAAAAATAATATAAAATGCCAAGAGAACCTCAAGTAGTTCATTAATGACATATCTATCATTATATAAGCCCTTTGGAAAAACCATATATTTTTAGGAATATTATATCATTGAATAATATAGTATTTGTTTTAAAAACTCATTTATGTCAATTTTGACACTATTTAGTATTTGGTTTTTGAGAAAGTAAAAAAAACTTGATTAATGAGAAAAAAAATTCATTAAATTAATAATAACATGTAATATTAACCTATAAAAGTAGTTTAATGTGTCAAAATTTTCAATTTATATTTATTTGGATATTTATAATATCAATTATTTGAATCATTGATTAATAAGGTAATTACTGCATCATAGTTGTGTCATAAATAAATTTAATTATTTAATGTCTAAAAATTATAAATAAAATACCAGGATGTGGAAAAAATATTTATTTTTTAATGAATATTTATAGTTGAATTTATCTTATGTATAACACTATATTAAAAATTATTTAGTTATTAAAATTTGAATTTAACACTCTTAACACTTCTTTAAATAAAATAATAATAAATTTCATAATCTTATCCAAGTGGATAAAATAGGATCATATTTTATTCCTATGGTCGACTTTGGTTGAAGATAAATTATCCAATAGAATTAGGATAAGTGCTAGGGTAATTATAATATAATTTTTAACTTTACTTACCATATTTACTTTTAACCGTGGTAAATAAAATTTCAAAGTTACTATTCACCCAAAATTATTTTCAGCCTATTGAACCATGTTTTACTTTCTGATAGAAATTTTGTCTCTTGGATTTTTGAAATTCAATTTACAGAAGCGGTAAAATTACGTTTTATACCAGTTTGCAAATGTGCCTTGAAGTTGGGTAAAAGAAAGTAATAAGTTCAATAAAATTTTATATATCTAATATTATTATAAAATGACTTAAATGAATTAAATTGGACTAATATAGGTATTATGTATCTATTTTTTCTTTAAAAAAATTAAATAAAAATAATAATTATTTAAATAAAAGTTGTTTTTAAATAATAACGCAGTGTTTTTCACTACTCATCAAAAATTGAATGTTTTCAAAAAAATATAAAATTCACTCAAAGATAATTTTTATATTTTGAATTCAATAATGATATCTATTTTACCAAATTAAAAACAAAGGAGTTGCATTAATTAATTTAAAATTAATTCCCATTTTTAAAACCAGAAAACTGATTTTTGAGAAGTAAAAACTATGAGAAGATTGATATGTGTTTATGCCAATTTAAATATAGAATTACATAAAATGACCAATATTGGATTAAATTATAAAAATATTATCTAATTATAATTCAAAACCATTCAAATTAATAATTTAACACCATAAATTATTTTCATTAAATAAGTTGTTTTCAATTAAAATTTAGTGTCTTTCACTATTCATCAAAATAAAATAGTTATAAAAAAAACATGAAAAATTTATCAAAACTAAATTATTATGTCCCAGTTCTAAAGAAGAAGTTTTTTTTGACAAATTTTATACCTAAAAGTGTCAAATATTGGACTCAAAAAGGGATCTCAACTAAAACGTGATACATTTTCATTTTTTTGAAAAATAATTATTTTATCTGAAAAATTGAATTTGTTCTTATATAATTCCTTAGAAACACGTAATATGGATGTTAAAATTATATGTAGTATATAAAATTCAATACTCAGTTAATTCTATTCATAACTACTCTTTGAAAAACTATTTTGGTAAGTTGTGGTGTTCTTGAACTTGGTGTTGTGTGTAGAGAAAGCTGTTGAATTACTTTAAAGAGATGACGTACTATGAAATCCTGAGGTGTTAAATTATCCCATCCTTCATTAAATTTCATCCTCGAAATTTGAAATTGTTCTTTTAAAATAAAAGGTTAAAAATAGAAAATACCTCTGTGGAAAACCCACATCGAAAATAGGGTTAATAAAATTTAGTCCTAATTAGAGGGAATGGGAAATGGAAAATTCAGCTCCAAATTTGGTTTTCGAATTAAAGAACATTGGTGGAAATATGAGACACATAATTGGAGTAAAAAGATAAATATTAATACATAGTGAATAATGATATAAATCATAAACAAGTGACCAATAAATAGAAAATTGAGGGCCTGAAAGCCATAAATCTATGATGACATAAAAAATTATTTGTTAATCAAAACATAAGGTATTAGGATAACACATTTTTGGTTTTAATATCCTTCACATAAACTTTAAGAATTAATTTATTCATTGAATCAGAGAAAAAAATATACTTGAAATGTAGAGTTACATACTTTGACTAATTTCTTCAAAAAATACATCATTCACTCAAAATATAATAGAACTCAAAAATATTCTATTTATCCTAATTGTATAGGGTTTCAAAAATAATGAATGTATAATTCATATACCAACTAGTTTAAAAAACAAAATTATTCAAACCATGAAATCATGTAGGATTGTGTTATGTGATGCACCTTGTGGCACTTCGATTCTGGTTTCATGTATCGCGGCCTTGTCAGACGTGACGGGTTGTCGCCCGAACATCAAGCTGTCCTTTTTTTTATAAAAAATCATTAAAAAATATTAAAAAATGTTTTAAACATAAACTACAGTATCCTATTTCAAACCCAACCCATTCAAATATTTATAATTATCCAAAATAATTGTGTCCAAACTCATAGTCCAAAAATTTATAAGGAAGGTCAACATAACATAATGAAGATCTCTTCTTGCCACATAATAACATGTGAGTACCTTAATCATATATTCTCATAAAACATGAAAACACCATGAATTAATACAAAACTTTATTGATTATATTTATGCTCCCTTAATCCTTATAGAATATTAGATATATTCATTATATCCAAAAATTTTGAATACTCCCACAATGATGGAATAAACAAACCATTAATTAGTTCTAAGGGAGTCAAGAATAACCAACATAATTTATAAAAATCAACTATATATTATTTCAATATCACTACCTCAGCATCAAGACCATATTAAGGTTTATCTTTCCTTCAACCATTTATTTTCCAAAACAAATTGACTTGTTGTTGAGTCACTTTTCTTAGTACCATATAATATAAAATCCTTAATGAAATAGTACTGAAGTACAATCATTATTTATTTCCATAATTAATATAATCAGTATATCATTGATTCAACACTAAAATGACACAATTAATTTATAAAAATATAAGAACAGTAATTATTACTCCTCATCTATAGTAGTATCATAACTTGACTATTATCCAATAGCATTATTTGTGGTACACTCTGATGATTGGGACATTGATTCACGTAGTGTCCCAAATACTTGCATATGGAGTATTGTTCATTAAAAACCATTTTCTTACCCTTGTAATCATGTAATTGGTGGATTTTTTCTCTACACCTATAATAAACTTCCATTCCCTTCAAACATTTACAATGGTGATTCTTTTCATAGTTATCACATATAGTAATATCATACTTTTACTTTTTCCTTTTATCAATCTTTCTCTCTACCATCCTTTTCTTTACTACCATCCCTTCAAAGCAATAGGACTCCGAAAATTCTTTTCTTATCTTATTAACACCTCATACTATTTATCTATTTGATGAGAATGCATGGGAGACTATTTACCTTCTAAATATTGTCTTAAGACCATGAAAGATATGATCCTTTTTTACTCATTGGATAAAAAGTTTTGTTCGAGTTATCATTCCTTCTACTGGGCACCATTTCTAAACAATGTTATACACTAGGTTAGTTTATGAATCTCAATTCATAATACCAAAATTGTAAAATACCTAATGTAAATTGAAATATTTACGCATATAATACATAATCAGAAAAAAAATTTGAGGGAGTATTTACTCAAAAATCATTCATAATATATTATAAAGAAAATGAAAATTATCCTAAACATATCCCTAAGACTGTCATAACCAAGAGTCCAGCAAGGCTCGTTTTCGTGCACCAGTTCCCATTCAAGTCTTATTCAATGCGGTGTATTGGGGTTTAACCCCAAGGTACATCTATTCCAAAGCTACCTCTACTTTCCCGTAACCAGACATGGATGTATTTCTTGTAAAAATCACATAATCTAACATTTCCAAAATTCCAGGATGTTCTTTTATACTAATATTTAAAGTCTATTTTATGGTAATGTTAACTAATTATAGTTTTTAATAATATAGTTTCCATGGATTGTACTAAACTTCCTCTGATACTAACTCTATCGCCCAGTCGCTAGTTACCCAGATTCAGTGCATTATTATATAACATTGGCATGATCACAAAATAACATGTCTCAAAAGACCGATTAGTTTAGTAGCCTTGTAAGTACTAGATACAAACATAAGTTTTAAATTACATCAAGAAATAAAAATTTTTTTGTCCCCTTTAAACACACTAATATCATTTGCCTTATCCCTATAGGTTAGTCATAATATAAATTTTCACATCCTGGGAAAAAGAAAACATAAGAAAGGGGTAAGCTCAAATACTCAGTAAGGACAAAAATATAGCGAAACTATCATAAATAAGGATAAACATTAAGGAAATGTATAAGACTAAAACCCAAGCCTTTTAAACTTAAAAATAATAATAATATGGAAATGATAAATCAAATAAGGCATTTTACTTATTCAAATGGATATTATACTATTCGAATAATCACATGTGATATCAATAGCTAATTTCATAATGATGGAATGCATGATGCCGGAAATCATAACCTCATAGTCAAGGCCTCATGCCAAGACTAAAAATAAGATTTTGTCATGTCCTTGTGAAAATACACTAGTTTTTCTCATGAGACCAACCAATGCATCGAGGAGTTATATCGCGCTCCACCCTTGAAATACTATGTCCAATGCATTCCTTACATGAAAATGTTGAATCATAACATAAATATTTGTATTAAAACTATCATACGAAATGTTAATACTTTAACCATAAATAATTAATGGTATAAAAATAACACATCCATAGTAAAACATATCCCAAAACCATCAATACAATATGGAACATTGTATCATGACAAATAAACTTCAAGAAAGGGTGAAATCCATCAATGGATATTGACATCGATGAAATCCAAACTATTTAATAGAAATATATCTTTCTATTTTAAAATCACATAAAAGTCACATTATTATAAAAAAACAATTATTTTAAAAATATTCATATAATATTGTAAGGGAAGCTTAAATTATGTTATAACTGTGGAAAATATCCACACCCTCCATATACGTCAAAAAAGACATTCTTTCCTTAATTTGTCAAAAAGGTCAAAAAGTACCTTGTTTGGAAAACAAAAAAAATATTTATTTCATAAGATTTTATAAAAAGTTAAATAAAGGTATAAATGACTTTAACACCTATTCTAGGAAATAATAAAAATGTTTTGAAATAAATTTTTGAGAAACATGGATGTGGAAGATAAAAAGGTCCCAATAGATATTCACGTATAAATAACCTCAGATAATATTGATATTGTAAAATTAACCCTTACCTTGTACTTTTCCATAGTATAGGGTATGCTAACCTCCTGTATAATAGTAAAATAATTGTTATTAAATTATACAAATACTATATACCTAAATATGATATCATAAATGATCATCTAATATTTATTTCGTAATAATATTTCAGTAGTATCATTGTTTCAGGTGTTAATTGATTAGTTTTCCTTTAGATGTTTTGTTACGTAAGTCATGTTTGTTATGGATAAAATGTATTTTATTCATATCCAGAATTATATTAAGTTCTTGAACATTATTTTTAATCATAAAATGAAAAATATTATTGAATGGTTACGATGGGGAATGAATTTCATCGCGTTTGTGGAGAAGATAATCCGTACTTACGCACGAGCGACAATACCATTTTATTTGATGGTTTAATAATATGTAATTGGATAGAAAATAATATGTAAAGAATCATAAACTTGTTATATTTATTACTTACATCAATTATACTCATTATTATACCCACCCAAATAGTAAAGCATTGAATAACGAACTACACCACAATGTAGAGACGGTAAGCCATACATACACACGTATGGTGACATTGTCATTCATAAGATGGATAGAATAATGAATATGGTTTTACTATATTTATAATAACATCAAAATATTTATAATTTACTAGAGTTATTATTTTGTTATGGAATAAAAAAATTAAGGGAAAGTGGAAGAAGAAAAGAACTTGAAAGAGGTGATGAAATAATTACCTCTTCTTCGGGTGTCCGTTGTTGATTTAAAAAAAAGGGTTTAATAGGTTGGATTTATAATCAATGTAAGGTCTCTAAGATTAATTAATGGTTTTTTTGAGAATATTTGATCCCAGGTTGTCTGATCCAAATGGCTTTGGAGGTGTAAAATTAAGAGAATGTGATGTACCCTTTTATAAGAGAGGTGAGGGTCACTTTAGGAAAAGCTTTAAATATTATTTTATTATAAAATAATCATCTGTTTATAGTGGATAAAAAATAATTTATTTCTAGGATAAGGTGGGTATGGGTAGAAAACCTCTCAACCAGTACGTTTTAGACAGGTTTAGGTCACCATATTAAACTTATCTTTTAGATTTAACTCTTTGTTAAATAGTTAAACTTTTACAATGTCTTCTTGTATTTCTATATTACATGGTTAATAGACATACTATAAAATTACAAGAGAACCCAAAGTGGTTCATTAATGACATATATATCATTATATAATCCCTTCAGACAAACTCTATATTTTTAGAAAGATTATATCATTTAATAATATAGTATTTGTTTTGAAAACTCATTTATGTCAATTTTGACACTATTTAGTATTCGGTTTTTGTGACAGTAAACAAAATTATTATTTGAAAATAAATAAATTAAATCAATCTTAACATGTAATATTAATATATTAAAGTAGTGGAATGAATGAAAAGTCTCAATTTACATTTATTTGGTTATTTATATTATTAATTATTTTAATGTTTCATTAATAAGGTAATCACTACATCATCATTGTGTCATATATATATTTAATTATTTAATATCTAAAAATTATAAAAAAAATTCCATGATGTGGGAAATATTTTTACCTTTATAATTAATACTTATAGTCTAATTTATCTTATGTATAACCATATATTAAAAGTGGTTTTGTTATTAAAAATTAAATTTGAAACTTTTTATTATCCTTTAAATAAAATAATAATAAATGGTCTAATCTAATCCATGTTGATAAAAAAGAATCATATTTTATTCCTCATGTTTATTTAGTCGAAAAAAAATTATCCAATAGAATTTCCACATGTTATTGGGTAATTATAATATCATTTTTATCTTTAATTACCCTATTTACTTTTAACCGTGGTAAATAAAAATCAAAAGTTATTATTCACCAAAAATTATTTTCATCCTATTGAACAATATTTTACTTACTGATGTTAACCATATCTCTCATATTTTTGAAATTTAATTTCTAGAAGTTGTAAAATTACATTTTATGCAAATTTTCAAATGTTCATAAAAGGTGGGTAAAAGACGCTAAAAAGTTCAGCAAAATTTAATATATCAAATATAATTATAAAAAGACTTAAATGAATTAAATTGGAATAATATAGGTATTATGTATGTATTTTTTACATTAAAATAAATTTAAATAAAAATAATTCTTATTTAAATATAAGTTGATTTTTAAACAATAAAAGAGTGTTTTCACTATTCATCAAAAATTGAATGTTTCCAGAAAAATACAAAAAATTTACCCAAAGATAATTTTGATATTCCAAATTTAAAAATGATGTCTATGTTACAAAATTCAGAACATAGGAGTTGAATTAATTAATATAAAAATAATTCCCGTTGTCAAAACCAGAAAGAGGGTTTTTGAGAAGTAAAAACTATCAGAAGATTGATAAGGGGTTAGGTCCAATTTAAATGAGAAATTACATCGAATGACCAATATTGGATTAAATTATAAACATTTTACCTAATTATACTTCAAAGATATTAAAATTTATAATTCAACTACATAAATTATTTTGATTAAAAAATTTGATTTCAATTAAAATTTAGTATCTTTTATTATTCGTCAAAATATGAAAGATATCGGAAAAACACCATGAACTAATCCAAAATAAATTTTTATGTCCATATTCTAATGAAAGAAGTTTATTTAGTAAAAACTAAAACATAAAAGTTTCAAACATTGGATTGAAAAAGGTTTCTCAATTAAAAGGTTATAAAATTTTAATTTTTGAAAAATAATAGTTGTATCTGAATAATTGAATTTTTTCTTATAGTATGTCTAAAAAACAAAAAATACAGATGTTAAAATTATATGGAGTATATGAAATTCAATATTCATTTAATACTATTCATAACTACTTTTTGAATGGATAGTTTGGTAAGTCATGGTGCACTCGAACTTGGTGTTGTGTGTTGCACAAGATATTGAGTTACTATAAAGAGATAACATACTATGAAATCATGGGGTGTTTACACCATTTAATATACTAGTAGTAATATATTCTATAAAAATAATTTTTTTTAAAAGCAAATAAATACCAATATCTAAAAAAGGAAACAATTTATATCAATGAAGACCTTAATTAATGAAAATATATTAGTTTCTTTTAAAAATAGACCTAATATAGGGTTTTATTTAAATCATAAAAAAAACCCCACATAAATTTCATAAAATCCTTAATAAAATATATTTTCAAAATGAATCACATTTTAAACCCACATTTCTGAAAAAATTTCCACAATGGTATAATAAAAGTCTCCATGATTTTATATAGTCCAACCAATCAGTAATGTTTTTTAAAAAACAATTAATCTTAAGCATTTATTACAAATTAATGGGTTAGAAAAAATCCATTAATATCATATTATCCTTTCAAATCCAACTACAAGACTAATTACTTATACCATAATGTTAAAAATGAATGATATCTTCCCTAATCCATATATAAATAAATTAATATATATATATAAGTTTTATAGTTTTCATGGAAATGTATTACTTGAATGTGTGGTTGTGTTGTTTCTTGTGGTCTTAGCCTATATTGAACACCAAAGATATATTTATCCTAAGATATAATTTGTGAAACCATTTAAAAATTTGAAAGAAATGAGATGAGTGTAAATTAATGTTATTAATTCACTATGTGTGGAATTGTCTTGAGTGTTATAAATGAATGTTTAAATAGAGTAAAAATCAAATAAAATATTTGAAAAACATATATAATATAGCCAAATGATGATATTAATGGTTAAGAGAGATTCATTCATGATTAGATAAAAATATAATAACCCATTTTTCGATAATTATTATACCTTTGAACATATTGGTGTTATCACATGGTGGTTGAAATGAGAACACTTCTCGAATATGGTGCAATTCACTACATCATGTATATACACTACAGATAGGGGATGAATTTTGGTTATTATTGGTGATCTTTATCCAACCATTTCATGACAATGAAGATGTTTAAAATTATCTATGGTGTATGTTACATACACACTCACACAGAAAAATATAAAATGGTTCTATATTTCTGTTTATACATAATGTAACATCCCAGACCTAGATGCCACTCAACAGTGCCCTGAGTTCGATTGGTCACATGGCCACAAGTGCATCTCCCCAAATTATAGAGGATTCCTACTAGAAGCACGGGCCTAGAGTTGGTCTATGGGGATACTATTCCCATATTTCTAGATAGTAACACAATGAAATATCAACAACCATCATTAACTGATGTAGTATGAAAATCATATAATAGATAATCAACATGAATAGATGAAAAATTAAAAAAATTTATTTTATACAATAATGAACATGTTATATGTCTAAAAAACAATGAATGGAACAAAATACTACTATACAACACATGTATCAAAATACCAAAATACGAAAAAGTGTTATGTCCAGACTGCATCACAAACCTCAGCTCGTTCTCATGCTCCCCTACTCCTATGTAGGGAAAATATCAAGCATAAAACTATGGTTTCTTGCCTCTGTCCCTAACTGTATCCATAAAGTATATCTCAGTACCCACTAAAGACCCAAAAAAGGTGTGAGATGTGACCCATTTTGGTTACAACCCAAAAATCTATAACAACAGAAGATGCGAAATATAAGCGATGTAGTGTGCCAGTAATGTTCCCAGAGAATATATTTTAAAAAGAATGTGATACTTTATATCCATACAAGGATTACATCAAAACAATTCTAAGGATCATAGCACAAGGAAACAATAAATAAAAGTAACTACCATTGACTAACCATATATCCATGCATATTATGTTAACCCTAACCTTGACGTATAATCAGAGGTACCCCATCAACCATGATCGCGCTGTAAAAAAACATGTCATATTTACCACAACCATGCCTTATAATGAATGTGTGAGACCCCATAAGGGAAGATCCATGGTACAATAGGCCATGGAAACCACTTAAAGTTACAGACGCATCTCCATGGAAACCCAAATAGGCTTCAGTTCATGTCCAAGGAGCATGTCTACTGACAATGTCAAGTACATGCCTACGAAAAACTAAATACAAGGTGTAGCAGGTCCCAAGGCATCAAATGGAATTAGAATACAAGGATCATAAATTTCAAAAACATTATCTACCATTTCCATGACCCATGACGTAGCACACACATGGAGTCCTTTGAAACATTCATCAGTCAATTCAATTACCATTCATACCATGAGTATACCCACTCATTACCACAATTTAAAAATCAATCACTCAATAAATTCAAATATCATGAGTATACCCACTCATATAAAAAAACCATATAAATGAATTAATCATGCATCACATGAATAAGGAGGAAAAAAATCTCATATCAATCATTTTAATTAAATTCATTTATTTATGGGATTCCTCTCACTAGGAAATCTCATAACACACCACATGGGTGGATCAACAAGGCATAATCAAGACCAATTCGAATGGAACTCCCCACAGGTGGGCTTGGCTGGGGAAAAAACACCCAACACACCTCAATGGAACTAAAATATAAAAAATACTATTTCAATTTCATTTATTTCATTAATAAATTCAATATCAGATCCATACTAGAATATATAGTAGGCGATATAACATAAAGTAGGTTAATAAAGCACCAAACCAAATAGGAAAAGTAAAGACCACAAACTTTAGGGATGTAGTAGAGTGCTCATCTAATATAACCATTTGATTCATCTCAAATCAGATGAAAAATGAAAAATGGATGAAGAACCTGAAATTAGGGCGTATTATCTTGCACCCAAATAGCACAACCGATTCAAAGAAGAACGATGAACATAATAAAATGAATTGAGGACTCACCAATGTGGATCCAACAAGATGATTGAAACTTGAATCAGAGTTTGGATGGAGTATTGGGATCAAAATCTAGCTATCATCTCCAATATTATCTCTCAAACATTAATGTCATCAAATAGAGGATAAAAGTGAAAATTAGTTTTTAAATATAGGATTAATTATGGTATGTTTTTTAAATTCACCCAAAATACTGGGACCCTTGGTTTGGTTGCATTGTTGGACAATTCGTGTGCCAACCATGTAATATTTATTATAATAAGGGGATCCCTACATGGTTAGTGCACACAGTTTGGCTAACCATGCTAAAATAATGAAAACATGCTCTGTCAAAAACTAAAGTGCTCCCACAAGGGCATGTTCCTCAAATCGGACAGTTTACCTAAATAGTAAGGGATCCTCCTTCCCTCTCCCCAAGAATCACATGGATAGTGGTAACTATGTTCTTTCCCTGAATTGTGCCTACTAAACAAGAAAGAGGACTGATTCTGCCCAAAAGTTGGGTTCCGAGATTTGAAAAATCCCCTAAAACCAACGATACACCCATAACCTCAAATGGTATTTAAATTAGGCCTTAATTAACAAGTTCAATGGAAAAAAGAATCTGGTCCACATATGAAAAATGAGGTTCCTACAATGATTCCACTTAAATAAATTAATCCACAAATTTTCATCTCAAGGGTGGTCAATATTATTTTGAGAATAACTCCGGTCACAAAGCACAAATGTCAGCTACAAACTCCCAATTCTCATCCAATAAATGGACATACATCCATAACACCCATACTAAAGGAACAAAAAAGACATAGATAACCTTCAGGATCCTATCAACGATATGAATTAGATTCTCCTCAAAGGACACATCCACCCATAATCCATCCACCTCATGATGAAATGACGGAGATGTTTCTGAATGATAGGGATGTAGTTGAGATATGTAGAATACGTTATACATGTCTTGGTACTTCTGAGGTAACTATAAATGATAGGATACTAATTTTAATCCCAATATAATTGTGAATAGGCCACTATATCATAGTGAAATATTACCTCATCCCTTAATTCGTCTATACCCCAGCCTCAGTGATACACATAAAAATACCTGATCCTCAACCTCTATATCTAGAGGTCATTTGTGGAGATCAGCATACGATTTCTATAAAGTTTTCAAAATTTATATCGAATTTGTGATCAACTAGAGATACAAATAATTATCCTCCAAGAGATTTCATCCATGAAAAGATTAATCATTATCCTAAAAATAGCACAGGGGAGATCGATATGGACTACTGTATAAATATTCATAAGTTTCCATCTATATAGTCTCTTGATAAATATTGTTGTTGGAGAACTTAACATGGGGTATCTTCCTCTCCCATGATCCCCCAAAATCCAAGACACCTGATCACAAAATTTCCTTAAGTACTTGTATCATATACCATAATTGGCAATCAATCTAATGGTGGCATTCTAGGCTCCGAAGAAAATGTGTACCCTAGGCCCTCTGCAATCTATGCCCGAAACAAGATGTAAACTAGGAATCACTATCTAAAATGATAATGTGTGGGACCTAGTTAATTCATACTATTCCACGTATATACAACCTCCCAATATCATCTATGATTAATTCCACATAAATTAGTAGGAAATGAGAAACATTGTGAGACTATTAACAACAAATGACATCGATTAGCTTCCTTAAAGAGACCTTGAAAAAGGTGATACAAAATACATCACGATGTAATCCAATTTACACTTGGGAATATGTGACTTATTTAAAATTATAGCTAGTCATTGTTTTTATTCCTTCATTTAGTGGAAGGTGGATCACCTCATAAAAAATATATACCTCAGGTTTCATACCTAGTCAATAGTGCTGGCAACGTAAGTTATGGTACATCTTGGTGATTCAAGGATTTACTACCTAGACTGAGGAATGAAACTCCCTCATCCGATCCACATGTATGTCCCCTGAACCCAAAAATGACCATGGATATATAATATCTTATCCTCATCTATGGTCCAACTAGGAGGTGGACCCCCTACCACACACTTCTATAGGACTTGGACCTCTGAATCTGATGGATGACTCATTCTCAGTATATCTAGTAGGGTAGAGGTAATAGATCAAGATTAAATATATGTCTACCCATATCTATCACACACCTCTAATTGCATCTTAGAGAACTAGGACATAAGATTACACTTACTAATGGCCTCCGGAACTGCCTGTGTCTGATTCCTCTTTCGCAGTCATCCATTTCATTTCCTTTAATGAGAATATAGGCAAGAAAAAATCCAAAGGACTATAGGTATTATTCCCAAAATCACTACAGAAAATTCATAACACGCTATGTAAATATGTACATGAGGATTTTGTAGTTCTTCACACCACAAAATGATCTCCCATTAAGTAATTTCTACAACAACATAAAGCTTGAAAAATTGCAGCAAACTCGAGATCATGCATCATGTAGTTCCTATCGTGTCGTCTGAACTACTGAGAACCATATGTTATGAATCTACCCCCCTTCACCAGAACCTATCCAATCTCGATACCATATGTTATACAATACATGGTGTACCTCCTCATCTCCTCTGGTAGTATCATGGTCCATCATGAAGTCAATCTCCCTTAGAACTCCTAAAAGGCTGTCTCATAGGAGTCTGGCCATACAAAATTCACTACATTCTTAGTCAATCCCACGAGGGGTACTACTAGGAATAAAAAGTAATATATGAAACTCCTATAATATCTATCTAACCCAAAGAAATGCCTTTTTTCAAATATTTTCTTCGACTATGAAACTATATCTCTCAACATCTCTAGGTCAACTCATACTCCCATCTCAGAGATTATATGACCCAGGAAGGGAATCCTATCCATACAGAAGAGGGACTTTGTGAGATTAACATATAACTGATTATATTTTAATGATACCCAAAAATACCTTAATATTTATGGAATTATCATGTTTATTGTAACAATACACCAAGATATCATGTATGAAAACCACATAAAACAAATCCAGATAAGGATGGATGACTCAATTCATTACCGACGTGAAAACTGTTGGCACATTCTTGAAACTAAATGACCTATCCACATACTCATATAGAACATAAATGATATGGAAATCTATAATAGGTATCTAAAAAAATGACCTAGTCTGGTCATGCATTAAAATTACGTCACTTTTTCAGAATAATTAAAAAATTATACCAACAGATGACCAAAGACCGTACTAGTCTAGTGCATTTTGGGAACTCGGAAACCTACACACTGGGGCATAAATGAATTACAATATGTCCCACTAGATTCTTTATGACTAGTACCATTCTTAGACAAAGAAAACATAATAAGTATCATCATAACGTAGTAGAAATAAAGATAAAAAGGGGCAAGTTTAGATGCTCAGTAAGGGTGTAAAATGGAAACATGTAAACATAAACATGATCATAAGGGTATGGGAATGTGATCATAATAGTGAAATTTCATACCCTACATATCACTGATCATAAACATGAATCATGGCATAAATATTAATAGTTTATATTGTGTTAATCATAATGAAATAAAAGAAAATTATCCATAAATTCATAACATAGGAATAAAACATGGAATTATAGAAAACTCATAAGCCTATAATATGATTTTCTTAGTAGTCATGGAATAAATCCAAAGGCCATATTAGTTAAAAAATTAAATTACTAAACCGGTTTCACTCTAAGTTCTAGACCTATATTACCAAACTGAGTTCCCTCTTAACTCTAGCCCAGTAAAACTGAACCATGTTCACTCCTCGTTCGAACCATGTCTATATCATGAGATATAAATATTCACCAATTGAATTGGAGGGAGACATAGTTCCCAAATATCTCATAATGAAATCATACATACATGTTCCAGAAAATCATAAAAAATAATATCTTAACCCATGAAAGGAAATGGGTATATATAAGGTGTAGTCATATCATAACCTTTATAAAAATATATGGGTTTCCCAATCATTTCATCCTAAACATAACCCATAAAAAGAAGCTATAACACCCCAAGCTTCCATGGTATGTTTCTCTTCGAATAATTCAATAGCTAGTTATGTATGCAACTTTAAGTTCTAGCACACCATGACCAGTCAAAATAGCCGTTATGAATAGTAATACCCACTTTTTTAAAATTTTATAAATTTTATATTTCAAAATGGACATCATTTTTGGATTCAAAATATCAAAATTAGCATAGGGTAAATTTTTTGTATTTTTTTGAAAACATTCAATTTTTGATGAACAGTGAAAAACACTGCGTTATTATTTAAAACCTACATTTTATTTAAATAATTTTTTTATTATATTTAAATTTATTATAGTTCATAATAGATACATAATACCTATATAGGTTAAATTTAATTCATTTGAGTCATTTTATAATAAAATTAGATGTATAAAATTTTATTGTACATTTTAACATCTTTTACCCACCTTCTAGGCACATTCACAAATTTGCATAAAACATAATTTTACTACTTCTATAAATTTAATTTAAAAAATCATAGTGACATGGTTGAAATGAGTAAGTAAAATTTGGTTTAGTAGGATGAAAATATTTTTTATTGAATAGTTACTTTTCAATTTTATTTACCACGGTTAAAAGTAAATAGGGTAATTAAATGTAAAAAAAGATATTATAATTACACTATCACATGCCCTAATTCTATTAGATAACTTTTTTTCGACCAAAATAAACCTTAGGAATAAAAAATGATCCTCTTTGATCCACTAGGATTATATTAGGGCATTTATGATTATTTTATATAAATAAGAGTTAAAATTGTTAAATTCAAATTTTCAAATCTAAAACATTTTTATAAATAATTATACATAAGATAAATTTGTATATAAATATTAATGAGAAATATAAAACGATTTCCTATATAATGGTATTTTATGTATAACATTTAGACATTAAATAATTAAATTTATTTATGACACAATGATGATGTAGTAATTACCATATTGATGAATGAATAAAATAATTTATATTATAAATATCCAAATAAATGTAAATTGAGACTTTTGATGCATTACAATAATTTTATAGGTTAATATGACATGTGAGGAATACTTTAATTTATTATTTTTGAAATAAATCAAGTATTTTTGACTTTCACAAAAACAGAATTCTAAATATTGTACAAATTGACATAAATGTGTTTAAAAAATACTATATTATTAAAAAAAAGTATATTACTAATATTGTTTAACAAATTGGGGTTCTCTTGGATTTTTATATTATTTTTATTAACCATTTATTATAATAATACAAGAATACATGGTAAAAGATAACCTATTTAACTAAGAGATAAATCTAGAAGATAAGGTTAATATGGTGACCTAAACGTATATAAAAAATTTTGGTTGAGAGTTTTTCATCCCAGCCCCTACTTAGCCCAGAAATAAATATTTTTTTAGAAATTATATACAGAATATGATTGTACGATAAATTAATATTTCATGATTTTCCAAAAATTACCATCGCCTCTCTTTTAAAAGGGTACTTCCCCTTCTCTCAAAATCACACCTCAAAAGCCATTTTTATCGGCCAAAACCCAATAAAATATCTTCCGAACAACCTTCAATTAAAACTAGAAGAATTAATTTGATCAGAAAGACGACCTAAGGAGCCCTTTTGATCAATTCAAAGGAAAGAAACCGATGAAGTGGTAATAATTTCATCGCCTCTTTCAAAGTTAATTTCTTCTTCCACTTCCAATTTAATTGTTGTTTCCATACCAAAATAATAACTATAGTACCATCTACATTATGTAATGTTATTAAAAATTTGGTACATCCATATTTATTATTCTATCCATCCTATGAATGAAAAAGTCACCATACATGTGTACGTTCGGCTTACCATCTCCACATCATGGTGTAGTTTGTTATTCAACACTTCATTATTTGGATGGGTATAATAATTAGTATAATTGTTTTAAGTAATAAATATAAACTTTTATGATTCTGTATATATGATATACCATCCAATTACATAATATTTCACCATCAACTAGAATGGTATTATTGCTCATGCGTATTTACTGATTACCGTCTCTATGAACGAAAAGAGATTCATTCTCCATCGTAACCATTAAAAAATAATTTTCATTTTATGAGAAAAAATATTGTTTAAAAACATAATATAATTCTATATATGAATCAAATACTGCCTTTCCATAACAAACATGACTTATGTAGCAAAACATATAAAGGAAAATGAATCAGTTAACTCCTAAAACAATTATACTACTAAAAATGTATTTAAAAACATTTTTACCATTTTCTTGACTATAGGATAATGTAATTTTTACCATTTTTTATGTTTTTATAAAATCGTTTGAATGTAATATTTCCATCTATTTAAAAATAAAGTACTTTTTGAACTTTTCTACAAATTAAGGTAGGAATGTTTTTTAAACTTATACGGTGGGTGCAGATATTTTCCGCCGTTATGACACCTTCGAATCTTACCTTAAAAGACAATAATAAATTTTTTTATAATTAATTTTTTTTATTTTAAATCTATTTGAATTTTAAACAATTTTAAAATATAATGAGATATTTCTCTCAAATAGTTTTAATTTAATGGTCATACCATTGATTTCAACCGATAAGGAAACTCTTGGGTTTGAAAAGACTCTATCCTTATCAAAAGAATAGTTCAATGAATAGTATTTATTATTTATTTATATTCCCTATAATAAATGATAATAATATTTTATGGCATATGTGAAATGATATGGTATGATACCACATATAAATATTCAAATTACTTAATTCATATAGTCATCGAACAAACTATAGTTAAAAATGACTTCATGATGTTCCATCTACCTCTATTTATGGATCAATGTATCCAATGTATACGATCCATGAATTTATCCTGTTTTTTGTAGAGATAGACATAAGGTTTCATGTTTTTCATACATTTTATTTTTATATCTCATTGTAACCTTATTTCTTATGCGCACATCATACAAATACAATGAAAAAATATCTATAAATTATTTTTCTAGATAAACTCTCACAATGGAACCTTCGGGTTGATTCTTGTTTTAGACATAAGATTTTATTTTTTATAGATTTCATTCAGTTGGATACATCAAATAAAAACAAATGGGTCCCCTAATAATTGATTCAATATGAATATGAAATTTTAAAAACAACATTTATGTGAAAAAATGATGTAGGAATTTTTTTCCAACTCACAAAAAAATAATGGTTCCACTTGATGAATTTTTATCAAGAAAGAATTTGATAACATTTTATGGAAAATGGATCTAAAAATTCCAAATGAAAATAATTTTCACCCTTTAATTATTAGACATCAAATTCCAGATTTCTATTGGAATAAATTCTTGAATAAAGATATGATAACCATGATATTTTTGAAATTTTAGATTAAAATACCTTCTATTGAATTGTTTAGATATGTTTATGGATTATCCATCAGGAACCACAATATTTTCTAATACTACCAAAAATTTTCATTTCTAAAAACGTTTCATCACATAGGAAGAACAAGGAACATTCCATTTTTTTCATCAATGCACATAGGATGCAGTTCTGGCTGAATACACCAATCCGACAACTATCAGTCAGATAAGAAGTTATCTTTGTTCTTCCCCTTGATATTTAGATGAATTTAAAGAAACATTTGAAATATATTTTAATAAATGTGAATTATAGCTAAAAATGACATAAGAAATTGGTAGAACAATATAGAATCTCAAAAAAGATACTTGTATTTTTCCAGTTGTAAGTGGATTAAGTGTCAACATTATTCATCTAGTTAGTTTTACTCTACCCTTTCCCAAATAAAAAACTAAAATCTTTTAATTTATTAGGAACATTAGTTCCTAATATTGGTTGAGGTGGCTATTTAGTTTCAATTGTATTACCAAAGCATAAATGATTCATCTAGTATTGACGATCCATTGGAATGAATCGTGTATTACCCATGAAACTAAAACTATGAATATATATAAAACTTCTCGATCATGTATTACTCATAAAAATAGGACATGATATTTTTACCTTCTTTCTCTAAATAAACATAATTTCATAATCATGGAAATTATTTATAGATCATAAAAGGGGAGCACAAATATCAAATATTTTTTTTAATAAGAATCAAATGTGCACACACCCATGACTAAAACATTATTCAACTCTCTTATTAAAGGATTCATGTTGAATTCTATACCATTGTCAGGACCCAAAGTTCTGAATATTGGTATACGCAATAAAGATAATGGTTTGTACATACACATACATGGACGAAGATTATAAATTTGAATAAATACTAACTATGTGTTGTGAGTAGTAAGAATCTGACCAAATGAATTAAAACCACCATAGGATAGAACCAACATGACATTACACATATCAAATGAAAAATTGGTATATTGTGAATCAAATTCCATACATTATAATTCATATGTAGTATGAACCAACTCAATATTAACTTTAATTATATTACCATAATTCCATCCCATATTGGATGATATTTTTGCATTGATGAATATATTATGAAGCATGGGAATTAATTGAAAGTGAAACATGACTTTCTATGGCACATGATATGGTGTTCTCTATAATTTTCCTTCCATAAAGATATAAAACATCATTAATATTCATTAAGGTATGATTTTTTCTCCCAAAAAAACTATAATCTTTCAGAAAATCATGAATTTTATTACTATAAATTTCTAGATTCCTAATTAACATTCATGCCATATAATTATTTGAGGGAATATCTACACCATTAGAATGAAAGTCCATAAAAAAGGTAAAAATATATTCAATAGAGGTGTTAGAAATTCAATACATTGTTTTTCTGTGATATAACCACATTAAACATTACAACTTTTCATTTTATTTCATTCTTTATATACAAAAGTTTCGACCTCATCCATTAATATTTTCACTCTCTCAACATCATCATCTTTAGTATTTTCCTCATGTGTGTTGATATCATTTCCTTATTGCACTAGAATATTATATCTCTCATGATGATTCAAAAATAGAAGCTGCTCAAATATCAAATTCCCCATAGCACTTCTTTATTTCCATTCAAGAATAGTATAATATTGTATCAACACTCCATTTTAATATAAAACATAATAGTTTTTTTGGATATATAGCCTTTTTATTTGGTAGTTAATTTATTCCTTAATTAACAATGGTCTTCCAACATTATTATTACATAAAAACTATTAAGACCTCCATCTATAGAATTGTTAAATGAAAAATCTAAAAATATTTCCAAATTATTTTTGAACTCTGTAGAAATATGATTTGTATGAAACAACCAGATTCTATCCATTATTTTATAGGGAAATAAATTTACGTTCCAATAAACAATGTAAAGAATAATTACAATGTTATCCAAATTTAGAGACAAATTATATGTATAGTTTAGAGGAAATTAAATAACACTAATAAGGAAACTAATTAAATACAATGGTTGATTCAAGTGCCCATTATAGAGTAATATTATGCATCCCAACAAAGAACAGTGTAACGCCCCGACCCCAGCTACCCAGAGTCGGTGCATTACTTCGTAACATTGGCATGATCACAAAAGATCAAGTCTCGAAAGACCGATTAGTTTAATAGCCTTGGAAACACTAGATACATTCGTAAACATTACATTACATCATAAAAATGAAAACTACAATAACAGGGTCTCCTTAGTCCACACTCATATCCTCACTGACTATTCTTGCAAGTCAGTCATAATACACTTCTTCACATCCTGGGAAAAATAAAACATTGAAACGGGTGAGCTCGAATGCTCCGTAAGGATAACAATATAGCGGAAACTTTCATAAGAAAACATAAGCATTTAAGGCAATGTATAAATAAAACAAAAGCCTTATTGAACTTGAACTTCAGCATAATATGGAAAAAGTAAAATAAAATAATGCCATTACTTACTCACATGGATATTCTACTAGACGAATAATCACATGAAATATCAATAACCACTTTCATAATGAGGGAATGTATAATGCCAGACATTCTGAAACATTTTGTCAAGGCCTCAACCAAGACGTCTAAAATGATTAAGGCCTCGGCCAAAACCATAAATCAAATTGGGAAAGGGCCTCGGCCAATTCCACATCTAGTTGTCTCATGAGACCTACCGATGCATCGAGGAGCTATAGCGGGCTCCACCCGTCACTTATTAAGTCCAATACATTCCTCATATGAATAGGTTTAAACATAACATAAATATTCATATTAAAACTTGCATACAAAATGTCAACAGTTTCTCTATAAACTATGGATGGTATAAAAATAACACATCCATAGTCAAATGTTTCACAAAATGCTCAGTGGAATTTTTGTATCATAAATCAATTTCAAATAAACTTAAAACCCATCAAAGGATGTTGACATAGATGAAATCAAAGCTATTTGAGAGAAATATCTCTCTTTTTTGAAATCATTTAAAAGTCCCATAATTATAAAATAATACATTTACTTTGAAAATATTATTATAAGCTTGTAAGGGAAGCTTCGACGAAGTTATAATGGTGGAAAATAGCCGCACCTGCCGTATAAGTTAAAGAACATTCTTACATTAAATTTGTCAAAAAGGTAAAAAAGTACATTGTTTGGAAAACGACGGTAAGATTCCTTTCAAAAACGTATAAGGGTATAAATGACATCAACCCATTTTCCATTTAATAGTAAATTTTTTTTGAAAGACATTTTTAGGAAACATGGATGTGGATGATAACAAGGTCCCAGTAGATAATTATGTATAAACAACCTTGGATAATGAAGAGGTTGTGAAGTAAACCCTTACCTTGTACTTTTTCTTGGTTGGGTAGGTTAACCTCCTGTATAATGGTGAAATAATTTTTATTAAATTGTACAAGAATCATATACATTCATATGATATCATATATGATCTTTTAACATTGCTTTGTTAACAATATCTTAGATTTATCGTTGTTTCGGGTGTTAACTTACTCGTTTTCTTTTATATGTGTTGTTCCGTAAGTCGTGTTTTTAATGTATAGGTTTTATATTATTCATATCCATAATTATATCATGTCCTTAAACATTATTTTTAAGTCATCAATTGATAATTATACTTGAATGGATACGACGGAGAATGAATCTCATCGCGTTCGTGGAGACGGTAGTCCGTACGTACGAACGAGCGACAATATCATTATTTTGATATTAAAATAATATATAATTGGATAGTATATCATATATACAGAATAATTATCATGTTATATTTATTATTTACATGAATTACATATCATTATTATACCCATCTAAAATAATAATATATTGAATAACAATTACACCACGACGTGGAGACGTTAAGCCGTACGTACGCACGTATGGTGATATGTCATTAAAATGACGGGTAGAATACTGAATATGGTTGTTCCATATTTATAATAACATCACAGTATATAGAATATACTGGATTTATAATTTTAGAATTGAAATAATAAACAAAGAGGGAGTGGAAGAAGAAAGAAACTTGAAAGAGGGTGATGAAAATGTTACCTCTTCTTCGGATTATTCCTTTTGATTTGATCAAAAGGACTCCTTAGGATGGATTTATGACTAATGTAAAGCTTCTAGGATGGAGGGAGAGAAGTTGGGAGAGTATTTGGGCAGAGTTTGGCCGATCCAAAAGGCTTGAAAGTGTGAATAAGGTGGTAGAGGTGGGGGCCTTTTATAAGAGGAGAGGAGGGGCTCTTTTGGAAAGATTGAAATGTTACATTATTATACAATGATTTTCGGATTCTAAAGGTCCCACACTTATATAATTCGTGGCTAAGGTGGTAAGGGTTTGAAATATACCCATCCAATAGTCTTTGGACAAGTTTATGCCTTGGATTTTACATTATCTTTTCATTTTATTAAAATCGTTAAATAATGAGGTCATCGCTGCATCATAATGATGTCATAGATAATTTAATTTATCTAATGTCTAAAAATTATAAAAATGATACTATGATGTAGGAAATCTTTTTAGATTTCTAATGAATATTTATAGTCAAAATTTGGACTTTTGTAACCCCACTTAAAAAGTGTTTTAGTAAAACAACTCATGTTTGTGTCAATTTAATTTTAACATTTAATAAATATATATTAATGTCATTTTCCAACCAAAGTGGCTCCATGGGGTCCCCAAGTTGACCCATGGGTTTTCTTGGTCGGTAATGACTCATCCAATAGGAGTAGGACAAGTGTCAATCTCATCTCATATTATTAAAACATTATTTTTACCTTAAACTACACTAATTACCTATAATCGTGATTAAGAACTTAAAAGTTACTATTCACCAAAATATTATTTTAATCTCATTGAACCACATTTTACTTTTTAATGACAACCATGTATGTCGGATTTTTGAAAATCAAATCACAGAAGTGGTAATATTTCATTTTAACGAAAAATCAGTATTTAACAACCACTTAGTGGTTTTACTATTCATCAAAAATTGAAGTTTTCAGAATAAGGCCAAATTTTCACCCTAAGCTATAATTGATATTCTGAATTCAAAAATGATGTCTATTTTAAAAAATTCCAAACATATAAGTTGCATTAATTTATTTTATAATTAATTCCCGCTGTTACAACAAATAGCGTGTTTTTAAGAAACAATTTATATCAAAAGATTGGCAATTGTTTATGTCCAATTTCAATGTTAAATTAATTCTAATGACCACCATTGGATAAAATGGTAAAAATATATTCTAATTATACTTTAAACGTCAAAATAGTATAATTTATCACTATAAATTATTTTGATTAAAAAAGTTGTTTTTAAGTATTTTTCACTATTCATAAAAATTTAGAAGTTCTCAGAAACATACCAAAAATTCAACATAGGCTAATTTCGATATTCCGAATCCAAAAATGAAGTCCATTTTGATAAATAAAATTTATAAAATTTCAAAAAGTAGGTATTACTATTCACAACGGCTATTTTAATTAGTTGTGGTGTGTGATAGAGCTCGAGGTTGCGTACAACACACGCTATTGCATTATTCGAAGGGAAACGTACCGTGGAAGATTGGGGTGTTACATTCTCCCCTCCTTCAAATAATTGCATCCTAGTAATTTCTAGGGTATTACTGCATAAAAGACTCGGGTGGTTCTTCATCATAAGTTCCTCAGGTTCCCACATTGCCTCTTCCATTTTATGATTTCTCCACAAAACCTTTACCAGACGAGTCGTCCGGTTTCTCAGCACCTGCTCCCTCACATCAAGAATTCTGATGGGCTCTTCGCAATAAGATAGATCGAGTTCCAGTTCTAATTCCTCATAGGTAAGTACATGTGTTGGGTCAGGCATGTATTTTCTCAATAGTGATATGTGGAAAACATCGTGAACTTTGGAGAGATTTGGCAGCATCGCCAAACGATAAGCTACAGCCCCAATACGATCTAGAATTTCGAAAGGTCCGATGTACCTGGGACTCAACTTACACTTCTTACCAAAACGTATAACTCTCTTCCATGGAGATACCTTTAGGAAAACATGATCTCCCACCTGAAATTCCAAAACCTTTCTTCTGTTATTGGCATAGCTCTTCTGCCTACTTTGAGCTGATTTGATTTGATTTTGGATTACCTTCACCTTTTCCATTGTTTCTTCCACCAGTTCTGGTCCCACAAGTTTTCTTTCACCAACGTCATCCCAACAGGTTGGTGTACGACATCTCTTTCCGTATAACGCTTCATAAGGTGCCATCTGAATGCTTGAATGGAAGCTATTGTTATAGGAAAATTCTACCAGTGGTAAATATTGATCCCACATACCCTGAAAGTCAAGAGAGCATGATCTCAACATGTCTTCTAAGGTTTGAATAGTCCGTTCTGATTGTACATCTGTTTGAGGGTGATAGGCAGTACTCAAACGAAGTTCAGTATCCAAGGCCTTTTGAAGACTTTTCCAAAATCTTGAAGTAAAACGAGGATCACGATCAGAAACAATCGATAGGGGCACTCCATGAAGTCTTACAACTTCATTAATATATAGTCTTTCTAGACGTTCAAGTGGTAGATCCTCCCGTATAGCCAGAAAATGTGGTGACTTAGTAAGACGATCAACAATGACCCATACTGCATCATTCCTTCTAGGAGTCTTTGGTAGTCCCATGACAAAGTCCATCGTAATATTATCCCATTTCCACTCAGGTATGGGAAGATGTTGCAATACTCCACCAGGATGTTGCCTTCCAGCTTTCACTTGTTGACAAACCATACACCTCGACACAAAATCAGCAATCTCCCTCTTCATATTGTCCCACCAAAAATGTTCCTTCAAATATCTATACATTTTGGTGCGCCCAGGGTGTATAGAGAAATTGGAACTATGAGCATCATCCAGCAATTCCCTTTTTAGATAAGGTATATCGGGAACACAAAGTCTTTTCCCGAGTTTCAAAATTCCCTCCTTATACACAAAGTCCCTCAATCTTCCATCATTCACATCTTTAATCTTCTTCTGAAATTCTTCATCATCGGTCTGAGAACTCTTAATCCTTTCTAGTAATGATGGTTTGGCAACCATTTGAAAAAGCATTGATGTTTCACCTTCCCTAGTTATTCCCATGTCCATCTTCACTAGATCCATGAAAATTGGATCCCTTTCAATTCTCATAACATTCAAAACTCCATGGTCTTTTCTACTCAAAGCATCTGCCACCTTGTTTTCCTTCCCCGGGTGGTAATGTATCGTGCAATAATAATCCTTGAGTAGTTCAAGCCATCGCCTTTGCCTCATGTTGAGTTCTTTTTGAGAGAAAATATACTTCAAACTCTTGTGATCAGTATAAATCTCACATTTTTCACCATAGAGGTAATGTCTCCATATCTTTAAAGCAAAGATCACAGATGCTAACTCAAGATCATGAGTAGGATAGTTTTGCTCATGAATTTTTAGATGTCGTGATGCATAGGCAATAACCTTATCATTCTGCATAAGGACACAACCAAGTCCTTTCTTCGATGCATCGCTATAAAGAACAAACCCATCATTCCCCGATGGTAGAGTCAATACAGGGGCGTTGACTAATCTTCTCTTTAGTTCTTCAAAACATTCTTCACACTCTTTTGTCCAGACAAATTTAATCCCTTTACG
The DNA here is from genome assembly GCA_963277665.1 of Viscum album. Lineage (NCBI taxonomy): Eukaryota > Viridiplantae > Streptophyta > Magnoliopsida > Santalales > Viscaceae > Viscum > Viscum album. The sequence continues at coordinate 1,953,504,549 of OY728165.1, forward strand.
TGTGAGATTTGTCAATGGGTTAGCCAATCTGGCAAAATTCTGGACGAAACGTCGATAATAACATGCTAAACCAATAAAACTGCGTACCTCAGTTATACTTGTCGGTGCTGGACATTCTTGGATTGCCTTGGTTTTAGAAGGATCAACGGAAATTCCATCCTTAGAGATAATATGGCCAAGAAAAGAAATCTCCTGAAGCCAGAATTCACACTTGCTAAATTTCCCATATAATTCATGTCTTCTAAGAGTCTTCAGGATAATGCGTAAGTGATTTTCATGATCTTCGTGGCTTTTGGAGTATACCAAGATAACATCAATAAAAACCACTACAAAGTCATCAATATATTCCTTGAAAACTCTATTCATTAGATCCATGAAAACAGAGGGTGCATTAGTCAATTCAAAAGGCATTACTGTAAACTCGTATGCCCGTACCTTGTTCGAAATGCTGTCTTTGGAACGTCTTCCTTCTTCACACACAACTGATGGTATCCAGACCGAAGGTCAATCTTTGAAAAGTATTGAGCTCCATGAAGTTGGTCAAACAAATCATCAATGCGAGGTAAGGGATACTTGTTCTTTATTGTTATGGCATTGATCTCTCAATAGTCGATGCACAACCTCATAGATCCATCTTTCTTCTTAACAAAATGAACAGGGGCTCCCTAAGGAGAAACACTAGGGCGAATAAATCCCTTATTACTCAATTCCTCTAGTTGTTTCTTTAGTTCAACTAATTCCACAGTTGCCATTATATAAGGGGTCTTCGATATGGTCCTTGATCTAGGAATTAAATCAATGGAAAAATCAACTTCTCGTTCTGGAGGATGTCCAGGTAAATCTTCCGGAAACACATCAACATATTCTCTCACAATAGGTACATCTTCTATTTGAATATTCCTTTCCTCACCCTCAGTAATTTCCTTCTCTTCCTCCCCAATAATTGAATTTAGTTGATCTACTGGGGGTGGATCTAGATAAGAATTATGTGGCGACGATTCTGCTCTAAAGTTAAGGTGTTCCTTATCATCATCATCAAGAATCATATCCTCTTTCTTCTTACAATAAATTTTTGCATCATGGTACAAAAGACAATCCATACCAAGGATTATATCAAATTCAATCATGGGTATGACGATGAGATCAGCAGGTAAAGAACATTTAGGTGCTCTAAAGGGAACTAATCGACAAAACATTGTTGCAAAAATACTTCCCTTAGGGGTTTTGACCGACAACACCCTTGTTAAATCAAATTGGAAATATCTAATTTTCTTAGAAAACTGGGAAGATATGAAACAATGCGATGATCCAGAATCAAGTAATGCATTTGTTAAGTTTGAGGAAACCATTAAATTACCTGCCACCACATCTTTCGGAGCTTCCACCTCAGCAGTAGTGATAGCATAAGTCTGGCCCTGATCCCTTGGCCTCTTCTGAGGTAAGTTCCCCTGACGCTTAGGACATTAATTTGCATAATTTCCCTTCTCTCTACAATTATAGCATTCCATGTTGACATCCGCTTTCATTCCCTTTCATTCATGAGCTTGGTGTCCTTTTTCACCACACTTGTAACATAATCCTTTTCCTTTTAGACAGGCACCAGGGTGCTTCCTACCACAATTATCACAGGGTGGAAATTCATTTCTACCCTTCTTCCCTGTTTCCTTATTTCCTTTCCCAGAGTTTTCAGCGGATCTCTTCTTATCTTGCTTTGATTTAAAGTCATAAGACTTAGATAATTCCTTTCCTTCTTGATAGCGCACGAGAGAATACCTTCGTATGAAGAGAAGGTTTGTGATACTAAAGCTCGACGGAGAAATGGTTTCAACCCATCAAAGAAACGATCAGTCTTACTTCTTGGGTTACGTATGTAATCTGCAGCATACCTTGATAACCTTGTAAAGTTAGCCTCATACTTTGCGACATTCTCATCCTCCTTCTGCCTCAGACTCAGAAATTGCCTTTCCATATCCGCTCGATGGTCTCGAGGAAAGTATTTTTCAAAGAACAGCTCTTTGAACTCCTGCCATTCCATGTTTGTTAATTCATCATCTTCCTTTGTGTTTTGAATTAGTGACCACCATTGATCGGCATCTCCAGTGAGGCGGTAAACTGCCATGACAACTTTCTCCCTTTCACTACTCCCCAAGGCTTGGAATATTTTCTCTAAGAAATTTATCCATTGCTCAGCTACTATAGGATTTGTACTCCCATTGAATGTTGGTGGTTGTTTCCTCATGAAACGGTCTAGGATTGATCCTCCATGTTGCAGATCAGGGTGCTCCAAACGAGTAAGGTTGTTATTCATAACCTGCGTGAGTTGTCCCAGTATGGTGAGAAGCTGATCAGCACCAGTTGTATCACTAGCTCCACCATAATTATCTTGAGCAGGAGGGAAATCCCTACACGGAGTGCGTGCATTGATACGGTTTCCATTCCTTCCACTAGGAACCATTTGTAAATAATGGCATAAACTAGATTAGTTTATGAATCAAAATACATAATTCCATACTTGTAAAACACTTAACATAAATTGAACTAATTATGGATATAATCCATAATTATAAAAATGTTTTCTTTGAGGAAGTATATACTCGTAACCCTTCATAGTGGTTTGTAAAGAAAATGGGAATTATCCTAAGCATATCCCCCGGGAGTGTCGTAACCAAGAGTGCAGCAAGGCCCATTGTCGTGCACCAGTTCCCGTTCGAGTCTAGCTCAAAGCGGTGTTTTCGGGTTTTACCCCTAGGTACATCTGTTCCAGAGCCGCCTCTACCTGCTCGTATCCAGACAGGGATGTATTACTCGGAAAACTCACAAAATCTCTACAATACCAAAATTTTAGGAAGTTCTTCTATACTAATCCTCAAAGTTCATATTAGGTCTATGTGCTCTAATCAGAGATTGTCTAAATCTAGCTTCCAAGGTTTGTACTAAACTTCCTCTAATACCAACTATAACGCCCCGACCCCAGCTACCCAGAGTCGGTGCATTACTTCGTAACATTGGCATGATCACAAAAGATCAAGTCTCGAAAGACCGATTAGTTTAGTAGCCTTGGAAACACTAGATACATTCGTAAACATTACATTACGTCATAAAAATGAAAAATACAATAACATGGTCTCCTTAGTCCACACTCATATCCTCACTGACTATTCTTGGAAGTCAATCATAATACACTTCTTCACATCCTGGGAAAAATAAAACATTGAAAGGGGTGAGCTCAAATGCTCCGTAAGGATAACAATATAGCGGAAACTTTCATAAGAAAACATAAGCATTTAAGGCAATGTATAACTAAAAAAAAAGCCTTATTGAACTTGAACTTCAGAATAATATGGCAAAAGTAAAATAAAATAATGCCATTACTTACTCACATGGATATTCTACTAGACGAATAATCACATGAAATATCAATAACCACTTTCATAATGAGGGAATGTATAATTCCAGACATGTTGAAACATTTTGTCAAGGCCTCGGCCAAGACGTCTAAAATGATTACGGTCTCGGCCAAAACCATAAATCAAATTGGGAAAGGGCCTCAGCCAATTCCAAGTCTAGTTGTCTCATGAGACCTACCGATGCATCGAGGAGCTATTGCGGGCTCCACCCGTCACTTATTAAGTCCAATACATTCCTCATATGAATAGGTTTAAACATAACATAAATATTCGTATTAAAACTAGCATACGAAATGTCAACAGTTTCTCCATAAACTATGGATGGTATAAAAATAACACATCCATAGTCAAATGTTTCACAAAATGCTCAGTGGAAGTTTTGTATCATAAATAAATTTCAAATAAACTTAAAACCCATCAAAGGACGTTGACATGGATGAAATCAAAGCTATTTGAGAGAAATATATCTATTTTTTGAAATCATTTAAAAGTCCCATAATTATAAAATAATAAATTTACTTTGAAAATATTATTATCATATTGTAAGGGAAGCTTCGACGAAGTTATAATGGCGGAAAATAGCCGCACCCGCCGTATAAGTTAAAAAACATTCTTACCTTAAATTTGTCAAAAAGGTCAAAAAGTACATTGTTTGGAAAACGACGGTAAGATTCCTTTCAAAAACGTATAAGGGTATAAATGAATTTAACCCATTTTCCATTTAATAGTAAAAATGTTTTGAAAGACATTTTTAGGAAACATGTATGTGGATGATAACGAGGTCCCAGTAGATAATTATGTATAAAAAACCTTGGATAATGAAGAGGTTGTGAAGTAAACCCTTACCTTGTACTTTTCCTTGGTTGGGGTAGGTTAACCTCCTATATAATGGTGAAATAATTGTTATTAAATTTTAAAACAATCATATACATTCATATGATATCATATACGATCTTTTAACATTGCTTTGTTAACAATATCTTAGATTTATCGTTGTTTCGGGTGTTAACTTACTCGTTTTCTTTTATATGTTTTGTTATGTAAGTCGTGTTTTTAATAAACAGGTTGTATATTATTCATATCCAGAATGATATCATGTCCTTAAACATTATTTTTAAATCATCAATTGATTATTATACTTGAATGGATACGACGGAGAATGAATCTCATCGCGTTCGTGGAGACGGTAGTCCGTACGTACGCACGAGCGACAATATCATTATTTTGATATTAAAATAATATATAATTGGATAGTATATCATATATACAGAATCATTATCATGTTATATTTATTATTTACATGAATTACATATCATTATTATACCCATCCAAAATAATAATATATTGAATAACAATTACACCACGACGTGGAGACGGTAAGCCGTACGTACGCATGTATGGTGATATGTCATTCAAATGATTGGTAGAATACTGAATATGGTTGTTCCATATTTATAATAACATCACAGTATATAGAAGATACTGGAGTTATAATTTTATAATTGAAATAATAAACAAAGAGGGAGTGGAAGAAGAAAGAAACTTGAAAGAGGGTGATGAAAATGTTACCTCTTCTTCGGGTTCTTCCTTTTGATTTGATCAAAAGGACTCCATAGGATAGATTTCTGACTAAAGTAAAGCTTCTAGGATGGAGGGAGAAAAGTTGGGAGAGTATTTGGGCAGAGGTTGGCCGAACCAAAAGGCTTGAAAGTGTGAATAAGGTGGTAGAGTTGGGGGCTATTTATAAGAGGAGAGGAGGGGCTCTTTTGGAAAGATTGAAATGTTACATTATTATACAATGCTTTTCGGATTCTAAAGGTCCCACACTTATATAATTCGTGGATAAGGTGGTAAGGGTTCGAAATCTACCCATCCAATAGTCTTTGGACAAGTGAATGCCTTGGATTTTACATTATCTATTCATTTTATTAAAATCGTTAAATAATGAGGTCATCGCTGGATCATAATGATGTCATAAATAATTTAATTTATTTAATGTCTATTTTTTATAAAAAAAATACTATGATGTATGAAATCTTTTTATCTTTCTAATGAATATTTATAGTCAAAAGTTGTACTTGTGTAACCCCACTTAAAAACTATTTTAGTAAAACAACTCATGTTTGTGTCAATTTAATTTTAACATTAAATAAATATATATTAATGACATTTTCCAACCAAAGTGGCTCCATGGGGTCCCCAAGTTGACCCATGGGTTGTATTGGTCGGCCATGACTCATCCAATAGGAGTAGGACAAGTGTCAAGATCATCTCATATTATTAAAACATTATTTTTACCTTAAACTACACTAATTACCTCTAATCGCGATTAAGAACTTAAAAGTTACTATTCACCAAAAAATTATTTTAATCTCATTGAACCAAATTTTACTTCTTAATGACAACCATGTATGTCGGATTTTTGAAAATCAAATCACAGAAGTGGTAATATTTCATTTTAACGAAAAATCCGTTTTTAACAACCACTTAGTGGTTTTACTATTCATCAAAAATTGAAGTTTTTCAGAATAAGGCCAAAATTTCACCCTAAGCTATAATTGATATTCTGAATTCAAAAATGATGTCTATTTTACAAAATTCCAAACATATAAGATTCATTAATTAATTTTATAATTAATTCCCGCTGTTACAACAAATAGCGTGTTTTTAAGAAACAATTTATATCAAAAGATTGGCAATTGTTTATGTCCAATTTCAATGTTAAATTACTTCTAATGACCACCATTGGATAAAATGGTAAAAATATATTCTAATTATACTTTAAAACCACTTAATAGTATAATTTATCACTATAAATTATTTTGATTAAAAAAGTTGTTTTTAAGTATTTTTCACTATTCATAAAAATTTAGAAGTTCTCAGAAAAATACCAAAAATTCAACATAGGCTAATTTCGATATTCCGAATCCAAAAATGAAGTCCATTTTGATAAATAAAATTTATAAAATTTCAAAAAGTAGGTATTACTATTCAAAAGGGCTAGTTTAATTAGTTGTGGTGTGTGTTAGAGCTCGAGGTTGCGTACAACACACGCTATTGCATTATTTGAAGGGAAACGTACTGTGGAAGCTTGGGGTGTTACAAACAGGGCATATCATTAGAAAAAACTATGAGATACTTGTAGAAATTGAAACAAGGTGCATGTATTAGAATAAATAACAATGAAATACTGACATAAAAATGTGTATTTATTATCCATATAGGTCTTATCATTTGAAAACATAATTAATTATAACAATTATTCTTAAAAGGATTTTATTTTAGGTTTAAATTACGTATATTATTCCAGGGCATGGAAAGTATAACATTAATGTATACATTATATCCATTAATTATTATATTTCATAGGATAGACAATATACCTAAATATTAAGTAATTATAGAGTTCACAAGACATATGAAAAACTATGTATATGATATTAATTCTTCTTGATATCCTTATATTAAATGTTACGTAGTAGATATAAAATTTTACCTGGGAAATGGGAAAATATAACAAAGGGGTGGGCATGGATTCCTATAATGGGATAAAAAATCACATAACATACATAAATAAATACATTATTTTTGCATAAAAAAAATTCAAGAAAAAATTAAAAAAATAATTACATAAAACATTAACAAGAACCACCACATAATTTTGGAAATGTAAAATTTCATATATCATAAACATATAATTGAGGCTCAGTTCTTTGAAAAAAAACATTATTGAAGGGACACACCCATTACCCAATTTTAATTTCCACGAGGGAAGTAAATGTTAATTAAGGGGTTATATAAATATATCCCCCATCATTCCCATATAATACCCAATGAATTCATCCATCAATGTTAAATGTACATCAATATTTTTTAGGTCATCATTGGGATACTAATTTATATCAATCATACATATTTATGAGTATTTATTATCAAACATAAATATATTTTTATTACAAAATTCATTTTAACGAATCAATATATCAGTCCTTACTATCATAAAATAGGCGATATAGTTTGTTCATTGTAAGAAAAACAAAATCATAATCATTTGAAATTGAATTTTTGAATTATTACAAGCCACACATATTTTTATCTAATAAATCTATTGATGTGTTTTCAAGTTAATGAAATTAAATTTTGATATGCATTAGAGAATGAAATGAATAATAAACATAAAATAATACCAAGAACTACTAATATCTATTTTGATTATAATAAAATCAAATGATTCAATTAATTAATATAGGAATCATGTGATGAACATTGTTCTAGATCCTATGGAATCATCCTGAAAAACCAAAATATAATTATTAGTAACAGAACAAGAAATAAATGTAATAAGAAAATTTTCAATAAATCTTCAAAATCAGTTAGGAAATTTAGTGGAATCACATGAATATATAATAATGAAAATATAACTAAGCAGAATAGAAGATATATTTATACCTCACTAATCTTATGCTGAAGATGTCCAAAAACAAAAAATCCATGAATTATGGAAGAACACAATTGAATAGAACTAGTCGTTGATCAGGTGAGGTGAGAAGAAAGAACCATAGGAATGGAAATCTTATTGATCACAACCAGAAATTATAGAAATGTATGAATATCACCTTTTTATGGGGATCACAACTATCGTTGAAGAGGATAGGGACACCGAGATCATATGTGGGGAAGAGAATAGAGCTTCCAAAATGAGGAGGATAGGGGGATACCGAGTATATATGGCTATTTCAAGGAGATATAACTTTGGTTTTTTAAACAACCGTTGTTATAGCTGAGGTTGTATAATTGTTTTTTGAAAAGTGTGTTATAGCTTTTGTCACAACATCTATACCCATTATTTCACTAAATTGTGGGTTTATATGTGTCATAATAGACCCAGTTTCTAGTAGTGTTACCTTAAGTCCTTATATCCTTTATACATGTTAAATTATAATTTATAATAAACACATGATTATAATACCTATATTATAGAACCATAACCATATTTATCACACTATATATTATTTACTTAAGACATTTTATTACACGTTTTTAATAATTCTTTATTAAAATTATGTTTTGTGTAATAACTACTTCAGTTATTTCATGTAAGTTTTTGTTTGGTATATTTAGTCCAATAATTTTGATCATGGTCCAAAATTTATGATAATTTTTACCATGATGTATGTAACAGATATATTCATTATATTTTTTAGAGTAATCCATTAGAGTTAGAGATAGAAAATGAATTACATTGTTCATGGAGATGGCTAGCCGTACGTATGCACGAACACTGTTTACATTTTATTAAAGGATGAAATGAATGGAATGTAAAGAATATATTAACATTTAATTATCATATTCATATCATATATATCACATATATTTTTTAAATTTACCATTATCACCTTCAAGATAAAGCATATGTGAAAAATGAATCACATCACCTCACAAGGTGGTAGTCTGTTGTACACATTAGCGACGTTATCATATTTTCATGTAAAGGATTGTAAGAATTTATATGGGTTTTTATAATTAAATAATTATAATTATATAATAAATATCATAAAAAATATATCCATATGTATATCTATCATTAAGAGGTTGTTATGGAAGATGAATAAAATCAGTTTGTGATGCTGTAGTCTGCTGTATACACGATCAATGATTTCATAATAAATTTAATTGAATTGTATATATATGTTTGTTGTAAAATTAACATAATAACATATAATTACATTTTATCTAATTTTGTTATTAAATTATCATTTTTATGAATATTTTAAGGAAGTTGATGAATAAATAAACCAAGAACAAATGTTTAATAATTTTCCCTCTTATAAAAAGATCCTCTTTAGGTTTATAAATAATGACTTCCATGGAGGGTTTAATGATAAAATATGAATTCTAAGATGTGTTGAGGGATTTTATAAATATGTTTTTATAGTTCTTGGATAGTGAAATGGTGTTTTTATGTTTGAATATGTATATATATATGGAAGACTTTTATAAGTTGGGGAGATGACAGAAATGTAATTTTTGAGAATAATAAAGTGTACCCACGTTTTTTACATGAATATAGGGATAAAAATATGTAATTATACGACCTTATAGGTCATAATGTTTACATATGGCCATAAAAGTTTTGTTGGATGAGTTTCTAGGTTATTTTATCCCTTATTATTTAGTTTAACCCCCAGTAAACCCATTTAACCTTAACCACAATAATTAATTTTAACTATTTTTACAACATGTTTTGAAGAAAAAGTAATTGTAATTTATTATACAATATTAATTTTCATGATTAAAAAATATTTAGTACATTTTTCCAAATTTCATTTACCAATGTAGAAAATTTAAATTTATAATTAAACCCATAGATGTGATGAAAAAGGGTGTTTTCAAAGAAAAAAATTTCAAGTGTTTAAAACTTTTTATATCAAAAATTAAAAATAAAATTGATTCAAATGAGTTATATATGTTTAATTATAATTTATTTGATATTATTATATGTTTTAATTATTATGACCCATCCCCTGGGGCCCGTTTCATGACTCCCTTAAAGCCTGCCTCCCATAGGACAGGGGCTGAAGACTAGGGCGGAGTAGGAATATCCCAAAAAATGGCAGATATTTTCATAAGTACCTTTACACACACACAACTCTAATCCATAGATTATGGAAGGTGAATACACTAAGTAAACAAACACAAGGTATAAAAGTAGAAAATCTAAGGTAAACTGTTCTAGAATTCATGCCCAACTAAAACCGAAAAGTTAAAGTATATGTCTCTAGAACTTGTTTGTAGAAAACACTGCCTGAAGTGTTGGTAAAGAAATAGTTGTCTAAATTCACAGAAGAAAGTCCCATCTATCAGGTAACTCTATGCACCACCTGGCCCAAGCCTATGAAGGAAATTATCAAAGTGTATTTCTTCATCCCAAGACACAATTTTTGGGGGCGAAGCCGATGCACGGGTGAGTAAAATAATGCTTTGTAGGGACCCCAATCCACAAATGTATTCTACAATGAAATACACAACGAAAACTACTAAAAAGGTACATGAAGTGTAACCTCTAAGAAGTATAGTCAAGAGAGTCTCTAGAGTTCGCTCACATAGGCATGAACTAAAGTGTAGAAAGAAAGAATATCATTCATAAATTTGAAGATCTTTTACTTTTGAGGGACTCATACCTGATGAGTCACTAAGGTCTATCGAGCCACAAATGTATGATAATCTATCCGGACCCTAATATCCTCTTGGATTCCAGGCCACTAAGTTATGATTGACTATCGATCTACTAAGGTCTGATCGGCTACTGGGTCACTGCGGTCTACTCGTCACTTCCTTCCCACGACATCCAGTCGTATGATTTCTTCTCAAAGCATGATTTATTACGGAAGAATCTACTCCTCAATCCATCAGAAATAATGCAACCTCCACAGAAACTCACTTTGAAAATTTCAAAAGGAACACCTCATCGCAAGGGTCCCATATCCGAAAATGGATCATTAATCAAACATACGGTTTGGATGTGATGTCCATTTTATTGAAAAGGGGTTGGTGGGGTATGGGTCCGGTCTGACCAGGTCGGGACGACTTAACCCGAACAGATCCAGGGTCCACCGAAATGAAGCGATCTAGGTTTGGCCCAACCTGGACCAGTTGGGCTACGAGTTTGGCTCAATGTGCAGCAGGTTCGGCCAACTAGGTGTTTGTGGGTCTGATCCACTGGGCGACTTGGGGCAGCCCACCTCCTCCTGCTTGCCTTGCTGTGAACCAGCCATCCTACTCTGGCTGAGACGCGACGGGTGAACAACATCTCCCTCCACTCCATGGATCACTATGGGGTCCACCACCATGGTCCAGGTGGACTACATCCCTTTAGCCTTGTGACACAGTGTGGCTCTCCCCGTCTGCTCACACTGTCGTCACCAAATATTATCCGTGGCCTGAGCCACTACCTATGGACAATTCCACAGGCCACCTCCCCATCGCGATGCGCCACCGGCACACAACCTTCCCATACCACTCTGGCCATTGAGCTCTAGCACTTGTGTTCCTCCCTTGGTTCCCTTCTACACGATTTGTCCGCCACCGCGGCGTGTCGTCGGCACACGCCGCCTTGTGCCTCCTCTGATAGTCACTTCCGCGAGCCACCAGGTCTTCTCTTGGTGTATGTTTTCTAATATGTGAATGTATTTTGGATCCTTGGTTAATCACCATCACTACTATGTTATTGAAGTTGTATTTCTACCAATCTAGTGTGGTTTTTTCATGATGAACACAAGATCACCCACAAAGAGGGATCCAAGACATGTTTGTGTCAGCCCTATCCCTATGCGTTAGAGTTTAAAACATGTTTAGTGTGGTTTTATGATTCTATCAAAAATAACCCTAATAGAAAACCCCAAGATCAAGTAACTGTAATTCAATAAAAAAGAACTCATAGATCAAATTGTTAAAGGGTTGATTTGCATTCGTTGTTTAGAAAGAACGAACATGGAAAAAATTTCATCAAGAACAAACCCCGACCTAGAAAATTGATCAGTCGGGGTTCGATCATCATTTGAGATCCATTAAAAGACATCATGATTCATCATTTTTTTGACCATTAGTTTGTGAAACTTCATCCATGTATATTCATGTTTCTTAATTTTTTGTTGCTCTCCAATGGAATTTCCTACCAATCCTTATTGAAATATCCCATGTCGTCCTCTAATCCCGTATTTCTATTAATCCACTTAATGCAATAAATGTGTTTCAACATTTCTGTTACATTTAATCACTTCTTAGTTACTCTATTTCATTTATGAAATGAAATAGTTTCATCTTTGTTGAATTATAGTGAAACATTTTTGAATAAAATTAACATTTTATGTTTATTTTATTTTCCCCATAAAACGCCTAAAAATTAACTATTACCCTCGACCCGCCCCAACCGAGGTTAGTTCCCACCTAAGGAAAGTAAACCCTCACGAGATCAACAGTACTCTCATATTTCTAATCTGGGTTACTTTTTATGATTTATCAGAAATAAAAAAATAATTATTTTATTATTTTATTTACAATCACGTCCCAAAACTACTTTCCACAGTTGGCCCATGTTAGCCATTGTTAGGATCCACCTAAGGAAATAACGCCCTTAAAAGATCAACGATGGTCTCATATTTTCAATACAATTCTTGTTTCATGAGTTATAATGATTTAAACAATATAATAATTTTATTTAATAATTTTATTTATGATTATGATATTTTAGAGAATTCTCACTGTAGGCCCGTAATGACTAAACTTATGTCGCTCCTTGGGTAAACCCACAATTCTAAATGAAACGGTACACTTAGACTTATGATCCGGGCACCTGTGTAAGAGTTATTACACTATTTTATGAAAACATCTCATGCATCTTAATTAAAAATTTAACATTTTTTGTTGGACCATTCAGGGTACACCGATCCTTGGAATCAAAAGTCGTTTCAGTACAAAGACTTGTAATTTTCCCAAAAAAATTCTAAATATAAAACTGGGAAAATTTGAGTCATTACATATTCTCCACCTTATGGATTTACGTCCCTGAATACCAAACTAGGGGATTCAAAAACATATCAGGGTACAAGCACAAACCTGATCCTCCCATTCCAATGTGATCTCATGGAGATTCTTATTCTACCACTGAACAGACACTAGAGGAATTGATCACACATAGAGGGTCGTCTTCAATCGATCCTCAATCTCCATCTAAACTCTGCAAAAGTCACCCCATTTTCAATGTCCAACACACCACAATCAACGATGTGTGATTGGTTTTGTATGTCTCTCCTATACATAAGGGTATCACGTTCTCCTTATAGGACTATGTTCCGAAAATTATAAGGAGTGAACCACATGGTAAGTTGGAAAATGATCACCCAGTTGGTATGGTGTCCCCAGGAAGAACATGATAATCCTATCACAAAGTCTGTTTATATTCCTTCTCACTCCCCTCTCGGATCCCTAAGGAACAAAAGAGCATTTCGTTCCAAGCACAGGGGCTCGACACTACATGTTCACAAACTACGAAACTGATTAAAAAAGGACTCTGATTTTATATCAACTGGTAAGCCCATGATTTATATGTTCTGTCATCCCTAGTGTCCTTCTTGACACCCACATGTATATAATTATGCATATCTCCACTCCAAGCCTCCACTACCACTATTGTTCTTCCTCTGAATGAAACGATGTGTTCCAACCAATTCGAATACCCATCAAGGGTATTCCCCATGGACAATTGAGCATGTAAAGTATCACTATTTGTATCATCTAGTTGTGTCTCCCGGAATCATTTTATGAGTGGAGGGGTAACAACCACCTATTGGAGGTAAGCTACATCATCTCCATCCACAAAGGGAAACTATAATGTGGAAAAAACCTCAGTTTCCTCATTCAAAAACAATGAACTAGATATCCTAGTGAGAGAATCCGCTACCAATTTTACCTTACCAGGAGTATGAAAAACTTTTAAGTCATATTCATCATGGAACCCCAACCATCATCTCTATATCATGTTAAAATAATTTGGAGAGATTATATACTTGAGACTCTTGTGGTTAGAGTAGATGGTAATCTAGTATCCCATAAGTTAGTTTCACCACATCTCCAATGCAAATATTACCGTTGACAACTCATGATCATGAATTGTGTTGTTCTACTCATGTGGTCTCTACTGATGTGAACCATAGGAAATCACCACATTACTTTTGCATCAAGAAAAAAACCCAATTTCGGTCCCTGGTGCATCTCAGAACACTAAATACAAAAACTGCTTCTATGGATACCTCAAGATCATGGAACTAGTTAAACTCTGCAATAACTGCTAAAATCCTATAGACACCTTTCTATTGATATGAAGGGATTCCCCTTTCAATTGATCGATGAGTTAATCATGCCTTAGGTAGTGGGTACTCATTATCCATGTCCACTTAGTTAATGTTCTGGTAATCCACACATAACATAGAAAAATGGGTCTTACTAATCCCTTCCTCTGTAAATCCCCCACATACACTCTCATCTCACGAATCATCATGAAATCCATATTATATGCTGATGCCAATATCTTTGCCACATTAGGGTTTAGAATTATATAGATGTTTATATCCTTGTGGGGAGGTAATCTTGGAAACAACTGCTGGAAAGACATCCTTGTACTTCGACACTACAACTGGGAACTGAAAACTCAAAACATCAACTACCATGTGGGTATGGCTGGATGACTCAAGTGTGATCAGCTGCACCCCCCTATGAATTAGTTTATCCCATGCTACAAGGGTTTCCTTTTCATCAACTAATGGAAAACCCCATTCCAATGTTTTGGACATACCATATACTTTTTTCCAAAAAAAAATATGAAATATGAGAATGAACTATGGATGACTAATCCATACCCAAAAAATATTTGTATGGCCTCAACACTACCACCCCTAGGTTCCTACAGAAACTCTCACCAAACGGGTTTGATCACACCATCATCATAATTGTGATTATCAAGTCTCCTCCCATATGTATCTCAATAAGTAAGGATCAAGTCAATGGTTTAACCAGAAAATATATGTATTAAACATGATTCATGACAAGAATGAATTATTAGAACCTATTTCTATTAATATGGCAGCTAAGAGTAGATTCAGACCCCACCATAAATCATACCTGGACCCCTTGTGTCATCTTCCTTGACCACCTACAGCTACCCCCTTCCCTTGTCCTCCAGCTCCTTGAGCCTAGTGTGGACCACATTGGGGTGGTGGTTGTAACATGTCAATTTTTATACCACTTCCTACTGCTCTGCCAGATCCTCTTACACATCTTCAGCCCTGTAGATTCATCTATTCCTATCACTGTATCCACCCTGGTGGCCCATCCACTATTTCACTATCAACATGATGGGATGGGAAATCTCTAGAGATATGTCCCCTTCCATATTTTGAAAAAGCATTACCTATTTCAATTAATACTGGACTCTCCCTATGATCCTTGATTTATAGATACCCTATAATGGGACCTCTTCTTGGAATGTCTCGTACATCCAAGTTTTTGAGATTGATGTAGACTTCTTTCTTTGTGACTGTTGACATGCATTGGACGCATCTACTCATCCAAACAACTTCGAACCACAAAAGTTCTCTCTAGCACCCTATTATAAGTTGGAATGCACAAAAGAATTTTTTTTTTATTGGATTTCCCTAAACACAACTTTCATGGAGGTCCGAGCCCTAAATCACTGGTCGTATCATATTCGTCGAGTACCTGGAAAGGACGGTACTCTTCCAGAAATACTTAGCTATCGACATGTCATCCTACCAAATCTATAGAATATATTGGGCAGAAATAGCCATTAGTTTTTATATATCTACCCCATTCTCTATGAATGATTCTCAAGCTCCTTCCATGGAAGAGTCACATCATCATATGATCGGGTAATCTTAACCCCTCCATCGCCCTGCTGAGACATTTAGATGGATCACTGCCAGGACCACCATCTGATCTAATGGTGTCCTATCAAGATAGAAATATTTGTCCCCACCTTAATCCAGTCCTTAATAACAGGTGAGTCAGGCTCTCATCAGAACATGAAGATTATCTATCACTAAAACTCATGAGGTTCCCTCAACCCATGCATCCCATCCACTGGTACTAAGAGTACCATGTGCTACTCCAAAGGAGGTTGTATAGATGGTACACCACCCAGTGATGCCATCACGGGTACAAACCCATATACCTATCTCATCACCCTATGATCATCCTCATGATCACGTCATGGAATCATGGCTAGATTTCTACATGGAATCATCTTGAAACAAAATAAGATCTATCATGATCAATAGAGTATACCTTGTAAGATGACTTAAGAAGGACATGGAAAACTCAACCCATTCATATAAAATTCATGTACCATTGTTTTCCCTCCATCTAGTGTTTTCATGTACTGTGTCAAAATGTATAATTTAGGGTCGTGGTGTATGGATACTTTAGCCACCTCACAAACAAGAGATTCCCCAGACTAAAAGACAAACATGAGAAACAAAATAAGATTTTCCCAAACCAAATTCATAGAGTCTGGGTTATAAAGTTATACCCGACCTACTCTGATTCCACTCTGTCCTTACCCATCACATGGGGCCAATGTTAGGACTACCCCAAGCCCACCTCTCATAGGCTAGGGGCAGGCGACTAGCACCGAGAAGGAATATCCCAATAAATTGGGGGCATTTTTCTAAGTACCAATACATATAAACAAAACTCCATGCCATAGATGATAGAAGGTAAATAAAGAAAGTAAAAAACAAAAGGTATGATAGTAGAAAACAGAAGGTATACAAGGCCAGAATAAAGGTCCAACTGAAACATAAAAGTTAAAGTAAAACTCTATAGAACACTTCGGTAGAAAACCTTACCTGAAGGGTTTGTATAGAAACATCTATTTAAACATGAAAAATAATGTCTCATCTATGAGGTCACTCTAAGAACCACCTAGCCCCGACCCACCAAGGACTCTGTTAAAGTAGCGCTAGTCTGCATAAGACATGATACATAAAGATGAAGCCCTTGCGGGGGTAAGTAAAACAATACTCAGTAGGGATGCCAAACTAAAAAGTTATACCACAAAGAAATAAAAAAATTTCACTATGAAAGTGGTATAAAAACTGTAACATATAAAAAGTACATTCAAGAGAGTCACTAGAGTTCTCTCACACTGGTGTAACCTAAATTATTCAAAGGAAGACTATCTGTGGTAAATATAAACATTTCGTACTACTAAGAACACATCCCCGATGAGTCAATAAGGTCAGTCAGGCCACTGAGGTCCTTTCATCTGTCCAGCAAATGAGGTCTGGTTGGCTATTGAGACACTAAGGTCCACTCGTCTAGTGGTCCAAAATGGTCTGCTCAGCTACCTAGACACAAAGTTCTGTTCATCACATCCTTCTCATCACATCCAACCATTGGATTTCAGATTTTATCATTCTTGGTTACAAGAGAATATACTACTTTAGAAATTATTTATAACTATACCTCCACAGAAACACTCATTGAGTATGTTGAAAGAACTACCTCATCATAAGGGTCCCAAATCCACAAACAGCTCATCAATCAGACATATAATTTGGATGTTATGTTTGTTCTACATAAAAGGGGTCGGTTGGGTCTGGGTTTGGTCTGACCCAGTTGGACCGACCCAACCCGACCAGGTACATGGTCCCCCAAGATAACTCGGATCCAACCCAATACAGGTTTGACTGGGCCCAATAGGTTACTGCAGGTTCGGACCACCTCCTCTTGCCCGAACCACTGTGAGTGGGCCTTCCTACTTCGGTCGAGACACGGTGGGCGTGCCGCCTCTCCCTCCAACCCACAGGTCGCCCCGGGGTCCACTATCATTGTCCGGGTGGACCACAACCCTCCAGCCAAGTGATGCCGTATGGCTCACTGCATACACTCACGCCACAACTACCTGCCATTTCCTGCAGCTCGATCCCTCATCGATGAATGATGTAGCGGGACACATTTCCATTGCGGAGTGCCACCAGCATGCCACCTACCTACAACACTATGGCCATCAATCCACATCTCTTGTGCGCAACCTACGACCCCCTTATGTGGATTTTATACCACCACAGTGTGCCGTCAGAAAGTGTCGTCAATGGTCTCTTCTACGGGCCCTCGAGTTCACTCTCATGGTATATCTTCTGATCCGCGATCATATTCTGGATCCTCAAATCTATGATATAACTACTACAGTCTCAACGCTTTTTTGCTATCAATCTAGACTGTTAGATCATTAAGAACACAAGAAATCCCACAGTGGAGGGATCCATGCCTTGTTCATATCGGCCTGATCCCTCAGCGTTATAGTATAAATCACATTGTGGGAGGTTTTAATATTTTCTAAATCATAACCCTAAAAAAAACCCCATGATCTAGTAAACCTCTTGCGTGAACAAAGAAACCATAGATCAAACTACTAGTGGGTTGATCTACATTCATTATTTTGAAAGAAATAATGCGGAAACAAGTTCATCAAGAACAAACCCCCACATGGAAAAAGGATCAGTCAGTGTCGGCATTCAATTTTCATTGGAGATATGTAAAGATACATCACGATTCATCATGTCATCGACCATCAATATGTGATGTTTCATATTTTGAAATATGTCATTCGTCATTTTTCATTGCTCACTAATAGAATTTCATTTATAGCCTCAAAGAAATCTCTTGAGTCGTCCCTTGATCCCATAACTCTGTTAATCCACTTAATGGAGAACTTTTTTTTCAGCATTGCTTTTACGCTGAGTATCCACATCATTACACTGTTTCATTTTTCAAATGAAATAATTTTCTCATCGCTATATTTCAACAAAACAATTTCAAAAATATTAATCTTTTTATGCTTATTTTATTTATTTCCTTAAAACACTGGAAAATTTAATTTTAACCATGAACCCTGATGATTGAGGTTAGGTTACCCATATGGAAGTCACACCCTCATGAGCCCAATTTTACTCTCAGATTTCCATTCTGAGTTACCATTTATGATATATTAGAAATAAAAATATCTTTATTTAATTATTTTATTTATAGTCATGTCCTAAAACTAATTTCCACAACTGGCTCGTGCCGACCATTATTAGGCTCCGCCTGAGGAAAGCATGCCCTTATAAGCTCAAAGATGGTTTCAGATTATCAATTTTCATCACCATTATTTAGATATAAGGATTTTAAAAATCAAATAATTTTATTTAATTATATTATTTACGGGTATGAAGTTTTCATGTTTTCTCACTGGACACTTATGCTAACTAACATAAGTCCTGCCTAGGGTGAAACCTCAATACTGAAGACAATGGTTCAAATAGATTTCATATTTGAGAACCCATTTAATATTTCTTCCACATTTTCATGAAAAATGGTAACATGTGCTAATAAAAAATTTAATTTTTTGATGAACCATTTTTGGCACACCGGGCCTCAGAATCGCACATTGTCTTAACATATGGTCTTGGAATTCTACCAAAAACATCCTAAAAATAAAACATGGAAAATTTGAATCATCTCATCAATTTTTTTTTAAAATAATCATTATAAATTCTGTAAACATAATGGATGTTTTCAATAAAAATCAGTATTGTTCACTATTAATAAAAAAAAATTATCTCTTCAGAAAATTTCCAACAATTAACCCCAAGATAATTTTTGGAAAATTTATTATAAAAAAGAACATATGTTTTTCATATATGTTCTCTAAAATTATGAAAAATTAATTTTATTATTTCTTCTCAAAAATGAAATCCAGATCATTTTTTTGAGAAAAAAACATTTTTTTAAGTAAATAAAGACTTTACTAAAAATAAATTTTCATTTTATAAATATGATTTGTTTATATAAAATAATTATAATTAAATTTTTAAATTTAATATTACTACTTAGTCTATAGAGTTTAAAAACAATGTATTACCATTCGTGTTTAAATAATTTTATTACTATTTTTTCCGAGTTCATTAAATCTCGATGTTGTTTGTAACACTTTCTATCAAATAAATTAAATTTATTCAAACAAATATATTTAATAAAATATTAAGGTGTTATATATTACCCACTATATGTGGTTGAAAATATACTATAAATATAATATCAATACATATATACCATACTTACACATGGTTACATATTGACATAACTAAAATAGTGGTGGTTGGGTATGCTGCTGATCATGTCTTCAGTTGGTGCTCAAACAAGGTGAGATTTTTCCAATAGTATGGAGAAATCGGCATCCAATCCCTCGATTGAGACAAAAAATGCAGCATGAAACCACAACAAGGAAGTACATATGATGTACTAATTTATTCTAATTAGGATAATGTGATGTACTTATCCATAAATGTGAATGAAATGTGATGTATTGACAGGCCATCTCAATTTATACTCTTAGAATTGGAAATGTATGATTTATCTATATGCGATTGATATTCTCAATGTCCCATAGACACTCAATAAATTAATCTGCTGCAAAATATAATTTTTCATATATTTCTAGCTAGTGGAAGAATTTCTAGAGATAAATGTTTTTGATGAAGATCATGCCAGATCCCTTTCTAGACTGTGTAGGATCTATTCATTATTATAGGATACTATTTTCTTAAACATATGGATATAGTGATGCAATTTTTTTACAATATAAAGGATTCTGGGGGAAGAATATGTGTTTGATTGAATGAGGAATAACTTTTACTCAAATAGATACTTTAAAATCATTTTATAATTAATCCAAAAGTTTTTTGGATTAGTATTCACATGGTATTAAAAATTATGTGATACATAGTGAAGTTAATGATAGGATTTGAAATGTGTATTTGAAAATACTGAAATAATTTCTTATATGATTTCACCAGGTCTAATATATGATACAATATGAGGATAAGGGGAATAATGACTTTTAGGGTTTAGTGAAATTGTGAGATTGGTGGAGATTTTGCCCATATATACATGAGATACATCGTTTTCATGAAAATTATGATTTGTATATGCGAGTCTATCGTCTGGTGTGGTCTTAGACTACATTGGATACCTGATCTATCTTCCACCAAAGCTATCATATATTAATCTATTTTATATAATGAAAAAATGGGTTGAATGTGAATTATTGAAATCAATACATTGATTGTGAAATTACAGATGCTATATAAATGAATTAGTTAATGTAGTTGTAGTTGAAAATAATTTTTTTATCCTTAAAAATAATTACATATAATGAAATTATTGGGTAAGAGTGATTTATTCATGATTTTCAAAAACTATAATTTCCCATAGGCACATTCTTCTTCTCCCTCGGTACAAAACAGTGTTAGAACACCGAGGGTGAAAGGAGAACATCACTCGAACATTGATCCATTCAATGCATCTTGTGGATAAAATATAGAGGGGGGTTATGTCCTTTTACTACCCCTAGTTATATTTATAAAACCATATTATAATGATGAAAATGATAAAAATACTCTAAAATACATGGTATGAACATAGACACATATATACAACTATTTTTCATTTTTGTTTATACTTAGTTATCATATTTCATTCATGGGAGACCCTTTGGCATGGAATACTTTTTTCTTATTCATGGTCAAGTAATATTTTTTAGAATAATTATAATACCAAAAAATAGATATTTATAATTTATTATTATTAAAAAATGTGAGTTTGAAAACATTCTTGCAGAACACATACACATAAAAAATCACATTATATAAATATTTACATCACAAAAAATATAATATTACCTAATAATTGATATTCTTTTTTGGAAAGTAAAATATTTCTAAATATAAATTAATACATTAAAAGTTTTTCAAAATTTACTTTTATAATATAAATTTCCCACCATTATAAATTTTAATATATTCTTAAAAATCATATTCATAATTTATTAAAAAACTTATACAAATAACACTTGATAATTGAGACCTTTCATAAATTACCTTTCATAAAACAATATATAAAATAATTTCCTCATTTTTAGTAAAATTCTTAATCAAAATAAAACCCTTGAATATACGATGGGGTATTTATAAAAATATTCGCTTGGTTCTTTTCAATTATCCCTCTTATCATTCGAGAACACACATTTTATTTATACAATAATATATTTATATTCATAATTAGAACCAATTAACCTGTGTTTTTGTTTATAATTTGATCAATATCATAATCTATAGCATTAATATGCAATTTATGCTTCAGTTATTTGTAAATAATATTTTATTCATTTTAAGAGTACAATTATATTTGATTTTATTTCCCCAAATATTTTATTATTGAAGCTGAAAATTCACATTATCTAATGATGTTTTTGAGACTCGTAATAATTGATAAATATTAAGTATGATATGTAAAGATTATATTAATATGTATAAAAAAATTAATTGTGTTCTTAGAAACTATTTTTAACAAAATATTTTTCATTTTCAGAATGATTTTCATGTTTTCCATGAAATTCATAACCAGTATAATAACTGAATGGCTTGAAGGCCTTATTTTTTTGATAATCCCCATTTGAATGATAAGGGGGCAACCTTACATGGATTGTATGATTAGTGGATGACATGAACTTAAGTTCTTAGAGTAATTCATCCCAAATATGACTACTTGAAAATTCCCTCTCCCCAACATCTAGATCGTGAAATCAGATTCCCACCTTCACATTACTTGTTCTACTGTAAATACCTCTACAGAGGTGCAATGTCCTAGTCATGATCACAATTTCTATACCCTCTCATTCTTCTAAACCTGGATAGATATATTCTGGTGAAACCCCATACTATGAGTCCACATCTAGAGCTAGTTCCTTTGGTTTGTCTAGTTACATATGCAATTCATGATCTGAATGAGGTGGACCAGAGTCCTTAACTAGCCTGAAGGATTTGGTTGGCCCAAAGGCCTAAAGGAATCCAGCACAAAACTAGAATCTTAGAGGCGAATATTTCAGATGCTACAGTACCGAACAATACCTAAAACTATATCTACTATAGTAACTGATGCAGTAACAGCTGTGGTAACTACTAAAACACCCTGGAAATATTTTACATTACAATTTATAAACTTATAAATATTTTTTCAATGATGTAAGACATTTATATAGGTTATTCTGCCAAAATATTTTTTGAAACTATCATAACCTCTAATGTTTGTTGATATCATCTGAATATTCGACAATCCTCTCACGATGTGGATTTTACAAGATCATTACCCTTAATATTGATTGGGAATAATATTTAAACACATAGATATAATTAAATCTTGCTATATTTTAAAAATACATATTATAGGGATATATATACCTAAACATTTATTATTAAAACATCATATTTGAATGTGAACCAATCTAATTATTTCATGTTTTAAAAAAACATAAAATCATATCTTGTGGTTGAACTATTCACACCTTATCTCCATGGATCTGATTATTCCATTAAATAATTATTTTACTATATAGATTATGAGAAAATATATATTTATTCTAATAATATAATAAATATATTATTTAAATGATCAATATTTATATTGAAAATGGTTATCTATTCTGAAAATTTTCACTTAATCAACAGTATTTTTCAACAACTGTTGTATTTTTTCATTTGTAAAAACCTCATAATTATTATTCACATACACAATATAGTTAATCAAATAAAATTCATTAATATTTTAAATAAATTACTTATATAATATTATTTAATTTGGTTTTATATGTCTAATATTTTGGGAAATATCCAATGGATTTGATATATGGATCTCCATCCATTAATTTGAATAATTCTCCATCAATCCAAATTAACTATTATTTACCTTTTCATATTAAATATATAAGTGAAACACCATTCAGTATTAACCTTGTTAATAATATTTTAGATAATATAGTTAAACCATTTATTCTGTAAAACATTTTCATAATACAATATGACCACTATATATTCGGGTACATTAAAAATGAATTCATTTTGGCATTGTAAGATTATTCTTCAAGCTGTCGATAAATAAAGCGTTCTTTGAATTTATCCTTTTGTCACGACATTTATCTAATAAATAACATTTTTATTAGAATATAGTTTTTTTAAACTCATAGATTACTTATAACATCTTTTAAATTCTGTTTAATTACTTTAGATTCCCTTTCATTTGGGATGAAAAGTTTTTTACCATTATCTAAAGCCATTTCTTTTCCAATTCCTTCCATTAAACATCAACAACATTTATCACATATTAAAATTTATTATACTTATAAAATTTTCATCACCTTTAAAAAAACTAATTTTACATTTTTATATTCATAAACTATTAATCCACAACACACTCTTTATTACATCTTCCACAAAATTCATTCAATAATTTGAAACATATTCTTCAATTCCAATATTTGTTGACCTTTTAATATTTTTTATTCAAATTTTTAAAAAGTAATATTATTATGAAGTATTATTTTTTTGAGATATAATGAAATAATCCTAAACCAAAAATTTTCTTAAATGTTTATGTACTTCCCAAGACATCAATATTAGTATTAGAATCAAAATCTCCCAAACAAGTGCTACATTTTAACCAGTCTATAGACTAATATTTTCCATATTTTTTAGATTTGTACTCACTGAATTTTAATTAACCAAAATTATATAACATTATAATATTATATATATGTATATTAGATATTGTTAATGATTTTTTTCTTCAATATTATAATTATTTTCTTTTCAATTGTAACACTTCCATAAAAAATCGTAAAAAAAAATTCAATAAAAAAATTAAATTTATTTATTTTTTTAGTATTTTGTTTAACTTAAATATATATAATAAAATTATTTATCCTTTAATGTAGTATTTTTTAATTAATACAATCATTATTACTCAATGGAGCATTATTCAATTTCTTATTCTTCTTCAATCTTTTACCAAACACATTAACCATATTTTTAAAATTAAACTTTAAATTCATTATGTGTTTCTCTACATTGAAAATATTATTTTAGGCTACTAATTTTATTTATCCATTGAATTATACAACATTTTAAATTGTTATAATTTTATCTATTCAATGAAAAAATTAAAAAAATATTAATTATTATGATGGTTTATTTAAATTCTTATATTATTTTTCATCTTTTGTACCTTGTAAATTCTTTTCATTAAATAGATTTCAATCGTTAATTAAAATTCATTATCATAGTTTTATATATCTTCATCAAGACCTTATATTGATTAATTAACCTCATTGACCTTGGTAATAATCATCTAATTATATTTCTCAAATAAGATATCATTATCAATTTTATTTTCATTATATTTTCCTTCCTCTATCATTTAAAATATATCTTTTCTCTTCACTCAAAAAAATTATTATCTCCTACTCATTAAAATGAATTTTATTTCTAGGATTATTTTCTAACCTTCTTTACATCTGCTCTGTGGAATATTTAGCTTCAATATCATCTTAATTTATATTTGTGAAATTTATTTTATAACATTTATTAAAAACATAGTTAAATTATTTCAAGGTAATTTCATAATTATAATTATCATTTAAATTAATTATATTTATTTGGTTAATAAAAAATTTATTTTCAATATTTTTCTCCTCATCCACTTCTTCTGGATCTAATATCTATTCTTTCTTTTAATATTTTTGATACTTTATACATTTAATATGTATAAATTTGTTTTCTCAAATTTATTCATTATATTAACAATTAAATATTTATTCATTCCACACTTGATAAAAAAATTATAGAAATTATCTATAAGAAATGCATCTCAGTAAAAATTGTTATATAACGAGAGACTCTATGTGAAAACAATTTTTTTTCACAAATAGTTTACATTCTATTTTAATTCTGTTAGATTTACTCTTGGTTATTTTCCATGAATTTTCTCATAGAAGGTTTAGTAACATACCATGAGATGTCTAAATTGAAAAAAAAAATCTAAAAAATTTATAAATCAATATCTTTAATTTAAAAATATAGATATATTTCAAATTAATTTTTTTATTGAAATTATATTTGTACAGTATTCATAAAGAAAATTTATTTCACATAGATGTAGTAGAAACCAATATTAGGGATGATAAATGTAATTCATAGGAAACACATTTCTAATATTTATATTAATCTTAATTAAATTTTGATACAAAAACAAAATAGTTTTGTATTACTTCCCTGAGAAAAACCATAGTTATTCTAGTTAGTGGAAGAAAGGTGGCCATACAAATGATTCTATAACTCCAGTCATGCATTAATAGGGGAAAACAAAGTGGTGGTGTTAGGTTAAATATATATTATATTACATTTTTATAATAAAACTATTATCATATAAAAGGTGGGATCAATTTTACCAATCAATAAAATAAGGGGAAATTGTGGGAAATTGGGAAATTGTTCCCCTTGAGAACCATATCCATACTAGTAAATGATGATCACATTTGGGGTTAGTGGAAGCATGCACTAGAGCCCATATATTTATAATGGATGAAAAATTCTTGAATGTTAGCAATTAGTTGACCTAGTTAAGGAATGTAAGATAGTACTAGGTAATATGAGTTTAGGTGTGTAGTAGTGACCAACCATCATGCTTGGGGTGCGGTGTGAGTTGTTTATTATCCCCTTAAAATAGATGTAATTAGGAAAATGCGGTAGAATAGAAAGAAATATAAATGCTAACTCATGAAAGGTTTATTTATACCATTAACATATAGTTTGAGGGTTGTGGGTATTAACCCAATCACACTACATGGTATTTTTAAAGGTATCCATATTCTCCCTCATATTCAGAAATTAATTATACATCATTTTACTTTCAACTTATCTGATTTTGGATTAGGAAATTTACAAATTATTCTTTATAAATCATAATTATGTGATTATAAATGATATATGGATCCATTTGATGGGTTTATTAAGAAAATTAAATATTTTAATATCAAATTTAGTGGAATTTTTGGCTGGGTAAATTCCAAGGGTACTCTTGGGTTTGTTTCAATATATAAAATAACAAAAACATATAATTTTTATAGTTTGGAATTTTTAAGAAGTATTTTCTGTTAAATAATCATTTCGGATGGGAATTCCTATGAATATATACTGTTTAATTTTTTATCAACAAAAATTCATAAAGAACATCCAATGTGGACCAATATTTATAGTATGACTATGATAGCTACCTACTTATGACTAGTATTTCACCATGAATACAATGAGTTGATAATTTCTTAGTTATTGAGAGATGTGATGATCAATTAAAGAGATTGATGAACTGACGAAAGATTTCTATTATACTTTGTGATAAAAATCATAGTTCAATATAAAGATATATGTTATAAATCTTATATTCCTTATTAAATATACTATAGGTGGGTAATGTGAATAAAGTATAGTTTTTTAATATATATAAATAATGCAATGGGTTTTCTCATAACTGCGATAGGATTATTGATATTGTTATTGAAACTATATTAAATTGTAAAACAAATTAAATTTATATGATAAACTATTGGGGTGCATACTCATAAGGAAATAAAATTGATGATTATTAATCATATTTATCTGTATAATGAATATTTTATAGATATTTTTAGATCAACTTTCTAGAAATGATATTGTTGATGAAATTAATGATAGATTATTTTACGACCATTTGATAACATTGGGATATGTATCTTATTGATTGATTTTCCTAAAAGTGATGATTGTAGTTATGAGTTATTCAAATTCTTATATTAAAGAAACTAAATAATGAAAAAGATATGGGGTTTTTGGGAATGTTTATATAAATGGATTGATGTGTTTTTCAACTACTAGTATTTCATTACAAAAAATATAAGCACTATAGTGGACCACATTATCATGTACTTCCTAGTGATACCTGAAACTTATGAAATTATATCTAGTTAATATCCCCTGATACTAGATTATTATGAATCTTGGTGAGCCCCCTTTCTAGAACACATATCAAAATTATATGATCCTTGGTTGAATAATACATAGTGTTTAAATATTATATTCTCATCATAATTCTTTGTACAATGTGATCCAACACACCGTAAAATGTGGATTTATAGAATTCATTTTAATTTTTTTGGATCTTTATTGGTATATTATTTATTAATGGGTTATAAAATCCCCTAAAACAAAATTAGGCACTCCCCCACATGATCCCCCATTTTTTAACGATGTTTCTTTATGGCCATGTGTATGGCCATTTTGGGCCCGGATTGTTTTTTATATTCTACTAGAATTTTCTATTTATATATTTATTATTTTTGATAATCTTGGGTATTGTTTATTATTATAAAGTTATATATTATATTATTAATTTTTAGATTTATAGTATAAATATTGTATATAGTGGATTTGTGATGATTATTTCTCAAAGTGGTATAGAGATATCAGATCTCAACAATAAAAACATTCTTTTATATTATTTTTCACGTATAAATTCTTGTGATAATTTTTTCAAAAGGTTGGTTTCAACTATGAAAGAAGAACATACACAAAGAAGAAGACATATGTAAACCCACTAGCTTGGGGAGTTGACCCCACGACTATATCCTAAATACTACTCCACCAATACCACCACAACCATTCATGAGGGGATCATGTGATCATTTTTTGTAATTCACAATAATTTTTATATCTTATTGTATTACTATAATCACCCCTGCATGTGAAAATTCATTTTAATATACCAATGATTATAAAAATATATATCTTTTTTATGTGATCATACAAGATTAAGAGATAAAGGTATCATATATTATAGGTTATATCATGGTTTTCAGGGAGGATTATTCTTGTTGGATTCTATATACATTGATCACGTTGTTTTATTTGGGAGTATATTTGTTAACTTCTATCATATATTCTCTTATTTGGTTAATTATAATAATTAATTTTATGGTATTCAATATTTTTTATGTTTTTCTTTAAGATTGATTGTATGACAAATATATTCATGAATTACCAATTTTATATAATGTAGTTCTAGTTCATATGTTATTAACCCTATTTTATAGAGTATTATGATTAGGTGAACTGAAAGTAAATGTGTCTAATTTTTGTTTTGTCCCACCTTATTTCTTATCCCTAAACCACATATTATTAGTGGATATCTCAGAGTGGGAATCCAATTTTTTCATTAATATGGGTCTGGTATCGATAAGTTTAGGTCATGTAAGAGTGGTATCATAGAAATAGCATTCTAATGATTGGGTTTTTGATTTGTCCCCTGTGAGGTATTGTTTTAGGTAACTATGTAAACGATATTAAAAGTATTTGATTTCTATTTATCAATTCATCTAACCCTAATAAATGGTGTGGAACTCGATGCAATTCATTGGGTAGGCTTTAATCTTTTTTTGAATGATATGGGGGCTCTTAGTAGTATTCATATTTTGAAATTACATTGGAAAAAACTTCATATGGTGGTTACATCATGATTGGTGAACATGTTCAATTGTCATTGGGGGTATATTTTTTGGATGAATAATTGGATAAACGAAAATAGAATATTATGAATCAGTCTCTTATTTATATCATGAAATAAGCATTTGTTATGATTCCTTTATTGAAGTACAAGGATATCATGGAAAAAATATGTGTGAAATCACGAGTTTCTAATAACATGGTCTGTAACTATCATAATATTACCATGGTTGATAATGAGGATGATGATTAAATTATCTATTGTCCCAAGTATGAAGGACCTTTATCTGTAGACACACTAATAAAAAATTACATTATATATTTTAATATAATCTATTATGTTGATACACGGAATACGTTTTAGTGCATAAAGCTCTCCATTTCTTAGGGTGATCTTAAAACTTAACATAACATCTTTGGATAAATGAGATGGGAAAATATGTTACATCTCTTAAATATACAGACACATTGAAACATATGAAAATATCATTTTAATGAAAATCCTGTTTCATATTAGGAATAATATTGTTGGATGATGACCCTTTGCCTCATGATTGGAGTAGTGTTGACTTGGAGAGTCCTACAATTTCCCTAATATTATTTTACTTTCCCAAACATCGATAGTGGATATATTGTGGATCAGATGTGGTTAGTGTAAACATTTCATGACTATTATGAGGTATAAATTTCGGCATTATAATCTATTTATATTTCCTCATATAGTTTAATTTATTAAAATCATATTGATTATTTATTTGAGAATGGATAGGAGAAGACATCAAGAATATTACTTTACCTATCTATTTAGTACATGGATCTAACAAGATATTTAGATTGAGATCATATTCGTGAGTAATGAATTTATAATGAAATTATTTATATGGTTTGATGTGGATAAAACATTAAGAATGTAATGTAATTGGAATTATCTAAAATTGTAATTTAGAAGTTTGAGACATAGATCAGTTGACTTGATAATACTGATTCATGACATAAATTTGAAGGTAATAGTAGGGATAGGTGTTTTAATAGACTTATATGTGGTATTCTTCGACCAGTAGTTTGAAACATTCTATTTTAGAGATACTATTATCGTATCCCTAGGTAATAGATATATGGATTACATAGAGATATAGAGAAGATTAAATACGAGTGTAATCAACCATGTTTTTAGAATGGATGAAAATCGAATGGAATTTGACATTTTGGTATTTACTAAATAGTACATTATTTAAACCAGTATTTGGAACATAATTATGGGATTTGGAACACTTCAATGTGTTTTTTAAACATTGATAAATGTTTGGGGGGTCCCTCAGGTGTGTTGTTGGGTTTTGGGGGCACTAGGCTTTGAAATCTCAAGGTTTAGAGAGTCTGCATATGGAACATAGTTTCTACGAAACCTTGCTGCTCCTAGCCAAAAAATGTGTGGCTACATCAAGCGAGAATAAATACTCCACATGTCTTATGCATATTTTACCCAATCTATAAACCTAGCCTTCACGGCTAGTGAAAATTTGGGAAGTATTCGTCCACTATTCATCACATGGTTAGGGTAAGTGTGTGCCACAAACCATGCGAGGATGCTTCTTAAGAAGGGGATCCACATAGTTAGTGCATGGTTAGTCCAAATCATTTGTCCAAACCATGAAATACATTTTTAGGGTAAAATTGCATTTCTGACCTTAATGAAACTTTAATACTTATTTTTTATTTTCTTTCTCCTCCATCAACCTGTGTATAAATCCTTACTTGCGTCGATGGGGCCCTCAAGCTTCTCCTCCAAGGTATGTAGATAACTCCTGCATCAATTACCTGATTTGATCACCATCAGTCTCTATAGATCTTCATTGGTAAGTAATCGAGTCTTTCTGAATCTTTCTTCATTTAATTTTTCTCAGTTGCACTATTTTTGTACAAGAACATTTTACCTATTTTCATGGTGGATGTCCATTTATTATATTTCACCAGAACATGATCTAATTAGAGCTTTATTTTTTGATGATTAGGCTGTAACAAGCATGATGTAGGTGATCTATGACTTTTTCCCAATGTTTCCACTGAAATATGACTATTTCCATTGTTATGTGCACTAGAATTTTCCAAGAATAACATTTTTTATTGAGTTCATAATATCAAATTGATCAATGAACATAGATACACTACCTACGATCCTTGTTAGGTATATAGGGGATGCCAACTTCAATCACCGACACCCCATGGTTGTGTCGAAAAAATATTTTCATCATTATTAAAGGATTAAAATTTTATAACTTCTTTTTAGAGATTATCTTATTCTATAAATGGAATTTCCCTTGTATAATTTTGTTGAAGTGATGTTAGAACCTCTTATATTCCATGTAAATATCTGTAGTGTTTTTTTTCATGAGTGATTCTTCTCTAAACTGTTTAATTTTTAAAATTCATTTATTAATCATGAGTTTAACTATTAATTGGGCTAAATAAATTGTTTTTCAAATAATTTCATGTTTTTTTTAAAAATAGCCTTGGATGAGGTGCATTATATTCTAAACTAAAAAGTAATATTTTTTTATTTTTTTAACCATTATTGGTTTATAGTTTAGGGTTTTTATATGGCTTCATGTTAGATATTGATAATGGAAATTCTAGTATAAGGTTTGTTTTTTAATCTTAAATAGTGATTCCCCCTTTATATATAAGTTTTTAATGTACCAAAGGAAATTTTGAGTGTTTTTATTGTTTTATAAATGGAATGGATTGCTTTATAAATGAAAATTTTCCAAGTAGGTAATTACATAAATAACAATGACACCCCATAGGTGCTCACTGTGATTTAAAATCGAATTGTGTTACATGAGTAAATAAATGGATTTAATTATATTGAATGGAATGTTATGATGGTTTATATTCCATGATTTTATTCTAATGTACAATATTAATGTGATTAGATTTTTCGTAATGGATTTCATTACTTTAAGGAATAAAATGGTAATAATAAATACATGTATTTTATTAAAAAATTTATGTAAAATGAAATGTATAAAATGTAAATGACATGACATTTATTGGATGTTATGTACATGCAATAATTTAAATACTACACCTTATTGATAATGTCTTAACAAAAGTAGTGCATGATAAGTATTGACTGATAGATATAGTTATTTTTATTGTTAAATGATTACACCTTTATTAGAATGTTGAATAATTGTAAGGTATATTATGGGAACGGTGGAAAATCACATGCACATCGGTTTTCTAGTTCGTGGAATCTCACACCAGTGATACTATATAGGAATTGCAATTTATTCCCCGCGTTATATGATTAGGATGATTGAATGATGGATTACTCACCATCTTGAGTGTCTTGAATAAAATTTTAAACTCTTTAGGGTTGTAGGGAATTTACACAACTTCTTGAACTTTTAGTTTCATTCAGACTAATTATTGATGTATGAGTTATACCCCATCCCTTCTAGTAACTTGTATTCCACGTATATGACCACTTATATCCCCACATACTTGGTTCATAATGGTGTATGAAATATAGAACTATATTATATAAATATATATTATTACAGTATATGTATGGTCACTGATTGTACACATATTCCCACTATGATAAGAAGAAGTTATAGCCACCATGTCTCCCTTAAAATTCTAGTCGGGTTGTTTTTTATTTATTCATAATTTATTTATTATCATTATTCATATAAATACACACTATATTATTTTACATTTCC
This sequence comes from Viscum album, assembly GCA_963277665.1. NCBI lineage: Eukaryota > Viridiplantae > Streptophyta > Magnoliopsida > Santalales > Viscaceae > Viscum > Viscum album. Next base: position 1,953,537,663 of record OY728165.1, read on the forward strand.
TAGACATTATTCAACCATAGAAACTGTGGGTGGGAAACTATAAGAATTATTATTTGATACCCTACTCAAGCAACCATTTAAATGGGGTACCTCATTTGACCTTCTGTTAATAGGACCTTAGACATTTTCTTCTCTTGTTTTCATATACCTAGAGTTAGGAGAACATGACTGGGATGGAGATGAAGATGGTCATAGAGATCACCCATGAGGATTTTTTCCTTTTCAAATTAACATTACAGAATAATGATATCTATTTATTCTCATTGTTTTTGTTTGTGTATAATCACGAAGATATGAATTCATATGTATTATATTGGTGTTGGCCATATATTTTGTATTTTGTTTACATTATACATCCATTTCACTTTTTTTTCATTTATTACTACCTCGACTATGGAATATTATTTATTAAATGATATACCACTATGCTACTCTAATACTGAGGGTTTAGTCTCCCCACTATCAACTCCTTACACCCTTCCTATGATTCAGCAGCCTCTAGTGTATGAGGAGGTTACCTTTAGGTCATGTGACCAACTGGCCCCACTACAGTATTAATGTTCAATTGGGTTGGTACATTACATTGTTTTGTCAGAGCATTTATTTTTTCCTTTTTGTTTCTATTTTTGGTAGGTAGAATGGGGAATATGAATGAATCAATGCCTTAAAAATAGCAGGGTTTGGGACTGATCACCCCACAAATGGGGAAATGTACAAGTGTCCAGGAATGGGATTGTTGTTCTTGCAATTTTCTATTACAGTTTATTATTATTTCACCTTGACTTATTGGTGTAATTTCCTCTAAGTACTAATTTATGAATATAAGTATGTTTTTATTTGTCTTTATATGGAAATTATGAAGCCTTACATGTATCATTATAGGCACATAGATATTAACATGTCATGCATATCCCATGCCATGTAGATTCATTTTTAGAACTTCTTACTAATTTTAATTGAGTGTCTTGAATGTTATGCCATGATTTTTTTAATTATATGCTTGTTATATTCCATGATAGATATTTCAGTAATGTGATTTTTTTTGTACAAGTTTATGTATTTTGTTATTATACTTTTTTATATAAAATATTTAGGTGATTAAATTCCATGTTTCCTATTAATTTGCTTGTTTTTCTAGTATATCATGATTTTGTGTTTATAGCATGTTCTTATGTGTTTACCACTTATGATAACATGATAGTTTTGTTTTTTCTATTTAAATGGTCTCTTGTGATATGTTTATTGGTTTCTATTAAATAATAATTGGTCTTATGATTTATGTTGTATGGGAAACTCAGTGGTGGGAAAAGATAACATGTATACTCGAACCATCTTAGATCTTTATAAATTTTTAAAAACCATTGTGAAAATGAATAGGATGCTAAAGTTTAAATATTAAAGTTGAATGTTTTCATTTTATGAGATTAAAATGATAAATTATAATGTGTACGAGTGCATTATGGATTGTTACATGGACACTCATATAATTGAAGTATTATTTTTGGAAATAACATATTCTGAAATGAAGTTAGTTTTGATTAAATAGGAGGTATACCTCAGTCAATAATGATTATGGATGATTTATAAATTGGTGTGGTAGAAACCCATCTAATTGAAAAAAAATTTATCTTACAATTATATATATTGAGATGGAATTAAAAGAAACAGTTTTTCAATTTTAATCTAAATTTAATTGGTTAACCTCCCTAAATGAACAACTAGACCCAAGTATGAATGTTTAGGAATGTTTCATATAGGATGATCATATATGGTGTTTTGAAACACAAATAATTAATAAATTTCTATTAGGTTGTATTCTGATGATCCAAGGTTGGATTAGTGGGACCCTTGTAGGTCGTCTTATCCTGTATAACATAAAAATGAATTTAGTTAGAAAATTGACTAATTATGATGGAATTCCAATAAATGTTTAATGATAAAAATGTCGTTTTAAAATAATTTCCTGTATTCCTTGGTGTTTTGTTTGAAATAATTGAAATTATTAAGTATTAACTATAAATCAATATATTGACTTGAAAATAGGACTTGAATTAGTGTCCCTTGTTTAAATACTTCTTTAAGGGTAGTTTGATATCCCCTCATGTAGACTTAGAATGGAAACATGATCATATTTCATAGTATGTTTTCCTTTTTTATAAATGGTGATAGGAATAGGGAATAATGAAATATATTGGAATGACATAGTGATTGGGTTGAAACTTTTGGTTTCGTAAGGGGATGGATGGTGGTAGGTATCACCCTTAGAGCAGAATGACTTGCTAATCCAGTCTATTTTCTGAGGCTTGGTGTCGTTTATGTGCCGATGTCCAAAGTATGACTCTTAGTTTCTAAATTACACCCTTATTTAGATGGGTGGTCATGGTATACTTAACTTTTTAGGAGAATGAGAATAGTGAAATGCTTAGTTTCAGCTGGTTGGACATACCTTCAGATTGTTCAGCAACTTTTCAGGTCATGTGGCCCTTTATTCCTCCTCATTCATGGATGACATGGTATGGCATCATCCAGATTAATGTCATACGGGGTAATATGACCGTTAATTAAACCTATTGTATGAACCACATGATACATGAATTAATAGGATAGAAATCCAGTGGATAATATCGAGGAGGTGTTGTCTTACTTCTAAAACATTGTTGTTACATGTGTTCACATTTGTTGTGATTGTCAAGTGATAAATGGGTTAAATACCCAGTTGAGTTCAGTAGAATTGTTGCTCATTGAGATTTTGAGCACATTCCCTGGTAATCTTTAGAGTAATGTCACCTAGGTGTTAATGAAATCATGTTTTTACCAATTCTGAAGATGAAATCCATGAGATTTTGGTGTATTGATACACCAGTCAGTTTGGTTAGGTCTTTCATGCTACACTATGAGATGTTGAAAAGTGGTGATCAGGACATAGAGGATCATCAAATCCACCTTTATGTAGAAACTGATATAGTGTTATTCTGAGAAGAAGGTTTATCTCTTATTTTGATGGATATGAAACTCCTAAGTTTTGGAGAATAATGTTGAATTTGGAAAATGTTTCCTTCCAAGTATAAGGAACACAAAAAAGGAGGACCATTAGGAAATTATTGGATTTTTTCGAAATCCCGTGAGGCTAGCGAGGTTTGTAAATATATGCACTTGATAGGCATCACGACAATGATGTGGTTGTCTTTTTATACATCCCATGACAAACAGAATTTTTTTTGATGGAATTTAGTGGATATTATTGAATGGTCATGGAATTACAAAGGTGTTAAAATCTTGTAGTCAATTAATGATGATCCAATAGAAGGTGAAGCCAAGTTTCATCTAACAATTTAACAAGTAGAAGATTGACTATCCTTCTTTCCAATAGATGGGTGTGGTTGGAAACCTTTAAAATCCTCTTAGTGTACTCTTCTAAAAAAGATAAGCCTGTCCCAAATATGAAAATCATCCTTAATACACTAGGAAATCTTTGACTTATGATTCACTAAAATCATTAATAGTCACCGGGATTTTTTGGTGGTTTTTTTAGTGTTGAACACTAGACACATGATTTTTATTTGAGTCTTGGGTAGTCATGGGTGATACCTAGGATCATGTGTAATAATTCCTTATACATACTCATGGACACTAGCCATTTTCCTCTATCATGACCACCGGGTTGATCCTACAAAGGGCACAGTAATCATTATGATGTGGGCATATCGTCCAACTACCAACATCTCAATTGAAATATGAAGTATGGACTACCTTGGGATAGTTCTTGGGACTTCAGTTAAATGAATAAAATAGTATCCTAGACTTGTTTTCTGGATCGAAGGACTTGTTTAAAGGTTGAAGATTTCATTGGGATGGATCGGGATTACACCCTTGTTCATGTCAAGGATCAGCATGTTTAAATGGATAGGTAATGGTTTGACTAGGGAATGCCACCAGAATTAGGGTACGAGATTCCTAGAACGTGTTCATTGTAAATGAAATATTCCTTGGGATAAAGAATTGTTGTTCAGTTTTAAATATATCAAATATCTATGCCGTGCATTTACGAAGTACGTTGGTCAGATGGGATTGATTTTTAGTCCTTTTTAAAAGATTATGGTTGAATGGATCAATTTTAAATTACACCATTTGCTTTAGGTGGGTCTGATCTAAATGTAGACAAAGACTTTTGAGGAAATTGTATATGTTCAATTTTGTTTTGGTTGATCAGAAATTAATCATTTATTCTATGAGTTCTCTTTTATGACCTCAGATGTTACTGGGTTCACAGATTTAAAGGAATCTTGTTAGGAGTGTTGTTATAACACTTTGGGGGCCTTCATTATAAGGAAATTCCAATGGTGGAGATGATGTGGTATGGAATTGAACCCCTTCTTTCAAAACCCTAAGTCATTGATCACCATTGGACATATTTTTGAAGAGAAGGTCAGGTTATCATGTGTCTAGACAAACTATCATGGGTAATCCCCTTATCTGTGTTTTAATCAAATGACAAGAATTGGAAAGAGTTTTCACAGCATAATTTTGTTTTGTTTAAGAAATGATCAAAGGTGAATTGGGTGTCTAGAAATTTAAGGAAACCATTAGAATATGACTTTCCAAAACTTCTTGACCAGATGATGTTTTTTTATTCCCTATAGCTTCTTTGGAATGATAATTTCAAATTTCTGTAGGTTGTAATGACCAATGATTTTTAAATAGACAAAAATACAATGGAATTTGAAATTTTTTTGTTTACTGAACATACAGTTCTATGAACGATGATTCAAAACATAATTTAGAGAGTTGGAACACTTAAATGTTTTTTTAGACACTCCTAAAGTATTGGGGTTTCCCTCAAGTGTAGCATTGAGTTTCAGGATCTCAGAACTTCAAAATCTCAAGAATTGGATGGTTTGTGTTGGGAACAAAGTTGGTTTAAAACTAGAAGACCTCGAGAAAACACCTATATTTCTTTAGAAATGGAGCATAAATTCCCAACATGAGATTTTCATGGTTACCCCAAATGGTGAACCTATCCCACACACTTATTACCAATTTTGGAAGTATTATCATGCTATTCATCACACTTTTGGTGCACAGTTTGGGTAATCATGTGGTATAAACAGTGCAAGGGGGTTTTATAAGCAGGGGATGCTGCACGGTGGGTTCATGGTTTGGCCAAACCATGCATCCAAACTGGAAGACCCATATTGTACAGTGAAATTTAGTTTTTTTCCTTGATGAACTATTATGTTTTTTTCTCTTATTTCACCTCCATTTAACAACATTCATCTCCTTTCTTGTGCTTATAGAGCCCTCAAGATCTTCTTTATAGGGTTGTAGATAACTCTTTCATCCATTACACGATTCGATCGCAGCTGGTCTCTATGGAGTTTTATCAGTAATATATCAACTAATTTTTATTTTTTCTTTCTACAGTATCTTATTTCTTCACAATTTTGGTGCATGATCATTTTCCATATTTTCATGGTGGTTTTCATTTCATAGATTTCTTCCAAACCTAATTGAATCAGAGTATCTTATCCTATGCATGAGGTGGGGGTATACAGATTATTACTCAAATTTCCATTGAAATATAAATAGTTCCATTATTACACACATAATCCTTTTACAATCATTTAATTTTTAATGATCTCTTCATAAAAAATTGATCAAATCACCTGGATACACTACTTATGATCCTTTTTTGGTATAAATAGGATTTCTAATTCAATCACAAACACACCTAGGGAGTTCCAGCTTAATTTTCGTTACTATAATTAAATGATTAAAATCATGGAATTCTTATTAGTCATTTTTATTATTCTATAAATATAATTTACCATGAATTCATTGGTTCATGTGATGTTAACACCTCCAAAGTTGCATGTTAAACTATGTAGTGTTTTTCCTTGTGTAATATTTATTCTCAAAATTTTTTAATTTAGTGAATTGATTTTTGAATCATGAGTTCAACTCTTAATTGGGATAAATTAATTATTTTATAAGCTATTCATTTTTTATAATAAAAACCCTTGGATGAGGTGTTTTGTCGTCCAAATTAATACGAAATGTTAGTTTTTTAAACAATGTATGAATTATTGCATGGGGTTTCCAATTCCTTCATGTTTGATCTTAATAGGGGGAATACTAATACATAGTCTCTTTTGATTCGTAAATAGTTTCCCCCCATTATATATCAATGTTATATAAACCAAACAATCTTCTAGGTTTTGGGAATATTTTATAAATTGAATAGATAAATTTATAAATGTGATTTTCCCAAGTAGGTAATTTCCCAAATGACAATGACACATCATAAGTGCTCGTTAATCTTTATAAATTGAATAGTCTTATATAGTATAGTAAATGGATTAAATTATGTAGAAGGTCTAGTAATGATGGGTAATTCCTAATTTGATTCAAATATCAAGTATTAATGTGATTAGATTCTTCCTGATGGATTTATTTCCTTGAATTTTATAATTTGTATTAATGGAACAGATTGATTGTATTAAATAGTTTATCTGAAATGAAATCTAAAGGGTATAACATAGCACATGAGCCTAAACGTAGTAGTATAGGTATCTCTATGTGAATTCACAAGACTAATGTTCGAAACCAGGTAGAGGCATAATTTTGGAGGACTGTAGAATTACTATAGAGGGAACTATATCTTGTATTATTCAGTACTATAGTAGCTGGAACTATTCACCTTGGGCCAATGGATTGGGATTTTAGTCTTTATGGCCACTGGGCCACATAGAATTTTAGGTCAGTAAGGCTTTAGGGCCAACTTTTAGGCCATCAAGCCACCTCAAAGGCTTCGGGCCACAAGATCAATGTAGTTGCCTCAGATAGAATCTATAAAAAGAAGCAGCCCTAGAAGAGGATTCAGTGGAGGCACACTCACTAGAGTAGAAACTATAGATTTGTAAGAATGGGAGGTTATTGAAAATTCCATCGGGACCAGCATGTTTTTGCACAAGAAGCTTATCTGGACATCCATACAAAGGTGGAGAGCTACTATTACAATGCAGATGTTGGGGAGGGGTAGTTTCTAGTAGTTATAGTCTAGTTGAATTCCATAATACCTTAGGGTCATGTAATGTCTATTAAGCCTATAGGCATGTAATCTAGAAGGCTACGACCCAAGTAAGGTTTCCCATTTATCCCTTGATAATGGGGTTATCAGAAATCAATAAACAAAAGTAGGCCTTTGGGCCGTTCAGAAAAATTATGGAAAGGACACACTGTTTATTGAAATATATCTACATTATATATTTGAAATGACATTAATTATTGATAAGGACCTAATAAAATTAATTAATGGGAGTTGTTTCCTCATGGATCTGTTTATTATTATTCATTAAATGGGATTTGGAATGATTTTAAGGGTTTTATTGATCATGGAGGAAAATCATGATCCCTTACATTGGGTTTTGAGTACATGGTGTCTCACAATAGTGATACTATATGGAAGCTGGGAATTAAACACCGAATACCATGATTAGAGTGATTTTATAATGGATCAATCTCAATACTAGAATGACTTCATAATCTCTATTGGTATCTAAGGAATATACCATGTTGCTTGAGATTTTAGTCTTGTTTAGAATATTTATTGATGTACGAGTTATTCCCTAGTCCATCCTGCAAGTAGTAATTTAGGTATGTGGCCACTTACATTTACATGAACTTGTTTCATTTAGGTAGATTGAATTTAGAAACAATATATATATATATATTATTACTATATATGTACGGTAATTTATCAATAAAATATTTATTTTCCTATGAGATGATGTACGTATAATCTTTAGGTGTCCCTTAGAAACATGGGTGGGATATTGTTTATTTATTCAACACTAGTTGTTTATCTTTCTACATGTACCTTCACAATGTTTTAAATTCTATATTATGGACGAGATTAACTCATTGGAACCATGTGAGGGAACAAACTGAGATTATTATCTCACACCCTACATGGGCCTCCATTGCATTGGGGTACCCTATTATACCTTTTGTTTTCAAGACCATGGACATTTTCTTGTGTTATTTTTCTGGTACCTAGAGTCAGGAGAAAAAGGCTTTCCCAGTGCTTATGATTCTAAAGGATATAACTTGTGCTTATATTATATCCTTATCTTATTTACTGCTCTGTATCATGAAATATTTTTTTTATTATTGTTTTTAGTTTCGGTATTATTATTAGTAGATTCATGTATCTCCTATATATTTCCATTTTCTATATATTATCTATTTTGTTTATATTATTCTTCTACTACACTAATGTTCATTTATTTTTCCTTCCAATATTGACTATTATTAATTACATGATATTACATGGTGATACTCTGATCATGAGGGTATAGACTCCCCACTATCACCTTATTACTCCATCACTACTAGTCAGCAACCTTTGGCATACATGGAGGTGTAATTTAGACCCTTTGCCCCAGCAATATGGCTACTATATTAGTATTTGATCTTGTAGGTAAGGTATAACTAGTTAAACATTATAGAAAACCATGATTATATATCACTATATATATGATTCAAGTTATGTGTTGTGGTATTCCATGTAATATCTAGTGACACGTTTAGATCAATATCATGTTAATATGTCACTAATAATGATTTACTATATAGATATTTATATTATATTGAGAATAATCGATAAAAATATATAGTTATGTACTCATGTAAATGGTGAACAATAGATGGTGTATCAATGCATTTGTGGTGAAATTATTTGAAAGGATGATAACATACATAGATTTGGATGTAATGAAAAGAGATATATATAATGTATTAATGTGAATATAGATTAGTAGTAAAAATTATATAATGTGTGAGAAATAATTTCCCAAAAATTCTTAACAAATCTATTTTTCATTGAGGAAACAACTATATATTTTGGTTATATAATAGAAGTTGTTGGAAGATTTAACTCAGTTTTGGTTATAAATAGATCACATAGATTGATAGATGTTATCAAACAGTTTGAAGTAGAAAATTGTGGTTACCTATCCTTTATGAACACCATCATGTTTTTACATAGTGGATTAAACTCCCAATAGTCTATTAATATTTGTATAGGGTTTTAAGAGTAAGAAAAATAACATACTATAGAGAATAATTATTTTAGTTGATCATGTGACCACTTTGTTTATAGATTCTCCTAAATTAGTTAAAACGACTATATTGTTGGTAATGATAATGAAATAAAATAAATAAAAACATTGGAAATTAACATTTTTAGACTTCAATCGAGGTTGTAATATTTTCTCCTTCCTAAATACAACATGATACAACCTATGGATCCCATTTTATTAAGAATTATAAAAAAATAGAACATTAACTAATTTTATTTGAATATGTATACAGGTTCCACTTGTTTCTAGTTTTCCGTGATATATGTAAGTAATTTTATATCCCTTTAGGTGATCAATAGGTGATATAGATTCTTTTGGATTCATATATTATTGATTTCTCAGTGCTATCATGGAATATTGATGATGCCTTTAATATTCTGATGAATGATCGAACCCTGTTTTTTAGATCCAAGAGGAAAAATTGGATTGGGGTTTTCCAATTACACACATAAATATATAGGATGTATGGGGAGGGGTAAAGGATTTATAATGTGTAGGATAAATATTCCCATGAATATGATCTTTCAAATGAATAAATATGTCATCTAAAAAATCATGCAATTTTCAATTTGGACATGTAATGAGTTTAACCAAGTGAATTATTCTTAAAATGTCACCAATGAAACTTAAAATCTTTTTTAAATTATGAAAATTAATTTATTACTCATTGGAACTATAAAACAAATTAAATGATAAAACATGATCCATTAAATTGACCTATCTCTCCAAAAATATATAAAAAACCTTCAATAAAAATATTAATAAATAAAATATTATAATTTACAATCACGTAAATCTTGTGACTAAAATATGAAAATAAATAATGTTCCTATTATTTTTGCATTATTAATAGTGAATTTTTTATTTTTAGTGATGATACCTGGTCAATCATTACCTGATACCTTCTTTGGCACCCAAAATGTATTAAAATCCAATCCATTATAATTTGTAATGATTCTGTGTATTCTTTGTGTGTGACCCTCTAAGACCTTATCTCAATAGTAGTGAGTTATATCAATTGACCAAGAGTTTTATATAATAAAATTTCATAGCCCCTATGAATATAATGATTTGTCATTTCTATATATACTTTAATTAAACAAATGTTGTGTAATATAATCAATTTTCCCGATGATATCTTACAAAGGAGGATGGAAACATTGTTTAATTATCTAATAATTTATTATTTCATGACCTTATTGGATGGATATAAAATCTTATACAATTTCCATGGATTTAATAAAGGTAAAAACAGCATATTCAACTGATCATGAGATATACATTCCTTTCCGAACCAAAATACCCTACCTTGATAATTTAATCAATATTATACAACCAGTGATGAACCAAATGTTGGATACAACACCATGAAATGATTTTTATGGTTTTAAATATCTATTAGAGTAAATTCTTAAATGATGCACAATTATTGTGATATCAAGTTGAGAGATTAATAAATGTACATTAAATAGGAACAACAAATAACACCAAATACATGTGGTATTATTATTAGTGGTTCAGTCATTAGAATCTTCTCTACTGAAGATCATCAGTTAGAATTTCATGAGAATATGTATCAATGCTTATAATCTCCCAACATGTGATAGTCATACACCATATGTGTCGAGTCAGTATGGTTTAACTAGACCATATGGCATATGATTGAGATTACTATCATAATATCTTCATGTTTTCATTATACATGAAAACTACTGTAAAATTTTCATAGGAAAAACAATTCATGGTCATTACCTTATGAATAGTGAAAATAGAAGTATCATCACTCTTATGGTAAGATAACATCAAACACAACTCTCTATTACAGCATATGGTAATTAAAAAATAATGACCAAATTGGGTATGGGGAACCAAACATCACATCACTACCACTTTCCCTAGAGCTAACGTTCTAACCATTATCATGTTAAAAATAACAAGATAATATCATCCTTTGGTTGAGTTATACCTTTAGTTATTTCACATTCCTTGTTTTACTACATGGTAAACCTTATATATATGACTTCACATCCTTGAGTAAAAACCATTAAGAGATTATAATACTTAGTATATACCTTTTTTCTTCTCTCATATCCTTGTAATATTGGCTTATAACATTTCCATAACAATTTAATCTATATAAAGGATTCCAAGAACTACAATAAATTGTTTTGTATTTATAATACTACTATAGTTTTATCAAAATCCTCAACATACATAGTATTTGTAGACATGGATACCATTGGATTGCAGGATATATTATTTCTCATTACCTTATCCGCAATGAATTACTATATCAAATTTATCCATTGGAAGTGTAGTTTGAGTCATATTCAAAAACTAGTGTTCCTTACCATCCATATGCCTCGTGTATATCATGTGTACTTACTCAAGTACTATTAGATATAATTAATTTCTTCTATTGAAGTTATTTTGGATTTATATGATATTTTACTACACTAGAATATGTTTTGGGAATATCATATTTATTACTCATACATGTCTTCATAAAGATATTTATTCCATGTGACATTGAAAATAATTATCTCTTTAATTTATCCAACGTATATTTTCAAAACCATTACAACAAATATAGTTTTTCTTGGTCCAAGATACACTTATATCTACATCATTAGATATTGTTCCCTAGAATTGGGGTTACTAATTTAATTTAATATTTGGAGAGTTACTTTTAATCTAGTATTATCCAACTATACATCTAATAATTGTCTTCTATATTTCATATAAATATTTTACTTGGAGAACTATAGTGCTCTCAGTATACTCTTATAGAAACATGGGAAAATTTCATTCGAAACGAATATTATGCAATCAATGAAATATTCCATGACATTTAAAATTATAATAGATTTTGAAATAATGAAAAGGTATATCCAAATGTGTATAAATCGCAATACACTGGTATCACCCAGGTATAGTTTCTTTTGAATACCCACTAATGACATTAATTGAATTGGAAAAATTCCAAAAAATACAGACATTATTTTGGTACAAGGAACACATTTTTCTTAATTCATTTTTACTTTTTCAATTATATCATATTTCCATTTACTTATTCTGTATGTGATGAAGATTAATTATTCTCATTGATTAATATATCTCAATGACAGAGTGATAATAAAATCACCATCTCTGATTTTCCATTCATATACAGTATGTGTCTCTAGAAAATTCATTTCAATGAATTCAGGTGGAAATTTTTCTTATGAAAACTACTTGTGCTTCCTCATATATTTACTTTATCCAAGAAAATCATGCCCCCATCATTTCAAAAACATACACAAAGACTTTTAGATAAATACACCCTGTAACTAGACTATAAAATTTATATCTATTTGAGTTATGTGGTATCCTTAGAAAACATTAGGATAAACCAACATGATTCACTTTGATTTTTTCTTGATAATTGTTTTTTTATTTAATTGGATTTAAAAAATAATTTCATTTAAGCACATTTTTTGTGACCTAATGGGTTTATTTCAAACTATAACACATATGATATCAATTTTTCATTATATATCATATATTATTAAGGGTTATCTCTTCTATTAACAAATATTCTTTATAAAATATAATTGAAGAATTTATATGATGTGTAGGTATTACCATTGATCCTCCTTATACTATCAATATGTCTATGTTTTGTATAAGGATATTTGAGTTTAGGTATAAATTCACACTATATTTTCATGATCATTGTATTCTTAGTTAAAATATTCTTTATCTCATGGGCATATAATGATTGATATCTTCTTACCATGCATGTTCCTTACATAACTTTTAAATTCCTTAAATTTTTTAAAGGAACCTCATGAAATATATAAACTTACCCCTATATTCTCAATAGAATGGTTTTCATGGTCAAGGAAAACAATATCTAGAAGAATTATTTCTCAATATAATTTTAAAATGGTTTCTTTTCTATAAGATAATATGTAATTTTATGGATAATAATTAAGGTTTTTATCTCTAAAGAGACTAGACACTATACTGGGTATATTCATGACAACTATGTTTTGTTTTACTTCAAAAACAATTACATTTTCACAACTATAAATTATAATGTCTTTAATTTTATATTCATAATGTATTTAAATTGATTAAAATACTACATGAACTATTATTTGCGTATGATTTACCACAAAAAACATTCATTCCATGATGAAATAATGTCATCATTTGTCTAATGGACATATCAGATAAATTCTCTCATGGGAAGTTGTTGGTGGGGACCTCGACCACCAAACTACCCATGTGTGGTTATGAGGGAGGTGGGGCCCACACGAGCCCCCACCTTTTCACATTCCATAAACCCCCTCTAACTCCCACATTATGTGAGTAACTCCTCTCTCTCTCCCTCATTAAACATGCCAACATAACACCGAATTAATTAAACAACTCAAGTTTAATTAATTAAGTGATTTGGTTTTGAATTTTGGAAATTTGAAATGCTTGGATTGAATAATAAAATAAGTAGAGTCTTATTTTATTTGGTGGTTAGCTTGTTGTGTTACGTTTTTGATAGAGAGTTCTAGTTTTTGGAATAACTTCATCCTCCCGTGAAGAACGACACATTTCGTTGAAGAACGCCAAGTCCCTGAAGAATGACGACACGCCCTCTTTCCTTTTCTCCATGACAAAAGGGAAGACGTTTCATCCTCCTTGGATGCTCTCCATTGAGTTATATAGAACCTCATCCCACAACGCCGTTTTCCGCGACGCCCATCGTTCGATAACTTTTGTTTAGGTAGGGGTTATCTTCATCCATGTTTAATTCAACGTTCTTCGTTGGTTAAATTTGGCTGATTGTTACCAATGTAACGGGAGGTGATCGGACCACACAAACATGACCGATTTCTCCTCCCCATTTTCTTGTTGAACATTGTTGGCGAGTTGTGGTGAAGACGGTGTGGTACTGTTGCACCGGGCGGGAACGAGGGAACCACGGTCAGAGCGGGCCACGGTGATGGTGCGCGGCATCGTCGCGTCGCGCTGGAGAAACCAAGAGAGGCCACCGTCGGAATGGGCCGCAGTGGAGGGTTGCGACACCGGCACACCACGCCGACCGATGAAAAGCCGCAACATTAGGCCGCGGCGGCCCGGAAAGGGGTGGCCAGACAACTAGTCGCCAGTGCTCTGGGAGGCGGGACCCAAAGGGTCCCGTGGAAGTCCAACCTGCTGGCCTTAATGGGCGACAATTTTTTGGGATATATCGGGGGTTGAAACCCCCAGCCGGTGCGACAGGGCGGAACCCGTAGGGTCAGCCATTCCGGAACACAGTGGGACACCCCCCCCCCCCCCGCACCCCGCGGCCGGCTCCGGGCCGGGCCGCCGGTCTCGGCTCTCCACGGGCCTAGCCGCGCCCCACAGTGGGCCGGGCCGTGACGTCCAGGACGCTTCCAACTAGGCCAGACCTAGATCCGAGTCATGTCGACCATGTACGAGCCGACCCAGGGGGTATTGGGTTGAGTCGGACCGGGCACAAACCCCCTATTTTTGGACAGTTTCGTTCAAACACCCATATCTTATTCTACGAACCTTCGATCGACGCACCGTCAGTTGCGATGGGATCCTTGGATTGAAAATGTCGTTTTGGTATATTTCAATCATGCTTTTGGAAATGTATGTGTATGTATGGGTTGGTTCAAACCCGAAACCAACCGGGCCCTTGGAGCGGAATCGCCTATAACTTATTGACCGGACATCCGAATGACATTCTGTCGATCCATTTGAAATCCTCTTAGTGAGACGGTTCTTTTGGATTACTCCTCTTGAGGTTTGTACATAGATGGAGTACCATCGGGTTGGTTTTAAATTAAAAACCAACCTGTCCCCTCGGACGAAAAAGCCAATAACTCTAAGACATGGCATCTGATTGATGCACCGTTTATCACGTTGAGTTCCTTTTGACGAGATGGAACTTTGTGATACATCAACTCTGGACTTCGTGAAAACTAATGTATCGAACACCTTGGCTCGTGGAGCATACACTCCCGGAATCGAGGGTGTTGTGTGCAGGAACCCTAGAACTGGCTGTGACCGCGATGACGATGAAGACTGTACGGGGATCCTATGTGGGTTCGGCAGCGAGGATGACTGTACTTGGATTCTATGTGGGTTTGGTAGTGAGGACGACTGTACTTGGATCCTCTGTGGGTTCGGCAATGAGGACGACTGTACTTGGATCCTACATGGGATCGGTAGTGATGGTTACTATACTTGAACCCTATGTGGGTTCGGCAGCGACAACTTCTATACTAGGATCCTACGTGGGTTTGGTAGGGGAGATGATTCAGAGGCTACATCTATCATCTTCACCCCTCTTCGTGAGTAGTATAACTATGTGAGCTGAGTCTTGACATTCAATCATTATCTTCATTATGATTGACTTGCTATCCTGTGTGGATTATGTTGTTTTTTCCTGTGTGGATTGGGTTGTACTTTCTTGTGTAGACTGGATTGAACTTGGGCTCGTGAGTTGGAGCATAACTGGAATTGATGAATTAGGTATATATATGGGCATATACCTATATAGAGTTGGTTGATACTTTGTTATTGTATCATTTTTTTTTTGGTTTATCCTTTGTGGATTCTGGGAGACCTTTGGGAGTCTCAGGGTCCCTACTAGGTATCGTAAACTCACCCTTGCATGGGATATGCCCGCACTACGTTGTGTTGGATGCCGACGACAGACAACGCTGATCAAGGTGTAGGCTCATAAAGCTGGACGGTACCTGGAGGTGGATCACTGGAAGAGATGTACATAGAGCGGACAACTGGACCCGAGGAGGTGAGCAGACTATCTATAACCACCCTTCAGGTGGGTTTTCCAGAGGATGGCTTGGTGTAGCTGCTTAACTTTTCTACTGTTGTACATTCTTTTCAGTTGTACTTTACTTTCAGTTGGGTTTGTATTCTAGCCCATTTACATTCTAGCACTTTCTTTTGTACTCAGTTTACTTAGTGTTTACTTCAGCTTGCGTACTCTGTGGTGTTTTTTCTTATATAATGTTAATTCCTTCCCTTTTTCAAGATTTACGCCTTTGGTGCTAGTCGCCAGCCCCTGGCCTATGGAAGGCAGGCTTGGGGTAGTCACGGCACGGGCCCTGAGGACGGGTCGTGACAAATTGGTATTAGAGTAGTTAGTTCTACCTCATAACATATGACTTTGATAATTCCTTCTATGGTAAGCAATATTTTTAAGGGTATTTAGTGTGGTTATCAGTCCAAGGAGTCCAGTGTTGGTGCGGCGGCCTACGTACACATACACCCGGACACTAACTTTTGATTTCTAACTCAATGCACAAAAACATTGATTACATGGGTGTTTAAAAAGTTTTCATTGTGATTACGTTGTGTCAACTCACCATGTATATTGTATTGACCGTGGTGCACCTGTTTCATTCCGGATGGACCCATGATGGCAGCAAGCTAGGGTTTTGAGCTTTGTGCGAGACGGAAGCCCACTGAGTGAGGAGTCCTCGGTGCAGGGACCCATTAAAGTGGAGGCGCAGGCAGTACCTCTACCCACCGAGCCACCGATGCCACCAGCCCCAACAGCTCAGGTTGCAGGTCGCCTAAGTGCACTGCATGAGTTTCAGCATCAGAGACTGCCCAGGTTCCGTGGGGAGATGAACTCTCAGGTAGCTGAGGATAGGATGGAGGCTGTCATTTGAGTCTTCAGGTTAGTAGGGACACTAGCTGACCTCATGGTGATCTCTGCAGCGAGTCTCTTGCATGCGGCAGCAGGTAGATGGTGGAGCCTGATGCACCAAGTGTTCGATGAGGAATCTTCTCTTTGGACGGACTTTGAGAACCTCTTCCACTCAGAGTTCGTTCCAGCCACCCTTCATGTGGTGCGCATTCAGGAGTTACTACAGCTGCGGTCGGGCAACATCACAGTATCCCATTACTCGGTGAGATTTACCGACCTCTCGCGCTACTCCACGGAAATGGTACGAGACCCATTCTTCCAGGCCTGGACCTTTAAGAAGGGTCTGAGGGATGAGGTCAGGGCATCGATGACCTCCCTAATAATTCTGACGTAGGCAGGAGTACTCCATCGAGCCCTTCTTGTGGAGAGATTTTTTACTGAGCCTACACCAGCAGTGAGGCCTACAGCAGGGCAACACATAGCAGGGTCTTCTACTGCCGGTAGTATACAGGTGTCTCAAAGGCCCAAGAGGACCAGGCCATCAAGAGGGAGACCTCAGGATACTGGTTCAGAGGTGCAGGGAACAAGTAGTAGAGATAGTCATAAGAGGAGAAGAAAGTGTTATGCATGCGGCAGGCAGGGTGACATGGCTCGTGACTGCTCGACCTGCCATGCAGAAGAGTATCATACTATTGAGGGACCACCCAAGAAGAGGTAGAGTTTCGACCATGGCGGTCCGTAGGGAGCAGGCGGATGAGGCAAAGGAGCTGGCCGGGTAGCAGGTGGTGGGCGACGCATTGAGGCTCTACCACCACCACCAACAGAAGGTCCACCCCGACCACATGGAGCTGGCGGACAGAGCCAGGCTCAGCTTCAGGCAGTGGAGGCCTAAGACCATGGCACAGCTGAGATAATCTGAGGTACTATCTATGTCTACTCCACCCTTGCTGTAGTTCATATAGAAACAGGAGCGAGTCATTATTTTATTATCACTTCCCTTGTTCGGAGCACAGAGATTCTAATGGAGTTGTTGGCTTGATCATTACGGTTAGAGAGTCCTATGGGAGCAGACTCGATGATTACGCACTGGTGCCAACAGTGTGAGCTTACTATATGAGGCGAGAGATTCAGCTGGGATCTTCTTGTATCGGCGTAGAGGCCTTACGATGTCATCTTGGGCATGGATTGGTTATCTACGGCCCATGCTCAGATCAACTATATTTGGCGCAAGGTTCGGTGTCTCTGCACCGATGGGAGTAGGTTCACCTTCACCAAAGATAAGGGATCCTTTGCAGTGCAGGATAGACTCACACAGAGGATAGGATAGCTGATCAATCATCAGTTTTCTAGTCTCAACCTAGGATCAGTTGATATGCGGAGGCTGAGTTTTCCTATAGTGGTGGATCAAAATGCATACTTTTTTACTGATTACATTCAAGGACTACCTCCTCGCAGAATGGTAGACTTCTATATTGACCTATACCTGGGGAAAGCCCCGATATCTACTCTAGCATATCGGATGGATCCCCCTGAGCTTCGAGAGCTATGGGTACAGCTGGAGGACTTGCAAAGAAAGGGATTTATCTGACCCAGTGTTTCACCCTGGGCTTCCATGATTTTGTTTGCCAAGAAGGAAGACGAGAGCTTGCGACTATGTGTCGACCAGAGTCGCCTAAACTAGGTGACTGTGAAGAACAAGTATCCAATTTTGAGGATTGATGACCTCTTCTATCAGCTCAAGGGAGCGTGATGGTTCTCGGAGATAGACCTCAGTTCAGGCTATCATCAGCTCAGAGTTCGAGATGAGGATGTGCAGAAGACGGCCTTTAGGTGTTGGTAAGACCACTATGAGTTCTTGGTTATTCCTTTCGGCATAACCAACTCTTTAGAAGTGTTCATGAGTCTCATGAATAGGTTCTTCTAGCCTTACCTCGATCGATTTGTCGTAGTATTCATTGAAAACATATTGATTTACTCGACTACTGAGGAGGAGAACGCCTACCACTTACGGGTTGTACTAGACACACTCTGAGAGCACCGGCTTAATGGTAAGTTCTTGAAGTGTCAGTTATGGATTTGTGGGTTCCACCTATTCGGACATGTCATCTCCGAGGTGGGAGTTGTGGTAGACCCTGTGAATATCGAGGCGGTGCTAGCTTGGGAGCCACCCAGGATCGTGACGGAGGTGCGAAGTTTCCTAGGTTTTTCTGGGTAATATCGAAGATTTGTGCAAGACTTCTCCAGAGTGGCAGCACCACTATCAGCTTTGACGAAGAAGGGGAAACCCTTCGTGTCATTGGATAGATGTCAGCAGAGCTTCCAGGAGCTGAGACAGAGATTGACTAGTGCACCCATCTTGAGGGTACCAAAGTAGGGCGTAGGGTACATAGATTACTATGATGCATCAGGGACCGGAATCAGGTGTGTCCTGATATAGGATTGGGTATTGATCGCCTATGGATCACGATAGTTGAAGGAAAATGAGCAGAACTACGCTACCCATGATCTGGAGTTAGCATTAGTGGTCTTCGCCCTGAAGATGTGGTGGCACTATCTGATGGGCGAGCGCTTTACAGTCTATTCTGACCACCAGATTATCAAATAAATCTTCTACTAGAAGGACCTGAACTTGAGATAGTGGTGATGGCTCGAGTTCCTCCAAGACTATGACTTTGAGATAGTATATACTCCTGGAAAGGGGAACGCAGTAGTCGATGATCTTAGCACGAGGACGGGCATTCAGCTACTTGGAGAGGCGATAGAGCAGCTATCCACGTTGCAGATATCCTACGTTGATAGAAATGGGGAAAACATTCTATAGTCGCTCACAATCACTCCTCCACTACATCTGCAGGTCAGAGAGGCACAACGTGGGGACGTTGACTATGAGACGTGACATGCCCAGATATCCACAGGACATGGACCTGATGAATTTCCTGTAGGTGGATAGCACAACATCCTTTTCAGAGGACGTACCATGGTACCTGATTCATTATGGTAGGAGGTGCTGAGGGAGTTTCAAAATTCCCCTCTAGCAGTATATCCTAGAGTGGCGAAGATGTACCAGGACCTCAGACGATAGCACTGGTGGCTGGGTATGAAGAAGGTTGTGGCAGAGTTCGTTTCACGATGCCTCACTTGCCAGCAGGTGAAGGCAGAGCACCAGGTACCAGCAGGCTTGGTATAACCCTTAAAGGTCCTAGAGTGGAAGTGGTATGGGATATCTATGGATTTTGTGATGGGACTTTCACTTACTTCTAGAGGACACGACTCCATATGGATGATCGTAGAATGACTCACCAAGTAGGCCCACATCTTACCAAGCAGAGAGCAGGGCTCAGTGGAGAGCTTGGGACGCCTCTACATTCAAGAGATCATACGGCTTCTTGGTGTGTCATACACTATCGTATCTGATCGAGATGCTCGCTTTAAATCCAGAATTTGGAAGCGGTTGTAGGAGGAATTTGGGACGCAGCTACGCCTGAGCACCACCTTTCACCCACAGACGGATGGTCAGAAGGAGAGGACCATTTAGACACTCGAGGACATGCTCTGTGCATGTTCCCTTGACTTCGGTCGCTACTATGAGGATCACCTACCCTTGGTGGAGTTTGCGTACAACAACAACGACCACTCCACCATTGAGATAGCACCAAACGTGGGATTGTAAAACTGACCTTGCAGATCACCTCTGTGCTGGAAAGACCCTAGGGAGTCATCACTTGTAGGACCAGAGATAGTCCAGGCCACGACGGAGAAGGATTAGATCATCCAGGAGTAGATGGGGACAGCTCAGAGCTGACAGAATCCCTATACTGATAGGGGGCGGAGACCAATAGTGTTCAAGGATAGAGACCAAATTTTCTTACAGGTCTCACCGCAATGTGGATTATGTTTATTTGTCCAGGGGGGAAAGTTATCTCCATGCTTCATCGAACCATTTCATGTTCTCAGCAAGATAGGTGTGGTGTCTTATCGCCTGGCACATCCACCTCAGTTACACTGGGTGAACAACATATTCCACGTATCTCAGCTGAGGAGATACGTGCACAACCCAACACATATCATTGATCATGGGGAGCTGGACATCGATGATAGGGAGACTTCTGCAGAGGTTCCACTGGAGGTCTAGGATCGAGTGGATCAGGTCCTATGTGGATGGTCGATTCCTCTAGTGCCCATTGGGTGGCAGCACGGGAACCTCCAGCAAAGCACAAGAGAACAGGAGGCTTATATGTGTGCACAGTATCCTCATTTGTTTCCATAGATTATGATGTAGCTTTATGGGGAAGTAAATCCCTGATGTGGGAGTAATGTAAAGACCCGTAAATTTGAAGGAAATTTTTTTTCATAATTTTTTTGAGATTTTATGAGTACGTAGTTTCTGACAGAACCTGATTCCGAGGCCCGGTGTGCCCAGAATCAATTTTCGATGTTTAGCTCGGGTACGTTCTGTGAACAGACGAGCGTGATTTTCTATCTTTTGAAACGGTGCTAGGAATTTAAATCCAAGGGCACCGATGAAACTGCAGCGCCAGTAATTTCATAAGATGACATTTCCCGAAGGTGCGATTGCTCGGGAGGAGTTGTTTAAATTTGGGGATTAAATGATAAGTAAAATAAAATTGTGTACAATTTTATTTTATCCTTGGAAGTTAAAGTCTCTCATGGGAAGTTGTTTGTGGGGCCCACGATCATCCAACTTCCCATGTGTGGTTATGAGGGAGGTGGAGCCCTCATGAACCCCCACCTTTTTACATTCCTTAAACCCCCTCTAAGTCCCCCATTATGTGAGTAACTCCTCTCTCTCTCTCTCTATCCCTCATTAAACTTGCCAACATAACACCCAAGTAATTAGACAACTCATGTTTAATTAATTAAGTGATTTGGTTTTGAATTTTGGAAATTTGAAATGCTTAGCTTGAACATTAAAATAAGTAGAATAATATTTTATTTGGTGGTTAGATTGTTGTGTTATGTTTTTGAGAGAGAGTTATAGTTTTTAGAAGAACTTAATCATCATATGAAGAATAGCACCTTTTGTTGAAGAACACCAAGTCCCCGAAGAACAACGACGCACCCTCTTTCCTTTTCTCTGTGACAAAAAGGGAACACGCTGCATCCTCCTCGGACGCTCTCCGTCGATGTTTACAGAACCTCATCCCATGATGCCATTTTCCACGATGACCAACATTCCACAACTTTTATTGAGGTAGGGGTTATCTTCATCTATGTTTAATTCAATGTTCTTCCTCGGTTATATTTGGACGATTGTTACCAATGTAATGGGAGGAGATCAGACTGCACAAACATGACCTATTTCTCCTCCCCGTTTTCTTGTTGAACATTATTGAAGAGTTATGGAGAAGATGGAGCAGTACCGTTGCACCGTGCGGGAATGAGGGAACCGTGGCTGGAGCAGGCTGTGGCGGTGGTGGGCGGAACCGTCGCGTCGTGCCGGAGAAACCAAGAGAGGCCAAGGCCGGAGCAGGCCACGACGGTCCAACATGGGCGGCCGGACAACTGGCCGCTGGTGCTCCGGGAGGCAGGACCCCGAAGGGTCCCGCGGAAGTCCAACTGGTGGCCTTATTGGCCGGCCTTTTTTCGGATAAACCAGGGATTGAAATCCCCGGCCGGTGAAATAGGGCGGACCCCGTAGGGTCCGCTATTCTAGAATAGAGGGGGCGCTCCCCCTCCCCCTCACACCTCGTGGCTGCCTCTGAGCTGGGCCACAGGACGCGCCCCACCCCGGGCCGAGCCGCGCCAGGCCACGGGCCGGGCCGGGCCCGGACCCGGGTCGGGTAGACCCTGTACGGTCCGACCCAGGGGGTATTGGGTCAGGTCGGACTGGGACCAAACCCCCTATTTTCGGACATATTCGTTCAAACACCCATATCATGGGATACGGACCTCCGATCCATGCATTGTCAGTTGCGATGGAATCCTTGGATTGAGACAGTCGTTTCAGTATATTAAACTCAAGATTTTGGAAATGTTTGGGTATGTACAGGTTGGTTCGAACCCGAAACCAACCGGGCCCTTGGAGCAGAAACGCCTATAACTTAACGACCGGACGTCCGAATGACATGTCGTCGATCATGTAGAATTCATCTTAGTGAGAAGGTTATTTTGGCTTTAACTTCCTGAGTTTTGGATGCAGCTGGAGTATGGTCGGGTTGGTTTTAACTTAAAAACCAGCCAGACCCCGAGGATGAAAAACCAATTACTCTCAGATCGGGCATCCGATTGACACACCGTCTATCACGTTGAGTTCATTTTGATGAGATGGAAATTTTTGATACATCAACTCTGGACTTCACGACTGTTGATGTATCGACCCCCTTGGCTCGTGGAGCAGACCCTCCCGGAATCGAGCATGCTGTGTGCGGGAACCCTAGAGCTGGCTGCGACTGCGATGACGCTGACGACTATACATGGATCCTACGTGGTTTCGGCAGTGAGGATGACTATACTTGGATCCTACGTGGTTTCGACAGTGTGGAAAAATGTACAAGGATCCTTAGTTGTTTCGGTAGTGATAATGAGTATACTTTGATCCTACGTGGGTTCAGCAGCGATGGTTACTGTACTTGGATCCTACGTTGTTTCGGCAGTGATGACTTCTATACATGGATCCTAAATGGGTTCGGTAGGGGAGATGATTCAGAGACTACATCTATCATCTCCACCCCTCTTCTTGAGTAGTATACCTATGTGAGATGATTCTTGACTTTCAATCATTAACTTCGATATGATTGACATGCTATCCTGTGTGGATTGGGTTGTGTTTTGCTGTGTGGATTGGGTTGTACATTCTTGTGTGGACTGAATTGAACATAGGCTCATGAGTTTGATTTGAACTGGAATTGATGAATTAGGTATATATATGGTAATATACCTAAGTAGAGTTGGTTGATACTTCGTGATTGCATCTTTCCATTTTGGTTTATCCTTTGTGGATTCTGGGAGACCTTCGGGAGTCTCGGGGTCCCTACTAAGTATCGTATACTGACCCCTTAATGGGTTATGCCCGCACTACATTTTGTTGGATGCAGACGACGGATAGCGGTGATCGAGGTGGAGGCTCTTGGATCTAGACGGTACCTGGAGATGGATCACTGGACGTGATGTACACAGAGTAGACAGATGGACCTGAGGAGCTGAGGAGACTATCCGTACCCACCCTTCAGGTGGGTTTTCCGAAGGACGGCTCGGTGTTGCTGATTTACTTTTCTACTACTGTACTTTCATTTCAGTTGTACTTTACTTCTATTTGGGTTTGTATTATGGCCCATTTACTTTCCAGCACTTACTTTTGTACACAGTTTACTTAGTGTTTACTTCATCTTGCGTACTCTGTGGTGTTTGTTTTCTTATATAAAGGAAATGCATTCCATTTTTCAGGATTTACACCTTTGGTACTAGTCTCCAGCCCCAGTCCTATGCAAGGCAGGCTTGGGTAGTCACGGCACGAGCCATGAGGATAGGTCGTGACAATAGATATGAGAAATAACCTTTTGATCCCTTTGTCATAGGTGTTGTGGATAAAGATTGTGAGGAGTCTCCTAGTAAAATGTGACCCTGTCATTATCGGTCACTATATTCGCTTGATAAGGTATTATATTTTATGAAACCTTATTAGTGTTTATGACATACCACTACAGAGTCCAATGATTTACTACTAAATTAATGTTTATACTAGTTTTGGGTCCTCATTTATGTCGGTGTTTCATTCGATATTCTTATTGAGTGTACATTAAAATATTTCATATAATATTTTCATTTAGGTTCATTTATCTTTCAAATAGTTTTATTACTAATAATACATTATTTATGGATTAAATACCTGGAGTAATCATTTAGTGGGTTTAATAAAAAATACATCAAGACTCAATATATGTCGATGCATTGAAAATGGATGATGTACTTAATTAAATGAAACATGTTAATTATTTTTATATAAATGTATAATATCCCTTCTATTGTGCATAACCAATTGTATTGAAGCCTCTTGAAGCCCTCTTCCGTCCTGTAGTTTGTTCACCACACTCAGTTTGTACGCTAGAACATCTTGAAGTATACAAGAGTCCCCTGATTGAGATCGAGATCTAATAAATGGTGTTTCCCCCCTTGGAGGAAGAAGATATTTGTCTATTAAATGAGTGATCTTAGTCAATCAGTAAATATATATAAAGGAAGATGAAACTCATTTGAAATAAGAATAATGTTTTTTATTTTTTTTATTGTTTTTAATTTATAAAACATTCCGCTTCTTTTCAAGGATAATTCCAACCAATTTTGGAAGAATTCTACAACAAATGGATAATGAGACGATCCTTGAAAACCAAAAATGTTAAAATAGAATGCTTTATTGACCTATAAATGTACATCTATCTCTACTTATGAAAAAACATGATTTATGCTATGTTACATAATTGGATTTGTAATGCCCCTAGCCTGAAACCCACTAATCTGGTTCCCAAAGACAGGTCACCACATGACCTCAATCATGTATCCCCATAAGCTATCAGTTTTTGACTAGTAGAGAGGTTATAGGTTAGTCATGTGGGGATAATATAGCATCTTAAATGTGTAATCAATAGTATATAACAAGTTTAAATATCAGAAACAAGATAAGATAATAATTGAACATTAAGAAATATCCATCTCCCAAATGGGTATAAACCACAACTAGTGGTAAAAATGACAAGTTATACTACAATGTTAATTGAAACCCCAAAATAAGAACAACAACTGAATCCCAAAAACAGCCCTGATTAAAAGCAAGATGCCTCATCTATTCATGTCCCAGTCCCAACTCAACTCCCAAGAATAGGGCTCTTTCTCTTTTCATCACATGCAACCATAAAGTCTACTCAGGTATTTAATGGAGACCCTAGAAGGGTGTGAGTACAACTTAGTAGGCAGCCACCAACATTTTCTACAAAATATCTAGTCAAATAGATAGTACATGCATGAATGAATAAATTGAATGTAAATAAAGGAAAATGTAAGAACCATTAGTTTACAAGATATGTTCGAATCATTTCTATCAATATTCCCCATTTTATATTTATAAAATATTTACTATATAATTCAATTTCATCTTGCATTCAATGGGATAGGCATAATCATCTTGTTCAATGCATAAAGAAAATGAGACAATTTCTCAAACACAATAAGGATAAACACATTTCACAATCAAGAAATATCAATTATCCTAGGACATCGATCCAAGATGTTTAACTGAATATAAAAATTTTGGGGAATAGATCATCAGTTCAACTCCCCAACCAAGGCATTCCTGGGTGGGGTTAGAGAATCAGTCCATCCTAACCCATTAGAGGATCCTCTATCCTTTATCCAACCATAATGAGATGTTCACATTCTTATTCATTAATTCGCCACACAGAAATCATATCACAACTAAAAAAATACATATAAAATCCATAATCCAAATAAATAATATGGGAATTGGAAATCATACCATGACCCATTATCACATTTTTCATTTTCATTACTTAGTTTATTAAACCCAACTCATGATTTCATGCCCAGCTTACTAAGAATAATCAAAAATTTCCTTACATCATCCCATTTCACATACCATTTCCAATTAAGACACATTACCAATATTAAATTTTCACTTATACTATGCATATCAACATACTCAACAAGGGATTTAATTTAGCACACAGTGACTAAGCATTCACTTACCTTGCTTCTAGGTCTGGAAAGTATCAGCGCACCCCATGGGTGGCCCTAAATAGGTCAAACCAAACTTTATGCATCCCATGGGTACCATGAGGGTTTATACTCATCATTTGGACACCCATTGTACCAAATATTACCCATGTAATCCAAAAACATAAAAATTGATGATGAATAATACCATACAATCACAATTATTCAACGAAACTATGGGAAATAACTTGTAGACCACCTATATCGATTCTATTGTCAAACGCTCTCTTAATGTGAATATATAGAGCATGGTTTGAACCCCCTTCAATTCCATAACCTAGATCTCACCTGAAAAATATGGTATTGAGGGTTTTTTAAGGATAGGTGGAAAATATACCAACCTTAATCAAGAAAATGAATCAAGGAGTAGGTTACAACCACTCGGGGCTTGGATCTGTAACCAATGACACTCCTAACAGTGTAGGATCGAAGGAGAATCACCCTTAGGTAGGTTGAATCTTCCAAGATCACATCTAAGGTTTCTAGAGGTGGAGAGGAGGAAAATACTGAGTGAGAATTAAAAATATATGGTGGCATTGATGCATTTTTTCATCTTTACTAGGCTACATGGTTTACCCAAACAATTTTCTAAACATTGTACAAACCTTTCATGTGGGACTATCCCAAAATCTCCCCCTCGAATGGTTTATCTGCACAATTTTCCAATATGTTCACAAATCGTGTGTGAGCAACTATCCCAAAATCACCCCTCACATGGTTTATTGGGATGCTTTGCATGGTTTTCCCAAACCATTTGCAAACTGTGTAACATGCCTAGAAAGCTCCGTTTTCTTCTTATTTTGTGTCCTAAACCCCCAACACACCCTGAGCCTTCTCATTTACTTGGGAAACACATATTAGACTAAAATATAGGACTAAAATGAGACATCAACAAAGAAATAACAAAACAAGGTAAAATATGAGATCTTACAACCTCCCCACCTTATGACAACTAACCCTCGAGCCACTCTTCCATGACATCACTGAGTTTCTGAAGAAAAGAGATCAGACCACTGGTCCATCATATATAATTATCACTCCCAGGTTTTTTCCTAAACCTTCCCACGATTCCATAATATTAAAACCAATGGAATAGTATTTCCCCCCAATACATTATCCGTATGATCCAAAATACAACCCAATTGCACCTCAAAGGACACTTCAGTCTCAAGCTCAACATTATATCCATTGATTACATGAGATAGATCAGGGTGATACGATCAGAGTTTTGAAACATGAAAAACATCATGCATCCGACTATACTATAATGTAATATCTAATTAATAATCTACTAGTATGATCCTCCTCAAAATCTCAAATTTTCCCACATACCTAGGATCCAACATTCCCTGCTTCTGAATCCGACAATGACCCAACCTTGGAGACACCCACAGAAACACACTATATCCTACAATAAACTCATGTGGACTATAGCCCTAATTTTTATATAATTTAGGCCCACTATGATTCATATACATATGTTCAAAATAAATCAAAACTTCTCTCACATCTCCTACAAGATACTCAACCCTAACAGTTCAGACTCCCCAGATTTCAAACAATACAATGGAGATCTACATGGTTTCCTGTAGAGCACCTCAAAAGATTAAATTTGAATCATAGCAGGAAAACTTATATTGTAATCAAAATAAAGGGGTGAAAAATTATTTTTCCATGACCTACCAAAATATAAAATGCAGGATATTATCATATCCTCAAATACATAAATTGTACGCTCCAATTGTTTGTCCATCTATGTGTGATAGGCCGTACCCAAAACTCTTGAGTACCAAGATCCATATGTAACCCATACCAGAAGAGTGATGTGAAACAAAGATCACAATCCTAAAAATCTTCCTCAAAACACCATGAAAAAACTATATTTCTTAAACCATGTATGCCCCTTGAATCGGTAAGAAATGAGCCATTTTAGTCAGCCGATCGAAAACCACCCATATTATGTCATTCTGACGAGCCTTCCTTAGAAGAACTAGTTTTAAATTCATCATTATGTCATTCCAATTCTACTCCGAAATAGTGTATGATAATAAGAACCCACTTGGGTGTTGATGTTCAAAATTCACCAGTTGATAGGCATGGAATCACTCAACAAAACCCTAAACTTCCTTCTTCATTCATGGACATCAATACTACATTTGAAAACCACAATACATTTTTTTCAAACTTGGATATACAAACAAATTCAATTCACATAACTAATTCACAAAATCTTATATCACTCCTTCTAGTGCCACCAAATGTCATTGAATATAAACAATTCCATCATCACCAACAACCTAAGAGGAAGGTGACTCCCCCACCTTTATGAAATTCCTTCTTAGACAACAATTTAGATCCACTAGCTGAACCTCCTTGACCCAACTCAAATGTTTTGAATCAATATTTTATACATGAAAGGGTCATCTTTTTTGGGCCCACCATGTACATATAGGTGCATCTCAGTAAACAAGTCCATCATCCTCGACATAGATTTGGACTCTTGAACAACCAGATCCTATGACATTTGAATCATGTAATCCACAAAAATATTCCCTTTCCTGATGTGAATACCATCTTAGAATAGAATTATTATATGTATTCTACCCACCTCCTATATCAAACATCCAAATCCAACTAATATTAGATGTACATAAGACTTTTATTATCATTAAATACCATAAACCATGCCCCCCACAAGTAATTCCTCCAACACATTAAGGCATAAAACAAAAAAACTACCTGAATATCATGTGTAGGGAAATTTTATTCATGTGGTATAAAAATTCATGACCCATATTCCACAACCCAATCATCATGTATTAACACTTCCCTAAGTCTAACACCAGATGCATCACCAAAAAAAGTGTAACTCTTACCAGGTTCGGGTAATATAAAAATAGGTGTTGTAGCCAACAAAACCATCATCACATGAAATGAATTCCCACATGACTCCAACCACTAAATCGTATCCCCGTTCTCAGTTTGGCCTGAGAGTGTCACATCCAAATGAGAGAAATCCTTAATGAACCTTCAGTAATAACCAAAAAAACCTAGGAAAATCTTAACATCCAAAACATTCTAGGGATACTCCCATGACACGACAAACTACACCACCTCTGGATCCACTTATACACCTGACTTGGAGATGATGTGTCCCAAGAAGTTCACCTTATTAATAATGAACTGACACTTTAATAGCTTTCCTTAAATTCTATACTCTCTTAGTGTACTCCGGGTGATTTCAAGATGTTGGGATTGATTGTGAAGAGTTCATGAGTACACCAAGATGTCATCACTGCATAAAACCATGAACTGATACCAAATACAGGTAGAATATTCGGTTCATCAAGTCCATGAAAAAATCTAGCATGTTGGTCAATCCAAACAACATCACCAAAAACTCATATAACCCATACATACTCTGAGAAGCTATTTGTAGTACATCAGAAAGTCTCAAAATCAACTGATGGTATCCTAATCATAAATATATCATGGAGAACATTGAGGCATCCCATAGTTCATCAAAATGTTCATTGTTTCTGTGAAGTGGATATCAGTTCTTAACATTTATTTGATTCAACTTTCAATAGTCCAAAATTTAACTCATCAACTCGTCTGCCTTCATAAAAAACAACATGGGTGATCCTAATGGTGAAATACAAATAAATATTAATCCCTTTTTCTCAAAATATTCTAACTAATCCTTTAATTGATAGAGGTATTCCAGCACCATTTGGTATGGTGGGATGGAAATGAGTTATTCCTATGGAAGAAACTTGATCATAAACTCAACATCTCTCTTCGATGGTAGCCTATATAATTCATCAAGAAACACATCCTGGAATTGACCCAAAATGGGAGGGAAACTTTTTTTTCTTCCTCCTTCATCTAGTATAAGGCAAGCCACATGGGCCATGAGTTCTACCAATTTCAAAAACATTTCTCCCATATAGCCTTCTTGAACATCCCACTCACCAAACAATTCAAACATATCTACATTGAGAGATGTGAACTTCACATAATGTTAGTATAAATCGATATGGGCCTAGTAAAAAATACATATTCTATTCCCAAAATAATGTCTAATGTTGAAATCTCAAGGAAAGAATGTGCCACAGAAAATGATATCCACCATCATCTAGAACAAAACTCTTACACTGTCAGATGTTGTAAACTCATGTCCCTAATAGAGTATTATTTGACAAAAATCCATGAAAACATTCAATGTATAGGCCCAACCACAACTACAAACTATGTAGAAATGAATAAATGTGTGGAATATTTATCAAATAATGAACTAGTAATCCTGGGAGTTTCAAGAATCGTACCTCAAATGATTGAAAGTCCACCCATTCCACCTCTATGTGTAGATTAAATTTCATGGAGCTGACCTACCCCTCTACCCTAGGCACCCACCAGATCACTCATCACTATATTGCCTTGTTGGGGTGGTTGATCTAGTCCAAGGGTACCACATTCACCACCCCTATCGGTACGACCTGTTGAACTCCAACTACACACTTGATTCGGGTTAACCGACCCCTACCTATACATTTTACTAGTATCTGGCCTCAACCAATTTTTGACAATTGTGGCCTCCTACAGAATCTCAACACATATCCCAATATTCCACATGCTCGACACTCAACTGGTGTTCAAGAGTACTAGTTTCCGCATGTCCTTGCTTACCATAGTGATAGCTGAAAACACTATCAGTAGCCTAAGGTACAAATACCTTTTTTCTAGTTGGGGTGTCCACCACTACCATGATGTAATTTTTACAAAAAACTTATACTACTATATGAAGATGCACAAACAATTTTCTTTACTAGAACCACATTCCATATTCTAGAGGCCTCCTTGAGGTTTCCTTCAACGATGAGGGCTTGATCAATCCCCTCCAAAAACCACTTCAACTGAATGATATTTTTCTATGATTTGATATCATGATAATGTCAATCCTAAATGTGGTGTTCCATAGATCCCTCACCTCCCACTAAACCATGAAAAAAGAATTCCAAGTCTATGAAATGACCAACATACTCCATCAATGACATATTCCCTTATGTATGTCTCATAAACACTACAAACCTATCCTTTGTAAAGGCCTCCAGGTAGTAATGTTCAAGAATCTTTTCCTAAACAATATTCAACAACATGCCATCTACTTGTTCAATCTCAAATAGGATACCCATCAACGATTTTCCGGACCCCTTAGCATGTTGGATACTAAATAAACTCTTAAAATAGAGTCTCCAGATAATCGATAATCTTTTGGATAGAATCTATCTAGAACTCAGCCATCTTTGTCCACCATCTTTGTTAAAATTTGGGGGGTGTTGTAGCTAAAAATCCCTACTCACCATAAACATACATAGTACATCCCACCCTTGGTCAGTTTCCATCATTAATATAAAATGAGCAAACTTATCATAGAAATACTCCTCCCTATTATCTTGAACCATTGTTTCTCCTTGATCCACTCATCAGGGATCATTATCGGCAAAAAAATAATGTCACTCAATCATCACATGTCTTAGTGGTTGCATTTGTCTACAATTCCAAATGAAAACATTAGAACAAATCTAATGAGATTTCACAAAATGTATAGGATGTATCATCACTAACCATAAACAACCCATTTTTCACACATCAACCAAGTAGGATTTATACTTTCTAGAACGCTACCCTCGACCATCTGTACTAAGGCCATGTATAACTTTTGGTAACTAACTCACACGACCACAAGACTTACCTTCTACATGATTTCAATGCTATTCTCACATCACAACGTACTCCAATAACATTTTATTTTAGATAACACCCATTATCCAGCATAATTACTGTAACACCTCAAGTTTTTATGAAAAATATTCTTTTTAATTTCATTAATGTCTTATGTTGAAAGCTACACCAAAAGGAGCTTGCACAACACGCGTCCCTGACATGGCTTGCATTACACGCAAGCACGACCTTCCACAATAGCGTGAGTTGTATGCAATACCGAGTTTCGCAAAACAACGATATGCTATTAAAATATTATTAAAACTAGCCGTTATGAATAGTAATACCCACTTTATGAAATTTTATAGATTTTATTTTTGAAAATGGACTTCATTTTTGGGTTCGGAATATCGAAATTAGCTTAGGGAGAAATTTTGGTATTTTTCTGAAAACTTTCAATTTTTGATGAATAGTGAAAACACATGGTTACTATTTAAAAACCGACTTTTTATTTAAATAATTATTTATTTTATTTAACACTATTTTAGGTAAAAATTGATACATAATATCAATATAATTTCAATGTAATTCATTGGATTCATTTTATAATAATTTTAGATATATAATAATTTTATTGAACTTTTCACCCTCTTTTACCCACCTTCTAGGAGAATTTACAAATTTACATAAAACATAATTTTACCGCTTCTGTGAATGTAATTTCAAAAATCAGAGAGACATGGTTGAAGTTAGTAAGTAAAATGTGGTTCAATGAGATAGAAGTAATTTTTTTTGAATAGTAACTTTTTTACTTTTATTTACCATGGTAAAAAGTAAATAGGCTAATTAAAGGTAAAATTGATATTATTATTACCTTAACTCATGTCCTAATTCTATTGGATAAGTTTAATTCTACCAAAAGAAACCTTAGGAATAAAATATGACCGTTTAGTCCCACTTGGATTAGATTAGGACATTTATTATTAATTTATTTAAAGAAGGGTTAAAATAGTTAAAATCAAAGTTTAATAACTAAATCATGCTTAATATAGGGTTATACATAAGATAAATTCGACTATAAATATTAATTTGAAAGATAAGAAGATTTCCTACATAATGGTGATTTATTTATAATTTTTAGACATTAAATAATTTAATTTATTTATGACACAATGATGATGAAGTAATTATCTTATTAATGAAATATTGATATAATTGATGTTATAAATACCCAAATAACTGTAATTTTAGACTTTTTATGAATTACAAAAATTTTATAGGTTAATATGACATGTTATTAATTATTATGTTAACTTTTTTCGAACTGATCATTCTGTTATGAGTTTCACAAAAATAAATTACCAAATAGTGTCAAAATTGACAGAAAATAGTTGTAAAAAAAAAATATATTTTTAACTGTTATTTTAATCCTAAAAATCTACGGTTCGGCCAAATGACTTAGATAAAGTTATATATATAAATAATAATCAACTTGGGGTTCATTTTTCTTTTTATAGTAAGTTTATTAACCTTATAGTGTAATAATTTAAGAAGACACGGTAAAAGAAGAATTATTTAACATAAAGTTAAATCTAAATGATAAGGTTAAAATAGAAACCTAAACGTGTCTAAATTCTCTTGGATGAAAAGATTTAGACCCATACCACCTTTTCTTAGAAATAACGTAATTTGGAGCTATTAAAAACCGAATATGACTTTATAATAAAATAATATTTTTCGTTATTCCAAAGGTGCCCCTCTCCTCCCTTATAAAAGGGCACCTCCTCCCTCTCTTCCACACACCACTTTTAGCCTTAAAGCATGGCCAACCCCTGAAATTTTTTTCCTCCACATCCCTAGAAGAATTCTAGAGGTCCTGGTATTCTTCAAAAGACAATTTTAGTTCCCTAAGAGGAGGTCTCAAAGAGGCGCTTCAAAGAAGAGGTAATGTCCATTACCGATTCTTTCAACTTTATTTATTCATACACTTCTTATTATTTTGTTGTTTCATTATGAAGTAATAACTTCAGTATCAATCATATAATGATATGTTATTATAAGTATGAAACAACCATATTTCACCATCTATCCATCCTACGGAAAATGAAATTATTGTGCGTGCGTACGTATGGAATACCATCTCCCCGCCGTGGTGTAATCTATTTTCCACCACCACCTTACTTGGATGGGGTATAATGGTGAAAGTAATGAATATATATGATTATTTTAAATTTATATTTATTATTTAATATTATACATACACTATAATACAATTCCACGATCATGGGAATGATATCATCGCCAGTGCATACGTACGGACTACCGTCTCCATGACGCGATGAGATTCAATCTCCATGTTAACCAATCAAGAATGATTATAAAGTATATATAATAAGTAATCATCAAATATATGACATAATAATTCTAATGGATTTATGTATATATATATATATTTATGTCATCTACTTAATTCCACTCAATTCAATAAGGAAACGAAAACAGCGTTCATGCGTACGTACGACCTACCATCTCCATGAACGGTGTATTTCATTCCATTTATCGATCTATTATATATATGTATATTCTGAATATATATTATATATAAATCATTTTTTACATTATGGATGTAATTAATCATGGTCTAAGTAATCATATGAATAATTACAAGTTAAAACACGAACGACAAATGAAACGATTTTACACAAAACGCTACTTTAACATGAATTTACAAAAGAACGGGTAATATAAAGTCATAAGTGAACCATATATGATATAATAACAATTAATATGATTCTTTAATAAGTCAATTACATTATTTAAATAATTATACTAGAGATTTGGATATGTACGAAGCATATTGGACCTAAGGTAAGGGATAATTTTTCAAATCTCATTTTTATCCGAGATTGCTTATTCGTAAGTATTTACTGGGGTTATTGCTATCATCCATGTCCATGTTTTATAAAAATGTATTCATGTATGTTTAAAGTCATTTTTACCCATTTTTACTTTTACCCCTTGGTATGGAAGGAATCTTCTTTTATATACCCTATAATGTACTTTTTTGAATTTTTCGACAAAAGTACGAGAAGAATGTTTTTTAACGTATACTACATGAAAGGATTTTTACAGTTTTATAAAGCCTTATTTTCATGAAGCTTCCTCCAAAATATATCATGACCCTTTTCAATAAAATCCTTTTCTTTTAAAATTGCAAGACGTTTTGTGAAAGGAAAATGATTTTGAAGAAGAAAGGATATTTTCCTCAAGAATTCATTTCAAGTGTTTTATCAAAACCATTTTTCATCTAAGATGAAATTATATTCATATTTTATGTTTCAAGTATAATGTCAATATGATTTACATGGTTTCACATTCCTTATTATGAAATGAATTCCATTTTTTTATGGATTATGTAATGATGGGATAATGTTTATGAAACCCATTTTATTTATTGGATTATTATGAATGATGTATGATTATTTTGTGGCACAAGTAATAATGATTCATTATGAGATGGGTGGGAACTATATCTCCCTCCAATGCATTGGTTAAATATTTATATCTCATGAGATAGACATGGCTGGAATGGCAAGTTAAACTGGTTCAGTAATACAAGACTGGAATGAGGAGTGAACTTGATTCAGAAAGGGACTTTGTCTGATAAGATGGTCTTAGTAGCAATGCCTTGG
This sequence comes from Viscum album, assembly GCA_963277665.1. Taxonomy (NCBI): domain Eukaryota; kingdom Viridiplantae; phylum Streptophyta; class Magnoliopsida; order Santalales; family Viscaceae; genus Viscum; species Viscum album. Next base: position 1,953,573,635 of record OY728165.1, read on the forward strand.
CTACTATGGAAATTATATCATGTGCTTAACGGTTTGACACAATTACAAGTTTTATTCCCATGCTATTTTATAATGATTAATGTTTCTTTATGATCTATTCCTTACGTACTTCCAAGAATTATGTCTTTGCTCAAGATTTTGATGTTTGGATTTTATGTTCATGTTTTTTCATTCAAATGTTTATGGATTTTTTTATGTTCTCTATGCCTACCCTTACTGAGAATTTGAGCTCACCCTTTTAATGTTTTATTTTCCCTAGAATATAAAGAAAGGTTTTAGGTAATAAAACAAAAGGGGAAGATATTTATGGGAGATATTGATGATCTTCCACCACGATTAGAGGATTACTTTCCGAGTTTCCAAAGACACTAAACTATTACGGTCCTTGTAAAGACCCGTAAAATTCAAGGGAAATTTTTTCTTAATTTTCTTTAGAATTTTACAAGAGCGCGGTTTCAGACGGCACCTGATTCCGAGGCCCAGAGTGCCAGGATTTAATTTCCAAAGTTTGGCTCGGGTACGTTCAGTGAACGAACGAGCGGGAATTCCTAACTTTTGATCCGGTGCTCGGAATTGAAATCTGAGGGCACCGATGAACTTGCAGCGCCGATATTCGCTTAAAGAGACCTTTTCGGGAGTTGCGTTTGTTGCGGGTTGAAAGTTTATTTTAGGGGTTTTTAGTTTGAGTTAAATAAAATTTGTATAGAACAAATTTTATTATAACTTGTTAAAAACCTACCAAAGGAGGTTGGAAGTGGGACCCACACCCACTTAACCTCCCTTGGGAGGATTAAGTGTGGTGGGGCCCACACGAACCCCTAAACCTTTCAAATTCTCCCAACTCCCTTAACACCTCATTTATTGGCTTGAGTTACCTTTTTAATTATGGGAGTTAAACCTTTTGAATTTCAAACTTTTGAAATTCTAATGTGTTATGTGATAATAAAATAAGATGTTGTCTTATTTTATTTTGGGGTTATTCGTTTGTCTTCTTGAGAGGTGGAGAGCTCTACTTCTTCTTCAAACTCAACGAAGAAAGCGAAGAACGTCGTTCTTCAACGAAGAACTTCTCCGCCGAAGAACACGGTCCATCCGCGACGCCGTATCCGCGACGCGACGTACTTCTTCCGCGTCATCTCTTCCGCGACGGTTTTCCGCGACGAACGCCATCGACAACGACTCTTCCTCCGACGTCAAAGGAATCGACACTGATATTCCACAACTACGTCAACGTGCGACTATCGAGGTAGGGGTTCTTGAGTTCATTGTTTTCTTTATTATTTGACTTTACTCAAGACTTGGCGAAGAACGCTCAATTTTCGACGAAGAACGCCGCTCCGCTCTTCTTCGTCTCCCCTGTCAACGAAAGAGAACACCGCTTCCTCCTCGGACCTTCTTCGTCGGCATACGAAGATTCGCCAACGACGTAACTCTTCGGGCATATCTCTTCGTCAACGGATTGACGAACGACGACCGCGACGCCCGACCACCGCGACGTTGTCTTCCGCGGGACGTTGTCAAATCTTCGATCTTATACCCGAGGTAGGGGTTGTTGATTCAATATTTATTTATTCCATTTCTTGAACGTGGATCTCGCATGTCTAACATGAGGCTTGAATGTTTAATTTGAGTTATTTATTTAACGTGAAGGGGGCCGGACCGCATGAACACGGCCGAACCTCCCTCCATCGTTTATGTTGATTTATCTTGCGGGTAGAAGCAAAGTGGCGTGGTGCCATCGCACCACGCGGACATTCGTGCAATTATGTTACGCGGCGCCGTCCCGCTACGCCGAGGAGAATCTTCAAGAACGCGACGCCGTCGCGCCGCGTTGAATGGAATCAAGACACGGCGAAGGGGCGCGGTGCCGTCGCACCGCGCCGGACAACGAACACCGCGGCCGGTTCCGGGCCGCGGCGGGACGAGGAGACCGCGGCCGGTTCCGGGCCGCGGCGGAAAGAGAAGACCGGCGGCCGGGCCGCCGGCGTCGGAAGCCGAAGGGGGGGACCGGAATTTCCGGTCCCGTTGGAGAAAACCGGCCGGCCAGCTGGCCGGCCGGAAGGCTTAAAAACCGGGGAAATTAATCCCCCGGCCAATACATAAAACCCCCCTCTTTATGAGGGGGGCGGTTCTTTAAAAGAGGGGGGGGGGGGGGGGCAGCAGCCCCCCGGTTTTAACTTAAACCGGCCCCCACGTGGGGGCGGTTTTAATCAAGGGGCGCGGCAATTGCCGCGCCGAATTTCCAGGAAGTGGGGGCTTAGCCCCCGCGTGCGTGCGGCCTCCTCGCGGCAACAGCCGCCGCGGTTCCCCGCGGCTCCCTGCGCCGCCGCGCCGCCGCGCCGCCACGCCGCCGCCCGCCGCCGCCGGCCGCCGCGCCGCCCCGGGGGGGGGGGGGGGGGGGTCGGGCCGGGTCGGCCCGGACCCGGACCCCCCCGTTTCGAACCAGAATCGGTTTTTGGGCCATATCTTGAGCCTCGGACCTCCGAATGACGAACCGTCTACGGAAACGCGATCCTTGGATCGAGACGGTCGTTTCGGTATAACGCACTCAAGGTTTCGGTTTACTTTGAGTTCGGCCGGGTTGGTTCGTTCACGAAACCAACCGGGCCTTCGGAGCGGAAACGCTCATATCTTGAGCTACGAACATCCGATTGACGCGCCGTCAGTCGCGTTGTGTGCCTCTTAGTGAAACGAATCTTTTGGCATACTCCACCCGAGGTTTGGACGCAGGTGGAGTACGGTCGGGTTGGTTTAGCCTTAAAAACCAACCGGGCCCCGGAGACGAAAATGCCAATAACTCTCAGACCGGGCTTCCGATCGACACGCCGTCTGTTGCGTTGAGTTCCTGTCGACGATACAGAACTTTTGGATACATCAACTCTAGTCTTCGTGACAGTTGACGTATCAGCCTCTCGGCTCGTGGAGCGGACCCTCCGAACGAGCTAGCTGTGTGCGGGAACCCTAGTGCTGGCTGCGACTGCTACAACTGCTACGACTGCTACTGTGACTGCGACGACGACAGTACATAGATCCTGTGTGGATTCGACGACGACGACTACAGCATTCAGCGATCCTACGTGGATCAGTGCTACAGGTCCTGTGTGAGCCCGATCCTGTGTGGGTCCGCGCTCAGCGGTTCTGTGTGAGCCAGCGCCTACAGGTCCTATGTGGGCCCGATCCTGTGTGGGTCTTTGCGGGGGTTAGTTACCTATCGATCCTTCGTGGGTCCGACGACTTAGATGGATCAGTGATCATCTTTATCGTCCTTGAAGAAGTATACCTGTGTGAGCTGAATCCTATTGCTTTCCTGTGTGGATTGTGTTGTGCAATCCTGTGTGGATTACGTTTTGCTTTCCTGTGTGGAATACGTTTACTATCCTGTGTGGACTGAGTTGTACTTGGGCTCGGAGGTTGGAGCGTATTTTAATTGATGACTTAGGTATATGTATGGGCAGATACCTAAGCAGTGTCGGTTGTTACTTCGTGATTGTACTATTCTTCGTGGTTTATCCTTTGTGGATTTGAGAGACCTTCAGGGGTCTCGGGGTCCCTACTGAGTAGCTTATACTCACCCCTGCACGGGCTTCGCCCGCACTACGTTGTGTTGGTTGCAGACGATGGACAGCGTTGACCTTAGCTGAGGCTTGTAGAGCGGGACGGTACCCGGAGGTGGACCACTGGGCGGGACGTGCTCAGAGCGGACGGCGGGACCCGTGGAGCAGAGGAGATATCTGTACCCACCCTTCAGGTGGGATTTCCAGTGGACAGCTCGGAGTAGCGGCTTTTACTTTTCAGTTGCTGTTTTCCCTTTCGAGTTGTACTTTACTTTCAGTTTGGGTTTGTATTCTGGCCCATTTACTTTCCTCTTGCTTATTCTGTGGTGTTTGTTTACTTTTCAAAGGCAATGCCTTCCCTTTTTACTGGGATTTACGCCTTGGTGCTACTCGCCAGCCCCTGGCCTATGGAAGGCGGGCTTGGGGTAGTCACGGCACGGACCCCGAGGGCGGGTCGTGACAAATTGGTATCAAAGGAGTTCGGTTCTACCGCGAACTCTGATCTTTTCTATGTGAAGCAATAATGTTTAGCGTATTGAGTGTGGTTATCTGTCCAGGGAGTCCAGTGTTGGTGCGGCGGCCGACGTATCCGTACACCAGGACCCTGACTTCTGATTTCCGACTTAATGCACAAAAACATTGATTGCGTGTGTGTTTCAAAGTTTTCTTTGTGATTACTTATATCAGCTCACCAGGTATACTGTTCTAACCGTGGCGCACCTGTTTCCTTTTCAGGATGGCCCCACGACGGCAGCCAGCTAGGGTTCCGAGAGTCGAGCGAGACGACAGCCCACCGAGCGACGAGGCCTCGGTGCAGGGCCCTTTTCCAGTAGTGGCACCGGCGGTAGCTTTACCCGCCGATCCCCCGATGCTTCCAGCAGCAGCCGCTGACGATGCACGTCGCCTCAGCGCACTGCATGAGTTTCAGCGCCAGCGACCGCCCAGGTTTCGCGGGGAGACGGATCCCCAGGCAGCAGAGGACTGGCTGGAGGCAGTGGTTCGAGTGTTTAGGCTAGTGAGGACACCAGCAGACCTCATGGTGATCCTCGCTGCGAGCCTACTACACGCAGCAGCAGGACGATGGTGGAGCTTGATGCTCCAGGTGCACGATGAGGCATCCCTACTTTGGACGGACTTTGAGAGCCTCTTCCGCTCAGAGTTCGTCCCAGCCACCCTTCGTGCGGTGCGTATCCAGGAGCTTCTACAGTTGCGGCAGGGCAGCATGACGGTCGCTCAGTACTCGGCGAGATTTACCGATCTCTCGCGCTACTCGACCGACATGGTACGGGACCCATTCTTCCGGGCCCGGACCTTCGAGCAGGGTTTGAGACACGAGATCAGGGCATCGCTGATCTCCCTCAGCATACCGACTCAGACAGGAGTACTGGAGCGGGGTCTTCTGATCGAGAGCTTCCTTGCTGAGTCTACACCAGCACAGCGACCCACCGCAGGGCGGCACGTGGAAGAGTCATCTGCAACAGGCAGTCGACGGATGACTCAGGGGTCCAGACAGACCAGACCTTCAGGCAGACGATCTCAGGGCACTGGCTCAGCAGTGCGGGGCACAAAGCGCGGAGCCAGTCTTCCGAGAGGCAGACAGTGCTACTCGTATGGCGGGCAGGGCCACATGGCTCGTGACTGCCCGACCCGTCGTGCCGAGGAGCAGCAGACAGTTGATGGACCACCGAGGCAGAGGCAGAGGATCAACCGTGGCGGTCCGCAGGGAGGAGGCGGACGAGGCAGAGGAGCTGGACGAGCAGCTGGTGGTGGTCGACGCTTTGAGGCTCTACCACCACCACCACCAGGAGGTCCACCCCGACCACAAGGAGCTGGCGGGCAGCGACAGGAACAGCTCCAGGCAGCAGAGGCCTACGACCACGGCGCACCCGAGATGATTCGAGGTACTATCTGTGTCTATTCCACCCTTGCTGCAGTTCTTATTGACACAAGAGCGAGTCATTCATTCATAGCCGCTGCCCTTGTTCGGAGCTCGGAGATTCCGACAGAGCCGTTGGCTCGATCCTTACGGCTAGAGACTCCTACGGGAGCAGACTCGACGATTACGCACTGGTGCCGGCAGTGTGAGCTTACTCTAGGAGGCGAGAGCTTCGGCTGGGATCTTCTTGTAGCAGCGTCGAGGCCTTACGACGTCATCTTGGGCATGGATTGGCTATCTACGGTCCATGCACAGATTGACTGTTTTTGGCGCAATGTGCGATGTGTACGCACCGACGGGAGCAGGTTCACCTTCACCGGCGAGAAGGGAACCTTAGCAGCACAGGATGGACTTCCGCGGAGGAGAGGACAGCCCATCACTCATCAGTTGGCTAGCCTTATCCTTGGAGCAGTTGACGTGCGGAGTCCTGGTTTTCCTGCAGTGGTGGATCAGTTTGCGGACGTTTTCCCTGACGATGTTCCAGGGCTACCTCCTCGCAGAGAGGTAGACATTTATATTGACTTGTACCCCGAGACAGCCCCGATATCCACTCCAGCATATCGGATGGCCCCCGCCGAGCTTCGAGAGCTACGGGTACAGTTGGAGGACTTGCAGGGCAAGGGGTTCATCCGACCCAGTGTTTCACCCTGGGCTTCTCCGATATTGTTCGCCAAGAAGGCGGACGGGAGCTTGCAACATTGTGTTGACTATCGTCGCCTGAACCAGGTGACAGTGAGGAACAAGTATCCGCTACCGAGGATTGATGACCTCTTTGATCAGCTCAAGGGAGCACGGTGGTTCTCGAAGATAGACCTCAGGTCAGGCTATCATCAGCTCAGAGTCAGAGACGAGGATGTGCAGAAGACGGCCTTCAGATGTCGGTATGGCCACTATGAGTTCTTGGTTATGCCTTTCGGTGTAACCAATGCTCCAGCAGTGTTCATGGCTCTCATGAACAGGATCTTTCAGCCATACCTCGATCGGTTTGTCGTGGTCTTCATCGACGACATTCTGATTTACTCTACGACAGAGGAGGAGCACGCCTATCACTTGCGAGTTGTTCTTGACACACTCCGAGAGCACCAGCTTTATGGTAAGCTCTCGAAGTGCCAGTTCTGGATACGTGAGGTCCACTTTTTGGGACACGTTATCTCTGAGGCGGGAGTTGCAGTGGATCCTGCGATGATCGAGGCTGTGTTAGCATGGGAGCCACCCAGGAGCGTGACTGAGGTTCAGAGTTTCTTGGGACTAGCTGGATACTATCGGAGATTCGTACCAGACTTCTCTAGAGTTGCGGCATCACTCACAGCTTTGATGAAGAAGGTAAAACCCTTCGTATGGACAGACAGATGTCAGCAGAGCTTCCAGGAGCTGAGACAGAGATTGACTAGCGCACTTATCTTGAGGTTGCCTGAGGAGGGAGTAGAGTACGTAGTCTACTGCGATGCATCAGGGACCGGACTCGGATGTGTTATGATGCAGGAGCGGGCAGTGATCGCCTATGGATCACGACAGTTGAGGCCGCATGAGCAGAACTACGCTACCCATGACCTGGAGTTAGCAGCAGTGGTCTTCGCTCTGAAGACATGGCGACACTATCTGATGGGCGAGCGCTTTACAGTCTTTTCCGATCATCAGAGTCTCAGGTATATCTTCTCGCAAAAGGAACTGAACCTGAGACAGCGACGATGGCTCGAGTTCCTCCAGGACTATGACTTTGAGATAGTCTATACTCCTGGGAAGGGGAACGTAGTAGCCGATGCCCTCAGCAGGAGGACGGGCATTCAGCTACTTGAGGAGGCGATAGAGCAGCTAGCCTCTTTGCAGATATCCTTCGTGGATAGAGATGGAGCAGCCTTTCTTCATTCTCTCACAGTCACTCCTCCACTACTACAGCGGGTCAGAGAGGCACAGCGTGAGGACGCTGACTGTGAGACACGGCGTGCACCGATATCCTCGGGACAGGCACCCGATGGTTTCTCCCTTGGAGAAGAGCACGACATCCTTTTCAGAGGACGTACCATGGTACCAGTCGCTTTGCGAGAGGAAGTGCTGAGGGAGTTTCACACTTCTCCTTTAGCGGTACATCCTGGAGTGGCGAAGATGTACCAGGACCTCAGACGACAGCACTGGTGGTCGGGCATGAAGAAGGCTGTAGCAGAGTTCGTTTCTCGATGCCTCACCTGTCAGCAGGTGAAGGCAGAGCATCAGGTACCAGCAGGCTTAGTACAGCCCTTGGAGGTTCCGGAGTGGAAGTGGGACGACATATCTATGGACTTTGTGACTGGACTTCCACGCACTTCCAGAGGTCACGACTCTATCTGGGTGATTGTTGACCGACTCACCAAGTCGGCACACTTCTTACCCATCAGAGAGCAGGGCTCAGTGGAGAGCTTGGGACGTCTCTACGTTCAGGAGATTGTGCGGCTCCACGGCGTGCCATCATCTATCGTTTCCGATCGAGATGCCCGCTTTACTTCCCGGCTTTGGAAGGGGTTACAGGAGGCGTTAGGTACGCAGCTACGTCTTAGCACATCTTTTCACCCTCAGACGGATGGTCAGACGGAGAGGACCATTCAGACTCTCGAGGACATGCTCCGCGCATGTGTCCTCGACTTTGGTCGTAGCTGGGAGGACCACCTACCCTTGGTGGAGTTCGCGTACAACAACAGCTACCACTCCACCATCGGGATGGCACCGTACGAGGCATTGTACGGCCGACCATGTAGATCTCCTTTGTTCTGGATAGACCCTGGGGAGTCAGCACTGGTGGGACCAGAGATGGTCCAGGCCACGACAGAGAAGGTCCAGGTCATCCAGGAGCGGATGAGGACAGCTCAGAGCCGGCAGAAGACATATGCTGACAGGAGGCGGAGGCCACTGGAGTTCGAGGATGGCGACCACGTCTTCTTGCGGGTCTCACCTCGACGTGGTATTCAGAGATTTGGCCGAGGCGGCAAGTTATCTCCGCGCTTCATCGGACCCTTCCAGATTCTCAGCAGGATTGGCGAGGTGGCTTATCGCCTGGCTCTACCACCTCAGTTGCACCGGGTGCACGACGTCTTCCACGTATCTCAGCTGAGGAGATACGTGCATGACCCGACGCACATCATTGACCATGGGGAGCTTGACGTTGACGATGGGGCGACTTTTACGGAGGTCCCGGTGGAGATAGAGGGTCGACAGGAGCGGGTCCTGCGTGGGCGATCGATTCCTCTTGTGCGCATCAGATGGCAGCACGGGAATCTCCAGGAGAGCACATGGGAGTGGGAGGCTCAGATGCGTGCTCAGTACCCTCATTTGTTTCCCTAGTTTGTGATGTATCTTTACGGGGACGTAAAGCCCTGAGGTGGGAGTAATGTAAAGACCCTTAAAATTCAAGGGAAATTTTTTCTTAATTTTCTTTAGAATTTTACAAGACCGCGGTTTCAGACGGCACCTGATTCCGAGGCCCGGAGTGCCCGGATTTAATTTCCGAAGTTTGGCTCGGGTACGTTCAGTGAACGAACGAGCGGGAATTCCTAACTTTTGATCCGGTGCTCGGAATTGAAATCCGAGGGCACCGATGAACTCGCAGCGCCGATATTCGCTTAAAGAGACCTTTTCGGGAGTTGCGTTTGTTGCGGGTTGAAAGTTTATTTTAGGGGTTTTTAGTTTGAGTTAAATAAAATTTGTATAGAAAAATTTTTATTATAACTTGTTAAAAACCTACCAAAGGAGGTTGGAAGTGGGACCCACACCCACTTAACCTCCCTTGGGAGGATTAAGTGTGGTGGGGCCCACACGAACCCCTAAACCTTTCAAATTCTCCCAACTCCCTTAACGCCTCATTTATTGGCTTGAGTTACTTTTTAATTATGGGAGTTAATCCTTTTGAATTTCAAACTTTTGAAATTCTAATGTGTTATGTGATAATAAAATAAGATGTTGTCTTATTTTATTTTGGGGTTATTCGTTTGTCTTCTTGAGAGGTGGAGATCTCTACTTCTTCTTCAAACTCAACGAAGAACGCGATGAACGTCGTTCTTCAACGAAGAACTTCTCCGCCGAAGAACACGGTCCATCCGCGACGCCGTATCCGCGACGCGACGTACTTCTTCCGCGTCATCTCTTCCGCGACGGTTTTCCGCGACGAACGCCATCGTCAACGACTCTTCCTCCGACGTCAAAGGAATCGACACCGATATTCCACGACTACGTCAACGTGCGACTATCGAGGTAGGGGTTCTTGAGTTCGTTGTTTTCTTTATTATTTGACTTTCCTCAAGACTTGACGAAGAACTCTCAATTTCCGAAGAAGAACGCCGCTCCGCTCTTCTTCGTCTCCCGTGTCAACGAAAGAGAACACCGCTTCCTCCTCGGACCTTCTTCGTCGGCATACGAAGATTCGCCAACGACGTAACTCTTCGGGCATATCTCTTCGTCAACGGATTGACGAACGACGACCGCGACGCCCGACCACCGCGACGTTGTCTTCCGCGGGACGTTGTCAAATCTTCGATCTTATACCTGAGGTAGGGGTTGTTGATTCAATATTTATTTATTCCATTTCTTGAACGTGGATCTCGCATGTCTAACATGAGGATTGAATGTTTTAGTTGAGTTATTTATTTAACGTGAAGGGGGCCGGACCGCATGAACACGGCCGAACCTCCCTCCATCATTTATGTTGATTTATCTTGCGGGTAGAAGCAAAGTGGCGTGGTGCCATCGCACCACGCGGACATTCGTGCAATTATTTTACGAGGCGCCGTCGCGCTACGCCGAGGAGAATCTTCAAGAACGCGACGCCGTCGCGCCGCGTTGAATGGAATCAAGACACGGCGAAGGGGCGCGGTGCCGTCGCACCGCGCCGGACGACGAACACCGCGGCCGGTTCCGGGCCGCGGCGGGATGAGGAGACCGCGGCCGGTTCCTGGCCGCGGCGGAAAGAGAAGACCGGCGGCCGGGCCGCCGACGTCGGAGGCCGAAGGGGGGGACCGGAATTTCCGGTCCCGTTGGAGAAAACCGGCCGGCCAGCTGGCCGGCCGGAAGGCTTAAAAACCGGGGAAATTAATCCCCCGGCCAATACATAAAACCCCCCTCTTTATGAGGGGGGCGGTTCTTTAAAAGAGGGGGGGGGCAGCAGCCCCCCGGTTTTAACTTCAACCGGCCCCCACGTGGGGGCCGTTTCAATCAAGGGGCGCGGCAATTGCCGCGCCGAATTTCCAGGAAGTGGGGGCTTAGCCCCCGCGTGCGTGCGGCCTCCTCGCGGCGACAGCCGCCGCGGTTCCCCGCGCCACCCCGGGGGGGGGGGGGGGGGGGGGTCGGGCCGGGTCGGCCCGGACCCGGACCCCCCCGTTTCGAACCAGAATCGGTTTTTGGGCCATATCTTGAGCCTCGGACCTCCGAATGACGAACCGTCTGCGGCAACGCGATCCTTGGATCGAGACGGTCGTTTCGTTATATCGCACTCAAGGTTTCGGTTTACTTTGAGTTCGGCCGGGTTGGTTCGTTCACGAAACCAACCGGGCCTTCGGAGCGGAAACGCTCATATCTTGAGCTACGAACGTCCGATTGACGCGCCGTCAGTCGCGTTGTGTTCCTCTTAGTGAAAAGAATCTTTTGGCATACTCTGCCCGAGGTTTGGACGCAGGTGGAGTACGGTCGGGTTGGTTTAGCCTTAAAAACCAACCGGGCCCCGGAGACGAAAATGCCAATAACTCTCAGACCAGGCGTCCGATCGACGCGCCGTCTGTTGCGTTGAGTTCCTGTTGACGATACGGAACTTTTGGATACTTCAACTCTAGTCTTCGTGACAGTTGATGTATCAGCCTCTCGGCTCGTGGAGCGGACCCTCCGAACGAGCTAGCTGTGTGCGGGAACCCTAGTGCTGGCTGCGACTGCTACAACTGCTACGACTGCTACTGTGACTGCGACGACGACAGTACAGAGATCCTGTGTGGATTCGACGACGACGACTACAGCACTCAGCGATCCTACGTGGATCAGTGCTACAGGTCCTGTGTGGACCCGATCCTGTGTGGGTCCGCGCTCAGCGGTTCTGTGTGAGCCAGCGCCTACAGGTCCTGTGTGGGCCCGATCCTGTGTGGGTCTTTGCGGGGGTTAGTTACCTATCGATCCTTCGTGGGTCCGACGACTTAGATGGATCAGTGATCATCTTTATCGTCCTTGAAGAAGTATACCTGTGTGAGCTGAATCCTATTGCTTTCCTGTGTGGATTGTGTTGTGCAATCCTGTGTGGATTACGTTTTGCTTTCCTGTGTGGAATATGTTTACTATCCTGTGTGGATTGAGTTGTACTTGGGCTCGGAGGTTGGAGGGTATTTTAATTGATGACTTAGGTATATGTATGGGCATATACCTAAGCAGTGTCGGTTGTTACTTCGTGATTGTACTATTCTTCGTGGTTAATCCTTTGTGGATTTGAGAGACCTTCAGGGGTCTCGGGGTCCCTACTGAGTAGCTTATACTCACCCCTGCACGGGCTTCGCCCGCACTACGTTGTGTTGGTTGCAGACGACGGACAGCGTTGACCTTAGCTGAGGCTTGTAGAGCGGGACGGTACCCGGAGGTGGACCACTGGGCGGGACGTGCTCAGAGCGGACGGCGGGACCCGTGGAGCAGAGGAGCTATCTGTACCCACCCTTCAGGTGGGATTTCCAGTGGACAGCTCGGAGTAGCGGCTTTTACTTTTCAGTTGTTGTTTTCCCTTTCGAGTTGTACTTTACTTTCAGTTTGGGTTTGTATTCTGGCCCATTTACTTTCCGCTTGCTTATTCTGTGGTGTTTGTTTACTTTTCAAAGGAAATGCCTTCCCTTTTTACTGGGATTTACGCCTTGGTGCTAGTCGCCATCCCCTGGCCTATGGAAGGCGGGCTTGGGGTAGTCATGGCACGGACCCTGAGGGCGGGTCGTGACAGTCCTTGTGTGTCTGTTTTTGTTATGTATTAAGTATTCCACAAAAGTAAAGTAATGTACATGTACGTCAAGCTTCAGGTCTCTACAGTTGGTATTAGAGAAAACGTTTAGTCAACCTTTGGAAACTAGGATGCAAAAACGTTAATGAGATCCCTAGAGATATTTCTAAGGTATGCATAGGGATGTCGTTAAGGATAAGTATACGTATAGGATATAGTACTAGAACTATGGTAACGATCTTAGAATTTAATCTAAGATGTTAGATATTGAGGGTCCTCCCCCTTTACTATGTTTTTTCCTTAGCATGATTTTTTCCTCTCACAATATTCTTTTTGGGTTTTAGATGATGGATGGAGCCTGAAGGAACCGTGTTGATCAATGTAATGGAAAATGCATTGATTTTCCTCCTGACCAAACCAATGTCATGGGAGATGGAGTGGAAAATCTTATTTCTATACTTACACAAGCTATAAATCATTCTGGACTTCAAAATGAGAAGATAAAGGAGAAACATTCTGTTGAATCCTTCATGAGGCAGCGTCCACCTTCATTTAGCGGGTCTTCTATTCCCTTAGTGGCTGAACAATGGATCAGTATTACTGAGAAGATATTTTCAGTGCTACAATGTTCTGAGCATGATAAAGTCATCTTAGCAGTATATCGTTTGGAAGGTGATGCTGATCAATGGTGGAATCTTATCGAGAATAGGAGGCAAAGAGATGAAATTGAGTCCATGGAATGGGACGAGTTCAAGAACTTATTTTTCAATAAGTACTTCCATCGTATTCTTCGAAGAATGAAGGAAAAGGAGTTTCTTGAGCTTAAGAAGAATGATGATGAATCTGTTGGTATATACGAAGCGAATTTTACAAGACGTGAAAGGTATGCATCTGGCATTATCATCCAACCTGAAAGTAAAGTTGATCAATTTTTCAGTGGCTTAAAACCAAGTCTTCGAAGGGCATTAACTATAAGAGACTTCAGTAGCTATGAAGAAATTGTGCGTTGTTCTATCAAGGTAAGACTAGAAGTTGGTGTAACATATCCATCTCATGGTTTTGATATGAAACGGAAGATGGAGTTCAAGGAGAAATCTCAGAACAATGGTGAAAAGAAGATTAATGATTCTTTATGCTCAAAGCGTGGAAATAATCATGGTGGAGATTGCATAAAAGGTACTAGAAAATGCTTTTATGTGTGAAAAAGAAGGTCATCGAGCATTTGATTGTCGAAGTAATGGGAAAAAGGTTGATAATGATGTGAATAAATATGAGACTACTGAGAACTCTCCACCAACACTTAAATGCTTCAAGTGCAAGGAAATGGGGAATTATGCTAATAAATGCTCTAATCCACGGGTTAATGATGATCAACGTGAGAAACCTCTTAAAGCAAAGGATAAAGGGAAGTCTCATGCGATCACTATTTGTGATGTTGAGTATAAAATTTTTTGATCTGTAAAAATTAAGTGTTTATGTAATGGGATTTCAAAATAGTATCATGGGATCTCATTTATGGTATTGTGGAATTTTTTAATATCTATGTATTGGTTTTCAATCATTATATGGTACTGGTAACCATGAAAAAGTGATTTAAATATTTTTGGAAAGTAGATGATATGCGCATAATGAAGGGATAAAGAGAAAATGAAATGTTTGACAGTATTCATGGGATCATGACTGATATAAGGAAATAGTTATATCATGGTTTGAGTATATAGAATTTGGGGGTTTTTGTATGTGGAAAAAGTTAAATTTTGACAGCACTCATGTTTTCACTAAGATTCAATGGGTATTTATTTTTCAACAGAATACATGATTAAGGCCTTTGAATGTTTGGAATGTGACCAACAAAACATATCTTTTGATATGTGGGGATCAATGATGGTATTAACATGCTTGTTATATGAAATATCTGGTAATCATTTTCACTATAATATGAGAGTGGACTACAGTATTATGGATAAGCCTAATGATTGGAATGGATTATGTTGGACATAAGTTAGTTTTTTTTAAGGATAGATGTTTTTTCAATATTATTGATGGGATGTTATAGTAATGTAGGAAAACCTGCAGGATGGGCGACAACCCATCGCTTCAGACAAGGCTGTGGGAATTGAACTCACAATCGAAGTGCGACTGGCCTTTATCGCCTACCACTGGCCTACAGGAAGTCCCTGGTTAGTAGAAAGTAGTTTTATTTTATTAAGCGGTATGATAAATAATGTATAAGTCCATTTTTGGATCCATATATGATTAATCTCACAGTAAGATGGACTTATAACTTTTGCTAACCTTTTGTTTGAAATAGATGGAATGACCCATCATTCTATCACATGATCTGCTAATGCTTCACGAATAAAAAATTCAACTTCATTTCTTTAAAAGATGAAGTGGAAATAGTTCAATTCACGAACAATAGTGAGATTGTACCAAAATCATGTAAGTATTTTATTTAATTTATCATATTTAGGGAAATGATCTTGAAAACCAAAAATGTTGTCCTAGTGTCCTTATATACGATGAATCAGATGGTACCTTAGATCATCACAAATCTATGGCTTTGTGATTTTTGGCTTTTTTATAGCCATGTTCTCTACCACTCTCCATCTGAACATGATGGTTAGATTTTTCTTCCATATCCATATTTTAATCTATGTTTTCCTATATAGATACCCAGTGGTGAGTTACATTGGGTAATCATTACGTTTCATACTTTAGTTTTTAAAATTAAGTTTTACTATTCCTTTTTATTATGTGGGCTTCTATTAAAGAAACTTTGAGTAGTAAACCATTTATAACCCCAACGAATTTCGAGGGTGAAATTTCTTTTAAGGTGGTAGAATGTAACACCCCAAGATTTTATGAAAAATATTCTTTTTAATTTCATTAATGTCTTGTGTTGTACGCTACAACAAAAGGATCTTGCACAACATGCATCCCTGACATGGATTGCATTACACATAAGCACAACCTTCCATGATAGCGTGTGTTGTATGTAATACCAAGTTTCGCAAAACAACGATATGCTATTAAAATATTATTAAAACTAGCCGTTATGAATAGTAATACACACTTATTGAAATTTTATTAATTTTATTTTTGAAAATGGACTTCATTTTTGGTTTCAGAATATCGAAATTATCTTAGGGTGAAATTTTGGTATTTTTCTGAAAAATTTCAATTTTTGATGAATAGTGAAAACACTAGGTTACTATTTAAAAACCGACTTTTTATTTAAATAATTATTTATTTTATATAAATTTATTTTAGGTAAAAATTGATACATAATACCAATATAAGTTCAATGTAATTCATTGGAGTCATTTTATAATAATTTTAGATATATAAAAATTTTATTGAACATTTCACCATCTTTTACCCACCTCGTAGGAGAATTTGCAAATTTACATAAATCTTAATTTTACCGCTTCTGTGAATGGAATTTTGAAAATCCAAGAGACACGGTTGATGTTAGTAAGTAAAACGTGGTTCAATGAGATAAAAATAATTTTTGGTGAATAGTAACTTTTTACTTATATTTACCACGGTAAAAAGTAAATAGGGTAAATACGGGTAAATATTATATTATTATTACCCTAAAACATATCCTAATTCTATTGGATAAGTTTAATTCGACCAAAATCAACCTTAGGAATAAAATATGACCCTTTAGGCCCACTTGGATTAGATTAGGACATTTATTATTAATTTATTTAAAGAAGGGTTAAAATAGTTAAAATCAATGTTTAATAACTAAATCATTTTTAATATAGGGTTATACATAAGATAAATTCTACTATAAATATTAATTATAAATATAAAAATATTTCCTAAATAATGGTGTTTTATTTATAATTTTTAGACATTAAATAATTTAATTTATTTATAACATAATGATGATGCAGTAATTATCTTATTAATGAAATATTGAAATAATTGATATTATAAATACCCAAATAAATGTAATTTCAGACTTTTTATGAATTACACTAATTTTATAGGTTAATATGACATGTTATTATTTATTAAGTTAACATTTTTCGAAATAATCATTCTGTTATGATTTTCACAAAAATAAATTACCAAATAGTGACAAAATTGACATAAAATAGTTTTTAAAACAAATATTATATTATTAATTGTTATTTTATTCCTAAAAATATAAGGTTCGTCCAAGTGACTTAGATAAGGTTATATATATTAATAATAAACAACTTGGGGTTCTTTTGTCTTGTTATATGATGTTTATTAACCTTATAGTGTAAGAAAACAAGAAGACACGGTAAAAGAAGAATTTTATAACATAAAGTTAAATATAAATGATAAGGTTAAAATAGAAAACTAAACTTGTCTAAATTCTATTGGATGAGAGGATTTAGACCCATACCCACCTTATCTTAGAAATAAATAAATTTTGAGCTATCAAAAACCGAATATGACTTTATAATAAAATAATATTTTTAGTTATTCCAATGGTGCCCCTCTCCTCCCTTATAAAAGGGAACCTCCTCCCTCTCTTCCTCACACCACTTTGAGCCTTCATGCTCGGCCAAAACCTGCCAGATTCATTCCTCCACTTCCCTAGAAACATTTTAGAGGTCCTGGTCTTCTTCAAAGTCCAATTTTAGTTCCCTAAGAGGAGGTCTCAAAGAGGCGCTTCAAAGAAGATGTAATGCCCATTACCGATTCTTTCAAATTTATTTCTCTTACACTTCTTCTTATTTTTCTTGTTTCATTATGAAGTAATAACATCAGTATCACTCATATACTGATATGTTATTATAATAATTAAACAACCATATTTCACCATCTATCCATCCTACGAAAAACGAAATCACCGCGCGTGCGTACGTACGGAATACCGTCTCCACGCCGTGGTGTAATCTATTTTCCAACACCACCTTACTTGGATGGGTATAATGGTGAAAGTAATGAATATATATGATTATTGTAAAGAGATTTTAGTTATTTAATATTATACATACACTTTAATACAATTCCACGATCATGGGAATGATATCATCACTCGTGCGTACGTACGGACTACCATCTCCACGACGCGATGAGATTTACTCTCCATGTTAACCATTCAAGAATGATTATAAAGTATCTATAATAAGTAATAATGAAATATATGACATAATAAATCTACTGGATTTATGTATATATATATTTATGTCATCTACTTAATTCCATTAAATTCAATAAGGAAACGAAAACACCGTTCATGCGTACGTACGGCTTACCATCTCCATGAACGGTGTATTTTTTTCTATTTATCGATCTATTATATATATGTATATTCTGAATATATATTATATATAAATCATGTTTTACATTATGGATGTAAGTAATCATGATCTAAGAAATAATATGAATAATTACAAGTTAAAACACAAACGACGAATGAAACTATTTTACCCAAAACGCTACTTTAACATGAATTTACAAAAGAACGGGTAATATAAAGTCATAAGTGAACAATATATTATATAATAACAATGAATATGATTCTGAAATAATTCAATGACATTATTTAAATAATTATACAGGTGGTTTGGATATGTACGAAGCATATCAGACCTAAGGTAAGGGATAATTTTGCAATTATCATTTTTATCCGAGATTGCTTATTCGTAAGTATTTACTGGGGTTATTGCTATCATACATGTCTATGTTTTATAAAAATGTATTCATGTATGTTTAAATTCATTTTTACCCATTTTGAATTTTACCCCTTTGTATGGAAGGAATCTTCATTTCTTTACCCTATAAGGTACTTTTTTGACTTTTCCGACAAAAGTACGAGAAGAATGTTTTTTAATGTATACGGCATGAAAGGATTTTTACGGTTTTATAAAGCATTATTTTCATGAATCTTACTCCAAAATATTTCATGACTATTTTTAACAAAATCCTTTTCTTTTAAAATTGCATGACATTTTTTGAAAAGAAAATGATTTTGAAGAAGAAAGGATATTTTTCTCAAGAATTCATTTCAAGTGTTTTATCAAAACCATTTTTAATCTAAGATGAAATTATTTCATATTTGTATGTTTCAATTGTAATGTCTCTATGATTTACATGGTTTCACTTTCCTTATTATGAAATGATATCTATTTCTTTTATATGGATTATGTAATGATTGGATGATGTTTATGAAACCCATTTTATTTATTGGGTTATTATAAATGATGTATGTTTATTTTGTGGAACAAGTAAGAATGATTTCTTTATGAGATGGGTGCGACCTATATATCCATACAATGCATTGGGTAAAGATTTATTTCTCATGAGATAGACATGGTTGGAGCAGAAAGTTAAACCAGTTCAGTAATACAGGACTGGAATGAGGAGTGAACTCGATTTAGAAAGGGACTTTTTCCACTAAGATGGGTTGGTAGTAATGCCTTGGATACTATGGAAATCATATCATGTGATTAATGGTTTTCCACAATCACATGTTTAATTCCCATGCTGTTTTATCATTATTAATGTTTCTTTATGATCTATGCCTTACGTACTTCCATGATTTATGACTTTACTCAAGATTTTTTTGTTTATATTTTATGTTCAAGTTTTTGCATTAAAATGTTTATGTATTGTTTTATGTTCTCTATTCTTACCCTTACTGAGCATTTGAGCTCACCCTTTTTATGTTTTATTTTCCCCATGATATAAAGAAAGGTTTTTGGTAAGAAATCAAAAGGGGATGATCTTTATGGGAGATATTGAAGATCTTCAACCACGATTAGAAGATTACGTTCCGAGTTTCCAAAGACACTAAACTATTACGATCCTTGTTTGTCTGTTTTTGTTATGTATTAAGTATTCTACAAAAGTAATGTAATGTACATGTACATCAGGCTTCTAGTCTCTACAATTACATAATTATTGTTTAACAATTTTCCCCCCTTTTACCCATTTGTATCATTTCATATGACCTAATTTTTATCATTTTCTAGAAATAAAATGCTTCCAACCCATTGTGTCCCAAAAACACATTATGTGGGTGTGTGTCTCTAATGATGCATTCCACTTATATTATTAGGTGAAAAAAATGATGCATGAATTGACAACCTCATGCCATTCTGTACACGAGGAAAATATCATAAAACTATCACTCCATGCTACAAGTGCATCACCCTTTGGTGATATATCATCAAATGGAACAACAACAAAAAAGAAAAAAAATCCCTAATTCTAGGTGACAAGGGTTATCCATTGTACATGGGTCATCTACTCTTAATAATGAGCTTATTTCCAAGGAATGGAACTATCCTAATCTCTATTATACTATCCCCAAACAGTATGAAACTGAAAATAACTCTTCTGATACAACTTTTGAATGTCCCTAAACCTGAAGCTTCTACTACGGTGCATCGATTTGGTTCTTTACATGACCTCAAGAACAACTCCCTATACCCCAAAGGTTTCTGTCTACAAATGAGGGTCCAGATTAGTCATGTGGGGAGACTACACCCTCTTACTAGAGTAAAACAAAATAGATAACAAGTGTAAATAGTTTAAATAATATAATAATATTGATAAACATTAAGAAATGAGAATATCACAATAGGGTACAAACCACAAACAACAATAAATATTCCATGCCATACTATAATTTGAAGTGAACAACCCAAAATATGATAAACGTTGAAATGCCCAAAAATTCTCGGACAGCATTTGAGATGTGTCATCCCTATATGTACCATGAACAACTAAACACCCTAGCACATGGACCTTTCCCTTGTCCTGACCTATAACCATGATGTCTACTCTGTTACCCAACTGTTGCACGAGAAGGGTGTGAGTACAACTCAGTAGGCCACCACTTACGGTGTCTACAAAATGTCTAGTGTAATATATAGTAGAGGCAGAAATGAATAAATGGAATGTAAATAAAGTATAGTGTAGGATCTATTATTTTAAAATATGTTCTCCAACAATTTCAAGAAATATAATCCATTTTATAATTATACCATAAATATTGTGTAATTCACATTCATCATGCGATAAATGGGATAGGTATAGTTGTCTTGTTCAATGAATAAGGAAAACAAGTCTAGTTCTTGAGCTCATTAGGGATAAAAAATTTCACAATCAAGAAATATCACTTATCATGGGACCTTGGTCTATCATGTTTCAATGAATACAACCATTTTGGGAATAAAACATCAATCTGACTACCCAACCCACATATTACTTTGTGGGTTATAGAATCAGTCCAACCCGACCCATGGAAGGAGCCCTAGTTCTTTTGTCCCACCACTGTGCTATGTGAACATTCTTATTCATTTATTTAGCATAGAAAAACCATATCAAAAGAAACAAAAAAAATGTATATAAGAGTAATAATCCAAACAATAAATTTTGGAATTAAAAATCATGACATGACCCATTAACCCATTTTTCTTTTACATTACTTATCCCATTAAACACAACTAACACTTTCATGCCTATCTTACTAAGCATAATCAATAATTTCATTATATCATCCCATTTCAAATACCATTACCAATTTTAGACACATTACCAATATTCTATTTTCACATATAATAAACAAATCAACATACTCAACCGTTGATTTACATTAGCACACAATGACCAAGCATTTATATACCAGGCTTCTTGGTCTAGGATATATCGGCGCACCCCATGGGTGGCCCAAAATAGGTCAAAACAAACTTGATGCATCCCATGGGAACCATGAAGTATTATACTCATTATTTATACACCCATTATACCAAATATTACCCAAGGAATCAAAATCAAAAAAAAAGTGATGAAGAATAAAACCATACAAGAAGAAATTTACAACAAAATTATGAGATATAACTTCTAGAAAATCTACATAGATTTTGTTTTAAAAACGCTTTAAAATAAAGACATAGATCACGGATCGAACCACCTTTAAATAATTAACCTAGATATCACCAGAAAAATTGGGATTGTGTGTTTTGTAAGGAGAGGAGGGAATGATGCCAACCCCAATCAAGAAAAGGAATAAAATATTAGGATAAACTCACTTGGGTATTCGTTCAATAACTAAAAACACTCCAAATGACCTAGGATCATATGAAAATTGACCATGGGAAGGATGGGTAATCCAAATTCACATCAATTGTTCGTAGAGAAGGAGTGGAGAAAAATCCTTAGTGAGTCTTATAAATCCCAAGGTAGAATTATGGTAATTTTTTAAAATTTATTTGGCCACACAGTTTACACGCACAATTTTCCAAACCATGTGCAAACCATGCATGAACCACTATCACCAAATCACCCGATTTCACAATTTACCTACACTATATTCAAAACCATGCATGAGCCACTACCCAAAAATCACCCCTCACACTGTTTTATAGGATGCTCTTCATGATTTTCACTAATCCTGTAAAAATTGTGAAACATGCCTAAAAAGATCCATTTTATTCCTCGTTCATGTTATGAACCACCAAAACACCCATGATCCTTCTAATGGACTTGAGGAATAATTATTTTACCTAAATATAGGAATCAGCGGAAACATAAACAAACACATACCTTAAGAAGGAAAAATCTAGGATCAGACAGGTTTTGGTTCAGATTCTATTATATCATAATGGTCTAAAAAAATGTATAATTCTTCAAAATGATGAATTTAATCTATTATCTTGATTAGGGGAAAATTTTTCTTTATGTTCATAACATATTTAAATCATTTATTTTTGAAACCTTTAAATATTTTTCATAGTTTTTTATGATTTTGATAATTTTGATTATAATTAATAATATGTATATAATTTATTGAAATAATATTTTTCGAATTATTTTATTTATAAAATTTTTATTAATTAATTAATATTGAAATTTTTATAGTTTGTAATATAAATCATTATAAAACATTTTCCATATAAAATTAAAAATATTAAATGTTAATATCTAAAATAGATGTCACAAAATTATTTGGTATTCTATGTGATATTGAGATAATATATTTATTTATAAATCATAAGGAGTAATTTATAAATGGTTATAAATAATAAAATAAGGTTGAAAGGAAAAGAAATTATATATGAGATTTTGAATAGGTGATAAATAATTAGTTTGACGTGGTTAAAATTTAAAGGGTTCTTATTTAGAGTAATTATAAAATAATTTTAAATAAAAAATTTATTTATTTAAAAATAAAATTCAATTAAAATTTTTAAATATACTATTTATAAATTGATTATAATTTACAAAATTTTGTTATAGAAAATAAATGCAATTAATAATAGGATTTTCTATAAGTTAATTGACTAAAAAATAATTTTCGCCTATGGATTAAATGTTTTTAAAATATTTACCACAAATATTACTTTAATATTAATTAGTTAATATTGTGATTATAGTTTTTAAAATTAATATAAAATTTAAATGTTATAAATCTAAATAAATGGAATTACAATTGTTTTACCAAAATTTATATGGCATATTTATAGTCATTAAATATAGTTTTTATTTTAATAATATAAAAATGATTTAAAATTTTTTATAAATCTAATAAATAAGGTTAATATATGAATAATTTTTGTAATTATAATTATGAAATGTTAATAATTATTCAATTTGAAATCGATCAAATTAATAGGGACCTTATTTAATGATATTATTTAAACTACATCGAATGTTATTGATCAGTTATTTGATTAAAGGAATAAATAATAAATTAAAATTATATATAATAAATAATAGAAAATATTTCATTTATGATTTAATATAATATATTTCATATTAAAAATTGTTGAATTTCATTAATGTTTTAAAATTATAGAAGTCTCTATAGTTAGTTTTTTATTTACGAATTATTCATAAAAGATTTTATAATATTTAAATATTAAAATATTTTCTTTATTTAATGTATAATTATAATGTTATTCATAGTTTTAAATTATTGATGTTACGAATGTGTATTTTTTAGTTTAACTTATAAACTAATAATAATATAAATAGCCCTATGTTACAAGCTATGTACAAATATATAAAATTTAGTTTTCATTTGTATAAACCACAGTTTTTAATTGAAGATATTAGTTTTAATTTAGTTTTTAGGTATATTGGGTTCTTATTAGCTGTTGGATATGTCATGGGTTGATTTCTCACTTGAGTAATGTCTCATCAGGGATAGGGACTTGGGGAATACCACCTGCTAAATAGTAGTCTTATACCATGTTATAGAAAGGTGAATAGGGTTGGATATATGTTTCTCTTTGTTTACTCATGTATAGATCACCAATTTCATATATCAATACGACTTTAAGAAAATAATTTATGTAATATATGTGTATGATAAATTCTAATATGTATGAATATGTCTGAATTCTACTTTCAGGAAAGCATAACATATTGGGGGTTGTGTGAAGAGTTACACATTAATGTGGTTTGAACACATTAATTTAATGGTTGGAATAGGGATTCTAAAACTAAATCATTAGGTTCAAGAATAGACAAAATGAAATAAAACATCAAAAGATAAATATTACACAGGATGAACTAATTATTATTTTAATATGTATATGATATATAATAAATTGGTGAAGCTTTTATAGAAAACTGGTATATTCCCACCTAACCCATTGGCTTAGACTGAGTCTAAGGGGCCTCTAAACATAGATGACATCCCCAAGACACCAAAGGTAGGAAATAAATTCCATGGTCTTACCAAACATTAGGGGATGATTTTTTGATCTAAGGAAAATAAACTTATTAATAAAAAATATAGATAAATTAATATACTTTTGATTCATTAATATAAACAAGATGCTCAGCTTGAAAAATAATAATCAAGATGCTGAGCTAGAGAAATATCAAAACCGTAATTTACAAGATTCAGGAATAACAATCTATGTATACTTTCCAAATAGAATATGAAGGGGTGGGTAATCATTTCTAGTTGTACTTACCTATGATACATTCCAATTTGTTCCAATAAGATAAGAAAATGTTAACTAATAGATTAAAATATAATGTATAACAATTAGAAGAACATCAAAACATTTTTTCAATTTAAATTAATCAAAATCTAAAAGAATAATAAATTTATCAATTTATTCCACTCGGAATATCAAAAACCCTTCCCTCCAGTCACACATACATTCATATAAAATGAATATCCCAATATTTAGGAGTAGTGATATATCCATCACCAAGACGTCACTCGGTGATATACATTAACACCCTAACCTAGAACTTAATTCCATGTATGTAATAACAAGGTTAGAAATAAAGAAAATATGAACACACACCACCCATTTACTCTATTTTATCACACACCCATTTATCACACATAAATTAATTACTTCATTTAAAATATGTCACCATACATCATTATTTTATAAAAAAATTGAAAAAAATAATTCACATAGTTTTAAAAAAAATTCAAATTCTTGTGTCAGTCACATCTTAAAACCAACGGTTTTTTCTAATAGGATATTATCCAACATTTAATTTTCAAAAATAATAATAAAATTTAACAAAAATAATCCTTCATGGAATAGAATAGGAGTATAAAAGACAGAAGCTACCTACCTCTCAATGGGTGTTGAAAATGGGTAATGACAGTACAGAACCACTATATCAAGGCCGATGAAAGCCTCACTTCATTAGATGTATAAAATATCTCATAAAAAACACATTATAAATCACATATATATTTATATATATATATAATATTAGATCTAACATTATTTGTTAGATGATATGATTATATGTAATGATAATGAGAATATTCTACGACTTACCATTTATTCTGGAGATCCAACAAACATAGATCCATCAAAACCATCTTTCATATTAGAAGAAATCACCAACACCACCAAGATGAGGAGAGAAGTTAAATATCAAGGTATGACAGGGGAAATAATGGGGGTTTTGAGGTTTATGAAAAAAGGAAACCTATAAAAAATAGTATACGACAATGAAATATTTCTAATTAGGAAAAATAGGCATTGACACAAGATGAGACTATGGCATAAAGGGTCCAACTACAATGGTGATAATAAAAATTACATCTAAGAAACATGGTGAGATCCATGAAAAAGATATGACATACAAGGACAAGGACCACTTCTCAAGTGAAACCACTATTCCAAATAATTCAACCACCAAGAAGAAAGCTAAGCCACAAGCCATTTCTATGGGCTACATACCATGAAATGGATAGAAAAACAAGAATCCATCCTCTAAGACTCCATGCCACTACTTATTTTCCCACACCATAGGTATAATAAAGATGGAATAAACATAACACTCGACCAAAAATACCCTATTTCATAAATAATTTCTCTATGCAACAAACACCCCCTATGGTGCAACATAAGTATGCACGATGCAAAAACATCTTTAGATGAAATTACATCTACAACTCTACCATCCAAAAAGTAATGAAACTAAATACAAGTATAATATAACTTCAAAATAAATTATAAAATGATAAATATTAAAAACTTTGGGTGTTAAAATCTCACCCCCTTAAGATTTCCATCCTAATATAAGGGAATATTTTCTTGGATTTTGAAATGTTCATTTCATTTATCAAATATAATTTCTTATTGTTCCCACAAAAATTCAACAACCTAACCATGTTGTTATGAAACTTCCACGGAACAGATAATAGTTCAAATGAAAATTTCTATTATCTATGAACAATCTAAATTAGCACATGTAGTGATGTTATGTTAGGTGTAAGATCAATGTG
Organism: Viscum album; assembly: GCA_963277665.1. Taxonomy (NCBI): domain Eukaryota; kingdom Viridiplantae; phylum Streptophyta; class Magnoliopsida; order Santalales; family Viscaceae; genus Viscum; species Viscum album. Next base: position 1,953,599,764 of record OY728165.1, read on the forward strand.
GTCCCATAGAATCACCTGGACAACATCTGTCCATTAGTTACTTAAAATAGATAATTGAAATATTGTGTTTAAAATGTTCAATCATAGCGTTAAATCCATCCAATAATCCCCATCAACAATATTTTCTAGTATTTCAAAATGGATGATATACAAATGGGAAAATTTACCTTTCTCAGTCAAATATATCTTCCATATCATTTGAAATACATTTAGAAACAAATTATCTCCCACATAAATGTATAATAGTTAATGATGAAAACCCCATAATATTTCCATATACATTAAGCTATAGTAATAATTTTTAAGGTTATATAAATTTTATCAGTTGTCTCCTAAATATTAATGGATCCAAAAGCTAATGTTTATCTAGTATCTACCCAAGAATGGGGAGAGTAACATTGATGGCCATAAGATGTTATAAAAGGAGCCATATACCTCAAGTCCAGGAAAATAATATTGTACAATAAATCCAATAGTAGTATATGGTGAACCTATGAGCCTATTAAATATATAAAAAAAGACCAAATAATGTATTCTATGTCTTGGATCATTAGTTATGATTATCCATTCATTTTATTATGAGAAGACATGCTCATAGTGTAATTGGTACAAAAATATTGTGGTATGGATCTCCAAATCTAAGAGGTAAAATGGGGATCATAGTTGAATATGATTTAAACTGGTATTGCATGAATCTTTATAACCTCTCAAATATAGATATTTTTAATTTATTATACCATATTATATTCACAAATTACAATTAATTGATCCAAATATATGAGTAGATCCACATTCACCCCTATAAAATCCTTTTTATGAACCATTTTTTATAGACTTGTGAAAAAATCCATAGATATGTGATCCCATTTTTCAATGGGTATAGGTAATGATTTCAACATACAAGCTGGTTGTTGGTGATCATCGTTGACTTATTAAAAATTGATGAATCTCATTTTATACTATTCCACAATAATTTTTATGAATTTCCACTATAAATGTGTTCTTAACTCCTTGAAAATCTATTATATTCTAGGATGAGCATCTAATTTTGAGTGGAGGTATGTAGAAATAAGTTTTTCCTAGAAATACCATGGGATAATAATATGATAAAAAAATTAAAAAAAGTCCCAACTTATTTCCATCCAACAGTGGTCTACCCACTCTTATGTTTTGAAACAATATTAAGGAAATATACTTTTCATATTTTAGTGTCCTTAATATGGTCAACCAATTCATGAATAAGAGTTTACATAATGAAAACAGTGACTTCAATTTTCTCTGGGAAATCAAAATTCTTACCCATTATTATGGTCATCAAGTTATTTTGACCATAATCTTATATGGATAATTTATTGTATGGATTTCAGATAAGTGCACCTACCATATAATTTCAATTGTTTTGTGTATAAACCAAGTAGAATTTAAAAATTTGGAGATATTTCATGCATCATATTTTCCTTAGTTTCAAATATCCTTGTGCAAATATGTGTTTCAAACTTTCATAGTCCATGAGCACAACGAATATCTCCCCAAAAATATTATGACACCATGTTTTCAAAGCATTAAATATAAAAATTAATTCAAAATCATGGGTCATATAGTTATTATGAAGAAATTAGAAACTACTAGGATATATAACCCCCCACATAATATTCTTATATGAGAACATATCTGAGTCTATATCCATAACATTCCCATGTTCTAGACAAATAATAAATTGTTTGGAATTGATCCTTTATTTATGATCAAAAAATATATTTTCACAATCACCACTACAACAGAACAGAGTTCCCTTCCTCGTGATAGTTGTCATAGAGGATGTGAGTCTCGGCATGTCCGGAATATAGTGAAGATACTAACCCACTAATAACCAAAATCTTGGCATCTCAATGATATTTTTTGGATGTTTCTATGTGAAAATAAATTAAATATTTACAGGATATATTGATATGTCTTACTTATAAATGATATAATCAATGAAAGCTAAATATATTATAAAAAATATCATTTATATAACTTTACATATAATTGGTGATCTCCCAAATTTTTCTATAAATTCAATAAATTTTCTTATTTTTTTGAATGATCATGAATAGACATAAATTTTATCCAAAAAATATCATAGTGAAAGAGCATATGTACCATTGAAATACATTATTCATCAATTTGTTGAAAACATCTTGTTCATTAGTAATACTAAAGTGAATGCACCCATATTCATAATTACTATAACTAATATTGAAATATTTCTTTAGAATATCCTATTTCCAAACCCCGAGATGTTTATACCATCAGTGTAGATCAATTTTGGTCAACCATTTGGCACCCTCTAATTGATAAAGAGGTCATAAATCAATGATAGTTGATATTTTTTTCCTTCCCATAACCTGATTTTTATAACAATAATGAGAACAAATTCATAAAGAACCTGATATACACTCAGTATTATGAAACATAAACTATCAATTTCATTTAATTGGATCATTAAATCCTTCAATTCCTTTACTACCATTCTATATTATGGAATAGAAATAAAAATCTTCCCCAGAAGAAGATCAATTGAAAATTATTCTATCATTTTATGTGGAAAATTAGTGAAATAAGAGAAAAACATTCCTAAATACTGATCCAATATGATTTGAATAATTTCATTTATCAATTATTTACCTTGTACCTAATCTGAATCTATCAAATTTATAATAAAGAGTTTCAACAATTAATGCTATAGGTAATTATTTTCAGACATTCAAATTCTAGAATTCCATAAAAATATGCAAAATATCATTAAGTGATGTGAACTATAATCCTATATTATAACAATCAATACGGGACTTGAAATAATGTTACCAATCTATTCACATGACCATGTAAAATACGTCCATATGAAATATAGAAAATATCTAATCAAAATGGACTCTATAGATTGTTGTAAAACAAGATTCACATTTAAATCCCTTGTACTATTGCTACAGGAGGGGTGTTTGAATACTCATCACCTATCATATCATCTCAATATAAAACCGAAATTAATTAATGTCATGTGAATAAATAAAATAATAGGATGTACTACTATGAAAAAAAACATACAAAAGAGCTTAGTTAATTAGAATATTTATCCTACATTTGAATGATCTAATTGATCTTCCATGATCATCTAAAAACAACCATACAATTTCATACTCCCTCACCATTTTTCATTACATCCCTATCATTATTTCTTTGGTTTGGGAGTCAGGGGGTTGCAGGAATGAACCTGGTTCAATCGGTGTTTAGATAAATTATTATTTTGACATGATTATCCCATCGAAGCATAATATGTCTAAGGAACATGGGATGTATTTAAATTAAATTTCATTGGAGGGACAATATAATAATGGTAGAGATTTCATATTTTGTGACCATTGTGACATGATCTAGATAGTTTTATACAATATATCTCTATATTGTCAAATGAACCACATTGAAAACATCAATTCATAGTACATGTTCATGGAGGAAATTTAACCACATCAGTGGTTTTATTTTGTGAATCGTATATAACCATGGATGTAGGTGCCCCATTTCCACTTATTTCCATTAGTATAGTTCCCACCATATCCAATTATGGAAAACATATCTCCTCTAGTTAGATTTTCAATGATATAATTTTCCAAAAGATTCACCCTATTAACCATATCTATATAATTAATAATATAGAGGAAATATATCTTATAGTTTATTTATGGTCACAATCATAACACAATTATGTGTGACTTAAATGAATCACTAATAGTTAGTTCTTGAAAAAAATGAACTATGTTCACAAATAAATATGTATACTTCATCATTGATAGACTTTATAACATTATTCTAAATAAATATATCATTCTTTATATCGTAAAGGTGTGATGGTAGAGTTATTTGTTAAATAATTATTTAAATTCCCCATTATAAGGACTTATTTGAATTTTAAATGGAAATATAAATCCCACCACTTTAATTCATGATCCGACGACATGTATATTTCTAACATAACTTTTAGATCAGCTACTGTTCCAAGGATATCAAAATTTATATTCATTCTATTAATCCACACTTCTACCTTTTCATGTCCCGAGTCCCCCTAAATGGATAATGTATTAATTTAATGAAATTATATCAAATGATCCACTTTTCTTTAATCTTTAATTAAATTTCCCTTATCAATAACATAGAAATATTGAATAATTCTCTTATTAAGATATTTGTTCACCTATGGATTTGTTGAAACCATGTTTTCTCTGGCCTATTATTGAAGGTATCAACATCATCTAACTAGTTCCATTTATATATAGGCATAACAAATCATCTCTTAGTCATTAATATTTTTAAACTGAATGCATAACATATTTCATGTCATTAAAATAAAAAATAATAATAACAATTATTGGAAAAATCATCAACCTGATATGAATAATGTATTCATTGTGGGAAGCCTCAGTACTAATGAATGATATTATAATCTCAAGGGATAAAACGAAGATGATGAGATGAAAAAACACCTTAACACATTTTAAAATACCTTTTATACATATAATACCTTGGAAACATGAAGTTCAGTATAAATGGGATAGATATATATTTTTATGATATATATTTCTAGTTTCAACATGTATTATCTCATTTCTACCATCCTAAGATGACACACCAACCAAGACTAAAACAATTTATAATGTACATACCTAACCCATTGGATTTGTCCAGGCGGGAGGTGACACTAACAATAGGTGACATCCCTAAGACCCAAAATAAATGAATTAAATGAAAAGGGTATACGTAAATTTTTTGGAATACTTTACAATCTAAAATAGTATAACCAACCAAGGCAAAATTAAACAACTGAATTACTAAATTATGCATGAGAATAAATAAAATAACATTATATTAGTGTAGTGTCAATACTATATATCATTTTGACTCAAGAAAACCATATGAAATTTGTTTAAGATGCTTTCCACTATGGCACTCCACTATGAGGGTGCATTCATGATGCTCGAAAACAGTTCATTCCACCCCTCATTCGCACTTTCCAATGGTGGTAAATATCCATCAATTCACTGGAGATGTTTTTTTATTTATTGATATGGGATGATAATATTTTGGTGTCTCCTTCTGTGGATTCCTTCTCAGAATTCCTTTCTGAGTCCATGTCTCCCTCATAGATTAAGACATTGTTAATGAACTTTTTATGAATTTCATATCTTTGTGGATACTGGTGAATTATGCTAGTTATTTTAGGACATTATAAAGGTTCATGTTGGGGAATCAATCTTTAGATAGAAGAGTAGTCACGTTGGGAATTGATGGCACGTCTGGACATTGAAACATTGGAATTCTTGTATTCTTCACCGTAAGAGGGATTCTGAATGAAAAAAAACCGACGCTAACCACATTTATCAAATGGTATCTTTTCCAGAGGCATATATTGAAATTTTTACTCAGCCTCCCATGTTTAACATAGGGTCTTCTTGGTGTTTAACATCTAGATGAGATGGATTGGGCTGATAAGACTATCAATTATGGTAAATAAGATAGGGATATCCCTTATAAGGGAGCCCCAGGAAGTCTTTCCAGAATGATGAATCAGAATGCTAAATGAGGAAAGAACTAAGAGTTGTGTGTCCCAAAAAGGGAAGGTTTTGCACTATGAATCCTGATATGGACACCAAAAGGGGGGGGATCAAAGAGGGTGTATGCAGTGAGGGGGATATTAAGATATAACATTGGCTATGATTAAACCTTAGTGAGGATTCTTATATAACCTATGTAGAAGAAAGGGGTCAAAACCCATGTAGTTAAATTGGGTGGTTTGAGAATTACTCCTGGATAGCTGCCCTTTTGAAGAGGGGAACTCTTGGTTGGATTGTGTGGGTATTATGAATGTTAAGATACCCAGGTGGATGGAATGATCCCACTAAGATGTGGTGGCCCTGTTAAGGGTTTGGCTGTGTGGTCGAGAATTAGTTGATGTGAATGTAATGAATGGGATGTAACCAAAGTGAATGTGATGGTTTAATTGGATTTAACCTTGAGGAGGTATCCAATATATCCAAATGGTAAGGATTAAAATTCCATGTTGTTTTTGTGGGATGTGGAGACACTTAACGAGGTGACTCATGAGAATGGAGTGCATGGATAATGACCCAAAGGAAATAGAACCTCCATGTTGGGGCATGATCTTACTAATACACATAGAATATATGGAAAGAACATGATGGGAAATTGGTGTTGGGATTGAACCTCGTAGAGGCTTCTTGAGTACCCTTTTTGAAAGTAAAAGATCAAAGTACACGTTGTTCGGGAAGGAGTCATAGAATGAGGGTGTACCCAATGGAAAATGACCTGGAGATGGGCTTGGGTCGTACATGTGGTTATCCGTGTTTTTCAAGAGGATCACTCTTGGTTGGAATGTGTCAGGCTTCTACATAGTTATCTTTCCAGACAAATGGATCAAAACACCCAAAATGGAAGGATTCAAGAGATTTTTCCTAAAAGATAATATGTCATATCTGGATGGTTCTTCCCTAGAAGGGAGAACCAGAGTTTACCATTGGTTGGGATTGAACCTCAAAGAGGCTTCTTACATACCTGAAAGGGATCCAAACCTATGTAGCTCAAAAGTTTCATAGTTTAATGTCATTCAAGGTAAGTGTGAGGTAATGTGAAATAGTAGTAATAGATTTATTGTGAGGAGTGAGGGGCATGAATCCCAAAGAGGCTTCATACGAACACTATTTGAAGACATGGATCAAATTCTATATAGTTCACTAAAGTGGGGCATGTGTCTTACACATGGTCAGTGGTCTAATTTTGTGCTAGAAAATACACATGGTTAGCGTCCCAATGAAGATGTTGTGGTCACTATTATTCTAAGCCCATGTGATTCATTCTCATTATGATAAATATGAGATAATAGTAGACCTGATGATAATGTCATGAAAGGTGCAGTCACAAGGGATAGTTGGAGCATACACATGGCCTGCGGCCTATTGATATGGTCATTTGGATTAACTCTTGGAGGGAAGGACAATGAAGATATACTACCATATGTTATGGATATGATTCCATCAGAGGTAGAGATCATTTCATGCGAGTTGTAAACAGATCACCCTATAAGGCTGTGTTGGGGATCACATGTATACTGCTCGAGACACACATAGAAAAACAACTCAATGAGAGATAGGGATAGTGGGGGGGGGGATTTGTTCCCATACAAATTTTAGTCATCTCAGTATTTTCATGAATTCATCGATCTTAGTTTAGCATCATGTGTTGAGGACAAGACTACTAGGTAGTTTAACGTTTAGCTGATCAGATGATGAAGACTCACACCTCATCACCTGGACTTACAAAGTTGGTACCTTTTAACCCTTTGTGAAGGGAAGGCACCATTATTTCATATGCGGGGTGAGGTGGAGGAGTGTTCGATATAGGTGTCCATGTTTTCATAACTAAGAGAATAATCAATAGCTATTAGCGTTCGCATTAGTAGAATCAAAAGGTAGGGAAATTCAACATGAAACAACACATGAGAGACCATGAAATCACTCCTCACAATCCTGGAGGGCCATGTAGGAATGGGGTTAATGAACCTAGGGGGCATGAAAAGAATAGATTCATGAAGTAAAGGTGCTATATGAAAGGTGAGGGATACATTATGGAATGATACTTCATGAAGGAAAGGTTCTCAGTGAAAGAAGGGTTCTTCACAAAGGAAGGGGATTTGTGAAGGAAGAGGGCTCCATGAAGGAAGAATTCTTAGTGAAGGAAGAATATTTTAAGTGCACAAACATTCTATAAAAAATATATTATCATTAGAAGAGTGCTACATGAAGGCTTAATGCTTCTCGGAGCCTCAAAAAACATGATGGAGATCCCTCCTTCGTGAAGTGTGAAGGACTTGGAAGAGCGAATCCCTACAAGTAGGGGACATGAAGAACCCTAGAAATAATGGATTTAAATTATCAAGTACCTTGGATGATCCATTATTTCTCTCCGGTTCGCAATACTAAGGTGCTTCAGGAAATGGGAGAACATAAGGCAAAAGGTCCGCGTGGCAATAGTTATGAGGCGGTGGGAGCAAGCTATTTATATGCAATAAGACTCATGATGGTCATGGTTCTCACCACTAAGAAATATTGACACCATGCAACAGAATATATTTATGTGGTAGGTGAGGTTAGGGGATCACATGGAATGATGGGAAGAAAAAAAATGCATTCAATATGATTCATTTAGGCAGAAATGTAGGCGAGGTGCTCACGTGGTTTTATTAATGAAAAAAGGAAGTTGCGATGTGATGTGACTCCATCGGGCTCTATCAGACTCATGAAGGTACCATAAAATTTCATTACGTTCATGGAGGGAATTGATCTCTATATATGATCTTCACAAAACAGACTCCTTTGATTAATTTGAATGGATTTTGAGGTCGTTATTGTCAAAATGGACTTTAAACCGGTTGTGACTTTGTCCAAGTCTTTATGTGCCCTCAGCAACACGATTGTTGGTTCCAACAAAAATATAACGTAGTAACACAAATGTGGGATCACTACAATGACCATATAAGAGAGTCTCCAAGATCAAACACCTCCTTGATATAATTATATTAAGATACTCCACTTGATAAATACAAGACCATTCTTTTTCCTATTTTCAGGATGAATAATATATACATACACACCATAGTGCATATGTAGTGGGAGAGTAATAATACACTGTAGGATTTACCAAAGAGACATCTCAACTCATTCCACTAGGAAATGAAATTGTTATCTCACATATCAAAATATAATTTATAAAATATATAGTAAAATAAAAAATAGTTTACCTATTTATTATAATTTTAAAATAAATGTATACACAATTTGTTAATTTATTCAATTTATCATATCCAAATCCCATCTGTTCACACCCACAAATTTTCATTATGAATAAAAATCCTAATACACCTGAGCGGTGCTCTGTGATTCATTAAACCATCACAAGGTGATATACCTTCATGCCGCAATTTTTCACTAGGTTCTATGCTCGTACCAACAAGGCCCCAGACAATGAAAATGTGTACACATTTCACCCATGTATACTAAGTTCTCACACACCAATTTATTCCACATAAATTATTTATTTTCTTTAAAACATTCCATCTATCATAATTCTTGCATTAAAAAACAATAAATTTAAAACCATCATTACATGTGTTTTTAAAATAAACATTCAAAATACAATACTTTTAACATCATATACCAAATTATTTTTCTACTAAATAATTATACAAAATTTCCTTTAAAATGTTGAGAAACAAAATTAATAAAATTAAGCCCTATAATTTATGTGGATAAGAGTGAAAGGCCTCCAACCTCTCAATGGGTGATGAAAATGGAGAAAGACGCTACACAAACTCTCTATCGAGGATCCAGAGTCCTTTTCATCAATATATCCCACCAATACCTAACAAAATCACATAATATATCATAGATCTGTGCATAATTGAATGGATATAACATTTTGTGTGAGAGGAGACATGGATATCTAAATAGAAATAGAGATAAAAGATATTTACCTTTCTTTCAAGAGATCCAATGCATATAGATCAATAAAAATGGCTTTCATATCAAATGAAACCACCATGATTGAACTGGAGAAGAGTGGAGAACAAGAAACAATGGTGAGAGGTGGAAAAATGATGGTTTTAAGGGACCAGGAAATTATATTAATACTTAAAAAATTTATTATACCACAACGCAATAGTCTTCAATTATATGTAAATGTAATGAAACATGATGAGACCTTGACGTAAAGGAATGGATCATAACATAGCGAGGCTGGTCAAAAATGCATCCAATATATGCAACAATGTTCACTCTTTAGATCTGATAAACTAAGAGAGGGAGAAAAATGGAAATAAAATCTCTATGCCATAAAAGTATATCTCTATGATGATGGTCATACCACATGCATGTTCTATGAAATAAGTACCCCGGAATGAATAGGACCACAAGAATCCATCATCCTAGACTCCATAATATTACCTATTTTTGATACCACAACTATGAATTTTTTTAGAACCATTAATATATCATCGTCATGATAGTACACCATTACCTACCCCTCTATACTATATAATCCCCCTTAAAACACAACATAAGACACCACAAAACAAAACATTCCTCAAGTGAACATTTTTCTTCAATTCCACCATCGATGTATTCCTATAATTTAAAACATGTATTTAACAAGAAAATAAATAATAAAATTGAAAATTAAATGAAACCTAGGGTGTTACAAAGCACGTTTTATAATAAGAATCAGATTCCTTATAACAAAATATATGTTATGACCTCGATCATCCAACTAGGTAATTTCATATCAATGTGAGAAACCCAAACATTGTTTTTTTGTGAGGACAGAAGGAATTAAGTATATCTGGATTGTCTTCATTGTTATTTTTATGCCAAATAAGGGTTCCTTAGACTATCATTTGTTAACTTATTTTTTACACTTCTTATGGGTCAGAATTTTCTATGAAACCCACATGGTTTTGGATACTAGAGTAATAGAGTTTAGAACTATCCATTGGATGTTTAAAAATATATAATTATTCACTCAACTATTAAATATTTATAAATTCTGTTATTTGGATGAATCCATACCTTATTGACTAATGTGATAAATTTCACACCAACGTGGGGTCATTTATTGAGGAAATATGGATCTTGGATCATGAAAGGAAAATCTAATATTAATTTGATAATAAGTGCTATTTTAGATGAGTGAAATAATCCTCAAAATTAATCCATTCAAAAGTGGAGGCTTAATGAAATTAACTACTAATACTGATATCTTAAATAAATGCATTAAGGAAACATTAAATGTGTTTTATATTTTCCTTCTTGTGTAACCAGGTGTTGAATTTTTCATCAAATGAATCCAAATTCCTATGAACGAATCTAATGATTCACTCAAGGTTTCAAAGTCATTAAATACAATGTTGAGATAAAATTTTAATCTCATATGTTCCATATGACCACATATCTCAATGACGTTGAATATGATTAAATATGGTAATGAATTAGAGATACTAATTATTTCCTATAAATACTTTTCTTGTTAAGGAATTCATTCTATTTTCAACTATAGAAATTTTCAAATAGTATAAATGTGTTTGTAATAAATATACCCAATATTCTCAATGGTGTTTCTATTTGTAATTTTTGGTATATGATGTTTTTGTTGTTTATTGTGCATAAAATACAAGTGGTTAACAATTTGAAGATGGAAAATTAAAAATTAGTTTGAAAAGTAGAATAATATTTCTTAATGTAGCTATCCATGATCATTGAAAAATATGGTTATTAGGTTGGAGGAGTAACAATTCTATATGATAACATTATCTAGAATACAAAAAAGAGTTTTATGGAACTCAATGGATTTCCCTTGACTGGTAAGTGTGTTATGAAAATTAAATCTTCAATTTCCAAGGTTATTGATATTTAATGTATACTTCAAAATTTATATAGATCTAAAAGAATTTAAAATATAAATAATAATTATTAGAGATTTTACTTTACATCCAAGAGATGAAGAAAGTAGTTCCTAAATCATGGATTTGATTGTAAACAAATGTGTCATGTTCAGATGAATCAAACTAAAGCATGTCTATCTTCATCACATATATCATATATGATTAGAGAACTTTATAGTTAATAAAGATTTATTATGTGATTCCATCCCAATAATAGATAAAAGTGTCTAGGATTCATTGAATTCTATAACATAATTTGAGTAGAAGATATGGGTAAACGTATATATTGAGGATTAATTTTTTATCGAGATATATATTATAAAATAACTGAATTTTATTTGATCTCATAATTGGTATCATTTAATAATGAATTCTTCTCAATGTAACATAATCCAAACACATAGAATACCATATATAATATAGGTAAAATAGTTCATTCGATATGTATTTTTCCTAAATTAAAAAATGTGTTATTTCATAAAACATAGAGTAGTTTTCTGAATGTTTAAAAAAATATTCTATTGAGAATATTGGGTTCAAGAGTTTGGTAGGAGTAAAGTTGAACAAATAAATTTTCAATATATTAAACTAATCAACAATTTATTCTTGTCTAATATAATTTTTATTTTCACTTATATCATAAAAATATTCGGATGTGTGATGGTAATGAAAAATATGAAGAGTTTTATTTTGTTACCATAGAAATTGATTGTCCCAATTCCCTGAAGGATTACACCAGTCAAATTAAAAATTTAATTACATTTGACATCCTAAAATAAATTAGGATAATATGGTAAATATAAATGAAAAATGTAACATTAACTTCCATAACAATGTGAATATGACATTGTCATGAAGTCGTTTGGATGTAATGGTAGAGAAATGATTTAAATAGTTAAATTTTCGATTAAAGCATTATTGGAAAAGTATTAACATTAAACTCAGTATATACTAAAAGAGTTCACGATTTTCTATTTAACCAAAATGTAAATGTTTATGTACAGTAATGATAAGATGATGATATTAATCTTAGAAAGTGTTCATGTAAACAATGTATGTTAACATTTAATTTTATAAATATAAAGAGTTTGAAAATTTTTAAAGCGTATAAAAATATAAATATGATTTATATGTCTCAACATTATTTAAAATCGAATACTTAATTGATTTTAATAATTTAGAGGTTAATGGGAATATTTTATCTGATGACCACATAGGGTTGTGATAAGAATTACATATGGATGTAATGTTCAAGAAACAATAATAAAGTAATGACATGAGATTAATATAGAATCCCTATATATTAAACATATAACAGAATGGTTGTATTTTTTGTAAACATGTCATGTAATTATAAATAAAATTACTATCTATTATACATTTATTCATATGTGTTGCAATTTATTAAACATTAATGATCGAATGATAAATATTCCATCAAAGTAAAAACACTAAGTTATCCCTAATCGATGATCACCATGGATTATACTGGGTTTTGATGAAATATAATGGTTATATTGAATATATTCTTATACCCATTAAAATGTTTCATGGGGTTATATGCAGTGACTTATTACATAAACTAATATGAAAATGTATATCGCATTTAATGTCATATAGTCATTATTATACATAGTTTTATATTCATATCATGAATCCATTTTACCTAATTTTTCATATTTTCCTAGAATGATACATTTCAAACATTAATACCCGACATATGCAAGTCAAAATATGAACTTAGCTTATCAGGGGTGTGACAACTCACAGGGCATCGTCAATTCATATAGAGATAAAAAAATTTATCAATTTGTTAATAATATAACAACCTAACACAATATAAACTATCTATAAGGTCTAAGTGTTGAACCTATAGATATGATTCATATATTCTAAATTAATTGAAAAATATATAGATTATTTTTTTATTTGTTTAGAAAAATAATGAAATGGTAGGATTGATTGGGTTGAATATCAAGATGGGAGACATGCTAGGTTTAATGATTTTCTAGTTCATGTACTAGGGATTTAATTGATAAAATATGTAATCACGTTTGGTGTCAGAATTGAGTCAGTATGGAACATTGGTTTTGTTCCCCTGCTCGAATCATGTGATCCCACCTTCAAAATGGTAATTTACTATGTGAAAACACAAAACTAGGTTACCCAAAACCATATTTAAACATAACCATCCATGATTTAAAAATGGTAATATAAATACTACGGTGATTAATTGATGCAATGAAATGATAACATTTAAAATGTAGAAATGTCCCTGAAATATAAAAAGAAAGATATATGGAATTGAATAAATTGTTTGCAGCAATCCAAAACATTAATACAATGTAGAAAAAATACATAGAAACACATCCTCCTACATTCACATCACCTAACACTAAAAAGACTAATCGATCAGGCTAGGCATGATGCGAATAAGTGGCGTGGGTACCCAAAGAAGAATGGTTGCATGGAACGGTAGGAAATCAGGACTTTTGATCATAATTTTTTGTTCTATAGCCTCTATTAGTTTTTTTGTCCTCCTTTATCCCAAAGTCTCCGAAAGCAATGGCCGAGGGGCTCTATTTAAAAAAATTGTCAAAGCATTGGCATGCAACGTGTTTATTATTCTCCATGCCGAAAAAGATTGGATGTGTAACTTGGCTACATGATGTGTGATCCCCCAAATTTTAGGTGTTGTCAATCTCAACAAAATATTCTCCAAAATCATTTCCTAGAAAATGTCAGGTCGGGTAATATAGTAACACAACATTTTATGGTCTTTCACAAATTGTATTCATGTTTGGAATTTTCTAGCATTACAATTTCCTTTTGAAAAAAGTCAGGACGTGTAATGAAGTTACACGACATGTAGTCGTTTTGTCTATAGTTTCTAGCTCCGCTTCATCATCAAAAATATGGTAACACCTTGATTGAATTTTATTTTTCCGTGAAGGGACTTTTGGATCAAAATTTCCTCCACATTTCATTCCTCTTTCAAAAATCAGTAGTTTCCTAGAAAAATCATAAAATATGTCAATTCAATCCCAACTGGAGTGATTATTAATTTAAATAGACAGTTAAATATACTATAATACAATAATTTATATGCCTTAAATACATATATTAGGGAGGTTGGGTTTGTTGCTGAACATCTATTCAATTGGAGTGTGACTAGGATAATATTTTTCCACTTGAATAATAAGAAAAATACATTTGTCACTTGATTTAATTAGATTTAATCAATTCATGTGCATGTTATTTAGAATACATTTTATGTTTCGGGTAATTAAATAAGGTAAATATGATATTATTATCTATAAGATGTAAGACATGTTACATATTCATCAAATTGGATTGTATTTTTTTGATAACCAATAAAAGATTAGTTAGCTATAATAGATTAATGTGTTCTAGATATAGTGGTCACTTGATGTCATGGGAAAATGGATTGTACAGGTATACATATGATATAAATGATACACCTATCAGTTGAAAATTTCATATAAAGATATGATTATGTTTGATGGATATCACAGCAGACCCCATAGAAACATGAGCATCAATAATTATTAGCTATATGTTAATTTTTTCATAAATATATTTAATAGGAATTTCTTATTTTTTTAATAATATTAAATCCTCTAGGGTCCCTGTCATGAACCAAGATGAAGTACCATCAAACACAAAATCCAACCTGGCCGGAGACATAGCCCGAATGGTGTTCCTGATCCCCAAGGGCAGAAAAATAGTGCCATGCATCAAAGAAATCATGATCAAAATTATTTTTTACCAATAAATCTGGATCAAATAAACAAGCTGAACATGTGGAAGAACAAAAAAGTACAGGATATCAATAAATAAAAAACCGATTCAAATCCAACAACTGCTAAGAAAATACAAAACATGATAGCTGAACGATACAAAGAAGAAACCAAAATTAAAATGATGACAACATGATCTATACATGACCACAAGGTCACCACCTTCTATAAACCATATTTACACAAGGCCCAATAAAACCAAAAATCTACACATTCAAAATAGCTCGGGCTACCAACATCAAATGACACATGTAGGGTGTGAGCTTAATCTATTTTTAGGAAATAACCATAGAATAAATATATTTCCATTCATGGAACAATCTACAAAAACTATTTTGGAATAAAAATTTAAAAATAGGGTTTTATCATTTTAATAAAGAAACACTTCATTCCCATTTTCAGAACAATAAAAACTACATTTCAATTTTCAAAGTGAATACCCATTTTAAAACAAAATACCCAAACCAAAATCTAGAAAAAGAAATACCAATAAATGATGAAGACAAATGAGCAGTGTAAATAAAAAACAGAGTGAAGAAAAATACAAAAAAGTCTATATAGATAGTATACCATGGGTATTTTATAAACATCATTAGATTGATCCTTGGATATACTCATATTGGAGTCACATATGGGAATTTGGTATAGATCTATAGTCAATAACCAACTGGCCATTCTAACTACCAATTGAGTGGAATATCCCATCAAGCCATACAAAGTCAATAGGGGTTCCTAATCATCTAATCAATGTCTATAAGAAACTATCACTCGACCATCTAAAGGATTCCAGAAAACCCATGTTATTTGTACATGGTGAAAGGAGAAGGCCCTCACACTTATGACCCACCTTCCCTTCGACCACCAAAGTTGCCTACCCAATACACTAACACTACCCATGTGACAACCCAAATATGCATATCCTCTATAGGGATACCAATCTCTCAGAAATAATTTTTCAAGTTCTAGACATGAATTCATATTACTTGTACTTTCAAACCATTTCTAAAAACATGATAAGATTCCAACTGATAATGTTTTGCTTCAAATCAAAAAATCTTTTCAAAAACAGTATAATGTACCAAATGGGCCATCAACATTATCAATTCCAATAAAATAAAAAAAAATGTTTCCCAACCATTTCCAAAACAACATTGAACAAAAAATTTATGTGTAAAAGTCCAAATATCCATTATGATAAATATCTTTTTAGAAAAACATATCTCAAGAGAAAACATGGAATGATTTGATGAATACACTTGAAGTCACGTTTTTAT
This sequence comes from Viscum album, assembly GCA_963277665.1. Lineage (NCBI taxonomy): Eukaryota > Viridiplantae > Streptophyta > Magnoliopsida > Santalales > Viscaceae > Viscum > Viscum album. Next base: position 1,953,616,401 of record OY728165.1, read on the forward strand.
GTTATTTGAAGCCACACATAACCATTTGGAAATAAAGAAACCATTTTAGGGTATAAGGGGAGAGGAAATAAATGAGGAACAATTTGAAAAAACTAGGTTCATTGAAAATATCATTTTATGCACAATCCTCATTTGAATGCCCATCCATGTGTCCACCCCATGCACCCATTGTTGTTCCGTCATCCAACTGTTCACTAGAAATTTCCATGAATCCATTAAAATTCCATTTTTATGAATACAACATTCTATTAAACCATCAAAAAATGTCATCAATTATCAAAATCACCAATAAGAGTTTAAAAGTAGGGAGAAACATTCCAATACATTTCACCACACATTATTGTAAAATAAATAAGTTTTCAAATGACACATCATTACCAATTTATAATTTCACCCAAACTAAAAAAAATAAGCAAGGAAAAACAGCACCAGAAGTACTCAAATTAACATTAAAACTCAATTAGAAATATAAAAAACGCTTTGTTCATGAAAATTCATCTGTAAGAAACCCTTGGGAAAACAATTTCAGACCCATTTTACATCATAAAAATTGAAAAACGAAATTCATTCAAATTAAACACAATAAAGATAAGAACATATTATAATCAATAATGGAAAACTCTAGCATTGATATAATGTACCAGAAAGGAAATGGATGGAAACACCTACCTCAATGAAGTTCAGATCTAATGAAACTCTCAAAGATGGAAGAGAACACCCATAAGAACAACCCACACACCCTAAAACCAAAGAACCATAATCCAACACATATATCATAGCCTTTAGGATTTTGGAAAACAAGAACCCACAAAGGAAACAACAATTAACCATGAGAGGAGAAGATGAGGGTCGTAAAATGGATAAAACCATTAATACCCACCATATATCATTTGAATAGAATCCATATAATGAGGAGAACAAAATGGATTGGGGTTTGGAGATCACTTTGGGTTCAAAAAATGACCCAAGGGGAGGAAATCCTGAAAGGGTATAAAAAGTGAGGATGACAAATTTGAAATTACAAATTTTCTAGTGTTTTGGATGATTTCATGGTTAGGCTATCTAGTTATCGAAAAAATGAAAAACATATGTGGTATCCACTATCTGAATGGATAGAAACTCATGCATGATTTCCACATGGTTTCCAAAACCCTGTGAAAACCTTGTGTCTTACCCATAGACCCCGGAATAGGTTTAATGGTTTCCTAGGCATAACTGCCTGGTTTCCCTTAACCACGCGCTACCTGTGCATCCCAGGCTGCCAAACCCAAAACGTCATTTTCTACCAAAAATTGATAAAAGTAAACTGAGACTCAACCTAAACCAATATAAAAGGATCCAAATAAATGAAAAGAATAAAATTATTGAATTACATTTTTGGGTGAGAAATTTCTCCCAAAAAACACTTTATGACCCCCAAATGGAACTCAACTGAATAATAGAACAAAACTCAGTTTGAAGACAGATCAAAATTGGAAGAAACCACAAACCTTGAGGTGACCATTCACTCCAAAACTCAGACCAAACCAATTATAGAGAAATATGATCATGAGAAAGAACATGAGAGAACAAGAGGGTTCACCCCACCATAAGAACCCACCAACCTCCTTGAAATGACCTCAGATCGGTGCAACACGATAAATCTCAGCACAAAAAACCCAAAATTATTCACAGTAGCTAAACAACGCCACCACTAAAACTAGAAATTACCCACATAAACATGATGGAATTTATATGGGAACTACCATCTTAAACCAAAAAACCCCTGAACATGGGGGAAAATCCTAGATGGATGTTGAAACAAATAGGGAACCTAATAAAAATATACAATTCAACAATTCTCTAGGGCTCAAAATCTCCATGTAAACACAACTAAAATCAAGACTAACCCACACAAGGGAAAATATACCATCAAAAGAGAAATAGATCCAAAGAACCACATTTAGATAAACAAACCCACTTGGGCTACAAAGGACAAGTCCATCATAGTTTTATAAGGAAGTTTTGGTCTTACAACTTCCGTAATATGAAAACAAGGAATCCTCAAACGTACCAACAACAAAACCTAAGAGAAATCTGAACCAAGGTTACCACACCATGGTGATTCCTGATTGCATGAATGCTTCACTCCTAGTCCTGTGGATGGAGTCATGATGAATGAATCATCCTCTGATCAAGGATTCTTTTATGGGTAATTATTCCTACAAAACTCTTCAATATGACCTAGTCATCCAGAACGATGATAGGTATTTGGAGGGTTATGACATAAAGGCTCAAAATTCCCACACTGACCACATTGGAAGCACATGAGAAAATGGCCTGACAAGATGGAAGTTGTAACTAACAAAGAAGAATATTCAATAATATCATCTTCTAGCACACCCCTCTCAAAGATAGGGAACCTTTATGAGATCCAACCACAACTTTCTATACCTCAAAAACAAACTCAACTAAAAATTCCTAAAATAGTAACTTCGTAAAATTTGCTTCATCAGATGAGTGGAATTTTTTTGCGATCTCTAGATGATGACCCTAGATTAACAGAAGAGATTTAAACTGATCCTTTGATGATGCCTCTAGAGATATGGAAACCAACTCTTTGAAGTGGTCAACATAATCTTTCACCAAACTCCAGTCTTGCCGAACATCCTGCAGCTATTCGGCCTTCCTCATCTTCACTTACATATGTATAAACCATCATACAAAAACACTCTTAAACACTTCCCACAACATTCAAACTTGCATCGATGAGAATGAAAACAATTTTAACTTGTATAATGATATAACCTAAAAATAAGAACAACATAATAAATTATTGCTTCAGGAGTTCACAATAATCACAAGACACTCTCTACTTCCTCTAGAAACTCCACTACCTCTAACATATCTCGATCACCAAAATATATAGAAGAAACTTGAGAAGAACCAGACGTCTGGAAAGACCCTATTGAATCTTTGGGGATTTTTCTTGAAGGAATATTTTGAACAACATCAAAATAGTGATGAAAAAATCAATAACCAACCAAAATAAAACCAAAAGTCAATATGAGGCTAAAACAACTCGCTCAAAACCCAAAATCATAGATAAAACTAGAGATCTATTTTTTAAAACTACCTTCTTCCAAGGCCACATTCCATATATAAAAATCCATTCTTCACAACACAAACCCTACATATCAATGTAAAATCCAATTTATGAAACCATTTTCCTATTAAAAAATTATTTTCAATCAACTAAGTCAAACGTTTAGTTTAAAAAACCCACCCATGGAATCATATGGACTGTCACATATGTGTTTAGTCCAATTCCACTTATACCATCCACGAATACACACAAACATGTACTTTCTATACATACCCACACATATGCGAATGTTTATAAAGAATACCAAGGGTCTCACAAACCATTCCATCATCAAACCTATGAAGTCAACCAAATATTTCAAAATTTAGAATTACCTTCTCTTTTAAAACCAATTCTTGATAATCCAAAACCATTTGAAGGAAAAAATTTCCATTAAAAAAAAATAATTAAAAATATTACTCACATAAACAAAGATCATAACAAATCTCCACTCACACTAAACTAAAAGCATAATAATCTAATTGTCATGCATAACACAGCGACATGGTTAGTGGTCCATTCCCCAAGTAAGCATTAATAACTAAGAGTAACTTGAACTGTGCACTCAAATTCCATATGGGTCACTAATCCATATGAGATAATAACATGACACCGACTCACTTCCATTTTCATTCCCCAATCCATAACAAATAAAAAAATATTCTAATCTTGGAATACCCATGGAAACTTGAGGTTTAGAATAAAAATGTATTTATGATGTCCCTCCCATACATACCTCTCAAGTATCAAATGTTTTAATCTCAAACTACGTAAAACCCAAAATGACAAGGTCTTTCCTTGATAAAATTGTTTCACAAACCATGACAGATTTCCATCCATCCCAATATACAACTTGGTTCAAGACACGGCCAAAAGGGAGTTTCCAATCCCCAAGAGGTAGAAACTAATGTCGAGCATCAAAAAATAATTAAAAGAATAGTTTTTCTCAATAAAATAGGATTAAAATAAAAAAATAAACATGTGTAAGAACCAACAATAATAGTATCCCAATATGTATAAACCTGATTCAAATATAACCACTACTGAAATAATACATAACTAAACAACTAAAGACTACAAAGAATAATATAAAACTAGATTGACAACATAAAGATCACCAAATGACCTCAAGATCACCAACAAATAAAAACCAACTTTTCATAAGGCAATACCAATGAAAAAACCCACACATACAAAGAAACTAGGGTCTAACAACACTGAGTAGAATAACTAGGGTGTGTACTTAATATATTAGTATTAAATCACCATAGAATCAATAAATTTTCATTAAAAAATTGTCTGTAAACACTAGTTTAGAATAAATATATAAATATAAGTTTATCTCATTTTAATAAACAAACAAAATGTTACATTTTTCAAAAAAAATACACATCACATTTCCATTTTGAAAATAGACAACCATTTTAAAACTAAATACCCAAACCAAAATACATACAATGAAATAAAATGTCTAGTTTAAGATATATGAGTAGTTTAATTAGAAATAAAGTGCAAAAAAAATAAAAATAATAACATACAGATACTAATCCATGAGAATTTTATAAACATCCCTGTAGATATCCCTATACATACTCAGATAGGAGTCAACTACTGGCATATGGGGTAGCTCCATAGTCAATAACGAACATGTCATTCTATCTACCAATCCACTACAACATCACACCATGACCTATAAATAAATGTGGGTACCAAACCATCTAATTAGGTTCTACAATCAACCATCACCAGACCCTCTAATAATGCCCATGAATCACATGGTATTAGTATGGGGTGAAAGGATGATTCCCTCACATGCTTTATTCAAATTAACAGCCACCACCGCACTTTCCTACCCCAAAATATTACACACCCATTTGATGAAACACATTAGGAAATCCTCAATAGGGGTTCCCATATCACAAAAATAATTTTTTAAGTTCCAACAAGGACTTCACATTAAATAATCTTTCAAACCATTCCTCAAACCAAAGTAAGATTCCAATTGGGAATTTGTTCATTAAAAACCAAAATCATTCCCAAAAAAATTATAAAGAGTAAATTTGGACTTCAATATTATTAATTACAATACAATACAATTTTGGTTTTCATAACCATTTCCAAAACAAAATTAAAAACCACTTTTTTGTGAAAAATTCCATACAAGCCTCTACCAAATGTTTTACCGAAACATTTCTCAAGAGAAAAATGGGTAATGATTTAAAAAACAAAATTGATGTCATATTTTTAAGACATTTTAAGAAAAAAATAACCATTTGGAAATCATGGTACCATTTTAGAGATAAAATGGGAGGGAGAGAAAATAAAGATCCTTTTAGAAAATGATTGTTCAAGGAAAAAATCATTTTTATGCATCATCATCATCTAAATTCCCATTGATGTGTGCACCCCATGAACCCATGTATGTAACATAATATAATGGTGTAATTCAAGTGTCCATGAAGCCTTTAAAATCCATTTTTAATAATTCCACATTTTATTAAACCATCGAAACATGACACAAATTATCAAAATCACAAATAAGAATTTAAAATCCAGGATAATACATCCAAAACATTTACCAAAATATAATTATAACATAAAGTGGATTTCAAACTACACATCATTCCGAATTTATAATTTCACCCAAACTAAAAATATATAAGCATAGATAAACAATACCATAATTCTCAAATTCCCATTAAAACATAATTGACATTTAAAAACATTCCTTCTGTTCATGAAAATTCAATAATAGTCAATAAAACCCTTTTTAATACCATTTCTCAATCAATTTCTATCATGAAAACACAAAAAAAAATACAATTCATGGAAAGAAATAACATGAAAGATTATATATTCTTAGTAGAATTAAAGGAAATATCAAGCATTAAAGGAATTTTCGAAAAGGGATTTGGATGGATACACCAACATCAATAGAGTGTGGATGTAATGAAATTATTAGAGAAGGAAGATAACAACATGAGTAATGATTCCCACACCCTAAAACCAACGAAACACAAGCCAAAACCTGAATCCTATCCTCTAAGATTCGTCCAAATAAGAATGCGCAATGGAATCACCCCGAAATTAATATATGAGAAGATAAGGAAACGACAAGTGGATAAAACCAAAGAAAATTCAATTAGATCACAGTAGAAGCATCAATGGATGGAGGAGAACCAAAGGAATATGGGTTTGGGGCCCCATTGTTGTGTTAAAAATTCTAGAAGGGGAGGAAACCCCAAAAGTTTCAAAAAAGATGAGAGTGAAAACAAGTAAATTTATTTATTTTAAAAATATGGGCATCACACATGGTTTGGATGCACGATTTACCAAATCATGTAGAAATCGCGTGGTCTCTACTCTCAAAATGGACAGAACCTTACACAAAATTGGGGAATGGTTTCCCAAACTGTTCACAACCTGTGTACCTTACCCCTGGACCCCCAAACAATCTACATGGTTACATGGAAAAAGTCATACTGTTTCTATTAAATATACACTAACTATGCGTCCCATGCTTCCAATCATCAAAATTTTATTTTTCAACAAAAAACTCAAAACATTTAATAGAGAATCAACATGAACCTCAACCAAAGGATTGAAATCCAAGAAAAGAATAAAATGAAAGAATTTCCATGGTCAGGGAATCATAATTATCCCCATCAAAACACTATTTATACTAAGAAAGTCACCCAATGAAAGAACTCGGACATTCTTTTCAGGTATGGTTCTCCTTCTCTTGTCATTTTGAAGGAAAAAGGAAATTCTAGAAATTTTCAATGTACACGCCGTGTACAATATGAGTACACACTGTGTATTACCTTGTCATAAGAGGTCGTGTGTTAGCCATGAAGTAGAAACACACATCGCCATGTGGGAGTGACTTGGACGCCACTTAAAGTGGAGTACGAAAAAGGTGAGTTAAGGACATGTACTTTATTTTTCATTAAACACACCGGGGTCACGTCTAATCTCCAGAAAGAACTTCTTTTAGGTCACGTTTGTCTGAGAGCAACGAGCAACCACATATCTTCAATGATCCCCCAAGCCTCTTTCTGTCCTCTGAATCGAACACTGTTGGATTCATTGGAATCACATTAGTGAGTTCTCTCTTTTGTTGGAACCTCGTTTCATGATTTCTCTTCTTTTCCAATTAATCGTGGGTTGAATGTTTTAGACATTTTCCTTGATCTATGGAATTCTAAGAAGATTAATTCTGTGCGGTTCATATATATTGATTTTATAACCCCATGGTTGGTGGTTTGTGCCTTTATGTTGAATGACTTAGAGTTTTATGTGAAAATTCTCCCAATACCCATGAACGGGGTATTGCACATTTACCGTTTTAGCCCTATTGTTTCTCTGTTATGTTGGTATGTCCGATTAGATGATTATTGACTGTGAATTGGGTGAATTGTTGTGATTTGGACGTATCTTCCATGCGTGTTTTTCCTATTTTGACGTTTTGGGTATTGTTTGCCTGTTAGGATGCTATTTACTTTCTGATGCCTAGAATTGTAGGATGCTGTGACTATTCTTCTGTTATGGTTTTGTGCTTTATAATTCTAGCCAAGTTGTTCAGAAGGTTATAATTCACCGTTATTAACTTCTACATTTGCTTGAATTACACAGGACCACGTGAACCTGGTGTATAGACCATAGGAAGAATTGACATTGAGGGCTTCTCCAGAGTGTCTTTATAATTATACAATGCGGGACCACAAGGGGAATTCACGTTGAGTTCTTTCCTAGAGTGTCTATAGTTCCTTGATGCATTCCATATAGGGAATTTACATTGAGTGCTTCCATATTTCGCCTTTAGTACGATACGAGACTATTGGTGGAATTGACGGTGAGTGCTTCTTTAGAGAGTATATATTTTAACTGAACCCGTGGGGGGAGACTGTGTGTGCTTCCCAGAGGGTTGCTTGTGTTTCCGGTTAAGACTACAGGGGATAGGCTGTGAGTACTTCCTAGAGGGTTACCTATTTTTGCTTCCCTGCTTTGTTAACTATTTTTTATAATACTGAATTCATTGAAACTGTAAATTGTACACCTTGGGTACTTCCTTGTTTACTGCATTTATTTGCTAACTGTCTGCCATATATTCACTGACTATTAGGCAAAGATTTTGTGGTGGTTACCTACTGGTATTTAGTCTCATAACCTATTTGGGCCATGATTTTGGGCCCAAAACAGATTATATTATATCATCTATAGATAAGGGAAAGCGCCCTTCTACTTTAGGTACTTGATTGAATTAGAGCTGGACAACATGAGACCAAGCTGAGGCTTACAATGATGAGGAGTTGATTATCTATTTTCCTTTTGAAATTTGGTTTAGTTTTGTGTTTTGAATTGTGACTTACTTGGCTGCTTTCCTAGACATATATGTTTCATGCATCAATTATATATATATATATATATATATATATATGCTCTAGTTGATTCATTATCAGTCTTCCATTGTTACTGTTGTTTGGTATTATTACTGCTTCCGCTATTGTATATCTATTTACTTCTACTATGTACTCTTCTGATGAGGGAATAGTTTCTCCACTATCATAACCAAGTCCCTCACTACTATTCGGCATCCTCTAGAGATTGGGGAAATGTGCTTTAGGCCATGTGACCAACCGGGTATAGGCACCTCTGGGTGGCTTCCAGAACTGGGATGAGATAAAGTGGTATCAGAGGAATTCATTTCACTTGAATTACTATTTGGAGCCTATATTGAGGGATAAGATGAAATAGGTACTTCGTATTAAGCTGTTCCCCGGAGTTGCTAACCCGTGTATAGGGAAAAGCCAATCTACCTCGTTAATGCAATTTTCTGGTTTTTCAAGTTTATGGTTGCTTTGATTTTCACCATTATGTGACTAACATGTTTTGTGTTGGTTATTATTTAAGTTATTAAGGTTCTAATTCTGTCACAAGTCGATGAGATGAGGGTATTCCATCTCATGCATCATATAGGCACTTTCTAGAAATCACATGTCATGCATTCTTGTCATTCCATCTAGGGTGTATTAGCAATTTCATGTTGTTGTGATAGATGTTGTGTATAATATGCATTCTGTTGTGATAGATGCCTTGATAAAATTCCTAATATTTTATATGGTATTTTTTTCATAAGGTTTTGTCTGAATGAACGCCAAAATTTGGTTATTGGGGTGTTATGGGACCTCATGGACCAGAACATGGTTGATCATTGACTTTGTTTGCTTTTCAAAACATGTATAAGATGCTAATATTTTATTTGTGGGGTGTATGGGACCTCACGAATTAGAATTTGGCACCTTCAATGTTTTTTTCAGTGTTTTTTTAGGTTCTAAATTATTTTCTGAGTCTTGCGATGTTGAGGAGTTGCTTATCTATTTTGATTTTGTACTTTGGTTTAGTACTGTTCTTGGAATTGTGACTTGTTTGGCTACGTTCCTAGAAATATATGTGTTATGCATCATTTATATATATATATATATATAATCTCTAGTTGTTTCTTTATCAGTATTCCAGTGTTACTGTTGTTTGGTATTATTAATGCTTACTCTATTTCATATCTGTTTACTTCCACGGTGTACTCTGCCAATGAGGGCATAGTTTCTCCACTATCACACCCAAGGACCTTGTTGCGAGGTGGAAGCTATGGTGTTAAGGGAAATTCTCTTGAGAACATGTGACCAACTGGGTACGGGAAGCTTTAGGTGGCTTCCATAACTGGGATGTTAAACTACATGGGTCAGTGTTATCCCACCATGTACACACCGTGTCCATTAAGAAGATGTCGTGTAGTGTCAGGCCGTGTGTCAGGCCGTGTCACTAACAACATAGGCCCAGGTGAAGCTTTTCTATTACACTCCATGTCTATCTTGAACATGCCATTTAGTCTTGTCTTAGGAGTGACGTGTGGCTTAATCATGTAAACGGACCCAAGAAGGGGTAGAGTATTCAAGAACACACCGTGTAGGAATTTAACACTCCATGTAGTCATGTTTTGTAAAACATGAATGCTTTAATCCTCTTTTTCTCTTATTACACTCCTTGGTTTCAGTCCTTGATAAATCTGATATATGGTGTGTGCTTGAACTTGCAAAGTCATGCCACAGAGACTTCCTCTGGCTGTCCGCCAGTTAGAGGGTAGTGATTAGATGCTAGATACGGTTGATCAGGGACTTCCAACAGATCCTCAGGTTGTGCTATTCTTGGCACCAGTAGTTATACCGATTTCTGGTGCTGATGCACAGTTCATGGAAGGCTTCATGAGGATGATAAAGACCATTCAAGGAGTTCCGCCTCCTGCCCCATCGATGGCTGATTTGACGCGGGTTTTCAAGAAGTATAATCCTCCCACATTCTTAGGGAAAGGAGGGCCTCATGTTGAAGAGTCATGGGTAGAAGCCATGATGACAATCTTTGAGAATCTGGAGATGCCTCCAGAGAGGAGAGTTAAGCTTTCTACCTATATGATACGGGATTCCTCCAAGAGATGGTGGGATATAATCTCATAGGTGGGTTATCAGCAGGCTATGTCATGGGAGGATTTCCAACACAGCTTCTATGACTGCTTCTATCTGGAGACCTTGAGGGCCGACCGAGACTGTGAGTTTATGAGCCTTAAGTAGGGTACCCTATTAGTTATGGAGAATTCCTATCGTTTCACCGGGAATCAACGTTTCAGACCTTTATTGGGATGAGATGGGTTATTAATGGCAAGGATGTTTGAGGATGGCCTCTTTAAAGACCTGTAAATTTCAAGGGAATTTTTTTTTTCATAATTTTCCGTGGAATTTTACAAGAACGCCGTTTCTAACGGCACCTGATTCTGAGGCCCGGTGTGCCCGGAATCATTTTCCGAAGATTGGCTCGGGTACGTTCAGTGAACGGACGAGTGGGTTTTTCTAACATTTGAACCGGTGCTCGGAATCAAATTCAGAGGGCACCGATGAAATCAAAGCGCCGGTATTTTCTTAGAAACGCCTCTTCCAGAGTTGCGTTTTCTCGGGTGTGGTTTTTAATTTTCGGGCTTAAAGTTAAGAAATAAAATAATTTTATGACAAACTTTATTTTATTTCACTTAAGCAACTTGGAACTCACTTGAAGCCACTTAAAGCGGCTTAAGATGAGTTGTTGTGGAAAGGATGTTATCCAAAAATATCCTACCCTCTTGGTAGGATATTTGTGAGGTGGGACCTGCACGACCCCACCGTTTCTTTTCCGCTAAGTAACGCACCCACGAAAACCCGTAATTATGAAATTCATCTGATGCGTTTTCTTAAATTCTTAACGCACCATTTAATTGGGCAGTTTTCTTCGTTGAATTAAATGGGCAGTTTATTCGTTGAAATTAATTCTATGAATTAATTTCATTCGTTTCTTAACCAGTTTGAAATCCGTTGGCATAATAATAAAATAAGACCAACGCACGGCTTCAGGAAAAATGTTCGTTGAGAGGATTTGACAGAAACCAAGAGTTCTTCATCCTCCTTCACGAAGAACGCAAAGAACGCGAAGAACACGAAGAACGCGAAGAACGCGAAGAACACCGAGCCCTCAGAAATCGACGACACGACACCAAGTTCCGCGACGCCGGCGATTCTTCTTCTGCAACGTCCTTCCAAGGCAATCCAACCCCACGGCAACCTTCGATCGGCATCGACAAGGTAGGGGGTTGCGCTCTTTTCTTTTTTTTAAATTACCTTGTGGATTAAAACAACAATATGGATTTAATTATTATTAATTAAATCTTTTTATTCTTGAACCTCAGAGTTCGTCGACGCGACACCCTTCCGCGACGACGCGTCGCCGGATACCGCGACGACGCGACGATCCCCACTTTCCGCAAAGAACGCGCGTGCGACGACTTGACGAGGTAGGGATTTTATTTTGGAAATTCCCTTATTCCCTTGAACGTTTCTTTAAAATTAAAGAATGGGTTTCAAATGAACAATTTTATTTTATTAAAATTGTTGTTTCATGTGTTGAATTATTTTCTCCCGTTGTTGTTAACTAACGCGGAGGGTGCGGGCCAAACGAACACGGCCTGATAACCCTCTGTTGTTCTTCGTGGTTGTGTGGATTTGGAGGGCGACAGAAAATCATGACGCAAGGGCAGTTTTTCGATCCCGCAGTGAAGAACATAACCCGGGAGGAACAACGGCGCAGACAGGAAGGAAAACGGACCACCGGAGCAACTCCGGGGACCCGCGGAAGCGGCTGGCGGCGCCCTAGCGCGACGCCGGCGCGGCCGTGCACTAGCGCGACGCCGGACAAGGCCGCCGCGGCTGAAGCCACGGCGGTGGCAGCCAACAAAGCCGCGCCCGCGCGGGTCCAGTTCTCACGCACGGGACGCGGCATAGCCGCGTCCGTTGCTCCAGCACGGCCCCAACGCGGTGCCGCGACATCTCCAGACAGCGGGGGCGGCGCCCCGCGGCACCCAGGTGCTCGGCCGAGACGAGACAGGCCGGTCCGACCGGCCGGGCCGCGCCCTGGCCGGATAAGACCGTTCCATCCGGGTCGGACCAGGTCAGGTCGACCTGGTTCGGGTCGACCCGGTACGGCCGACCCCGGGGGGGGGGGGGGGGGGGGGTCGGGCCGGGCCCGGACCCCCCGTTTTCGGACTGTTTTTCGGTCAAACGCCCGTAACTTGAGCTACGGGCCTCCCAACGACTCGCCGTCAGCGGAAACGCAGTCCTTGGATTGAGACGGTCGTTTCGGTATATCGCACTCAAGGTTTCAGAATACTTTGAGTTCAGACGGGTTGGTTCGTACACGAAACCAACCGGGACTTCGGAGCGGAAACACTCATATCTTGAGCTACGGACGTCCGATTGATGTGCCGTCAGCTTTGTTGAATTCCTCTATGTGAGACGGATCTTTTGGCTGACTCCGTCCGAGGATTGGATGCAGGTGGAGTATGGTCGGGTTGGTTTTGACTTAAAAACCAAACGGGCCCCTAGGACAAAAAAGCCAATAACTCTCAGACCGAGCGTCCGATTGACGGGCCGTCTGTGACGGTGCGTACCTGTTGACGATACGGAAATTTTGGATACATAAACTTCTTACTTTGTGACAGTTGATGTATCGGCCTCTCGGCTCGTGGAGCGGACCCTCCCGAACGAGCTTACTGTGTGCGGGAACCCTAGAGCTGGCTGCAACTGCTACTTCGACAGCGACGACTGTGCAGAGATCCTCAGTGGACTGCAGCGACGACTATGCAAAGATCCTCAGTGGACTGTGACGATAAAGACAAGTGGTCTTGCATCCTATGTGGGTCCTAGCTGTGCTGGTCTTGTATCCAATGTGGGTCCCATCTTAGATGATTCAATACTGGTCTTGTATCCTATGTGGGTCTCAGTATATATGAATCAATGAAGACAGCTGGTCTTGTATCCTATGTGGGTCCTTGCTGTGCTAGTCTTGTATCCTATGTGGGTCTCATCATAGATGATTCAATACTGGTCTTGTATCCTATGTGGATCCCAGTATATATGAATCAATGAAGGCAGATGGTCTTGTATCCTATGTGGGTCCTAGCTGTGCTGCTCTTGTACCCTATGTGGGTCCCAGCTTAGATGATTCAATACTGGTCTTGTATCCTATGAGGGTCCCAGTATAGTTGAATCAATGAAGACAGCTGGCCTTGTATCCTATGTGGGTCCTAGCTGTGCTGGTCTTGTATCCTATGTGGGACCCAGTTTAGATGATTCAATACTGGTTTTGTATCCTATGTGGGTCCTAGTATAGATGAATCAATGAAGACAGCTGGTCTTGTATCCTATGTGGGTCCTAGCTGTGTTGGTCTTGTATCCTATGTGGGTCCCATCTTTGTTAATTCAATACTGGTCTTGTATCCCATGTGGGTCCCAGTATAGATAAATCAATGAGGACAGCTGGTCTTGTATCCTATGTGGGTCCTAGCTGTGCTGGTCTTGTATCCTATGTGGGTCCCAGCTTTGATGATTCAGTGCTGGTCTTGTATCCGATGTGGGTCCCAGCATAAACGAAACAATGAAGACGGGTGGTCTTGTATCCTATGTGGGTCCTAGCTTAGATGATTCAGTATCTATGTCTGATCATCTCTTCCACCTTTTCGATAATGTATACCTGTGTGAGCTGAATCATGTGTTACTCTCCTTTGTGGATTGTGTTGAACTATACTGTGTGGATTTACTATTAACTCTCCTTTGTGGATTTTGTTATGCTATCCTGTGTGGATTTACGTTTTCTTTCCTATGTGGATTTATGTTTTTCTCTCCTTTGTGTGTTGTGTTGTGCTATCCTGTGTGGATTTACGTTTTTCTCTCCTCTGTGGGTTGTGTTGTGCTATCCTGTGTGGATTTACGTTTGCTTTCCTGTGTAGAAGGGGTTGTTCTTGGGCTCGGATGTTGGAACCGAACAGGGATTGATGACTTAGGTATATGTATGGGCATATACCTAAGCAGTGTCGGTTGTTACTTCGTGATTGTATCTTTCCGCTGTGGTTTATCCTTTGAGGATTTCGGGAGACCTTCGGGGGTCTCAGGTTCCCTACTGAGTAGCTTATACTCACCCCTACACGGGCTATGCCCGCACTACGTTGTGTTGGTTGCAGATGACGGACAACGTTGATTATGGTTGAGGTTTGCAGAGCAGGACGATACCTGGAGGTGTACCACTGGGCGGGACGTACTCGGAGCGGACGACGGGACCGGAGGAGCAGTGGAGATATCTGTACCCACCCATTAGGTGGGATTTCCAGAGGACGGCCCGACGCTGCGGCTTTTCTTTTCAATTGCTTTTTTACCCTTTCAGTTGTCCTTTACAGTTAGGCTTGTATTTCTGACCCCTTTACTTTCAGCACAGCTCGTTAAAGTTTTTACTTAGTGTTTACTTTTCCACTTTCTTACTATGTGGTGCTTGTTTACTTCTCAAAGGCAATGCCTTCCCTTTTGTTGGATTTACCCCTTGGTGCTAGTCTCCAGCCCCTGGCCTATGGAAGGCGGGCTTGGGGTAGTCACGACACGGGCCCCGAGGACGGGTCGTGACAAATTGGTATCAAAGGTGGTCGGTTCTACCAGAGACTCTGATCTTTCTTCTATGTGAAGCAATAGTGTTCATCATATTGGGTGTGGTTATCAGTCCAGGGAGTCCATTGTTGGTGCGGCGGCCGACGTATCCGTACACCAGGACCCTGACTTCTGATTTCTGACTTAATGCACGAAAACACTGATTGCATGTGTGTTCAAGTTTTCTTTGTGATTACTTGTGTCAGCTCACCAAGTATAAAGTTCTGACTGTGCCGCACCTGCTTCATTCAGGATGGCCCCACGATGGCAGCCAGCTAGGGTTCCGAGAGTGGAGCGTGATGACATCCCACCGAGCGACGAGGCCGCGGTGCAGGGCTCCTTGTCAGTAGAGGCACCAGCGGTACCTTTACCCGCCGAGCCACAGATGCTACCAGCCCCAGCCGCTGACGATGCACGTTGCCTTAGCACGCTGCACGAGTTCCAGCGTCGGCGACCGCCCAGGTTCCGTTGGGAGACGGACCCCTAGGCAGCCGAGGAATGGATGGAGGCAGTGGTACGAGTTTTCACGGTAGTGAGGACACCAGCAGAACTCATGGTGATCCTCACGGCGAGCCTACTGCACGCAGCAGCGGGCCGATGGTGGAGCTTGATGCTCCAGGTGCACGACGAGACATCTCTTCTCGGGACGGACATTGAGATCATCTTCCACTTCGAGTTCTTCCCAGCCACCCTCCGTGCGGTGCGCATTCAGGAGCTTCTTCAGATGCGGCAGGGCAGCTTGACCGTGGCCCAGTACTCGGTGAGATTTACTGATCTCTCGCGCTACTCCACAAATATGGTACGGGACCCGTTCTTCCGGGCCCGGACCTTCGAGCAGGGACTGAGGCATGAGATTAGGGCTTCGATGATCTCCCTCAATATTCCAACTCATGCAGAGGTGTTGGAGAGAGCCCTTCTAGTGGAGAGTTTTCTCGCCGAGCAGGCTCTAGTGACAGGGCCCTCCGTAGGACGGCCTGTAGCAGGGTCTTCTGCAGCTGGCAGTAGACAGGTGTCGCAGAGGTTCAAACGGGCCAGACCATCAGATGGGCAGTCTCAGGATGATGATTCGGTTGCGCCGGGAACCCGAAGGAGAGCCAGCTACACGAGGGGCAGGCATTGCTACGCATGCAGTGGGCGAGGTCACATGGCTCGAGACTGCCCGACTCATCTTACAGATGAGCAACAGGTGGTAGAGGGACCTCCCCGACAGAGGTTCAGCCACGGTGGTCCGTAGGGTGCAGGCGGATGAGGCAGAGGAGCTGGCCGAGTAGCCGATGGTGGGAGACACTTCGAGGTGTTTCCACCACCACCACCAGGAGGTCTACCCCGACCGCAGGGAGTTGGTGGACATGGGAGAGGTCAGCTTCATTCAGCTGAGGCCTTCAATCATGGAGCTCTGGGAGCAGATGGACAGGAGCAGAACTAGTGAATACGTCTTTTGTACTTCTAGTTCCTTGTTGGTGTTGTGTAGCGTCTTTGTATTATGAGCTGCAATAATAAAAGACGCATACCCTTGTGATGTTTTCATTCCTGTCCTCTTTTGTGTTGTTACTAAGAGGTTCCAGTTTAAACTGTTGACTTGACCCTCACTTGTGAGACATCTACTGGAGGAGACCCAGTTACCACACACTGATGCCGACAGTGTGACTCAACCCTTGGAGGCGAGAGTAACGGTTGGATCTCTTGGTAGTAGAGTCGAGGCCTTACGACGTCATCCTTGGTATGGATTAGTATCATCCATGTCGGGATTGACGGTATTAGGCAAAGAAAGTGGTTCATCCAGGGGATGAGACCAGATTTCTCTTATCGGCAATGAAGAAATATTAGCAGCACTTGTGGGGCCAAAGATGGTCCAGGCCACGACAAAGAAGGTCCAGTCATCCATGAGCAGATGAGGACAGCTCAGAACCGGCAAAAGTCTTATGCTGACATAAGGCGGAGGCCACTAGAGTTCGAGGATGGCGACCACGTCTTCTGGCATGTCTCACCTTGACGTGGATTACAGAAATTTGGCCGAGGCGGCAAGTCGTCTACACGCTTCATCGGACCATTCCAGGTCCTCGACAAGATTGGCGAGGTTGCTTAACGCCTGGCTCTACCACCTCAGTTGCACCGGGTGCACGGCGTCTTCCACATATCTCAACTGAGGAGATACACGCACGACCCAATGCACATCATTGACCATGGGGAGCTAGACGTGGATGATGAGGATACTTTTGCGGAGGTCCCAGTAGAGATCGAGGATCGACAGGAGCGGGTCCTACATGGATGATTGATTCCTCTAGTACGCTTCAGATAGCAGCACATGAACCTCCAGGAGAGCACTTTGGAGCGGGAGGCTCAGTTGCATGCTCAGTAACGCCTTTGTATCCCTAAGTTTGTGGTGAAGCTTTACGGGGACGTAAAGTCCTATGGTGGGAGTAATGTAAAGACCCGTAAATTTCAAGGAAATTTTTTTTCTTAATTTTCGTTGAAATTTTACAAGAACGCAGTTTCTGACGGCACCTGATTCCGAGGCCCGGTGTGCCCGGAATCATTTTCCGAAGTTTGGCTCGGGTACGTTCAGTGAACGGACGAGCGAGTTTTTCTAACTTTTGAACCGGTGCTCGGAATCAAATTCCGAGGGCACCGATGAAATCGCAGTGCCGGTATTTGCATAGAAACGCCTTTTCCGGAGTTGCGTTTGCTCGGGTGTGGTTTTTAATTTTCGGGCTTAAAGTTAAGAAATAAAATAATTTTACGACAAACTTTATTTTATTTCACTTAAGCCACTTGGAACTCACATGAAGCCACTTAAAGCGGATTAAGCTGAGTTGTTGTAGATAGGATGTTATCCAAAAATATCCTACCCTCTTGGTAGGATATTTGTGAGGTGGGACCCGCATGAGCCCCACCGTTTCTTTTCTGCTAAGTAACGCACACACGAAAACCCATCATTATGAAAGTCAACTGATGCGTTTTCTTAAATTCGTAACGCACCATTTAGTTGGGCAGTTTTCTTGGTTGAATTAAATGGGCGGTTTATTCGTTGAAATTAATTCTATGAATTAATTTCATTCATTTCTTAACCAGTTTGAAATCCGTTGGCGTAATAATAAAATAAGACCAACACACGGCTTCTGGAAAAATGTTCGTTGAGAGGATTTGATAGAAACCAAGAGTTCTTCATCCTCCTTCACGAAAAACGCGAAGAACGCGAAGAACGCGAAGAACGCGAAGAACGCCGAGCCCTCAGAAATCGACGAAGCGACGCCAAGTTCCGCGACGCCGGCGATTCTTCTTCCGCGATGTTCTTCCACGGCAATCCAACCCCGCGACAACCTTCGATCGGCAGCGACAAGGTAGGGGGTTGCGCTCTTTTCTTTTTTTTAAATTACCTTGTGGATTAAAACAACAATATGGATTTAATTATTATTAATTAAATCTTTTTGTTCTTGAACCTCGGAGTTTGTCCACGTGCCACCCTTCCGCGACGACGCGACGCTGGATACCGCAACGACGCGACGATCCCCTCTTTCCGTAAAGAACGCGCGTGCGACGACTTGAGGAGGTAGGGATTTTATTTTGGAAATGCCCTTATTCCCGTGAACATTTCTTTAAAATTAATGAACCAGTTTCAAATGAACAATTTTATTTTATTAAAATTTTTGTTTCATGTGTTGAATTATTTTCTCCTGTTGTTGTTAACTAATGCGGAGGGTGCGGGCCAAACGAACACGGCCCGAAAACCCTCCGTCGTTCTTCGTGGATGTGCGGATTTGGCGGGCGACATAAAATCGTGAAGCAAGGGCAGTTTGTCGATCCCGCAGTGAAGAAAGGAACCCGATAGGAACAACGGCACAGACGGGAAGGAAAATAGACCACCAGAGCAACTCTGGTGGCCCGCGGAAGCGGCTGGCTGCGCCGGCAGTTGGAGGGGGCGGTGCCCCGGTGCGCCGCCGGACAAGGCCGCCGCGGATGAAGCCGCGGCGGCAGCAGCCAACGGACCCGCGGCCGCGCGGGTCCGATTCTCACGCATGGGACGCGGCATAGCGACGTCCATTGCTCCAGCGCGGCACCAACGCGGAGCCGCGACATCTCTAGACCGCGTGGGCGGCGCCCCACGGCACCCAGGCGCACGGCCGCGCGGCAGATCCGAGCCAGGCTGGTCCGACCGGCCGGGTCGGGTCGACCCAGGTCGGGTCAACCCGGTTCGGCCGACCCCGGGGGGGGGGGGGGGGGGGTCGGCCCGGGTCGGCCCGGGCCCGGACCCCCCGTTTTCGGACCGTTTTTCAGTCAAACGCCCGTAACATGAGCTACATGCCACCAAACGACTCTCCGTCAGCGGCAACACGATCCTTGGATCGATACGGTCGTTTCGGTATATTGAACTCAAGG
Source organism: Viscum album (assembly GCA_963277665.1). Classification (NCBI taxonomy): domain Eukaryota; kingdom Viridiplantae; phylum Streptophyta; class Magnoliopsida; order Santalales; family Viscaceae; genus Viscum; species Viscum album. Next base: position 1,953,635,949 of record OY728165.1, read on the forward strand.
TTTCGGAATACTTTGAGTTCGGCCGGGTTGGTTCGTACACGAAACCAACAGGGCCTTCGGAGCGGAAACGCTCATATCTTGAGCTACGAACGTCCGATTGACGTGCCGTCAGCTTTGTTGAATTCATCTATGTGAGAAGGATCTTTTGGCTCACTCAACCCGAGGTTTGGACATAGTTGGAGTACGGTCGGGTTGGTTTTGCCTTAAAAACCAACCGGGCCCCTAGGACGAAAACGCCAATAACTCTCAGACCGGGCGTCCGATTGACGCGCCGTCTGCGACGTTGAGTTCCTGTTGACGATACAGAACTTTTGGATACATCAACTTTGGACTTTCTGACAGTTGATGTATCGGCCTCTCGGCTCGTGGAGCGGACCCTCCTGAACGAGCTTGCTGTGTGCGGGAACCCTAGAGCTGGCTGCGACTGCTACTTCGACAGCGACGACTGTGCAGAGATCCTCAGTGGACTGCAGCGATGACTGTGCAAAGATCCTCAGTGGACTGCGACGATGAAGACAGCTGGTCTTGTATCCTATGTGGGTCCTAGCTGTGCTGGTCTTGTATCCTATGTGGGTCCCAACTTAGATGATTCAATACTGGTCTTGTATCCTATGTGGGTCCCAGTATAGATGAATCAATGAAGACCACTGGTCTTGTATCCTATGTGGGTCCTAGCTATGCTTGTCTTGTATCCTATGTGGGTCCCAGTATAGATGAATCAATGAAGACAGCTGGTCTTGTATCCTATGTGAGTCCTAGCTGTGCTGGTCTTGTATCCTATGTGGGTCCCAGATTAGATGATTCAATACTGGACTTGTATCCTATGTGGGTCCCAGTATAGATGAATCAATGAAGACAGCTGGTCTTGTATCCTATGTGGGTCCTAGCTGTGCTGGTCTTGAATCCTATGTGGGTCCCAGCTAAAATGATTCAATACTGGTCTTATATCCTATGTGGGTCCCAGTATAGATGAATCAATGAAGACAGCTGGTCTTGTATCCTATGTGGGTCCTAGATGTGTTGGTCTTGTATCCTATGTGGGTCCCATCTTTGTTAATTCAATACTGGTCTTGTATCCCATGTGGGTCCCAGTATAGATAAATCAATGAGGACAACTGGTCTTGTATCCTATGTGGGTCCTAGCTGTGCTGGTCTTGTATCCTATGTGGGTCCCAGCTTTGATGATTCAGTGCTGGTCTTGTATCCGATGTGGGTCACAGCATAAACGAAACAATGAAGACGGGTGGTCTTGTATCCTATGTGGGTCCCAGCTTAGATGATTCTGTATCTATGTCTGATCATCTCTTCCACCTTTTCGCTAATGTATACCTGTGTGAGCTGAATCCTGTGTTACTCTCCTTTGTGGATTATGTTGAACTATCCTGTGTGGATTTACTGTTTACTATCCTTTGTGGATTGTGTTATGCTATCCTTTGTGGATTTACGTTTTCTTTACTGTGTGGATTTACGTTTTTCTCCCCTTTGTGGGTTGTGGTGTGCTATCCTATATAGATTTACGTTTTTCTCTCCTTTGTGGGTTGTGTTGTGCTATCCTGTGTGGATTTACGTTTGCTTTCCTGTGTGGACTGGGTTGTGCTTGGGCTCAGATGTTGGAACCGAATAGGGATTGATGACTTAGGTATATGTATGGGCATATACCTAAGCAGTGTCAGTTGTTACTTCGTGATTGTTTTTTTTCCGTTGTGTTTTATCCTTTGTGGATTTTGGGAGACCTTCGGGGGTCTCGGGGTCCCTACTGAGTAGCTTATACTCACCCCTGTACGGGCTATGCCTGCACTATGTTCTGTTGGTTTCAGACGACGGACATCATTGATTGTGGTTGAGGCTTGCAGAGTAGGACGGTACCTGGAGGTGGACCACTGGGCGGGACGTACTTGGAGCGGACGGCGGGACCCGAGGAGCAGTGGAGCCATCTATACCCACCCTTCAGGTGGGATTTCCAGAGGACGGCTCGACGTTGCGGCTTTTCTTTTCAGTTGTTGTTTTCCCCTTTCAGTTGTACTTTACAGTTGGGCTTGTATTTCCGGCCCCTTTACTTTCAGCACAGCTTGTTACAGTATTTACATAGTGTTTACTTTTCCGCTTGCTTACTCTGTGGTGATTGTTTACTTTTCAAAGGAAATTCCTTCCATTTTGTTGGATTTACGCCTTGGTGCTAGTCGCCAGCCCCTAGCCTATGGAAGGCGGGCTTGGGGTAGTCACGACACGGGCACCGAGGACAGGTCGTGACAGCCTCAGACAGGACATCCTCTCTCAGGTGAATATCTTCATGTTGACTACCATTGCTTCTATCATCAACCAGACACTGATCACTGAGCAGAATCTTAGGGAATCTAGAGTTGTAATTCATGGCGGCTCATCATCCAGATTTAGTGCTTTGCCAGCTGATCGCCGGAAGCTCCACCGGAAGACTACATGGGGAGATCCGAGTAGGCGGGATGCATTTTTTAGGTAGCGAGGTGGTGTGCTACCAGTGCGGGAGAAGTGGGAATACGAGGCCGCAGTGCCAGAGAGACCCGGTGGAGAGCAGATCTTGGGGAATCATGGGACACCATTAGTATTTCTATTAGGTATTCTCACCAGCAGCTGGTGAACAGGGTTCATCTATGACCCCACGTATAGGAGCAGCACCACCAGTTTCTCACCGGTCCAGGAAATGGAGTTCTTCCGGCCAGTTAGGCCAAGGTGGTGGTTGCGACCGTGGAGGTCAGTCACCAGGCTACCAATGAAAACATGGCGGATCAGCTCAGAGTAGTCAAGCAGGGTCACAGGGCCGTGGAGCTGGCCAAACCTTTGTAGTGGTGCCGACCCATACAAAGCAGGATCTCGACCCCTCTATGGTTCACGAATTGATCCTAGTTTCCTCGGTTTTATCTTCATCTCTTTTTGATACCGGTGCTATGCATAGATTTATATCAATCGGTGTTTTGGAGATCCTTGGGCACTGTATCTTTTCTTCTACTGATGTTTTGACATGAGACTCTTCATTGGGGATAAGAATATCTAGTTTATGTCAGTGTATAGAGTACCCTCTTGAGGTTGGTGGGTGTTACTTCCTTTAGGATCTTTATGTTCTAGAGATGACATGATATGATTTCATTCTTGAAATAGATTGGATAGCTCACTTACAGGTATTCATCGACTGTTATCACCACAGGGTGAGTTTCATATCACCAGAGGGTGGATCTTTTCATCATAAGGGTGAGTGGGATGTCCAGGCGAGCAGAGCAGGTCCATAACATCATGGGATGGGAGTAGTTCCAGCTCAGATTCCTAGTCTTTATCTGGATGAACCGGGGACTTCACAGTTAGACTTTCCACCAGTGGTGGATCGTTTCATAGATGTCTTTCCAGATGACTTTTCAGGTTTTCCTCTGGAGTGTGTGGTAGACTTTTCTATTTAGCTTGTGCCAGGGGAGACACCATTGTTGATTACTCCTTATAGGATGGCTACAACAGAGTTGCAGGAGCTGAAAAAACAGTTGGTGGAGTTACAGGACAAGGTTTTCATCCGACCCTGTACTTCTCCTTTCCTTTTCATGAAGAAGGCAGATAGTACCCTCAGGATTTATGTGGACTATTGGAAGTTGAATCAGTTAATAGTTGAGAACCAATATCCCTTTCCTAGGATTGATGATCTCTTTGATCATATTGATGGATCCCAAGAGTTCTTGAAGATCGAATTGAGGTATGGTTACCATAAGTTGCGTTTTGGACCATCTGATATACCTCTCATAGACTTTTGGAGTAGGTATGGTCTATACGAGTACTTGGATATGATGTTAAATCTCACGAACGTGCCTGCAGTTTTCATGGAACTGATGAACCGAATGTTCCTTCCATACTTGGACTCTTTTTTGGTGGTATTCATGGATGATATCTTGGTGTATTCTCACACTCGACACGACCATGATACCCATCTTGAGATCATTTTGATTATACTGAGATAACATCAGTTTTATGCTAATCTCTCAAAATGCCACTTTTGGATGGACCAGATTCACTTTTTGGGTCATGATATCTCAGAGAAAAGAGTATCAGTAGAACCAGCGAAAGTGAGAGATATAGTTTCCTTGGAGCAGCCTAAGAACATCTTTGAGGTGAAAATATTTCTAGGGCTGTCTGGATACTACAGATGTTTCATTCAGAACTTTTCTTTCTTATCAGCAGCACTAATGGTTCTGACTAAGAAGGGTGCGATGTTCATGTGGTCAGATTATTGTGATTCAGCCCTTCAGGAGCTGAAAGGGAGGTTGAATTCAGCACCTATACTAGTCTTTCTAGATCCGGGAAAAATATATACCATTTACTATGATGCATCAAGTATCGGGCTCGAATATGTGCTTATACAGGATGATGGAGTCATTGCATACTGGTCTCAACAGTTGAGGTCGCATGAGAAGAATTACTCGACACACGATCTGTAGTTGGCTGCTGTTGTTCATGCCCTACGCTGCTAGAGACATTATCTTCTGGGAGAGAACTTTGTGGTTTTCACCGACCACACGAGTCTCAAGTAAATATTCACTCAGTGTGATCTGAATTTGAGACAGCGCAGGTGGGTTGAGTACCTAGAGTCCTTTGACTTTGAGCTTTCCTATATGCCTCGGAAGGGCAACACAGTGGCTGATGCGTTGACCAGATGGACTCAGATTTTGGCAGTTCGGGAGGCCATCAGTGAGTGGATGATTATGGATTTGTTCTCTGAGATGAATTTGGAGGTGCACGACAGATAGGGATAGACTTTTCTATCTTATGTAGCTGTTACATATACCCTTCTTGATCGAATACGAATGAGACAACTATCAAATTCTAAAGGCCTAGTCCTATGAGAAAGCGTGTCAAGAAAGGACTCTATTCCTGGGTGGACCATAGGCGAGGATGAGATCTTTCATTTCCAAGGATACATATGGGTGTCGGCAGATATATGAGAGGATCTGATGCGGGATTTCCCTTCCTCAGTTTGGGAAGTTCATCCTGGTTTCACCAAGATGTATTGTGATCTACACTGTCAGTATTGGTGGCCAGCTATGAAGAGAGATGTTTCTGGGTTCTTCATGAGGTGTTCCACTTCTCAGTAGGTGAAGGTAGGGAATAAGTGACCAACAAGGCTTCTACAGTAATTAACCATTCCTGAGTGGAAGTGGAATGACATCACGATTGAATTTGTGACCAGTTTTCGGAGGTCGCCTCGAGGTAATGAAGCAGTTTGGGTTGTCATTGACAACCTCACGAAGGTTTCCCACTTCTTGCTGATCAAGGATACCTTCATTGTTGATGAGACGGGGAAGTTGTATATCCGAGATATTGTACGTTTGCATGGGTTTCCACACTCAATTGTTTCAGACATGGAAGACCGTTTTACATCTCGAGTTTGGCAGGGGCTTCAGAAGGGTTTGGGTACACATGTACTTTTGAGTACGACTTACCATCCCCATACAGATGGAAAGACGAAGCATATGATTCAGGTTCTTGAGGACATGCTCCGATCATGAATTCTAGATTTTCGAGGTTCTTGGGAGAAGAATATACTTCATGTGGAGTATTCCTACAATTATAGTTTTCAAGCAACTATTTAGAGGGCACCTTATGAGACTTTGTACGGTAGGCCATGCCGATCAGCTTTATATTGGTTGGAGGTAGGAGAGGCATCCTTTCCAGGACCTTGTCTTGTTTAAGAGACCACATAGAAGATAGAGTTGATTCGAAAAAAGATGGATATTTCATAGTCTCGTCAGAAGTCTTATGTTGATTAGTGGAGACTACCTATGGAGTTCGAGGTCGGGGATCAGGTTTTCTGGCGTGTCTCATTGAGGTTGGGAAAAAAAGTATTATGAGACATGTTATGCTTTCATCAAGGTATGTAGGACCATTTGAGGTGTGGGATAGGGTTGGGCCAGATTCCTATCAGTTGCAGTTACCTTAGAGGTACCGAGCTATGCATGATGTCATCCATGTTTCTCAGCTTCGACGTTACTTTTCAGACCCGTCTCATGTTTTCCATCCCGAGGAGGTTGAGTTGGAAGTGTATGCGGTGTTTGAGGAGTATCCTATCTAGATTTTTGATTGTAGTACGAATGTTTTCCATGGTCGGTATGTTCCCTTGGTACGAGTGCTATGGAAGCACGGGCGGGTGCAGGACAAGACTAGGCAGAGGGAGGCCGATGTATGGGAACAGTGGCCTGACCTGTTCGGGGCTTCTTCATCTACACCACACTAGGAAAATACGGGGAAGAATTTCTTTAAGGGGGGAAGTTTTTAAGAATCCAGACCTTCTTTTCAGGTATGTTTTTCTATTTCTGGTCTTTTTTAAGGAAAAAGGAAATGCTATAAATTTTCTAAGTACACACCGTGTACCTTATGAGTACACGCCCTGTACTTCCTTTCTGCAGGAGGCTGTGTGTTGGCCATGTAGTAGCCACACACACGACCATGTGGGAGTGACTTGGAGGGTGCTTATAGAGGATTACATAAGAGTTGAGTACATACCGTGTACTTCAAAAGTACACTCTGTGTACATTCTTTTTTTTTCATTAAACACATTGGGTTTTTGTCTAGTTATCATAACAAAATTTTTTTAGTACCCATTCATCCAAGAACATAGAGCAGCCATGGATCTTCAATGACCACTCAATCTTCTATCCGTCCTCCGAATCGAACACTGTTGGTTGCATTGGAATCACAATGGTGAGTTCTCTCTTCTGCTGGAACCTCGTTTCATTATTTCCCTTCTTTTCCAAGTTATCGTGGGTTGAACGTTTTAGGTGTTTTCATATATCTACATCATTATAAAGAGATTAAATATTTGAGGTTCGATTATATTGATCTCCTATCCTAGAGGTAGGTGTTTTGTAATTTTCTGTTGAAATTATTAGAGTTTTATGTGAAAATTAATCCAATACCCTTGAACGGGGTATTGCGTGTTTACCGTTTTAGCCCTATTATTTTTCTGCTATGCCTGTATGCCTGAGTAGAGGATTATTGATTGTTAATAAGTCGAATTGTTGTGATTTGTATGTATTATCCATGCATGTTTATCCTATTTTGTCTTTTTGGGTATTGTTGTTATGTTGTTGTACTGTAGAATTATAGGCATGTATTTTATGAGGTTTACCCTGGTCATTACTCACTTCTAAACTTTCTTTACTTACACATGGCCGTGATAATCTTGTGTATATACCATAGGGACAATTGACGTTGAGGGCTTCACCAGAGTGTCTTTATAATTATACGATGCGAGACCATAGGGGGAATTGACGTTGAGTGCTTCCCCCCCGAGTGTACGTAGTTCCTTAACGCGAGCCACATGGGGAATTGACATTGAGTGCTTCCCCAGTGTCCCTTTAGTATGATACGATATTATAGGGGGAATTGACGGTGAGTGCTTCCTCAGAGAGTCTATACATTAGAATAACATGAGGGGTGAGACTGTGTGTGCTTCCCAGAGGGTTGCTTGTGTTTCCAGGTTAGACCAGAGCGGATAGGCTATGATTACTTCCCAGAGGGTCACCTATTTGTGTTTCCAAGATTTGTTAACTGCTGTTTATAATATTGAATGCACTAAAACTGTAAATTGATCACCTTGGGTAATTCCTTGTTTACTGCATTGATTTTCTTACTGCCTTCCATATATTCACTGACTGTTAGGCATAGATCTAGTGGTTGTTGCCTACTAGGATTTAGTCGCACACCATGTTTGGGCCATGATTTTGGGACCAAACAGATTATATTTTTGCAGGTATAGATAAGGGAAAGCTCCCTTCTACTTCAGGTACATGATTGCATTGGAGCTGGAGAGCATGGGACCAAGCTGAGGCTTGCAATGCAGAGGAGTTGCTTCTATGTTTTCCATTTTTACTTTGGTTTAGTACTGTGTTCAGCATTGTAACTTGTTTGTCTGCTTTCCTAGACATATATGTATCATGCATCATATATATATATATATACTCTATTTGTATCTTTATCAGTCTTCCATTATTATTATTGTTTGGTATTATTACTGCTTCCACTATTGTATATCTATTTACTTCCACTGTGTACTCTTCCAATGAGGGCATAGTTTCTCCACTACCACACCCAATGCTCTCACTACTAGTCGGTAGCCTCTGGCATTTAGGGAAATGAGTTTGAGGCCATGTTACCAACCTGGTACAAGCACCACTAGGTAGCGTCCAGAACCGGGATGTTACACCCATCCTAACGACAAAACAAATAATAGTCCCAAGAGAGATCAAAAGAATAAGAAATCACAATATTTATGGTTAAACATAACTTCAGATGTCCAACTTGACAGATTCTAGAGAAAACCGAAACATGAGAAACAATGATAGAAGACGAGAGGGTTCTCCCCAAAATAAGAACTCAAATATCACCTTAGCATGACCACTGCTTGACCAAATGAGTGAAATTTCAAAACAATAAACCCAAACTTCCTCTCACGTACTAAAGAAACTGAAAAAAACATGAAATTCCCTATATAAACTAATCCCTCAACCTAATGGCACCGATATGATAACTCCCAACCTAATCAAAAAACACTCTACATAAGGGAAAGACCCCCTAAAGGAACTTGAGGCAAACAGTAAACCCAAGAACATTATACAATTAAAAAACTCCTCAAGGATCGACATCTCCATGAAAACACAATTAAAAGTGAAACCAACCCATGTAAGGGACAAGAACACCGTCTAAGGAGGAATCGATTTGAATAACCATAGTAAGATAGAAAAACTCTCAGGATACAAAATAAAACTCCAAAATTCATTACAATGAAATAATGAACTTATAATAGAAAGAATTAAAAAATAATGAAACCCCAAATGTCCCCACCATAACACAAGAGAAATATCTTGACCAAGGTTCCTTGCACCATTGGTGATAGCTAACTGCGCGCAAGCTATAATCTGGGGTATGTGGATGAAGCCATGATTACTGAAGCATCCACTGCCTCATAGTATGGCACTAGCATCTCATGATCAAGTATTCTTTTGGGAATCACATTCAATAAAAAATCTATAGATGACCTAGAGAGCCACAACAATTATATGTATTTAGAGGGTTATCACATGATAGATTTGAATGGCCAAACAAAACAAATTGTAAGCACATGAGAAAATTTACCAACAAGAAGGAAGATGCAACTAGCGAAGGATAATTCTCAAGAAAAGGTTGATCTAGAACACCCCACTCTTCAGATGCAGAACCTTTAGAAGAACCAACAACAATCAATTACACTTTGAGAACCAAATCATTAAAAAATTCATCATCCACCAACTTATAGAAAAATTCATCACTATATGAGAGGAATTATACTGTGATCTCTAGATGAAGATCCCAAATTAAAAGAGTATCATTCAACTGATCTTATAATTTCACCTCTATAGAGAAGGAAACCAACTCTCTTAAGTTGTCAACATAAGATTTTTTCAAACTCCATCCCTTCCAAACATCTTCTAGCTCAACCACTTTCCTTGTCTTCACCTCATCAAGTATAAAAAATCATACAAAAACACTCTTATACACATCCAACATCATTACAACTTCTATAGATGATAGAGAAATCACTTTCCACTAGTCCAATGATGGACCATCAAACAAACTCATTATAGAATGAAATCTTATGACTTGGAGAGTTCCAAATGATTTGAAGACACTCTAAAATTCCTCCAGCCACTCCACTGCCTCTAATGGTCCTCGATCACCACAATAGATAGGAATAATTTTAGAAGAAATAGAAAATAGGAAAGACCCTCTAGATAATTAGGGAAATTTTGGGGAGGCATATTACTTACAAAATCAAAAAACATACCAAAAAATAAAAATCTAAAAAAACACAACCAAAAGACCATCTTAGGCAAAAAAACTAGCTCACAAGCCCGGAATCACCATCCAAACAAGAGTTCCCTTTTTCAAAAACCACCATTTTTCATTCAATTTCCAAAAACTCCTTCCAAGGCCACTTTACAAATACTAAAATCTATTAAAAAAAACAAAACCAATGTATCAAAGTTAAAACCAATTTATAAAATCAATTTCCCCAAAAAACATTTTTGAAAAACCAATTAAAACCTTTAATTTAAAAAACCCACCCATAAATTCCTATGCACCACCACATATGTGTTCATTATAATTTCATTTAAGAAATCCATAAAGACATACCAACTTTAACTTTCCATACATACTCAGGAATATGTGAACATTCATAAGAATACCAATGGTCACAAAAACCATTCCATCATCAAACCCCAGAAGTCACCCAATCATTTCAAAATTATAAATTAAATTCTCTTTTAAAACCAATTGTTTCCAATCCAAAAACATTTGAATGAAAAAAATTCCATTCAAATATTTAGTTTCATTTTAAAATATTACTCACATAACCAAGAGTGAAAAAAATAAAAATCACACCAAACTACCACGATAAAGAACTATTGGTTATGCCTAACATAGCGACATGGTCAGTGGGCCACACCCCAAGTAAGCATAAAGAACTAAGAGAACAATTAACCATGCGCATAAACTCCATATGGGTCTGTAATCCATGTGATATCACAAAATGACAACAGATCACCTCCTTTTTAATTCATAAATCCAATAAAAATACCATTGACTCAAATCCTGATCTACCATTGATAACTTAAGGATAAGAACAACAAAGGGTTCATGATTTCCTTCTCATACCTACCTCTCAAGTCCTGACAGTCATAATCTCCAACTACATGAAACCCCAAATAAAAAGGTCCTTCTTTGATACAATGTTTTCATGAACCAATCTAGAGTTCCATTAAACCCGGCGTCTGACTCGGTCTAAGACATGACATGGAGGGCATTCCCGATTTCCATGGGCTGGAAACTTGTGTCGAGAATCAATGAGAACACTATGGAATGATTTTTTCCCAATAAACTAGGATCAAATATTAAACTGAACATGAATAAAAATCAAGAATAACAAAATAATAATAAATATAAAATTGATTCAAATACAACAACTCCTAAAACAATACAAAACAGAAAACCTCAAGACTACCAAGAAGAAACTATAACCAGACCGAAGAAAACATGATCTCCACATGACCTCAAGGTCACCACCTTCCCCAAACGAAATCTCTATAAGGCACAATTGAACTAGAAACCATCACCTAAAAATAGATTGGGTCTACCAACACTAGATGACAAAATTAGGGTGTGAACTTAACCACTCATTAGGCAATCACCACAGAATACATACATTTACTTTCACTAAACAATCCAAAAATAGTAGTTTTGAATACATATAAAAAGTATATATTTTTGTAATTTTAATAAAAACAAAAAAATTTACTATTTTCAAAAAAATACAAACCACATTTCCATTTTTGATTCAGACTACAATTTTAAAACAAAATCCCCAAACAAAAATCCAAGCAATGAAATTATAAGTGTTTTGGAAGATAAATGAGCAGTTTAAATAGGAAACAAAGTAAAATAGAATAAAAAAGAGGACATATATACATTAAACCATGTAAATTTCATATACATACCTCAAAAGATCCAACGATATACTTAGTTCAGACTCACATGATGATATATGGTGCATCTACATTGTCAATAATCAAGTGGCCTTTCTAACTTCCAATCTAGTTCCACGTCCCACCAAGCCATATAAATTCAATGGGGGTACCAACCTGTCTTATCATGGATGACAAAAAATCATCACTTAAACAACTAAATACGCCTAAGAAACCCATGGTATTAGTAAATGGTGAATAGAGGACGCCCTCGCGCACATTACTCGCCTTATATACGGCCACAACACTTCTCTACCCAAAACACAGACACCACCCATGACATAAACCACATTAGTAAATCCTCTATTGGGTTACCATATCAAAACTATTAGTTTTTCATGTTCCAATTAGACATTCACTAAAACTGATATTACAAACTATTTCTCAAAACATGCTAATATGCCAAACATGAAATTTTATGTTCAAAACCAAAATTCATGTCCAAGACATTATAAACATAAAACTGGGCCATAAATATTTTCAATTACAATAAAATACAATTAAAGTGTTTCGTAACCATTTCCCAAACAATTTTGAACATTATTATTATGTGAAAAATGAAAAAAGGGCCTTTATTTCAAATCTTCCTCCAAAACATATCTCATGTTAAAAACAAGTAAAGATATAAAGAAAACATTAGAAGTCACATTTTTATGTCACCTCATGTAACACATTACATTTTGAATACCAAGGAACTATTTTTGGTAAAAGTGGGAGAGGGAATAATTGTGGACATTTTGAAAAACCAATGTTCAATGAAGAAAATCATTTTTATAGACCATAATCATTTGAATTCACATCCATGTGTGCACCCCGGTGCACCCATTGATGTTCTATAATCCAATGATTCATATAAAGTGTCCATAAATCCATTAAAAATATATTTTTTAAAATTCCACTTTCCATTAAACCATCATAAAATGTCACACATTATCAAGATATCCAATAATCATTTAAAATCTAAGAAAATCATTCCAAAAAATTCCCCCACACATCATTATACAATAAAGAGGTTTTAAAAGTACACATCATGCCTAGTTTATAATTTCACCCAAACTATTAATACATAATGATGGTGAAGAAACACTGAAAGTGCTCAAATTCACTTTAAAACAGAATTGGCATATTAGCAAACATGTTGTGTACATGAAAATTCAAGAATAGTTAAAATACCACTTTGTTAAATATTTTGAACACATTTTACATCATCAAAATTCCAAAATAATACCTTCTAAGACATAATAAAAAAATTATAACATCTTTAAAACATTAGTAGAAATCTTAAGAATCAATAGAATGCGCCAGAAAGGAAATGGTTGGAAAAACCTACCTCAATGGTGTGAAAATGTGATAAAACTATAAGATAATAAATACAAAACACCATGTCATGATCCACACATGATGATACTAATGAAACACGAGAAAACATATAAACCATTTACTTTATGGTTTTGGAAAACAAGGAACCACCGAGAAAACTCTAAGAAACCCAGATAGTAGAAGATAAGGAAGAGAAAAATGTACAAAAAACTAGAAACTAACAGTTTATCCTAGGAGGATCATCCATGGGGGGAGGAAAACCTTATGGATTGAGTTTTGGGGACCCATTCATTCACAAAAAATAACCAAATGGTAGTAAATACCAAAAGGGTCTATAACAAGGGGTGAGAAAACATAGAATTTCATATTTTTAAGAAGATGTGAAGCTCTAACGGTTTTACTATACAATGTTCCAAACTAGGTGAAACCCGTGTGGATAACAATATACTAATGGATAGAACCATATGAATGGTTTCATCACAATTTTAAAAAAAATTCACAACCCTTGCACCATATCCCTAGACCTAAAAACAAGATTCTTGGTTACCTGGGCGAAACCACATGATTTAACTTCACTGTGTGCTACTTATGTGCCCCTCACTACTAAGCCCCTAAACATCATTTTCAATAAAAAACTAAAAAATATAAACCTGAACTCAACAATAACCTCAACCAAAGGATCCATATCAAAATAATAATAATAATAATAATAATAATGAATTTACATTGTTGGGGTGTGACAGTCACATAGTTACGTATCTGGATAATGATTAAGTTTTGAAAAAAGTGTATGTTCGTAAATTCTGGGAGTTGATGTAACCATATAAAATATGAGTTTTTTATGGATTTAAAAAAATAATTTTTTTTCACAAAATCCATATTTATTTTAGTTAAAATGGAAGATTTTTTAATGTTAAATAAAATATTTATTATTTTATTTAGATTTAAATCCATTTATCTTTTATGCATTTTCATCGAAAATAACCAATTATGAAAGGATTAAATGAATTTAATAATCATTTAATAAGAAAAAATATTATATTAAATTGTGAACTAATGTCTGTTGATATGTCGAACATGGATAACACAATTCATTAAATGATGCACGAAAAGGATTCATAGATAAAGGGATGTGATCCCTTTGATTGTGCACCAAAAAATTTATTCAACCCTCACTATGCTCTATTACGTCTATTAGTTTTCTTCATCACCCTCGGTGAAGATTTTATGACCTTATAAAGTGTGCGGGTATCCCCAAACTATGATTATAATGCAGTAGCTAGGGTCCAACATGGAATATATAAGATCTTATTTTTCTTTAGGGATCTTCCTGAGCTATTTTCCCCAAATCAAAGAACATGAAAGTCATTGAAAAGAATAACTATTTTTTCCCTTTTTTCATGTATTTATATCTATGATTTGTGGTTCTGATATTTTTGGATAGTTCCTTCCTATTTGGGTATTGTTTTTTTCAAAGGATCACACAATGATATTTAAAACCCATAAAATTCAGATAATATTTCTAGAGATGCATCTTTAATGAATGAAAAAAACCATCCAATGGGGGTTTTTGGATTCCAAGTCATCTCATTCTCTTATAGGGGATTATGAAAATTTTTTGGGTAGGTTTGATGGTTCATGACTCAATTTATATTATTGTGAATAAATGAACTTATAAATACTATGAAATGTTTGTTCCACTAATGTTGGAGATCACTGATCTCACTATCCCATTATATAATTTATTTTAGGACATATAATCCTTGTTTAAGGTCTTGTTAGTGACTCCATTACTGAGGGGTTTATCAAGGGAAACTAAAATGGCGAAATTCCCTTGGATATAAATTTGAAAAAATGTTAATTTGAGTTACCAACCAAGATCATTTAGTAAACAATATCTCATTTTGTGATAACAATAAGACAGATAACATAACTTCATGAAATACATTAACATCCTGATTCATATCGTTCTTGCGAAAATTGGTGGATTCAGTTATCTAGATATGTGTGATTTCCAATCTAAAGAGATAAAAATATCATAGGTTTCACTCAATATGGTTCTATAATCCAAACACCAAGTAACATATATTATTTTTTTACAAGAAGAATTTGTATGAACTAATGGTATCATGTAGTTCCTTTAAACAAACATATATGGATTTCCTGTAAATACAACAATCTATTTGCGTAAATCAATTATTTATCTCATCGTTTAACATGAATGTGTGTTTCTAATTCCTTTATTCCTAATCCAATTACTTTTTTATAATTGTGAAATAATGGGAAGTGTAATGTTGTGGTATGGTCTTAACTCAATTATTCATGGATCCTATCCTCATAATATAGGTATATATTTCAAAAACATCCTTATAAACATAGAGAATAAAGGTATCTTCTCTAAATCTAGAAGAACTATGAATGTGTTAGATAGATTTTTGACCTACATAAAACTGCTTGATCTGGGATTCTTGAGTGATAAATATACATGGTGGAATGAAAAATATATAATATAAGTACATGATAGAGGTTGTAAATTTGTTTTTACAACCATTAGTGCTTTACCCAATTTTTGAATCCTTCATAAAATTAGCTGCATTATGTTTTATCAAATCATTTTCTACTTAAACTAAATTTAATATGTTGGTCCATAGATAAATATCCCAGTTGGTTTTCCATATTTATAGAATAAAGAGGATAATTTCATTCTTTTGGTGATAGAATTTTATTGAAATAAAATATAATGTTATCCTTTTAATACCTTTCAAGAAGAAACTTTAACTTATTAGGATTTTTCTTTTATAATTAGAATAGGAAAGAAATATGTCCATCACAATTTATCTAAAGAAATCCAAGTTATAGATTAGGTTTTTCATTAATTATGAGATGATATATTTTTTGAAATTAATTTATCAAAATATAATTATATATTATATATTCAAATAAAATATGAAATCGTGGAGAGTGAAAAAGTGAAGGAACTGTTATTGAAAGAATTTCATAAGAATAATACTTACATTCATTCGTTAATTATGAAAATATGGTTCTAGGGAAACATAAACCATCAGATAAAGTATAGGGAAACTTCCAACAATGTAAGGATTATAATGTCATTACCAATGAAGTATTTCTATATGTTTCTCATTAGTGTAATGCAAGTCTTGGACATTGTGTGTTGGGGGAGTTTCCATATGAGATTTACAAAAATCTATTTTAAATGAAATCTTAGAAGTTATCAACTTGTAGGAAAATATGAATCATTAGGGAACTATCATTTACAATAAAATTATTGAAGTGATGAAGTGTCTTTATCTCGATGACACCCCTAGATCAGATGGCATCCCAGGGACCTTGAACCATATAAAATAGGATTTCATTCACAACGAATTGATTGAGGTGATGAAATATATATTTAAGGGATGATTTATCACAAGATCGATCTTTGATAAATTCATGATCCTTATTCAAATGGTTTTCCACTAAGATTATTTTTAATACTTTCATCCTATCAGTAAATGTATGTTTTTATATAGTATTCTAGATTGAATCTTGAAAGATAGATTATCTATTTTTAAATATAATGTGATTCTAGGGAACTATATAGATAGATATATCAGAGGAAAATTGAGGGGAAAATTTCTAAGTCCTAGGAGATAATGGATAATTTAAATAGAAGGTGGTGGGATGAAATGCTAGTTGAATGACCAGATGAAATAGAATTTCATCTTATGTTCTCTTTCATAGTTTGGATTCTCAATTTGGGATTTTAACATTATTTTATACTACATTCCCACACCATGGTTTTTAGTCTCCATTATTGGTAGAATATTTTTATCTTCAATTCTAGAAGTGTTGAAAGATAAGGGAACCAATATCGCATTATTTATTCATAATATTTCATGACGTCTTCAAAAAGTCCCTTAATGTTGTGAAATTGTATGGGATGGTGGGTTTATATAGGGAGCCCCTTGGCCAATTGGTAATCTTATATTGTCTATTTTAAAAATGACATAAAGCGTTTTTTCTATATTAGTCAATGTTTGATCATGGATTACAAAAGGATTCTTGAACTTTATGAGTCTAGAGTGGTAAGATGGAAATTTTTAATATCACCAGATTCTAAATATACCCAATGAGGTCAAAAAATAGGATCTAATTACATTTTAGGTGGTCAGGTTTTGATAATAAGTATTTATTGGTGATCATATAGTGGACCCACTATCTCATAGAAAATTACTCATAAATCATGTTGATCTACTAGTTGATAGAATCAAGTTGTGAGTTTCAAACAAGAAAAACTGGTTACTTTTTTTGTATGGGGTATTGAGCTTATAATTAGTTTGATGAACATGAAACTTATTCACATCCTATCATTTATTAAAATTACCATGGTGATTATGAATCATATTAAGATGTTTTTCAGAAATTATAATTGGGATTTTATTGGGGAAAAAATACATCATATGGTTAGGTGAGATAAACATAACAAACCAAATGAATCTTCAAACATTATCATTTTGGAGATAATAAATTCCATGAATAAACTAAATTAATTTTTTTTGGGAATTCATTGACGGTAGGTCAATTTAAGATAAAATATTATGGAGACTTTCAAGGATAGGTATGAACATATGGATTTTGGATCAATACAATAAAAACAAAAAAATATACTATATAATTTTACATGGTTTATTTTGATGAGTAAATCAATTTTTGGAGAGGAAAACAGTTGAAAAAATTACTATATTTGTCTAGTCACCCTATTCTATGAATTAATTTCAAGTAATCAATTATGGACACCTCATTTACTATTGCATTTCTTGATGCTCCATAAATTTTATGGGTGGATAATATATTACTTTCAAATGGTGATGATCGATTTTTGATCTTTCCCACCTCATCTTTTAGGTTTAAGACCAGTGATAAAACATAACTGAGACACAAAAACACAAATTCATATTGAATATATAATAATATTTAGAAATAATATTATTCTACAAAGTATGAGATTTCATGTTTTGTACTTATGAAAAAAACCTTACTCATTGATTCATCTATCCAACAAGAAGGGGTATCACTTGACTGAAAATTCCTCTAGTATTATTCTTCATATATGGAGTTGATGAGACACATTTTCTTGAATGGTGATAGGGAATTCCTCGTATAGGGGATTATTCCAAATTTTATTGGAATAATCATAATATGAATTCAAATGAAGGCTTTGTTTCTTCTTATTCACAAAGGACTATTCCAAGTACTATTGAGAATTTATATCATTTTATGGTAGTCAGATTATCTGATATGCACAATATAGGAAGTGATATGATGATTTATTTTACATCAATGGGTCCATTAAGTCAAAAATAATTTTTACTATTAGATATACCACTACCGGTGCCGATGTGTTGGGTTAATTCAGACCACATAGAAACCATTAAATGGTGTCGCATTACATATCTAATAAGGATCATGTAGGACCTTGAGGAAATTGTGTATTCTATAATCCTTTACTGATAGTTTTTTATTATTAATTGTTTCTGGAAATGTTACTTTATTTTCCTTAAGAATTTTTTAGGATCCTCTAATGTATATCGTTGGGTTAGAAATTGATAGTATATTTTTTTCATTAAAAATTGTGAATTAGTTTTGAAAACATTAAGGTCAAATTTTGAGATTAAAAGATTGAAAATAATCAAAACGAGAATATCACTAATATATAACATGCTTTAGATAAACGTGATCCTATGTGCATGGAAAAAAGAAAACCCTATGTTATTTATTTTATTACCAAGTGGAAACATGAAATAATATACACACACAAATGAATGTAAGATATCTTGAGAAGCTATCCAAGGAGGATGACCTTATTGATCAGGGTAGTCGTGAGGAATCCCATCATGTAGAATCACAACCAACAACTACTTTATAATATATATATCTCTCTCACCCAATAATGATAAAATATCAAACACAGTTGTTAAGGGAAATAAAATTCTTAAAAGGAAAAGATTTGAACCTAAAGCATGGCAATTATTAAACTATTTCAAGATATGATGCTTCATTTTGGAGTATAGTTAACAAAGACCCATTTTCAAACCATATTCATCCACGTATCCACCGAAAAAAAACTCTTGTTGTAGGGATTGAAATTGAAAAGACAAAGGGGAAATCTGGTGGCTAATAAACCTTGGTTTCCCTCTTCTTCTCCAATATTTTTGATTCAAAAATGTATGAATAGACTATTTTAGATATCATAACTAGACCATGAATGTTACTAACTGCATCCATAGTATATTGATACCAAAATCTTGTTTTATAGGACAATAATTATTTTTCATAAAGGGGTTAGATGGTGCATGTGATTCAATTAGAATGAAGTTCATGTATAATACATTGAAAAAATGGGTGGTTCAATTGAATGAATTAGTACATATAGGGATGTGAGGTGGAAGAACCCAATTTTGAGTGTGTGGTAGGACATAGATCAACACCTGTCCAAACAAAGGAACCCATGAATAAATAAGACTGATGATTTAGAGAGATACATTCCCTAAAATATAAATTATTATCAAAAACAAAATGTTTTTATTCTATATAAAATAAATTCAAGGAGATGTTAAATAATCAATCCTCTAGTAAAGTTTCCATACACAAAAATATTCCATAAAAACTACAAACACATGATATAAGAAAATATAAACTAATGCATGTAAATTAATTTAAATGAAATATATGTATATGAAAGTATAAAATAATAAATATTCTCCATATATTTAAATGAATTTATGAATGGTGTTCTCGCAACCTAAATAATTTATTTGGGACTAAATTCATCATTTATATATAATATTTGAATTTGGAAAATCGGACTTCTTTAGCTAAACTACTATCCAGATTGGATGAAGTTGGAATCTCTGTGAGACTCATTTACATATATTATATAATATACCCCAATAATTAAGTATAATTTTAATGTTTTTTTCTTTACCATGGTTTACATAGTTTTAGAAAAATGACTTGAATATTGGCCACCACAATGTATTACAATGATACTAGTAGATAGTTTTAACTCAGTAGTCAAATCTCATTACCATATTGCTTCATTGATTAGTTTTTTTGAGGATATATGCTCCACCTTATTGGAAGAGAGTGCCACTACAGATTGAATAATTTATTTCTAGGAGACCATTCCACAATTTTCCTAAAATAAAAATCAGTGAGTAACTTATGAATATCAATATTTATAACATAAATAGAGTTAATAAATCCATCATTATCATCATTAAACAATATTTTTTTCGATGTGGAATGAATATATTATAAGATTTTGAAATGTACCTGGGGAGACACGTAAATTAATTCCAATGAGGCTTACCATGTTTCACCATAATCCTACAAAAATTTAACAATGCAAACAAAATATCTAGACTAGAACATATCATTCCAATCATAAGACTTCCTAAAACACTAGCTTATAGGATCTTATTCCTAGAGGCTACATTTCCAACATTTTTATGGGATTGTCCTAAAGAATATTTAAATAGTTTTCCTAAAAGAATACTGACCAGCTTAATATGATCAAAGAGGTATACTTTAACACTTTATTAATATAATCATACTGATATAAGTGAAAGGATTTCACCTCCCTATCCCTAATTATGATGGTACCTAAAATTTGATTATCATTTACTTTGGATTTCATCTAAAAGAATAAATTTAATATGATCATGATAAAATTTGAATTCCTCATATTTTTTTATAAATTAGCATAATTTCATCAAAAAATAACTACTTGTAAACAAGATCATGTATTATAGATTTAAACTAGACAAATTCATTCAATTTACTTCTTTAGAAATTATTTTCAGTCATAAAGGAATAAAACATTTTATAAAATTTACTAGAAGGCTATTTAAGCCAATACAATGACTTATTTAAGAGACATAGATGATTAGGTTTAAACTAATTATAAAAACCCTCAGGATGAGTCATAGAAATTTTTTCATTAAGAGTACCATGTTGAAATGATATTCTAGCTAAAAATTTTCAAATTGCCATTGGAATTTTTATAAAAAGAAATAATAATCCTTCTATATGAATTTCTTATAATAGAGGATAAAATCTCACTATAATCAATACAATAAAATTGATGTAAACCCTTAGATACTATTCGTTCATTATATTTTATAATATTCTATCCGAAATTGTTCTCTTTTTTTATTGAATATCCATTTAGAACCTATTTTTTACATCAATATGTTTGGTTATGACTTCTTAAATTTTATTCCAAAGGAGTGAATTCATATAATCTTGTATAACTAACATCAACTTCCTAGATTCATTGGAAATAATATAATTATTTTACGTTTGAGGTTCCTCAATAAATATAACTTGATAAAAATTAAACATGTAGGCTGAGACATCATCTTGGTTGAACCAGGTTGGATGCATTATTAATCATCTATCAACCCTATTTAAAAACTCTATACACTCGATGTACCCCAACTGTCAGAGTGAACACACTCAAGGGGTTATTAAGCCTTATAAAATAACCAAATGATGACAACACTTATGGAATCCCTATATACACAATATTAATAAAATGAGAGACTTCTTGTACTAACATTAGACAAAAGTCCTGGTTTTATAATTTCATCTTGGCATTTATCAAATAGATTCCCTAACATAATATTACAAAGGGATTTATTATCTAAAAAAGAATCATAAAAGGAATTCAACTGGTTTTACTGAAACCTACTTTATATCACCTTGAGCCCATTGTGAAGGTTTATTTTTTATAACATTGATTTATCTGTAGGTAATTCTTAAAATTCTAGATCTTATCTAAATTTGTAACTCCGTTGATGAAGAATTCATAAGGAAATGAGGATTAATTTCAAATTGGGTAGCCACATAACCTACTAATGTATTCTTAAAGTCGTATCCCGGATATCTAAGGAAATTTAACCTATCCCAATAATATGAAAACGTCTATTGTTCTTTAAGAATGACTCAATTGATTCAATTTCCATCAACTCGCAAAAATAGCCCCCTATAGAACACATATGGAATGAAAATCCAGAATCCAGGATTCATTCCTTAGAGATACAAACATCAAAGTCATTTAACAAGTAAGTGGTATCAAAGTAATGTTGAACTAACAAGAAATAGTCAATACTATTGTCTTAATAGTCACCATTTATATTAATAAAATTCCTTTTTATTCAAATATGTTATTTTAATTAGAATAATATTATTATTTTATACTCTTATTTATATATATGATTCTTAGATTGGACACTATATCTCCTCCAAACCCTATACTCACTTCTACCTCTAATATTTAGACCCTTATCCTCAACATGTATAGTACCGTTATTTTTATGGTATTTGGATAGAAATGTATTTATAACATATGTGAGAGTAATACTTCATTGCACATACATCATAGAATATTCAACAGGATTAATATAACTATATAATGTTGTTAATTGTATTATGGATTAATCCACATAATTAGAGTTGATGTATATGATGGAAAGATATAATTGGATTTTATTAAATTCATCTATAAGGGACTTGACTACTATTATAGGGTGCATATTGAATGCGTAAAATATTGTTTTCTTGAATTATTATGAAAAAGATATTATTAACAAATAGAGAATCTAATTTGGACCATATACCAGTAGTAGAAAACTTATATGAAACCATTCTAAGAACAATACCTCCTAAAGGTAAAAGAATATTACAATGTTATTTCATAAGGAAATATTCATGAATATCAACATATGTGATAGTGGAATATCCATTTCGATAATGGGCGCTGAATTTATTTTTGGGAATAGAAATAGTATAAAATAATTAATTATCGTCCAAATGTATAGTTATTCCTATCAACTGTAGGATAAAATAACTTTTACCATGAAATATCTAAATCTCAAACATTATATACCCCATTATCTATGATTCAGTTGGCCCTGATACAAATTATTGGGGATAACATTATTATGATTGTCCTCAATAATGGAAAAGGATCCACTAACTCAATTCATTTGTTTTCAAATTGATAGGATAATTTATTGTTGTTATATTTATAAAAAAACATGATTTTAATTTGAAAAAAATAAAGTTGGACTTATAGATTTCAAGAATGAAACACAATAAATAGAAAAAAATATATTAAATGATTTAGAACACCTTGATCTTAAATTCATGATGAGAACATCACACCAGGATATGCATTTTATTACTATAGTATATTGGAAAAAAAATATAGTCTCAAATGATTATAATGTAAACATAGAAGCTATATTAGGATTCTGAACTTCTTAAAAATGTGCGGTAGTGATGAAACACATAACATAGAATCAATTTTGACAAATTTTGGATGGACTCAGACACCCACCCAAATAGGATAAAGTAAAAACATGACTATAAATGAAAATAAAGCACATATAGATACATGTATTATGATAAAATGGTTTCACTATATGATTATTCCTTAGGTTTTGAAGTCATCGTAGTCCCCTAATCAATTCGTATCCCACAATTATTCCATATGAACCAAACTATTGTTTAGGAATTGAAATAGAATAGATGAAGGGGAGAGCGGGTGGCAAGGAAACCCCAGTTCATTACATCTTGTCTAACTCATTAGTGTAAAAACCTCATGAAAAACTTATTAGAGTTTCTAGAACTAGAATAAGAATATAATTGAACAAATCCATAGTTTAGATATACCATAATGAAGTAACTATGTTTAATAATATTTTTCTTGGGAGGAGTTTGGAAGAATTCGTGAATACAATGATATGCACACCATATGGATGGACTAGATCAAATGGTTTTTCATCACAAAAAATTAATATATCCAGCAAGGTTAGGTGGACACAATCAATTTTTTACAAGGGGTGGGATGTGGATCTAAGAAATTCTAAATTAACACCCTTGGGAAAGCCAGTGATGTTGGATCAAAGAGATCCATGATATAGATTAAATAAACTAATAAAATTTGGAAAAAATTACTATAGATGAAATAAATTAAAGGTAATATGAAATAGTTAAACCACTTATATAGTATCCCTGTACGAGACAATTCCATGAATGAAACCAAAACATGATAATAACATAGATGAACTAATGCATGTAAAATAATTGAAATGAAACATATTTACACGAAAGATGAAAATAATATTAATTCACATGAATATGATGGATTAACCTCATTTATGGTCAACTATCTGGGTATTATATCCCAAAATACACAATATGTTCTTTTTGATGTCATATTTCATTGTACAATAATTTATTTTTACAACATTCACCTTGAGTTATGGTGGGATCACCCCAATTGCTTGGAATTGAGACTAATTTAAGTGATGTCATGTGTCATCATAGATGAACACTTTTAAATATCCATCTTTATCATGGGAAGATTCTAACACATGGTAATACCTTTTCAATATTACTTTATTGAGAATACAAATATTCATGTTATTTATAAAATCATGGGAGGATAATTCTGGGGTTTTGACCAATGAATAGTTGCACCATATAAAGATGTATAGGAATTTCTTATTTGTTATTGACGAATAAAATTTATGTTTTTAAATTTTATTTTTTAATTAAACCCCCCTCCACAAAAGGGGGAATTTATTTCACCCCACTACACAGAAGGGTGGAGGAAGGCTGGAATGGGGGATATAGTTCCTATTATAGGATGTACCATGAAAGGTATTCCACATTGAACCTTTAATACAAATTAAGTAAATTTCAGTTTATAAAATCCAAAATAAAAATATATTTGTTTATAGTTCATAACATATAAATTTAAAAATAGAAAACATATTTTTTTTCATTTTGTGCATTATGAAAATAAAAAATATTCCAAAAGTGAACCTTGATGGGGGTGAATCATGGTATTCACTATTTATGAATGTTAATAATTTTATTATTTAAAGTCCAAATTACTCTCAAAAAAGTTGACCTATTAACCTTAAGGGTTAATTTTTGTTACCATTATGAGATATTTTAGGATTCATTATCTTTTTTTTGTACTTTCATAATGTAAATATAGATATGTGATTTTACATGGTTCACCAATAACTGATATTCCAAGGAGAAAGAAACCAATTTTTTTTTGTGAACCAAAATCACTAAGATCACAAATTACTGTTTTAGGAAAAGAAATCTCTAGACCTATTCCCAGTGCCTTATATGTTTAAAGATAACTCACTACTTTCCAAGGTCCAGTTCCTTGAATATTTCATCATAGTCACACTTTTGGAGGAAATGATATACTTATTACTCTTCTTTTTCTCACCACATTGGAAAGGATGAGACATATTTTATGTACATGATTGTCCCTTTATAAAATTTTTAAATCAATCCTAAAACTTAGTAGATTATCTGTTGAATTCATTGTTGAGATACTTCTTTACACATGTTAAATCACATCGTTGAAGCACATTTTCTATCTTAAACTAGTTTGTTAAAAATATAAATTTATATTAACTCAATAACAATCTTATTTTACCATGTAATTTTATTAAATGGATTATAACCCTCTATAACTAATATCCCCTCTGTGGAGAATTTTTTTTTCATTCTATGGAATTAAAGTATTCAATGTTCTATGAATATGAATTCCATTTCACTGTTTTCTAGATGTTTAAGAAGTGTTCATGGAGATTACTATGTTCTTATTACCCCCTTCTATGTATTCTACTATTTTTATTATATTAATGTTTTTCCCATGATTGGGCCACATGTAGTGCTCAATTATGTTCTTTAGAAATTTCTCATAACTCCTACATAATAGTTCCATGATTTTTCCAAATAACTATTGATAAATTAATGCTCGTGGACAAGAACACACATAGATGTGGCACAGACTGAAGATCAATGAAATATCCTCTTACATAATTCACATAATATATAATGGAAAGATCAACCATAGGTCATCATCTAATTTAACTTTCTTCAATGCAGTTTGGTCTCTCATACTATGATGTAGACATTGCTATTTGATTAGATCCATAATTATCACGTACAGTAACTTCTCCATAACTTCTACATTATTTGACGAAATATATAATGGGTATTATTAAAATACTCAATTTTGTTTTATTATTATTAAACAAAAAATTTGGGGACTCCTAATTGGGAATGAATCATGATCTTTAATACTTTATCTGTATAATTGTCGCATGCACTAATTTTTCATATTTTTCTTCTTATTCTCAATTGTGATTATCACATCTATGGTTAAAGTTAGGTCTGTATAGAGTAATAAGGAACTATAATATAATCCACATCATGATATCTACTTTGTGGATAACATATTTTTTTCTTATCCTTTATTCCTTAGTTTAATATAGTGTATCGATTCTTCTATGGTGAAATGTGCAATAATTTTCCAAAATCATAGAAATCTAAATTCCAACTTATGTTACAATCTCATGATTTATTCAAAAGAATTATATATCTAGAAATCATTTCCTCTTATAGTTTGATCCATCCATAATATATAGAGAGGATATTACATGGGAAAAATGACACACATGGATCTTATAACAAGATGACCTATTTTTGGAACATCGTTATCAACAAGAAAAGATTGGGTGATTTAAGATGATAGTTGTTTCGGTTAGATTGATCCCATGAATCAGATAATATGGACACTATATTATCTATATACATTAATATGGGTGAAAAATAGTCACACTGACTGAGTCCCACTTTAGATGTACACTTAGTTTAGAGCTTCCATTTATTAATCCATGTATCGTGGACCACTTGAGTTAATAGCAGTGTTTTACACCCACAATACGTTCCCACACATGAGACTCAAAATCCACACCTCTACACACTATCCCACAATCCTAGCTATAATATCCAACCCATACACATACATACTCTTAGTGTTAAACAAACCTAATGGAATAAACACGTCCCAATCACAACACATGTCACCTTGTGGGCTAGCCGGACTAGATCTCTTTTGTGTAGATGATCCATACACCCCATAGAAATGGTTGTTATGGTTTGATATATTATTTGTATGCATCCATTGTCTTGCGTTAAACCCGAGTTATGAGTTTAGAAAAATGACATATAAAAATCTAGACCACATTCCGCATTCAACCAATTATTTTCACATGGTCTTATTCAAAACTAGTCTCAATGAAAATAACTATTTTCATGGTATTAACTTATCGTAGTCATTATGAACTCCTTATAAACAATGTTTTCAAGTGAGCAAATAATAGTTCTCCAAGATTCACCAATTCTCAATCATGTGAATACAAATAAATTATCTAGGAATTGTCACTTAATAATCATATTTTCAATCATTCCAACAACACCTATATTGTTAAAGAATTTATTTCACACTCATAGGAGATCAAAAATATCAGACATGGATTCAATTAACGATATTACATTGACAATATCACCATGAGACCTCGAAAACCTACCCTTTTTTTACTTCTCTCATTTTTTCAACAAAATATAAGGGTTTTGTTTACGTGCTTCATTTTTCATTAAATTAATGAATATAATAAGAAACAATATATATAATAAAGAATGTTCTCCCCCTATGAAAAATATATTATTACTTTTTCATTTTTAATAATGTTTTCCATTTACTATATGAAAATAAGACAACAAATACCAACACACCCATTATGTATTTATTTTTAGAATCTGTTTACAAAAACCATCTTTCAGAATTGATCAAAAGGTGATAATTCGAATCATTTGAACCCATATTTTCATAAGCCAATCTCCATATATATTAGATTTTACGAAGATATTTACTAGGGGAATTTATAACTTTTCACTTGATAAGCCATATAAATTCTATAATACTACTATGATTTATCTTGATGTAGGAAACATGTGTTTTCATAGAATATAAGAAAGGCCTCCTATGTCACTCGTGAATCAGAAAAAATAGATAAAACATTGGATTTCCATTCTAAGAATATATCCTATAATGTACATCATTTCAAAAAAACAATTAATACTGAAAAAAGTAATATGTTGAGAGAAACATTAAAATTTATGAAGTAATTGATACCACATAATAATATTTTTCAACATGATAATTCTTAATATACATTGATGTTCAGCACAACACCCCCTAATACAATGTCTCTAGACACCACTTGAAGAAACCAATTTTCAGTGTACAAAAATAGGGGAAGCATTAGTTTATGGTTTTTTCATATTTTTGATATCTGGAAAATATTATAGTATATGAAACAAACAAACAATTTTTATTAAAATTATATATATAAAAATATGTTTCATTTTTGGATGCTTTTTTTTTCATTTAATCAAATTCAAAAAGATTGAATAATATTAA
This sequence comes from Viscum album, assembly GCA_963277665.1. Taxonomy (NCBI): domain Eukaryota; kingdom Viridiplantae; phylum Streptophyta; class Magnoliopsida; order Santalales; family Viscaceae; genus Viscum; species Viscum album. Next base: position 1,953,664,206 of record OY728165.1, read on the forward strand.
ATAGTTCCATCATTAAAAAATGATATTGATAAAATATTTTTGGAAATTTTTGGAATTAATTATATATAACATTTGCATAAAAATATTATATAATCATGTATCTATAGTTTTCAATTATCCTTATTTTCATTCGATACCACTCACTTGTACATTTATAGCACAGAAAACCATGTGAAATTAAAGTACAACCACCCCATTGATCGTATCAACCCCTGAAGTCTAAACCACTTCAAATATAGTTATAAATAATAAAGTATATGGGGAGAGAGATACCTTTATATACCAAATGTTTAGTAATAGGGTGGGTTTTGATAAACTATCCCTTCATTATCCAATTTTCCTTTCACAATTTTCAAATTTTTGTAATTTAATGTAATCATCTATTCAGGTTATTTATAATCACATATAGTAGAAAAACATAATATCTTTCAAAATCATATTACTAAAATTATTCTTCTTTCACACTTTTTTTATGAATGTGGTAATTTTAATCCTTTAATGGATTTGGATTTTCCATAATTGTTAAATTGGCTACACTTTTTAAAATAATTTATTGAGTTGCATCACTAGTGGATCTCACCTCTTTCGTTCTTTTGAATTTCATATTAATATTTTACTCTTTGTGGTATATATGGGGAAACTTTTAAAATCCTATTATATTATGGCCATGTGTTCCACCTTAGAATAAATATTCTTTCAAGGATAAAAACCCCCCACCAATTTCCTCTTTCATTATGTCTGGAACAAACACGTATTCATACTTCCATAAATTTCATCATTTCCTTTAAGAGGGTTGTTTTGATAAAAAAGATTTTGGTATTTGTAAAACCCTTTAATGACAATCATTTCCATTATTTTAATACATTGAAAATATTTTCAAACATAATAGGTATTTTTTCAGGACATGCATTCTCCTTGAATGACATAAGAGTAGTGTGTATTTGAATTGATTCCTTACAATTTCGTTCATTTCTCTTATATAATCAAATTGTCATAAAACCATGGATTGAAAAAAATAAAAAATCTTTAAAATTAATCATACCCTATTTGTCCTCTCCTTAATTGAGATTAGTGTAATATTGGAGATCTTCCAATTTATTTTTATTTTTTATTCAAATAATATTGCCATGATGTGGCCAAATATTCTATAATATAAGAGCTTCACTACCTCATTTGTTTATGGAACCCAAATTATTGCATGAAACAATTATCTTCTTCTATATTTCAATGCTAGACTTCTCTATGTTGCTAAAACAATATTGCTAGATTTTTGAGGGATCTTATCATTATTTCTTGATGTGTTCATCTTATTATAAAGTTATTTTATCATATTATTCTTTTCATTCAGATCTGAAGCCACATTTTTCATATCTGATCTTATATAACTCACATTTCATCTCCTTTATTCATATTAAATATTTAGTGATTGAACACTTGTGTATAATTCATTACCATTGTACATTTTTTTCTTCATTTTTTCATTGAAGATATCTTCAATCATGTGACTTTTAAATTTCACCATTATTATGATTTAATTCATACTAAAACTCAATACACATATTCATTCTTTAACATTTTATTTTCCAATGATAATTATTGAATTAGTGAACCATATACTCCATGCACGATACTCCATTGATGTTTGTTATCATTTTATGGATATTCCTTTGAATGAAATCTTAAATTTTTACTATTTAATCACTAAAATAACTTCTTATATTCACATTCAAGAGAATATATAAATTTTAAAATGCATTATATACATTTGGGTAATAATCAGATAAAACATTAGCTTCATATTTTACATTTTTAGAGAAAATAATTTTTCCAATAACTTATTATTATTCTTATTCTTTACATCATTAATAAGGAACTTCTCACATGGATTTTAAACTTTTACAAACAAATCTTCTAGTTAGATCCACATGTATTTGGATAACATCACATGATTCAACTATTTATAATAGTCTTCCACGGGAGCCTCCTTTAGTGCCTCTTTGACTGAAGCATCAATTACAATTTTTCTATGATTTGTTTCAAAGAAACATACATGTATTATTAAAGAAAAAATTGAATATTCAACTATATATTGAAGAAATATAATAGAAAAATACAATAATTTGATGAAATCCTTTTTCGAATCATTAAAATTCATCACATCAAAGAAAAGATCATTTAATATGGATATAAACATCAACACAACTTCATATACACTCAGAGAAAAAAAAACTCAAAAATTTACCTACCTTAGATACCAATTTTTAGTCATATAAAAGGGAATTAATTTGATATACTATGAGAAGATGTGGAAGGTGGTAATTATGGTATGTAATATATGTGACAATTAAAAATATTTGCTCTTAAAAGTCTCAAGTACTTTTAATGGTCGTGACCACTCAAACATGGGGGGTCACATTTTTTGTAATTAATAGATATTTATGTTTTTCTTATCTCTGATGGTGCCCATCCATAAATTAAAAATGAATAAAATATTTTCCATAGTTTACCATAATGGCATAGTCCATGGATCAAGAAACCGACATTGTGTTGGTGCACCAAACTTTCTAATATCATAGATTATTGGACCCAGATTAGTCCCTCATATGTCCAAGATCACATTATTTAATATTTAGGGATAACTCCCAACTTCACAAGGGTCACCCTCCCTCAAACCATCCTTATATGGATAAATAACATAAGAAAATATCACCTTCTTCCTATTTATTTTTTTATAATCTAGAAAGGATCAAAATTAGTTTAAGGATGTTTAGGTATCTTCATCCGAATCATGTAGTTATTATTTAATAACGGTTCATGATTGTTATAAGTACTTTTTGGGATAATACTTCACTCTTGTGAAGTCACCTCGCTGCATCACCACTTCCTTATAGATCTGCTCCAGAATGAATAAAATTTTTATTTATAAAACTGCCACCTTCGGTAATCTTTTAAAAATCATCGATGGATTCTAAATCTCAAAAAACATTTATCCCCTCACTTGATCGCCACTTAATTAATACTAAAAAGTTCATATATTCAATGTAATATGAAATTGGATCTACTTTTATCTATTTTTAGGATTCTCATGAATGTTCATAGTGAATCGTGTGTTTTTTTCACCCATCCTTCCATGATTTCTCCAGCCCTTATGATATGGAGTTTATTCTCCCCTAACTAGGCCACATAGAGGTGCGTATTATAAGGTTTAAAAATCTCTCATAACTCCTCAATAATTGTTATAGTATTTCTCAATGTCACTACTAGTTAATTATAGATCATGGAGGATAAAAAAACTTACTTCGACATGGATGTAAGAACTATGAAGTAGACTCCACCATTTTTTTATAATATGGAATGGTAAGATACACCTTAGTGTATCCTTTAATTATAAATTCTACACTATAGCATGGTCACCCATAATACAGAGAGGAAATTTTTCTATAACTATATATTAAATTATCCCCTGAAATAACATATATATAACTCCCACACATTGTTATTGAAGATAAAATGGTTATTATTCAAATCCCTAACACAATTTTATTTATGTTAAAACCACAAAACAACATAATGGATAATAATTATACATGTATCATGATCCTAAATACTTCTTATATATATATTTCTCATCCAATAATTTCTAGGTTTTTTATTCTTCTTCATCTCATTTTTGATTATCACCTCCAAAGAGTAAAGAAGCTATTTTTGGTGTTAGAAGAAACTCTAACAAAATCATCGTTTGGATCGCTAAATCATGGAAGAAAAATTTATGATATAGATTTTATATGTAATTTTAATATGATTTAGATATTCTTACATGCTTTAAGATGATTTAATTTTCATTAATAAAAAAATATGAACTCCAACTAATAGAGAAATCATATGCATTATAGTGTAGCACACTATAGCTCAAAATCACTATCATTGTCAATTTCAAACCATCCCTGATTTAGAGAGAGGCTATGGTTTGGGAATCATTACATGCATGGATATTATGGAGAGATATCATCTCTATGGTTTTGTGTCACTAGAAATTAAGGGTCTTGAGGTTGAATACAACATTTATTTTAATCAAGAATATTGCCATTTCATACTTATGTTTTAATATGTTTAAACAATATTCTCAGCGGTCATGTCCCACATCATATGTATGCATAGTTTAGTGCTTCAATTAATTAATTTAAATCCCATAAAAAATCTATTTAGAAACACGGTTTGGTTCTAGAAATACCATAACATACATGGGTATCAATGGATGTACCTCCACATTCCTTCTCACCTAACTAGATGTCATAACATACCCGTTTTCATGTGTTTTTTCATGGTACTGCACTCCCACAAGATTATTCATGACACATTCACACCCCATGACACCTTGAGCGATGGCCTAACTATCACCCTTGGGTGTGGTTGAGCCTTTTTACTATATATCATTGTTTGAGTTGGCTAGCTACCTTACGTGTCTAGCCATATTTTTTGACTTATACTCCAACGAAATGTATAATCAAATGCCATATAGAAATATGCAACATCCTCATCATTCAACCAATTCCATTTTTATGAGTTTCATAAAATCTTGTCTTCTTGAACATAACTATATTCATTGTCATTATTTTTTGTAGTCATTGTGCACTCTTGACATCAAATTTTATCAGGTGAATCCATAACAATTTTCTAATAATCCCCACTTCAAAATTAAGCGTATCCTTATTTATTCTCTTGGAATAATTACTTCATTAATGGTATTGTCATAAAATCAATCAACAGATGTATTTTCAAAATATGCATTTCAAAATCTTATGTGTCCAAAAGTGTTTAAAATTTATAGATAAAATAAAAATGGTGATGATTAATTTTTAGATACACAAATATGATCTCCAAAACCAAAAAAAAGATGTAAAAAAATAAAAAACCCCACAAAAATAAAAATATTTCAGTGGAATCATTGGAACAAATGAAAATAGAATATATTTATTGCAACAAAATCAAATACATGTTTTCAAATGAATAAAATAAACGATGGTTCTCAATTAAATCTTTTGTAAAAATAAAAAAAAATCATAACTAACTTATATTTGAGAATCATGATAATATTCAACAATTACATTTAAAAAAATATTAAAATGAAAGAATTAAAAGGACACAGGTATTTACATGTTTCAACAAATGTTCATGAGGAATGATTATATGGGGGGTTTTAATATGAATAAATGGAGTATAATAAACAAAAAATTCACGAAAAAGGTATTACATGATGCTCATGGAGAAACAAAATATGGCACGAAACAATATTTCAGAAAAAATATATCAATCAATATAAGTAAATAAAAGAAAAAAACCTCATAAAAGAGGATTGTGCTAACCTTTATCAATTAAGAATATTTTTCTTAGGCTTTGAAATCATTGATATCAAGAGTCAAGGTTCCTCTTTACTATAATGGTTTGTATCAACCTAAGATGATATAATATTATCCACCAAGTGGTTACAATGACTACAAGATCTGAAATTGAACACCAAGTATTATATCATCACTCAGATTATTCTATTGTGATCCATCATCTTTGGGACACTAGAGATCTACATCCACACATCCATATATATCTCACTACATCTCTCACAGTCTATCACTATAAATATGAGATTGCTTGAATTATTCAATCGATATCTCCCAGATTCAATTATCCATTGAAATTTGATCAAGAAGAACAAGGGTAGATATACCCCTGAGATACAAGGGTTTCTATAGTGACTCAAAATAATGGGAGAAAAGAAAGGCTATGAAAGAGTCAACCTTAGATGATTGGAAAAATAAATAAAATAAACCCATGTAAAAGTAATATAAAACTAATTCATAATGGATCTCGATTAACCACCATAGTGTGATAAGAGAACCCTAGTGATGTAAGGCTCTGGAGACACTACACATGTGTCATGATCCATAATGTATTGGTACCATAAAAGGGTAAATTTCTACATTGTAAGGGACATTAACTACTATGTAAGGGTTAGAACTACTATATAATGGAGATGAACCACTACGTAAGGGTCATACATAATCTATATAAGCTTAAATTTATATTATGTAAGGGAAAGAAATCCATTACATGGTTATAAACCCACTTTTAAGGGTATAAAACATTTATATAAGGGTAAATTGTGGCTATGTTAACGATAAGCCACTCAAAAGACTATTTATTCAAGTGTAACCGAAACATTCATATGTACAACCAAAACTATACAAAGGATATATAAAGTTCAATGGAAACCCATGTAATTCTAGACCTATGACACATAAAGGATTTGTTACCCCAAAGATGGGTAGGGTAGATAAACAAAGGATTTACATAACAGTCGTGAGAATAAAATTTGATGATAAACCCTCTACACCAATGGCTACAAAAAGTACAATATGAATTATAGAATGTAAAAAATAGGAAAAACATTAATATTAAATCATAATTAAATTTAAAACACACATATAAGAAACCAAAATGACAACGTTGTGTCATAATGTAATTTTGATTAAATTATTTTCATTAAAATTTGAAATTTATTGTTTTTTAATTTTAATTTATGTTTATTGGATTTCAATTTCATAATGCTTTGATTTCATGGTTCATCCAGGTAACCTATATCTATTTTTTCTATAATTTAAATCAAATTTTTGATTGTTGTTTCAGTGTTGTTTCCTTGTTTCTTTTCTGGTATGATCCTTGAATATTCATTTGATACGTATTACTTTTAGGTGTATCCTGTTTTGGTTTAGAATTTTTGTGCGTGTGAGGTTATCCTTTATGAGAGGTTATTTGTTTGTATAATGGGTTTTGAAACTTTATTGTGTCCCAAGTGTCTTCTATTTTCTTAGGAGTTGAGCATATGTTAGCTCTGGATTATTCCTTCATAACATTAATGACTATTGGATCAAGTTATGGAGTAGTAGAGAGTGTAGTTTTAGGGATAGGTCAGTTTTTGGTTACAGTTTTATTATTTGTTAATAGTATGTACACCAAATATCAATTTTTTATTCTTTAAGGCTATTAGAATATTTGTTTTGGTCTCTTAGTTTTAGGAACAATATACTATTAAGAATCTACACTAGGATTTGTACCATTTTATTGGATTTATTCCCCTAAGCCATTTTAATTCCATCCACCATTATTCTATAATTTTAGTCTTTTCCCAATATGTTGGTTTTTATTTCATGTGTACTTATAGTTTCCATTGGTTTGATCATCAATGATTTTGGATTTTATTTTTGGCGGTCATATCTTTAGGTGGAGATTCTAAGTCCATATTTTATAGATCTTCTAGAACATTGAATTGAGAGTCTTCAAGTTAGGTTTTTAGGATGAATATGTCATCTTAAAGCAGATGTTGATATTTTTTCCATCAACTTTATTCCAATGGGTTTATTTAAATACACTTTTGGTGGGTTATTTTTATATAATTTATCTAAATAAGATGTGTTCATTACTAATGGTACTATGATTTAATTATTGTTTCTAAGTTTTAATATTTGTAAATTATCAGAGATGTTTTTATTTGTTTGAGATTATAATAAAAAATGAAATGTTTATTAGTGTTTTGTAGGTTTGATGAGCAATTTGAGGCACCAATTATGTCTTTTTTTTTCTGGACCCGAATCCTCATTTTAATTTTCATAAATAGTGACTTATTTAAGTCTAGGAAGGTACTCTCCTTTTTAGAATATTTAGAATTATTTAATTATATGTAGGATTAAAATCTTTATATATCCTTAAATTCTATGAAACATTGTCAAATTCATTCATAGAGGAGAGACTCATTGAGGTGTACCATATTGTTGTCATCTTTTAGTTTGTGATGGCCTAATTTATTATACACGTGGTTCAAAATCATCATTTGGTTTAGGATTTAATTTGAATGGTGGAGTTGTTCGATAATGTTTTATATGAAATGTTTTCAAAATATAATTTCCATTGGATAGATTTATTAATTTTATTTCCCTTTATATTGTTAATTAGGTGTGGATTTAAAATTCATGTTTATATTGTATTTCATATCTTAATATTTTTCTGGACCGTTAAATAGGCTTTGGTTTATTGGGTTTACCCTTACACATGCTCCCATGGCCCTTAGAAAAGTCCATTAATTCTATGTATTACCCGTACATGAGGTCGCCTTGACTTTATGTATCTTGGGTTTAAACTTATGTTGGTCTCTTTTATCTGATATATTACCATAGTAATATTTTTTCTACACTTACATAAGTTTGATTTACCATTATGTGGCCTATGTATTTAGTTCATTACCCTTATGTGAGTCACAATGTACCATTACATAAGTTATACTTACCCTTACATAGTGGGGTTTTATCATTATGCGAGGATGTTTTACCCTTACGTAGTGGTAGATTACCCTTACAATGTGGTATTCTACCCCTTATAACAAAGTTCTTACCCTTCGACAGTGACCAATAACCCATATTCCAAAGCTATGTACCCTTACAAGGTACCGTTACACCATAGTTCTTGACCATAACACAAAAAATCTTGAACATAATGTGAGTGGTTTTCTATAGTCACATAAAGTTGGTTTATCCAGGTCCATTACTCATCAGTTTTACATTACATTTATTTGGTTTTTTCCTTTGTTTTATAGAACTATTTGGGTTGAATCATTCCCAACAATTATTTTTATCTCATTCTGTTGATTCATCACAATAAACTACATATCTAGTGTGTATATCTACCACTGTTGTTAAAGATAAAAGGTTAATAGAGAATAATCTATTGGATAGATCAACTGAATAATATAGAGGAGCATAACTCTATTGGGAGAGAGATGGAGAGTAGTGTGAATGGAGAACATTGGTGGCCCCTTCTTCTTAGATCGTTAGAGAAGAATCCATGTGATGGCTTGGAAGATGGTGTTTCCTATTGGTTGGTGGAGTTTATATACTACCTTGGTGTCTTGTAGTGTTGAATATTGGATGGAAATTAAATTTTATAGTTTAAATTTTGTTTGTCTCTAAATATTATTGATTTCAAATCCTTGAAGCATGATTCATATTTGATAAATGGGTTTACATGATTTGTTAAGAAAGTTTTGTTCCATTAATTAGATTTATATATTGATTTGTTTAAATCTTATATCATTTAATATTTTTAATCCCAATTTGTAATATATTTTTTCATCTCTCTATTATTTTATGTACACGTTCTTTTTTTATATATTTAAAAATTGTTGATGATCCTTCCTCATGCACATAAGAGAATCGGTCGAAGCATGTAAGTCCTCATTTCCTTTTAGTGATTTTATTTTATTATTTCTAGAAAACTAAAACTATTTAATATTCACATGCTCCATAAATATAACTCAATTTTGGTTTTGAATATTATTTTCTATACAAAATCTTATATTTTCAAACATTAATCATTTTATTCATTTTTAATTTTTTTGAGTTTCCCATGGTAAATAAATTCTATTATTATCAGTTCCAATGAAACTATGGACATATTACTTAATGTTGAGTTGTTCTTTCTGTGATTGAGTCTTATTTTAGGATTTTGAAATCACATTTGTTAATTTTGAAATTATGTCGCATCTCATTGATTCTGTAACTTGAATCATCATGTTCAAAATTTAATTTCTATAAATGAAAATAATAGAAGGATTGTATTTGTTTTTAGCCACTATTCGTATAAATATTTTTCGTTTCTAGTATGTTGTTTTCACTTATGGAATCATTTTTATTAAACTGATGATTGAATTGAAATAAAAATTTATTTTCTAGTAAATTTTTTATATTTCATAAACTATTAATAAATATCATTTGGTTATATATTTTTTGAACAAAAATTAACCCACATAGAACCTCATGGTATAAAATATATTTTCTCACATAGTGAATCCTAAAACATTTACCATTAAGAATCACAGCTATGAAAATGGATTCTGATCCCAAAATGGTCCAATATTTGTATTTTGGATTGCGTGACTATTTCACTTGGTGAAGAGATATGTGATGGGTTTTAGCTAAATTGTGACACCAAAAGGGAAGTTACATGCTTGATAAATTTATTCATATGTGGTTAGTATTTCCCAAATACCAAGACTCATGGATAGAGGGACAAAGTAGGGTGAATAATATCCCTTAATGGAAACTAGATGTAGTTTAATTAGCCAGGTTTTTTAACACATGAATGGGAAAATATCATGGGAGGTGTATTGGCATTATTACCTTACATATTGAGGACCATAAGTATTTAATTATTATTCCACATGGCCCATTCCATTAAAAAATTATAATATATCTATTTTTTTGTAATAATTGATTACATGATATAAAAAGTTCATATTAAACATTTTCCATCAAAAATTAAAACAAAATGTTTTTTAAATCCAATAAAATCCACATGGACATGTATTTCATTAATGAATCAAGTATAAAAAATCAAAGAGTACTACAATGTTTGTATTCTCAAGTAGAGAAAAATTATATCTCCATCTTCTATGTTACGATATCTTAAGATATTGTTTTGTCTAAAAAATATTATTGAGACAAACATATATTAATTCAATTTGATATGAATTTTAGTAATGAATATTAATTATTATCCACTAGTGAGACCATAAATTTAGGGAAATACCATGGGAACTCCTTGAGATGAGTATTTTAACATTATAAACTGATTTTATGAAAATATTGGGGACTATATGAAATTTTAATCTTTTAGTGAATTCAATGTTAAAAAGTATAATCATAAAAAGAATCGATGATTAATAAAAATTATTGATTAATTTTTTTATTTGAATCAATTGTTCCTCATGTTCTATTCTATATGTTAGTAGTGTACGTTAATATTTTTTTATGATAAGTTAGTGTTGTTCAATGGGTTTTCTTGTAATCGTTTCATGTGGGTTCTATCCTCCCAATAAGGCAATTAAGATGATATATTCTCCTATTTATTAACATTATGATCCCTATAGTTATATTTTTGGACATATTTATTAAGGAAGATAATGTTGTTAACATCAATAATATATTTATCTACAATTATCTTGATTACAAAAAGATATAAGATATACAGACTAAAAATCATTAAAATGGTGATAGCAATAATGATTTATTCAATTTCTTGTATTAGAGATATTGAATGTTTTAAAATTTAAAAAATTCCCCTATAATAAATGACTATGTTAATGGGTTGAAATGAAATTCCCATGAAATATTTTAGTTATTTCAATTATATAACTCTAGTAAACCACCACTTTATGTTCTTCCTGGAGAGTACCTAACAAAAATATTTTATATCTAGTTTCAATTCATGGATACTGAAATTCCATAATGTTTTGGTTGTACTTTGATAATATACATATTAACACCGCATGATTTTACATTAATTGACACATGAAGATTGGAAATTCACAATATAGTACAATTTTTGAAATTCCATGATCTTTAATATACTTGAAAAAGGACTCATAATATAACTTTGAATAATGTGTAGATCTTTATTGTATGATAATTCCTGATGGTGTTGCAACCAACTTTTAAATACTTTTTGAACTTCTCCATAAGACCCCGTGTTTTTTTTAGTAGAATTATACAAGGATATAGTTAGTTTTTTTTATCAATTTTAGTGTGAATATACTCTCCATGTTATTTGAGTGGATTATTTTTTTATGATTGGATATATTTTACATTGATGAGATTAACTTTTGTGGGATAACTTTAGAGAATCTTTGAATGAGTTATCCTTAATATAGTTATATATTCTAGATCTCATGAGGTATATATTGATCTATGTATTACAAAGTATATAATATTATTTTATATTATTTATTCACTATGTATTCATGAACTTATTTTATTATGTTCATCACTTTAGAAGAAGTAAAATGAGGTTATACACACCCTTGTATGAGAACATGTTTGGTGATGCAGTCATTGCTAATAAATTTTAAGAATTTTGAATAATATTATATATTTTAATGATTAGGGTGGTCTTATATAGTAGAGAAGGTCCTATAGAGATCATGGGGTTTGGTGGATGAGATATCTAAGTCATATCCTCAATAATTTTCCTTTGGTTCTTCAATTTATTGACATGTACAATATTTTTTATCAGTTTGACAATTATAGTTATTATTTTTCTATTGAAACTGATATATATTTTATATTTATATTTGATGAATCAGTTGACACATATAGTTATGTATTCCAAATTTTATATAATTAATGTCTTCTTATAATGTTATTACTCTCAATGGACTGGAATTGGATGTGTATATGTACTTTGGAAAAATTACTCCCATATATGTGAGAGAAATCCCATTGATCTTTTCTAAAGAAGATGATATAGTAATGGAAGAAATGGTGATTATAAAATAAATATTCATCTAAAATATGTTTGGTATAAATATGGTTAGTTCATGTTAATTCAAATATCATTCAACCTTCTAAAAAATCATCCACTATTTCATCTTCAAGCCTATAGATATAGTCAAACATTTATTTCCGAATACATAACTTCACTTCCCTAAATTTATTATCACCCTAATATATATTCTTGAGGAAATTACCTATGAAATTATTTAAATTTATTCCAACTAATTTACATATATATTACTATACAAGTGAAATAGTGATACCTTTTCTAGCTCTTTGCTCATTTTTAGTACTCCTTTTTCTTTAAAAATTGTTGTATATTATTTTATATTAGTATACAACTAATAGTGACTATATTAAGAACATCCAAAATTAGTTATTAATGATATGGTATAATATGATACATTTATAGATTATATATATTTAAATTCTATATGGCAATACATTCTTCATTAATTAAAATTATATTATAAATAGAAACAAAAATATGAGAAGCTCATTATAATAAATAAATTCTTTTGATTTTTTAAGGATAATAAGATTATTTAATGATACTAATAAAAGACACCAAATATGTGATATCAATAAAATTATAAGATGGGGTTGAATCAAATTATTTTTTTTATTAATATAAAATATTATTATAATTATACTTGATTCATCATTTACATTTCAATTTCATAAATATGAACTATTTTTTTGAATAAACATTTAAAATAATGAACTGAAATCAATAAATAAGAATACAATAATTTTCATGTTTCACAAATTGATATGCAATATTAAATACTTTAAATTTTAATTCACTCCCACAAAAATAAAATTAATTGTGTTATTTATGCTTAAATGTAGTCATGATCAGACACAAAGTCATATCTCAAATAAATTTAGAGGTATAAATTATGTATTTTCAAGATGTTTTACAAATCCTAAAAGAGGTGGTTTTTGAAAATATTTGGAAAGCAATGGGATGAATTAAAAAAAATTTATAATGTGAAGTTATTTGTGAGAGACATAGAATAAGGTATTCATTTAATTTTCACCATATAACATGGAATGTTCATATTTTTAAGAAATTTATTTCGGTCTGGATCAAGTATTTTTTATGGTAAATTAGAGTCTCAGTTATTCTCTAAGACATAATATTAGGGAAAGTATAACCAAACATTGACATGTTTCCAATATCTAACCCTAATTAATGGTATAAGTAGTTACATAGATAATATAAATCATAAATTTATGGGAAATTAAAGGATTCATGTATTTTAAAATCAAAACTACACAAGACAAACAATAAGAACCTCACACTGATCAATTGGTTATAAAGATAATTGAATTCAATTGAGTAAAAGAATTCAAATTTAAAATAAGATGAGATAAAAAAATAAAAAAAAATTCAAAACCAAAATATTCCAAACTAGTAGCTAATAGGGGTTTTATATCAATTTACATTTTCATCGCTAACTCACAATGATCACACAAAATTTATCTTGCTATTGATTAGAGTAGGAGGATTGATTGGATCTAATTATTAATTAATGATATCACTATGAAGATAGGGATCTATATAAATTATATGATAATGAGAGTAACCATATAAATAACTAAAATTTTATCATTTATGCCTCTTTTATGAAAATAAAATTTGGGTTTTGAAGGTTCCAATTTATAGGGAAATGTGAAAGCAGTTTGGGAACAATACTTTTGAAATTACACATGAAATCAGTATTTTGGAAAGAAGATTGTCTTATATATCTTTTTAGATAACTAATTTTTTAAACCAACAATTTAATATCTCCAAAAATAATTTTTAAAAAATTGGATGTCTATACCTTTATATATGACCAAATTATAGAAGTGGCCTCATGATTATGAACATTTAATATTCACTATAATGTTTCAATATTTGAGGCCACCACTTGAACTAATTGGGATTCATGACCATATAAAAATTGTATCCCACATGTTTATGGATCAATATATGAAATTATATCCAAATTAGTGTGATTATATTTCCTAAACATTTAATTAATTGAACATATGTTCGTGTAATTTCACACAGTTAGGAATGTTTTTCTTGAATTTCATAGTGTTCTCCCAAATAACATAAGCATATCCTGAAAAACATAATTTTTTTTAAAATTTATAACTTCAAATAATTTATCATTAAAATTTTTAATCAAAATATATGAATCATTTATTATTATATATTTAATTTATAATAAAAATAATGTTTAAAACCATGGTATGATGGTTGAATAAAATAGGAAAGCACATTGAAATCAACCAACATGCCTAAACATTTCCACTATAGGATAATGATATTTTTTAAAAATGATGTATGATCATATTACATAGTTCATTAATATGTAAAATTGATAGGAAATTTTATTGTTATAATAAATATGTGAAAATAAAGGGAGATTCTAAATAGTTAATCTTTGTAAGCATGGAAATGAGAATCTCAAAAATTAGAATAGAACAAAAGTCAAGGAGATGAAATATACAAATCTTAGGAACGAATTCAAATTTTAACTAGTCTAATAAATCTCCATGTTTTTTTTTCGTTTTAAGACCATTTGAAGCTAATATTTACACTTGTAATATAGTAAATATAGGCCATTTTAATTTTTTTGACTTACTTCATTCATTCCACAGAAACCTTCCCTATTCCAATTGTAATGCAATTTCAAAACCCAGTGATTAATGAATCACCAGAATCAAATCCTTATGATCCTAACCAAGGTATACCCTTGTGGTGTGTATTTCTATACAATACTCATTATTTATTCTTATTATTACAGATTTTTTGGTTTTTTATTTTTTATGTATTTCATTAGTACAATAATTACTACACATGAATAGATCAATAGAGTAGAATAGTGAAACTATTTAGATAAGGAATGAATGTATGTAAAGATCATTTAGTAAATCTGAATCACATTAACCAATATTATATATATACCATAAATTAATTTTAAAAGGTCCATATTTCAGAGTTGTCTTCAATTAAGTGTGGAGATAGTAAATGAAAAGACTTAGACATAAAACACTTATGTTGAAATTATTAAAATCACAATGTTTTTGTAGAGATACAACTGATTGTATCATTGAACAATAATAATTTTACAATAAATAACCCATTAATGTTAAATTATTTTTCAAACTTACTTGATATCAAAGAAAAAAAATTTCTTCAATAGTTAAAATAATGTGAAAATGGATATTTCACATGCATTTTAAATAAATTACATAATGACATGGAGATTTAAATTGAGAATTCTGGAAAAAAATCAAAGAAACATGAAATGAAAAAAACATTAACATACCATAAAATAAAAAAAAATATTAATAAAGAACACATTAATTTCTAACTATGTGAGGAAATTATTCACCCCACCATTATAATTCACATTGTCCTCCATGAAATTAATTAGAAAGTGTGAAATAAGGATATAACCTATTGGCTGTCACTGATAAATGGATTTTTAATGGTAGGGTTCCTTCTCTAGGAGCACTAGAAGGGTTTTATGGATGTTTTTTATCCACTACCCATTGATATTTATTGGCTTTTGTATTGTTTTCATTTTTAATTTGAACATACCTATATGAATAAAAAATATTCACTTTGAATGGGCCAAACTATTATAAAAAAATCTTACAATGGTTAAAGTTTAACCATGAATTATTAATGAGGACCTTTTACTAATTGTTTAACGGTGATGAATGATGAACCAGTCATGGATAGCCTTGGATCTCCCATAATTGATTTGAGAGTTCTCATATGAATATATTATCATTTCCACCAACTATTGAATCTATAATTTCTTATTTTCACTTGTATATGAAAGATTCATATTATATTTTTTATTTTCCTAATATGAATGGTTCATTACAAATACTGGGTGGTCGAAATATTTTCCAAATATGGTACTAGATTTTGACATTATGATTGGGTTTTAGAAGCTATATTGTGTGCCTATAGTCTATAATCTAATATCATACTCCAATAATTAGTAGAAGGATTTTGCACATTTTCCAAGATTTCATAAACATAATAATTTGAAATATTTCATTTTCCATTATTTTGTGGGGTGACTTGTAGTGTAATCTTTCTGAATTACCGCATACATATATAGAATGGTTTTTATGTTGTGACTATATAAATGAGAACCTTGATCATAAATGATAATACACAATAAACCAAAACTATTAAAAATGTGAGATATCATGAATTCAACAACCACTCGGGACACATCAGTCCAGGATTCATTTATCCAAACCCATTTCAATACATAATAACCTATAAGACATATGTAACCAAATAAAAAAGAACATGTAAAGGGACCCGTGAAACCAATACCCGAGATATCAAATATCAAAAATCAAGAGAATGTATATTTTTTGTATCTCATCATATTATATAGATTTATATTAAATTGGCATCAGTAAAAAGAAATACATAGTTGATGAGTATCCCAAAATAATGTTATCCAGAAAATATTTTAGTATAAAAATTTTCTTATAGTTGTTTTGTGACAAAAGTTCCAAAAACTTGTATGAGGGTGAAAAAATGTGAGGACATATATGAGCTCATGGTTGGGTACACATCGTTATTTGATTTGGCCATTATGGACTTTAAACAAATAGGGTTATCCCAAATGTAATATAAATACTCACTCTTTATCTTATCAAATTTTTATTTTTTTAATACTAATGGTGCCTATGAGGTAACCAAAAAGACCCCCATGTCCGAAAACAATGTTATTGGTTTATGAAAAATGTATTAGTGAGCAATGGTATTGCTTTAATAATTAGTGATTTATTAAAGGGAAAAAGGTCAAGCACTAGGGGGTGTGGGAAATATGGTTGATAAATAAGTTTTTTGATCCTCATTTGTCCATAATTTCAATATCAAACTCTTGAACTAAGACAATATATCAAATAAGACATGGTTTATAATTAAGCTTCGTCGATAAATATTTAATAATATGATTGTAAATAAACACCACTATATTATACCCAAGGATATACAATAGAAATTTATCCAAATAACACACTATGAAATGAAATTATTTTTAGTTGTGTTGTAGTTCACTTTTACAAGGTCTAGAGTGAATAGTGTATATGCAATGACATGAGTTGTGAAATCTACCCATGGTGAAAGTAAAACCTCGAAAACATGGTTAATGGAATCACAAATGATTTCAAAGGGTCGATCCCACCTTGGTGAAAATATGATTGGTGGTGATGTGAGAAAATTAGTCACTTCAACAAATTAAATTTCATAATTTTCATCCAAACAGTTTTTACATCATTTTGAGAATCCAAGAACAAAATTATTTTATTTTTACTTATAAATTTATTTATTAAAAGATAAAAACTATCATGTACCAAAGATGAACACACACCCAACCAAAATTTGGATAATGAAATGAAGAAATAACTTCAATTTTTGATTTATATACATAGATACCATCCCTAGAAACAAAATGACAAAAAAATTCTTTACTCCACCAAATTTATTATAATTGAAAACCAGACACTTTTCATGACAATGGTGAATCTCAAAAAATATCTATGTAATTATTTAGGTAATTCATGAAAATAATAACCATTTAATGTTGAAATGTAACTATAGTATTATAATAGTTGAATGGAATCTTCATATTTAAAATTTTTCCATATAGGCATGTAGCTGTTTTCTTTTCCTGGTCCTTAGAGGATCTATGTATTTGGATTTATCAATATAAGCCATCAAGAAAACATTAATAGAAATTAACCAATAACATTTCTATCAATTTTTTAAAATAAAATATAATATATACATTTTGATTCAGGTTAAATGGGTTTGATTATGATTTTCAATGCAGTGTTCGTGAGATTTTACACTCTAGTGGGATCCAATTAATATTTCATGTTATGAAAATACATAATAAAAATATTTTTTGGAGGAATTTGTATTGGACTACAAAACATAATTTCAAAGAAATGATATATGGTGTTTTCCATAAATAGTTTGCATAGCTTCTATTTAACCCCATTATAAAGGGTGGGGTTTAACTGATGTCATGATTTCCATATTAGTTTAGCCTCATACTCAAAGAAAATTATATGCATACATATGTATGGGATAATAAAAGAAATATCATTTAATTTGAGCCAAATTTATTTTTTTACATGGTCTAAAAAGTTCATGAAATAATAGTTCATACATTAGAGAGAGGATATTAGGAATAAGGAAATGTAATTGGTCACCACCTATAATTAATTCCTATTTTATGTTACATGTAGGTGTTTTCAATTCAAGATATGGAATGTTAAGAATAGAATAAAACGAATTTAAAAAAATATCTCATCTATACAGGTTAATCTCTAACTATTTATATCCTTAGTTTGAATTTCAATATCACTAATAAATGTGGCATTATTGATTGTATCGAACTATTAAATATGTTTGGGGTTCGGGGTTTGAAAATATTTTCAATGTAGAATAAATAATAAATCATGAGTTAGTAATGACTTTGATGATATGAATTTAATATTAACCATGGTTGGAGAAGTTGATCATTTCATGCTCAATACAATTTTCATTGTTATGAAAATTAAATTTTGTTTATTGGAATTTTTTGGTTAGGGGTAACCAATATTTTGATTATCCTCCATTAAATATATAATGGTGCACTAAGAAATATCCCTTGAAATGATTTATATTTTTCAATGGTTTACATATTATTAAAAGAATTAGGTCCACCAAATCATAATGAGATAAATGGTATGTGGATGAGAAAAATGGTACTTATTCTGTCTAATCATACAAACACATGATTCCTATTTTAATAATAAAAAAAATAATTAATAATTAAGAAGTGTATCACTAAATTGTACTTTAAGAATATATTCAAAGAATAAAAAGATCATATAAATCTAAAAGTATTATTTCTAACATAAATTTCATTAAACTAGTTGAATAAAATTCTTAAAAAACCCTTACCATTGGTGTAGCTCTCTGATAATGAGCAACAACCATTTTTCTTGGAAACAAAAGGACAATGCTTTGGGTAGTTTTACTTCATTATCTATGCTCTCCCTATGAGGATATAGAGATCCTGGATTTCTAGAATAATTAAGGGAACCCATTGGAATCAGAACGATTATAGATTGTACCCCATTTTTTGAAAATTAAATTAGAATTCCAAATGTTCAAATTTATAGGTAAGTTGTTATCTGGTTTGGGAACCATCTTTTTTAAATATCATATGAAACCCAAATTTCTTTAGACCAGAAAGTCTTATCATACATTGGAAAAAACTATAGAAAAATTTCCCCATATCATCACTATATCCATAAAACATATAGAAGTAATTTGAGGTCTATAACTTGAGATATTTAAAAATTATAAAAGTGACCACTTGACAATGATGATTTAAGATTCAATCCAATGAATAATCATTTAATGCCACCAAATAAAAGAATTACACTTCATGTACTTTTGTAGAATTGTGTCCCTCATTATTATGGAAGGATCCAAAAAATGACATCCCATTTTGAGTGAAATATCTTCATGAATATATAATTGTATAAACTTATATTCCTGGGATGTATCACAGTTTGACCCATTTTACATGAAATTAATATCATGAACTTAGGTAACCTCCATGTACAATGAAAAAATTTCGAAATAAAATTTACTATTTTTTATAAATTATTCCTTTTAATCACATTATAAATGAAACCTAATAATATATTGTGAATTTATAATATTAATACATTATAAAACCTTGGTACGCAGGTGAAATAAATTATTTAATCATGCTAGAGTCCCACCCACACAACTAAAAAAATTTGCATCTAGAAAAAGTAATATTTTAGAAAATGATGTATGAATATATTCTGAAGTTCATAATGATTCTACAGTCACAAGAAATTCAATATACTATTGAAATTAGAAAAAAACAATAACAAAACCAAGGATAAAATGTCAACAAAAAAGTCAATTAGGCCACAAAATCCCCACAAGTCTATGTGGTAGGAATTTCTTTGAAATATTAGAAACATTTATCATGTATATAAATGTTATTTAAAAAAATAACTATATAAATTCTTTCCAAAAAATACATCATTTACCATTATCAATAAAATTTAAAAATTAACTCATTTAATTATTCCTAAACGTCAAAACATAAGCTCCTGAACTTTGTACCCACATGTGTTTTAAATTTCATCACTACCCTCGTCATTTATTTATTTATTTTCCGTGTTATTCTATTTTTAGGGAATAAAATTGGAAAATAATGTTTACACATGTCAGACATTCTAGACTAGTAGTAAAGCTACTTAAATTAGGAATGAACATATGGAAAAACCATTTTTTATATCTAACTAAAATTAATATAACATATATATACCATTAACGTAGCTAAAAATATTCACATTTCCTAGTTTTATGGAATGAGGTGCGGAGATATTAAATCACAAGATTTTCCCAAAAAATGATCTCATAGAATGTATCATTATATTAATGGTTTTATATAGATAAAACTGACCAAATAATTGAAAAATAATTAATTATACTTAAATGTTCAAATAATATTTAATTCATTCCCAACCCCACATTTCAACATCGAAATAAATTTACATTAATTGTTAAAATAACCAAAAAGGGCAATTATGTATTCATATTTAATAAATTTTAAAATGATAAGAGAATATAATATGTGTATTATGATAAAAAATAAAAACCATGAATTTATAAAAAAATTAAAAAAATAATGAATCAAGTAAAAAATAAAAAGAGTTTTTTTGCAAAGACACTGATTCTAGTAGGCCTAGGTTAATGAATACATTGTTAAATTGGTACTGGATGCACAAAATCACATCCAAAAGAACCAAATTGATTAATAGTCATAAAAAACTAGATATATACTTGAATCTCATATTACATTTGAAAAGATAAAATACATCCTAGTGTTTTTATGGAGAACACAATTATTTTAAATTGATTGTACCAACATATCAATCATAATACACTTCATAGAATCTTGAGGAATGGAAAGACATGAAAGGGGTGGGCTCAGATTCTCTACAAGGGTATGCATACAATGAAAGCCAATAAATCATGGATAATATAATACAATGAAAACATAATCTTATAATACCATATAAATAATCACACAAGATTGAATCTTATTTGTGGATATCAATGAAAATTAAATAATTACATTGATATCAATAATTTATTTATTTTCCACTGAATTCAAAATGTTGTTCATATGAAACTTATCATTTAGTCCTCACGTAGAGACAATTGAAATAAATGGTTATGGCCTTATCTAAATACCCTATATAGTTTCCCACATAATACCTAATGATGAATCAAGAAACTATGTAAATTTAGCCACCATCAATGACTTAATAATTATTATGTATTCATCATATTAATAAATAAAACAATATAATCAACATACCTTAAATGTCAATCACTATTCGTATTAGGAGAACAATCATATAAAATATCAATCCTTTCCTTAGTCAAAACGATCATAAAAATACATTGAAATATAGTGTAGGGTATCATTAGAGTTTATCCACGAAATAATATTCTGAAAAAGATGTTGACATAGATATAAATACATTAAAAAAGAGTATTGTAATTTTTTTTGGAAATAATATTTTTAGTTTTAAATCAGTTATTTCAAGACAAAATTTTCCCAAAATATTAATGAAGTTTTTTTATATTAAATTAAATTTATATATTTTTAATTTATGTATAAAAAAAATTAGTGTTCATGAGGGTAGAAAAGTCTGTTAATGTATTATATGTTAAAAAACATTCCTTCCAAACTTTTCTAAAATATTCGAAAAATAAAATGATCAGAAAATGAAAATATTCATATTAAACCATTTTGGAGAAAATTAAAAAATTAAAAAATTGTGTTTATTAAATAATTAGTGAATTTCTGAAACCATTCATTTAAAACTTTTATGAAAAAAATGTATACAAAAGATAAATATTCCCAACTGAGTATAAAATACAATATGAGTTTCTATAAAACAATATTTTTCTATATTGAGTAGGTAAAAAGAAAAACATGAAATGAAAACATTCAATTTATGGAAATAAATTTGGTATAATAATAAAAATATATTTTATATAGAATGATCAAATAATAATCCCTATAGACAATTAAATATTAATAATCTCTAAGAATGATGAGATTATGAGATAAACCATTTCCTTAGGTCAGGATAATGTCATAGGAGTTTGAACCTCCTTTATAATAAACATAGATTCATTATAAACCTATTAAATAACCACAAAGATATATATCATAGAATATATTATTTACATATAACCAATTATTACTCATTTATTAACAATACTTTGGAAAAATCAATGTTTTGGGTAATAACTACTTTGTTTTTCATGTGTGTTTTGTTTTGGTAGTTCTGGTCCATGTACACTGATCAAGGTTCTTTCATCCTATTTTTTTCATTATTATCTAAATATCATACATATTAATTTTATATGTATTAATTGTATTAAATTTAATTTATATATAGAAAAATGATTTAAATGATTCATGGAGATTAAAGGCTGTTTGTATGTATGAAAATGTCTTCATTTTTCGACGAATAAAACAAAAGAAAGAAAAAATAATAATTCAAATTTTTATAATCATTATTATATCATATATATTAATTAAATATATCCAGATTTCAATCGATGTCAACAAAAAATTAAAAAATGATTCACATCACTTCATGGAGGTGGAAGTCTACATGTAGACACGAGAGACTTCAGTATTTTCCAACAGATTGCGATGTAAGAAGGTATATGTGATATTATAGTTATAGAAGTATAATTATTTCACTAATATCATATATATATATATATATATATATATTAAAAACAAATTTATATTCAACTATGAGAGTAAGTTATAGAAAATAAATTACATCGGTTTAGAAAGAAGAAGACCTCCACACACAAGATTAAAGGTTTTTTTCCATTTGATTGAAGATGATGTGGATATATCTTATTAGATTTTCATAATAATATCTTATTATATGAATTATACTATTTTTATTATTTTATCATGTGGTTTCCCACCCCATAATCCACTAATTGGGGCCCCAAGATGGTGGGTCACATGACCTCAATCATTCCCACCAACAAGCTTGAGGGTATCAACTAGCGGTGAGGGCCTAGGGCTTTTCTATTGAGGGATAATTAACTCTTGATAAATGTGTATCATACTAGTAAACAACAATGGAATTAAGTGGAAACAGAAATAATTAACCAAAAACTAAAAAAATAATTCTTCTTTTAAAAATAAACAGGTGGATGTTGAATCGTAAATAAAAAAATGATTTTTATCATGTCTTGTAGTTACAAGAAAAGAAGGTGCATAGGATTCAGGGGGGAAATTCACATAAAACATGTTAAAAAATATAAAAAAGAATAAAATTTTCCTATAATATCCTCAAAAACATATTCTTGTTCTTCTACTCCCATACTCTGTCCTAGCAATGAAAAGTAAACATCAGAAGTTGGATGATTCCATTTATCTACATCTATAATCATGAAGTCTTTTCAGGTACTATAGGTGGACTGAGTAGGGTGTGAGACATACTCATTAGGACACTACCAACTGTGCATATAAATTTTTCCCTATGCATATAAAATGAATAGTGTAATGGTTCATAATAACTATAGGAATAAAATAAATAAAATAAATCTGTCTAGGTTCCACTTGGGTACTCTATGGACACTAATTACTTTTTATTAAGAGAGATACCTCTTACCTTAGGTGAATATTTTTAAATTTTATATAGGTTTAATAATGGGTCATCATAAAACAAGAATCATAATGGACTTTACTCAATCATTTTATTTGGATTGGTATCCATGTCACTAATATATCAATTATTCATTCGTAGAATTTAGTAAAAAATAATCCTTGTAGTTAATAAATGGTTTCCTAAGACCATCAAAGGAAATCAATTAAATGAATTCCATGTATCACTCTATGATACCTAGGAATAAAAATAACCATAATATTCCATCCACGTTGACCCATATAATGAATCCCACATGTTACAACAATCACATTGTAAATTATGAGCCTTAAAGATCATCATAGGTATCACATGCTGGGGAATGAGTATCAACTAGGGAATTGTGTAACCATATTTCAACTAAGACTATCCACAGTCTCTCCCCTAGGGAACCAATAGCACTGATGGTTAGATATGTAATCATATGGGTGAGGATATCCATTTTACCCCATAAGGTTCCCAGTATCACTCTAGATATATTTACAATCCATAAAATGATCTACTTAAAAAAATGGTGAGCTCGTCCGATGTGTACATAAATCAAGACCCTATCATCCTCATCTTGGAATTATGGTATAAATTACCTATCAATAAATTATACCATTTCAAAAATTCATTAATACCATAATACAGTAATCAAGTTTTCCAAATCATATAATCTAGGTAATTCAATATAGGTCATAAAAAACACTGTCCAAACTAAGGTCCAAACATTATCCTTAGATCATATAAAATTTTTAAATTATTTATTACACAGGAAAATTCAGTACTCTAATAGTTGGTTAACAATTTAAGGAAAGGGTGAATTTAAGACATTATCAAAGGGCACACCCATGTAGTGGGTTACATCAAGTTTATCAACCAAAAATGTAAATTTACCATCATATAACATCATATTTATCATTGGAGTAACATTAAATTTAGTAATATAGAATGTATAGAGGGGATTCCAGAGCTGTTTAGTGTGGAAATCATTGATGAATGATAAAATGATGCTAATATTTTTAAGGAAATGACTATACTATGTACATTAGGATATTTTCCCTCTCTATGTCTTGTGTTGACCATTGAATTGATCTAGAATAGGATAAATTAGAAGAATAAACTAAATCCATGAAAATAGGGAATATGATATTGCACATAAATTACACAATAGAAGGTAAGATAGAAGAAGAACAGAAAAAAGAGGAGTGGATTAACTATATAGAGAGATCCAAAGTCATGAATGGTGGTTGATTCTGGGCACACAAATAGAATCAATGGAAAACCCTAGGTTAGGTTTTTGAAGGAGGGCATTGTGTGGTATAGGTTTGTCCACTGGGGAAAAACTTTAAGGGATGCAGTTTTAAAAATATTTATGGAAAAATTGTAATTTAACCCTTCATTCATGGGCCTCAAAGTTTGGCCATACGGTTGACCGAAACGTGCACCAACCATGCAGACAATATTGTCTAAGGAGCCCCCCTCACATAGGCTTAGTGCATAGTTTGACTAAAAATGTGCATCCAATGAGAAATTTATCTGTCACATGCCTAAGAAAAATCACATATATGTGTGGAAAGATTTTGATAGTTAGGAAAAAAATTTCATCCCCTTGATATTCATTGAGTTCCCTACATATTTGAGTCACATGTTTATCCCTAACCATGCACTAGTCATGTGGTTCAATATGCCTCTAAAAAAACTAGTGATACAAGCTCTGAACAAGATCTAGACTATCCTAAACCACTCATTTTCTTTAAGTGAACATAATTAATAAAATGAGACACTTTGAATCATTGCATAATTTCATGCACCTATTCGAAAAGATAAGATGTTACAACCTCCCCTCCCAAAAGCAACACATCCTCTAGTTTCCCTTCAGATGGTGGAAATTAATCTTATGAGATTAGTTCAATCCACTGATCATGTACATCAACCAATCACTCAATAGTTTCATCCTTCAAAATATTTTTCTTCTATAGAACCTATAATGACCCATGATTATGAGACAATGTTTAATTCCAAAGTAATTAGGATTTTTTCATTTGGTAAATAGTCCATTCTTTCAACTAATCTTCAAATTTTCATTATGAGAGTTGTAACAATTAAAAGTGTTGTTACTAAACATGGGTAAATAAATGAGGGATTAATCGGGTGCTCCACTTTGTTTCGGGATGGTGAGTCCCTAGAAATTCTAAAAAGGAAAAAACTGGGCAGGGCACATGGTTTTTCAAAACCTGTGTGGCCCACAAGTGAATCCCATCTAGCTATAGTAGGTGAGAAAATGTTCCCTACATGGGCTATGTATGGTTTCCCAAATCATGCACCTAATCTACATTCTTGGATACAAATATAAATTATTCATTCAATATCCGTTGCATGGTTAGAACACTATTAAGAACAACCATGTGGCACAACAGTGTGAGGTGGGGTTCCTAAGTACTAGGAATCACTTCGTTGGAGCATGGTTTGGAAAACCATTCATCAAAATCCCGTGACCCTTTTTTTGATGGTGAATTTTCTAGATTTCCCTTAATAATGTTAAATCATCATTTCCTCTTATTTCGATTTTACTCTCACCATGTGATCCCCTTCCTATGAATCATGGTTTATTACACCTCATTCATCAATGTATGGAAATATATACTCTATTCAAACTCAAAATTATATGCCATCATTCTCTATGGATCTACATCTGTATGCTATATCATTCCGATGATTCTATTCTAAGCATCTATTATAATTTGTTGTTCTATTTTGGTATAAACACATTTCCCTATTTTCAGAGAAAATGTATATTTCATCAATTTCTTCCACTAAAGATTGAATCCACCCTTGATATTAGATAATTAAATCATCCTAAGTATATGTTATGTGGTCTGTGGATTTATACTCAATTTTAAATAATTTTATAAATAGTGTTGTTACACTGCAAGCCAGACTTTTCTGCATGTTACCATTAAAATATCTTGTTCAAACTAAAGTTGTACACGTACATAGTATTACTCTCATTGAACCCTGTTTCCTAAATTTAAGATGAAAACCTCGATCATGGAAACCCCTTAGGTATGCCATATTAAATTTATACTCTTTAATTAAATTAATTAAATTTTTAAAATTCATTATATGCATTTGAATTGGAATAATAATTGAATTACCCCTATAGGATGTTACCCAATTGGGAATTTCACCTCATAAGTTTCATATTCCAACCTTGTTAGTTTTATTATGTTCTGAATAATATTAAATTCTCCCTTGGGTGATTTATGTTAGGATTCTTAAATTTATTTCTTAATTGTGATAAGTGAATTTGTTTGATAAAAAATTACATGATTTATAATAAAAACCCCTGGATGTGGTGAAATGACTTCTAAAATTACAATTTGGTGTTTAGTGTTTTTCATGTTTCTTTGGTTTACATCATGGATGTTTACCTATGCCTATGGTTGTTGTTAGTGTTATGGAATGATTAGTACATGGCCTTTATTTCTATTATTAAATAAAGTTCTCCTCATTTCATATAATAGTTTATTTGAGAAAATGAACATTCTAAGTGCATGACATGGACAACTCCTATGTAAATGATTAATTAACAAAGAACCAGATATGTTTTTGGCTTTCATCATTAATATATTTTTTCATGTAGGTTAATTCTCAATTATTCATGGTGCATTCTACATTCCCTCCTACCCCATTAAATTTCGATGTTTTGTTAGAATAAATAAATATATTGAATGTAATGGATTTAAAATATGGATTTCCTTCCATTGATGATTAAGGTTTAAATTAAATAAATTTGAATTGGATGTTATGACAACCCCACATTCTATCATTAAAAAGTAATTGATTATGTGGATTGTTATAATTGTGAGTTTGTTAGTTATTATTGGGATTAATAAATTTAAATCATGAATGTCATGCCTCATACATAATATTCAAATTATTATTACTCCAAGATATAGGTTGTGGAATTATGGTAAGGTTTCTATGGGTCATGGTGGTGTCATGCTCCCTTACATCGGGTGTCGACCATGACATATCATACCAATGACACTTTATATGGTCAGATTAATGCTCCATGTCCCTCTCATTGAGTGTTGAAATGATGTCTCACTAACTGTTTCAGGTTTTGAAATTATGGAACACTCACCATATCGAGTGATGGGAATGACGGCTCCCACTCATTATGAGATGTAGTGCATGAGAGCTATTGGTTGATTTCATAGGCTCATTTAGACTAGTTATGGATGACTGAGTTATGCCCCCTTCCAGCCTACACATAGTATTCCTGGCATATGGAAACATACATTCTCATATTCATGGTCCATATAGGATGATATTATATATAACTATTATATATAAATAGTACTGGTCATTCATCACTTTTTGGCCATTAGCCGAAGCAGGTAGAGATTCTAGGTGT
Source organism: Viscum album (assembly GCA_963277665.1). NCBI lineage: Eukaryota > Viridiplantae > Streptophyta > Magnoliopsida > Santalales > Viscaceae > Viscum > Viscum album. The sequence goes on from OY728165.1 coordinate 1,953,692,826, forward strand.
CCTTTTGGAACCTATGTTGGATTTTATTTATATACTTACCCTATTTATTATTCTTTTTTCCTACACACTACCACATTTATATTAATGATATGAATTTAGCTGTATAAAATGTTAGTGGTGGCCTAATAGGATTTTATCTCACACACTTATTAGGCCACTATTTCACTAGGGTACCCAAGAAGACCACTTTTTAATTGGACCAAAGATTATTTCATGCACTACCATTATTATACATTGGATTTATGGGCATGATACTAAGATAGGTCTCAGTTTTCTCATGGAGATTACCCATAGGGACTTTTAGCTCTTTTATTTATTCAGGTACTTCACTATTTCATATTTCCTACAATATTTATAATTATTTAGTTTTTAAGTCATCAAATGGACATGCATGATTTGGTTTATATTGGGGTTGGTCATCTTCTATATTCATTTTATATTTTTCTTCCATTATTATATCTTTTATGTTTTAATCCTTCCAGTTATGTATGTTTTTTATTATCTTATATACTATTGTTCAGCTATGATCATGAGGGTATTATCTCCCCACTATAACCTCCTTAGACCCTCCCTACTAGTTTGAATTATATGGTTCATGGGGATGTATGCTTGAGCCCATATGAAACACTTATCTATCTACCAATTTAGTTGTGAGTGGGTCCAAGACTTTACAAATTTGTATTCGAGCCTTATTTTTTAAAAAAAAATTCTTAATTTTATTTATGTTAGACTGGAGACTAAGAATGTGTTGGTACTTGGTAAATAGCCAGGTCTAGGGGTGATCACCCCCAGGGTAAAAGTCTTAGGGTCCCGTGATGGGATTGTTGTGCATGCTATTTTCTATTACATATGATTATTATTTCACATTGAGTGATTGGTTCAATTTCCATTACTTATATTTTTTAAACATATGGTATTTTATACTTTTCTTAGTATGGAAAGGAAGTATCACTACAAGAGTCATTATAGGAACATAGAGATTTACATGCCATGCATATTCCTTGCCATATTGATGAATGTGTATAATGTTGACTAACATTGATTGTGTGTACCTTAAATGTTATCCCGTGATTTGTTTTCATATGATGAATTCCTATTTATGATTCTTATGTGATTATTTCGAATATAAATTTATTACCATTATTGGGGGATTATATGCCCTGCTACATTATTACTTAATATGTCCTAGCTACGTATTGTGCTTTTGTGCATATTGGCATGATATCTGTGTTTATATCATGTGAAACCATGATTAGTTTTTTTGTTATGTAATTGGTTTCATGGAATGAATTTATTGGTTGCTATTAATCAAAAATTAGTTTCTAGTTGTAATGTATATAAAACCTTATAATTGAGAAAGGATAACCTATGTACTCAAACTATCCTTGAGAATTATATATCTAGATGTTGTTGTTAAAATACAAAATCTACTAAATATTAAATTTAAATGTAAATTGGATTATATTAAATAGGATCTAGTTTGTGATCTATAAGTTATATGGTCACTACTAAAATTCTGTATAGAAACCCATAGGATCAAACAAATATATATTTATGACGATAATATACGTTGAAATTTTTATAAATGTGAAATCTATTTAATTTTTATCAGAAGTGAATTGGCCAACTTATAATATAAACAAATGGACACATGTATGTTAGTTGGGGAATATTTCTTCTGATATAATCAACTACGGGCTTTTTGAAACCATAAAATGTTTGTAACACTATTGGGTTTCTTTCTTATGAACCTTAGTTGGCTTTGTGGGACACTCATAGGTCACCATTTCAACTAACAAGTGATTTTAACTTATTATGGGTACTTTATGTTCTATTTTAAATATTTTCAATGTCTATTGATTGAATATGAATCAATTTAATGACCTAAAATGGAACGTTATTTTGTTTTAATTGTTTTAAAACATTATGTAAGGGTAGTTTAAACATCTCTTTGAGTTTCCTTGGAACTAAAACATGATTGTTCTTCATAGACCTTTTACTCTTTTTTGAATGGGCTTAAAAGATAGGTGTAGGGCCTAGTGAAATCCAATTAGCATGACCTAGTGATATGGTTGATGATTTTTTCTTGAAAGGATCTAACCAGAGGTATGTATCACTCTTAGGGATTATGTTCCTTTCAAAATGTCATGGTATTTATGATGTACGATCTTATTCAGGTTTCATTTTTCTAAGTAGTACTCTTAGAATCTAAATACAACCGTTGATTGAATGTTTTTTCATGGTATCTTTGACCATTATTGTTGATGTGAGCAACAAATAATGATCGGTTTTAGCAAGATAGATAGTCCATGGTCATGGTCGGCTTCTCTGTGGGTCATGTGAATCTATCTTTTCTTCCTCAAGTATGGGATACTTTGTATTTCCTTATCCAGGTTAATGGTCGTACATAGAAATATGAATCAACATTAAATATCCTATATGGAAAACCCGAGATTTGTTATCCTACGGACGATAGCCTATGAATATTATCAAGGATGTTTCATTTTTCTTCTGAAACCTTCAGGTAGTGTGTGTTCATATATGCAGTTCCTGTCGAGTTTCTAAATGGTGTAATGAACTAGTTGAATTTATTTAAATCATTGAGCCTTATGTTATCGAGTATATTCATGGTTCATCTTTTGAGTAGAGTGAACTAAGAGTTATAAGAGTCAAATTCAACCCAATGACTTGGTTGAAATTCCCAGAGGATCAGGTGTTTGACACTGCAGTCAGGATTGATTTGGATTTTATTCCAAATGTTATGACATTGTGATCTTACCACGACAAGTCTCACACATTCATTTTAGGTGAATTTTATCTAGCATGATTTTGAGAGGACAGTCTATCACCTCAATCGACATCTAGGAAATTCTGATGGTGGGGATTATTGCATCATTTATGGTTAATAAGTACCCTTCCATGTCTATGGAAGACAACCTAGAGGACCCTTTGGAAATGATTTGTCTTGCTTGATTTCCATTGGGTATGTTTGGTTTTGAATCATGTTGGTTCTTGATTAGAAGTGTGATGTTGACGTGGATGGATATGTATGAATCCTATAAATACACCTTTGTTCTGGAATTGTCTAGGATGGTTGCACTTGAGTGACCCTGGGGGACTTTGGTGGTGGATGTATTAGGGTTGGGTTTGTGTCATCACATCAATAGGTGAAGCATATCTTTTTCTCAGAATTCAACCAATCGTGGTTCGACTGACCTTTCTTCTGGTAGTTGGGTATCATTGATTAGAAAAATTACATGTAAATTCATCCTTATATGTCAGGGGTGCCTCGAGTCCTCTTAGTGTAATATTTCTTAGCGACGAGAATGTACCCTATCATGAAATCACCCTTTATGCACTAAAAGAGAATCATTTATATAGTGAGACAAAATATTTGAATATTCTATTGATTAAATAAATAGGCTCTTTATGTGTTTTACACTAGATTCATGGTTTATAATGAGGTATGGTTACTTATAAGTGATACATGGGTTCTCATGTAGGAAAACCCTAGACATACTCTTAGACACTATCAATTTTCCTCTGAATTGACCACAAGGTGGATGATGAGTTGAGCTCAGTCAATGTTTTAAGGGAAATTCTATCCCTTTTAATGATGTCACAATTGTAAACATGGATTTTGGGACACCTTGGGTAACATTCATGGACATATTTTTAATGAGTCTGATGTTATTCTAGATTTTATATCATCATCTAAGGTGATGATTAAATGGTGACTACTCCAGTGGACTAGATATTAGTTACACCTCTATTAATGCTGAGTCAAGATAGATTAAATAGCCATGTGAGGGTTTGATTTGGGCATGTCACAAAAAATTTGGAATGGGACTTATTGAATGGGCTCATTGCAAATACGAGATGCATCAGAAGAAGGATTCATGATTCAATTTGAATTCTCCTGGCTATCTAATCTGAACATTGTGTGAATAATCTATCAGAGTGGGGTGACTTGTTGTCTATCTTGTTTTATATTTATTTTTTAAGGGGAAAATTTTAAGAGTACCATTATGTTTAAGTTGGTGTGGTGTAAAGATCTATTTTTTTGTTTCATTGAATTATTGTATGAATACTTTTTATTTTTTGGTCACAATTTGATTTTTTTCCTTTCCATGGGGTCCGTGATGTAAGATAGAATGTAATAATATTTGACTATATAAATAAATCATTCTAAAATCATCGCTATAATTCTTAATGAATTGTATGTTGGAAATTCCAATGGTGGAAGTAATTTGACACAAAATTGGGCCCTTTTTATGTCAAAACACATGGAGGGGAGAACTACCTGCTTGATGTTTAATGAGATGAAAACAAGATCACGTATCATGAAAAAAATTCTTCGATAATAACCATTTTAGTCTTTAAATCAAGAAATGATTTATGGATCGGTTGGTCATGGAATATGTGGTGCATGCTTAAGTAATGTTGTCTTGTGAATTGGGCATTTGGGGAAGAATCATGGAATTTTTAATGGGACATGATGACCCTTTTAGTTCAAGTGATTTTTTTGTTATAAATGGTCCCTTGGTGATGAGATGTTCTAACGTAGGTAGGATGTAATGAACTCTATTTTTGAACCATGTAAGATGGAACTTCAACTTTGTTTTTTAGCATATTGGTCGTTCTTTTAATAATGATTTAGAATTTAATTTTGAGAGTTATAAAACATAATTGTGTTTTTTAAAATGGGTAAAGGTTTGAGGGGTTCCTCATGAGCTCTATCATGTTTTAGAAGCATCAAAATTTGGAAATTCAAAAAAACCATGAAGAACTGTGTAGGGAACATGATTTATGTAAAATTTTGTGGACCACCAATGTAAATTGTGTGGCAGAAATAGGTGAGTAGAAGTTCCCAACATGGGATGAACATGTTTTTCCAAACCATACACCCATCCCACACACTTAGTTCTAAATAGATAGTATTCTTGTATAATTCATAGCATGGTTGGTGCATAGTTAGGGGAAAATGTGAAACACAACTCTATATGGTGTGGTTCATAAGAAACATGGGCCACAAGATTGGCGCACAGTTTGGAAAATTGTGCGTTCAAACCATGCGACCCAGTTTTGAAAGTGAATAGAACAAATTCCCCTAATCAAGTTAAATAGTCAATTTGTTTTCTTTCTTCATCCTCCACCAGTGTAATCCTCCTATCATGCACTATGTGTTCTACCAACTACCTCCACTATGATTGGTTATATCTCCTTGATCTAGATTCTGAATAAAAAATCATTGGCCTCTACAGATACGCATTGGTAATCTCTTGAATATTATTATTTTCCATTAAATGTTTCTCTTCTAATCAGTTGAACTATTTTGGTTTGAGTTCATTTTCCCTATTTTTAAGGAAAATGTACATTTTGTCAATTTCTCTCACACTAGACCAAATCAATCTATGAGAATGGACAAGTAAATAATCCTAACCATAATTTAGGGTTTCTAAAGTCATTCCTCTAGTTTCTATTATTTCATAAATAGGTCCACTGCATCCCACATTTTCCTTTTCTACAAATTGTCTTAAAATTGTCTTCTTTAATCTAAAATTGTCCACACACCATCAATTACATCCATTGATCCTTGTTTCATAATCGTTGATGAAGAACTTGATCAAGGATACACCTTGATTATGCATGTTTAAATTGCCCATTCTTAATTCAAATAATTAATTTTCTGGTATAACTTCTTTGCGTTTTATAGGGATTAATAATGGAATTTACCCTTATAGGCAACTGGTCCAATTGAAAATGGATTCTCCTTGGTTCCATGTTGTAACACGGTGTTGTTTTGTAATGTTTTATATCTTCTTGAATTATTCATTTGGGGAATTAATTTTTTCTTCTTAAATTTAATTCATAATTATGATAAGTTAATATTTTGATAAACAATGAACAGTTTTATAATAAAACCCCTCAGATGAGGTGTGATTTCTTATAAAATTTTAAAAGTGGTAATCAATATTTTTCATCTGGTTTGGATTTATGTTGTAGGAGTTTTACCTTCCAGTTTGTTGTTTTCACGACTCCCTCCCCACAATGTGTACCCCTCCTAGGCCAGCAAAGTGAGAAGGGAGATAATGATCCCCGAGTCCCACCTCCAATAGGCCCTGGGTTGGCGACTAGCACAAAGGGTATAGTAAAAACACCAATGGGAGGCATTAACCCCTAATAGAACACATGAAAAAAATAGAGATAATATAGACACCAAACAACTCCAACTCAACCAGTAAGATGAAATAAATCCCAAGTACACATATGAAATGTCATGAAAAACTACTACAACTGAATGTGAAAAAACTGCATGTACCCAAAGGGATGTAAAATAGTAGTATCCACAAGCCCAAACACCTCCTGAAACCACAATCATGAAGTAACAATCCTGATCTCCAAACTGATCCAAGTGATCTGAAAAACAGTTTATATATACATAGGGTGAGTATAATAGTATACTCAGTAGGATCCTCCCCAAACCCTCTCATGCAAAAGTAATGAAAGCATGCTAAACACAGTGATCAAAAAGTGAATAAAACTCATCACCTAACCAGGTATACTAATCTCCCAACCTAACCATGACTAATATCAATAAGCAAAACATACATGAATATATCATATAATAAAGAATATCAAGGGTACCCTCATAGTAATTCCCCACCAGTTTGTAGCATTGCCCCAACGTCACACGTCCTGATCACCTATCTTCAAAAAGTCTAGACCACAGACACCTGGGTGAATTACCACAACATGCATGTTGTGAAACAAAGCCACCACATCCCCGTAAGAAAAGTAACTAGGTAGTTTCTCGGATCCACCAATGCCCGCATAACATGTATCATACATTGGGTATTACACCTCAAGCCATTGCATCCCATACACCGAGTACGGATCCTCAAGCCATCACATCCTATACCTGTTACACCTATATTAACCCATAAGATACAATATCTAGAATATATGTGAATGAATAACCACAAGACATTACATCCCTATACACACATATATGGGGAAAACTAACCATTGTGCCTACTAGCACAAGTATCTACCAAGAGAAGAGAGTGGGGCCAAAGGGTTTATTCATTCATTCATCCTCCCACCGGAATGTTGGGGGAAACACCCCCCCCCCCTCAGTGCTCAGAATCCCCAAGGTGCTATTTTCCCTTACTGACAGGGTAGAGTAGTGTATAAAAACACAAAAAGTACCAAAATATAATATATCTCCCAATCACACTTTGGGAATAACCAAGAATTAGACTCAACTACAACTAACGTCTCTCGAACTCTGGGCTTCCACTTCTAAGACTATGTATCCTATAATCACACAACCATTTAAAGAGCTTTAATACCTTATTTCATTCCCTTTTTACCAGTTTTACTTTACGTTAATCTATTCTTTAAACATTAATTAACCATGAACAATTCCACATTAAATTTTATTACCATCACACCCAAATTTCAGTGTCCATTTAAAATTAAAACCTCAAAATTATGTTCCAACAAACTCTAACCCCATGGGTTAGCAACATAAATTCAATTTTTCATTATATAATTAATTTCCCACATTCCCAGTCATTCTTGAAAAACATTCTATGCTACTAAACACAATGGGGCTCCACAAGGTGAGTAAATGTACTACCCATCGAGTATTTTCCACATATAGAAAGAGCGTAGTCCCATCCTCCCTTGAGAATCTAAAAAAAGAAAGCACGTGGAATAGCCCACGCATCTTCGCCTCTTTATGAAGAAGGGCACGCAAGACCAGCTGACTTAGGCAATGGGGAAAATTAAAACAGATAATCGACCAAAAATAAATAGCAAGAATCCAACAAACACATCCCATCCCATTCCATCATCCATCATGTACTCCCTAACACCAACATGCATAAACTGATGCATCTCTCCACCCTAGGCATCATTTTCTGCCACAACCAAAAGTCTACATCCCCCACATATCAAAACAGCCATCCAGGCTCACATCACAGCACAAGCAGCAGGAAAACAAACATCACATCAATTGGGATCTTATCCCTTTAAAAACGAAGAGGGTAACTCAAAACCCTTAATGGAATTAGAAAATAATCAGTTCTTTAATCCATCTAGAATTAACAGATTTTTTATTCATAGGTTCCAAAATTCAAGAAACCTAATCTGTAAGCTATCGAAAATAATTAAACATGATTACTGGATTAATTTGATTAACATCAAATTAAAAAAAGAAAAACCAGATTCATTTACATTCCTCTTTATCCATAACCAACAGTTATCAATTAATTCCAGTTTACATTCTTTACCAATTTTCATCAAGAAGAAACAGCTAAATGAAGCAAGCATGGATATCACAATATCTAGAAAATAGGGGAAATAACATATGACTGATATAAATTTATTTATCTAGTTGAAATATATATTATGAAAATTTTATTGTGGTCAAGTGAGATGAAACATGCTAACAATACTGTTGCACATAAAAGAAAAGGGAAGTAATGATTCCCCTACAACAAACAGTTCTGGACATTCTTTATCCACACAACAGGTCACGATTCTCCTCTCGCGTCAACTGCGTCCACCCGAGGATGCCCTGGTATGACCACACCAACTGAAACCAAGAAAAACCTATTAGAATCATGGATATTACATGCTGTAATATGGAATAGATAAACAATAGAAGATGAAACCCAAAAGGACAACGATAAAACATACCTTATATCAACGATTGATCGATACAGCTTGGTTCCATCAAAATAGAGCGGAACTAATCCAAGGAGGAATGTTTCATTTTTCATATACTATGAGATGTAATGGGATGTTCAAGCATATCTCACCCAAGAACAAGGAGAAAGAATTTTGGAGGAAGATATCCAATCCCTTCATAATATATAACGGAGTGACAGTTTAAGATACGCTTAATTTCCCATTAAAAGTAGATCGCATTAAACCATGCGGTTTGACCTAGTAAATAAATATCTCGAGACTTAGGGAAATTAATATAGGAGTTATGGACTTTGAATTGGCCTTAGATTCTTTAAAACAAGGCTTTGAATGCATTTTACATCAAAGGAAACGTCAAAGCGGTGAAAATATGTAGGAAGCTAGAAACACTGTTCACAAACTCAAAAATCGGAAAAGGAATGAAAAGGTCACCCTTTGACATCACCATTCTTGAAACACTATTCATGAAATCAAAATTTTGCAATGGAATGAAAAGGTCACAGTTATACCTCACCGATCTGGAAATTTTTTTCATGAACTCATAATTTGTAAGAGGAAAGAAAATGTCACCGTTAGAACCTCCCCATTTTGGAATCACTATTCATGAACTCAAAATTTAGAAAAGGATAGAAAAGGCCACCATTAGACCTCACCGATCTAGAAAAACTATTCACAGAACCCAGAATTTGGCAAAGGAAATAGAGGTTACCAATAGAGGTTACCGATAGTGGTTACTAATAGGGCCACTAATAGTGGTTACCGATAGAGGTTACCATTAGCCGTCACTGATAGAAATGTTCACCGATGGAACCGTTAAAAGAAGTGGAAATTTGGAAAAGGAAAGAGAGGTTACCATTAGAGGTTACTGATTTAACTGTTTACTGATGGAACTATTTTTAGAATTGCTAATTTGGCAATGGAAATAGAGGTTACCGTTAGAGGGTACTAATAGAACTATACAATGATGGAACTGTTCAAAGAAGGTTATCGATGACATTGTACACCAAGGGTCGCCGATAACACTGTTCACAAAAGGTTACCAGTGACATAGTTAACCTAAGTTCACCGATGCACTATTTACATAAGGATACCGTTGCACTTTTCACAACTATCTACCGTTGGAACTATTCACCGAACTGGAAAATTGGCAATGTGTTGGGGATAGGTCACCTTGACCTCCCAGAACACCTCAAACACCATATTTTCACAAAGGAATGTACCAGAGAGGTCCGAGCCAGTACATCTGATACCTCTCCATACATTATCATCCTTGAGAATTCAAAACCCACCCAAAGTGAAAATGAAACGTGGTCTGAACAACCACCCATCGAGATACCTCTCAAAAGAGAGCAAGCCACAAATGCAACAAAGGGATCCATCTCAAAAACAATAATGTTTCATAACCACATAATCTATATAAATACATGAAAAGATTTTAACATCAAAAAACTCTTTTTACTGATCACGTATCTATGACTCACATTCCCAAGTACTATCCTCCATGCCACCATGTCACCTCAAGACACGAACCAAGGGGATAGAACACCCATGCAACACCTTCTCCTTGCGGTCTTGGATCTCCCTAGGTTGCTACTCAAAGGTTTCATCATCCTCAACATTGATCTCTCCCCAATCGATGATGTGAGAGTCTTCATAAAGATAATGATAGAGATGTGATACATGGAAAATGTCATGTATCTGACTCATCTACGCGGGAATTTCTACTTGATACGCCACAACTCCAACATGAGCTAACACATCGAAAGGCCCAACAAACTGGGGAGAAATCTTACTCGTATAACCAAACCATCACTACCCACTATGTTGAGTCACCTACAGTAACACATGATCCCCAACATTAAACTCTATGTGTCTCCTCCTTTGATCAACATATGATTTCTGACGATCTTGCACAGTCTTCATCTTCTCACAAATCACTTGAACCATCTCTGTTGTATTCTTCACTAGTTCGGGCTGAGAATTGCTGAATCTCCAAACCTAATCCATCACAACAGAGAATGCCAAGGTCATCTATACAAGGGTACAAATAGTTCCATACCAATGGTGGAGTGAAAAAAATTATTTTAAGAAAAATCCACCAAGGTTAATCGCTTCATCCACAAACCTCCAAAATCAAGAACAAAAGAGTGTAACATGTCTTCAAGAGTCTCGATGGTTCACACTGTCTAACCATATGATTGAGGAAGAAAAGAAGTTCTACGAAATAGTTGAGAAACGAAATCATGTTGGAGACCTCTCCACACCCTGGAGGTAAAACGAGGATCTTAATCAGAAATGATCGTCCTTAAGACTCCATGAAGTCTCACCACCTCCTCCGGATACTTCTTCAACAAAACTTCCACTAAGAACGACTCCATGATCGCTATGAAGTGGGAAAATGTTTTTAAACGATCCAGTACCACCCAAATAGCATCATGTCCTCCAAGAGCTCGATGTAAACTAGTAAAAAAGTCCATCGATATTCCCTCCCACTTCCACTGAGGAATCACTAATCGCTGGAGAACACCACCAGGAACACAGTGTTTGACCTTCACCTTCTAGCAGACCAAACATTGAGACACCAACTATGCAACTGCACACTTCATCCCTGACCAACAAAGATGGATTTTCAAGGCTCGGTACATGTTTGTCACTCTAGGATGCACCACTAAAGGCGAACTATAGAACACTTTGAGAACTGTCTCGCACATCATCAGAGGAACAAAAAGCCTTCAATGATACAACACTATATGTTGTTCTTCCTCTGTACAACCATAAGAGGCTTCGCCACAAACAACCCTACCTCTCCAGACCTTCACCTCAAGATCCCCCAACTAAGACTCTTCCACCATTACATTAGGGATGAATGTACCGTCATCTTATTAAGACAACCTATACCCGCAACCTCTCCCTTATAGTTAAGTCCACAAGGATGAATACCATAAGAGGGGGGGGGGAATCAGGGTATGACTAATTTAAAATTAAATCATGTTCTGATCTTGTTTTTCTATTATGAAAAGCACTCTTCTCTCTCTTTCCCAGTGCACAGTAAAACCGAAAGTAAAGCATGCACAAGACACAAAAATTTTTACATGGTTCACAGTCACTGGGATACGTCCAAAGAGCATACACCAGCAATGTGACGATGTACCAAATCCAATAAAGCACACTACTATTTACAAAGTTAGGTATAGATCACTTCTATTCCCAGGCTCACTTCCTTTATAATTTTTAGAGTCAGCTCACTGATTTCCCAATGTTCACTCCCTATTTCGCTCTCTAGGTCAATGCCGATGAAGAGGATCACCTTCTTCCTCTTCCTTTGGTCACTTCAATAGAAATGATCCACTCACAGTTTATAGACCTCTTGGTCTCTTCATTATCACTAATGAATACATCCCCTGTTGTATTTAGATGCTCTGTTGAAGACCAACTTTCACCTTTAGATGAATATCACTTTGGACCGATGGTATCGGGAAATATTCTAGCTTTCACGCAGCCCGGAATCACTACCCTGCTTCAACAATACCTTGAACCCTTCTCCATGCTAGTGCGCATGTCTCGGCAAAGAAGATAAAAATGGCACGCATGTTCACCTTAACCACTTGTGCGACACTAGATTCAGCAACTCCAAACATGCGCTACACACACACTTTTATTCCCAAACCAATATTAGCGCGCAACCACCAAATATTGGACTTCTTCAAAACCTAGTGCACATGTTCCACCAAACCAATTTTGTGACACCCCCTTCTTCAACTCAAAACATGGGAGACTCCCTTTTTTTCTCACCCAAACCACTCTGGTAGCACAACAATCAGCTGGCGCGCAACTTCTACTTGCACGACCACCCCACCACTTGTGCGACCACCACACCTGCCTGATGGGTGCTATGATTTTCTCTATGTTTTGAACTCACCCTGAATAAGGAGGGTTAGATTTATATTTATAGGATTTTTTACACCCAACGCGATGGTGAGAAAGTCTCCTCTCGGCGCGCAAGTTTCGGCACACAAGTCACTTGCGCGACCAACCATAAAACTTGAGCCCCCCTTTTCCCTTTTACATATTTTGATGTTCTGATCTTTAAAAACATATGGTGGAAAAGTTTCATCTCCTTCAACTTAGCGGCACGCAAGTCAATTTTCCAAAACCACATTTCTCCATTTGTTTATTTTTAGGCCCAAACATTTGGTAAACACTGGAAAACAGCGAGACCTTGTATCTGCTCTTTTTATACTGCCTCCAGATCATCAATTTCTATGTCGATGTTCTTGAATCAAACATGAATCGTTAACCATATCCCTTGGACTCAACATGCCATAATGAAATCCCCTTTGTCAACAAATTTGTATGTCATGGTTTGCTTTGTCAACAATCACAACACAAATGTATACTTTGTCAAAAAATAAAATCACCTCAAAAATGATTCAATGATACCTTGAGAGATTTTTTCTCAATACATATCAATATGTAATGATGAAAACTCTTCCATTACTCTCCAGGAATCGACGGATTCACGCACAACATCACTACATGATTTTCGACTCAGTGCATCAGCTACAAAATTACCTTTTCCATGTGTATATGATATCTCAAAGTCATATTCCATTAACAACTCCATCCACCGATGTTGTCATAAGTTTAAGTCAAACTGGGATAAAACATACCTAAAACTCTTATGATCGGTGAAAACCACAAAGCGCTCACCAATGAGGTAGTGTCTCCACAACTTCAGAGAAAAAACCATGGATGACATCTCAAGACCTTGACTGGCATAGTCACATTTATAGGGACATAACTACTGAGACCAATAAGAAAAAACTGATCATTTATGAATCAGAATACATCCCAACCCTAGATATGAAGCATTGCAGAAAACTTCAAACTGAACTCCCTCAACTGGAAGACAAAGAACCAGAGCACTTGCTAACTTCTCTTTTAGATACTCGAAAGATGCATGACAATGATCAGTCCATATGAATGCTTGGTCCATTCTTGTCAAAGTTGTCAGAGGAGTCACAACTCATGAGAAATTCGCTACAAACCTCCTCTAGTTGCCTGTGAGACCAATGAAAATTAACACCTCTAACCATGTATTGGGGGAATCCCGTGACATAATTGCTTCTATCTTCGATGGATCCACAGCTACTCCCTACTGGGAAAAAACAAGCCCCAAGAATCGGACTTCCTAAGCCCAAAACTCACTCTTCGACAACTTCTCGAACAACTGATGTTAATGAGGAACTCACAAAACAACGTGTTGATGTTCTGCATGCTCCTCTTCAAAAATGGAGTATACAAGGATTTCTTCGATGAAAACCACCACAATCTTGTCCAGGAACACACGGAACACAACATTCATCAATCCCATAAACAAATTTAGATCATTCGTCACACTGAAAGACATCACAACGTACTCATAATTCCCATGACATCAAGGAATGTAGTCTTGGGGATATCCTCATCTTTTAATCACATATGATGATATCCTGACCGCAAGTCGATCTTTGAGAACCAACTTTCACCATTCAGTTGATCATATAAATCATCAATGTGCGGAAGACGAAAGTTATTCTTTATTGTCGCTTTGTTTAAGAGACGATAATTGACAAACAACTGCAAATTGCTATCATCCTTCTTCACGAACAAAACTAGTTCACCCCACGGTGACACACTTGGCCGAACAAAATCATACTATAATAGACCATAAAGTTATATACGTAGCTCTCGTAACTCAGAAGGGACCATCCTATATAGAGATATAAAGATAGGAGACACTCATGGTTGTAGATCGATCCCAAACTCGATCTCTACAACCTCTTCTAGAAGTACATCAGGGTACTATTCTACCACCATAGGAAACACCAACAGCTGAACCACTGAATAACTCAACATCATCTCATCCATCATGGATAATAAGGATGAAATGTGCCTATGAACCAACCGAGGATCTCGATATCCAAAAAACACCACCGGCTCTCGAACCGCACCATTGAAAATGACCTTCTACCTGAAGAAATCCATGATACCCTACACCGAATACAACCAATCCATGATGAGGATTACATCATATTGTTCTACTCGTAATCATAGGAATTCTCCCCAAGATCGGTGTTTCCCCAACACTATATCACAGTCTCTAGATACTTCAAACAATTCAACTCGACCTCTAACTAGAGTATTTAATGCCAAGGTCACTATAAGCCTCTCTACCTCAAGTCCAAAAGCATGGAAAAGAGTATGTGATATGAAGGAGTGTGCCTCTCATGAATCAAACAAGGCATACACCAAGGTAGAAAACAATCAAAGGGTGCCTCAGACGACGTCTGGATCTCCTATAGCTGGAAATGCTAGAGCATGAAGATGACCAAGACCTCCCCCACGACCTCTAGGACCCTAATAATGAACACTAACATGGTTGCGCTCTTCTCTCTATGGACAAGGAGTGTCATGTGGCTTTCCTTTTCCTGCCCCATCTACCCTTTGATGATATAAAGCTGGTGCAAATGGCTGATGCTGCCTTGGCTGGAACTACCTCAACAGAGGAACCTAGAGCATAGCACCTGATGCACGATGACCACTCAAAAAGGTTGAGAACTCCTGCTGCTAATGACCATAAACACCACAAGAAAAAAAAGCACTTGATCCCTTGGAATAGGCTTGAGAGTTTCTTCCTCTTAAAGGGGAAAAATTCCATGTACCCAAAGGAAAAAACAACCACAACTGAAAGGGGAAAAACTGAAAGTACCTTAAGGGAATTAAAACAACAACAAACACATGCGCAAACAGCTCCCGCAACCACAATCTAGTAATAAACAGCCTGATCTTCAACCTGCTTAAAGTGATCTAAAAAAAAAGTTTATATATACATAGTGTGAGTATAACAGAATAGTCATTATGATCCTCCCAAAAGCCTCTTGTGTAAAAGTAAAGAAAGCTTGCTAAAACAGATTGAACAATATGTGAAACTAACACGTCACCTAAATAGGTATACTAAGCTCCCAAACTCACCATGGACAGCCTCACCAAGTAACACATACAAGAATATATCATATAATAATGAATATCAAGGGTACCCCGTTACTACTTCCCCACTAGTTTTTCGCTTTTCCCCAACGTCGTACGTCCTAAGCATCTCTCTCAAAAACTGATTTCCCGTAGACACCTGGGAGAAGCACCACAACATGCAACTTGTTCAACAAAACCACCACATCCAAGTAAGAAAAGAATCCAGGTAGTTTTTAGGTTCCACCAAAGCCCGCATAGCGTGTATCATACATCGGGTATTACACCTCCATCCATTACATCCCATACACCGAGTAAGGGTCCTCAAGACATCACAGCCTATAAACGATGCACCTATAGTAGTCTATAGGATACTATATGCATAATATATGTGTATGAATAACCACAAGCCATTACAGACCTCTACACACATATATGGGGAAAACTAACCACTGCGCCGACCAGCACAAGTATCTACCAAGACAAGATAGCGGGGCCAAAGGGGGTAGTTATCCATTCATCCTCCCATCGGAATGATGGGGGAAACACCCCCAGGGCTCAGATTTCTCAGGGTTCCAATTTCCCTTACTTATAGGGTGGAGTAGCATATAGAATTACAAAAATTATAGAATATACTATATCTCACTACCACACTATGGGAATAACTATGTCTTAGACTCAACTACAGCTAATGTCTCTTCGACTCCAGGCTACCACTTCTAAGACTAGGTATCCTATATTCACAAACAATTTAAAGAGATTTCATACATGATTTCATTCCCATTTTACCAGTTTCACTTTATGTTTATTAATTCGTTAAACATTAATTTACAATGAACAATTCAAAATTAAATTTCATTAGCATCACACCCAATGTACACTATCTTTTTAAAATTACAACCCCATCATTATGTTCCAGCAAACTCCAAACCAATGGGTTAACACCATTTATTTAATTATTAATTATAGAATTACATTCCCACATTTATAGGAAATATAGAAACACACTCTATGCTACTAAACACAAGGGGGCTAAACACTGTGATTAGATGTACTACTCGTAGAGTTTTTTCGCCTATATCAAGAGTGTAGAACCATCCTCCCTTGATAATCTAAACATAGAAATCACGTGGCATACCCCACACATCTTCACCTCTTTCGGAAGAAGGGTTAGCAAGACCACCTACCTTAGGCAGTGGGAAAAAGTAAAATAGACAATCGACCAAAAAGAAACAACAAGAATCAAACAAACACATCCATCCCATTCCATCATCCCAAGTGTCCTCCCTCTCACCCACATGAATAAACTGATGCATCTCGCCACCCTAGGCATTATTTTCTACCACTTTGAAATGTCTCCATTCCCACACATACCACAATATCCATCCATGCTCATATCACATCCCAAGCTGCAGGAAGACAAACATCACATCAATTGGGCTCTTCACCCATTAACAATCAATAGGGTAACTCAAAACCTTTCAAGTAATTATCAAACAATCTGTTTTTTAATCCATATTAAATTAACATATTTATTATTCGTAGATACCAAAATCAGGGAAACCTAATTAGTAATATATTACAAATAATTAAACATGCTTACTACACCAAAATGATTAACATCAAATTATAACAAGAAGAACCAAATTCATTTACATGGATCTTTATCCATAACCAACAATTATCAATTAATTCCGTTTTATGTTCTTTACCAATTTTCATCAATAACGAACATCTAAATGAAGAAAGCATGGATATCACACTATCTAGAAAAAAGGGCCAATAACATAAGACCAATATCAATTTATATATCTGGTTCAAATATTTATTATGTCAATTCAATTGTGGTCTAGTGGGATGAAACATGATAACAATATAGTTGCACGTAATAGTTAAGAGAATAAATTAATCCCCTACCTCAAAAAGTTCTTGTTGTTCTTTATCCACCCAATGCATCAAGATTCTCCTCTCACGTCAACTACATCCACCCGAGGATTCCATGGTACAATCGCACCAACTGATACCCAAGAAAACCCTGTTTGAAGCATAGAGATTACATTCAATAATATGGAAAGGAGAAAAAAGAGAAGATGAACCGCAAAATAATGATGATAAAACATACCTTATATCGAAGATTGATCGATACAACTTGGTTGCATCAAAACAGTGTGGAACTAATCTGGGGAGAAGTGTTTGATTGTTGAACTCTTATGAGAAGTAATTGGATGTTTGAGTGCCTCACAACCAAGAACAAGGGGAATGAATTAGGGAGAAAGATATCCCATCCGTTTAGAATATTTAATGGAGAGACGGTTTAAGATACATTTGATTTCCCATTAAAAGCAGATTGCATTAAACCACATAGTTTGACCAAGTCAAAAAATATCCCTATGCATAGGGAAATTAATATAGGAGTTATGGCCTTTGAATCGGCGATAGAGTAATTAAAAAAAAGTAATTAAACTCATTTTACGTCAAAGGAAACAGTAAAGGGGAAAGAAATGAAGGAAGCTTGAAACACTATTCACAAAATCAAAATTTTGAAAAGGAAAGAA
Source organism: Viscum album (assembly GCA_963277665.1). NCBI lineage: Eukaryota > Viridiplantae > Streptophyta > Magnoliopsida > Santalales > Viscaceae > Viscum > Viscum album. Next base: position 1,953,711,107 of record OY728165.1, read on the forward strand.
AAGGCCACTGTTAGATCTCACCGTTCTAGAAACACTATTCACAATCTCAGAATTTGGAAAAGGAAATAAAAATTCACCGTTAGAACTCGCCGTTCTGGAAACACTATTCACGAACTCAAAATTTTGCAAAGGAAAGAAAAGGTCACAATTACAACCTCACTGTTCTGGAAACACTATTCATGAACTCAAAATTTGGAAAAAGAAAAGAAGACATCACCGTTAGTGCTCACCGTTCTAGAAACACTATTTCCAGAACTCAAAATTTGGCAATGGAAATAGAGGTTACCATTTGAGGTTACTGATAGAGGTTATCGATAGAGGCTACTGATAGAGGTTATCGATAGAGGTTACCATTAGACCTCACCAATAGAACTGTTCACAGATGGAACTGCTCAAAGGAGAGGAAATTTGGAAAAGGAAAGAGAGGTTACCATTAGAGGTTACCGATAGAACTGTTCATAGAATTGGAAATTTGGAAAAAGAAAGAGAGGTTACCATTAAAGGTTACTGATAGAACTGTTCATAGATGGAACTATTAATAGAAGGTTAATGATGTCACTATTCACCAAGGGTCACCGATGACACTGTTCACAGAAGGTTGTTGATGCCATTGTTCACCTAAGGTCACCGATGCACTATTCACAGAAGGTTACCATTGCACTGTTCACAAATATCAATCTTTGGAACTCTTCCCCGAACTGGAAAATTGGCAATGTTTTGGGGGTAAATCACCTTAACCTCCCAGAACACCTCAGTACCCATATTTTTATAAAAGAATGGACCGGAGAGGTCTGGGCCATTATAGTTTTTTTTAGTGTTATAAAATTCTTAGTATATGTCTTTTATTGTTGTTATTAAATGTTGGAAAACTCCTTCCATATAAATGTTAATTAAAACCAATGGAACCTCTAAGTGCATGACATGACCACTATTTTATAAATTAATAATGCACTAAGAACCTCCTATGTTCATGGATTTATTCATTAATGTATTTTCCTTGGATGGTAAATGACCAATTATTCGTGGTTCCTTCTATGTTCCTTCATTCCCCTTTAAAATAAATTCTATTATTATTTCTAATAAATGGAATGTATTAAATATAATGGATTATATTTTTTTTTTCCAATAATGAATTAAATGTTTTAATTTAATTTAATTAAATTCGGTTTTAAAACCATATATCTTTTTATACTCTAATAGGAAAAAAGAATGCGAATCGTTATAATTGTGAGGACTTTAGTTATGACTGGGCTTAAAAAATATAAAGCATCAGAGGTAATGCACCATGGATATTAATATAAATATGATTACACAATGATATAGGTTATGGAATGATGGTAAGGGTTCTATTGATCATGGAAGTGTCACACTCCCCTACATCATGTGTTGGGTATGATGTCTTACACTAGAGACACTATTGGGTTGTTGGGAAGGATGCACCACATCCCATGCGTTGATTGTTGACATGGTGGGTTATTCAATGTTTCCAGTATTGAAATGATGACATAGTCAACATCTTGAGTGATGTGCATGAAACCTCTAATTAATTATGAGATGCAGAGAATTCAACCTATTGATTCATCTTATACGACTTTTCAAACCAACTATGGATGACTGAGTTACTCCCTAATCCATCTAGCATATAATATTCTTGGTATATGGAAACATACATCCACACGTATTTGATCCACATATGTGAAATAAAAATATAACTATAATATATATATATATATATATTACAATTATATATATATATATATTACAATTATATATATATATATATATATATATTTACTTGGGAGACATCACCTTCTATTTGTTAGCTGATGAAGGTAGAGTCACCAGGTGTCCATCAGGAACCTAAGTGGGTTGTTATTTATTTAATTAGATTGTTTATTATTCGTTCTACAAATAGACATTTTACTTTTTATTCACAATCAATTTTTTACTATATAATCCATCGGAGGTGGCCTAATGGGATTATATCTCACACTCTAATTGAGCCACCATTGTAATAGGGTACCCCAGGAGACCTCATGTTCATAGATCTATGGATGATCACTTTCATTGATATCCTTATACTTGGGAGTTAGGGGAACATGACTTATATATAGAACATGATTCTCAGGGATATTTCCCTTGGGAAATTTATTTCTATTTTCTTTATTAATGTACTAAACTATCTCATATTTCCTACTGTATGTTTACATTTTGAGTTTGTAAATCATCATCTAGATGTGCAAGCTTTAGTGTGTATTTTCATTGCTGATCTTTTATATTCTGTTTATTTTATTCTCTTGCTTCTCTATGTCTTATTTGTTACTACTTTTACTATTGTCTATTATATATTATCTGAAATACAACTATGATATTCTGATCAAGAGGGACTAATATCCACACCAACACCTAATTATACCCTCGATACAAGTCAGCAGCACCTGGGATAGTGAGTGGAATGATTGAGGCCTTGGGACCGCCTGGTCTGGCTACTTTTTCAATGAAGAGTGGGGCTAGAATGTTACATCACATATACCCTAGGAACTGAAATTCCTAGGAGATAATTCATTCACTGATAAAAAATACATAGTAGATTTTCCTCATAAGACAAGTCCTCCTCCATATTAATTTCATCCAGATCAAATGAATGAGATGAGTGAGAATGATAATGAAAAAGGTGGGAAAAATGGATGATGTAATGCATAAACAGATAACTCTGCGGTAAATGCAACTAATATACCACCAAACAAAATCACTCCATGTACAAAATAGGGTTAAAATAATGTAGTGATAACTTTCCCCATCTCCAAATCCTATTATGACCTAATATAGGTCGAACTCATATAAAGACCCAATGTTCCACGTCAAACTATAGAGGTTGAAGATGATGATTGGTATAAGACTTCTGCATGGATAGAGCTATATCCATATGTTTCTAGATTATATGTTCATATTTTGAATTATCATTAATGATATTGGGACCACATAATGCTTCCAAACCTACCCCTAACCATAATTTAGTTGTTTAGGATGACCAACTATAAAGGGCCTCATTTGGAACCATATGAATATTTTTGTGAAATCTATTATTGTAGGAAATATCAATGAAAAGGATATTTTTATACCATAAACATATGAAATCAAGGATTCATTCCCTATGAATGTCCTCTTACACACAAATCAAATTCTTAGACTACCAATTGATCTAATGGTGATATATTGTACTCTAGAGCACCCATGAACTATGTTCTTTCTACAACCCCTGTCAGAACTATGAAATAAACAAATTGCCTCTTTTCAATATAATGGAATTGGGAACTCCATTAATGTGTAATATCTCCTGAATATATGGTCCCCATTCTCATCAACTAAGAAGGTATCATGAATAGATAAGAGGTTTGCGACCATGGTCAACCTGTCAATGATCACCCATATTGAATCACTAACTATAGGGTATCTCATTAATCCCACAATGAAATCCATAGTTATGTCATCCAATTTCTATTAATTAAAGGGAAGAGGATATAAATTTTAAGTTGGTCACATTTTCTTAGCCTTCACTTTATAATAAGTGGTGTACTGAGGGATGGAACCTATAGTATTCCTCTTCATACATAGACACCAATACTGTTGACATATTTCTTCATACATCTTGGTAAGAGAAGGGTGATATTGCAAAAAAAGGTGTGAGATTCCCACATAAACTATTCCCTTTTCATGTAGGAAATGATTCACACCAATATAAGTGTAAGATCTCATTTACATCAACATCCATATTAGGTGGTGGTTTCTCCCTAGAGACACTCTCCCTTATGTGAAAACCATTGGGATTACAAATCTATCTCATATACACCCATTCCAAAATGGATGTGTCACCACTAAAGGTACTAAAATAGAATTCCCATTACACTCCTAATCAGAAAAATGAAAATCATAAAATAGGTTCATTAAGATCCACTCAACACTATCCTCCTGGGTTTCCTACATAAGTGTGTTATGGATCATTTCATCATCCATATAATTTATTTTCATGGGTGTAAATGTGGGCACAAAATTGAATAACTACAACTATTCTACCAAAATGCACTACTATAGATTCAAATATCATATTTTAGATATGTATTTTATACATTAATGGAATATATTAATGATTAACAATTCTCCAAATAGATAATTAGTTGAACAACATAAGGTAAGAACCTTGAAATCATGATCAATGCCATGCTTAGGGTAATTCAACTAATAAGGTCCCAACAGGAGGGACCTGTATACTACAACCCATTATCTATACATCAAAATGACTCACGCCCTGATTCATGATGAATCACAATAGACTAAATTTCTTCATTCTAGTATTGGAATGAGCAAGATTGGAACTGATTTCAGTCTCCCTATCAACTCTTGAAATGAAATATTAGAGCCTTCAGATCAAAAGAACATCACAAAAATTTTAGTCAATCCCATAAGAATGTCTTCTAGTAATGATAATTAATTAATGAAATGAATTTAATAACAAGTTAGACCTAATAAACTGCATATAATAAATACATTCATTGGCTACTCCAAGGAAATTACATCCCCCTCATTCTCTAGGGAAAAAATATACTCTTTCATCTTAAATGTTATGATCCAAGATGTTAACCTTATTAATCAAAAAGTGTAATTTTGTGAGCTTATCATACATACAATGCTATGATAATGTATTCTTAGTTATATCAATGAATTTGGCTTGGTATTCTTGAGTATGAGAATAGACCAAGATATTATCCATGAGGACTACCTCAAAAGAATCCTGATATACGTGGAAACCTAGGATCATGAAAGCCTTGAAAATTGAGGTATTGTTCATAAGGCCTAGTAGAATGACAATATAATCATATAATCTATATTTAATACAGAATTATGTATATGGTATGTACGATGCTGTCACACACACCTAATGGTAGTATAACCACAAAATAATCTTGAACATTATCGTCAGTCATCAGTGATGGTTTTAGTTGTTCTTTATATGTGGTAGTGGATAGTCATTATTTACCATAATGTGTTTCAGACACATGTAATCTATGAAAAAACGAGGGTACTTTCCCCCTTCTTGGAAAAAATAACTGGTGAAAAAAACATGGCGAATTACCAGGTTTTATAAACCCCTTTGCTTCTATGTCTTACAATTGCATCATGAGTTCATGGAACTACATAAGTGTGACAAGATAATGTGGAATGGAAATTTGTTCCACCACTAAAACTTCCTCAACAAAATAATCTACCTTTCTCATAGGAGTTAATCTATATAAATCATTCAAGAAACAATACCTATAACGATCCAAAAAATAAGTAAATTCAACAATCTACATCCCATGGTTCCTCGTAATTGGACTAGACATGTAGTTTATCACTACACATATTCTATATTGCTCGGTTCTAGCTCAACTAACCTAGAAATCCAATTTTCCCTTATGTATATAATAACCTCCATTAGGTCATATAAAATAAACCCTCTGATGATAAAAATTTACATGAGAAAGATAATGAACTAGACATTCTATTCCGAGTATAACATTAATACCTATCATCATTATGAGAAATAAGTTCATCAAGAATTGGTACCCTCCTATATCAATGGATAACTCCTTATACTGATGCACAATAACTGATTGAACCCTTAACAGTGTGTTGATAGTTATCCATCCAGATAAGTAACCTATTTTAGCCTAAAGATATCATCAATTCCCATGGATAAGAAAAATTGAGAAGTGACTTTTTTAAATAATTAAGATACTAAATTAGAGGTAACAATCATAGTACCTCCTAACATAGAAGGTCTTGGATACTTATCCTCAAGATCTGAATTCACTAAATAGATAGGGCCTCATCCACAAACCTGAGATGCATCTTGACTAACCTGAGTGTGTATTCTCTACTTTAATAAACTTCTGATGTCTTCCCACCTCAACCATGAACAACAACATGGCTTTATCAGCCATTTGTAGACCATATCGTTTTCTAACATAGAGCTACTGATATTATTCCCAAATGTGGATTTGATACAGATCCCTTCTCATAGGAACTAGATGAAATGATTGGTAGGAACACTATAGGATACCCATCTTCCCAAAATCGTGAAAATCGATGGGGTTCCTCCAACACTATATATTCTTATTGACTATCCTACTTTATTTATGGAACACCATATAACTATCATTGTGTGTCATGTTGATTGAAGTGCCCCACATGCACCTCAAAACAACTTTTCCTACCTCAAGGAAATCCATATCCTTTCATCAAAGATTAAATGACCGGGATCACATTTCCATATTATCCTAGGTTTAACATTATGATGATTGTGTGGTTCACAATATATGATTTCAAGACACCCTCCCTACAAGGTGTAACCCTCCTAGGCCAGAAATGTGAGAAGGGAGATAATGACCCCTGATTACCACATCCAATAGGCTCTGGGTTGGCAACTAGCACTGAGGGTATAATAAACACACTGATGGGAGACATTACCCTATAAGAGAAAACATCCAAAAAATAGAGATAAGATACACACAAACCAACTCCAACTCAGACTAAAATATAAATTAAAACCCAAGTGTATATATTTAATGTCAGGAAAAACTACTACAACTGGAAGGGGAAAACATCATGTTCCCAAAAGAATGTAAATATAGCAGCAAACACTAGCCGGTATAGCTCTTGCAAACCCAAGCTAGTAGAAACCTGCTGGATCTCAAACCTGCTCCAAGTGTCCTGAAAAATAGTTTATATATACATAGGGTGAGTATAAAAGTATACTTAGTATGATACTCCCCAAAGGATCTCTTACAAAATTAAAGATAGAATGATAAAGCACAGTGAACCACAAGTGAAACTAACTCATCACCTAAAAAAGAAAAAATATGTTCCCAGCCTCACCATGGCTACTCTCACTAAGTAACACATACAATAGTATATAAAATTATAAATAATATAAAGAGTAATCCACTACTACTTACCCACTGGTTTTCCGCATTGCCCCAAAGTCGCACGTCCTCCGCATCTCTCTCCAAAAGGATTGCCTGCAGACACCTCGGTGAAGCTCCACAATGTGCACCTAATTTAACAAACCCACCACATCCTTGAAATAAAGTAACCAGGTAGTTTCTGGGAGCCACCACAGCTCGTATAATGTGTATCATACATCAGGTATTATACCTAAAGCCATTTCATCCCATACACCGAGTAAGGATCCTCAAGCCATCGTAACCTATACATGTTACATCTATAGTTGTCCATATAATACTATATCCAGAATATATGTGTGTGAATTACCACAATCCATTACAGCCCTCTGCACAAATATATGGGGAAACTAACCAATTTTCTTACGAGAAAAAGTAACTACCAAGAGAAGAGAGTGGGTCCAAAGGGGGTAGTCAGCCATCCATCCTCCCACCAGAATGTTGAGGAACACCCCCTAGGGCTCAGAATCCCCGGGGTGTCAGTTTCCCTAACTGACGGGGTGGTGTAGCGTATATAAAAACAAAAAGTACAAAATATACTATATCTCACAACCACACTATGGGAATAACATAGTCTTAGAATCAACTGTAGCAAACATCTCTTGGACTCGCTGATGCTACATCTAAGACTAGGTATCCTATAAGCACACAACCATTTGGAGAGATTTATTTCCTTAATTCATCCTATTTTTATCAATACCAATTTACATTTATTAATTATTAACAACTTCACATTAAATTTCATTAGCATCCAAAGTCCACTGTAACTCTAAAATTGTAACCACAAAATTTTGTTCTAGCAGGATCCAACCCCATTGGTTAAAATCATTTATTCAATTATTTATTTAAATAATTAGTTTCCAATTTTCCTAGGCATTCTAGAAAATCATTCTATGATACTAAACACAAGAGGGATAAATAAATTGAGTAGATAACAACTCATCGAGTCTTTGCTGCCTATAGTAAGAGTGTAGACCCATCCTCCCTTGAAAATATAGACACAGAAAGCACATGGAATACCCCACGTGTCCTCACCCCTTTTACAAGAAGGGTAAGAAAGACCATATTCCCTGAGTAGTGGGTAATGTAATGTAGAAAACCAATCAAAGAATCAGCAAGTATCCAAACATTCACATCCAATCTGTTTCATCATCACTAGTGTCTTCTCTGACCCCCACATGCATAAACCAGTGCATCTTTCCACTCTAGGCATCATCTTCTACCACATTAAATTGGCCCCCTCCCCACACATATCACAATATCCATCCAGTCTCACACCACAATAGAAGAATTAGGAAAAAAACATCATATCAAATGGGATCTTGGATCTTAAACAAAGAAGAGGGTAACTCAGAACCCTACAAGGAATTATCTTTTATCAAACAACTAGTTCATTAATCCATGTTGTATTAACTGATTTATTATTCATAGGTTCCTTGTTCTGGGAACCTAACCAGTAAGCTATCAAAACAATTTTTTAAACATGCCTACTAATCCAATTTGATTAACATCAAATTTCCATAAGAAGATCCAGGTTTATTTACATGCCTCATTTTTATTAGCCATAAAATTACCGATTAATTCCGGCTTTACGCTATTTACCAAATTACATCAAGAAAAAATGATAAACAAAGGAATCCTAGATTTAACACTATCTATAAAAACAAGAGGCAATAATATACGATCGATATCAATTTATTTATCTCGTTCAAATATTTATAATGTCAATTAAATTATGATCTAGTGGGATAAAACATGCTAATAATATAGTTTCACATAATATAAAAGAGAAGAAACGAATCCCCTACCTCAAATGGTTCTTGTTGTTCTTTATACTAGAAAGATCTACCCAAAGGATCATGATTTCCTCCTCCTGTGATAACTATATCCACTCGAGGATGCTGCGGTACGACCGAAGCAACCAAAACCCAAGAAAACTCCTTTAGAATCATGTAGATATCATTCCATAACATGGAAATGAAAAACAAAAGAAGGTAAAACTAAAATAAATATGATAAAACATACCTTATATTGATGGAGGATCAACACTTGCCGCTAGTACCAAAATAGAAGGTCCACATGCAGTAGGATGAAACTTCAAGGGGAAATGATATGATGATTAAGATTTGATCACACCGCTCCTTCGGAATGAGGGAAAGGTTTGAGCGTCTTTCACCAGGGAACAAGAAGGTAGAACATGGAATGAAGATATCACATCTTTTTAGGATATATAACGGAGCAATAGTTTTAGATATGTTGGATTTTCCATTAATAGTGGATCACATTAAACAACACAGTCGGACCAAGTAAAGGCATCCTGAGACTGAGGAAAAATAATATAGGAATTATGGGATTTAATTCGGCATTAAATCCCTAAAATCAAGGCCTTGAATTTGTTTCACGTCAAAGAGAAAATCAATGAGGCGAAACTATATGATGCTCAAAACACCGTTCACGATCTTGGAAACACTGTACACTCACCGATCAGGGTACTGTTCATAGAATGACTCACTGATCCTGCACTCACCGATCCTATAAAAACTTTTCATAGAATGACTCACTGATCCTGGACTTAGTGATCCTGGTACTGTTTATAGAATGACTTACCGATTGTGGACTCACTGATCCTGGTACTACTCATAGAATGACTCACCAATCCCGGTCTCACTGATCCCTGACTCACTGATCTAGGTACTGTTCATAGAATGCCTCACTGATCCCGGACTCACCGATCCTAGTACTGTTCATAGAATGAATCACTAATCCTGGACTCACCGATCTCGATATTGATCACAGAATGAATCACTGATACTAGACTCACCAATCCCAGTACTATTCATAGAATGACTCATTGATCCTGGACTCATTTATCCTAGTACTGTTCATAGAAGGACTCACCGATCCTAGACTCACCGATCCTCGTACTGTTCATAGAATGGCTCACTGATCCTGGACTCAATGATCTTAGTACTATTCACAGAATGACTCACTGATCTTGGACTCACCGATCTGATGGTACTGTTCACAGAACAATAGACTAATCCAATAGAACTATTCACATAGGTCACATCGATGGAACTATTCACATCGGTCACACCTATTGCACTGTTCACAACATTATCACTGATGGAAGTGTTCACATTAGTCTAACCAATGAAACTATTCACATCAGTCTCACCGATTGAAGTGTTCACATCATTCCCACCGATATGAACTATTCACATCAGTCTCACGGATGCAACTGTTCAACATGGTCTCACCGATGGAATTGTTCACATCCGTCACACTGATGAGACACTACACATCGGTATCACCGATAGAACTATTCACATCGGTCTGACTGATTGAACTGTTCACATCGGTCTCAATGATGGAACTCTTCACATCGGTCTCAGTGATGGAACAGTTCACATCGGTCTCACTGATGGAATTGTTCACATTGGTCTCACCAATAGAATTGTTCACATCAGTCTCACCTATGGATATGTTCACATCAGTCTCACCGATGTAACTATTTGCAGAAATCAAAAATTGGAAAACTGTTGGGTAAAAGTCACCTTGACCTCCTGGAACACCTCATACACTGGATTTTCACAATGTAATAGACACTAGAGGTCTGAGCCATTACATATGAATTTTTTGTTTTAATGAAAAGATTCACCTTTGACCTGATGGTGTACTAGATCCTATCCTCCAACCATTTCTCAATAGTCATCTATTTCCAAGTATGTGTTGGCACAAGAAATGAATGTTCTGTTAAATGATATTAATACTTCCTTCAGACATATATCTCTACTAAATATGTATAAATATATGATGTAGTCCATTATCAGTATCTATGGAAATAAGTATTCGTATAAAAGGGTTTGGAAGTCCACCCATACCTTATCGAGATGAATAAAAATAGAAGCGATGAAATCCCACCAATGTTTGGTGGTGTCATAGGACATTTAGGTGATGAGATTTAGTATCCTAACTAGAGGAGTCCCATTATTCTCGAAGATTTGTAACATGGTATCCAACCATCACTTAATATCTTTAGGTTCACCATTCCCCAAAAAGGTGGGATGAAGCTGCTAAAAGAATTCCTACATCATCTATACAATAGTATGGTAAGGTCGTGGGGCTCCCTTTATAGAATTCATGATGCAGAAGAAGCTATATCAAAAATGTACATCATCTCCCAATAGATGATCTACTAGAGGTTCCTACTATGGAACTATAAAAGGTAATATTGGTGTATTAGTGTACTGAACCTCCAAATCATGTTCATCTCTGCCATCTTGTCATACTACTTGAGGAAATCTTGGTCGCATTTCCCTAAAATTAACTATGCACACCGTAGATATGATCTAGCAGCATATATGAATCAAAATAGAAGAATGTACTTGTAATTTTCCATTCTGTAATGAGACACACCAATTAAAATTCCCTTAAAGCTATGTCTAGGTGATAAGATAATTTAGAAGAGTAATGAGAGAGACTGACTACTTCCCACTACTAATTTCTGGTTAGGTTTAGGGTATCACATCACATTGTAGTGGCTTTGGAATATAGAGTGTAAATTTTCCGTTATAGAAGAAAATATTTATTAAATTTTAATTATAATCCATATTTAATGGTAAAAATTTCCTGATAAAATTTTAATTTATTTTAATTCATTCTTATTTATATGCATATTTATATCTCAGTTCTATTAGGTGGATCTGAATTTCTAATTTTTAGAGTCCCATACTCTTTATAAATTGAAATTGTTATGCCATGTAACTATGCTGGAACCTCTACATCTTGTATAAGGATGGAACATGACATATATAATGATTTGATTGAATGAACTAAGATCTCCAATTCATGGAAGTACATGCTTGATAAATATTATTTGGCATTCATCAATCATATAAAACAATATTTTATCCCATTTAACAAGTGTTTCATGGATTAACATGGAATAATTGGTTAATTAAGGTTCCATTATCAATAAATATAGGAAAAACCCATTTATATTGATGAAGAAACATTAATTAATCCAATCATTTTATCCCTATAAGGGAATTTAGAATATTATCATATATATATATATATCATGGAGCTAACAATAATCACATGAAATCCAGTCAATTAACATATTAAAATTAACATGGCATGACAATAATTCTTGACATGTGATTCCTAAATTTCTTTACATAATGATAGAGATTATATATCATAGTTGTACCATTCCATGCGAAAAATATAAATCCATAATAATAATATCAACAATAGTAACATAAAAAATAGATGTGTCACCCAATGGTGAAATCAGTACTGTTGTAACTGGCACAAATCGAACAATAATAAACCATCATAGATAGTTCAAGATTCCCCCATACATGGTTTATCTACTACTAGATAGAGGCTCATTACCAAATTATGGAACATCATAGTTTTCTATTTAATAAAAAAACAGTATGTCAAAATGAATAAGGCTTCTTGGAAACCACTATATTGTATCCCTCCCCAGAAACGACTAGGTGATTCCCAGATATAATTGGCCACATGAACTCAATCATACCTACCCCAATGCCAGAGGATGCAGATTAGTAGTGAGAGAAAAGGGTGTATTCATGGGGAGACTATTCCCTCATTATGAGTGTGTATAATAATAGTGAACAATAATGATAAGTAGAAAAAACTTAAATAGCTATGAAATAGGGTAATTGGATGTCATAATAATAAATTAACAGTTTAAAGATGACTCATAAATTGATATAAAAATGCTGATGATCATGTCGTATAGCTATAGAAAAATGACCTGTACATGATGCAAGGGAAAAATTAATATACAAAAATCTACTAAAATTAAAAAGATGAAAATATTCCCCTATTTCCACCACAATAATTGGCTAAGTCCTTTACTCTTGTACTCCATCTTATCAATAAAAATCATAAATATGATGCTAGATGATTCTATTTATCTACAGAAAAAAAATTATAAGGTATTCAGGGTTACCATAGTAGGCCCACGTAGGGTGTGATATATTCCCATTAGGTCACTACCATCAGTGTCTAGAAGAATCCATTTTTTTCATATAAAAAGAGCAGTGTGTAGGTACATCATAAATATACAAGAATAAATAAATAAAACATATTGATTTATGTTCCCCATGGGTACCTAACTGATAATGCATGCTTCATCATAATATGGATATATCTAAACCAAGGTGAACCAATTGAGATATGTTATTGGTTTAAGAATGGGTCATCATGAAATATGATTCAAAAGTGGATTGACCCGAAGCATGTTATTTGTCTTAGTGGTCGTGTCCCTGAGATAACAATTTTACACACATAGAATTTAATAAAAATGCATGTTTAGAATTAATAAATGGAATTATAATCCTATATAAGGTTATCCATAAAATGAATCCCTTGTATCACTCTGTGTTCCTTATGAATATGGATCACAATATGAGTCTATCCAAGGATACCCATAGAAGGAATCTGAAATATCATTCCCAACCTATTGTAAGGTTTGACACTCTAAGACTATCCAATGTATCTCAAGTAGGATTCCATGTGTCATTCATGGAATGATATAACCATATCTATACCAATATCATCAATGAAAACTCCCCTAGGGAACCAATATCACTAATGTGTACATAAGTAATCCACCCCGTGTTCACATCCAAGGCATCCTATAAGAGTCTGAGTATAACCACTAGCATACCAAGTATCCATCAAAAGGTCTAATTATAAATACCTATGAGATCATCCTATGAATAAATAAATTGGGGCCTTTGTATCTCCCTAAAATATGTATGGAAATATGGTTTAGCTATCAAGAAATAAATAAGTTTCGAAAAGGAATTACAACCAATTTTTTTACCTAGTTCGAAAAATAATTTAATCTAATTAATTAATTTTGTGGTGAAAAGAACAAGGTCCTATTACGTGACCCAACATTTTACAAAGATCGTTTCTCATTTTCAATGATTACAAAGTAAGACACACACCTCTAAAGGTTGTATAAAAATCTAAGGAAATGGGAATTTTGACCTTTAAATAAAGGGACACCTTGAGGAGTATCATATCGAGGTTATCATCCAACGATTTCAATTAGCCAGTATCTAGGAAAATATTTCGAATATGAATAACAATTAATTTAATTAAATAGAATTTATAGATGCTACACGAGAGGAGTTAGAAAGTTGGAACAATAATTATTCAAAATATGTAATGAGACGTTTAGGGAATGGACCAGACCACCTACCTTATGTTTATATCACTCTCCTCATTCAATTTTAACACTTTAATTGAGCTTGAACACGAGAAATAAAATTAATGGATTAAAACATGAAAATAGGGCATATGAGATCGCACTAAAATAACCCAAAATAGTGGTTGATAGGAAAGGGACAAAGGAAATAGGATGAGATAGAATATTGAGAGGTATTCAATGAGATTAATGGTGGTTTATTATGATCTTTGATGGAGATGAAATGAAAAATACAAGCATAGGATTAGGGAGTAGATCTTTTTTTGGGAGATGGATATATCTTGGGGAAGAAAATAAAGGGGTGAGGGTTTAATACATTATACGGGAAAATGATAATTTACCCTTTCATTAAGGGGTCTCATGGTTTGGCCATATGGTTGTCCAAAACATGCCCAAATTGCACCTCCATCACTTTCCAAGGAACCCATCTCATGGTCAAAGTACACAGTTTGATTGACTGTGTGAATCCAATAAAAAATTTCTCTATCACATGCCAGAGATAAATCACCTAGGCATGCGGCCTGGGTTACATAGATAGGGAAATAGTGTTTCCTCCAACTATGGATTGAGTTACTTGCATGATTTAGTTTCATGGTTAGTACTTACCATGAGCTAACTGTGTGGCTCAATATACATCATTAAAAACTAGAGCTTCAGGCTCTGATCGAACCCCATAATCTCCCAAACCACTACAAAGACTATGGAGTGCATTATTATCAGAAAATAATAGGTTTTTAATTGTAGAAAAAAAAATTATAACACATAAAAAATTTGGGATTTAAAAAACATAAATTATGATGATTTGATAGAGTTATAAGAATAAATAATGTGAAAAAGCATGATTAAATACTATTCCTCCTATTCATACATCCTATTTAGGATTATACCTAAAGACACACTAGAAATATTTTATGATCAAAACATAGACTCTAGTTCATGGGTAAGGATATAAAAATGAGATTTAAGTTAAAATTTGATCAACCAAAATGCATTTTATGTGTGTATAAGATAAAAGATTGGATTTTATTTTATAATGTGGGGAGGGGAACACTTGGAATTTTTTATAGGAATAAATTATATTAACATTTTTTTTCACAAACAATGGCTCCAAAATGAACCACTCCAAAATATTAGATGATATATGGTTAAAATAAGGATAGAAAATAGAAAATATATCTTTTTTTAGGTTTTTATCCCTAATATATTTATTTTAACCCCTGATAAACTTATCTGAACCATAACCAGGGAAACAACATTTATTGATTTCACTATTAATTATGATATAAATTAAGGTGAACTTATTAAAATTAATTAATCATTATTTTTAAAAATATTTACCCCATTTTATAAAATTCAATTCATAGAAGTGGTAGAATATAATTCAAAATTAACCTAGAAAAAAGCATTAAAAAGGATTATACAATGAAAATTTTTCTTATGTATAAAACGTTTTATATAAAAATTCACAATGAAATTAATTAATATGACAAAATTAGATTAATAAATGTATAATTTTTATAATTTAACATTAAAATATTTTTTAAAAATAGATCATTTAAATTTATTTAAATTATATGACAATTTTTTATAAAACTAAATATTTTTCACTATTAATAAAAAATTAATTTATCCAGAAAATTCGTAAAAAGTCATACTAAGATAATTTTGACACGTTTAATTCAAAAATTATTTTCCAATTTTGTGATGTCCCATCCTACGTGCCACTAAATCGTTCCACGAGCCAGTTCACCACATGCCCTCAAGCGTGCCACCCTGTATCCTAGAGGGTTCCGAATAGCAGTGAGGGTCTCGTAAGTTATTATTAAGAAGACTATACCCTCTTTTATCAGAATAAAACACCAATAAAAGAAAACAATAATAAAAAAATTGGTAAGCGTAGTAATAAACTAGACATTAAAATTTTATATTATATTCAAAAAAGAAAATAAAATCCTCAACTGAAAGGTAAAACATGTTATGACAATGCAAATGTCAAGTGTCTACAATGCAACTAAAAGTAAAGAAACAATGACTGTTAAACGGGTCCCGAACCAGATCGGGTTCACTCCCCCATGCTCCAAACCCAAACAACAAACATTCCGAGGGCCTTTCCATTATCCTATCATGAATCAACAATGTCTACTCATGTTTCGATCAGGTTTCCCAAATAGGGTGTGAGTATAACTTAGTATCCCCCCCAACTGTATACAAAACAAGTCCAGTCAAGATATTGTGTATTAAGTTTTTTTGAAGAAATAAATATAATGCATAATTATGCCATTATCACATTGTCATTTAAACTTTAATCATGACAATAGTCCCAGTTTCAATTCATTATTTCCATTTGAACAACCAATCAGTATTATCATTAATGTTATGTTGAATTCCATGTCAAGAACCCCGATCTAATTCAGTGTAGGTCTCCATTCCTAACACTATATATCTCATTATGTGTAGGTTTCCATGCAAAACACCCTAAATTCTCAATCATGGATAACTGTTGGGGTGGAACGCCATGTCCAAGTCCCAACTTTTAATCAGTTCAGAACACCATGTATAACACCACAAAAATATCCCCCATTTAATCAATGATTTGTTCACAATATTTAACAGCATCATTCCATTAATAATAAAATGAATAGTTAAACATTTCAAAGGCCATTAGTTAAATAAAAAAATAAATAAATACAAATCCCTTTAATTAATTCATCAATTAACTAATCAAACAAAAAATTTCTCATTACATAATTAATTTTTTCACAATTAATTATTCATATCAAATCCCAACTTCTCCTAGTTAATTCTCACAATTACTTATCTTTTATTAGTATCATGGAAATTAGTTAGTTCTCACAATTAATTATCTTACACATCCAAAAATAATATCATAAATAATTTCCCCCAATTAATGATGTTAACACAATAAATTAAATATATCAATTACAATATCTCAACCCATAACCAATCTCAAAAACAAATATCTATTTAGGAAACCCCTTCGTTTATTCCATGATTCAATTCCCAATTAATCAACAAGAAAATCAGAAGTCAATTCCACATTCCAAATTACTCAAATTTAGGAAAATAATTATTAAAGGAATATTTAAAATATGTAAACTTACATTAAAATATCAAATCCATGACTATGAGATTTCGATTTAGACTACCTACCCTATTTTATTGTCATATATTTTCCCATTGGAAATTCCCAAAAATTGAGTGGGAAAACGTCGTCGATCAATCTTTGGGTCTAAATCCATAAACCAAAATTTATATCAAAGTCATCATGATTTTAAAAATCAAGATGTAGGTCCAGGATTCTTGATCTAGTTCTCAACTCATAGGATAGTATTTATGGAAATAGTGGAGATATCCAATGAAAAGATCACGGAAAATTGAGGAATGTACGTGATGAAATCCACTTACCGGGAAGAGAGAAGTTCTTTGTTCCGGGATTTCTATCTCAAAGAATGATGTTCGAATCACCTTGGAATCTCTCTAGAAGGCCTTGGGATCACCTATAATTTCTCAAGCCCGAGCCAGGGTCAAAATATGTGAGTCTTGGTGGGTTCAAGTTGTTTTTAAAATAGATTTTTGGATAATTAATCTCGTGTGCATATTTTCCTTAGTAGGGATGCATAGTTAGGGTAGACAGTGAGATAGTTGTGTGGACTTCTCTATCCAAGTTTGAATAGATGGAATGGTTTAGTCACATGGTTTGTTAAACTGTGCACGAACAGTGCGGACCACTATGTCCTGGTTTACATGGTTGGAATATTTTAGTCACACGGTTTGTCAAATTGTGTACAAACTGTACACAACCCACTTTCCATTAGCTTTTTTATAAATTCCCCCAAACACACCCCACACCACTAATCAAAAACAAGTGTACATAAAAACCTAAAAAAGTACATAAAACCTCACCTGAGATGACTCGAAAAGTATGGGATCTTAAACCCTCCCCACCATAAAAATAGATCATCCCCATGATCCACATCAGAACATCTCTAATATTCTGAGGCAAAAAGAATGTGCTATTTAGCCCTCATTTCTACATCTCATTCCCAGGTTTCCTCTTAAACACTTTTATGTTGTCAGAACACATGATCTTACGGAAAAGTCTTTCCCCGCAACACATTTTCATAGAGACCCAACACACGTATTAGATGTTCCTCAAAGGACGCATCTATCTCGAGGTCAACCTCTTCCACATATATAACGTAATGAGGGTCAGAGTGATAACATCATAGTTTTGACACATGGAAAACATCATACATAGTGCTTATTTTATGTGGAAGGGCTAATTAGTATGTCACTAGCGGGATTCTATCCAATTCCTCAAACGTTCATACAAACATGGGAGCCAACATTCCCTGCCACTGTATCCTATCATGACCCAATGTAGGAGACACCTGAAGGAATACAGGATAAACCACTATAAACTCTAAGGTTCATCTCCGTCTATCTGCATACAAATTCTTCCTACTCTGAGCCAAAGACATACATTTCTAAATCAATAGTTCCTTCCCTGATGTCTACTAATCGAGACTTGGTCAAAATAGCTCTAACTCACCCACCTTTAATCAATATAGTGGTGATCCACAAGGCCTGCCATAAATTTCATCATGTATTTCCATCTTTATAGTTTCATGATAACTTTTGTTATCAGAAAATTCCACTAAAGACATGTGATTCTCCCAATAACCACAAAATTCAAACACACATGCTCACAAAATATCCACTAACACCTGAATGGTACACTCCAACTGCCAATCAATCTATTGGTGGAAGGCTATACTTATCAAAACCTATGAGCCAACAACATTATTTATTCCTTTCTAGAAGTGTGAAGTAATGATTGAATTGTGATATGAAACTATACTCCATGGCACCCCATGCAAATGAACTATATCTCATATGTACGGTTCTTCCAACTGTTCTAATGTAAAGGTTTCCATTATATGAAAGAAATGTTCTACCTCTGTCAGTTGATCCACAACGACCCAAATAGAATTATTCTTCCTAAGTATCATTTGAAGTCTTACCACAAAATCCATAGTCACGTCATCCAAATTCTTTTCTAGAATAGGCAAAAAATGCAACTGGCATCCAGGTCATTGATGCTCTACAATCACCTATTGATAGGTGAAACATTTCGTTACGAACCCTGTTGTCCCCATTTTTATGCCTACCCACCAAAACTATCATCGTAGATTATTATAAATTTTTTCACCACATGATGTACTACCCACTTTGAGGAAAAAAATTCTCACATGAGTTCCTCTTAAATACTCTTAGGAACAACAACTCAATTTTTCACGTAGATCATCTCATACTCATCTATTATCATGTCTGTAGGTGTCT
This sequence comes from Viscum album, assembly GCA_963277665.1. Taxonomy (NCBI): domain Eukaryota; kingdom Viridiplantae; phylum Streptophyta; class Magnoliopsida; order Santalales; family Viscaceae; genus Viscum; species Viscum album. The sequence goes on from OY728165.1 coordinate 1,953,730,730, forward strand.
CCTCACCTTTAAAACATTACCTTAAGGCTATGTACTCCAGATCCTCCTACTTCCTATCCCTAATCCATCATAAGAGTGTAGACTCCAGTACTACATAAACAAGAGTCATCCTATCATGACTCTCATGAACTACCATATTAAGTTTTTCCAGGAAAGTCATCATCTTCTACTCTGCACTCTACTCATATACAAAATGATTCTGAGTTTTTCTAAAGAAGGAATCAACCACACACTTCCCATTTCTGGGTGTATATTCCAGTTCCAATTCAAAGTACAACATATACTATACCCATATTCAATGTCGATTATTTAATTCCTTCTATGAAAAGATATATATCAAGCTTCTGTTATCTAGAAAAACTGTAAAATTTTCACCAAAAGATAGTTATGCCCACACTTAAGAGAATAAAACACTATTAACAAATCTAGGTCATGTGTTGGGTTATTCCATTCATGTGGCCACAACTGAGGAGACCCCTAAGCAATGAATCGATCACATTGCATCAACATAGCTCTGAGTCTGATCCTAGAATCATCACAATAAAATGTCTTCTCCTCACTCGACACATGTAAGATAAAAATTGTTTTCGATGTCAATCACTTCTTAAACTTCTAGAAAGAATTATCACATGATTCGGTCCAATCAAAATTTATCCCCATATTTTTCAAAACATGAATGTAGTTCTGCCAATCGATAAAAGTTTTGGATGAACCTCCTATAATAACCAGGTAATCCCAAAAGGCATCAGAAATAAAAATCATTCTTGGGCCTCTCCCAATAAATCGCTTCCTCCATTTTTCTGGTTCCACTACCACAACTTCTTCTAAGATGATATGCCCACAAAAGTGTACCCTATCAATCCAAAACAAAAAATTAGATAGCTTGGCATATAGATGATTCTCTCTTAGTGTACCGAGGATGATATAATGAATTTCGGCATGATCTACATGTGTCTTAGACTACACCAAGATTTCCTCCACAAATTGTAGCACAAAATGATTTTAGTATGTATAAAAGAACATATTCATCAAGGATATAAACTATTCTACAGAATTTGTCAACAAAAATGGAATTAGAACTAACTCATAATGTCCATAGGTGCTTCTGAAAGTAGTTCTTGGTCTATCAGAGTTATGAACTCTCATTTGATGATACCCTGATCTTAGATCGATCTTTGAGAACACACAATCCCCTTTTAGTTGGTCAAACATATCATTGATACATGGAAGAATATATCAGTTACTCACAGTCATTTAAATCAACATTTAGTAATCGAAACACAAGTATAAACTCGCATAAGCCTTCATTTCAAACAATACTGGTGATCCCCAAGGCAACTTACATGGATTGATAAACCCATTAACCTCTAACTCCACCAACTATGTTTTGAGATCTGAAGCTCTATCAGTTCCATTATGTAAGGAGGAATAGATATCGACTCAGCCCCCAGCTTCAGCATAATAGTGAATTAGACATCTCACTTAGGTGGAAACCCAAAAAATTCTTCAGGTTTGAAATCCTAAAATAGTTCCACTACAGGTGGTGGAAGGACATCTTTCCTACCACTCTCAGCATCTAGTAGAAGTCTAGAAACATGGGCTCTGAGCTCTCCCAGTTGCTGAGTAATTGGACCATATCATCCTACATGGATATCCCATTCTCAATGATGAACATTATGGTCACCATTTGTAGATACAACGGTCACACTCCTTTGGTAACAATCAATGTGGGATCGGTATGCGAATAAAAAGTTCATAGCCATAATCAGGTCAAATCTTTCTATATCATGGTCATATATAACCCAATGAAAATGATACTCTCTCATATCTAGTGAACATCCCTTTCATCAAAAGATATCCCTAGACCATGTTCCCAATGGTGTATTGATATTCATCACCCTGTAACAGACTCCCCCACCAAGATCTAACCATTAACAAGATTTGTAAATATAAATAAATGAGAGGCAACAGTATCAAACAAGGATGTAACTGATGTATAAGTAACTAGAATAATACCTCTCACTATTGATAGACCAACACCGCTCTCCACATGTGTAGGTTTTAATATAGTTAAATGTCATGCCCCACTACCTTGTGGTGTCATCTATATCTATTGAGTAGAACCAATCTGATTATACGGGTGCTAAAACCCTAAAGCACCACGTCCTCTACATCTATAGCCTCATCCCATAGAATTCCTTCTAATAGACCTAAAAGTTGTCGAAGACCCCCTTCACACACTTTGAATCTTACTAGATTCTCCCTCAACACCAGCTTTCCGCTACATCCAGCACACCTTATGCAGTTGACCGATCGTGCAACAAAAACGACACTCCACTGGTGGTCAAGGACAATGTGTATGATAGTGTCCCGACCTACCTCATTTGTGGGAAAGCACATGAGTAAGATCTGGTTAAATTTTTTCTCCTGGATTTCCAACATGCTTTCCACTATCCTGACTAAGGTTCTCATATTAGTGCTTCTTACTCTCAGAAGGAACTCTCCCTGATCTTCCAATAACATATACTTTCCAAGTACAAGAATACTTCTTCAGGTTCCCCTATATTATTAGATCTTGATTAACAACTTATGAGTTATTTTTCAGTGTAATGATATTTACCAGGGACTTAATGTCACAACTAAGTCCATCCTGAAATCATTTATCTAAAGAATCCTCATCTTCCGCAAAATCTGGATCAAAAGACAGTAATTTTGTGAAATGTTCCGAGTAATCCATTATGGACATGCTTCCTTGGGTCAGATGCATAAACTATGAAGTCTTTTCTTGTCTTAGTGTCTCTGGATAGAATTTCTCCAAGAAATTATCCAGAATGTATTTCCATAACATCTCATCAGTTTGTCTAGATCGTACCTCAATGTCCCTCCAGCACTTCACTGACCCCCATAGCATATAGGAATCCATCATTACCCTCCTCCCAGCCAAAGTCTCATAATGGTAAACTATTATTTCCATGGATTCAATCCATAATTCTTATCTCTCGTGTCCACCCTCTCTAGTAAAAGTAGGAGGGTGCTGCAGTTGAAACTACATTTTCAACTGAATGATTATTTTCAAAACATGCCTTGGGTATCTCCACTTGAATATCATGAAATGAGAAATGTTATCTTAGAACAGTTTCCCTTCCTCCTTAGCTTGTAAAAATGGTGCCTCAAGTTCCCTATATAGAAGTTTGTTTTGAGCCATACCCCTCTGTATCTTCCTCAATAAGCATCATGGAGGCATATCTCTAAAAAGACAAACACACTTCTTAGGTCTCATAATGGTAACTTATAACATTTACCTAAGAAGAGAAACTAATAGAAAAAGTATCAACATGTCCATTACCCTTTTTCTCACCACACGGTCAACACCAATTCCTTATCACTAGCCTTTTCCTTCCCACATCTGGGTCTTGGTTAACAAGGGTACATGCATTCTCATTAATTAATTCATCGAATAATTAATTACATTATCTTAAATTAATTAATTCAGAATATAATTAATTAATCATAGTCAATTTATCAATCAAGGATCTCATTAGACACAGATTTATTCTCATTTTGTATCATTATTTCAATCACACAACATGGAAAAGTTGTTCACGTTCAACATCTTACCCATAAAATTTTTTCTTTGAGTTCCTTGAATGATGCATGTCACAACACCCCTTACTACCTAGAATGATTCATGATGACTCAAGTATGATGCCTCTATAGGAAAAGAATAAAAATTCAATAACGGTCAAATCAAATATTACATCACACCACAAGTGCATCACCCTTTGTGAAATAATATCCAACTATAAGTACAAGAAACAATCACAATAATACCACCCCATGTAATCAAATTTCCCCCATACATGGGTTTGAAACTACCATGAATGAGATCATTACCAAGCCTCTAATATTCCTGATATCCTACCTACCATTCCAAAAACTATAACACAGAAGTATAAGACAGAAAATAATACTCATCTGATACAACTTGGAGATGTCCCATCCCAGGTGCCACTAAACGGTGCCTCGAGCCAGTTGGCCACATGCCCTCAAGTGCACCTCCCCGTACACCAGAGGGTGGTGAATAGAAGTAAGGAATTGGTATGTCAGTCAAGGGAGACTATACCATCTTTTATTAGAATAAAACACTAATAAAAAACAGCAATAACCAATTACAGAAGCATAGAAATAAAAAGGACATTACAATGTCATATGATATTGAAAACAAGAAAATAAAATAAAAAACTAAAAGTCAAAACATGTTATGACAATATGAATGTCAAGTGTTTTCAATGAAACTAAATGTAAAGACACGAATTCTCCAAAGAGTGTCCTGAACCATGTTCGGATCCCTCTTCCATGCTCCAATCACAAAAAACAACCTATCCCAGGGCCTTGGCATTTCCATGTCCTACAACAAAAATGTCTACTCAATTTCCAATCAGGCGCCCTGAATAGGGTGTGAGTACAACTCAGTTGTCCTCTACCAAAGGTTTCTAAAACAAGTCTAGTCACGAGATAGTGTATGCAGTTTTATGATTCAATAAATACAATGAATAATTAAATAGTTATTACATTTTCATTTAATACATAATCATCACATTAGGCCCAGTTTCAATTTATTTTTTCTTTTTGAATAATCATTCATTAGTATCCTTAATTTGGGTTTGAACTTCATGTTAAGAACTCCAATATCATTCAGTGTAGGTCTCCATTCATAACACTCGATATCTCATTCAGTGTTCCTCATCTTACATATCCCCCCAAAATATCACGCATTGTTAACTAATGGGGAGGAAAGCCATGTCCATGTCCCAACTTGTAATTGGTCTAGAACGCCATGTATAACAGCCCCAAAATTTTATCCATTTAATCAATATTTAATTCGCCTGAATTTTCCTCATAATTACATTACTAATACAATGATTAGTTAAACATTTCAAATAACATTAGTTAAGAAAAAAATTATCTATGAACATAAACCATTAAATAATCAATCAAACAATCTCTCATTATATAATTAATTCCTCCTAGTTAATTATCCATAAAAAATCTCAATTTTTCATAATTAATTATCATAATTAATTATCTTTGATCAACATCATGGCAGATACATAATTCTCATAAATAATTATCTTATACAACCAAACATTTATTCATAATTACAATCCCCAAATTAATTATTTTAACACAATCAATTAAATATCTCAATTACAACTTCTCAACCCATAACCAATATATAAAACAAATATCTATTTGGGAAACTCCCCTTCGTTTGTTCTGTGATTCAATTATTTATTAATCACCAAGGCAATAACAAGTCCATTCCACATTCCCAATTACTCGAATTTTGAAAAATAATTATCAAGGGAAGCTAGGAAATCCATAAACTCAAATTCACATATCAAATCAAAGACTATGGGAGTTTGATTTAGACCAACTACCTCTATTTATTGATGGATTTTATCCCAAGTAAAATCCCCAAAAATCAAGTGGCACAACGTCATTGATCACATTCTGAGTCTAAATCACTAAACAAAAATTATGATCAATGACATCAAGATCTTGATGATATAGTTCTAGATACACAATAATAGATGTATATCTCAACAAATAGGTTTAGATCCATGGATTCAGTGGTGATATTCAATTAAAATATCAATTAATGATAGTAGAATGAATGGGATAATCCATTAGATGAAATTTACTTACTGGGAAGTGATATGATATTTAATACGAGCTTTAGATCTCGAAGAATGATTTTATAATCACCGTGGAATCCCTCCGGAAGTCTCTGTGATCACATAGATTTTTTCAAGCCTGGGACCAGGTCAAAATATGGGAGTCTCGGGGGTTCGGATGGTTTTAAAAATATTTTTTCATATAAATAATCATTGGGGAACGGTTTCCTGGGTAGGCACACACAGTTAGGGAAAATAGTGCACAAACCTTTCACACCTCTCTATCCAGGTTTTCATGGTAGGAACATTTTATTCTCACAGCTTGAAAAACTATGTGAAAACTATTCAAAACTCTATGTCCAGGTTTTCACTGTAAGCATGGTTTATTCACACAGTTTTTTAAACCGTGTGCAAACCATGCATATCCCACTTTATGTCAGTTTTTCATTAAACATTCACTCTCACACACCCTAAGAAACTACTCGAAAATAAAGGTTCATTAAAACATCAAAAAGTACCTGAAAATTTTCTCAATATGACTCTAGAAAGCTTTGGGATCTTACACATTTTCAAATAATTTTTTGGAATAATAAGTTGATTATAATATTTTTATTGTAAAAAAAAAATAAAAAATTTTTTATGGAAAAATAATTTTATCTTGAAGCTTGTAGAAAATTAATTAAAAATATATTATTGTAAAAAAAATTATACATATTTTTAAAATTTGTTTATTTTTATTCTTAAGATAACAATAAAAGATAAGTTATGACAATATCATATATTATTATTCATTTAGTCTTATAGTCTCATGTGTCACAAGATATTAAAGTGATTAAATTTATTTAATAAGAAATATATAATAAAATATCAGGTTACTACAAGTGTTCTTGAACTTTATCATCTTCTATTTCAAATCATAGAGGTTTCAATGGAACAAAAAATCCTTCACCTTTAGAAAAAAGTTTTTTACTAAATATGTTGGGGTGTCATAATTTGATTCTCCTATTAAAATAAATCCCATATGGGATTAAATTATCAAATTTAAAAAGTATATATAATTTATGGTTGTATTTACTTAATTAGTGTGATAAGATTTAGTATAAAATTGAGAGGTGAAAAATATTTTCTTCTTACAGTGTAATAGAGCATGAAATACCTTTGTATTTATTATATAAAAGATGTTTGGATGTTTGTTTTATAAACCATAAATTATTATCTAAGAAATAGAGTTTTTCAATTGTCCTACATGTGTCCCCAAGTCTTGAATTTTGAATTTTGTGGTTTATTGAATTTTTTTTGGATTTCAATTTCTATATCAAATCCTTCATACCTGATTCAGGTTTTAGTGGGGTTTTTGGAATGGAATTTGTGGTGGTTCATGATTTTAATGTGCTAGTGGAGGGAAATTAACCTATCTTAAGTAATTTCATGATTTTTGAGGTTGGATAGAATACCCTCTTTCATATAATCTATATTATGTTTCCTTACCGAGTTAGAAGGTAATATGATTTGTTTGATAGTTTGGTCATATCTGTGGTTTGAGAATATTTCATCCTAACTCTTAAAGGGTATATCAATTTATAGAATTGGTTAGTGTAGTGGGTGTTTTAAATATTGAGAAAATAATGAATTGGAGCAGAAGGTTGGGATTTTCCATAGAAAATAGAATGTTTTCATAGTAGGGGACTTACAATTTCGAGAAACAAAATTCCACCTTTAAGACAGAATTAAACATTTCACCTCTTGGAATCATGTGATATATATATTGGAACTTAAACTAATCTTTTATATTTTGTGTTATATGTTTTAAATGGGGTTCCTTACAGTGATCACATTCTTTTCCACAAAAAAATACATTAATTATATTACTTTCATTTGGAATTAATCATTTATAAAAATACTTTTTAAGAAGTTTATTACTTATTTGGTTGTATGGAAAAAATAAATAAATTCTTTTTAAATTTTCAAATAATATATAAGGTTTTTCCTCACTAGATAACCATATTCCAATGATTTATTTTCTTATTGTTTTAGTTGAGAATGACATAAATTATTTTCCAATAAAAATAAATCTCATGTTTACCCAACCACTAATTTTGCTGTTAAAATAGAACAACCAATCCTATGTAGTGTTTTATAATATCTATTAATAATTAAAAATTTGAACAACTTCTCCATCCACATTTTCATGTTTTAATGTTGAAAAAATAGTAAGAAATTATTTCAAACACATATGTGGGTCTTGTTCCAAGATTTCATGAAAATTTTTAATAAGAAAAGTAAACTAGATTTTAATTATAGTTTTAGTTCCTCACCTTTTGTTTGAATATATGCGTGTTAAATATCAATATTAAGTGATGATATTTCCAATAATTTTTAATTATTATCTTCCATTTTATACAATTTATTTTCATTTTTAGCTATTTTTTATAGGAATAAAGGTTCATAAGGTTTTCTTTTGAGTTGAATTTCCTCCTTGAAAGGATAATTTTACATATCTCGATGTAAATGGTTTAGGATCCCAATAAGTTTAGTTTCAAAATGAGTAAGATTATTCGAGAAATAATTCATTATTCACAATACCTATAAACCATTAAATTAAGGATACTATATATAGAAAATGATATGATAGAAAAAAATTTATTTACATAAAAAATAAAGAATATATAAAACATACAAACTCCAAATTCTTTATATCCTTGGAAGAATTTCCAAAATTGAAACCCACTGTCACTACATTCAAAAATTAATACAATTATAGAAGAATATATATTTTCTAAGGAAGACTCCATATAGTCTATTATAGAATTTTTGTGTTTTAAGCTGTGTATTTAAATATTTTTTTACCAAAAATCTAAAAGGGAGGAGGAGGATGAAACATTTTTTAATAAAAAATGATGAATTTAAAAAACAATTAGATTTTATGAAATAAATATTGGTTTTAGAGATATAGAAGAAACTTATCTTTTCAATTTCACTACATAATATTTTAAATTCATAATAATTATAAATTCATTTAGGATTTAGGTAATTCTTTAGTCGAGGTTATCCAGAATCCTGGTTAGCCTCTATACATTATTATCAGTGTATGAAGAACAACACATTAACCCATCGATTGTATATCTATTTAACTACCCTAATACAAGGTAGACTATTTAACAAATAAAATTGAAATATAAAATTTATGGGAATGAAAATGATGATTTTATTTTCCAACTAGAAAATTTTTTTCATTGAATTAAAATATCACCTCGATCAATAAGAAATAAAGAGAATTCCATTCACATGAACTGAAGAATTAAAAATGAAATAATTTAGTATAAAACTATATATAATAGTTAAAAACATAAATTATAGTAAAACGGTATCTAATAGGTGTTTAAAAACACCCCTGACATTTGTAGCTCCCTCACAAGGATATTACACTATTTAACATTCTATTGAGAAGAGTAAGAGGCTTGAGAAGATTTTCTCTTTCATTTAGTCTCCCCATATAAGGAAAAGAGATTAAAAAATATATAATGATTATAGGAAACATCTAACTCTCATAAATGTTATAACATCATAATTGTGGAAGAATATTAAAATTTAGCATCTGAGGTGCCAATTTATAGGAAAATGGGAAGGTAGGTTAGCCCCCCTATTCAGAACGAATATGTGGGAAATAGTACAATCTTATATCACTACAGACACACACAAAAATTTCTGAAATTTTTAATATTGTTTTTTAATTTTTTGTAGTAATGGGATGTGTATATATTTGAATATCTATAAATTATAGAAGTAACATCCTAATTATAAATATAAAGCTATCCTCCAAGGATTCAAAATATAATCCCACATAATAAAATAATTGGGATTTCTAATCATTAAGGTGATTATATCACACATTGTTATGGATCATACCAAAACAATTATCTCATTTAGAAAAAACCTTTTTTTTAATCTAAAATTTAATGAATATATAATCTTATTGTTTTAAAAAAATTGTACATTTTTAATTAAATTCATCAGGTGTTATCAATTCACAATTACCTTTTAACAATTATTAACATCGAATGATTTAAGAATTTTATAAGATAAATTGTTTTCTAAAATTTTAATTTAACAAGTAAATTTAATTTAAAACCATATTATGAGGGTGGAACAAAATAATTAATAACATTAGAATAAAAATTACAATAAACAACCAATGGATATTTGGTGTATGGTAAGAAAATTATTAATATGATGATCATTGATTATTATTAAAGTGTGATATAAATAAATCCTTTTAATTTTTTAGAGTCACGTGATACTTGTACAATGTTAATGATAATGTCATATCAAATGAATACAAAATTATTTTTTATGTAAAATCACCAAAAATAACTTTGAGAAATGTTTATAATTTAAAACGATGTTCTGAAACATCTAATATGATATAAAAATAAAATAAATAATATATATCAATAATTAAAAATAACATTAATAATATTAGAATATTAAAAATCAATCCATGGAAAAGGTAAGATGAATTATTTTATAAAAATATATAATATAATTATGAATAAAATTGTACAATTTAGTACGAAAAATATAGTGTTTTTCCACAATAGGTATTCACTAATATGATATGTGGGTATGGTGGGGGAGTGAATCAATGAATAACAATATTTTAGGATTATTCACTAATTAAAAATTTTCATTAGTTATAATGATAACCAACAAGTTTTTCTCAAATTTCTTTCTTTTCCACAAAATCATTAATGTACGTTTGTTGTATTCAATGATTTTCATTTATACAACCTCAAAACAAATTAATGGAATAGTTAATTACATGTTTAAAAACTCAAAATGTTTGGATACATCCTGGGTTTCACATGATGTCAGATACTACAATACTATCCAACATAATCCCAAAAATTAATAAAAATGATATACATTTACCATTTAAAATCTTGTGTATATAAATATCTCTTCAAAATTATTATGTGCAACCAAAAAATTAATCGTAGCACGTAAAATAAATAACAAAAATTATCATCTTGAATAACAAATAGAATATTAATGTTTTCTAAAACCATATCCTATTTTCTTCTTAAAATTTAGAAATTAAACACTCCCTTTAGTTCAAAATGTTACATTTTTCCATTATTAACTGAAATATCTCAAATTATAAAAAGATATATAATCATAACAAATAATAACATACTCTACAAACTCATTGCAAAAAAACATTATTCCATCCTATATTCAGAAAAAATCATTAAATATCTAAATTATAATGATTCCTTTTCAAGGGAATATTATAATCAACATGATGCATTATTATCAAGGACCCTCTCATTTTAATATTTTTCTATTAATCCTTCTTCCAATCATGTAGCAACATAGTTATATATTTAACTTCCCTCTAGAAATTCCATGTTTTTTTGATTTTATCATTTAAATTCAAAATTAAAAAAATAATTCAAATTACAACTACTATTTTTTTTAATAATCTATTTTATTAATATTATCCACATTTACGAATTTTTTTTGTTTTTTAGGGTTATGAAGAATTGAGATGGAGCATCATAAGAGTCATCTGTGATTCCATATCATCAAAAAAAGAAAATCCGGACCAATGAAAAAAATCACAAAATGATGAGGTGCATTTACAAACTATTAGTTATAGTTACCAAAAATTGCATTCATTATCTAATAAAATTGAATTTTATTCTAGAAACACTATAGTGTGAAATATCTCATTATTACCTGAAGATTAAAACCTTTTCCATCCAAAAGAACAATAATTTATCATTTTATGAAAATTAAAATATGAATTAAGATAAAATAGTGAAACTTTCACTTTTATTGAATAATCATCTTCAAATACCAAAAAATTACAAAACGTAATATATAATATCTTTTATATTATTAAATGATTCATATTTCATAAATAATTATTATACTATCATGGCATTTAAGAATCAAATCACCACTTCAACATTTATATTCACAACATTATTTGTTTTTATAAACAAAATTTTCCACTTTTGTAAGAACATCATGGCATAATATATTTAAAATGTGGTATGGTTTTCCTTTTCAAAAACAAAAATACATTTCAAAATCTCACTCTTCAACTCCAATATTTTTTAACCACTTTTGAGTGCCTATGTAACCTTCACGTTAACTAATGTACCAAAACATCCCTAAGTTACAATGCGATTCATATATTTTTCAATTATTGAAAAATTAGTGGACAATTAAAGTCCGAAAAATTTTCATAATTAATATCCAATTCATAATTTAAATTATTAAAAATTTTACCTTTTTATAGAAAATATCTTGGGGAATCTTCATACCACACCACCTTTCAGGTCTCCATAACACCCCTTCATATTTTGTTTTCAACCATTTAATATAAATCAATCTCAACATTATGAATAAATAATTAATCATTTATTATAAAATTTCATGAATGTTCATAGTGTAGGAAACATGGACCATGAAAAATAAATTTAATGAGTTCTATAATATTAACTCATTTTTAATTCTATCTATCCATTACAAACAACACTCTTCAATTCTATTATCATTTAATTATGATTAAAAATAGTCCTTAACATATTTTATGAAAAATTACATTAGAAATACTCAATATAGATGTTATAATAGTTCACATATAAAGAAATTTACATAGAATAAATTTTTCTAATCATAGACTCCCATAAAAACAAAAGTGTATATTGAACTCATAACAAACCCCTTTAGAAAATCTATTAAATATACACCCACTATATTGAGATATTTTTACTTCAGTTTGAATGTATAAATCATTGACATTTTGTTTCTATAATAATACATATTAAAAATACCTTATAGGTTTTTTATATTTTGCATATTTAATATTTTAGTGAAGTAATGTCAAAAATAGATTATTGAGTAGTATAAAGATCTTCTTATGAAGGTTAGTTGTGTGTTGGGTTTATTATGGAGTAATATAATGTAATTTTAGTTTTTATAGGGTTATTAAATATGGATTTGTCAAAATAATAACACACATCATTGATTTATAAATGTTGATATGAAGTATGTAAGGTTTATTGAGAAAATTTGAAGTTCATTTTTAAAAAAATATACCATGTTCCCCTATGCGAGGATCATTTTTCAATAATGGAAATTATTTAAGGATTATTTGATGAATCTTGAAGAGTTAATTAAGATGTGTAATAAGGGACATTTTTCTCAAAGAACAAAAAAAATTAGCATAATTTGAATAACAATAATAATTATATTATAATTTCATAAATATCATTGTAAAATATAATTTACATAATATTCATTCAGTAAGGATCATCTGAGATGTTTCAATAATCATTTTTACAAAATAAGGATCATTCCATGGAAAATGATCTCTCTTAAGGATCCCTTACAACACATCATAAGATTCATTCTATAAAATTCAATTTCATAGAAATATTTTTGGATGGTTAACCTACAATAGTCTATGAGACATTTTATTAATCGTAAATCATTATTTTGAATAGATTATCTAATTAAAAATAAAATGGTGTTAATAAATATTTGAGATTATAATTTGAGATTAATGAAGATTTAAATAGAGATGGTGTATATATTTTATGAATTTAAAATCACATTTTATGTTAGTATATGAAACAATGAATATTAGAGAGAATTATGAAATTATTAATCAAATATTGTGTTTAGTAATTTTTTATAAATATCAAAGTGAAAGAATTGAATTTTTTTGTGATTTGAAAATAGAGAATCATTAGAGCTAAAGTGAAAATCCTTATTACTGAGATTATAGAATATTTTATATATTTGAAATACAGAATAATAATTCTTAGGAATATTTCATGATGATTTATGAATATAAATAAATAAATGGGTATAAATATTTTCATGATACTAAAATAGAATAAAGGAAATGTTTTTATTTAAGAGAAATAATGGAATCAAATCCCACACTAAAAATTATAAGGGGACTAATTGATTCATGAACTTGACTTGAAGACGAATCTAATTCAATCCTTAATCATTAATGGTTACATTAAAGAGAAGTGTATTCTAAGAGACCTCTCAATAGAATTTTTTATGGATGTTCTTAATATGGAAGAAGGTGGAGATAATTCATACAATACCTTCAGTGTAACATTAATATCTATTTGTTGAATCTAAAAGTAGTAATTCTTGAATGAGTACGGCGTTCTCTAAGAGTTTTAACAAAGTGTTATTTCTATCCATAATGGTTTAAAAGAGGAGGTTTAGTATGATTTCTCAAAAATTGTAACCAAATTATTGATCTTGGTGTTTCATGTTTATATGTACATTTCCATCCATAATTATTAGATTTGCTACCTTTAGTGAACCAGGAAAAAACGTTGGGTCTTTATTTACTATGTTATTACAACATATCTTTTTTGATAGATTGAGATAAGAGTGCCTAGTAAAATTGGGATAAAATCATTGGTAAGAGTCAATTTAATATTTACATACCTTCATTTACTGGCCACTTAGAGTATTATGCTTTTTTAGACCAATAAGTGGTATCTGAGAATTTTTTATTGGTTGTAGCTTCTCTCCCAAAATATATGGATACAATTTTCAACTATACATGAATTAAAATATTTAAAATAAAAAATATAATAGTTTTGGAATTACAAAATGCAACACTACTTCGAGTCATTGTTAATGGATATGTAAATAGATTCCATGAATGGGATATCTAGTAGTGTGAATAATAGATCCCTATTATATAGGGATCAAAATGAGTTTGATGTTGGAACCATGGTAATTATAATGTTAAGGGGATTTTAAAAAAAAACCCCATCATCCTTAAGGTGTTGTCACGTAATAATTATCATGCCATATAAAAAATTGTCATGAAAATTTATGGAGGAAATTCCTTGGTCGGAGATAAATGTTTTAGGTATTGTTGAATATTTATAATGAATAGTGTATTAGCCCAAATGTGACAATTGATTTGTTATTTTATCTAGATAACATTATTATTATATATATTCATGGATATAGAGATATACCCAATGATATCAATATCATAAAAGTTATCTTAATAAGATCATAACCATGTTTCAAAGTAAAAGTATCTATGATTACAGAAACACATCGACAAAAGTGGTGATAGAAAATATTGACAATTATCAAATTACATATAAAATGGGAGAAAATGATAAATATCCTATGATAAAATAAAATTATCATGATGAAACATTAAAAGATTTGAAGAGACATTCATTGAGATATTCTCTATTAGATGAAAACGATAATGAGTTTATGTGTGTCTATTTCTCTGATATTCATGAGGAAATGGGAAATTCAAAAGAATGATTCCACTTTCCCATTTATGTTGTGGAAAATTTGGGAGTCACACTGTAATTTTTCCATATAAATTACAACATAATTATTAAGTGGAGTAATCCATAGTGAAATCTATTTAAGGATGGAAAAGAAAAAGGAAACAACTGTTTAAATTATTAAAAAAGAATAAATTCTTATCTCTAGAGGATGTGTGCCTAGAGGAGATAGATGTAGAGGAAGTTGAGGACTATAGAGAAAAATTAGAGAGTACCTAATGGATATTTTTGGTAATATCATGAGATTTTTGAGGAAGAAGTATTTTAAATTAATTTAGTCTTTCCAATATACAACATTTCATGCACCACTGAATATAACTTGTGTTATATGAATGAACTATGTTTTTCATGCATTGTACACAACCAAAATTCAATATTTCACTACATCAAACACTTATATTATGTTTTTGACATGGAAAAATATTTTTGGGCGGTGTTATATATTATTATAAGTCATTTTATTTACTTTCATGACACAAAAGACCTTGTTTTAACAAACTTCATCATTCTATTAATCATATTATTACAATATTATTATATTTTTCACCTAACCATTAGAATGTATGTTATGAATAAGGTTAATTAAGTAAAAAAATAATTGTTTACGCATTTATATATTATAAATTATTTTGTGACAAACTTACTATAAATGATAATAATACCCTTTTTAAAATATAGGATATCATTTGTTAGAAAAGCATATTTGTGAAATAAAAAGTGATTTAATTTAATAAATTTATTAAAAAATTTAAAAAAATGATTTTAATAAGATATATATATATATATATATATATATATTATTCACACACATATTTATATTATATATTTTGTGTTTTCAAGAAAGAAGATAATAATAATTCCAATTTTAGGAATGCAAAGATGCATTTTTTCTAAAAGGTAATTTTTCAACCTTTTAAGGGAAAAAATAATTTAAATACATTTTTCAGACTTTAATAATTTTTATTTAACAAAATAATATTTATTTTTGAAATAGGAATATCAAATTTTACATCAGGTTTTTTTATTTTTCTTTGAAGTTTCATTTTTTGATGAATTGTAAATAAACCAAATTTTAATTAGAAATGGATTTTTCATATAATTGAATTATATAGTTATATTATATTAAAAGATGGTATGAATGTATAATTAGTATAATTTTATATAAATTAATCCAATTGAGGTCATCAGAACCAATTTTACATTGAAATTGTATATAAAAACAATCTATACTTTTGGACCTTTTCAATTTTAAAACTCATTATCTTATCCTTTTTGAGGGATTAATACGAAATTAATTTCTAATAATTAAATTATTATATATAGGAAAAATGAAATACATATTTGGAATTAAAATAATTTATAATTTAGAATTATTTCAACGAAGTTATTGACCAAAAATAGTAGTGAAATTAATTAAAATTTATTATAGCAACTAATGTAAAAATGAGCTTAATTAACGACTAAACTAAAAATATGAGGTGTAATAATGAAGGTAAACCTTTATAAAAATTATTTTATTGAATTTTTTAGACAAATGAAACGTATAAGAATCTATAATAGTCTCTTTTTAAACACTGTTAAAAAATTAAAACGTTGGGAGCACTCAAATCATTTAAAGAATACCCAAAGTGTTCTTTTCACCACTTATAGAAGGCCTTCACTCATCCTACTCCCATCAAACATATAAAGCCATTTTGGATCAAAAAACAATTAGAAAATCACCATTACACATCCCTATAATCACCTTAAAGGTATCAAAATTTTCATAAAGCCATCTAAGGAATACCTTTTGTTCAAAACAAAAGGATTTGCCTGAAAAAAGAGGGAACATTCTTCATAATGAATTTTTATTATTTGTCTTCCTCCACCCATTCTATTATTCTTTTTTACATTATTATATAATAAAATAAATAAAAAAAATATAATTATATATTTTTATTATAAATGTTATACATAAACCCAGAGACACTGCCATGAAATGGGTAACAAACATACTATTCGTGTGTAAGGCAGACTACCCCCCCACGAAACAATGTCATTTGTTTATCCATTACCACATATCTTGGTTCATAATTATGATAAATACTATTTTTATACATATATAGGATATTTTTTATGTAATTATTATTATAAATTCAATATATAAATGATAACATCTTGATTTCCATTTATTTTGAAATACGATAACTTCATTTGTGGATGTATGGACTATAGCCTCCTCAAAGTGATGTGATTCACTCACACATTACATGTAATGCATTAATAATGGGTTCAGTGAAAATATATTATATATATGAAATAATAGCTCTATTGAAATTATATTATATATATTTAAATAAATTTCATTTAACTTCTATCTTTCACTATGATAAGAAAATGGAAAAATTGTCCATACAGAGGTACAACCCAATATCTCCATAAATGATGTATTCCATTCAATATTTCTATATGATATAAATTCTTATAATTAATTATACACTTAATATATATGGTATTAAATTCATTATTAAATTTTTTTTGAATAAGAAAATCATGATCAATAAAATTTGATCAAGAATAACAAGTCAAAACATATACAATAAACAAAGAGGTTACTGCCTAAAACATATAATTAACATGGAATTATTAGTAAATGGGTAATATAAAGTCATAATAAAATTATATATGTTATTAAATATAATAATATTTTTATGTGTTTGATTTATAATAAACTTATTTTTTTAATATAACGGGTTTGAACATGTATAAAGAAATTCAAGACATAAGGTAAGAGTTTTCTCGTCTCACTTTGTTTTGCACTAGACTTATGCCTTATTGAAAACTCATTTTTTTTGTATACACTACCCATTATTGTATTCTTATATTATTATACTCAATTTTTTTTATTTAGATTTTTATTTTATAATCATTCTTTAGTGTTGTTTATGGTTCAAAATATACCAAATCTGTAAAGTAATTATGTCCCATTTTTCCTTTTTGAGATAAATTCCATTTTATGGAACTATAATTTTATATGAGGTATATATTACGCAAATTGAAATGTTATATATATTTTATTATTATTTTTATGATATTTTAATCTTCATGTAATGTTATAATTTCTTATGGATTACGATTCAATGTTAACAAAATGCTAAAACGTTATTGCTACAATCTCATCATTTATTAAGATTGTTTATGGTTATGCTTATATTGATGAAATATTATTAACCATATATCATGAAATCATATGAATTTTCTTCTAATTTGGTTATTAATGATATCTTCAATTAATTGTACCTTTGTCTCAATATTTATTATTTAAGATAATTATGAAAAAAAAATTAATTCAAATGTCACTTTATTTATATTTTCATATGGAAATCAATAATCTTCCAAATAATGTTTTTATAAACATTTTATCATAAATATTATATTATTATATTATGTAATTTAAAATAAATTTTAATCTATGTTTCACCTTTTTAAATTAATATTCCCAACAATCTCTAATCGAGGCCCTATTCGAAACATTTCACAGCAAAAAATGAATGTTCAGTATGTAAAATATTTTTGACCATCAAGATCGTCCATCCATTTTTGCTTCCAGAAGAAGTTTAAATAACTTATTTTTGTTAATAAAATTTCCTAATATTATGGAAATTCATTTACTAAGTGGTTTTAAAAGAAAAAAGTTTTTAAAAAAGTTTTATGTTAAATATGTGTTTTTAATTCTTTTTAGAGCACCCTTTTTATGTTTTCAAAGTTATTTTCATGGAAAATGGTTTTAAAAATGTTTTACAAATTTCTTTTATATGTTTCCAATATTATTTTCAAGGAAAAATATTTTTAATACCTTATTTATATGTTTTCAATGTTTTGTTCAATGTTATTTTCAAATAAATGTGCTTCCAAACGTTTCTAGGATTCCTCTATATGTTTTCTAAGTTATTTTCGTGGATGAAGGTTGTAAATTTTTTTTCATAGATTCCTTTATTTTTTTTCAATATGATTATCAATGAGATTATTTATAAAATTTTATCAATATTATTTTATTATTTTAATAAATATGTTAAAAAAATAGTTTTCAAAAGGATTTATGTTTTAAAAATCATTTTCCATGGCAGATATGATATTCTCCTCAAGAAATGTTTTAGAGGTTTTAAAACCTTCCACTATATGTTTTTAGAATTTTTTTTAAATGCAATGGATTTTTAAAACGATTCATGTTATAAAAATTCATTTTCAAAGAAAAATTAATTTCTGTTTAAACTATTCAAAGTGATCTTTTAAAATCCATATAAATCTATTGTGTAATTATTTCCTATTTCTTATGATATAATGGGGATATGATCCAAGGGTTACATTAATTTTTTTTGAATGAATGGTTTATTTTTTTTATAATAAAATTGTTATTAAACCCATTTCTCTTTAATTGGATATATGATTGTGAATCATGTTTCTCTTCGATGGGTTATATGATTTTGAAACCCACTTCTTTTTATAAATAATGATTTAATGAAATGATTGTGAAACATGAACCTTTTCAACAGAATATGATATTATCATGTGTTTATTATAACCATTTTATTTCATTGGTTTTGATTTCATGATTATGATACCCATATATTTTTATGGGTAATGATATGATGATTGTTTATGAACTTGTGACATATATATGTATGATTATATTATTTGATGGTTGTGACAAATATATCCAGACAATGTATTGGGTAAATATTTATATCTCATTAGATAATGATGTGAAACAAGTGGATGGGCTTGATCTAGTATGAGAAGAAGGGAAACTAATATTATATGAGAAGAAGGGGAAACCTTATCCTTTATAAGAAGAATGGGAAACCAAAATCACTATAGTAATAAGGTGTATCCTATTCCATTATAATGAATTAAATATGACTGAGGAGGGTGGTGTATCACTCCAAGTAGGTAAAACCCCCATCAAGTGCCCTAGTATGTTTTAAAAAAGATCCTTGAATTAAAGGGAATGATTTAATATATTTATGTGTGTGAAAAATGTTTGTTTCATGTTCCAACTTTATGCTCTAAAGACTCATGTTATTTTATTTCCTTATAATTCATGTCTTGTGAACTTCCAATCCTAATGAAATGACAAATGATTTTGATCTTTGATATAGAGGGTATGAACTCAAACTATATTTATAATGTTTTAATACCCTTTTGTTTAGGTATTTCTTACATATAACCATTATTAAACCTTACCAAACATATGATCTAACCATTTATTATGTTACATTTTCTGAGGTTATGAAGAATTTTTTTGCAGGAGCACTAAATAAGATAATCTTTATAGAAAAAATTGAATATTATTTAACATGATTAGAATATTTTGTTCCAAATTTCCACAAACACTATATTATTGTATTCATTAAGCATGTTCATTTTAAATGTTTATAATATTCATCTAAAAAGATCTAATATTACTATAGTTCAAGACTGGTTCAATATAGTCTGTATAAAAGAAAATATTAAGTCAACCCTTCAAAACTAGGATGATAAAACATTAGTGGGGCCTGTATTGATATTTATATGAATATTTCTAGGTGATGCCTCTAAGGATAAGTCTATCAATGATTTAATTCACATGAAATCATACTGTTATTTTTGTAAGTGATTTAAGGAGTGGTATCCAAATAATTACATACATGTCTGAGTATGAAAAGTGGATATGTCTATAGCACATATGTAAATATGGGTAATATCCCTGTAAAGAACATATTGATCAAGACTCGATCTTGAATTGGTTCCTAAAAATGGGCCCTACTGTACACCTGATTTTACTATCATGGGGGATATTATTTGGAAATACACAAACTCTTCACAAACAATCATAAAGTACTTAAATAGAATATGACTATGAAATACCGAGGATAGACCTATATTGTCCAAATTTTAAAAGTCTTTAGATGATTTAGACACAATATAAGTGGTTTTTTCATGTTTATGAGATTTTCTACTATGATAAATGTTACCCAAAAAATAAATAATAGATTTAATCAATGTTATGAAGTGGTAGGAACTGGGTTAATATGGGATATAACAGAATTGTTTTTAATGTGGATCCAAAGGGGATGATGACTAGAGTAAAGTTTGTTGTGATCATGACTAATTAGTTTACAAGAAACATGATTAACAATAGGCACCTCAATCTACTATCATACGCACTAAAGTAAAAGGAATGGTTTCGTATGGAATTTTGAAAATGGATTCAATAGAAAAAATATGATTTAGTTCATATATGTCAATAATTTGCGAAGAAACACCCAAGTAAACATTTCATAGGAACATAAAGAGGTTTTTCCTATAGAAAATATGGACATGAAACAAGTAAATTCATAGGGAAAAAGAAAATTTCAACTAATGAAATGGGTGACAATATTGGCCTCCCATCAGTAGGTGAAGATTTTATGTGTGGAATAAATGTTCTTTATGAAAATTGATGTCCAAAGTGAAAAGATCCCAAATGGAATCTGTAAGGTGGATTGAGTAATGATTATATTGCTGATGATGATGAGAATATAAATTAAATGTGAAAGGAAATAAGTATTATGTAATAGGTTGAGGGAGACTTGTTAATTTCATAAGTATGATTTAGAATAATTGAATTGTTTTTATATTAGGATTCATGTATTATTAATTGTGAATTATATATGTATTGTTTAATTGATGTTTTTTATAAGGATTTATATAAATATTTTTAATAGTTTTGATAGAATAGAGATGTTAATTAATGGAAATGTAATGATCTTGTAAAACACATAATTAAGGGAAATATAACACTTAATATGTTCATTATGTTTTGAGAAAGATGTTTGGTAGAAGATATATTGGAAATAAAACTGTAAATAGGATTATACTAATTACCATTTAAATAATTAAGGATAAGTTAACAAGTATATTATTCTACCATTGATTATGTTTCTAACATTTAAGGATTTATGGAATATGTACAATAATCTTTGGAAAAAGGGAAAATTCTTTGTTTCAATAAGGATTTGTGGTAATTCAGGTTATTCCATGTTTCAATATAATACATGATGAAGGTATTTACATGATTGGTATGTGACAAAAAAGATCTACTTTTGATATATAGGGGACTAATAAATAGTATATTTTTGAAAAATTTGGTGAACTTGTGTTTTGGACTTCAATCTTGTAGATGGGTTATAAGGTTATCCATCAATGGAATGGTTTATGTTAATCATCAGATGAGGTTTTAGTGATTAAATTATTTTCTCCCCATATAAGGATTTATTCATATAAGGTTAACATGTGGTATCCTTTCTTTTTTTATAACTAAATACATATGGAATAACTTATAATTTTAGTTATGTATCTCAAGATATGATAATGCTTCATGAATGAAAAATTCACCTTCATTTCATGGAATAAGAGATGATATGTAATTTGATTAAAATGAATCCCATTGGTGAGATTAAGATAATGTATCGAAATTAAATAATGTACATTTTGTCATGAATATTGTTCATCTCTAAGAGAAGAGACTTGAAATCAAAGGTTTTCATATATGTAACCTCCCATACCATGTGCGATGCTCTGGTGCTCCAATATTGTTCACTGCATACCTCATGTGCACATCAACATACACTAGAGGTTACCCAATTACAGCGAATGTCTAATATCATTCATAGAGAGACTATACCCTCTTTTTTTCTTTTTATGGAAATATACCAGTAGAAATAATAATGAAATAAACAGACTATTATTACATAACTAGAATAATATCAGCATCACAAGAGGGTGAAAACTATATATAAAATATCAAAAAAATAGATATGTCAAGCTAAACTACATTCTATGTGTCAATATTCAAAACCCTAAACAAATAATGTAACTGACAGCTCCTCCAAGCGGGTCCCAACACTATGTCCAGACCCCTCCTCATGCTCCATCCCAATCATACTATCTATCATAGGACCTTTAACCATATCCTATACTACAATAATATAATATATTCTGGTACCAATTAGGCTTCCTATATAGGGTGTGAGTGTAACTCAGTAGACCACCACCAAGAGTGCATAAATGAATATCCAGTCAAATAAAAGTCTATGTCGTTGTGTAAATAAATAAGCACAATGCATTAGTAAATAGTTATCAAATTATTTATTATTATTTATTCAACCACATAAACCTCTAGGTTTCCAAGGGCATTGGAACCTCAATACATGGTTTGGCCATGCCAGAGTCTGAACTATTTCATGTTATCAATTTATAATAAATTAAAAAAACGAGTTTTATTATCAATTTCTTTTCATTTTTGGATATAAAAAATTGGAACCATAGTTCAATTCCACCATTTAAGACATATATCATCATGTATAGAGGCCTATGTGTATTTGGAGCATCAATCTCCATCTCCCACATCATGGGTATTTGAAGTATCATGTCATGTCCCATGCATCATGGGTATTTTGGGCATCAATCCATGTCCTATATAACTTTATCACATGCCTCGGGTCTTGAACGCTATATCTAGGAGCCTGTGGGTATTTGGAGCATCAGTCCATGTCCCACATCTAGTTTTATAATCAATCACATATGAATTCCATTATTACAATTCATAATTTTTTTATATAATTTAATAATAAATTAACCACATCAATTCCATTAGATAACTCAAAAATAAACTAATCAAATAAATAACATTAACTAATTCAACAATAAATTAATCCTATCAATTCCATTAGGTAATTCAACAGTAATGTATTAATATAAATTTTATTAAATAATTCAACAATTAACTAATCACATCAATAAAATTAATTAATTAAACAATTAATTAATCACGCCAATTATTCTAGGTAATTCGCCAATAAAATAATCACATGAATAACAATAATAAATTCGATAATTAATTAATCACATTATTTTCATTAGATAATTCAACATTTAGATAATCCCAACAATAACATTAATTAATTCAATAAATAATTAACCTTACCCATTTCCATTAATCAATCCAATGACTAATTAATCACATCAATTTCATAAATTAATTCAACAGTAAGTTTTCCACCACAATTCCATTAATTAACCCAATGATTAATTAATAACACGAATCCCATTAATTAGATAGAAAATTGATTAATACATCTCCACAATCTCAATATCCCACAATTAATTCAATAATTGAGTTTTAAAATTCACAATACAACATTCAATAAAAAATTCAACAAATAATTATTCAAATTTATGATTTAAAATTCAATAATTAATTCAACAATTAATTATTCAAATTGAATATTCAATATTAAACAATTAATTCAAAAATTATTTATTCCAATCCAAAATTCATAATTTCAATAAAAAATTCAACAATTAATTATTCCATTTAAAAAATGACTTTCAACATTTATTTCAAGAATAAGTTATTTCTAAAAACCCACAATTCAATATTCCGATAATTAACTCAACAATTAATTACACCCAATCCCAAAATAAAACATTATAATAATTAATTCAATAATTTATTTTCCCCAAATCTATAATAACTTCACCAATTAAATCACCAAATTAATTAATTCAATTCATTCATTTTCATCTTTCCAAAAATACCAAATAAGTAATTCCCCAATTAATTAATTTAATTCATTCAATTTACTCAATAGAATTGTCCCCATTAATTTATTTACTAATTAATTAATCTAACTCATTCAATTGCATTGACACTATAATAAATATTTATTAATTTTCAAATTAATTAATCTTACTCGTTCAGTTATGTCAAAAAATACCCAATATTAAATTTACCAACAAATCAATCTAACTCAATAATTTTCATTAGGGAAAAAATATCCACGAATTAATTCTCCAATTAATTAATCTAGCTTATTAAATATCATAAACATAATGATACAGATTAATTAATTGACCAATTAATTCGTATAAAACATTCAATTTCATTAACACAACAATCCCCATGATTTAATTTCCAATTAATTAATATTAATCATTCAAATTTATTAACATAACAATCCCCATTAATTAATTAACCAATTAATTAATAAAACTCAAAAATCCTAACATTACATCCACTAAATTATTTATTAATTTATTAATCCAATTCTTTTCCATTAATTAATTCATCAAATAATTAATAACATTTAGTACGTTTAATTAATTCACCAATTAATTTTTCAAAACATATCAATTAATTAATTTCACCATTAATTAATCACATTAATTCTATTAAAAATTTAATCAAGAAATTAATCCCATCAATCCCATTATTTGATTTCAGAAAAGTATCTTTTCATTAAAAGATCATAAAATAGTCATACATAGAAATACCACAATACACACAGTGGTAAAAATGGTCCAGGTCTAGGGAATCACCATTTTCGAAGATTTTATAATCATCTTGTAAATAACCCACAAAATCATAGAAAACAATATTCTCAAATGGGATCAATTTGTTAGCAAACAAATCTAACGCAAAATTTCTTCCACTCTAACTGTGTCTAACCTGGATACTATGTTTAAAAGGAATTTAAAAAAATCCTAATAAAATAGGACAAATTCTATGGATATATGTGTTTCTCCTGAATACAGCCAACCAAAAAAGTAGAATCAAATTTAAGTTCTGTGATATGTATATCATATTACCAACATATCATCCACCCGATGAGAAAATATATTATTTCTAATTCGACAATTACACTCACATAATTGAAATTAGGAATTTTGGATTTTAATTATAGACCACATAATTAAATTTTGATGAACAATTCTCATAGGAAAAAATACCTATTTTGATGCAGATCAATCAAGAACACGACGGAGAACACTTTCATGATCTAAAAACCCTAATTCAAGATTGAAAATTCAAGATTATATAATCTAAAAACTATATATAACAATCCTATATCTAGATCCAATAATATAGATGGTTACATCCATATAAAATATGAGAGAGAGACGATATAGAACAAAGAAATCACACGAGATTAGATCCTCATAACATTGAAGGTGTATATATTTAATGTGGACTTTGAATATCAAATAACATAGAATGTGAGGGATAATAAATCACCAAGGAGACTTTAAAATAGTTAGGAACCATTAGTGTATGATTGGGGGTTTACTTGGTGTTAATTTAGGGGTTAGGGTATTTAAAAATCAAATTTTTAGGTAATTAAAACTGAATTCTTGGTTTGCTGCTTGGGGAGAATGGTTTCCCATAATCATTAAACATAACTGTGTGTCTCTTGGGGGGGGGGGTGATTTCTCATTTTATGGTTAAAATTTATATAAACTATGCACCAACCTTGAAATCTCTCTCTATCGAGGGTTACACAGTTTTATATGGTTTGGTGCACGGTTTCGGAAACTGTGTGCCAACCGTCCAAGGCTCAAACATCTTAAACATTGATGAATTTTGACCCAAATTTTCCAAAATATAAAACAAAAATGAATAGTACTAAATAAATTGCTCGAGAGTACCTATAAAAAATCCTAAGACATCTTCAGAAAATTCTAGGTTCATACAATCTCCACCCCTATAATAGCTCATATTCCGTCTATATTCCCAATTATTTCAATGATTCCATGTTTAAATGTTTCAATCATTGGTCCCTCATGTTTTCTTATATCTCCCTAGTTCCTCCTAAACCCATCAAACACTGGAACCTTTCCTTTCCATCTGAATCCATCTGGATGGGACACACATCCACCACCTCCATGTCCCATATGTCCTTTCCCCAGAATAATTTAAACCTGATCCTTATAGGGTTATCCTTTATAAACAATCTATGGAATACATACTACCATGGATCTACATATATGTTTCTTATAAAGAGAAACTTCTACTGGGCTTCATATCTAAATAAACTCATTTATGTAGGTAGGCATAAAACTAGAGGTTTCTCAGCATACCTGGGACGATGTCATGTTAGGGGACTTGATAATCACTAAATAAAAGTACACTAAGAATGCTTCGGTGAACACAACCACAAATATCTGACAACCAATGTTACCTACCCTTTTAAAAAATAACTATAACCTATCGAACATCTCATGATTCCCTACCCTCCAATATCTCACCATATATAATCCAAAACCTGACGATCCTTCACACAACCAACAACTATGATCTCAAACATGGGCATTCTAACTACCCAATACACCCATATAAATGTTCAAATAGACAAATCTAAGGACAAAAATACCATATTCAACAATTAGTGTTTTCAAAAAACTATAACTATTCTTCCCAATTGTTTCTTATATACTTTAAAAACAAAGAAATTATCCCTATAACACCCCCAGTTATTATAGACCTTTTATTCAAATGAATTAATTTTCTTTGATGTATTTAATTACTCTAATTCATATATTTATTAAAATGGAACCAACTTGGCTGGTGATAAATGCAACACTGACTTGGCGTACATTATACACAACACTGAGTTTATCGAAGCCCAATTTAATGACATAATTACATAAATGAGATAATTATAACCTAGAAGTTAAATTTTTTAATATTAATCATAAGAGTTACTTTTCATATATTATTTATAGTATTTTAAAATAAATAAAACATATTTATAATGAAATATTAATTTGGGTAAAATTATTACATAATTTAAAATAATATTTCTTTAAAAAACTACTTTTCATGTGCTTTTGTGAATAATAATAAAATAAAATTTCAACACTAATAGAAACTGAATTTGATAAAATAAAATTTATTTTTTAATTAATAATATTGAAATTAGCATAGGTTGAATATTTTGGATAATTCCAAGAAACTACATTTTTAGGAGAATAGTAAATATCTCTGCAATTTAGATTCAAACATCCTTTTCATTTAAAAAATTTTTAATGATAATTTTTTATTTTGAAATTGGGGTTTAAAGCCAAAAAAGATAAATTATGAATATGTTTTCCAAATATATGTCATTGGAATAATTTATATATTGATATTATATATGAAACATATTGAACTCTTGACTATTTTTACATTAAAAACCCACTTTCTTGGCACGTCTGTGGGATTAGTGCTAGACATAACTATCCAAATGTTTTTATTTGAATTTTGAAAAATAGACATACATTTTTGTAATCAATATGATATTTTTATTGTTATATGATTGACTGAATTTTTGAATAAAATGATTAGTGAATGTGATTAAAATTAATTACAATTTTTAAGGAATGATTAAGGTTAAATAAAGATTGAACCATAATCTAAAGGACCAGAATGACTTGGAATCTTTTAAAAATTTAATTATGTGACAATATTTCGAAAGTATATCCTATCAGTAAAAAGATTATGGGAAAATGGGATATTATTAAATATAATTTCCCTATATAAAATTTTTTGTATGGAAAAAGGAAAAAAATTAAATTTTCTTACGTTTATAATTTCTGAAACATTGAGATTTTAAAAAAAATCATCATATTTTAGGTTATAAAAATAATTTTTAAAGAAAAATGGGTAAGCTTTACCATAATAATTTAACAAATATTTTTAAATATGATTTAGTTCCCTAATTGTTTTATGAAATACCAAAGTATTTATTAGTCAGTTAATAATTAACTTAAATAAAAGATACTATAAATGTTAAAAGTGATGTGAATTAATTGAATTATTTTCATTAATTTAATTTTCATTGTTAATATATAATTTTACCTATCTTAAAAATAAATTTACTCTAAGTCTAATATTATTTTAATATCTTAAAAATAAAATTAAAAAAATATTGTCAAAATTGATATTGTTGTTATTTTACAATAAATTATATTTTACTAAAATATTTAAAAATATTAAAAATAATATTTTTCAAAAAGTTATTTCATGGGTTATTTTTTTTAATATGGTCTTTTAATGGACCAATTTATCTCTTATATTTAACGTGTTGACCCATATATTGTAAAAACATTGTTAGAATGGTACGTGTTTACATAGAGTTTTGTTCGTCACAAGAGCATGTTTTAAAACTTAATTTCAAAAACCCTTGAGATTTTAAATTATTAAATTTAGTATCATATTTATAAATATATTTATATTTATTATATAATAATTGTCACATTATTTTAGTCTTAATGGTTATATTTGTTAGGTTAGAAAACTAGATGCCTTAATAAGAACCAAAAAAATAAAATTGATGATTATTAGAAGTTAAAGAACCAAATTTTTAAAATCAAATTATTTTTGTGTGGTGTAGATTTAGATAGACCATAATTTTACATTTATTCATTATTTTTTAGTTTTTAGGAAAAATAGGTAAAGAATACCTCCCATTATTGAATTGGGTTTGAAATTTACAAGTGTGCCACTCCCCTCCACTATAAAAAAAATCACTCCACCCTTTC
Source organism: Viscum album (assembly GCA_963277665.1). Classification (NCBI taxonomy): domain Eukaryota; kingdom Viridiplantae; phylum Streptophyta; class Magnoliopsida; order Santalales; family Viscaceae; genus Viscum; species Viscum album. The sequence goes on from OY728165.1 coordinate 1,953,760,137, forward strand.
CTCAGACATATCAAGAATATTATTTTCACCAAATCTATACCAAAATATTCTCCGAAAATCCATTAAGTCATCCAAGAAGAATCAAATTGAGTGGAATTAAATCCATTTAATCCCTTTTTTGGAAACCAAAAAGAGTTTCTTGAATAAGAGGAATCTTTTTTTCTCAGGATCATTTATTTTATTTCAGTTATACACCCCCTATATTCTTTTTATTCCTTACTTGTATAACATAACTATTATCCTAAATATACTATCATGTTTTGATGCTAAATTTTTTACCTAAAATTACACAAACTTCCGTCTAATGTTTAGAAAACATACGGTTTACGTGTAAGCCGAACTACCACCCCACAAAATTATGATTATTCATTTATCCATTACCGCCACTCTTAGTGGAAATAATTATGGATATTATTTTATAAATTTTATATATTAAATTTTTTAGATCTTTTATTTTCTCTAATATTTTTACTACATATATATTTATACATTCCATTTGGTGTAAAAAAATTTCATTTGAGGAAGTGTGGACTACCGCCTCCTTAAAAAGAGGCGATTCATTCACACACTACATAGAATGTATTAAATATGTTTTGAGTGAATTTATATGATATATTTTATATAATAACTATACTAGATAATTATATATAAAAATATATATCTTTTTACACTGTTTCAATGAGACAATAAAATGAAAACAACATTCATGCATACATACGATCTACCATCCTCATGAATAGTGCAATCAATTTAATACATATATATTCTATAGATTAACTTCTATAATGAATATAAATGATATTTATTTAATTTTTTTATTTTTCAAATCATGATATATGTACAAGGACCAACGATATAAAAAATTATGACACAAGAGGGAAACGAAGCGACTATTACACGATGTGAAACCATAACATGAAATTATTAACAAGTGGAAAATATAAAATCATATATTGTATTAGATATAAGAAATTTATTATGTAAAATATTTATAATAAACATAAATTTATTATACCAGATTCGTTTTTTAGTATAGAGAGAGTCAAGACATATGGTAAGGAAATTTTATATCACTTTTTATTTCGAGGAGATACAAGACTTATCCACCAAAAAAATCTTTTGTTTGGTGTATATAATGACCATGAATGTATAAAATTAATCTTATAATTAAAGGTATAGGTATTTAAAAATCATTTTTATGATAGTTTTCATGGGGTTTATTTTTCATATGTTACCAAATCGGTAATATAGTTTTCTCTCAATTTTCCATCTTTGGGACATGTTTTTCTATAGACCTACATTATTTTTGGAGGTGTATTTGACATGTTATACCATGAATATAGTTATTTTAGTGATATTTTATGCTCCATTTAATTTAATTTTCTTACTTGGAGTGTATTATATAAATTACAATTTGTTAAGAGTTTATTAAAATAATCACATGGTTTATCAAGATTATTTATGATTATGCTTCCATTGATGAAATCCTATGATCCATCTGTCAAGAACACTCATGATTTTTTTATAATATTTTATTCATTATATTTATTTTTATTATAAACGTTTTATATTATTTGGTACATAGATAGTTATGTAATTATTTTTAGGAAAGCTAGAGTTTACCATCTCTTCAGCCGAAAATCTATGTTCGTTCAAAAAAAGGGTTTCTAAAAAGGTTTTCCAATAATATTATATTATTATCCTATAAAATTTAAAATAATTGTTTTACCCCTTATTGTATTTTAACAATTTTTAAAGGAATCGTCTAGTCACTTTCTGAACAAGTCATTTTCTATCATTTTTACTATGCCAAAAAATGTTTTTTCCCTCATAAAACAAGTAAGGATTTACCCATGATCTTTGCAATGATGTTTTTATTTCATGATTAAAAGCTCAATCATAAGAAAATGATTTTAAATGTAAATTTAAAAGAAAAAGTTTTGAAAAAAAATCAATATTTATTTATAAGTTTTCATTTTTTATTTTCATGAAAATGGTTCTCAAAAGGATTTATGTTTTTTAAAAGTATTTTATGAAGAAGAAATTATATTCTCCACAAGTAATGTTTTTTTAAAAGATATTTGAAAATTATTTTACATTTAAGATGAAATTCATCGATGTTACCCATTCATTTCAAGGAAATCATATAAAGGTTCTATTTATATTATCTCTATGATTGTTTTATGTTATGATATAATGATGTTTATGAAACATGTGTCTCCTTCATGGGTTATATGATTATGAAACATAACTCCATTAATGGGTTATGAGATGATAAATGGTTTTGAAACCTTTATTTTTCTAAAGGATACGATATTATTACATGTTTAGGAAATAAAATCATTTATTGGGTTATGATATAATTTTTTTTTTGAATTTTTGGCACATGCATATGTGATCTAATTATCGGATGGGCCAGACCTATATCTCTATCTAGGGATTTTGGTAATGATTTTTATCTCATGAGATAGACATGGATGGAAAAATGAAGTTATCATGGTTTAATATTATAGGGATGGAACAAGGAGTGATTTTAGTTTTTAATATAGGTATAGAACATGGAGTGATCCCAATTATGTAGTGGGCTTTTTCTACTAAGATATCTTCAGAAGCGATGCCTTGACTACTTATGGAAATCATTATACAAGCTTATGAGTCTTCCACAATTCCATGTATTATTAATATTTTATTATTTAATTGATTATGTTATATTTTACCTTATGAATCATGTTTTATTAACTTCCAAGATTTATTCCATGATTCATGTTTCTGATATTTGATATGCAGGGTATGATTCTATAGTTTCATGATTATTTTCTCAAACCCGTATTATTAGGATTATGTTTACATATTGTCCTTGTTTACCATAAATAGCATCTAATCTCATCCATTTTTAGATTTTTATCCATTATTTATGAATATAAATATTATATATGAAGTGTCTAAGAAGGTTACTAGTAAGGAAGAACATAATGGGAGATTATGTAGCTCATTTATGAATTGGTTTTTTGTATCCATGTTTCCAAAGGTACTAGAATAAAACAATATTTTGGAATTTAGTTTTATAGTTTATTAAGTATTATTAAAACGTTATGTGATATATATGTGCGTTAAGACTGGGTTTCTATAATCAGTATTAATGAAATGGTTAAGATAACCATTGGAAACTGGGATGATAAAACCTTTTTGGAACATTATGGACACATTAACGTATAAGATTATGATGAAGGAAACGTATAAGAAATTCTCCTAGAATATTGGTAAGGGACATAATGAGTGGTTTCCTAGATATACATCACTTTATTTATATGAAAAGTGGATGTAGCTCTTGTGTAGATGTACCTAGGGGTATCTAATCTGACAAGATGTTCTAGGCCTGACTCAGTCTAATCTGGTACACGACAGCATGCCTTATTGCACACTTGGTTACACACACCCAGTGGATATTATTTAAGAATTCAAAAACACTCCATGAACAACCTTGAATTATTTAAATAGTAGTTAGTCATGAATGATCTAGGGTATACCTAAGGATTCATAGTTTAAGAAAGGTTTAATAATTTTGAAATCACATAAATTGTGTTCATGATTATGTAACTCCTCAATATGAAAATCATTTCTTACTCAACACTTAATAGTTTTAGTCAGTGGTAGGAACCATAAAGAACTAGGTTAATGTTGAATATGTTGTAAAATATTATATTGATAATTCAAATCGGATGATAATTAGAGTGAATGATGTTGTGATCATTCGAAATAAATTTTTAAGAAATATGATTAAAAAATTCTACCTTAACCAACAATCAGATTCATAAAGGAAGAGAAATAATGATCTTTCTGGGTGTTAGGGTAATGGAGACAATGGAAAAAAGAATATTTGGTTTCCTTTGTGTCACGAATGTGAAAAAATCACCCAAGTGAACGTCATAGAAGAACAAGAAAAAGTTTTGAATATGAAAAAGAAGTTTCAAATGTAAGTACCTGCAAAGGGAAAATGAAAAGTTTAGTTAATAAATGGATGTGAATGTTTTAATCCCTAAATTATTATCAATTGATAAATATTTTAAATATGGAAATTATAAGAATTATTAAAATAAATGGTTTAATTGGAACACTGATGCATATATTCAATAGGGTGCTTCAAGTAATGGTTTAGCTAATGGTGATGAAGGGACCACAAACAATGTGAAAGGTATGATATGTTCTTCTAGTATTGTTAACATTAAATGTTAGAAGAATGAATAGATTGAGGTATAAGAACATTAAGACATTATTAATATTTCATATTCTAGGAAAGTGGCATTAAGGAATAAGTTGATAAAGATAGAGTATTGTTTAATTCAGAAATTTGGAATAATAAATTATTTATATTTTGGAATTCAATGATTATCTTTTATAAATCATGAAATATATAAATATTTTCATTATAAAATTTCATTAAGTATTGAAAAAAGTAATTTAAATGGTTATGAATACATAGAAATGTGATGTTATGGAAGGGTGATATTTTGGTTAAGGGACAGAATCCCTTAATTAATGACTGACATTGAGATAATGATGTTTGGATATTGATATAATAGATTTGAATAAACAAAATAGACGATACAAATTAACCTGAAAAAAATTATTGAAATGTTCTATGTCATCAATGATTAAGTATAAAGCATCATTAATGTAAATAATATTTCTAGAAATAACTGGAATAAAGAATCATACATGTTTTCCCAAAGGATTTATTGTATTTAAGGTAATATACGATGAGGGAAATCTCATGATTGGTATGTGAATACCAACAGGTGCATCATCATATATGGGGATAAATTTTAAGAAAATTTCATTAATTTATTTATAAATATTTTAATTTTCTCCATTTAAAATGGTTATAAGGTTAACTATTTATGTAATGTTTAAATTAAACATTATATGATGTTAGTAAGAATAAAGTGATATCTCTCCATATGAAGAATTATGCATATTTGACAGCCCATTCAGTATACATTGTGTTGATGATAACCGATGAGATAGAATACCATGGATCTAATGATCTTTTAGTAATTTAGGAATGATAAATTCACCACCTTTTTTAGAAAAATTAGCGAAGTTGATCAATGAATATTAATTGGTGGTGCTGTCCTAAAATCCAGTAAGTATATATCTTTATGAAAATTATTCCACATTACGAAGAATGATATTCAAGTCAAAAATGTATTTCAAGTAATTTCTTTTGAAATTAATCAAGAAGTACCTATGGTCATCACAAATATACATCTTTGTGATTGTTGACTTTTTCTTTACCAAGTTCTCTATCACTCTCTTCTTGAACTTGATAGTTAGATTTCTCTTCCATGTCCATGTTTTCACATTCTACTTATGTTATCCTAAGTTGAAACCATACTATGTGTTACTCTAGGTAACCATTATGATTCTATCCTTATTTTTAAAGTGTTTTTTAGTGTTAATTTTTACAATGTGGGTTTCTATTAAAGTAAATTAAAAGTAATAAAGCTTTGATAACCTAGACGAATTAGGAGGGAGAAATTTATTTAAATAGGGGTAGAATGTAACACCCCCAGTTTTTATAGAACTTTTTTTGAAAGAAATAATTATAATTTATGTATTTCATTTAACTAAGTCTAATATTACTTTAACATGGAACATAATTTGATTGTGTTACACGAAACATTAACTAGGAATGAATTATACCCAACACTAAGTTTCTACGAATCATCATTTTTTGTTATAATTATTTAACTGAGATAATCCTAACATGGACATTAAACATAGTAATAATTATAGTAATAAATAATATTTTTATATTATTTATAATTTTTCCCATAAATAAAACATATTGATAATGGAACATATAATTTTTTGAAATGTCAATATTTATTAAAATATTATTTTCTTAAAGAAATTGGTTTTTTTATTCATCTAAGAACAATAATAAAATTAATTTTATATAATAATAATTATTTAATTTTATAAAATGAACCTAATTTTTTTAATTTAGAAACATTAAATTAGATTAGGGGTGTATTTTTGGGATATTTATGAGAACCGTCATTTTTGGGTGAACAGTAACAATTAAAGCAATTTAGATAAAAATGAACTTTTGGTTTAAATAATTATTATAGTGAAATATTATTTTAAATAGGGTTCTAATATCAAAATAGATAAATCATGAATATATTAATAAAATTTAGGTCATGGGATGAATTTTTATTTTTAAATTATATATACAAACATATTGAAATTTTAAATTTTTTTACTTCAAAAACCCACTTTCTCATCATGTCAATGAGATTAGCGTAAAACATAATTTTACCACATATGAGATTTGAATTTTATGAAATGAATTTAAAAAGTAATAATCAATATGATAATTTTATTCTAATAATATCAACTTACTTTTTTTCAAAGAATGTTAGTGGGATTGATTAAAATTAATTAAAATTATTAGGTAAGATTAAGCTTAATTAAAGAAAAAACCATAATCTAAAGGAGAAAAATGACCCGGAAACTTGTCAAAAAGCCATTGACTAATAGTAATTCGACCATATCAACTATTGGATCTAATTTTATGGGATATTCTTATAAAATTAGATGGAATTTACCTTTATGAATTTTCATGTAAGGAATAAGACAACAAGAAACATTCCTTACTATTAACAATTCAAAAATATTGAGATATTTTCAAAACATCATATTAGTTGTTATATATATAAATTTGAAAATAAATGTGTTATTGTTTTCATAACAATTTATCACTAATTTATAGATATTATTTAGTAACATAAAAATCTTACGAAACACCAACTTATTGATTGTTTAGATAGAAATTAACTAAAATAAATGATAATATAAATGATAACTGTAATGTGAATTGATTGTATTATAGTTGATAATTAATTTTAAATATTAATATATCATTTTAAACATACTTAATATTAATTTATATTATGTTCAACATTGTTTTTATTTTTTAAAATTAAAAATAAATAAATAATGTGAAAATCGAAATTACTGTTATTTTACAATAAGTGATATTTTATTAAATGATTTAAAATAAATAGAATTAAAATATTCATCTATAAAATTTTTAAGGGTTACAAAATTTTAAATATGATATATTTAGTGATCAATTTATAATTTATAATTAACATATTGATCCATTTATTGTAAAAATATTGTTAGCATGGTCTGGGTTTAAGCAGTGTTTTGTGCGTCACATGTACTAGTTTTAACAATTTATATACAAAAAAGATGAGAATATTACATTTTTAATTAGGATTCATATTTATAATATATTAAATTTATATGATATATTATATTCCCCACTATTTTAGTCTTAATAGAAAAATTACTTAGAATACAAAACTAGATTATTTAATAAAAGCCAAAATACGAAAATTTGTAAAATATTTAAAGTTAAGAAACAAAATTATTAAATGAACATTTTTTTATTTGATATATATTTCAATAAAACACAAATTAACATTATTAAATTATTTGTAAATTATTAAGAACATTAAATGTGGATAAATCCCATTATTGAATTCATTTTAGTATTTACAAGAGTTCCATTACCACTCTACTATAAAAAAGAAAGAACTGTACCCCTTCCACACACAACTCACGAAACATTGGCTCATACAAACATGAAAAAATAGTGTACCAAAATTAATAACTTAATATTAGCAACCTTCCCTTGGGATGAATCATTCCAAATAATCCCTTTGGTGTAAACCGAAAGGAGTTACCGGAATAAGAGGTAACATTCTTCCTCAAGTTCTTTTAATTTAATTCCATAATCCGCCCATAAACTACACTTATTACAAGAGCTTGTAAAAAAAAAGTATCCTAAATATACTAGGAAGTTTGTTTGATAAGTTTTTGACCTATACATACACATACATCCTTCTAATGGTTAACAAACATACTATTTACTTATAGAGCGAAAACCCACATCAGGAAATGATGATTCTTCATTTTTTTCTTTACCTCCTCTCATAGTGAAAAATATGATAAGAAATATATTTATATATTTTATAAATTATATTTATTATGTCTTTAATATTCTTTAAAACTTTTATAAAAAAAATATTTATACATTACATATGGTATAAATATAATAATTTCTTTTGAGGAAGTGTGGACTACTGCCACCTCAAAGCGATGTGGTTCATTCACACGCAACATGGAATATATTAAGGATGGGTTTATTATAAAAATATTATATATATTATATAGTAATTATATATTAATTATGATATATATACATATTTTTCATTTAATATATTTCATTCAATATGAAAATAAAAAAGTAAACATCGTTCATGCATATATATGACCGACAGTCTCCATGAATGGTGTAATCAATTTTCTACTTATACATTATATAGATTATAAAATTACACATATAATGATTATAAATTATATTTATAACATGTTTTAAATTACTAAAATAATTTTATTTGTATAATGAAAAAATATATAATAAATTTTGATAATAAAAAAACAATGGTAATATTATTCAAAGTGAATCCTTAACATAATTTTTTTTAACAAAAAAGAAATATAAAAAAATATATGGTATTATATATAAGAATATTATTATTTAAAATATGTATAATATTGTTATAAGAATTATTAATTAATCTTTTTTAGTACTAGGAGATTCAAGACCTAAGTAATGTAGATTTCATCTCACTTTTTATTTCTGTGAGATACATGCTTTATCCACCAGTCACTTATTTTGTGTGGTTTATATATTGACCATGGAGGTAGTTGATGAATATTATAATTAAATTAATGGGTATTTGAATATCCATTTTGTGATATTCCTATTGTTGGATTTATGTTTCAAAAGACACCAAATCGGTAAGATAGTTTTGTCTAAATTTGTCTTTTATGAGGATTATGTTTTGTTATGCACATACATCATTTTTGAGGTGTATTTGGAATATTATACATTGAATAACATAATCTTCATTATATATTATTCTTCATGTAATTTAATTTTATTATGTGGAGAGTATTATCCCATGTTACAATGTGGTAAGGGGTTTTTAAAACAACCAAATCATTTATCGAAATTTTTTATGATTATTATTCCATTGATAAAATCATATGATAAATCTCTAAAGAACACTCATGATTGTAAGTATAATCTGTTTATTGAATAAATTTTAATGAATTTGTTCTGGGTTTTCACTCCCTGGTAACTATTAATTTTATGAAATTATTTTTATGAAAGGACATTTTACCCTCACTTCTGTAAGTAATCTTTGTTTCTTCATAAAAATGTTTTCTAAAAATGTTTTTCTATAATATTTATCAATCCATCGATACTATTTAAAATCTATTTTTAACCCTTTCTTCCCTTTTGCCTATATTTTCAATGGAATATTTTTTTCTCTTCCTGAATAATGAATTTTTCAAGCCTTTTTACCAAGAAAAAGTAATGTTCTTTTTACCTCATTAAGTATGTACAGATTTACACATTTTCATTACTGTGAAGCGATCATTGAATTTTTAAATGGATAATTTTTAAGAAAATTTTATTAATGTAATTTTCAAGGAAAATGGGTATCCAAATGTTTTTAATATTTTTTAAAAATTTTCATGTTTAAATTCAATAAAATGGTTCCCAGAAATTTTTAAATGTTTAAAAAGTACATTGTGAAGAATAAGGGATATTTTTCCCAGAAATATATTTTATAATATATTAAAAAATTATTTTCCATAAAGGATTAAATCCATTGATGTTACTCACACCATTGTGGGAAATGATATAATGGTTCACAAGTTATATGCTTATTAATCCTATTTCCTTTCATCGGTTATTCATTGATGAAATGATCATTAAAGATTTATTTTTTAACAGGTAATGATATGATTGAACTTATATTAGATCCCTTTAATTTCTTGTGTTATGAAATTACTATTTATGAATTTTTAGAACATGTATGTATGATTTTATTATAAGATGGATTGGACATATATCTCTCTTTAATTTATTTGATAAGGATTTTTTTCACATGAGATAAACATGTAGGGAAAGTGAAGGGAACTCATTTCAGTAATATAGGGATAGAACGAGGAGTGAACATGGTTCAGAAATAAAGGTCTTGATCATTGAGTGATCCTTTTTCTATAAAGGAATTTTTTCACTAAGATTTCCTTGGAAGCGATGACTTGACTTAAATCAAAATAATTATATATTATTAAGTGTCTTCATTAATTCCATGATTTAATAATATTTTATAATATCATGGATTATGTTTTTTATTTTTTAATAATTGATTTCCTATGAACCACCACGTTTTTTTTCAATTATTCGTGTTTATGATATTTGATTCGAATGGTATAATCTTCTATTTTCATTATCACATTCTCATACAATTATGCTTCAAATTATGTTTACATATCTCTCTTGTTTACCCTTATAAAGAATATGATATATCCCCATTTTATGTTTTCCTTCCCCCAGGTTATAAAGATATAAATTATTATTATTTTGTTTAAGAAAAGTGATAGTCAAGAATAACAGAGTGTGAGATAATGTATCTAATTTAATCACAAGTTTTTATGTATCGCTTTTTTTAAAGGAAATACACCAATACAGTGATTAGGTGAATGTATTTGTAATGTATTATATTTTCCAAAATGGTTATGTAATTTCTATGTATGTTAGGACTGGGTCTCTATAAACTCTACCCTTAACCACCATACATCTAGGTCCTGGTTAACATGGGTAAACAAAGTATCATTTTCTAAGTTTCTCATTTAGACACCCATTCATTCTCATCTTTCATAATTTTGAAATCATTTTCAGTTTCATGTAGGGCCCCATTTTTATTTTAATATCAAATCACTGAAACATAGATCTAGTTCGATAAATTAACCATTAACCATTTTCTTATGCGTGACTAAAATGATGTATATCACAATAACCTTGAGTTCCTAGAATGATGCATGAAAAAACAACTCTCGTGCCATACCCGGTCACAAGTAAAACCTAAACAAATATCAACGTCAATAATCACAACACACATAAACCGCATCACCCAAGGTAAAATAATACTCAACTATAATAGAAAACCTTAATAACAACATTCCCACCTAGGTTAATTGACTATTCCCCCATAAATGTGTTTTCTACTCCCATGCATGAGCTCATAACCAATGATCAACTCTTCCTAGTCTTCTATCTACCATTCAAATACTATAAGAAGAAATATGAATAAAATAAAACCTATCTCTGATACCACTTTGTAACATCTTATCCGGATTTCCACAATCCAGTTCCCCAAGAGAGTTCACCATATGTTCTTATTTGTGCCTCCCTATATGCTAGAGGATGCCGACTACCATCATGGGTTTAATATTTGTCTTGGGGAGACTATAATTTTTTTTCTTTTTAGATTAATATACTTGTGTAAATAATAAATAAATAACTAAAACGATATAACATAACCATATTAATATCAGTATCACAATATAACCCAAAACTAGAATGAAAATATCGAGACATAATAATAAATATTTCATGCTAAAGTAATTTCGAATCATCAATATGAAAAAATAAATGTATTAAAGGCACTGAAAAATCATCTTAGTATATCATTACTCCTAGTCTATTCCCCTCCTCATGCCCCATCCAAACCAACCCTTTAACAAAGGACTTTTTCCCTTAAACAGTCATGCAATCATATAATCTATTCGAATATCGATCAAGAATCCCAAGTAAGGTGTGAGTAAAAATCAGAAGGCCACCACCAGTGATGCCTATAATATTATTTTGTAAAATAATAGTGTAAGTATTTTTGAAAAAAATAAGTATATTTCATAAGTAATAATTTATCACATTGTTATTTATTCATTATTTGACCACATAAACCCCCATGTTCTCGAGGACAGCTGAACTTCAATACCTTATTTATTTTATTGTAGAGACTGAACTATTTGACATTATAAATTAAAAATTAATTTAACAAATGGGTAAAATTATCCATTTCATTTCAATTCACGATATGGATATTTAGAACCATAGTCCAATGCAACTATTTTATGTATTGATAATGATGTATAATACACCACGAGTATTTAGAGCATGAATCCCAATCTCACACATCATGGGTATTTGGAGTATGATTCCCTAACCCACAAATCATGTGTATTTGGAGCGTCAACCCATGTACCATAAAATTTATATACATGGCTTACATCTAGAACATCATGTCTAGGACCTCGTGGTTATTTAGAGCATCATTTTATGTCCCACAACCCAATTCAAAATCAATATCATATGGATTTCATTGTTACAATTTATCAATACTTTAATTAATTGAATAATTAATTAATCACAGTAATTCAATTAGTTAATTTAACAATCAACTAATACAATCAATAACATTAATTAAATAAAGAATTGGTTAATCAGATCAATTCTATTCATTAATTAAAAAATTATAAAATCACCTAAATTCCATTAGTTAATTGTGTAACTAACTAATCATAGTTATAAAATTATTTAATTCAAAAATTAATTAATGAAGCCAATTCCACTAGTTAATTAGAAAATTACAAAATCCCCTCAATAACATTAATTAATTTAATAATTAATTAATCACAGGAATTTCATTAATTAATTCCACCACTATATTATCACATCAATAAAACTAATTAATTCAATAATTAATTAACAACACCCATTTACATTAATTATTCCAATAATTAATTAATCACATCAATTTCATTAATTAATTTCAAAATTAATTAATCACCCAAACTCCATTAATTTTTCCAAAGATTAGTTACTCACATCAATCCCTTTAATTAAATAAATAAATAATTAATGTAATACAACAATCTTAATATCCACTAATTAATTAAACAATTAATTATTACAACTCAAAATTCACTCTTCAATAATTAATTGAAAAAATAATTATTCTAATTTAAGAATCAATAATGAATAATTGAGTTAACAAATAATTATTCCAATTTATGATTTAATATTCAATAATTAATTCAATAATTGATTATTCCTATTCAAAATTAAAATTTTCAATAATTAATTCAACAATATGATATTCCAATTCCACATTCAACAATCAATAATTAATTCAACAATTAGTTATTTTTCTGATGCCAAAAATATATATTTTGATAATTAACCATACAATTAATGATCCCCAATACCACAATTCCATATTCTAATAATTAATTCAATAATTAATTATCCTGAAATCTAAAATCCATTAATTAATTAATCCTTTAAATTATATAATTCAATTCATTAATTTGTTTCATGACACCAATACATATAAATTAGTTCACCAATTAATAAATTTTACTCATTCAACTATATCAGCACAACATTCCCCATTAAGTAATTTACCGATTAATTAATCTAACTCAATAAATTTCATGAACACAATAATCCCCATTAATTAATTTTCCAATTAAATAATCTAACTTATTCAATAGTGTCAACACAAAAATCCCCATTAATAAATTTACTAATTAATTAATTATACACTTTCAATTTCATTAACACAACAATACCCATTAATTAATTCTATAATTAATTAATCTAACAAATTCAATTGTGTTAACCCAAAATACTCATTCATTAATTTACCAATTAATTAATCGAACTCAATAAATATCATTTATCCAATATTACCCATTAATAAATTCCCTAGTTAATTAATCTAACCAATTTAACCGTATTAACAAAAAAATATCCTTTAATTAATTGACTGATCTATTAAACAAACATGAAAATTATAACATTATATCCAGTAATTAATTCACCAATTTATTAATCCAAATCATTTCCATAAATTAATCCCAAAATTAAATAATGACATTGAGTACTGTCAATTATCTCACCGATTAATTGTTCGCATTAACCACATTAATTAACATCATAATTAATGAATCACATCACATCGATTAATAAATTCATCATTTAATTAATCCCATTATTCCCATTATTTAATTGATCAATTAAATAATCATATTAATCACATTAATTAATCCATCAATTAATTAATAACAATAATCCATTTATTTAATTAAACAATTAAATAATCACTTTACTCATATTAATTAATTCATTAATTAATTGATCAAATATTCCTTTAAAACAATTTATAATTAATTCATCAATCAGTTATTCCGACTAAATCAATTAAATACCACTTATTAATTCATCTATAAAATATTCCAACTTAATTAATTCAATATCCCAAATAAATACATCAATTAAAGACTTTCAACTGAATCAATTCAATATCCATAATTAATTTATTAATTAATTATTCATCATATTCGATTAAATATTTAAAATTAAATATTTGAATGTATATCAATAATCACATTAAATAATTTGAAAAATAATTAATTATTGTCCACAAACTCAATGTATCATAATTAATATCCATAATTAACAATCAAATTCAATCACAATTATCCTAATTAGTTCTATTATTAATTTTCTCGTTGGATAATCCCAATTCGCTCAGAATGAATTCAACAATTGATTATTCAAAATATAAAATCCTAATATCCCCAATTTAAATGTTTCCATGAATCAGTTAATTCACTAAAATAATTAAATTTACGAAAAATGTAATTTCTATGATTCTAATAAAAAATATAAAATTACATACACAAAATTTCAATTAAGTCATTGATATTTGATTTGCAGACCACCTACCTCATGTTTGATGAAGAACACTAGCCAACAAAAATTCCCATTTTGAAGTAGATCAATCAAAATCACGACAAAGAACATGTTCTACATTAGAAATCCCTAATTAAAAATCTAACTATCAATATACCATAATACGAGATCTTGATCTCTTGATCCTAGATCCATATCCAATAATAATGATGAATAATTACCTTTAAAAGATGAGGGACAGATAAGAGATAATAATGAAATCAGACACGATACAATCTTCTTACGTGAGATGGTGTAGATCTTCAATTCATAATTTTAATCACCAATAAAAGAGGTCACGAGGCCTAAGGAATTTTATGGGAGCCTCCAAAATCATGAGGAAACCTTACGAGAGAAGTGGGGGTCTATATGGGGTTAATATAGGCATTTATTTATTTTAAAATCTAATTTTATGGTCAATAAAAACATCACACACAGTTTGCTGTAAGGGGTGAATAGTTTCCACTAATTATGCGCTTTAATCATGCTCCTCATCTAGGGGGGGGGGTTGCATTGTTTTTCATTTTTGGGATAATTTTTTGGAAAACTATTTTCCAGTTGTTAAATCCTTCCCAGTCTTTGGTTTCATGGTTGACTTGTTATGGGAACACTGTTTGGGAAAATCGTGTGACAACCATACACTACACAATCTTCATAAAAAATTCAAAATTTTCACCAAAATGAAACACAATGTAAAAAAATAAATGTTAATAAATAATATTAAAGAGAGTATATATAAAAGATACTAAATAATCTCTATAAAATATCATGTTATACATTATCATCATTTTTGACGAAATCATTGGTCTATTTGAAGCCTATCTGGCTTACATATTTGTAATGATTAACTTTCTTATAACCATGCTCTCTATCAACCTCCATATTCACATAATAGATAGATTTGTCTTCCATTTACATGTATTTATTTTCCACATATTCTCTCTAATGTTTATTCCTAGTTATGAAATTCATTGGGAAACCATTATGTTTCCAACATTCCCTTTTTCAAGGATGTTTTTGTATTCAGTTTTATGGTGTGTGTTTCAATGAAAGAAACATTCACGTATTAACCATTTCTCAACATGGATATATTTTTCAGAGACATTAAATTTAAGGGGGATATAATGTAACAAACTTATATTTCTTGAAATATTTGTTTTGAATTAATTTAATCGTTTCAATATTCTTTATTTCATTGAAAACTGAATATATCTTTTGTCATAAGAAAGCACGAAGTTATTCTTTCTTTGTACAAAACATAAATTCAATATTTCACTACACAAAACAATTATATTATATTTAGGACACACACAAAAAATTTGTATTGGGTTATAAAAAATATTGAGTCCCTTAAATTACATTTGTGAAAAACAAGTCATAGTTGTTCCAAACTACAATGGTATTTGAATATTATTTCAAAATATTATTATAGTTGTCACCTATATACTGTAATAGTGACTATGAAAAGGATTAATAAAATTACGAAAATAATTTTTACATATTTATATAATAATAATTATTTTTTGAGAAATTAATATGAAATGATAATAATACACTTTTTAAAATATAGTAAATATTTTGTGTGAAAGCTATGCTTATACAATCAGACATGTTTTAAATAAATTAATAAATTTAAAAAAAATTATAAATTATTTTAATGATATATATATAATATTCAAAAATAAATTTAAATTCATCTTATGTGTTTTCTATACCAGATATAAGAATAACATAAATTTTATGAATAAAATGATGTATTTTTCTTAAAGATAGCATTCATTCCTTTTAATGAAGAATATTGTTTTAATTTATTTTTATAAACTTTTATATATTTTATTTTAAAAAATAATCCTCATTTATAAAATATGACTATAAAAATTTAATTTGGGTGTGTTTTTTCTATTTTTTAAGAAGTTTCATTTTCTGATGAATAGTGAAAACACTAAATTTTAATTGAGAACTACTTTTTCAACTAATTTATTTTTTTAGTGATTTTTTTTAATTATGTTTGATAATATAATTCACTAATATTTTTATCAATTAATCCAATTTATGTCAATCGAACAAATTTATAATTGAAATTGTTTATAAAAACATTTCAAACATTTAAACAATTTCAATTTAAAAACCAGTTGTCTCAACAAGTTTGGAAGATTAATGATAAATAAATTTATGACACTCCGGTGACTAGAACATGTAAATATTTATTACATATTAGTAATAATAATATTTTATAATGACTATAATGGTCAAAATAGATTTTTACAAAAATGATTAGTGAAATTAATTAAAATTAATTACGGCGATTAAGGTACAAACATGATTAATTATTTCCATGAAAATTGAAGGGTGAATTGGAACCCCAAATCACACTTCCCGAAAATTTATTAAAATAAATATGATCAATGTTTATATGAGATGAAAATAATTTTCACCAACATGAATTTCACTTAAGGAAAAACATATCCAACCATCTGACAGACCAAAAGAAGTAGAAAACGATTACATCCCTTTAAAAAAGCTTCCATGTCTGATAAAGACCACATACAAAGAAAGGATCCAGAATAGGTGGAAGAGAGATCCATATGAATTTTGGTGTATTTAATATGTGAAAAATTAAATGATTTAGTATGCAGGAATAGGAGCACAGGCTTTCAAGTAGATATACACCATGTAAAAGCACTATTATGAACAAAGATTGAGAGTAAACCATAAAGAATAGTTTATGTGGAATAATATGGAAATTGAAATTTGGAGCATTCATAAACTTTTATAAAACCTTGATAAACATCCCCATTATGTGGTTAAAACATTTATCTTCAGTAATGTCACTATTTTTGTATTGTGGAATGTAAGATGTGTCATTCACTTTCATCCATGAATCGAGATCTTCTGGAAAGACCATCTCTTCTTCTATTTGGTAAGAATTTCTATATGTAGGATCATCATCCTCATTAGAAGAAGTTTTTGAATCAGTTGAGGATTCATAATACTTTTTTGTAAGAACATTTTGGGATAGTATAATATTATTTTCATTCAAAATAGAAGTTAGAGACTTTGTGATCATTGTTCTCTCAGTTTTAAACTGCTTCTTTCACTTTAAAGTTTATCTAGAACTCAATGTAATAAAACCATTCGAGTTAATCATTGTATAGTTTTTATTTATAGTCCTTTATTTCAGGAATTTTTCCTCATGTTGACAAGCTTTTTCAAGTTTCTATTGAATATTCACCTCTATGTTAGATTTAACATCATCTTTTTATCTACGATCACTAATGTGGGTCTCAATAGGAGGCTCAGTTTTAGGATTGAACACTATGACATCCTTTGTCGTGTTCTCACTTTTCTAATTCCGATCCAATAGGATCTGAGAGGTGGATGAAAAAAATGTATTATAATTTCAATTATAATCTAATGTTTTTTGTTAATGAGTATTTTTCGAGGCTTCCTTTTCAACCCAAACTGATTTTAATTAGGGTGAGGTTGAAATCCTCTCTTTTGATCCACATAGTCACCCATAGGTTGTCAAATTCAAGGGAATTTGATAAAATAAGCATTCAAATCCTCAAATACTACCTCTTTTATAGAACCATTTGAAATATTTCTGTGCTAGAATCTAGTGGTCATTTCTTTTGATATATCAATTCCAGTGCATTCACAAGCCACATAGGGTCATGATATGTTATTCATGTCAGAGTCATGTATAATTGGATTCCAAAATAATATATAAATATAGAAGAGATATTGTTTCTTGATGAAATGAAATGGGAGTCCCAATTTGCCCAACCATAAAGGAATAGTAAGCTATTCTGCATTACATCAAAAATCTGGTGACAATTGGATGACATTCTTGAAATAGCCACTGATAGACTAAGATATTATTTCCCAATCCAAATAAAAAACCCCCAAATTCAACCAATAATATTATAAGAGTCAATTGTTTTATAAATCCAACAATAGATTCCCTTAGGTGAAAACCAAATAGAGTTACACGAAAACAGATGTAAGATTCTTCAATGTGAATTTCTGTTCTGTTTCATTCTTCACCCATTCACTTCTTCTTATTTAATTATTATTAATAAAATGTATTATAATTATAAATATATGATTTAATTCTAATAATTCTACCTAAAACAAATAAACTTCCATAAAATTGGTACGAAACGTACCATTCATGTGTACGGAGGACTACCGCCTCACAGAATAACGTCCTTCATTTTTCATTTAACACCTCTCGTGGTTCAGAAATAGGATAGAAAACCAATTTTTATTCAAAATAATATATATATATATATAAATATATAATTTATTTATTATTTATCAATTTTTATGTAACACATACTTTCATGATATTCATTTTGTTAAAATAAGATAACATTGTTTATGGATGTGCAGAATGACACCTCCTCAATGTGATGTGATTTGTTCACACATTAGATGTAATGTATTAAGGATATGTTTAATGAAATTACAATATATATATGAAATAATAATTTGAATATAATGATATTATATTTAAATATATTCAATATATTTAAATTCCTTTCCTTCTTTCAATGAGGTTAGAAAACAAAAACAATGACCCAAAGTACGTATGACCTACTATCTCCATGACCAATGTATTCTACTTATTATTTATAACTGTTATAAATTATTAAAAAAATATATATAATGAATACTTATTATAATTAGATCATTTTTTAAATTCTTCATATATTTATATCATGTTCTATGATAGTGCATTAATAATAACTAGCCAAAACCTATATGAAAAACAAAGCAGTTATTACCCAAATCAAAACATTAAAGAGGAATTGGAAATAAGAAATTAATATAAATAAATAATAAAATAATATATTTAAATGTATATTATAATATGGTTCTTTGGTATATTTATAATAGATACATATTTATTATACAAGTGGTTTGAACATGTACAAGATATTCAATACTTATCGTATGGGTTTTCTCGGCTCACTATTATTTGTGAGACTTATGGATTATTCAACACTCATTTCATTTTTTGGGGTATATACGTTCCATGAATGTATTATTATATTCTTATAGTTAAATTTATTAATATTTACATATCCATTTTATAATATTTTCTAAATGTGGGTGATGTTTCAAATGTTACCAAATCCCTAATGTAATTTTTTCTCAATTATCTCTATTTGAGATACATTCCATGTTATGCACCAATATTTTTTTATGAGGTGTACATTATTCCCTATTACATGTTATATAATAAATATAATAATTTTAATTATATTTTCAGCATCATTTAATGTTATTAATTAAATTTTTTTATGATTCCGTGTTACCAATGTGGTAATAGTTAATTGCAACAATCTCATTGTCTATAGAGATTATTTTTGACTATGATACCATTAATGAAATATGATGAACCATATATTACATAACACACGGGAATTTTATTAACCTATAGTTATTCATGATATATTCATGTAACAGTATCATGTATCCAATCATTTTTACTTAATATAATTAAAAAATGTTTTTCAGAAAAACATAACTTTATTTCTTTTTTTGATCATAAATTTGTATTATTCAAAACCATGTTTACTTAAAATATTTTTCAAATATTTATAATATTACACTATATTAATTAAAATAAATTTCAAGCCATTTTTTTCGTTTTTAACAAAATTTTATATAAATAGTAATCTTCTTGTTGTTTTTTGATCAATGAACCTGTATAAACATTTCACAGTGAAAAAGGAGTGCTCGACATGTACAGATTTATTGACAGTCAAGTTTTTCCTTCCATTAAATCATTTTTTACATGTTTAAAATAATTAATTTTCAGAAAAATGATTACTAATATTTTGAACATTTATTTTTTTTAATATGGTTTTCAATGAAAACGGTTACAAAAAAGTTTTTACATTCAAGAATTGTTCTGATTCATTTCCAAGGTTCCTTTATTTGTAAAAAAGTTCATATCAAACAAGAATGGTATATTTTTTCAAATATTATTAAATTTATTTCAATGTTATTTTCAATGAAAATGGTTTTGAAAATGTTTTCAAAATTCATATATAATTTTTCAATGTTTTTTTGAAATAAGTGTCTCTTAAAAAGTTTTTAGGATTCATTTATATGTTTTCAAAGTCATTTTAAAGTATAAATGTTTTCAAAATATTTTAAAAAATTCCAATATATGTTCTCAATATTATTTTCAAGGAAATTTTTTTCAAAATATTTCCAAGCTTCGTCAAAATTTTTTCAACATTATTTTCATGGAAAATGGACTTCAGAATGTGTTTTGTTTTAAAATGATTTCAAAAATGAGAAAATATATTTTTGTCAAAAAAATTTGTAGAACATTTTAATAGATTCCATTACAAGTTCCTCACAGTAGTTTTCAAAAAAACTATTTTGAAAATGTTCAATTTTTTAAAAATATATTTCCAAAGAAATTTTTTTCTTTTAGAAATGTGACATGTTTTACTTAAAGTTAATTATTCATATATGGTGTCATCTATTGATGTAGTTTAGGATATATTAAAGATATTATACAATGAATTCTCTCAAATTATTCTATGAATTTTTTTTGCTTTGATGGAATGATGGTTATGAAACCAGTTTCCCTTTCTTGGGTTGTATGTTTATGAAATATGTTTATCATCCATGAGTAATATTCTTTCGAAACCTTATTCTTTTCAATATTTATTCTTTGATAATTTTTATTGAAACATGTATATTTTCTAAAGGTTATGACCTGATTTCATGTTTGTGAAACCCGTTTAATTTGATGTGTTATGTTATGATTTTAATGAAACCCATGTTATTTTATTAGTCATGATATGATGATTATTTATGATCTTCTGGTAAACATATGTATGATTTTATTTTGTGATGGGTGGGACATATATCTCCCTCAAATTAAATGGGTAATGATTTATATCTCATGAGATAATGAAGGGAAACAAATAGATGGGTTTTATCCACTATGGGATGAAGGAGAAACCCGATCAACTACGATGAGAAGGGAAAACCCAATTCACTATGGATATAATGAAAACATGATACACTATGAAATGATGGTGTGACCTGATCTGTTATAAGGAAAGGACTACAAATGGGGATGGCGGTGTGTCCCTACAAGTAGGTAAATCCCCATAAAGCTCCAAGAAATGTTTTGGCAACGAACCATGACTTACTAGGAATTTTTTTACATGGTAATGTGTATACCACACTTATATGTATTTTTCAATTTTATTATCCTTCAACTCATGTTATGTGATTTTCTTATAATTCTTGTCTAATGACTCTCCAATCCTTATATACCAAGAATCATGATTATGATCATTCATATGAAAGGTATGAACATTAAATGTTTTTCTCATGTTCTCATACCCTTAATTACACGTTATCCATTCACATATCCTTGGTTTATCCTAACTGAGCATATGAGACAACCCTTTCTTATATTTACTTTCCATAGGTTATAATGAAAGGTATTTTGTAGGGGGTACTAAATTGGATGATCTTCATGGATAAACATTAATATCATTCACTAATATTAGAATATTGTGTTCCATTATTCCAATGATAGTAAAATATTTTGGTCCCCAAGAATATACTTATGTAATGTGAAAAAATATCATCTAAAATTATATAAGATCCATGCATGTTAAAAATGGGTTGATATATTTTAAATATCTCGTTCATAGAGTTTAGTGATGAAGAATGTTCTAAAATGGATGGGATTGTCGAAAATGAAGTTGAATATGAGGCTCATAATGAATAGAGTGCCATTTTAGGGATAAAAAATAATTTTCATTTAGTGGTTCATGATTACAAAATCTATATTTAGAAATAAAAATAGGATAATGTTGAGGTGAAACATGAAGATAAATAACAAAAATATTAAAAAAAATTATGTTCATTAAAAGAAGTAGAGCTCAAGATCATAATTGAAGAACATGACCAAATTATTATAGGTGTGACTAAATTATTGTATGATTGGATGAATACAATTATTTAAATATATGTTAAGCTCATGATATTGTGATGATATATTTATTTTCACAACTGAATATTGATTCCTGATATGTCTTTGTGGGGTTTGAGTGCCCAAGTAATTTAAGACGTTAAAAAGGTATATGGGGAGTTAATTAAAGATTTAGTTCTATACCCAAAAGTGAAACATTTATAAGATAAAGATAATTTCATGGTGTAGATTTATCATAATAAAAAAAATTATAGGTTGATAGAAATATAGAAAAAAACAATTTTTTATGAAAATTGATTACTGTGAGGTACAAAAACACCAAAAGGCCAGAGGTAGAGTAGAAAATACATACAACCGTTCACCTCATTACGGATGTTATTGTTACAGAAATATGGGACAAACATATTTTATACATTCCATAAAAAATTAATTCCAGAGCCCAGGAGAACAAGAAAAACATAATTCCCAATATTTAGATGTTTTTAATGGATCGGATTTTTTATTAATGTTTTGTGCACAAATATATGTATTTATCGTTATGTTTATAATGTGATGCACTAAAAAGGACCTAAAAATTTATATATTAGTAGTAAGAATATTTTTTAGGTCTGATTAAAACAAAAAACAAATATAAATTCTTGAAATATGAGGAATAATCAATAATTATATATGTTGATAATCTAGTTTACTACTAGAGGTAGTGAAATAGATGGGAAGTATCAAGAACTGAAAAGGAGAGTATGCAAATGGTCAATTAAATTTCATTACGAGAAACTAATAGAGATAGATAAGATATTTAGGATAGTGGGTATACTTCCCATATAATTGGAAATAAATATATTTGCACAATCATAAGGTAAAAAATATAGTGTTATTATATTTGGAAAAGATAATGGGATAAAGATCACCGGAACTAGAAATTTCTTGATAATTTGAAGATACTTCTGGTGTATATATTACATGTTATTTGAAATCATTTATAATAAATTTATAATTAATATTTATTTAGCTGACTCAAAGAATGCAATAATGTTTAACAAGAATACCGACATCATTAAAGGAAAGATGACACATCAATTAAACAAGGATGGTGCACCAAAGGAAAACTATATCACATTAATAGAAAAGATAATGTATATTTTCAATCAAATGAGATTAAAAAATAGGTTTTCTATCATTTTAATTTTTATTTTATATAAAATTATACTGAGGAGTTGGTGAAAAATTAAATATCATGAGGTATCACTAAATTGGAATGTGATTTATCTCACATTTGTGCACTAGTATACAAAGGATGATATTTTGAAAGACGTTCTATCTAAATAATAATAAAGTGATAAAATTACTAAATGTTAATTTGTGTGAGATTATGATACCCAAATACATGGATGTAATTAAGTATTATGTTTTTTTATTTATTATTATAGTAGGATGGAATGTCTTATGTCTAGTAATAACTAATATGGACTGTTTAACTGAATTTAAAAATATTATACGTTAGTTGAAAAGAGGAATGCGATGAAAATTAAACAATTATAGACAAATAGGGGAATTAAATTTAATAATAATTAGTTTAATGAATATCTCAGTATTAAAATGATAAGTAATCAAGTGTTATTGAAGATGATTCATCAACAAAACAAATCATTCAGAGTGTGAATCAAATTTTCAATGACTTAAATATGAAAATTCTCAATAAAATGAATATCTCAAATAACTATTGGAAATATGATATTATTAATTCAATATAAATTATCTTTAAATATTTTCAATATATAAATTTATATAATTCCATGTATATCATGTTCTATGGGATGTAATTGAGAAGGAAGAACTTTTGATTTTCCCAATGTAAGTGTTTTTGTCATCAATGAGAAGAAAAAGGTTTGAGGCTTATGGGGATAAAAGTGTTTTTCTCGGATAATGTTTTAATATAATGGTGTAAAAATGATATAATAAATGTTTTTTAAAAATAATTGGAATTAAATATATAAATACTATTGTAAATGAAAAGATTTTGGAAATCAATGAGAAAATTTGACAATATAATAGTGCATACATGTCTGATGAAATTATTGTTGATGTGAGTGGATCAATAAGATATAATGGGGATAATTAAGAATAATAATATGACACAAATAATGATAAGAATATTATTGGTTTTATTTTGGAAAGGATGAGAAGAAACATAATTTAATTAATTGAGAATAATATAGTGGGTGAACAGATAACTCTATATCAAACTCACAGGATAAAGGATAAACAAAAAAGATCGTATCGATTTCAAGTAAGGTCTAATTGTTTTGGAAAGGATACTTATGATCAATTTTTTTTAAAATTTATGCATATAGTGATTGAATATATATAAAATAACCAAACAAGGTATATCGTTTTAATTTCAGAAGAGTAAAAAATAATTTATGCCAAGTGGGTGTTATAGAATTACCTCAATGATGATAACAAGGTGGAACCAAAAAATCATGATGGGTATACAAAAGGAATTTCTAAATAAGGGAAATATATGTAGGTGAGATATTTTAAAACATTTATTTACTAAAGACCATTCAAATATTTGTTGGCTATGGATGTACAAATGGACATTAATTTGTATCAAATTGATGTTAAATCAACATTCAAAAATTTATTACCTAGAGAAGATGTAAAAATTGAATTAATAGATATATTTATTGTGGAAAATTATTAGTGTAGGGTGTGATGATTAAGGAAGGCTTTATATAGACTGATGTTGGAACTAAGGGCTAGATACTCCCAACATGAAAAATATTTGAATAACTTTTTTGTATAAAGATGTGGATTTGTTCACAATAAATACACTAACAAAGAAAAATATGAATGGATATTGATGATCGTTTATATTGATGACATACTTTTTGGAGGATCTAATGTTTTATAATATAGGATATGTATAGTTTAAATGTATATGATAAGAGAACTTACGTTTTTTTCATAGCCAATATGTTACAAAATGAATGAATCAAAAATTTATTTAAGAAAATGATATTCTAAATATGTTTTAAAAGGGTTAATGAATGAAAGAATCCTGAAAAATTAAAAATTTGGTAGAAACCTAGATGAGACTATCATGGGATGATAGTGGAAATGAATTTGATATTGTATAATATAGATATATTTTTTTATAATAATAGACTAAAAAACATATGACAATATATATTAATTTCATCATTAGAAAATTCATGATACAAAAGTTGTCCCATTGAAATTCATACACTAGTGAAAAACAATATACTCAATTTTTTAATAATATGGTGGAAATTTGGCCATTTTACTTATGGAAATAACAATATGAGTTACTTGTTTATTCAAATGTAGATTGGGTACGTTGACCTAATCACTAAAAGTCATTATTGTATGTTAATTTTATATTAGGATTTCTTTCATTTCACGGATGAGTACAGAATGAGACTATATTTCATTGAGCACTGCAGATGTTGAGTACTTAACAACTAATTAATCATTTACTCAACTTATCTTATAAAAAATCAATATGATGATTTTGGAGATGTTGTAAAATATTATATTTCATTCACGTGTGATAGATAAAGTACTATTAATCATTGAAAAAATTTCCTTCAATTATTCAAGGACAAATAACATCAAGATAAAGTGGAAATTTATCATTTCTAAAGTTGAAAAAGGGATTAATAAATTTGATTATGTACCCATATAGAATCGGACATTTTATATCACACCAATAGAACATTCCAAAGTTGATATTGAAATATGTAAATTATTTCTTGGATTTGAACTGAATTCATCCAAGGAGATGTGTTAAAATAGGTATCAATGGTCACCCATGGTTTATATTTAATTTTATCATGGTATATAACCTCGTGGAAATAATTTTTAAAAGTTATAATTCATTTTTGTTAAAATTTAGCGAAGATTCATTGTGTTCATTGACAAAGGTGATGAATTTGTGCATGTTATAAAGATGTCAAGATAAAATGAAATAGGATAGGAGTGTTCGTTCCTTTAGGAAGAGGGGGATAAATACCATGATAGTTATTTGAAAATTTATAGGGTGTTTAACTATTTAATTATGTACAGTAGCACTATGTAGGATTTGAATATCATGAAGACAAAACAATTTTTTCATGTTGTTATTTTCATTAAAATCTCATTTATCACACAGATATTGTCTCATGTTGTCTTATAATTGGTGTTAACTGAATCATTGATATGATATATGAAGGCTACTAAATCATATTTATTGTTTGATCATATATTGAAATTTCTATATTTTTTAATAAAGAACTGATTATGATTATTTTTAGTTTTTAAGAAACACTAAATGGGAGGTTATTGGAAAAATTCAACATATGAGTTGTTTTAAGTATTATTTATTAATAGGTTTCATAATTTAGTTTCCAAAATAGCTCATTGAGTGCGGAAGTGATCTTGAAATAAAGGATGGAGGTGTGTTTTGATGATTCCACAATGCTCTAGTTGAATTTTCAATTGAAGACGATTTTTATTTTTGGTGAATTACAAACCAAAAGGTAAATCATTTAAGTTGTATGGTTGGTATGAAATTTGAATGGTTCATCGAGAAACTACAAGTATAATTTAATAAAAAAGGAAATAAGTTACCATGTTAATGCAAGGATCATTTTTCAGTGAATGAAATTCTATAAAAATCATTTTATTACTCTATAAGAGTCATTTTAGTCATTCTATAAATATCATTTAAAAAAAAATTTCTTGAAGGATCATTGGAAGCAAAGTAATGGTTATTCATGAATTCTATAAGGGTTGTTATACAGAAATGGTATTTCAAATTTATTATTGTATAAGGATCATCTCAAGGTATGTAAGTATCATTTTCACAATTTATGGATTATTTCATAGAAAATTAAATCTTATACGGATCATTTGTATCATTCCATAATATTCATTAGTTAAGATAAATTTAATTAGATATATTTTGAGAATTCTATCTTATATAAATCTGAAATATTTTATTAATCATAAATATTTATCAATATCTAGATATATTATTTGAAAATAAAATCTCAACAATATTTAAGGGAGATTATTATATGATATTCTTGGAGATTTAAATAGAGAATCTTTGAAGAACATATGAATATGAAGTTGCATCTCAAATTAGGAGACCATTCATTGAATATCTTGGGGAATTGATATATTGTATATTATAATTAATAATTAGTTAGAATATAAATGAGTAAGATTATGAATTATGTTTTTAATTGAATACTATGAATCATGGGAAATTAAATGAAAAACATCATAATCATCATTAAATATGTTTTCCAATATTCTAAATGTGGAAGAATATCTCACATGAGAATGTCCTAAAAATATATAATATATAGGTGAGATGATTATATTAATTTTGACAGAAAAAAGATATTTATTATATATGAACGAACTAAATAATAATTCTAGGATCACACTACAATGTTTAAGAGGATGAAGGAATTTTAGATCTTGAATCAAAGATAGAATAATTGGAGAATTACAGTGGAATGGTTGAAATAAAAATGATGGTGTTTTGGGTGACTTTTTATGTGATGTTTTCTAAGAATTTATTTAATTTTAATATGTTAATAAAAATTGATACACTATAATTAGTGGAACATTATTATATATTTTACAGGGTTGAATCCAACAACGCTTGGAAGAGTACGACTCCCACTAAGTGTTTTGAATTAGTGTATTTTTTGTTCATGGAAGTTGTATATAATAGGGTTAGTGTGAATTATCTAAAAATTTTACCATTGTATTGAGATTAGTGTTTTAGATGCTTATGATCTTTTCTATACACGATAAATGGATTTCTCTATTTGTTTGAACTAAGTTGAATTCATCATGTATTTTTACTACATAGATTTCCCTACAAACCAAGAGAGAGATAGAAGATTCCCCCCTAAAAGTGGGACATGATCATGGGATATGGATAATTTAAAACTTATATACCTTGATTCACCCCTATCTTAGGGTATTAACCTAGTTTGGGATTGACACAACGCCTTTGAAAAAAGGGTCTAATGAACAAGTGAGATATTAGAGAAAACCCATATTGTATACTTAAAAATATTGTAGTTATAATCTTTTAATTAACAACATATTTTGAATGACGTACATAGATTGTGATTTAGTAAATATTTCCACCACAAGATCCATTTTAAGAACATGCTCTATTAGGAAAACACATCAACCACGTTCTCTTTAATAAATTGGTACATGATATCGATTTGTTTTCAGTGATTATGTTGACAAGATTTCTCAACAGTCATATAGAACTATGATGTTCAAATCCCCCAATAAATGAAACTTCCCTTATACTCATAATCTTATAGTTTTTTTCGTACACATGAGTTGAGACATTTATTTTTTGGATGCTACAGTTCCTTGAATTTTTTAAATAAATAGTTACTGAGAATAATAGTTCCATAAAAACATAGGTGGACCTCCATATATATAAGAGGCTACCAACTAATGGTGATAGTTTGTAATAATATATGGGGAGACTATAATCACTATATGAAAACATAAAATATAAAGTAAATATTATAATCAAATATATTATTAGTTAACATAGTGAATGAAATTAATTAGAACTTGGTGACAACAGTAAATAATTTATAACCAAAAACATTATATATCAGACTCATTCTACAATAATTATACCTACATATATTAGATAATTTACCATAGGTATGGATAAGTACAAAAAGAAAAAAACAAGATATAGGATATATCATGAAGATTTAATTCTCCCCATAGACTTATCTACCAACACTCTAAATCTATTCCAACTCAGCCGACTACATAATTTGTTAATATCCCACATGAATAATATATAGTCATCACATTCATTAGGGTGTATGTGTATTATGTAATCATGAAATTTAATGGATCACTAATAATGGGGTATCATTTACAAAGCATAATTTCTAGTGTTTGTATGTGTTTAAAGATAAAAAATAATATAAAAATCAATATATAAGAAATCACAAAAGGTTATCATGTCCTAATAAGTCAAAATCAACACTAAACCAATACAACTATATGTAGTGCTAGTAATGAATCTATATCATCTTCGATCTCAATCACAATGTGAGTATTTGAATAATGATGATGTCCTAGTCAAATATTATCCCTTAGAAAAGTATCCAATGAGTTTACACACCCTCCATTGTAGTCCATGTTTATCTAAACACAATTTATAAGTGCATGAAAGTACTTAAGAGAAAATTTTCATATATATTTTCTTGAGAAATATATAATTAATCTAAATATTGATAAAATTATAATTGTATATGCCCCTTAAAAGTAAAATTTGACATGGGAATAATAATAAAGGTATTATCATTTACAATCTCTCATAAATATGGAAATTAATCTAAATAATATGGATAATCTAACCATGTCCCACCTCCCAAAAATATATTAGAGAGTATGAGTAATTTAGAGAGGATATTTATGTATATCATCTCAATAATAGTACAATAAATCCAAATAATTATGAGATTATAATCATATCATGTCTTTAGAAAATAGTATATTGTATCTAAGTAATGGGGATATCAAAATAATTTACCACTCTAGAGAATAATACAGTGCTATAGAGAAATAAAAAATACATTTATAATATTTCCCAACCATAGATCATATATAGTAACAATACGTACATAAATAATTTTTAGAGATTACAAAAAATAATATTCGAATTTTTTTATTCAAATTAATTATAAGATATGATTCTCAAAAAATACCTTATTTTTTTTACTAATGAGTTCATTTATGTGGGTTAAATAATCTTATAGAATTTTATCCACGTGTTTTTGTGATAACAGATTATTCTCATTTTATTGGAATGATTTAATAGGTTCATATATTATATATTCCCTTGAATTTAGAATGTACCTTTAAAAATTATATACTTCTCAATGGGTGGCATATAATGTCTTGAATATATTAAAATTTCGTTATATAATAAGATGTGATATTGAATTATATGTTTTGAAACATGGAAAAGTATAATGACACACCCAGAACATTACTTGTTAATTATATTTAATGTTTTTATATATATTGATTTTTTTGAGGTTAAGGCCAATCTGTGTTTTAAATTTTATTTTTTGTGTTTTTCAACATGGACGCACTATTTGGAAATGATTAGTAGAAACTCTATAAAAACTATGCGGGTGCATCTATTGTATTTAGAAAAGATAACCACATGGTCAGCACATGGTTTCCCTAAATACGAAACCTATCCATGTGAGGGGTAGAGAGGCCCATAGACGGCCACAAAACATTTGGACAGTTTTTCCAGCTGTGCGGCCAAACTGTGCATATTGAGAAAAAAGAAAAAAATGATATATAATAATAATAATAATGTTATTATTACAATAATAATAATAATAATTATTATTATTATTATACATTTCTCACCTTCCCATCGTGTTGTACCCGCTCCCCTTTCCACTCTTCACTATGTGACCCAACCACCCCTCCTCCTCCTAGCCACATAACACCACCCTTTTCCACTCCCTATAACAATAATTTTTTCTCCTTTTTTTCTTGGTGAAATATCCTTGAGATAGATTCTCCTCTTCCACTCTTCCTTCTCGTCATCCTATTTCTTGTTTTAGTTCTCATTCGTGTGGAACACATCACCCATCAAACCATAACCCATTTTGGATTTTTCTTATATTCATTATTGATGTCTTGGGTTCTCGAGTCTCGTTAGGACTTGTTCTGGCCAAAAAAATTAAAGTTAGTGGATTCTAGATTGGTTTTGGGTAAGGCTTCCTCTGTTTTATTCATTACCTCAATTTTAATTTTATTTCTTGTAATTTTTAAGTTCCTAATTATTTTCTATTTTAACATGGATTTCATTGGTGTATCATTGGACCAAAACTATTGAATTCAATATTTGTACGTAGGTAAGCACAAAAAAACAAACAAAAACACACACACATATCTTTTGGAACATATTCCGTCATAGAGATGGGAATTTGTACATTGGGTCATGGGGTATATATGTGTGTATCTATATATGTATGAAGGTGTCTTTTCTTTTAACTGTGAAGAGGATATGGGTTTCTCCCTTCAAAAGCATCATGTTTTGAGGTATGTTCCCTGTGGCTAGACATTTTATTCTGAAAAATAATTTTTTTCTTATATTATATTATTTTTTCATTATTTTATGAAAAAACTATAATAATAAAAAAATTATTATGATGGATGAAAATAGTCTCTTGTGCTTCAATTCATTTTAAATATCTGCAAAATGGTCTTTTGTAATGATGCATGTTAAAGAAATATTTATGAATGGTGAAACACAAAAGTGATTGAGTTAACATCTAAACTATTTTATTTATGCATGTTGGAACATATAAAATATATTTGGACCTTAATTTGTTGTTTTCCTTAAATGTTTAATGGGATGATAATTTAATAATGAGGTTCATAAAATGGTTTTCAATGGAAAAAAGTATTTTTTTAAAATGATGAGTCTTGTTAGGAACCATAAAATTCCATCATGAAAATAGGGTGCCCACATGGATTCTCCCTATTTGAGGAATAACTCACATGGATGGTGATGAGATGTCGGACTTACCATATATCTTGGCTTTTCATGAGTGAGATGTAGTACTCGTACTTGATTCCACTCCTCCAATTTTATCTATTTCCATTATCCCTTGGGAGTCATGTTGAAGGTAGAAAGATTATTTATATTTAGTTGTAATTATATTTAAATGTTCCCCATGGAGTATCCATGTGAGATGTTCCACCATTGAGGCTATTTTAGGGATGTTGATTTGGTTATTGGATTTTGATCACACAAGATGGCCTATAGGTGGATTCCAAACAAAGTACATATTGGGTCTCTTCAAGTGTTGTCTAGGTATATCCACTTATATTTAATTTACATGTATTTCTTTTCCCTTATTTTATAACGTTTTTATAGAACCATTTCAACTTTTATGATTCTATTGCTAGTGTTTATATCAAAACTTATTTATTTTTAATCTTCTTTCCACTAACCGCATTTCACTGAAACATTTACTTCACCACACATTTCTTCTATATAAATTGATATATTTTAAATTATAAAGTTATTTGAAAAGTAGTTTGTAAAATAGATTCTAAATTTTTTTTTAAAATTTTTATCTTTTTTTAGGATAGTTTAACAATATTTTAAAATAATGTATTTCAAACTAGTATGACATGGATCTCTTATTAAAGGTAAGGTATATGTTTTCGTTCTTATCTTTAATCCCTACTGACCATATCAATTATCCAAAAAACATTAATTATCAATTTTTATATTCTTTGTTCCCCCATATTCGATCCTTGATGCTGATAGAATGGATTTGTGGTTGGTGGTGACCCATAAGGTCAAAAAGTTGTACAAATATCATTTAGTTTTTTTATTTTTCTATTCTAGTGTTTAATTTTTTTTCATTCTATTTATATTTATTTAACTATGTTTCATTGGTGAAATCATTAAAAATTGAGTTATTCTAGATACCTGACACTACTTGAATGGGTAAAAGGATTGAGAACTCCTCTCAGGCTTTTTTGGGGCTTGTTCAGTTGACCAGTTTAGGGTCAAAATATGTGGGATCATGAAAGAAATTGTATCATATGAATTAGGCCATGTTATGTAAGGATTTCAGGCATTATAGATCTAGTATTTTTAGAATTCAGGTGGTTATTCATTTTTGGGTTCTTGATCACCACCTTTTTTAAAGGGATGATGAATTTTTGTGGTTTTTTGGTATGGGTTTACATTAAAATACTAGAACTATTCTCAAAAGTTTTTGGAGTGTTGTTTTTTATTGTGTCTTTAAATTTCACTTAGAATTTTTGAGATTCTTTTAGAAGCATCAGAGGTTACAATGTATTTTTTAATGGATTTAGAGTTTTCATTGTGACTGTGAATGGTCTATAATTTTTTTTTCCCACCATATATCTAAATTTGATAGCCTTCAGTGTTCTCACAAAATTAGAACAAGGTCCTCCAAACCATGATACCATTTAATGCGTAGTAAATGTGTATCTATGTTTTTTGAATTTTGATACGCTCAATGTTGAGTTGATTTTTTTTATTCATGGTGTGGGTTTATGTCGGTTTTTTTACATTGGTTCCTTTTTTTTACTAATGATGTTTGTTTGATCAATGCTGAATCTCTAAAATTGAAAACATTAGGTTATTTTGAATATGCATGGAATGTGAATTTTTTTTTATTTTGAAATTATTTTTTAAAATTGAAACAAAAGTGGTTCTATAAATTGTTTTGGAGTATTTGGAAAACCTTTATAAAATGTGATGTTCATGCTTAATGGGAATTTAGAATTGTGTTGCTTTAATGATAATATTTGGCTTTGAAAATAGCTTGCGAATTTCAAATCTGGTTCGGATGCTTTGTTTTCAAAAATGGAAATGTCTTGTTTTAACCCAAGAAATTCCTATAAATTTTCATATATATATATATATGGATGTATGTATATGATAAATGTATTTTTATTGTTATGTGTGGATGGGTACTTCAGATTTTACATGTATGTATAAATGTTAGGATTTATTAAATGCCAGGGGTGGGTACATAGCCTCTAAAGGTTATTTTTGTTTGTCTAAAAATATTTTAAAAAATTGATTTAAATTTTTTGAAAAGATGGAGTGGTTTTATGATTCCCTTTTTATTTTTGTAGTTTTTCCTTTAGTAATTTTGTTTCGATTTTTTAAAGGGGGTATTGGAATGATATTTTGATTTTGATTTGTTGATTTATAAAAGAGGTGTAAAGTTTTGGTTTTTGAATTCATTCAATTTAGTTCTATTCTTTTTTAGAGTATTCCCTATAGGTGTATATATAAAAATATTATATGGTCAGTTTAGGTGGTGCTATCCATGGTTGTCTAATGGATGTTTTATTTTTGGAATCGGTGTTTTTATCCAATTTGTTGTTTATCTTGATAAAATAGTCTAATTTGGTGTATTTTATAAATTTTGAATAGGTGTTTCCCTGTTTATTCTCATTAATGACTCCACATAAAATATGAATCATGTGATGGATATGCTGTATTTATGTACATTGGGACACACATGGGTCTAATTTTTTCTACCACAATTAGATGAAAAATATGAGATTATCATTTTTGTAGGTTTCTTATGAGAATATCATTAATAGGAAATTTGGGTAAAAAAGCTAGCCAAAACTATGGATATAGTGTCAAAACCATGACTATAATATATAGCCACAGTTTTAGTGCCTATGCCCAGTATTGGAATGGCTATTGAAACCTTCTACAACTAGAGTTTTAAGAGGTTTTATCCACATTTTCTACTATGTAAACTGAACCTGTAACCACAATTGTGTAAACAATTGAAATAAAACCTATAGAAAATGTTTTGCATATAATATAAATATATGTATTGGTTTCCAACCATGGATATATGCCTACAAAAATGTTTTCAACCATGGATATATGTTCTATTTCCACAGTAAAAAATTATTGTTGTAGCCCTTGAAAACTAGGTCTATAACCTTTAAATAAATTTC
The DNA here is from genome assembly GCA_963277665.1 of Viscum album. NCBI lineage: Eukaryota > Viridiplantae > Streptophyta > Magnoliopsida > Santalales > Viscaceae > Viscum > Viscum album. The sequence continues at coordinate 1,953,795,437 of OY728165.1, forward strand.
CACCATCTAGATTTAATCACCATACCTCTACTATAATAGACTATATGCCTTTCCACTATGTTGAATACATTTTATGATATATATATTTATTTATTTAATGAACCGTGGTGATAAAAAAAACCATAGCTATTGGTCTTCTGGACACTTTCTGATGTGAAAATATTTTTCCCACACTAATACTGGATACCGATACCTGTTGTTTAAGAATACCATGGCTATAAGTAGAGGTTATATCCATTTTTAGGGAAACATGGAAATAACATTTAAAAAAAATATATGCATGGTTTATGTAAACCATGTCCTTTATTAGAATCTATATTCATGGTTTAGTCAGAATCACGCCTATATCCATGGTGTAAATAGTTATAGCTGTGGGTATGAAAACCTGTGGCTACAGGTCCAGGGATATAGCCTAGTTTTTTAGAATTTCATTATACATTTGGTTTATCCACTTGGGATTCCTAAAGTTTATTTGTATATTCCTCTACCAAAAGAGGATGTTCTAGTCAAGTATTAACATCTTCTAATTGCGATACAATAGATGATTCAAGACCTTAGGGCTCTATCAATATGTCTCATATTGAATCTCATCACGTATTTAAAGAGTTATATATTTTGGGGGATGGATATATAACAAGTTGTATCCAATATTAGAGTAAAAACTATTTATGTTTCCCCATTACGTGGATTTTCATTATTGAAAATTCATGTTGGGAGATCTTGATGGACCCATTTTTATGGGATTTATGTGGTAGTGCCTTGTGAATGACACTACAACACCCTAAGAGAGGAGGGGTGAATCTGGGTGTCATCATTTTATTTTTAATGTTCTCGATCATATTCCCACGATGGTAGAATCTTTTTAAATTGTTTAGACAAATTAAAGTACGGAGATGACACATCACTTTTACTTTGTTCACTATAAAGGGATATGACCAAGGTGCATACACTGATATTGATTTGTTCATAGCTATTTCCACTAATCTTCACGAGTTAGGGGATTTAAATGTTCAGTCACAGTCACTTTGTGCTAGGGACAGTTCCTTTACAATGGTTTAGGGATAGATAATTGTATCCCTCATATCACATCCGTCGACTCCCCCTATCCTAATGCCTTGGGAGAATTATAACTCAGTTTAACGACATGATGTTCGCTTCAATAGATTTTCATTGTAGTCTTTGTCTCTATTCAGCATGAGACACACCTTGCATCGAAGTCCTGAAATGATGAACTTGAAATCACATATCACACAAATCATATATTCAAAATCCTGTCAGAATCACAACACCATACTTGTGCATAGTAACTCAGCTTGCATGCAAGATTTGGAAATTTTCACAAAAGATGACTTTTTCACAACCCCTACTTTCTATGAAACCATTATCTTTTGTTCTTCTACACTGAAGGGTTCACTAAGTCTATTCAGACAAAAATAACACCTTGTAAACAAGATTAACATTCTATAATTCTTTCATGATCAAATATTTTGTGAAACAGAGCAACTGGATTTTTGTTGGAAAAATTCTAAAGTCTTTCATGGGGTATCCACCTATATATAGACTACAATGTCCCTGCACACAAATTTATGATGCATCATTTTTTGTTCATGCAAGATTCTTCTTGAATGTGAAAAACCTATTTTGACGTATCATTGGTCGTGTAAGATTCTCCTGCGCAACCACATCTTTCAAAACAAATTAAGACTTGCACACACATTTTTCCTTTAAAATATTTTGATGTATTGATCCAAAATTAGACCTTTTCGCACAAGTTTTTAAACACCCTTCAATATTGCAAACAACTACCTTAAATATTGTTGCCTGACTGATCTATATGATCTCTTTACTAGAAAACTTCTTGAACATCTAATCAGGATTGACAAAAAACAAAAATCATACTCCATTTCTTACATAGAACGGACATGGTTCTAACACCACGGTGATGTGAAATCATTAATAGTTATCATTGTTTTGGAATTTTTTTCCAATGGAAGTAGTTAAGATACACTCTACATTGGGAAATTATGAATCATGATCTGATTCGGTTCCTAGATTGAGTTTCCATGGTTGGGTCCTTTTTTGGATGGATGATATTCTATTGAGTGTTACAATTAATTAGACATACTTTATATTAACTTCTTTATTGGTTGGGATTCCCACTATAGTTCTAGTTTATTCCCTCTATTATACTAGATGGGTGTGATTTGGGATGTTAAGATGTCACAACAGTATAAATGTCTTATTGTAGATTTTTGAGTTTTGTGGTCCTGAGAAAGTGTATTTGGATGAAGTCTCAAAATGGTGGGGAGAGCTCTATAAAAAGGAAATTGTGGTGAATTGGATCATCATCATTCTTAGTGGGGTAACCATTTGTCACAATGTCACTCAACCCTAATGGATTTCGTTGGTGATTTCTTTGTTAGAGGTCATTGTGTTCCTTGTATGCTGTTGTGTTTGGCGATATGAAAGAACATCGCTATCCATTATTCAGTTTTAAGTTTAAGTGAATTAGGTCTCATAAGTTCTTTCCAAAGGTGTTTTTAAATTTATTAGGATGAGATTTTTTATTTTTGGAGATCCTGAGGTTTTGTGAATTGGGAGGGATTCATGTTTTCTTTTTCTAGTTTTTTCGGTGAAAGCGGTTCAGTTTTGGAAGTCACTTCATCCTTTCTTCATTTTTGGATCAATCGAGTGTTTTGGGACTTTTTATGGTTAGAAAGTGTCTGGGGGAGAATAGTCACACCCAAATACAGAATATTTAATATTATCAAATTTTTTAATTATATTTAGCTTCATTTTGAGGTTTGGGCTACTCCATGTTTTAAATTTAATTTTTTTCTGCATGGGTCCACGGTTGGTGCATGTTTAGTAAAAACCATGTGGAAACAGTGGAGGTAAACATATAGGTTTTAGCTGATATGACCGCATGGTCAGAAAATAGTTTCCTTAACCATGTGGGCTCCCTATATTTGGAGTCTAGAATCCCATAGATGCATTCATGATTGTCTTATGGTATGGCCAACTATGGGCCCAAACTGATTGAGTTGAGAAAGAAAATAAAATAAGTATTATTATTATTAGTTTATTATTAATGATATTTATTATTATTATTATTATTATATTAATAATAATAAAAATAATATCCTTATTATGATTATACCCTTATTCCCCCCACTCGTTTCGCCCTTGCCCAACCCAGTACTCTCTAGGAAGGAAGATCAATCCCCCTCCACCCCCAATCCACACACAACCACCTCCATCTACTCCATTTGGTATTATATTTATCATTATAATTTTTGGTGTGATCTCCTATGATAAGATTCTCAACTTCTCCAATTTTTTATTATCATCATATTTCTGGGTTTTAATTCTCTTGTATGTAGTTTCAATCACCCATCAATAATAGAATAAATTTTGGTTATTTGTCTTGTTTCTTATTGATGTTATAAGTTCTCTGGTCCCATTAGGGTTGGATCATTCCATGGTTGTTGAAGGAATTGGGTTCACCAATGGTTTTGGGTAAGGTTTACTCTATTTTTTTAAAATATTTGTTAGGGTTCTTGAAATATCTGGGTTACAAATGTTTAACTAGATTTCCATGGACTTCCTTCGGGTTGCTTTGGATTTCCATTATAAAAGGTGACTTACATGTGTATACATAGTGAAAATTAGACACAGACACAGACACCGACACCGACACATATATATATCATCCATGTACAAATTCTTTCATGGTGAGGGGAATATGTAAACATGGTCAATGGGTGTGTATATATATATAAGCTGTATATGGATTTAATTTTGAATTATATTGTGGTTTCTATCATCAAAAGAATCAAGTTTTTAGTTAGGTTCACAATGTTAGGACCCTTAATTTAGAAAACATAATTTCATTATTATTTTATTGGGTGTTTTTACTATATTATGAGATAAGTATAATTTTAATAAATTATTGTCATGGATCTAATTAGCCTCTTGTGTTTCCACAATGTGTTATTATTTTTTTGTTGGGCTTCTCTAACGAAGCATGTTAGAATTAAATTGTAAAATATTTTATTTTTGAATTTTGGAAATTATCAAAGATTTTTTGGCCCTATAAAAACCGTTTTTAGAAAAAAAAAATGGAAATTTATTTTTCAATATAGTTTTAAAAAAATAGATTTCAATGGTAAAAGATTATTTAAGTGATGAGGCCTAGTTTTTACCTATTATTGGTTTCTTGAAATGATTGATCCTATATGGATATTGTCCATTATAGTGTTGATTTTCATGGATGGTGGTGGGAGGTGGTACTTTTCATTTATAGTATATTTTCCTGATTGGGATTTCGTATTCATACTTTCTTCCTAACCTACCACAATTTCTATAGCTATGGGATCCTATGAATCATTTACTTAGTCGAGAGATGATTTATAATTAGTTTATATTAAATAGTCTACATCCCTATAGATTATCCATGTAGGCTATGTCACCAATGTGGTAAGTTGAGGGCAGTCAGATTGGCTATTGACTTCAGATCCGGTCGGCATGCTAAAAAATGGATTTCAAACAAATTAAGTCCAGGGTATCTTCACTAGGTGACATTATATATTCTATGGTTTCATATTAACAATTATTTTTTATTTCCCTCATTTTTTTTGTGTTTTTATTAAAAACATTGGAATAATTTTGTTTCCACTATTAGTTTATATAATAGTTCTTATTTACTTGTACTCAAAATTCCACAACATTTTTATCAAAAATACTTCATTCATTACGTGTTTCTTCATTGTAAAATTATTTATTTGAAAATATTTCATTATTTATAAACCATTTTGTAAAATATATGGGAAATTAATTTTTTTTGAAATAAAAATATTTTTACTTGTTTTTAAGGTAATGAAAACTCTATTTTGAATAATTTTATTTCAAACTACCATGACATGGATTTCTTTTTAATGGCATATAATTGGGTGTGGTTCATCTTTTGAAATACATAGTAATTAGCCTAGTTCTCATGAATTTTTTATTTATCATTTTTTAGTCCTAGGTTATCCCAGCTCTTGTCACTTTTGGTGTGAGCTTGGATTTAGAGTTGGTGGTGACCTACGACGTCACATGAAGGTACATCCAGTGATCAGTTTTTATTTCATTTATTCATTGAGTTTTTATTCTGATTAATTTTGTTTACATTTTTTATCTATTTTTCAAAGGTAAAATTTTTTACAATTAATTATAAATAATTACCATTACTAGTTTCTATCTTGGGAAGATCTGAAAAACATTTTGGGCCTTGTCATAGACTATCTTATGTGACTAGTTCGGGGTTGACAAAGGTTGGTTTGTGACCTACTAACTCTTATATATTTCTATTTTTACACATATATATAAATATGAAGTTATAATTTACTTATACATATTCAGAAATGTTACTTATGAAATATTTACATTGAAACATTTACATTTATGTACCAAGTAAAAATTAGCTTATTGTATTGGAAATCGATTTTTTTTGTAGAGTATTTATAATTATTGGTATATAAGAGATCATTCTATATCCAGGGATATTACCAATGTTGATGATATTTTAACCTGGTATGATATAGATGATTCATATTCTAATTTTGAGGTAGGAAAAATACATTCCCAACAATTTTAAGGAAATTTGTTTTCAAAGAGAATATATTGTATTTTATTGACTGAATTAAATTCAAATTAATATATAAATTTTTTGTCTAAAATGAATTAGAAATTAAAAGATAAAATGGATTTACTACATAAACAATTGTGTGTTATGATTTCGATAATCCTATTTCAAATTTTTATTATTCCTCATGTTAAAATTTAAAAATTTATGGAACGTTAGTGTTAATGTTTGTTTTTCAAGAAATATTTCACAATCAAGTATTTCTATTTTGAGATAAATATTGTAGATATTACTATTCTAATTGGGAGAGTGATATTTCAGATATATATTGTAAAGAAGGGACTAAGTAAACCATTATTATATTCAAATCCATTTCCAACTACTTATACATAGCTATAAAATCTAGAGGAAACGAATCTACCTACAAATATTTGAACAAATAATTGGTGTTTCTTGAGTGGAGTACGAGAACATCTTTATATACCCAAACAAGAATAAAAATCTCTTATGTCATGTTATTTATTTTATTTTTACTATAATACATATATGATTATGAAAATGGTAGTTTAATTATTTAAGAATCAAAAAGATTTAGTATTTCTTAAACATTAAGAAATCAATTCTCGCCCACTTGGATCTTTGTAAAATAGTGTTAGGACATCACTAGGTATATAACAACCATTATCATTTTTAAAAATTTATTCATAATTTATTACATAATATTACATATAATAAATCCTACATAAATGAGTAGTTTAGTTTCTTTTGGGATTAGGTACATAACAAATTAAATATGAAATACATCATCTATATTGAAAACATTCGTAACACGATGTTACATGAATCTGTAATGGATAAATAGAGTATATTGATAAAAAAGGGTTGCACTATAAATATTTGCAAGGGAATAATCATGAAATAACTGGAAGAAAATAGTAAATATTATTCCATAAGAATATCAAAATGGAATAAAAAGGAAGAGAATCATAAACATGAAAAATGAGGCATGATATAACATGATAATCATTTAGGTAACATGGAAAATGTGGCCACAACATAAAACACTACATCAAAAACAATGTTCAATGCTAACTACCATGACATGGTAATGAAAAAATTACCATAATGAAATCAGGTTCACTCCCTCTCCCTACATGAAGTCTCATGAGACTAAACATTAGATAAAGTGATAGAGCGCTATATAATTCTAGGTATTCTCATCATATTCATTTCATTCTCATGCTTTAGTGTTCCATAGAGATCCCTAAACATGGATTCATTCACCATCATATAATATTAAATGGTCAAGGAGTGTCAAATAAATATATTCAAGTTCTATGTCAATGAATTATAAGTATATAACGATGAACACCTTGGATAGGAAATGGGTATAATATTCACTAAACAATTATTTTTGGATGGAAAATCAGGGTGAAATTTTGGTAGCATAACAACATCCCTAAAAAATTCATGAAATATGTTTATGAGAGTTAAAGGGGTGTCTCATCATTTGGAAATCAAATGGGAGTAATAAGGACATTTGAGGATATATCCCAAGATCATGAATTTTAATATAGAAGTGATAAGATAATAATGAAACGTTAATAAATAGGAGAATTTTAATATAAAATACATAACTGTGTGTCTCCAAATGATTGGTAGGATCTTCTTGAGAGCTCGGGAACACCATTGGTGGATTTTAGGGAGGGGATGACTGAGTTAGGATGTTCTCATTGGATTTTTAGGGAATAAAAATGGGAGGATGTGTTGATTAATATATGAAATGAGCTTGAATTTCAATATTTTATAATTTTTATCACTTTATTCTAAAAATAATATTCATTTTATCAATATAATTTTCTAAATATGTTCATTTTCACTTTTAAAATAAGAAGCAATAATTTTTTGAGAAATGATGGAATTATTTAGACAATAATTTTTTTCAAAAACATATAAAAAATATATTTGAATTCATTAAAAAATATGATCTTTTTATATTTAGTTATATTTTTTTAATAATATTATTTTATTGAAATATTATTTATTTCAAAAACCAATCGATTCATAAAAATAAATTCCTTAATTGAATTTGAATATTACCCAAAATTATAAAGTTTGTTTTATTATACCCAAATAAGAATCATTTATAAATAAAAAATAGGATGATAACATATTCCTTATTATTTAGAAAATAATTTACATACTCATATTTCTATGGTCATGACACATATATGTTTAATGCAACTGTAAATGCACTAAGGGTAAGGTGCACAATGATGAGACATTCCTGGGATGGTTTGGAGAACATTGTTGCGGATTTGATCTCTATTGTCTTGATCATATCCTATAAACTGTTTTGATCATCCTTAATTTGTTGGATTATAGCATCGTATTGGTCATGGAAAAATCCCATTGATACTATCTCATATAGAAGATCCAATAAAGGGGCTTAATAGGGTAAAATCCTACTAGTTTATTCCCCCACTTCCTTTGTTTGTGTCAATTATATTTGTTAAATCTCTATATTTATACTAATCATATTATCACTTCTCAAAAATAATATTATCAATAATAAATATTCTAAAGAAAATTTTTAATCTGATAGGATATAATAAAATGAAATAATTTTAGGTGATTTCTATAACCATATTAAATAATATTACATTTAATTATATAATTATTAGAATTTTATTTATAATAGTTCAGGTTGTTGAAATATTCCACCATTAAAAATTTCTCCCTCAAAATTTTCATTTACAAAACTAAAATAGGTGAAGGTAACTCTATTTCATCACCACCGCAACTCCCACATTTTATCTTCAAACTTGTTGTTTCTCAAAAAAAACGTTGACAAGGAGTATTATTTTCTTTTGTAGAAAATTTTATCTATGCTCAATGATTTTCACCAGTAATTATTCATAGAAAAGATCAATCTAGAATGGTAAAACCTCTGGATTTAGTACAATAGTGGGGTTTGGTATTTAATTCTTTAAGAGGGATACATGGAATACATTAGGTAACATGTGATTGTCATGGTGAGAGTGTTAGTTTATTAACCATTGCTTTGATGTGATCAAGGATCTCAATTGGGATCATGTATCTTGGACTAAGAATTTACTTCTTCCCAACTCTCACCACATTATTACATGGAGATATAAAGAGGAATACCATGTCTTCAACAACAACCTCTAGGTCTAGTTGACGATTATCAATATATCCCCTTGGATTAATCTGACTAACCCTATCATGCCGCTGAATAATCATAACCTTTTCCACAATTTTCTCAACTATTTTAGAACATAGATTACTTTATTCCACATCCCTAACTCAACATGAATTTTTTCTATACCTATTCCCATAAAGGATTTCAAATTGATCCATTTGGATGATTTAGTATAAACTCTTATTGTTTGAGAACTCAACCAGCAGAAGATGTTTTTTCCATCCTTAATTGAAGATAATTTAAAATTAATTCATCATTTCATTATGTGTCGGGATATTTTTCATATATTGGTTATTAGTTTTGGGGTGATAAGACATTCTAGTTCTCAACTCAGTATTTAGAGTGTGTCGATGACTCTTCTAGAACAAGGAGGAAAATCATGAATCTTGATCTGATATAATTGATAATGGTGTTACAGGAAACCTCACTACTATTCTAGTGTATATAATTGAAAGATGATCAAATAATAATTCTTATAGAATCTGCATGAATTGTACAGTCTTTGTATGTTGATCCACCACAACCCATATAGCCTTATTTCATATATATTTCATTCGATGACCAATGAAAATGGATATGGTGATATTTTCCCATTTACATATAGGTATGGGTAATGGTTGTATAACCCCCAGCGATTTGTGCCTTTCTTCTTTCACATCATGACATACAAGACATCTTGATGTGTATTCTGTAATCCCCTTCTTCGTATTTTCCCCCCAATAGTTTCGTCATGGATTTTAATACATATTTTTTATTATTGGATGGATATGGAATATTGAACTATGTGAATCATACTATATCTCAGTATTTAGCTCAGTATTTGATGGTACAAAAAGAATTGACCCATATCACACAACTTGTTATTCATTAAAATTGAACTATGGGGATTTCCATTTTATTAAAGATTGAACTTTCTTTTAAATTCCTATATCATTTATTTGATAATACATTGTCCACTCTCGAAGCGAAGGTTGAGAAATAATTTTTAAAGGATTGATTATGTTCTTTCTATTATGATTCCCATTTCCATCCATTTTCTATTTAATAAGATCATATACTTTTCAATTCTCACCAATAGTAAATTGCTAGATCCTTTAAACATAGAGTATATTCCACTTTATTCTCTTTCACATGGTGGTAGTGGATTGATTAGTCATATTCCATGATAATATCTAACCATAATCATTTGATCATATTTATCCCCTTATATTTGAATATATCTTTGATTATTGTTAAATCTGTATGTATATCACACTCCTCCCAAAAGAGATAATACAGCCGTATTTCCAAAGTGAAATTTACTAAAGAAAACTCATGATTATTTTTTAGGTAGTTTTGTTTTTGAACATTCAAAAAATTCTGAATTTTAGGCTATGAATTCATCATTATGCATTAAAAAACATCCAAATCCCTTCATTGAAGAATCATATAATACCAAAAAATGTTCACCACAACTAGGTAGTGTGAGTACATGTGCATTGATATTCCTCCTTTTCAACTCCTTGAAGCAATATTCACATTTATCCTCCAAATCCTTTTTTAATTTTCTAAATAATCTCCTTTTTGGATTAGTGGGAACCTCACAACCATAATTCCTCCAAAATATAGAATCCAACCCAATGAAACCAGATTACCAGATGACCGCGCCAAAAACACCCATAAAAATTCAAAATTCAAAGTTCAAACCAAGAATTGTCACACCGCCTCGGGAGAAAACATAACATGGGTAGATGAAACATTGCAGTCACCTCGAGCCCACAGCATACCATCAATACTACCACTGACCACAAACAACCTTCAATTATTTGTCTATGAAGTGTCCAAATAGATCTCATTTCTTTTAATGATATTCCACGAGAATGAGACTTCTGTTAACAAAAAATCACATTTTTTGTACATCGAATAAATCTTCTTCTTATGCAAGTTATTTATCATGGTGCTCAGTTGATCCTTGGGATCCTCAATGCATTTGGATTATATGGGAATGCCATTTATATAGACTACAAAATATATCTCGAGGTAATCCATAAAGAATCTATTCATAATCTCCATGAATATTACTAGATAATTAGTTAGTCTAGATAAAATTGCTATTAATTGTAGTTCCCAAACCATGTATAAAAAATTCTTGGATATGTCATCCTTCTTCACCCAACGGTGGTAATATCTCGATCACAGATCCACCTTGGAAAAGTATTTTGCTCCACATAGCTGATGAAACATGTCACAAATCATGGGTATAGGGTAATTTTTCTTTCTAATGATCTTTTTGAGATCCAGATAATCAATAAAAATGTGCATTGACCCATAATTGTTCTTGAAAAAGAGGATTTGGGAACCCCAATGTGATGAACTTGGGGATATAAACCCTTTATATATATTAACATATAGTTTTTATTAATCTCATAAAGATACACAATAAACATTATATATTGATTACCAGATAATGGTAGCCCTCCAAGTATAATCTTGATTGAAAATTCAAAATATTGACTCGGAGGAATACAGTAAACTTATTTGGGAAAAACATCAGCATATTCCCTTAAAAGTGGAATGTCTTCAGGGAAGATTGTTTACTTAGACTCGGTCATATGAGAATAATATTATTTTACAAAGAGAAATAATTACAATTCTTGATATTTTAGTTCAAATGAGGATTCATCCCACTCTTTTCACTTGCACAAAATTTAGGTTTGATTATCAATACAGAGAGTGAATTCCTACTTATAGAATTTGTTTGTCTTTATGTAGGGAAATCCCATCCATGCCCATAATTTGACCAAATACCAAAAAATGGAGAATGATAAGATTATCGTGGATATTCAGCCAAATAATTTTGATAGGGTAGGATTTATATAATTTGGATTAAATAATTTACACTTTTTTCATTTAAACCAATAGATCCACTTCGGTGATTTGAGGGAGTGTTTGAATAGTTTCACTAAACTATCCTAATATGAATGTATTCAAAGATATAAAATAAAAAATTGCATTCACTATTATTGAATGAATAACTAGAATACAATTATCCAATTTGTTGTTAGGATCCACCTCATCAATTGTTATGGAAAAAGATCACACTTTCTGCCTTGGAGGTTGTTGGTTGTCTCCGAAAACCCTTGTCTTAGTGTAATGGTTTGAAAAGTACCATGGTTCCCCACATTTGAAGAAATGAACAATGCACTGTTGTTTGATAAAATCATTCTTTTCATACATCACATTAGTGGGTTTTCTTATCGATAATCAGTAGTTAGGTTTCCTTCCTTCCCACACCAAAAGAAGTTCCTCGTTCCCATTAAGAAATTTCTATGGTGCTTCTTTCCACAACATTGAAAAGTTGGATTTTGAAATTTCTTGGTACCATTAGATTTATCAATTCATACAGAACAATTGAACTCCACTATCCACCTCTTATCCTGATTATGTACATGAGATTATTCAACCACTATCATGACATTGAGGCCACATAAGAAAATTTCTTCATAGCTATCAAATTCTCGGATCGCTAGGGATTTTCATAAACTAGGATCTAGCCCACCATAAAAATGGTCAACCTTATATTTGGGAGAAACAAAAATATTTGAGGCATACCATGTAGGTATTCTGATGTTTTCCTCAAACACCCTGATTGAGTTTTTTTCTTGATGAAAATTAAATTTCTTCCCATTTTATTTTGGAGAGTGCGATTAAAATATTAATCGATTTTTTTTCTAGAAATCTTTCTAACCCATAACTTCAATTACCTACTTGAGATTTATATAATGGATTAATGTCCTCCACTAATAATCTTCTACAAAGATATGATAATAAGTCAGTATTCCCTTCACCTTTTTGGAACATTGAGTGAAGGATAAGATATTCTCAACAAAGTTGATCCATTGTTTCATAATTAAGGGATCAGGTGATCACTTGGAAGTCAAAGGCCATTGTTGCGTAAGAGTGTAAATGAAAATTTGTTCTATCATAGGGGATTTGAATGATCCTCATTATCTAGGTTTCAACTCATAACTTGATTCAACTGAGAGAGTTTCATCATAAAGTTTTATATTCCTACTCCCATTGGGATAGACATCTCATTGTGGTAGTCATCATATTTCCCTTCACATTGGTTGTTACCAGATTCCTCATATGTCTGGAAATTTGATTGATTAATAAGAAAATTAGGGATCAGTATTTGTAATCTATTATACACAAAAAAGGATAATCTAATGAAATTAATTGTATGAATTATAAATTACAAGTATTTTTAACTAATAAAATTTTGGGTTTCAATCTGTGCTATATGTGATGTATATCATAACATATATTCTTCTGAGAATTTTTTTGTCCCTTAAATGTTTTTCCTAATGAGGTTATGAAATTTCCAAATCAAATCTCCTAGGACTGTCAAATCTGGTGTGCAGTAAGGCCCATTCTCGTGCACCGGTTTCTAGGGGAGTCAATCTCAACGTGGTATTTTTGGGGTTGACCCCAATTTCCATGAAGGAAAGATACATAACCAATTATATTATTGATATAGAGATGTTTTTCCTGAGAAAATAATTACAATATACATACAAAAAATTATTGATGTTTTGTTACTATTCTTCATATCCCTAAGGCTTTCCCTGTAGTTTTCTAATCTTAAACCCATAAATAACTAAACATTCACTTTGATACCAACTATAACAACCCTTATCATTATTACACATTTATTAATATTTTATCACATATGATTACATATAATAAAACTAGGAAGATAAATAATTATAGTTTATTGGGGTATTAGGTACATCACGTAATAAGAGATACATCATATTTATTAAAAAATTCCTTAACATGCCCGTTCATAAAACTGTATGAGAAAACTTGTGGACATACATAAGAAAAGGGTGAGCTATGAAGTATTGTAATGGAATAAACATGGATAAATTTTAAGAATTGAATAAATTTTGGAAAATATTAATAAAAATTCAACCTAAAACTTGCGGGAATAGTAAAAATGAACAATGGGTCATGATATAACGTTATAATGATAGAGGATACTTGGGAAATTTTGTGACAACTTAAAACACCACATCATAAACATGGGTCAAGGATAAATTCTGAGAAATCATGGTGTTAATATTCCCAAAAATTGATCAAGTTCACTCCATGTCCCAACATTCCATCTCATGAGAGCAAACATTACCCAATTCATTGGATCACTATATAATTTTCGGCACACCTGACACTTTAATTTCATTCTCAAGATTAAGTGTGCCACATAGATCAGAGAAAATGGAATCATTTAGTATCATATTTTATTCCATGATCAGTGATAGTGGATTAAATATATTTATGTACCAAATATAATAATTATATGTGTATAATTGTGAACACCCTAGATAGTAAATTGGCATGGTATTATCTATAAAATTGTTTTGGCATGGAAAACTACAATGCAATTTTGGAAACATAATAGTGTCAACAAAAAATTTATAAAATGGGTTGATGAGACAGAAATTTGCATCTCATGTTTTTTAAATAAAACGGGAAGTATTCGGGATATTTAAGACATGTCCCAACAATTGAAAATAAGAAAAATAAGGAATAAGATAAAAAAAGAAACTTTAAAAAAGAGGAGAATGAGAGGATCCCCTACTTAATTATGTGAGTCTAAATGCTTAGGAGGAGCTTATTGAGGGCTTGAGGGAACCTTTGTATGGATTTAGAGACGTTATGTTAGATAAATTACATGTTATGAAATTTTTTTTAAAATTAAAATGGGATTTTGGGTGGGTTTATATAGGAAATTATTTCATTAATATTTCTCAAACATAGGTTTTGAACATTATATAATAGAATAAAAAAACACAAACCCTACAATGGTTTATTCCCATATTTTCTACCAAATAGGAGTTTTTTTCATTTTTGTATATGTAAAACGTATTATAATAATAAAATAATTCCCTTTCTCAAGGGGAATTGAGTCAAACATTTAAATTAAGGATTTAAAAACCTTAAAATATACTAATTGTTTTGGAAGATTAACAATATGTTTATAAAATTTATGAAACAATCATTAAATAACATTATATTAGAGGAAAAACAAATATTTTTTATAGAAACTATTTATAGAGTTAATTACATGTCTTTTGGGTCAATATGTTGTCATACAACAAACCGTATATTTATAGGATTTTAAATTTGTTCTTGAAAATTAGATTGCCTAATAATATTATGAAAAATACACACATGGATAGATTTGATGTTTTAATTGAAAAAATAGTATTCACTTATTCAAAATAAATTTCTAAATATTTGAAATTTTACTTTTAAAATAAGAATCTACATTTATCGAGAAACGATGGAATTTTTTATAATAAGATTTTTGAATAATTATAAGAATTATAGTAGCCTTCATGAAATAATAAATGTTTATATGAATTTAATATAATTTATTTAATGCTAATATTTTAATAATGTATTATTTAACTAAAAAATTTATAATTTCAATAAAACTATCTTTGAAATTAAATTTTCCTATCACCCAAAAATTAAAAAATATATTTTATTATATCAAATCAACATCATTTATAACGTAACAATAATTGGATGAAAATATATTCATTATTTAATTGAAACTAATATTTATACTTATATGGATAGTATCTTGTCAGATATCCCATTAATACACCAGTAAACTCTCTAAGGGTATGGTGCATAATTATGAGTCTTTCAGGGGAGGTTTGAAAAATATGGGTTTAGTCATGATCTCAATGAGCTTTAAATTCTCCTGCAAATAGTTTATATCATGTTTAAGTTGCTGGATATATTCTTGGTATTTGTTAAGGAAAAATCACAGTGATTATATCTCCCATATAATATCTGATAAATGAGATTTATATGGTACAATCCTATTAGTTGAGGACATTATTTCCTATTTCTATATAAATTGGATTTCTTTAAACCTAATTTTTATAATAATCATGTTATCATTGTTCATCAATTATATTATAAATGGTATATTTTATTACTGGTATTTTAAACATGATAGGATATAATAAACCCAAATAAGTGAATTTATTTCTATTAGTATATTACATAATAAGACTTTTGA
Source organism: Viscum album (assembly GCA_963277665.1). Classification (NCBI taxonomy): domain Eukaryota; kingdom Viridiplantae; phylum Streptophyta; class Magnoliopsida; order Santalales; family Viscaceae; genus Viscum; species Viscum album. The sequence continues at coordinate 1,953,811,367 of OY728165.1, forward strand.
TTAAATTTTACAGGGAATTTTATTTATAATAGTTTGGTTCATTAAATGTTTTCAGAGAAAGTCTTCTGAGTTATCTATAATTTTTAGTTGAAATTAAATGATCATTCTCTAGTTATTCTGATCAATTATCCAAAAGAATTTATTTTAGTTGTAATAACTCCTTATTTTAATGTGGTGAATTATGGTTACATGAAATGTAGACTGATTATCCATTTGAATAATAATGGTTAAATATTTTTATGACATGGTTTAATCCTCAGCATATTTATACGGTTGAACATGATTAATTGAGTTCTGAACATGAGTCTAATTATAATATATATTCAAAATCTATTATTTCAATCATATATTTAATCCTACCATATGAGTTCAATCGATTTTAACAATGTGTTACTAATAATTATAATGTTAAACTATTACTATTATTTATAAAGATAATGATAATGTTAGAAAATTAATGTATAATACTTGAATGTTATAGTTTGACACCATGAAGAAGTTTTTCAGATCATTTACATCTCTACTAAATGGTATAATCACTAATATAGTGAAAAATGTTGTCACATTTGGTGTTACAATACTAGATTCAGACAAAGAAATAAATGTTCTTATATTTCTTCTTTCTAGATGTTGTGGAATCTTAAATTCTATTTGACACTCCACACTGGTTAAATAGTTTAAAATAAAAACTTTTATAGGAATAATAATTATTTATGAAACTAAAATGAATAATTATATTGATGATCACATGTTTTCACTGATTAATAATGCTTTATTAAACATATCTACGTCAAAGGATAAGAAAATTTCCATTGAAACAATTTATTACTCATCTCATGAAGGTGAATTAAATTTTACGAATTTTGTTATAAAAATTACCAACTAACATGAAGACTCATCTAGTTTTAAATGAGGATAAATGGTTTCTAAAAATAATTTAATAAAATCAATAATTATGGTCTAAATTCAATATATTTTTGATTCAATGAATAAAAGAAACCTAGGAATGTCAAACTAGACATCCCTTATCTCGAAGAGAGCAAGAAATATAAAAATATTTTTTATTAAAGATATAACTATAATAATAATGGTAAAATATATATTGAGAAGACTTCTATTTATTTTAAATATTATATATATGATTATCATTTTGAAAATTTATATGTTGAATTAAAATCCATAAAGAACATTGATGTTTTATGGACCAAAATAAAGAGGTAAAAAATTTAATATACTTATTCTTAATCTAAATATTAATCTTTTGAAGATATTAATGCGTATTTTTCTATTATTGAAGATAATTATTGAAATTTAAAAAACACATATGTATCTAAAGAAAAATAATGACATTGTTCTTATTGGAAAATATACTTTGGCTAAACAACCTTTGGAATTAAATTGCATACAAGACTAATGTGAGTGTTCTTATAACCTAAAAGATGAATAATTAATTATTTATTAGATAAAAATGAATATTTGGAATTTGATTATAGTATGTTTAATAAGGGGAGGATTATCTCCAAAAAAATATTTGTAATAATAATGGAAATAATAAAAGACAAAAAATTGGAACCAATCATGAAAAAGAAAAGCATTATAGTAATTATATAATAAATGGTTCTTATAAATAGTTCATGTATATTATGTTCTATTTTCACTATGGTATTTATAGACGTTATGTTGATGATTAAAATTTTAATCTTCCTCAAATATTTAGGGTTTTTCAGGTTGGTTCGTAAGAGTTAATGATGGATACAAGAGGGGGTGAATTTTACTTTAAAATCATAGGCTAATAAATAATAGAAAACCCCTTTATCCAAAAAGATTTCATTCATATGTCATCTATTTATTTGAGTAGTTAAATCAGATTTAGACACTATTGGTTGTATCACAATTCATTATTAGTTTCGCAAAATCCCAAATATATTATTATAAGAATGATAAGTTTCAACTAAAATTCTAATATAAATGGATAATAGTAAAATGAACATTAAAAACAAGTAAAATAAAATATTATAATATAAATAATGAATTACATGATATATGAAAGGTGATTGTACTCTATAAACTGAACATTACAGGAATTTAGAAATTATGACTTAAGATATTCACAATTCAATACATACTATAATGGCCTATAATTCTTTACCTGGAAGGCCCTTGATATGTAGCTCATCGTGGATCTATCTTGTAAAACCGTAGATTTCCGTGATACAATGATATTTATGTCTCTCCCTTCAAATCATGGGAGACCCTCGATCTTATTCATCAGATTCACTTGTCTTCGGATCCCCAGAATTCATTGATCTAAACCATGATTATATAATGTGGATAGAAACGAAAAAATTTCTTTGTAATTAACAATACCCACAATGATTCCATTGAATAAAACTCCCTTGGAGAAATAAAAATTTATGATGAATAATAGGATAAAAATATACACATGTTGAGATACAAATGAATTATCTCATAGTGCTTCAAATGACCTCCTATTTATAAGTAATTCTTCAATGGCCATTTTTGTGAATTGGTTGCAATAAATTAAAAACACTTCCACTTTCATAGCTTATAATTATTTGGATATTGATCATGAAAACAATGCATGAACTATAAAATATTGTTCAACATCATTTTTTGCACCACTATAATTCAATTTGGGATTTACTCTAATATAAATAACTCCAAATACTCAGATTATAAAAATTGGGTAGTATGAGGGAAAATACATTTTGGATAATCCAATGATCTGATTGATCAAAACTATTTTTAGTCACATGGTAATGAATTTTTTTAGCATTATGGATAAAAAATTATTTCCACCAACAGTTATTCCAGTAGATATTTTGATGTAACATACTTACTGTATGTCTGGTATATTATATTGAATAATAAAAAGTTTATAATCCTTTTAATTTAGAACCATTTCTATGTTTGGTTTAAAAATATATTTTATAAAAATATACTAAAACAGTTGGGATATATAAATTTAGTAAAGTCAAATTTTAATAATGGATTTGTGATTTCCCAAAAAATGTAATGTAAAATTAGATTTTTTTAATTTTGAATGAATGATCTATCCCTTTTGGAAGGAAAAAGACACACCACTTAAAAAACAAATTATTAACATTGTGACACTGACAAAAAAACTCATTTTAATAACATCAATTATAAATATTATTTCAAATTTCTTTCTTTATTTTATTTAAACTCACCAAAAGTTAAAAACTTCATTATGATTTGATATAAATAATTTATAATTCAGATTCTCCCCTAAATAAAATATCATCCTTAGGTATATTATCCACCAAAAAAATTTAAATCGTGGGTAAATGTTTTCCTTTGGAGAAAATATCCCCTTAAACAAATTATAAAAATTTCTACACATTATTATTTAAAAAGAGGTAAAAATAATTAATTATAATCTCCAAAAAATTTTGAAAAACATTACACATGAAACAATTTGACTTTTATATACTTTTTGTTCAATATATATTGGAAATAATACTCATCCAAAATAAATAGAAAACATTCAAACAAAAATATTTTTTAAGAATATCATTCAAACATAAAATCATTTAAAAGTTATTTTTACCACAAGTGTTCAGTTAATAATATTTTCAACCATTATTATATAACTTCTTGATGATCAAATCAATTTCATCACATCATCATGGCCCGTATCAGCTTTAGAAATTGAAGATTTATGATTTGAAATACTATCCTTATTGACTGATTGAATTTAAATATCTATTTCCAAACAGTCAACCTTTTCACTGATCATATTATTTTATTCTATTAACCTCAACAACTCATCTTTAGATGATTTAATGAAATTATTTTCATTTTAATACTTCTAAAAATTTTCATTTAGTACATTTACGTTTTTATTTTGAAATTTATTAATGTCTTTGAATTGTTTTAAAAAAATTACTCTATGTGATAGATCTATTGATATCTTATCGACCAAATCAGAAAATTTAATAGAAACTATTTTAATTTCTAAAATATATTCTTCATGATCCTTTGTGTACTAAGAAATATTCCTAGCCCATTATACCATCTGGTTAAATATTATCTTGTGTGTTATTGATTTTAATTTGAAGGATTTTATTTTAATTTGTAGGATTTTATTTTAGTCTCATTTTGGATCACATATCCTTTAAACATATTTAGTGATTCTTATTTTTTATAATGATTGTTCCGAATTTCCTTACACATTGATTATATGTTAAAAATATAAGGTATTTAAATAAGAAGATGTTTTAATGTCTGAAATATGTAATGAAAACGTTTCTATGCTTTAGTAATGGATGATTCTGAATACATTAATTCAGCATTTGAATAATGTGGTCATGAAGGTCCAAAACCTGACATCATTTCTTCTCCAAATAATCATTCCCCAAATCATTTACTATATAAACATCTTTAAAATACTCATTACTATATGATACTTTCATATTTTAAGGATGAGAATCTTCACATCCTTTTGATGATTATTTAAATTCCCATGGATCATCTATGTCATGATTCTTCTCATACTAAGATAATAATAGAGTTAATGATGATGATGAATCTGGTGAAATTTTTATTTTCTTTTTCTCCTCTTATCATTCTGGTTTTTCTTCATCTTCTACTCCGTCCATATCTTCTACAAGTTCATGTTATAACTGTCTTATAGTTCTCAACACAGCTTTTCTAATTTTCTATATGGATTATGTGTTTTACCTCTAAACTATATTTTTTATAGGTATTGGAATCGATTATATAACTGATTTTTGTATTTGAGATTTAAAAGAATATTTAATTATCTATTTTACATTTTCCCTTTATCACCATCTATTAGAATGATTTAAAGTACCATGATGTTTCAAAAAATTCCATACTAGCATCTAGAATTTTCTTTGGGTATGAGTAAGGGTTCATGTTCCTTGAACTGGTTATACAACATATATAGTAGAAATGGAAATTGGTTCTTATGAATATATATTCCCTATATTAAACAACCATTCCATCATTCATTCCTCTATAAACATTTTCCTTTGTTTCTTAGTTTTCGTGTCCCCTTTCAATTCTGTAGTTGTTTGGATTTTTAGGGACATGGCCTCAACCAGAAGGTGTCCAAAATCAAGACCCCTAGATTCATCTAGGTCTTATGAGACATTAGACTCTTGAAACATTCATGTAATATGATTTTTTTTCTTTGTAACTATAGGCAGTGAGGGTTAAAACATTATTTTTTATTCTAAAAATTCCTTCTGTTTTATAGGTTTTGCATCAGATACAAATCAATATATTTTTACCAGAAACTTCATCAACTTGGAAGTAAAAGAAAATCATCAACAAGGACATAATCTCCTCACCAAAAATAGAAATGTATTCCCTTATATAATAAGTTTTATTCTTAATATGAAATGAATTTTTGAAATTCACTAGAATCTTGTTTAAGAAAGAGGGAAACTTTAGTATCAATGGCTTAATTGATGACTTCTTAATTAATACATCCTCTATAATGAATAACATGACCATGTTGATCTACCTCATATTAATCATAAATTCTAATGTATAAATTTTAAGTACTTTTAGGGCATCCCTGTCACACATTTTCTTTATGAGGTTACCCTGCATTCATAATGTCACCACTCTTGGATTCTGAGTGAGATGTGAATCTTTTTGGACTTTGTCAAAACATTTAAATATGGATTATTTTGCCTTTCACATAATTAAACCCCCATGATTTTCCAGAATATTGTTAGATGGTAAATAATTGTCACCCAAAATGGTTAATTTTCTAACTTAATTACTTCCTGATAAGAATGTTTAGAAACATCACCAAACAAATTACCTACAATTTTTTCCTTATTATATATTGAAAAAAACTCTTATTATTATTAAAACTCTCTTACAATATCTAGGTAATGATTGTTGAAATCCCTATTTTAACACTTTTTTATCCTTGAAAGTTAATAAACTCTTTATGAATAGATTCATATTAATTATACCATTCAATCTCAATGATTCTTTCTATAATAACACCCCTTTTGAATGGTATTAAGTAGATTCCATTATAGTCAAGATTGTGCTGGAGCTCATATTGAATATTAAACAGATGAATGGTAAGGAATCAGTTTGTGAAAGAAATAAGGTGGTGAGAGTCTGGAGTGAAACATTGAAAACAGATGTCGGACAAAGGATTTCCCACCTTTATATAGAGGCATGAGAAATGGTTCAATGTCAAAAATTTTCAATGGATCAATTTGAAAACCATTTTTTGATCTGATGATCGAGATTTAATGCATTGTTTTTTATAAATAATTCTCAACTCTTTGTGTCATATTGAGAAATTTTTTTATCAGAGTAAAGGATATTTTAATTTGAGAATCAATTATGTTTTTCATTGATATTTTTACCAAAACTAATTGAATATATACAAAAATAGTGGTAAACTAAAGTAAATTTGAGGTAAAAAAACTAAAAGATTTGAATACTACCTTTCAAAGTAGATATTTGATCTTTATATAAAAAACATATTGTTCATGGTTTTTATAACAAAAATTGATTCTCAAACATTTTTAACAGAAATTATTTTTTGGAAATTATTTTTTAAATAAATTTTGTTCTAGAAAATATATATAGAACATTGATTTCAGAATGTTTATAAAAAATATGATTACAAATATTCTATAAAATTTTTTATGCCAAACAATTTTAAGATACGAAAGATAAATATTTAAGAAAATTAAATATTTTAGAAAAGTTATAATTATATCATCCCTAGTTGATAACGATTCTTATTAATATAAGGCGATTGGTAAACTAGACATAGATATTAATTAATATTTGGGAATGATTATTCCTAAATTATTTTGTATATATTAAAATATAGGGGAACATATGGGTTTACAAAAAATATTAGCATGTAAATCTTTCATTATAATGAATTTTAAAATTATATCTCCTTATTATATGGGATATAAAAGGAAATAGTGTCTTATATGTTTGATCTTATCCCATTTGTGAGGTGATGGGTTTTTACTTATGTAAATGGAATGTGTTTTATCACATAATATTTTTTTTGAGTAAAATTGATAACATAGTGAGTGTGTGTGGGTTTTATCTAAAACAAATGATCATAACAACATACAGGTTCTTTACTTAGCTTCCACAATAGAAATTGACAGTAAGTGTTGTTACTTAATAACACATGAGACTAAAGTTTCTCCTAAGAAATGATGTGTTCTTGAAATACTATTCCTATCAATTATAAAACAACCATAGTCGACATCGAAAAATATTTTTAAATCAAAATAATTTCAAGAAGATTTAAAAAAATTAAATTCATTGTTCCCTCAAGGTAATGAAAAAATATTATAAAATTTTTATTGGGAGAATCTTTTTGATAATACGGATTTTAACACCCCAAGCTTCCACGGTATTCTTCTCTTTGAAGAATACAATAGCGTGTGTTGTACGCATCTTCGAGTTCTAACACACACCACAACCAACCAAACTAGCCGTTATGAATATTAATACCCACTTTTTGAAATTTTATACATTTTATTATTCTAAATGGAATTCATTTTTGGATTCGTAATATTGAAATTAGATTAGTGTGATTTTTTGGTACTTTTCTGATAACATTCATATTTTGATGAATAGTGGAAATTATTAATTTTAATTAAAAACAATTTTTTTAGTAGAAATAATTAATTGTGATAAATTATGAACATGCGTGATTTAAGAGTATAATTAGATTATATTTTTCTCATTTAATCCAATTTGGGTCATTATATTAAAATTCACATTTAAAATGGATATAAGTAAGTGCCAATCTTTTGATAGTTGTTATCTCTTAAAAACATGCTTTTCGTTTTAACAACAAGAATTAATTTTAAATTAATTGGTGCCACTCATGTATATTGAATTTAGAAAAATGTATTCCATATTTAGAATCAGGAGGTCCAAATTGTATAAATAGGTCACTTTTATTTTTAGACATTTGTAATAATTACTTTGGTAAATATTTTATTTACCGTGGTTAATGGGTAAATCCGGTAAATAAGGGTAAAAAATAACATTATAATATTAATAAATTATCCTAAAACGAGTCCTAACAATATTGGTTGATACCTATCCGACCCTAGGCATATTTGGGTCGATTTTGGACCCCATGGATCCACTTTTAAGTGATAATTACACTTTATATTAATTAAGTTAAAGTAAATATAAAAATGACATAAACATATATCTTTTAGAAATAGAATTTTTACATATGGTTATATATGTTATATTGTTGACTCTAAATATTCATTAGAAATATAAAACGATTTCCTACATAATGGTATTTTATTTATAATTTTTAGACATTTAATTATTAAATTTATGTATCACACAATAATGATGCTATATTTTCCTAATTAATGAAAGAATAACATAATTAGTATTAAAAATGTTAAAAAAATATAATTTGAATGTTTTGATGACATACACGAATTTTATTTATTAATAAGACATGTTATTATTATTTTAATTAATTTTGTTGGAATTAATAAAGTTTTTATGACTTTAAAAAAATCAATTATTAAATAGTGTCAAAATTGACATAAAAGAGTTTTTAAAACGAATATTATATTATTAATTCGTATTATATTACTAAAAATATAAGGCTCCACCAAAGGACTTATATAATGATAGTTGTATCATTAATGATCCATTTGGGGTTATCTTGAAGTAAATAATAAGTTAATTAACCATATAATATAAAAATACAAAGTGACATGGTAAGGGTCAAACTATTTAAGTAAGAGTTAAATATAAATGATAAGGATAATATAGTGACCCAAAGCTATCTAAAATCTATTGGATGAAAGGATTTCGACCAATAACAACATTACACTTTGAATAATCCACTTTTCAGCCATTAGAAACCGAATATGAATTTTTTTATAAAGTAATACATTATGTTTTTCCTAAAGAGCCCCTACTCCCCCTTATAAAAGGACACCACTTCTAACCAATTCATCATACCATCAAAGCCTTTTGGTTCGGCCAACCTCAAACCAAATACACTCTCAAAAGTCCTCCATTCTTCATAGAGGCATTTCTTTAGTTAGAAAGCCATCCTATGGAGACCTTTTGATCATATAAAAAGGAAGAACCCGAAGAAAAGGTAATGTTTTAACCACCCTCTTTCAAGTTCCTTTCTTCTTCAACTTCTTATTTCTTTGTTATTTCCATTATAAAATAATAAATACAGTATATTATATATACTGTTATATTATTTTAAAAATCGTACATCCATATTTAGTATTCTATCCATCCATTGAATGACATGTCACCAACGTGCATACGTACGGCCTACCGTCTCCATGTCGTGGTGTAATTGTAATTCAGTATATTATTATTTGGATGGGTATAATAATTATGTGTAATTCATGTAAATAATAAATATAACATGATAAATATTCTGTATATATTATATACCATCTAGTTATATATTATTTTAATATCAAAAGAATGATATTGTCTCTCGTGCGTATGTACAGATTACCGTCTCCACGAACGCGATGAGATTTTTTCCCCATGATATCCATTCAGGACTAAATTTATTTTTATGATTAAAAATTATGTTTAGAGACTTGATATAATTCTGGATATGAATAATATTAATCCCATTCATAAAAAATATGGCTCACATAACAAAGAATATAAAGGAAAATGAATCTGTTAACACCCTAAACGACGATAATACTAAGATATTATCAACAAATAAATGTTAAAATATCATATATGATATCATATTAATGTATATGATTCTTGTATAATTTAATAACAATTATTTCTCCATTATACAAGAGATTAATCTACAATCTACCAAGGAAAAAATTCAATGTAAGGGGTTTCTTATCACACATTTAATTCCCTTAGATTTCCATTGTTCACCACTTATTTATTGCATGTGGTGTGTGTACTGCCCATGGTTGTATTCATTGTGTAACATTGTAATGGCCCAGACCTCTCTGGTCCACTAGTTTGTGAAAATATGGTGTTTTAGGTGTTCTAGGAGGTCAAGGTAACATATCTCCAACACTTTAAAAAATTTCTAGTTCTGTGAACAGTATTTCCAGTTTTATGAACAGTAACAGATCGGTCTCACAGATCGGTCTCACAGATCGGTCTCACAGATCGGTCTCACCAATCGGTCTCAGAGATCGGTCTCACAGATCAGTCTTACAAAGCGGTCTCGCATATGGGTCTCACATATTGGTCTGAGAGATCGGTCTCACAGATCAGTCTCACAGATCGGTCTCATAGATCGGTTTTACAGATCGGTCTCACAGATCGGTCTAACAGATCGGTCTCACATATCGGTCTTATAGAACGGTCTGAGAGATTGGTCTCACAGATCGGTGTCAGAGATCAGTGTTACATATCAGTCTCACAGATCGGTCTCATAGATCAGTCTCATAGATTGGTCTCACAGATCGGTCTCATAGATCAGTTTCCAAGATTGGTTTCACAGATCGGTTTCACAGATCGGTTTCACAGATCAGTTTCACAGATCCATCTCATAGATCAGTAGGTGTACAGTAACGGTAGGTGAACAAGGTTTCCAGATTCCTACATTTTTTCCCCTTTTGACGTTTCCTTTGACGTAAAATTCATTTAAAGCCTTATTTTAATGACTCTTAAGGCTGATTAAAAGGCCTTAAATCCTATATTAATTATTTCTCAGGTGGGGATGTTTTTACTTGGTCAAACCGTGTGGGTTATTGTGATTCGTTTTTAATGGAGAATTAAGTGGATCTTAAACCGTTTCCCCATTAAATCTTCAAAAAGGAACAAGAATCATCCTCCCTTGTTCTTCCTCATTGTTATCATCTATGAGGTTCTAGAACCTTTCAATCCTTCACGTAGGAGTTGAACAATCAAACTTCACTCCTCGTATTGGTTCTGCTCAGTTTTGATGCAACCAAGCTATGTCGATCATTCTTCGATATAAGGTATGTTTTATCATCGTTCCTTCTCGGATCATATTCTCTTGTTCTCCATTCTATATTAGAAAGTAATCTACATGGTTCAAATGAGATTTTCTTTGGGTATGGTTGGTGCGGACATATCGTGGCATCCCCAGGTGGATGCAGTTGTCTCGAGAAGAGGATCATGACCCATTGTATAGATAAAGAATGTCAAGAACTCTTCGAGGCAAGGGATTCCTTGCTTATCTAATTGTTTATGTGTAATCGTAGAGTTAGCATGATTTATCCCTTTGGATCACAATGAAATTGACCAAATTAAATATTTGAACCAGATAAATAAATTGTTATCTATCGTATTACTGCCTCGTGTTTTTCTAGATAGTGTGATATCAATGATTGCATTGTTTAGAATTTTTTTCTTGATAGAAATTGATAAAGAATGTAAAGACGTAATTAATTGATAATTAATTGGCTAAAGATAAAGAGGCACGTAAAGGAATCTGGTTGATTCCGATGTTGTATTTTTTATAATTTGATGTTAATCAAATTGGCATAGTAATCATTTTAAATATTTTGTGATAGCTTTCTGAATAGGTTTCCTGGAATTGGAACCTACAAGTTGAATCTGTTAATTCAAGAGGGATTAAAGAACTTGTTGTTGATAAAATATAATTCATGATAGGGTTCTAAGTTACCCTCCTTCTTGTAAGGTTGAATGCCTTGTGGTTTGGAGCCATGACTGCTCATTTTGTATAAAGGCTGGATGCCTTGTTAAAGGGAAAAGATCCCATTTTATGTGATGTTTTTTTCCTGCTGCTTGTGCTTTGATGTGACCCTGGAGGGATGTTGTGATATGTGGAGGCAGGGAGGCCTTGTGGTTGTGGTAGCAGATGACGCCTAGAGTGGCGAGATACATAGTTTTATGCATGTGGGTGTCGGGGAGTACACCAAGGATGATGGTATGGGATGGATGTGATGGCTGAAGGTTTGGTGCTTTGATTGAATGTTTATATTCTTTACTTTTACCCCATTCTTCAAGGTATCTTGTCTTGCTTACCCTTCTTCCGAAGGAGGCGAAGATGCGTGGGGTATGCCACATGCTTTCAGTGTCTAGCTTCTCAAAGGAGAATGGGTCTACACTCTTTCTATTGGCGGCAAAGATTCGATGGGTAGTATATCTGCTCACCGTGTTGATCCCCCTCGTGTTTAGTAGTATAAGATGCTTTTCTAGATATCCTGGGAATATGGGAAAGCAATTCTGTAATAAAATATTGATTAAATGGTGATAATCCATGGGGCTCAAGATGATGGAATTTAAAGGTGATGTTGAATCTTAAAAGGAGTAGTTGATTTTGAATGTGATGCCAATGTAGTTTAATGAGGTTGTGTTTATGGTTAATTAATGTTTGGATAATTAATTAAAATATAGTGGAACTGATAAAAAGGGAATGAAGTAATCTAATAATACTCTTCAAATGGTTGTGTGCTTATAGGATACCTAGTCTTAGAAGTCGCAGCCGTGAGTCTGAGAGACCTTAGCTTAGTTGTGTCTAAGACTGGGTAATGCCCATAGTGTGGTTGTGGGATATAATATATTCTTTACTTTTATGTTTCTATACGCTACTCCACCCAGTCAGTAAGGGCAACTGACACCCCAAGGATTCTGAGCCCTGGGGGTGTTTTCCCCAAAATTCTAATGGGAGGTTGAATGGATGACTACCCCCTTTAGCCCTGCTCTCTTCTCTTGGTAGATACGAGTGCCTTTAGCACAACGGTTAGTGTTCCCCATATATGTGTCTAGAGGGCTGTAATGGCTTGTGGTTATTTCACACACACATATTCTAAATATAGTATCCTATGGACTACTATAGGTGTAACGTGTATAGGCTGTGATGGTTTGAGGATCCTTACTCAGCATATGGGTTATGATGGCTTGAGGTATAATACTTGATGTATGATACATGTTATGCGAGGTGTGGTGGATCCCAGAAACTACCTGGTTACTTTTGGTTGTGAGGATGGTGTGTTTCTTAGCACAGATGTCTACGGGAAAGCCTTTACGGTGCACGTGGTGCAGATTTTGGAGCATGGCCCAGGTGTATACGGGCAAGCCTTTGGAGAGAGATGCACATGACATATGTAGTTTGGGAAAAGCGGAAAACCAGTGGGGAATTAGTATCAAGGTACCCTTGATATTCTTTACTATATGCTATATTCATGTATGCGTTACATGTTGAGAGTAGTCATGGTGATGTTGGGAACTTAGTATACCTGCTTAGGTGATGAGTTAGTTTCACTTGTTTTTCACTAGGATTTATAATTATTTCCTTACATTGCATGAGATGCTTCGGGGAAGATCCTACTGAGTATACTATTATACTCACCCTACCGTTTATATAAACTGTTTTTTAGGTCACTTAGAGAAGGTTGGAGATCAGGCTGGTTACTACTAGCTTGTGGTTGCAGGAGCTGTTCGGGCTTGTAGTTACTGCTATCTTTTCCTTTCTTTTGGGTACTTGTAGTTTTCCCCTTTTAGTTATAGTAATTTTTCATGGCATTTCATATATGTACTTGGGTTTCTTTTATATTTCAGTTCTGAGTTGGAGTTGGTTGGTGTCTATCTTATTTATATCTTCCACATGTGTTCTCTTAGAGGGTAATGCCTCCCATTTGTGTTTTATTATACCCTTGGTTCAAGTCGCCAACCCAGGGCCTACTGGAGGTGCGACTCAGAGGTCATTATCTCTAATCTCACATTTTAGTCCCAGGAGGAGTGCAGTTTGTGGGGAGGGGGTCATGAAAGAGTGGTATCAGAGGTCTGGTATAGGGATATAATGGAGTTAGGAGTTAGGCACATGTGAGGTTCCATGGGTTTTTAGGGAAACAGTGTCATTCTTGTTTAGTAAGTGCGGTAAAAACTGGAAACAGACAGAGACATAGGCATTTAGGGACTCCTAAGATCTGATTTATGGACCTTTATGTTTACAATGTCTACTAAACAAGGTGATACTAATTGTAGGGTAGAGACCTAGTAAATGATCATGCATCATTCTTCTTTGTGCCTATGTTTGAATGGGTAGAACATGGGATAGGTTAACATAAAATGAATGAAATAAAACAAATAATTAATTAATCTTGAGTCTCCATATTCTAGGCTTAGGATCTCTAAAGATTTCTTATTTTACAGGTATAGCTACAGGTCGACGTCCTAGTCAGGTTTGCATAGAAGATGTCCAATAGGATGTTCCAACAGGTCGCCACATGTTAGAGGTTGGCGACCAAGACACTTGGAGGAAGACACTCCAAGAGTTTCAGCGCCAGATTCTGCAGAAGTACGAGGGATCCATTTCAGAAGTGGTCACAGAAGACTGGATGGAGGAGGTCGAGATAGGATTCAGTTCCATCTGTGCTCGGAAGGAGCACTGGGTGTCCTTTTTTGTGACGATGTTGCGTGGAGCAGCAAGGCAGTGTTGGATCTTGTTCCTTGGAGATCGTGAGGAGTCAGCAATATCATGGGAGGAGATTCAAGACAAGTTTAGAGATGAGTTCCTTTCCTCGAACACGAAGGTGTCTAATCATCAGGAGCTTCTTACCCTTCGACAAAGGATCTCCATTGTTTGAGAGTTTGGAATCTATTTCCGGAACATTCTACGATATGCTTCATACCTGTTACCAAATGAGGAGGCCAAGACGAGGCATTTCGAGGAGGCTTTTTTACCAGAGATCCAGCGCCAGGTCAACCCATTTATGATGAAGAAATATATTGGGGTGCTGGCGAGGGCAGAGGTTGTTGAGTGGACTTTGGCGAGGACCAGATCGTCATGAGAGGGGAATCGTCATGATTCCTCATGAAGTAGAGCTGTGGTTTGGGGTTCCTAGTTTTCAGGGCATAAGTGTTTTTGTTCACCTGAGGGTAGTTACAAACCCTTCATATATTGTTTCTCCAGAGGCATTAACTATCGGGCCTATTCTAAAAGTTCAGGCGCTTTTTTTTCTTGTGGCGTTCGTGGTCATCAGGAGTGGGAGTTCCTGACTATTCAGAGCAGTCAACGTGCATCAGGCACTCCACTCCAGCTTCCTCCGTCGAGGCTGTTACTGTCGAGGCAGTAGTAGCATGTTTCACTAGCTTTATTTTACCATAGGGTAGATGGAGAAGGCAGAGGACAACCCCATGACGCTCCCCGTCCTTAGAGAGTAGAGCGCGACCGTAGTGGTGGTCATCATCAGGGTCAGAGAGGCCGTGGAGGAGGCTGTAGTCAGCTTCATGCTCTAGCATTACCAGCACTAGGCAAGTCGTATGTTGTCTGAGGTACCCTTTGCTTGTTTTATACCTTGGTGTATGCTCTATTTGATTCAGGAGGGACACACTCCTTCATATCACCTACCCTTGTCCATGCCTTGGGACATGAGGTTGAGAGGCTTCCAGTGCCCTTGGCGTTGACTACTCCAGTTGGAGGTTGTCATGACTTGTTTGAATTATTTAGAGATTTTGATCTATTGTTGGGGAAACACCTCTTATGGGGAGATTTCCTATGTTTACTAATACAACCATATGATTTCATCCTTGTAATGGATTGGTTGTATTCGATGCAAGATATTGTGGATTTCTTCCGGAAGAAGGTAATCTTCTTCGGTGCGGATAGAGAGCAGGTGGTGTTTGATGGTGAGAGAGATCCTCGGATGGATCTTAGGAACATTCCATCCTTATCATACTTGATGGCTGAGTTGATGCTGAGTTCAGCAGAAGTTCAGCAGTTAGCGTTTCCTAGGGTCATGGAGGAGTACCCTGATGTATTCCCAGAAGAGGTTGTAGCATTACCCCCTCGACGAGAGATCAAATTTGGGATCAAGATACACCCAGGAGTGTCTCCTATCTCTATGTCTCCATATAGGATGGCCCCTTATGAGTTACGAGAGCTACACATACTTCTTGATGGTCTGTTGCAGTGCAGTTTTTTTCGGCCAACTGTGTCACCATGGGGTGCACCGGCCTTGTTCGTGAAGTAGGCCGATGGCCATTTGTGTTTGTGTGTCAATTATCATCGCTTAAACAATGTGAAAATAAAGACCCACTATCCTTTTCTGCGGATTTATGACTTATTAGATCAACTGAAGGGTGCAAGTTGGTTCTCAAAGATCGACTTGTGGTCAGGATATCATCAGATGCGGGTAAAGGATGAGGATATCCCAAAGACTTCTTTCTGTTGTTGTCATGGGAATTATGATTTCGTTGTAATATCGTTCTTCATGAAGAATGATCCAGCTGTGTTCATGGGATTGATGAATGATGTGTTCTTTGAATTCCTGGACAAGTTTGTGGTGGTTTTCATCGATGACATGCTTCTGTACTCCACATCTGAAGAGGAGCATGTAGAGCATCTATATGCTGTTTTGGGAGTTCTCCATAAACATCACATATTTGGTAAGTTGTCGAAGTGTGATTTTTGGGCTCGAGAAGTACGTTTGTTGGGGCATGTTGTGTCCCAACAAGGAGTAGCTATGGATCCATCGAAGATAGAAGCAGTTGTGTCTTGGGCATCCCCCAAGGCAGTTTCAGAGGTGCGATGTTTCCTTGGTCTTGCAGGTTATTACAGAAGGTTCGTATAAAATTTCTCACGGGTTGTGACTCCTCTAACAGATCTGACTAGGAAGGATCTGTCTTTCGAATGGACTGGTCAGTGCCAGGTAGCCTTCGAGTTTGTAAAGGAGAAGTTAATGAGTGCTCCACTTCATTGTCTTCCTACTGAGGGAGTCCAGTTTTATGTTTTCTGTGATGCTTCACATCTGGGGCTAGGTTGTGTTCTCATGCAGTAGAGGTCAGTTGTTTATTATGGGTCTCAACAGTTGTGTCCCCATGAACGCAACTATGCCACCAATGACCATTAGTTGGAATTCATGGTGTTTTCTCTGATGTTGTGGAGACGTTACCTCATTGGTGAGCACTTTGTGGATTTCAACGATCATAAGATTTTGAGGTATGTTTTCTCCCAGAATGACTTGAACTTACAACAGAGTTGGTGGATGGTGTTCTTACAAGAATAAAACTTCGAAATATCATATACACCTAGAAAATGAAATGTTGTAGTAGATGTACTGAGTCAAAAGTCATGTAGCGATGCTGTGCGTGAATCAGGAGATTCCTGGAGAGTAATGGAGGAACTGTCAGCTATGCATCCTGATATGGAATAAGATGGAGGTAGAGGTTTTCTATTCCAGATGACAGTGCAGTCATCCCTGATGCAAAAGGTGGAAGAGTCCTAGTTTGGTGATCTTGTGGTGGAGGTCTAGAGAGACTGAGTTGTTGGTGGTGAGGCCCCTGATGGTTTGTCAGAGGATGAAAAACACCGAGTGTTGTGTCATGGAAGGTTTTTTGTTCCCTTGGAGATTCGTGAGAATGTTCTTAGATAGTTCCATAGTTCACCCTTAGCAGTACATCCTGGTGTGAAAAAGATGTACTGATCCTTGAGGAGTCAGTTTTGGTGGCCTTGGCTGAAGCGTGCAGTTGCGAAGTGTGTGTCTCAACTTTTAGTCTGCCAGATAGTGAAGGCCGAACACTGTGTTCTTGGTGGTCTTCTCCAGCAATTAGAGATTCCTCAGCAGAAGTTGGAGGACATTTCAATGGACTTTGTTACTTGTTTACCTCGAGCTCTGGGAGGACATGATGCTATATGGGAGGTATTGGATCGTCTAACAAAATCGGCCCACTTCATAGAGATCAAGGAGTCGAGCTCAATGGATTTATTATCAAGTAAGTATCTAGAGGAGGTGGTGAGACTTCATAGAGTACCTAGGACGATCATTTCTGATCGAGATCCTCGTTTTACCACCAGGGTGTGGAGAGGTCTCCAACATTCTTTTGGTTCTCAACTATGCCATAGCACTGCTTTTCATCCTCAAACGGATGGTCAGACAGAGCGAACCATCCATACTCTAGAATACATGTTGTTATCTTGTGTTATTGACATTGGAGGTTCATGGATGATGTACATACCCTTGGTGGAGTTCACTTACAATAATATTTTTCACTCCACCATAGGTATGGCGCCGTTTAAAGATTTGTATGGTCGGCATTTATGTTCTCTGTTGTGCTGGACTGGGGTCGGAGAGTCAGCAATTCTCAGACCAGAACTAGTGAAGAATACAATAGAGATGGTTCAGATGATTTGTGAGAGGATGAAGATAGCGCAAGATCCTCAGAAATCATATGATGATCGAAGGAGGAGACCCTTGGAGTTTAATGTTGGGTATAATGTGTTTCTGAATGTGACTCCCCATCGTGGGCAGCGATGGTTTGGTCATAGAAGTAAGCTTTCTCTATAATTTGTTGGGCCTTTCGTGGTGTTAGCTCGTGTTGGAGCTGTGGTGTATCGTGTAGCACTTCCCCTACAGATGAGTCAGATACATGATGTTTTCCATGTATCAAACCTACGAAATTATCTTCATGATGACTCTCACATCATCGATTGGGGAGAGATTGATGTTGATGATGATACAACCATTGAGGAGCGGCCTGTGGAGATCCAAGACTGTAAGGAGAAGGTGTTACATGGGTGTTCTATTTCCTTGGTTCGTGTCTTGTTTCCACACGGTGGCCTGGAGGGGAGTACTTGGTAACGAGAGTCACAGATGCATATCTAATACCTAGAGCTGTTTTAAGTTGTTGTGATGAGTTTTATTTTATCCTTTATTTTATGTAACGTTGATGTGATGTTATGAGTGAATTGTTTGGATATGGATTGTTTTTTCCATTTCTCTTAGATGTCATGGTTTTGTCCCAGCTTTAAAACAACTCAGGGTGTTTTTCCCATGAGAGGTATCTAACGGGGTGTTTGTTCGGACCCCTCTTTTCTTTTGGTTGGTTTTAAATTCTCAAGGATGAGAATGTTTTGAGAGGTATCTGATGTAATGGCCCGAACCTCTTCTATCCATTAAATTGTGAAAATATGGTGTTTCAGGTGTTCCAAGAGGTCAAGGTAACATATCCCCAACACTTTTACAAATTTCCAGTTCTATGAACAGTGTTTCCAGTTTTATGAACATTAACAGATCAGTCTCACAGATCGGTCTCGCAGATCGGTCTCATAGATTGGTCTCACATATCGGTCTCATAGATCGGTGTCATAGATCGGTGGCATAGATCAGTCTCACATATCGTTCTCACAGATTGGTCTCATGGATCGGTGTCACAGATCGGTCTCACAGATCGGTCTCACCGATCGGTGTCACAGATCGGTGTCACAGATCAGCTCACAGAGCGGTCTCACAGATCGGTCTCACTGATCGGTGTCACATATCGGTGTCACATATCGGCCTCACAGATCGTTCTCACAGATCGGTCACACATATTGGACTCAAAGATCGGTCTCACAGATCCGTTTCACAAATCAGTTTCACAGATCGGTTTCACATATCATTCTCACATAACGGTAGGTGTACAGTAACGGTAGGTGAACAATGTTTCCAGATTCCTACAGTTTTTCCGCTTTTTATGTTTCCTTTGACATAAAATGCATTTAAAGCCTTATTTTAAGGACTTTTATGGACAATTAAAAGTCCATAAATCCTATATTAATTATTCGTAAGGCCAGGATGTTTTTACTTGGTCAAACCGCGTGGGTTAATGCGATCTGTTTTTAATGGAGACTTAAGCGGATCTTAAACCGTCACCCAATTAAATCTTCAAAAAAGATCAAGATTCATCCTCATTTTTTCTTCCTATTTTGTTATCAGCTATAAGATGCTATACCCTTTCAATCCTTCCCATGGGAGTTTCACAATCAAACGTTACTCCTTGGATTGGTTCTGCTCTGTTTTGATTCAACCAAGATGTGTCGATCATTCTTCGATAAAAGTTATGTTTTATCATCGTTCCTTTGGGTATCAACTTCTCCTATTCACTTTTCTATATTAGCATGTAATATCTAATATTCTAATGGGGTTTTATTGGGGTTTGTTTGGTGAAAACGTACCGTGGAATCCTATGGTGGATGCAGTTGTCACGAGAGGAGGATCGTGACCCGTTGTGTGGATAAAGAACGTCAAGAACTCTTCGAGGTAGAGGATTCATTGATTCTCTAATTTTTTATGTGCAATCATAGAGTTATCATGATTTATCCCATTGGATCATAATGAAATTGACCAAATTAAATATTTAAACCAGATAAAGAAATTGTTATCTATCATATGGTATAGCCTCATGTTTTGCTAGATAGTGTGATATGAATGCTTTCTTTTCTTAGCTTTTTGTTCTTTATTGAAATTGATAAAGAATGTAAATCCGTAATTAATTGATAATTAATTGGCTAAAGATAAATAGGCATGTAAATGAATCTGGCTGTTTCCGTTGTTGTATTTGTTCTAATTTGATGTTAATAAAATTTCCATAGTAAGTATGTAAAATCTTTTGTGATAGCTTAGTGAATAGGATTCCTGGAATTGGAACTGAAGAGTTGAATATGTTAATTCAAGAGGGATTAAAGAACTTATTGTTGATAAAAGATAATGCCTGATATGGTTTTGAGTGACCCTATTACTTGTAAGGATGAATGCCTTGTGGTTTGAAGCCATGAGTGCTCATTTTGTATGAAGGTTGGATGCCTTGTTAAAGGGACAAGATCCAATTTGATTTGATGTATGTTTTCCTGTTACATGTGCTGTGATGTGACCATAGAGGGGTGTTGTGATATGTGGATGTAGGGAGGCCTTGTGGTTGTGGCAGTGGATGACGCCTAGAGTGGTGAGATACATCGGTTTATGCACGTGGGTGTCGAGGAGGTCACAAAGGATAATGGTATGGGTTGGATGTGATGGATGAATGTTTGGTGCTTTGATTTAATGTTTATATGATTTAAATTTTCCCACTGCTCAGGGTAGCTGGTCTTGCTTACCCTTCTTCTGATGGAGGCAAAGACGCACGAGGTCCGACACATGCTTTCCGTGTCTAGCTTTTCAATGTATAATGGGTCTATGCTCTTGCTATAGGCGGAAAAGACTCGACAGGTAGTATATCTACTCACCGTATTGAGCCCCCTTATGTTTATTAGCATAAGATTTATTTATAGATGCATGGGAATATTGGAAAGTAATTATGTAACGAAAGATTGATTAAATGTTGATAATACATGGGGATGGAGGTGCTGGAATTTAAAGGTGATGTTGAATCCTAAAAGGAGTAGTTGATTTTGAATGTAATGACAATTAAGATTAATTAGGTTGTGTTCATGGTTAATTAATTTTTGAAGAATTAATTAACATACAGTGGAACTGATAAAAAGGGAATGAAGTAATCTAATAAAGCTCTTAAAATGGTTGTATAATTATATGTTACCTAGTCTTAGATGTAGTATCCTAGAGTCTGAGAGACGTTAGCAGCAGTTGTGTCTAAGACGTGGTAATTACCATAATGTGGTTGTGAGATATAATATATCCTTTACTTTTATGTTTCCACATGCTACTCCACCCAGTCAGTAAGGGAAACTGACACCCCGAGAATTTAGAGCAATGGGGGGTGTTTTACCCAATATTATGATGGGAGGTTGATTGGATGACTACCCCCTTTAGCCCCACTCTCTTCTCTTTGAAGATATGAGTTCCTTTGGAACAACAATTAGTTTTCCCCATATATGGGGGTAGAGGGCTGTAATGTCTTGTGGTTATTTCACACACATATATTCTGGATATAGTATCCTATGGACTACTATAGGTGTAACATGTATAGGTTGTGATGGCTTGAGGATCCTTACTGGGCGTATGTGCTGTGATGGCTTGAGGTATAATACTCAACCTATGATACACGTTATGCGAGTTGTGGGGGCACCCGGAAACTACCTGGTTACTTTTGGCTGTGATGATGGTGTGGTGCTTAGCCCAGGTGTTTGCGGGAAATCCTTTGTGGTGCACATGGTGCAGATTGGGGAGCTTGGCCCAGGTGTATATAGGAAATCCTTTGGAGAGAGATGCATATGACGTATGTAGTTGCGGAAAAGCAGAAAACCATTGGGGAAGTATTAGTGGGGTAACCTTGATATTCATTACTATATGCTATATTCGTGTATGAGTTACATGGTGAGAGTAACCATGGTGAGGTTGGGAACATAGTATACCAATTTAGGTGATGAGTTAGTTTCACTTGTTGTTCAGTAGGCATTAACATTCTTTCTTTACTTTTGCTCGAGAGGCTTTAGGGAGGATCCCACTGAGTATACTGTTATACTCACCCTATGTATATATATCATATTTTTCAGGTCACTTGAAGCAGGTTGGAGATCATGCTGGTTACTACTAGATTTTGGTTGAAGGATCTGTTTGGGCTTGTAGTTGTTGTTGTCTTTTCCTTTCTTTTTGGTACTTGTAGTTTTCACCTTTTAGTTTTAGTACTTTTGCATGGCATTTCATATATGTACTTGGGTTTATTTTATATTTTAGTTTTGATTTGTAGTTGGTCAGTGTCTATATTATCTCTCTATTTTTCATGTGTTCTGTTAGAGGGTAATACCTCCCATATGTGTGTTATTATACCCTCGGTGCTAGTTTCCAACCCGGGGCCTACAGGAGGTGGGACTTGGGGGTTATTATCTCTCTTCTCACATTGTCGGACAAGGAGGGGTACACTTTTTGGGGAGGGGGTCTTGAAAAATATAATTTAATTTACGGATATTTACATCATCATTGTAGGATAATTATTTCAGGGTTGTATGTTTCCTAAGTTACCAACTCGATAAGGGAATTTGAAATTTCATTTTCCACTCATTCGGATTTATGCATACTTCATTGATTATTTTACTCCAAGATTATGTGTGGAATACCTATTTATTTTTTATGTCATAATTTCCACTCCCCTTTCTATGGATATACTTTTGATACACATAATCACTCCATTGATAAATTCTCAAGTCATCGATATGAACATGATAAGAGTAATTTTAACTCATTTTCCATTATTGAGTTAAACATCTAATTCATTGGTGTTGTTTTATAAGAATATGTGTTCCTGTCCTTTGATTTTTTTACACTGAATATCCAATAATTTTTTGTGTATTTATATTTTTCACACATAATTATGTCCTTGATTTATCATTTAACTAAGGATACGGCCTTTATGAGAGATTTAATCTGAATTTACATTCCATTTAGAATCCTTTGTTGTTATACACCAAATTACATTTATATGGTGTATATAATGTACATTTACATAGTATATCATGAATCCTTTTATTCTCATGATATTAAATTTTTTTTATTTCCTCAATTATTTGTATTCAAGTGTCTCTCTTTTGGTTAGGAACTCTAACTAAAATATCAGTTTAAAATGTTTTAAAGATTTATTATTTAAAATCTTTCTCATCAATGTAAAGGTTTTAAAAATTGTTTTAAGGATTTATTTTTATGGGCATTATTGTTTTCAAATCAAAATTCCTTTTAAAATATTCAAAATTATATGGGACACTTGGATTCAAAAAATCAATTTAAATGGATTCTTGACAAATTGTGCGATTTTTAATTATTTTCAAGAAAAAGGGGGATATTTCTCTCAATAGTTTGATGACTATTTTAATCTATCTCAATATCCTTCATTATTCTCTATTGAGGTTAATCTGATATAATAAAATCTTCCATACTGTATCGAATGAGTTATGTTTGACTGTGGATGTGCTATTTTTATACCACTCATGGTTTGTGGTTAAAGTATTCACATTTCGTATGCTAGTTTTAATACGAATGTTTATGTTATATTTAAAACCTATTATATGAGGAATGCATTGGACTTAGTATGTGATAGGTGGAACCCGCTATAGCTCATCGATTCATCAGTAGGTCTCATGAGACAAACTAGTGTCTTGGCACATGGCCTTCACAAAATCTTATTTGTAGTCTTGGAACAAGGCCTTGACTATGTGGTTATGATAGTCTGGAAGTATGAATTACAT
The DNA here is from genome assembly GCA_963277665.1 of Viscum album. Lineage (NCBI taxonomy): Eukaryota > Viridiplantae > Streptophyta > Magnoliopsida > Santalales > Viscaceae > Viscum > Viscum album. The sequence continues at coordinate 1,953,835,269 of OY728165.1, forward strand.
CATTATGAAAGTCTTTATTGATATCGAAAGTGATTATTTGGATAGTAGAATATCAATGTGAATAAGTAAATGGAATTATTTCTTTTTATTTCTGCCATATTATGCTGAAGATCAATTTTAAAAATATTTTTTTTAGTTATACATTTCCTTAACTTTTTATGCTTGTTCATGAAAAATTCCGCTATATTGTTATCATTACTGTGAATTTGATCTCACCCCTTTTTATGTATTATTTTTTCCAAGATGTGAAGATGTATTTTATGAATGTCCTACATTGATAATATAAGGGGATAAGAGTGTAGAGACAATATGTTGTTTTAGTTTTTCACATTATGATGTAATGTAAACATTATGAATGTATCTAGTGATTCCAATGATACTAAACTAATTGGCCTTTCGAGACATGATATTTTGTGATCAGAACAATGATATGTAATAATGCACCTACTCTAGGTAATTGGGGTCGGGGTGTTACAGTTGGTATCAGAGGAAGTTTAGTACAAACCTTGGAAATTAGATTTAGATAAACTCTCAGTAGAGCACATATCCCTAAGATAGACATTGAGAATTAATATAGAAGAACTTACTAGAATTTTGGTATTGTAGAGATTATGTGAGTTTTTTGAGAAATACATCCCTGTCTAGATATGAGTAGGTAGAGGCGGATCTGGAATAGATGTACCTTTGGGTAAAACCCAAAAACACCACTTTGAGCTAGACTCGAACAGGAACTAGTGCACGACAATGGGCCTTGAGGCACTCTTGGTTATGACAATCCCGGGGAATATGCATAGGATAATTTACATTTTCTTTAAAAACTGATTTGAATTATTTTAATACAGGATGAGAGTAAATGACCTTGGTTAATCCTAAGGTGTTTCAAATTGAGATAATGGTGTCATGATATTCTCTAAATTATTTTATGACTACTATTACTCATACAATGCTTTCTAGTTTTAGTCAATGGCAGGATTACAAGGAAGTCATATTAACTTTTAGAATGATGTAAAAGGTGGTAATAGTGGTGGAAATGAGCAAAAAAATAGAATGTTGATAGGTATATAAGATATCAGGTTCATGCCAAATCAGTTTTCTTAAAATATGACCAATAATATATATATTAAACAACTCCTGGACTCAACAATGAAGAGAAAGGTGATGAGTGATAAGAGCTACAGCAGTGGAGACCATGGAGAAATGAATCCTCAATTTCCATCATGCAGGAAATGTGGAAGGATACACCCACGAATGTGTCTCAATGGAATAAATAAATGCTTTACATACAGGAAAGAAGGACATAAATTGAATAATTGCCAAGGAAAAATATAGAGTACTATGGAAGAAAATAAAAATGGTCCCAAGAATCAATTTACAGTCATTTTCCATAAATGTAGGGGACCTGGTCATTACCTCTATGAATGCCCTATTCTATAGGATATTTCCTTGGACAAAGAAGAAACAATGTGGAAATAAATGGTTTGAGAAATATTTAAAAGTATCAGTGCTCCTTTATGATGGTATTATATTAAAAAAAATTTCTCTTGTATTTGTAACCCTACAGTTTGCCATGTGAGAATGATATTTGAGGAAGACTTATCTTTTCACTTTTGGATATAGTTATAAATAACCATTTGGTTTTTTATGATCATTGGGTTTGAGGCAATTACAAGTTATTATATTTTGGGATGAAAATGGAAGGTATGAGACAAAATTTGTGGTTTAATTATGTTATGGTTATTTTGAAGGATTTATCTCATTTCAGTAATGTTATAAAATATAATTTTTGAAAAAGGACAACACCCAGACCGTGTGATAAACCGTCGCGTCAGACAATGCTATGGGAATCAAACCCACAACCAAAGTGCGATTTGGATTTATCACCTACCACTGGACAATGTGAAGTCCGTAGTTAGTGTGACTAATTATTTTTAGTTAAATGATTTTATTAATCAATAATAAGTTTATTTGGGGTCCTATGTCTTATCAAATGAATAACCTTATTATAGGAAAATGATTTGGTGATTAAGTGATAAATTTTATTTTGGAAGATGTTCACTTTGTTGGAAACACTATATGCCCAAGGAAAATAGAATACTATGGGATTTAGTTTGAGAAGTAATGTTGGATTTTTATCAATGTTTTTATTGTGTACTTATAGTGATTTGGGTTATTTATGGAATTGATTAACCTATAATAGAGAATATGTGATTAGGTTAATTACTTTTAATTATGTGACTTTAATATTAGTTGATGCCATTTTGAGATACAACTTAACGTGGAAGACTAAATAACCAAATTCTTCTATGTTTTGGGTTTCAATATTAGTTTTTATTATATTGAAGGATTTTAAGGAAAATGTTTTATTGAATGCTATTTATTTATCTTTGGGGTATTGTTGGTTTAATTTTAGAAATTAAGATTAGTGTTTCTTTCTCTAATGGAATATCCTATTTGGGGATCATCGGATATTATAATAACCATTTTGGTTTTGATTAATATCTATAGACAAGGTAAATATATATTTTATCCTTCGTGGATCATGTGATTCTATAAAACGTGTATTCTAGCTCTTCCAGTGTGACCAAGTCTTCTTGAATACTCATCGTTTAAAAATGAGTTAGTAGTAGAAATTTTTTAATGAATGAAACTTTACTTAAAAATTAAGTATATCCCTTTATGTTCGTAGTCAGTCTCAGAAATTAATTCATTATCTTTATGTAATATAACCTAAAACAAAAATAAATGTTTTTTGTTGACTTTTTCTACTAGGAAACTAATACCAATTTTCTCATCACATGTTTTTGGTTTTCTTGTTGTTAACATTCTCCTGAACATGTTTTCTATATCTCTCCATCAGAACATGACACTTAATTTATAATCCATATCCATGTTTTTCAACATGGAATCCTAGTATAGGTTATCTCGGGTGACCTTTGTACTACTCTTTCTTTCTTTTAATGTGATAGTTTTATTAACTATTTTTCCGATGTGGGAGTTTCCATTTTATTCCAAATCCAAATTTTAAAAATTGAGAGGATTCAATTTATTGAAGGAGAGGAGAATTTAACACCCTAGTCTTCCACGGTAATCTTCTCTTTGAATAATACAGTAGTGTGTTGTACGCAACTTCGAGTTCTAACACACAACACAACCAATCAAACTAGCTGTTATGAATTGTAATACACACTTTTTGAAATTTTATACATGTTATCTTTCAAAATGGAATTCATTTTTTCATTCTAAATATTTAAATCATCTTAGGGTGGTTTTTGGTACTTTTCAGATAATATTCATATTTTTATGAATAGTGAAAATTACTAAATTTTAATTAAAAACATTTTTTTAATAACAATAATTAATAGTGATAAATTTTGAATTTGAGTAATTTTAGAGTATAAATAGATTTTATTTTTAACATTTAATCCAATTTTGGTCATTGGATATAAATTCACATTTAAACTGGACATAAGCAAGTGTCAATCTTTTGATAGTTATTATCTCTTAAAACACGCATTTCGTTTTAACTACGGGAATTAATTTTAAATTAATGACTTCCACTTCAATGTTTTGAATTTACTGAAATGGATTCCATATTTAGAATTTGGAGGGCCAAATTGTGTAAATAGGTAACTTTTATTTTCATTCATTTTGAATAATTACTTCAGTAAATATTTTATTTACTGTGGTTAAAGGGTAAATCCCGTAAATAAGGATGGACAAATAATATTATAATAATAATAAATCAGCCTAAAACGTGTCCTAACTCTATTGGATGATAAATATCAGACCATGGGAATCTATGGGTCGATTTTTGGACCCCATGGATCCCTTGGTAAGTGATAATGAAACTTTATATTAATTAAGTTAATGTAAATAAAAAAATGACATAAGCATATATCATTTAGAAAAACAACTTTTACATAGGGTTATATATGTTATTTTTATGACTATAAATATTCATTAGAAATCTAAAAATATTTCCTACATATTTTTTTATATAATTTTTAGTCATTGAATAATTAAATTTATTTATGACAAAATAATGATGCAGTATTTTCATTATTAATCAATAAATAAAATAATTAGTATTATAAATGTTAAAATAAATATAATTTGAAATTTTTGATGACATCCACGAATTTCATTGATTAATATGACATGTTAGGATATCATAAAAGATTTTTTTTCGAATTAATAATTTTGTTAAGACTAAAAAAAATCAATTATTAAAGAGTGTCATAATTGACATAAAAGATTTTTTAAAACAAATATTATATTATTAATTCATATTCTATTCCTAAAAATATAAGGTTCTGCCAAAAGACTTATATAATGATAGATGTATCATTAATGGACCACTTGGTGGTATCTTAGAATTATATAGTAAGTATATTAACCATATAATATAAAAATACAAAGTGACATGGTAAATGTCAAACTATTTAACTAGAAGTTAAATATAAATGATAAGGTTAATATAGTGACCCAACCTGTCTAAAATCTATTGGATAAAATTATTTCAACCCATACCCACCTTATACTTTTAATAATACTCTTTGGATCCATTAGAAACCGAATATGAATTTATTATAAATTAATACTTTAGGTTTTTCCAAAAGAGCCCCTCCTCCCCCTTATAAAAGGACACCACTTATATCCAATTATTCATACCTTAGAATCCTTTTGGTTGGGCCAAACGCTGACTAAATACCAGCTAAAAATTCCTCCCATCATCATAGAGGTATTATTTTAGTCATAAATCCAACCTAAGGATCCCTTTTGATCATATCAAAAAGAAGAACCCGAAGAAGAGGTAATGTTTTCACCACTCGTTTTCTAGTTCCTTTCTTCTTCAACTTATTCTTTCTTTATTATTTCCATTCTAAAAAAATAAATCTCGTATATTCTATATACTGTGATGTTATTATAAATATGGTACAACCATATTCAGTATTCTATCCATCATTTGAATGACATATCCCCATACGTGCGTACGTACGGCCTACCGTCTCCACGTCGTGGTGTAATTATTCAACATTTTATTATTTGGATAGGTATAATAATGATGTTTAATTCATGTAAATAATAAATATAACATGATAATGATTATGTATATATGATATACCATCCAATTATATATATTTTTTAATATCAAAAGAATGATATTGTAGCTCATGCGTACGTACGGATTACCGTCTCCACGAACGCGATGAGATTTATTCCACATCATATCCATTCAAGACTAAATTTCATTTGATGATTAAAAATAATGTTTAGAGACACGATATAATTATTGATATGAATAATATTCATCCTATTCATAAAAAATATGGCTCAATTAACAAATAATATAAATGAAAATGAATTCGTTAACACCCTAAACGACGATAATACTAAGATATTATCAACAAATCAATGTTAAAAGATCATATATGATATCATATTAAAGTATATGATTATTTTATAATTCAATAAAAATTATTTATCCATTATACAGGAGGTTAACCTAACCTCTACCAAGAAAAAAGTACAAAGTAAGGGGTTTCTTATCTAACTTTTAATTCCGTGAGATTTCCATTGTTCACAACTTATTTATTTCACGTTGTGTGTATACTGCCCATGATTTTATTCATTGTGTAATATAATTTAATTTATGGATATTTAAATCATCATAGTTTGATCCATCTTTCAAGCGCGTATGTTTTTATGTTATTAAATCAACAATGGAATTTGAAATTTAAATTTCCACTCATTCAGCTTTATGCATACTTCATTGATTATTTTACTCCAAGATTATGTATGGAATCCATATTTATTTTCTTAAGTACAAATTTACAGTTCCCTTTCAGTGGATATACATTTGATACACATAATCACTCCACTGATAAATTATCAAGTCATCGATATGAACTTGATAAGAGTAATTTTATCTCAATCTCTATTTATTGAGTTAAACATCTGATTCATTGGTGTTGTTTCTACAATAATATGTGTGAATCTCCTTTGATTTTTTTACACTGAATATCCAACCATATTTAATGTATTTATATTTTTCACACATAATTATGTCCATGATTTATCCTTAACCTAAGGATACGGCCTTTATGAGATATTTCATCTCAATTTACATTCCATTTAGACTCCTTTGTTGTTATAAAACAAATCACTTTTATATGGTGTATATAGTGTACATTGACATATTATATAATGAATAATTTTATTCTCATGATATTAAAAGGTTTTGATTACGTCAATTATTTGTATTCATGTGTCTCTCTTTTGGTTAGGAACTCTAACTAAAATATCATTTTAAAATGTTTTACAAATTTGTTATTTAAAATCATTCTCATTAATGTCCATTTTTAAAAAATCATTTTAAGGATTTATTTATATGGACATTCAAGTTTTCAAATCAAAATTCTTTTTAAAAGTGTCAAAGTTGTATTGGACACTTTGATTCAATAATCTATTTAAATGGATTCTTGACGAATTGTGTGACTTTTAAATGTTTTCAATAAACATGGGGATATTTCTCTCAATAGTTTGATGATTATTTTAATCAATGTCAATATCCTTCATTATTCTCAATTGAGGTTAATCTGATACAATACAATCATTTATATTGTATCAAATGAGTTATGTTTGACTATGGATGTGCTATTTTTATACCATTCATTGTTTGTGGTTAAATTATTAACATTTCGTATGCTAGTTTTAATATGAATTTTTATGATATGTTTCATACTTTTCATATGAGGAATTCATTGGACTTAGTAAGTGACGGGCAGAGCCTGCTATATCTCATCGATGCATCGATAGGTCTCATGATACAAACTAGTGTCTTGGAATGAGGCCTTTACAAAATCTTATTTGTAGTCTTGGAACAAGGCCTTGACTATGAGGTTATGATAGTATGGGATTATGAATTCCATCATTATGAAATTGGTTATTGATATTTAATGTGATTATTAGACTAGTAGAATATCCTTGTGAATAAGTAAAAGGTATTATTTCATTTTATTTCTTCCATATTATGCTGAAGTTCATGTTTATAAGGTTTTTGTTTTAATTATATATTACCTTAAATGTTTATGATTATTTATGAATGTTTCCACCATATTGTTATCGTTACTGGGCATTTGAGCTCAACCCTTTCTATGTTTTATTTTTCCTAGGATGTGAAGATGTATTTTATGAATGACCTGCTGGGATATTATAAGGGGATATGAGTGTGGAGAAATGACTTTGTTTTATTTTTTTCAATTAATTATTTAATGTAAACTTTATGAATGTATCAGGTAATTCCAAGCCTACTAAACAGATCAGTCTTTCGAGACATGATCTTTTGTGATCAGGATAATGATATGTAATAATGCACCAACTCTGGGTAACTGTGGTGTAACATCCCAGGTAAATAATGCATAACACATTTTCATATTTATTAATATTTATGAATTAAATATTAATATTACTTTAATTGAGTTTTTATGTTCGATAGCGTACCTGATACGCAACAAAGAGTTCTTACATTGCACACTAGTAATAAAATAATATTATTTTAAATGGTAGTTAACACATAGCCATTGTATTGGTGGGAATGGATAGAAATAACTAAAATTTGATTATATATGTTTTTTAAATGTTTTTACTTTTATCTATTAAAAGATAAAGGCTTAAAATATGGAAAGAATTCAATTTTAGGCATATATGCCCTAATTTTCACTAAAGGTTCACTTATCGACTTTGGATGGCGAACCATCATTAAATATAATTTTGTTCACTATTATACATTTTATTGGACCAAATAAAAATCTTATTTAGAATTGGGATATCAAAATTTACTTTGTGTAAATTTTTGGTATTTTTCCGATAAAGTTCATTTTTTAATGAATAGTGTAAAATGTTGTATTTTAATTCAAAACCACTTTTTAATATAATGTATTTACATGATTAGATTATATTTTTAATTGTTTTTAAAGTGAAATTATAATATATTTTTACCATTAAATCAAATAGTGGTCGTTGGAATTAATTTCACTTTGAAATCGGACTTAAACTAGTGTCAATCTTTTGATACTTATTGTTTCATAAAAACACGCTATTTGCTATGACAGCGGGAATTAATTATTAAATTAATTAATTCAGCTTATATGTTTTGAATATAGTAAAATAGACTTCATTTTGGAATTCGGAATATCAAATATAGCTTAGGGTGAATTTTTGGTACTTTTTTGAAAAACATCAAATTTTGATGAACAGTGAAACCACTAAGTGGTAATTAAAAAACTGATTTTTTGTCTAAATGAAAATTTACCACCTTTGTGTTTTGAATTTCAAAAATCTGAAATACATGGTTATAATTATGAATACAAATGTATTTCAATGAGATTAAAATAATTTTTTTGGTGAATAGTATCTTTTATGTTTATTAATCGCGATTAGAGGTAATTAGTGTAGTTTAAGGTAAAAATAATGTTTTAATAATATGAAATGACCTAGACACATGTACTACCCTTATTTGATGTGGTATTTCCGACCAAGACAATCCATGGGTCAACTTGGGGACCCCATGGAGCCACTTTGGTAGGAAAATGACATTAATATCTTTTTATTTAAAGTTAAAATAAAAATGTCACAAACAGGAGTTGTTTTACTAAAACAATTTTTAAATGGGGTTATACAAGTCATATTTTTGACTATAAATATTCATTAGAAATATAAAATGATTTCCTACCTCATAATATTTTTTTATAATTTTTAGACATTAAATAAATTAAATTATTTTTGACACCATGATGATGCAATGATTTCCTCATTATTTAACGATTTAAATAAAATGGAACGATAATGTAAAATCTAAGAACTACACATGTCCAAAACTTATTGGATGGGTGGAGTTAGAACCCTTATCACCTTATCCTTGAAACACAACAATGTGGGACCATTAAAATATGAAACTCATTGTATAATAATGTAACATTTCCTTACTTTCCAAGAGTGCCCCTACTCACCTCTTATAAAAGGCCCCCACCTCTACCACCATACCCACACATATCAAGCCTTTGGTTCAGCCGAACTCTGCCCTTTTTGTCTCTCCAAATCCCTCTATTACTCCTATAATCCTCACTTTGGGCAGATGTTTTCCCATGGAATCCTTTGAGCTCAAATCTAAGAGAGTTAACCGATTTTATGGTAATGTCTTCACTTGTGTCCTTTTGTTTTATTTTGCATCTCCAACACCCTAAACTCTTTTTATACATTTATATTGTTACAAATCCAGTATCTTCAATATAGTAGGATTTTTTTATAATAATAATTAAAGGTACACATATACACACCTACATCTAATGGTTAAAGAACATACTGTTTCTGTGGATAGCGAATTTCTGCCTCATGAAACGATGATTGTTCAATATTCTTCTAACACCGTCAAAGGTGGCCATTAAGATGTCACTATATTTATATATGATATATAGTATGTTTATTTTTTCCTTAATCTTCTGTATTTTTTATTTATTTCATACCATTTTGGCTTCCATTATGGGTATACGCGATATCTTCATTTTAGGAAGTTCGGACTACCGCCCCCTCAAAGTGATTTGATTCGTTAATGCCATGCGCGGGACGTATACAGGATAGATTTAATAATATTATATATGATATTATACTGGAATTATAATATACCTTTTTATCATTATTATTTCACTAAATTAAATTATGATATAGAAATGAAAGTAGCGTTAATGCGTACGTACGGGTTATTGTCTCCATGAATGGTGGATTTCATTTCTTATCCCCAAATGTAATGTACTATTATAAGTTCATATATATAATGGATATATATGATGTATGATACATATAAATGATGAATATAATTCTGGAATTAAAATATACAGACCTCTCATTTAGTTTCCATTAATATGACATAGAAATGAAAATACTGTTCATGCGTACGTACGGCTTACCGTCTCCATGATAGGTGCATTTCATTTCTTACCTCTAAATGATTATGTGATATTATAAATACATGTATATGATAGATATATATGATATATATGATATCCAAATCAGGAATGTCATTCTGGATATAAATAACCTTTGACCACACGAACAACATGTAATTGTAAGAAGTCCACTTTTGACTTAAGAACCAAATATCGACAAAACAAACATTATTAACTTAAATGATTACATAATGTTTAAAACATGGAAATAAGTGATATAAAAGGAATAATAATCTTGAAAAAGGTTCTTATGCACGTAGAAATTTACTCAAGTTTATTATTCAGGACGTTAACGAACGATCGAGTCAAGTCAGACCCGAGGTAAGGGACTTCGTCTCAATCTCCATTCATTGAGGCATATTCCGTTTTATAAACAACATTATTTTATATGATGTATAAACCCCTTTAAATATTACTTTTATACAAAAGAAATCTTTTTCTACGAAGAGTTATACTAAACGACAAAAATGAATGTTTCTTTTAACATACGCGGTGACAACAACCTTTTCCGCCACTGCGAGAATTCTTTGGATTTTGGATTCCTCAACAAGCTGTAATGTTTTTAAAATGAAATAAATACCATATACTCTTTTATGTATTTTGGTATTGAAAATGTTTTTTATAATGGATTTGTTATGTCAATATATTTAATTGATATATTGTGATAAAAGTGTGGAAATGTTTTCTTTCCATTATGTTTGTTTTATGTCTTATGATTTTATAATGATACTTGGACATTTGACGGGTGGTTACGTGATAAACCATAAGATGGGTGGTGCCATGAATACCAGGATGGGTGGTTACGTTATAACCTCCAATGCTTTGGGTATGGAAGTCGGCTGTATGGCTATTCCATTAAGTATGTATGGAAGTTGGCCGAATGGCTATTCCATTAAGTGATATGTGTGGAAGTCGACCGTATGGTTATTTCACTTAAGTAGGTTTATGTCCCAAGTTACCTTTATATGTTATGTGTTCTTTATATGGGTTTTATGGTAATCTTTTGGTTACAAAAGGGTAAGTAATGATATTTTATTTTGTGAAGAGTTTTTACTACTTCATAAAGGTGAAGGTATTACTTTGATAAAGTATACATGGTTTACTTGTTGTTTTAAAAACTAACAGTTTTCATTCTTTGTGTATCCCTTGCTGAGCTTTTTATGCTCACCCCATGTTTTCTTTGAAATGTTTTTCACAAGACTTACTGTGGAATTGGTTCAAGTATGGGATCAAGGGAAAGTCATTTTATCTAAAACATGGAACTAGACATGTTTCCTTTTAAGAGTTTTTATTTTATGGAAACTTAGTAGAAGTGTCTACTTTGTAATCTTTTGAGATGTAATAGTTATGTCCTAATTCTCTAAAACTCAAAACCTAAAAAGATCATCAATGTTAATTATACATTTAATTCAATATTATGTAAGGTTTATGTCTGGGGCCTTATATGGGGTCGGGGCGTTACATGGATATCTAGCACGTAGGCTTTTAAACATCATTAAATATGGGAAACTAGAGATTAAGTAATGTAAAATTATAATTATATATCTAAAATTATTATGATCAACTGGTTTCCCATATTCATCAGTATCTAATTTTTTTACATTCTAGAAGGAATACTAATAATATTAGTTTTATTCTATCTTAATTTCTTAAGAAGATATTCTATATACTTATGTTGATATATATAAGTTTCTTCATGATTTTGTGAAATTTAAAAACCAATAATTTTTGTTAACTTACCCATATTACTCATTTCAAACACATATTTCATAAGACACACAATGGAATATATTAATGAGCTTTTTAAAAAAAATAAAATGTCATCAACATAGACATGAAAATCATATTATTTTTATTAACATAATTTACAAAAAGTGTTTGACCATAGGCTCCCTGAAAAAAAAACATTTTAAAAAAATCTAGATAAAATACCGTACAAGGATCTACGGGGTTTTTGAGGATGTAACGATCCTTTATAAGTCTAAAAACATGTTCAGGATGTTTTTTATTTTAAAAAACAGGTTGTTGTTTAACATAAATGACCTCATGAACATATCAATTAAGGAAGTCACTCTTCACATCCATTTTAAAAAGTTTTAAATTTGAGAAAGATTATTAAGGTAGATGTATACAAATAAATTAATATTAAGATACCGAATCATAAGTTTTTTCATAGAATTTTCCCTAATGTTGAATATATCCCATTTAAATAATTATATCCTTATTTCTTACTATTCCACCCTTTTCATCATAATTATTCTGAAAATCCCAATTTTGTCTAATTATATAATTAGATTTATGTATTTGAACCAAATTTTGAGATTTATTCATTTCACACACATTATGTATATCTTTCATAGTGTTTTTACTATCCTCATCACCTAAAGCATCCTCACAATTCTTGGGTTCCAATTGTGATGTTAATTATCCTTGTTCAATTTGATTTCATAAATAAACTCTAGTTCTAATTGGTTTATATACGTCACAAATGGTATATTCAGAAGGATGATTCCAATGAAACAATAGAATTCCTGGATTTTTTAGACTCTGTTCTTCAATAATAGGTTGAAAAGTTTCATGAAATATTACTTAAAAAATTTATTATTAATTTTTTCTCTCATGATATGATCATTCTAACACAGGTTGAAGATATATTTTAGAAATATTATCAAATGATGTAGAATGAGGTTGTTTGAAAACAAAATGATTAGATTCATTATATTTAAAATGTACTATTTCCTCAAAATTCATTTATTTTTATTGAAATCTCTATAAACCTTATTAGTTTTAGAATAACATAAAAATATTACTACATATTATTTTTTGTAGAAAAGTAATGAAATTTATCATTATTTTTTAGAAAGTATACTTTCCATCTAAAAAAGTTGATGTAAGAATGTTTTTTATTCATTCTTATCTGAAAATCATTATAATTTATGTTAATAAATAGTCATTATTAAAACATGATTTGTAGTATAGAATGTTTTATTAAATGGTGAATCTCAATTTTTTTTCAGATGAGTATTCACTGATCTTGGTCCTTTTAATCTCTTGAAAAACTCTATTTCTTATTTCGACTACACCATTTTTCAGTAGAGATCTAGTTGAAAAAAGTGAAGTATAATACATTTTCTAATACCAAAATTTTGAAAAAAAAATTAAAATTTCTACACCAATATCACTATGAATATTTATCAAAGAGATCTGTTTCTCATCTTTAATAATTTTTATAGAAGTTTTTAAACGACTAAAGGCTTCAGATTTTGATTCTAAAAAATACACACAAGTATATGTAGTATAATCTTTAACTAAAACGTATACAAAGTATTTCCCACCAATAAATACAATTTTATTAGAAAAACATAAGTCTACATAAACTAATTATGATGTATTATAAGTATAAAATTCAAAATTATATTTAAAATATGACTTATGTTTCTTACATAATTGACAAGGATCAATGACTTAGTAAGTATAAAACTTATGTTCTGGTAGATCCATAAATTTTATTTTCCTAGAAAACATAGCTAATTTTCATGGATTATAGTGTCGTTATATTTTGTTCCATAACCAAGAATTATCTTCCATTCCACTAATTAAAGGTAGATCATGGCTCGAAATGTTCTCTATTCTTAAAGTGTAAACATTATCATGCCAATTTTTCTGAAGGAACAAACTCATCTTTAGAATCTATGAAAAGAAAATTTATCTTTCCTAAAGGTGAAACTATAACCCTCATAACATATTTGGATTATTCATATAAGCTTTCTCTTAAGACCTAAAACAAATAAAACATTTTAAATAAAAGATTTACTAAAAAGAATATTATTTCCCATACCAAAAAATTCTCCTTGACCATTATCTCTGAAATATTCTTGTGAACCATTCATATTTATAAAATTCATAAATAAATATTTTTTCCCCAAAATTTTTCCTAAGCATAAATAATATTTGTATGAAATATTATAATTCATGCTACATTCTTTATTTTCATAAAAACAAAAACATAATATTTTTAGAACACAAACAGTCCTTGGTCTGGTATTATGAGAATGAAATATCATATGTATCCAAATTTTTCTAAAATTACTATATTGAGAAAAACTAATCTATTTTTAAAAATATTATTTATGAATTCCAAAATACTAAAAATTAGTGATATAATTTTTTTATATGGTCCACCACATTAACATATATAGAAAAATGAATCACTCCCATGAATAATGTAATTATTAATCAAAATGTTTTTTCTTAGTTAAAAACATTTTAAAATTATATATATGAGGTAAAATTTTACTATAAAATTTATCAATGTTTTTCCTTTTCGATTCAAAAATAGATAAAATTTTCTTCAAACTAGAAATTTCAGATCTTATTTTAACATAAATTTTTTTTCCTCATTAAAAACGAGTTTTTAACTATGTAGTAAAAAATCATTTTATAATCATGTTTTCTCAAAAATAGACGTCTCATGATCTTAAGAAATATTATCTTTCAAAAAATATATATTTATCATTTTCTTTAAAAATATATGATATTCATGTGGTTAAACTATAGATGTATGAGTTTTACTTTTTTATGTTTTATTTGGAATTATTAAATTTTTTACAAATTTTATTATTATAATTTATAGGAATTTTTTCAGACCTTGAAACATCTTCATAACATGGAAATAAATCATACCATTCATCTAAGGAAGAGTTTTCATCAGAATAAGTAGAATTATTCTCAATATTTCTATTGGGGTAGTTATACATTTGTGTAATATTATTAAAATATTTAGTATTAGTTTCCATAGATTTGAGAAATTTATACACCTTTGGTATTCATATATAAAATCCAATAATTCATTATTCATAAAATTCATTTTATGAATAATTACTTGATGTTCAATATTCCCCACTTTCAGCACATTTGATTGAGGATTTTATACTTTTCATTCTCTTATTTTTGTAATTATTTTTTGAATTCAAATCAGAATTATTTTTTAATTATAATTCTATATTTTACTTTTAAAATCCAATTTAATGTGTCCTAGATTCCAAAAATAATAAAACCTTACTTCTATATAGTCTTTTATATCACACTTATCCTAATGAATCTCCCTATATCTCTATTGAATGTATTTATTTCAAACAATAGTTTTCATCCTTATAGAAGGACTAGAAAATTAATTTCTTCTATATTATTATAAACTAGAATATGATTCCATAAATACATTCTTATTATTAGATGATTTACTCTCTTTTTTAGTGAATTGATCATTAATACCAACATTAGATGTAATTCCAAATTAAACTCCTATATTTTTCTTTTTCGTTTTCCATGAATCCCATTATATTTAGCCTTCATAATTATTAAGTGCACCATTGAGATAATCTAGAGAAGAATATTAAACCTCATTGTGTCATATGAAGCTTTCATTTTGGATTCCCGTTCGTTAGGAATAATCTGATAATGTTCTAAACTAAGATTTCATCTATTAAATATTTCCTTCCAAGAGAACTGAAACTATTATCAATGTTTATGAATATTTGATTTATATTAGTTGAATTCCCATTGATACCAATTCATTGATCGTATGAGATTACAATGGCTATAAAAGCGGTGAGAGTAAATTTTTGTTTGAAAATTTATACTAAGGAAAATAAAAAAACTGATTTTGAAAAAAAATAGACTCTGAATTCATCCAAGGATAAGAGTGATTAAATGGGATTCTAAAACCATCTTATATATCATACCTAATTATCAGTCAAATAGACAAACAGATAAAACAAATATTTGAATGATAAATTAAAAATATTCTAATTTAAATCTATAATGGAAATTTTTTCTTATAAAATCAAATAAAAATTCATATAATAGTATGAAATACTTAAATGATTTTTAAAAGGAAGTTATACTATTTAAAATTATTTGTAAATGAAATCAAATATCATGGAATAATATATCATTAGTTTTAATACATACTATAATGGTTTATATTTCCTTACCATGAAATCAAATGAAACAAAGATTAGTATGGCTCCATTATCAAAAAACCTTCAATATGGTGATTGGCATGTCACTATCTTCATAGCCATGTAATCCCTTGATCTGATGGATTAGATATTAATTTATTTCTATTTCTAGGATCCCTTATTCTAAACCACAATTAGAAAGAGTGAATACCAATGATAAATAGAAGAAAGAATTTTCATTCCTTATATAGTTTTCTTAGAACTACAATTATCTAATAATATACAAAGTAATTTATTGATGTGTTCTTAAATAGGAAACAAATAGACCTCTTGAGTTAAAAATTCATTAGAACGCAACTATTCTAAAAACCACCCAACATTAGGAAATTCATCAATAGTCATATTATGGATTTGTTTTATAATACGATATATGAATTTTTGTTCAAAAATTCATAATTATCTGTATCTTGATCTTGAAATCTAAGTATGTATTATAGTTTATTGTCTAATGTCATTTTTTAGAACCAATACATGATATTTTGGATTTAGTCTCATATAAATAATTCCAATTACTCAAAGAATAATATATGACCAGTCCGATAGACTATTTTATTGATTTTTAGTCCAATAATCATAAGAAAAGTTAATTATATGTATTCGAACTATTTTTAGTGTGATGTTTATTAATATTATGTATATGATAGATTGAATATTAGCCTAAAAATAGGTCAATATTATAGTTGGTATGATTTATTAGACATACCATATTTCAAATGGATCAGATTGATGTAAAAAAGTATACAATCATTTTACATTTGAAGAATTTCTGTGTTCTTTATAACAATATGTTTTCTAAAAACCCATAATAAAACCCTTGGAAAATTTAAAGTTAGTAAAAAAAAAGAAAATATTTTTTATTACCAAAACTAATTAAAGAAAAAGTATAAATTATTAATTTCACCACAAAAAATAATTCAAATATTTCAAAATATTTAACTAAAGTTGAATTTTTAATTTCTACTTAATGAAAACAAATATAATCTTTTAAATCATTAGTTACAAATGTTACCATACAAAAAATTGTATGAGTATAAAATTTTATTATATATTTTAATATGGAATGAAAAAAATATAAATGGTATATGGATATTGGATACTCAACATATATGATTATAGAATTTTTAATTTTTTACTCAATTAAAATATTATGGAGGCCATGTCACTTTTTGAGGAAATTATAAAGGAAATGTTATTAGAGTTGGATGGATTGGAAATATTTTATTAGACCCTATAAAACGATTACATTATATTTATGTGTTAAAATATGACCTAATAAATATTTATCATGTTGTTATGAATTGTATTAAAATAATTTGTATAACAAAGACCGATCTATTTTAAAGGGTAGATTACTTATGATTTGAGAAAATATAATAGTAAAAGTCATTACATTATATCATGATTATTTATGTCGAAAAAATATAATATTTTTTAATTAAAAATCAAATGAATCATTGATTTGGAATAAAGGACATAGTAATTTCGATATTTTGGAATTTTGGAATTTTTTTACAAATAATATTTTTCTGATTAGAATTAACTAATATTGAATTATTATTGTCAATGTAAAGAAAAAAAATGTAAAATAACATAGGTATTATTTTAAATTAATAAATGAGGTTTTCAATTTCAGAACATTATAACTTATGAAAATAAATTTGTTTATAACATCTATCACAATATTCCATAGTGGAAAATATATTATTTTTTACATTGATTAATGAGTATTCTTTGTTTATATTATTTTAAATTACGAGGACTACATGTTTTGCTTGTCATGTATATAGAAATTTTAGTAAATAGGTTCATAATGATGAAGATACAAAATCATTCCCTTGATTAGTGGATATATAAAATAATCTAAATATAATGAATTCAATTCTTCTTTTATCAAATCATTGTTTCAAATAAAAATTATCATACCTAAGATTAAATCAATAGAATGGAGTTATATAAATGAGAAATAATAATTTCTAGGAAGTTTATATAGCCATGTTTTGTGAATATAGAATTCTTACTCATTTTCTGAGTAATATATTGATATATCTTACTATATACTAAATAGTGTTCTAATAACATACATTTTTAAGAAAAACCATATGAATTATGGAATAATAAAAAACCAATGGTAAGATATATTACTTTTTTTTTGGATAAAAGGATTATATTTTTAATGATAATTGTGTTTTCAATAAAATATCTAAGACAAATAGAGAATCATTGATATGAAATTAGATGAAGCGGTCCCTTCTATCATAAGCATAATCACACTATAGAATTTTATAAATATATGATTAACATAATACCTAATATTAATTTTAACACTATAAATGTTGATGGTGACTGATTTTTCAGGTAAATTTTTTTCATAAAATGTAGAGACCAATAAAACATAGAGTTTAATTCATATAAATGCTATATCCTCAAAATAATATCCCATAACAACTTTTATTGTTAGTTTAGATGAGGATGTTAAAAGTAAAAAAAATATAATAAATATTGTTTAATTTTTTTATTTAATATCAAAACATAAACCTAAAACCATAGAATAATATTTGAGTGATTAAAGTTGGGGGTTTTCTATGAAATAAGACATAACCACGTTAAATAGGAACATGGTTTATGAATTAGTTTATAAACCCCATGATTATAATTTTATTGGTATTAAATGAATCTATATAAATTAAAAATATTAAAAAGGACTGTGAAGAATCATTTTCACCTATAGCAAGAATAGAATCCATTAAAATTATTGGCCAATTCTTCTCATATGAAACATAAACAAATTTATATGAATATTAAATGTAATTTTCTAAATGATATTTTAAAGATAAATTTTATTATTAAAAACCACAGAGATATTAAAATCCCCATTTTCCAAATTCAATTTTAAAATTTTCCAATGTTTTATATAATCCTAAACAACAACATAAAACATTGTGTAAGAGGAATAGTTTTCTTATTTTATCAACTATTTTGTCTATTATATTGGATGATCATATACTGTTTAAAAGACTTCATATTAATATAATTTTATAATTTAAATAGACGTTTCTGATGTGATTTTTTTCAACTAACAATTAATATTTAGTTGAAATTATTAAACAGTTGAAAAATATTTTGAAATTTACATGATTGGTGACTTGAATTTCATTAACTACTTCAAAATATTTTATAATAATTTTAGCAGTGTACTACATCAGTTAAAGAGCATACATGACTTACAGAAAAAATTTATTCTTGAAAATATTATGTCAAAAGAATCTTGAATGAGTAATAATATTAATCATGATAAGAATGAAACTAGGAAACCCATGGATAATAAGTTATATAGATGTATAATAAGAATATTGTTGTATCTAAATTTAATTAAACAATATACTCTGTTTTTTAATGTGATCATGATATATTTCATTAAAATAACATGTAGTCTAATATAAAATCTAGAAAAAATATTTTAAGGTATTTAAAATGATTTCTTCCCCTTACTATACTGTTTTTAAAAAAAATAAGATTTTATTTAATATCTAGTGGAGACGTAGCTAGAGAAATTATTTTAATATAAAATTCTTTAAAATTATTTTCTATTCATTAATAATATTCATGAAAATCTACCAAAATATCATAGATATTATAACTAACTCCATTTTTATTAATTTATAAAACAATATGAACGGAATTAATTCCTAAAAATATCCTAATTTCCTTCTTTCATTGCACATATTTATTCAAGTATCATAGTAAAATATGCGTCTATAGTTTCAATATCAATTGATTATATACCATCTTGAATCCCCCTAGTGGAATCATGTATTTAGTATTCTTAATCATCATTTGTACGTTCTTCTGCCTATTTTCTTTCAACCCAAATCGTTATTTAAAATAATTCCATTAACTGATAGTTTGTTATTCTTTACTAATCTTAGGGAACATGAATTGATAAATTATTGAAAACTAAATAATTTCAAAGAAATACATGTTTTATGTTTTTTTAAGAATAATATTTTATAGTAAAACTATTGATTTCATGAGGTTGAATTAAAAAACACTAGTTCTGAAGAGAGAATTATGTTTCAAATGATTTGAATTTTTTTGATTCTATGAATATTTAATTGCATTTTTATAATAAAGTTATTATATTCTATCAAAATAAAGAGTAAATTTGTTCACATAAAGTATATATGATTACTTCCAAGTTAAATGGGAAGTAAACTTCAATTTAGTCTATTTAAATGGATGAAGTATTTCAATTTTCTCAAGAATTGAATTTATTATTTATTCAATACTTGATAGTTTATGCAGAGGAAAAAGTTATACATATCATGGGTTATCTATCAGAAAAATGTCTTTCCATGAAGATATTGATAAGTTATCTGGAACAGTAGTCGAAAATTATTACAATGATAATTCAAATTAGTATTTTTCAAAGTGATGGTGAGTTTGAGAAATTAATCTTTTAGAAATATTTATTTGTTCGACCTATTGTTGAATGAGATAAAGATTAATTTATCAAGATATTTTACATCTTTATGAAGAAATGTAGCTATGGAAGGAAGAATATGAAATATTAGAGCTATGGTTGGTTTTTTAATCCATTGTTTGAGAATTCGGATGTTGATAATAATAATCTCAATGATATTATATTCCCCCAAAATAAAATAATATTTTCTAAACTTGCAAATAAAATCAACACTTAATGGAATTATTTTAAATAACGATTTTGGTTGAAAGAAAATAGGCCGAAGAATGTACAAGTGATGATTAAGAATACTAAATACATGCATCCACTAGGGGGGATTCAGGAAGGTACATAATTAATTGATATTGAAACAATAGGCTCATATTTTATTATGTTACTTGAATAAATATGTTCAATGAAAGAAGGAAATTAGGATTTTTTTTTAATTAATTCCATTCTTACTGATGTATAAATTAATATAAATGGATTTAGTTATAATATCTATGATATTTTGGTAGATAATCATGAATATTATTACTGAATAGAATTTTTTTTAAAAGAATTTGATATTAAAATAATTTCTATAGCTATGTCTCCACTTGATATGGTTAAAGATACTAAATGTATCGAGGAATTAGTGGATGATAATATTAGGAGTACCAAGATTTAGGTAGATATTTATTTTTTCATAAGAAATAATGTGATATTTAAAAAATACATCAAGGTACCAACAAAATAGGATGATGATCTTATCTTTGATTATAATGTAAATCACCTTAAATCTTGTATATTTTCTGAATTCCATTAAATTATGAAAGATATTATTAATTTGGAAAATAGTTCAATGAATTAATGTGATTAATTAAAAATGATGAAAGAAAGTTATTTTCTAATATCATGTTTGAAATATTTTGAAATCACAAATGGGTTAAAAAATTTATTTTGATGATTTGAAACAATTTTTGAGGATAAATATTAAATATTGAATAATATACCACCTATATAAATAAGAATGGATAAGTCTTACATAAAAGTGCATATGTAATTTACTAAATTAAAGAATTTATCTGGATTAGAAAATTAATCAATTTAGATGGTTGTTTTAGAAGTATTAAATGATTAAATATAATTTGTTAATAATAAATTGGATTGCTGGAATTCAAATTTTGACATGTATGTGGTAAAATAAACAATTATTGAAATACAATGTTAAACTGTCACTCTATGTGCATTTTAATAATTCAAAACATAGTTTACCTATAAAGAATTTTTTTTGAGAATCTTATGGATCTAAAAAAAGTTAAGACATTATTGAATTAGTTTTCTTCAATGGTTGAAAATAGTTTCTTATCTGAGAAAGGGATTTTTATTGGAAATAATGGATAGTATTTGGAAATAATAAATTTATTAAATGAATTTGAAGATCTAGTGAATGTGAATTTTTATTTACTGATTGATATATTGAAGAATATTTTGGAAATTGTATTATAAAATTACTCTATCGACCTCGAATAATATCTAACGAGTCTGGGGAAGGTAAAATTCTTTTAGATCCTACCAAAAAAAATGAGATAAAACTAAACAGTGCTATAATAACCAATTATATTACTACTTCAAGATCCATTATCAGTCAAACACTTTTAGATATATTGAAGAAGTGGATTTTTGGTCTTGAAGGGTCTTCTATAATTAAGGATGACTGAAAAAAAACATATAAATACTATTATTGTTAGGGTATGGTTTTATAACATACTAAATATTGGAAAAAATATAGAAAATAATATAATTTTTTGAAACTTATTTTGAGTATATTATAGATTCATTTTGTAGTGGATATATAACTAAAGTGTACTGGATAGAGATAATAAAGGATTGTGGGTATTTATTTAGGCAAGGATACTTAGTATTGTTAGGTTATTGAAAATATGATATTGTATCAAGGTTATTTATTTTTGAAAATATATTTTTGAAATCATTAAATAATTTTACATACATATTCCTCCAAAAATATTAAATACTTTCAGATAACAATTAAGAATTATTTTAGAGCACTAAAATATTACAATGACAATGGTGTAGATGATATAAATTTTTCATCAATATAAGGAAAAATTATTTCTAGATCTTTCTATACTACCAAAAATAATTTTTATTCTACTAAATATAAGTATAATTTGGAAAATTATTTTAAATGCCCAAATGAAATTTAACTATTTTATGGAATACTTCTCAAGATATAAAGGTTCATGGAGTTTTATTGCACCTATCTAGATTATCCTCATCTAAACCTATAACATTTATAAATGTTACTAAAACATTATCCATACAAAAACCCAATGAAAAGTTATTAATATTGTCTAGTTTTTTGTTTTTTCTTTATCAATTTCATTTAAATTCTAGTCATAATTTTTATTGATAAATATAAGTCATCTTCAAATTCCAATTCCATTTAGTATTAAATTCTAATGGATTTTCTCATTTAAATGAGTAATATTAAATGTGTTAAACGCACTAATTCATTTTTTTCATCTATAAAAATAGGTGAAAATATATGAGACACTAAATTTTGTTCTACTAATTATTGAACTAATATTGTCAGATTCACATTAATATTTTTTAATTTCTAAAATTCTCACTTTAAATTTATAGGTTTTATAATGATCAATATTTGAAGAATGATCGGAATATTAATTTTGTTCTTTCATTTCCAAATCAATAATAAGTTTCTATTATAATAAAATCAAAGGTTTTTTTACTAATGTGTTCAATTAACAGGGATAAAGGAGCATATATTTATCAATGTTTTGTTATGTTTAAAAAATTATTTTTTTATGATTAGAGAAAATTTAAAAGTGTATACTTTTAAGTATTCTATAGACTTTGGGTTGTTGCTTTACATATCAAATATTTTTCAATGGGTGGATTCTTTCATATTTAATATGTTACTCATAAAAAATATAGATAGAAATGAATTTGAATCTTATGTTGCGAAATTGGGAAAATTATATACAATTATTTATCTTTTAAATCCTAGATATTACAACGATGTGTGAATTTACCTTTAATTATTAAAAACAGATAATTTTAAATTTTCTTATGATTAATAAATATTAAATTTAATTATTAAATATGTGTTAGGATTATTTATTTGACATCAATATATTTTATAATAGTTACTACATTTGATATTTTATGGGATATGATTTCTTGTCCACGAATATTATTAATGACAAAAATCATTGATGATGGTATAATCGGGATGATTTAGTCATCAATGTTATTTAATTCTTAAGTAATTATAAATTTTTATAATGATACCCACTTTCCGAGTGATGATCATATATTTCCTTTAGTAATTTAATTTATATAGAGAATATATATTTTATCTCAACTGAAAAAAATGGAATTTAAAAAATATCAATTAACAAAAAAATTATTTTAATTCCCCAAATCAAATAAGATAAACAATACCTATGTAGGAGACAATACATAAGCTTATGAACAACTCACTATAAACCCAGGGATACTCAATAGTAGTGAGGGACTAACACAGTCATGGGAAGACTATTTTATATAATTTATTGCCTAAGGGTCATTATTTAATATACTAAATATTTAGCATGACTTATCCACATGATGGAGATCCCAAAACCTCATGGATAAGGGAACAAGAAGCCCAATGGGTTGATTCAGTCTACAATAGGAAAATTAAAACTGTCTACATATTGTAGTATTATATAAGAGAGTAGTAGTAGTAGATAAGAAAATAAATAGTTATCATATAAATAAATTATAAATTGGATAGTACATTTCAATCCATAACTAAAAATAATCCACCTTTGATTTATGGCCAAATTTAAATAATAAATGTGTTGAATCGAAAAAATCCATAACATGGTATACCTAAATAATCTTCCCAGCTCCAAGATGTTGTTTTTTTCTAATCAAATACTAGAAAGTCTACCGACGTACATCAAAATCCAAGATGTGTATGCAAGGATGTGTTGAGTCCAAAAATCTGTTAGGAATCCTTAGAGACAAGAATATAATGTGTTATACTATGATTATGTGGGTGTTCATATAGTATAAATATGAATATCACATTTATGCATATGAAAAACTCCAACATTCGAACCAAACATAGTATGAACATCAATTATATGTTTCTTGTGAGAAGGTGTCAACCAGACCACCTCAAACATAGACCATACATACTTAGACTGATTTTGTAGTGCCTTTAATCATTTATTTGCAACTAGGTAATCCAAATACTACCCCATAATTGATATCTAATATGAAACCTACATTGTCTAATGCTTAAGAGACTCTGAGGATCGGACATAATACTCAAAAAAATATTATGAAATCTTCCCATTCCATAGAAAATTGTCTAGTGAGTACGACATTATCAGTATCAAAATATTGTTCCCTGGTGAAATTTCTATTCAGACCATGGTAGGAGAAAAAAAATATAAGGATTGCATCTGTGGAATTTCAACCCAAACCGATGGAAAAATAATGAAATCCTAAAAATTAAATCTTTAGAAGAACCATTCATTAGGTGAACTATAGTTCATGGGGTAACTGATCACCCCACAACCTAGGAATTAAATGGGGAAACCATATTTGATTGGGTTAATTTTTGTCGTAGAATATATCCTTGGGTGATACACATTTAATTGTGTGAACTACTACATATTTAGACATGCATCTTCCCCATCCCTATCAATACTTCCAGAACTTCCCAAGGTATCCACTAAGACTAAAAACAGATCTAAAAGCACCAATTAAATATTTAAAAACCCTTTAAATCCAAACTCATGTCCTAGTTCTCAATGAGTAAAACTCACTAGAAAATAAATTCAAATTTATACTAAAATTACCATCCTGAAAAAGAGAAACTATTTACAACCACAATAATAAAGAACCTATTATCATTTAGATGAATATGTGGTCTATCTACCATCAAACATGAACTACATCAGTCACCTCATAAATGAGAACTAAAAACATAATGAACATAATAACTAAATATGAATCCTCAAAGAAACTATAAACACAAATCTCAAACACATTGACATTTTTATAAAATCCTAGTCTAATCCATGAAACTCATATACCATGTCTGGCGTGATACTATAATTGTAGTTTAAAAATCCCATCATCTAATTATACAACCAACCACTAGTTATCCACCTCTAGCTGACATATGCGAAAAACACATGATATCATTTATTGATGCATCACCACATCATTGCACGACCCAATCATGATGCCTAAATTCATAAAGGCATCATTGAAAAATCAAATAACCCAAAATGAATTAAGATGTATGAATCTAGTATAACTTAGTTCCCAAATCCCTTATCATTAAAAATCATAATTTTACCCAAATCATATAAAGGGACATATATCTGATTCAACTTATGCTTCCATCCCTACAAAATCATCCCAAGTAAATCTGGAATGCACAAAATCCATTTGTTATCCAACCGAAATCCTTGAACTAGGTATACCCCCTCACCGACATCTCACTTATATCTAAATCATCCATCAACTAACACAATTATCCCCACTATAAGAACATCCTCATAATTTCCTCATAGAATCAAAATATATGATCAAGAAACACTAATTTTGTTCCCAACTAAACTCACCAACTCTGAACCACTGAAGTGTCAACGATTGACAAGACATAATGATTTCAATGCTCCCAACCATATGAAACTAATACCAATAGATGTTTATAACTAATGGTTCCCCCAACAAGTGGAATACCTTATCAAAATTAAAAATAAACCCGTCCAAACCATAGAACCAATGAAAACACAAAACATTATACTCTATACCTACATCAAAATTAAATCCCATGAACATGACATATTTGATTCAAAAGAGATAAATATGAAATACCTACAAAATAATTGAATCATCTACTTATATCACACCCAAATAACCACTAAAAACCAATCGAATTCCAAACAAATGAACTATCCACTCAACAAAGACCACAATAATCTCTCCAAATAAACAAATCAACCATGATTATATTTTTATAAGTAAATTGTTTTTATATACCAATCAAACAAACCAAGAATCTGGGTCACTCGAAGATAAAATACTACCACTTCATCAGTTTACATAACAACCAATTTCTTACATTAAAACCAATTACTAAAAATATAAATAAACCAAAACTCACCTGCATTTTCATAATATCCCATATAATCAATTGGTTTTTCATAAAAAACAAAATACCCCAATACTCACGATTAAAATTACATTTATAGAAAATTAATCCCATTTTCATGAATATTTAAAAATCAATTTAAAAACCAATTTTTTTATACTTCACTAAAAACCCTAAAATTACATCCATTTTAAAACTGTAGGCCCAACATGTCATTTTTTAGGAAATATAAACTTCTAAAAACATTTATTCTAACCTCATACACTATATTATGTTTCTTTTCAAATCATACTTTTCTTTTTAAATGGATTTTTGTCGAAAACAACAGTTTACCCAATATTTCATAGAAAATGACTTCTAACAAATTATAGTTCAAAATAAAATTTCATCAGAAATTTTGATGGTAAACCATCCAAGGTAGAATCTATTATGAATAAATGGAAAATTTGGGTCCATCTGAAAAACTCATGAGACCACATCACCCTTACATTGATCATATCGATGAACAAAACATGCATGATTTATCCCATGTGACCTAAATATCACTTATTGTATAGCTCCAGGGTATAACAGTCATGAATCCATAAACCATTTTTCTCTTTTTTAGACTCAGGTAAGTTACTTATTTGGAGATAAATAATCTTCACAACCACACAATCCTGTAGAAAATAATCATGCGTGAAATAATTCACATCATCATGGTTCACCTATAAATACCATATTCAAAACTGGAAAAGTGGAGAGAAAAGGATGAAAGTGAGACCAACCAACACCTGTAACATAATGACTCTATAGACAAAAGGAAACCTGATGTATAAGAAAAAATAGAAATCCCACATGAACCAACCCACATGAACCTTCCCACATTAAATATCCCATATGATCTTGTTATCGTTCCAAAAATGATACATATATTCATGACACAATCACATGATCTGAAACCTGTTTATAGCTAACACCTTAATGGTATCTCATTAATTATGATATTCTATAGTTCATTACTTTTTTTGTGAAACTACTTCTCTATCCATTTGCCTTCCTAGAATCATATGTCCTTCATTCTTAATGTTCAAAACCTTTAACAAAATCGAGGCCTCTACCAAGACCACTAAATATTCATGATAAAAATTTAAGGAATATGATTTACCTCCTTTGAATCTATAATTCCATTATCAAAGGATGTCCTACACTTAACAACCCTAGTATGTATGTTCTTTAAAATATTTTTCAATCCGGCATTCCATTGGTAATTGAAACCACAATATGGGAGGAAGTGGTGGGAGTCTTCTCATTTCATGTTGAAAAACATACATCCCTCATGGTGTCTAAAATGTAAAGATAATTTGGGAGTAACTATACATATTTTTTTACTATCTACCAACACATAATCCTCAATATGGGATTTATAAATAGACATTAATACATGAATAATAATCCATTATAAATTAATAACCTTGATTTCCTCACTAGAGAACCCAATGTAGACCCTCCCTCATCTATCACCAGTTGCAGAGTGTATTTTTCTGTGAATCTAGTTTTCCCATATTCATTATTTCTGTATTTGATATCCCTCCCAACATCAATAATTCTATTATGTCAATATGTTTCCATATGAATTTTCCAATCCATTATGTTTTGTAAATCACAATCACATTTTCGTAAATAAAATAATATTTCTCTTAGAAATATTTTCATAAAGAAAAATTTCTTTCTCTATGAATAGTTTTGGACGTTAACTTTGTCTTATTAAATTTTTTCTCAAACCAAGTCTGACCATATTATTATTAATTTAAAAAATCCGATACATATTTAACTCAGAAACTTATAGATTATGGAATCTGATTTCCCCAGAATTTGTAATATTATTTCTTCTAAAATATTACTCATATTTCTTTTGAAATCAGACTCATATTTCATCTGAAATCAGACTTCTATTTCTTATGAAATTTATATCTGCTTTCTTTTAAAATAAAACTCAAATTCTTATAAAATAAGGCATTGATTTATATTAATGTATGACACTAATTTCTTCTAAAAATAGATTCCATATTAATAATAATTTATACTTTGATTCTATTTTATTTTAGAATCCTATTGTCAATATTTGTAGTCTCTGATTCCGAATTTCATAAGAATCCGATTAAATTATTTTTTAACATTTTTCTTATCTCTATTATATAACACTTCATTTTCTAAGATTCTAATGATGTTAATGTTTCCTAAAAATGTTAATGTTTCCTAAAAATGATAATTTTATTCTTACATAATAATTATTATTACACATGATAAAATAACCCATGATTTCTTATATGGAACGATATCAAAAAAATCTATTTTTAACTAACTGTTTGCTAAATGAAATTTATACAGTCCCCTCCACAATTGAAGGGAAAATATGACTATTGGATGAGGAATATGACAATCAGGATTTTCATCTACAAATATACATCTATTTAAACATGCTTAGAGCTATAGTTTGGCTACGAGCTGTAAATAAAGGGTTGATTTCATGGAGCTCTATATTGAGGTTGTGAATGCTCCAATTGATCTACCGTCTGCAAATACTGTAAACAAAATTTTCAAGATGATAACATATTTTTTTAACCTAACTAGTGTGATTGATATTGTTTTTGATCAATCAATCGATTCCGGGGATAGAATACAGAGGTGTCAATCACCTTAGAGATCGATGTATTTTAGGGATTTCAACATAGAATCAGATATTTGTATTGAGGTAAAACCATTGTGTGGGTAAGATATTTTTCCTTCATTGTATAAATCAAGGGAGTTTTAGCAATTGTTTATGGATACCCTTATCATTGGGATAAAATATTTCTTATAGGTGATAAATTTTTTCAAGTCTTATTTCTACAGTGTTTTGTTAAATAAATAATGTCTACCTTTATTATTCTTTTTTATACAGTTATACTCAGATATAAATAAGATTCCATCCGCTTTAAGGTAAAATCCTTCCCTAAGTAAACAAGCCTTGTTTTTATTTATTAGATCTATCTTATCGGATCTAAATAAAGACAGATTATTTATTAAGAAATAAAGAGGGTTTATGAATTCATCTTGTTTCACTTTTTTAAACATATCTTTTCTTAAAGATAAAAAAATGTTTTTAAATATACAATTGAAAACCCTCTTGTAATTGAGAAATATATATCTATATTTAATCCTAAAATTGGTATTAGAGGAGGTATATAGAATACATATACATACATATAAGTTTTCTTGCTCATATTTTTCTTATTAACATGATTTGTTCGTGTTTTTTTCTTAAATATTATCTTTATAAAATTTATTTTTATAAACATTTGCTACTCTCTTTTTTGGGGAAAAGATCATTTGTATTTTCTTATAGAATGTTATGTATTAACATTGCCAGACTCTGCAAACATTTATGGAAATGAATATGAATACTATAGAGATATGATTAATTCTTTAATATTAATACCAATGTTGATAACATTTTTATGATAACTGGAGATTACAAGATTAGAGACAATGAAATTGGACAATTCAAAAATAAAGAAAAACATAAATATCAGCTTAAAATTAAATTAAAAAATACATTATTATATTCTATGGCTAGAAATATATATAGCTAGATTTTAATTTTGTGAATATACTAATAAAATTTAGAAAAAATTAGAAGTTACTCATTTTGGAACTTCGAATGTCATTGAAAATAGAAGAGCTATGATTAGAGTTGAATATCATGGTTTTAGGTTTCCTTATATAGAACATGTGTGTAATGTTCAATTATTTTTTATAAATATCATCAACATAGTACAGTATATTGTTGATAAAGGACATGATGATGAGGTTATTGTATACAAGATAATAGATATTATACCCAATGAGTTGGATTCCAAAAGGACAACAATTTACGAGAATAGAAAAGTTTCAAACATCACTCTTGATGAGATATTTGGGAATATTCTAGAATTTGAAACTATAATTAAGAGAGATGAAAATATTAATAATAAAATGAATGGTAATGGAAGTGTTTGTTTCTATACTACATCAAATAACATGAAAGGAATGACACTTGAAAGTGTTTCTAGATAGAAATCCAAGAAAGATATTATTATATTTGAATCAAGTGGTAGTGATCATTCTATAAATGAACTTTCTAATATTTTTCAAAGGATGAGAAATATTTTGGGAAGGAAATATTTCCAATATTGATATAATAATAATGATAGAAATGATAGGAAAGATTCAGAAGTGACTTGTTATGAACTAAAGAGAGTAGGTCAAATGAGACCATAATTTCCTATGCAAAAAAGTAAATAAGGAATTTAAAGAAAAAAATGATAGGAAATAAAAAAAATCAAGAAGAATTATAATAATTATTTGTCCAATAATATACTCAATGCTAATTACACCAAGAGAGATAGTGCAAGTGATTCTTCTGACGGATCTATTGATATTGAATGGTTTGTATAGAAGAATATTGGTTTTATATCCAGATTTCTAACTAAAAATAAATGTTTCATGGATACAGTAAATACTACCAAATCATTAACAAATATCATTTTATGTGATATTTATCCTAATAACGATATTTATGAATCTTTCAATGGATAATCTTCCTCATCATAAGATAATAGTTTACCTACTATTGACAAAGTATAAATTATTTCCATGTAACATGAAAATAATAATATAATGATTTATATGAATATTATTAATGAAGAATATAGAATATCTATTATGAAAAAAGAATAATTAGATCTTTCAATATATCATGATCATAAAATTTTTTATTTTGGAAATATTTTCAATATCCTTAATGATGTAAATTCTGAGAAGGTTAAAATTTCTATTGATCATGAAAATGTTATTTCTATGAAAAATGTTTTAAATACCCACTCAAATTATATGAATAATGACTATGAGGATTATAATTTAGTCATCAGACTAAAATCTGAAATGTTTTCAATAAAGAAACTTTTTTCAAATGTTAACTATAGAAAGGAAGGATTTGACAAAATCTATTCACAACTTCTTCTTCTTTGGAGTAGTTATGGATTTGGTAATTCTCATTAACAAATGGATTTTAGTCACAAATATTTTTTCCCCAAAGTAATCCATTTTCAACTATGTGAAAATGTGGTGGAAATTGGGTGAAATGTTATTCTTTTAATAAAACCCAATCCCAAGGTTTTCTTAAATATCATTTTTCTAAAAAAATGTGGATACCTAAGATGTTACTTTATATCATTTTTGGATCCCAATAAGTTTGTATTATGAATGTATAATTACTTTATTTTCATAAAAACAAAGGATGTGACAACCACAAAACATTGTACATAGATAGTGGACGTTCCTGACATATGACAAGTAACAAATAATTATTTGAAAATATTATTATGATTAAAGGTGTAAATGTAACTTTCATAGATAATTCTCATGGTGAAATTGTTGGTTTAGGTAATATTTTTCTTCTTTGAAAAAACTATAATTTCAAAAAAAATATTTATTAAAGGTCTTAAGAAAAACCTTATAATTATAATAAAATTATGTGA
This sequence comes from Viscum album, assembly GCA_963277665.1. NCBI lineage: Eukaryota > Viridiplantae > Streptophyta > Magnoliopsida > Santalales > Viscaceae > Viscum > Viscum album. The sequence goes on from OY728165.1 coordinate 1,953,867,482, forward strand.
CAAAGGATGCCTTGTGAATTTTAGGGATGATAAATTTCTTGTACACAATTCCAAGAAAGAGTATTTCCACTCTGCCCATATGCATGTGAATGTTTACACACCTAACTCAAGAGACCATAGGATCCAATACATACCTTGTGATATTGTAATGGAAGATCAATATTGGTTATATCATAGAATACCAGGGAAATGTAATCTTAGGAACCTTTGGGAACTGTCAAAGAAAAGGATTATTTAGGATCTAGAAGGTCATATATTGGATTCTTTAAATGTTTGTTGTCACTATAAATATGAAAATCAAAATATTATAGCTTTAAATGAATTAGTGAAGTATCAAATTCTTATGCATTACAACCAGTACATATGAATCTTTTCAGTAAAACACAAATTAGAAGTATTGTGGGAAAATACGATGTATTTGTTTTAGTTGATGAATACACTAGATTTATATGGGTCTAGTTTTTTAAAAATAAATACGAATCCATTTTTTATTTTAAATATTTTTCATCAAGAGTTAATAATGAGAAAAACATTCCATCGGTAACTATTCATAGTTATCATGGGGGTGAATTTGAAATTCATATTTTGAAACTTTTTGTAGTAAGAAAGGAATTACTTATATCTCCTCAGCTCTAGATACTCATAAAAAATGGTGTTTTTGTAAGAAGAAATCATATTCTTCCAAAGATAACAAGAACCATGTTGAGTGAATATTATACTACTAAAAAATTTTGGGTTGAAACTGTAAGTACTGCTTTCTATAGTATAAATCAAGTTTTACTTAGACTACTTCTTAATAAAACACCTTATGAATTGTGGACTCGTCAAAAACATAATGTTTCTTACATAAAATTATTTGGATGAAAAGTATTTACCTTGAATACTAAAGATATCTTACATAAATTCCGCCCAAATCTGATGAAATAATATTCTTAGGATACTCCACAACTTCTATGGATTATAGATTTTTTAACAAAAATCATTTTCCTGTTATAGAAACAGTAGATGTTAAATGTGATAAAAATTATAAATTTGTTTTAAAACAACCCCAACATACATATTCGAATGCCTTTTCAGAAACTCATTATTAAACTTTGATAGAAGACTCTTCTAATAAGAAAAATACTCAAGAATTGTTTTTTGAAGTATTTACCCCCAAAATAATTTTTACCTTATGTTGATGAACAAGTTTTAAAAAATCCAAATAAGTTGTTTCTTATAATTCATCCTAGTGAAGGTATCATTATTAATGTAAATAAACCTATTATAACTAGATTTTATTTATGATATGATGTATAAAATATTTCATTTCTTTCCCAATTAGAACCTAAAACCACTGATGAAGATTTATGTGATGATTATTGGATTAAATCTATGCATGATAGAAAAAATGAATCTAAAAGAAACAAAGTCTATACATTGGTTGAAAGACATAAGAAAACATCAATAATCGGTGTGAATGATTATTTAGATATCAATTTGATGAAAATGGATCATTGTATGAAATAATGAAAGATTTGTTGTAAAAGGCTATAATCAAGAAGAAGGAATTGTTTCTGAAGAAACCAAAACTCTAGTATATAGATATGAATCTCTTTTATTGTACAATAAATTGCATCATGTTTCAATTACATACATTTTCAAATGGAATTGATGTGTGCTTTCCTTAATTTATATATTCCAAAGGAAATTTATGTTCAATAACCACTTTTTTTGATGACACAAAACACCATGAACATGTTTTCAAACTTAACAAAGATTTATATGGATATAAACAAGCCTCTAGATCCTGGTATGATAGACGTACATGATTTTTTTAAGAAGATAATATTTTAAGCGAACTGTTGATATAACACTTTTTATAATGAAATAAATGGAAAAAATATGACTATTCAAATTTGTGTTCCTGAAATTATATTTAAATGAACTCAACAATCCTTAACTTCTTCATTTGAAAACCTCATGAAATACGAGTTTGAAATGAGTATGATGAGTGAGTTATGATTTTTTCACTGAATTATAATTCCTTAAAATCTATAAAAAAACTTATATATCTCAACATAATTATATTAAATATCTTCTTAATAATTATATATATGAAAAAACAAAAACTAAAAGTACTCTAATTGGTACCTCAAATACTATTGATCTTTATGAAGCTGGGAAACCAGTTGATCAAACATTTCTTAGAGGTATTATAGGAATTTTATTATACATAAAAACTAGTCATATAGACATAATGTTTTCAGTATGATTATTTTCAAGAAATAAGTATAATCCATTTGAATATTATTTAAATTTAGTTAAATATTTTTTTCACTATTTAAAGGGAACCATAGATTTGGGACTTTTCTATTCTTCTAGAAATGATTTTTTTAAATATTTTCAGATTCTCACATTAGTGGATGTAGAATAAATAGGAAAAGTACATTATAAAATTTTCATTTGTTTGGGGATTTTTTAGATTTTTATTCTAGAAAGAAGAACCATTTAGCATCACTTTCTACTGCTGATGCTGAATATGCAGTAACTGAAAGTTGTTCTGCTCATGTGTTGTGGATTCGAAACTCTCCCACAAAATATGGAATGAGTTTTACCAAAACACTGATATTCTATGATAATACTAGTTCCACATCGCTATAAAAAAATGTGAACATAACTCTCGTGCTAGGAACATAGACAAAGGGCACTACATTCTTAGGTATCACACAGTTAAAGGAGTTATCATTCTTGAATTTATCAGAATGCAATAACAACATGAAGGCATATTTTAAAAATCATTACTTTATAATACAGTGGAATATATTAATCAAAAGTTAGGAATGATAATCATAAGGTAATCATCCATATTAACTTCTTGTTGAAAAATATTTTCTTATATTAATAAAACACCTATTCATAGGGTGAGTACATGTGTTTACTCTTATTATGAATCTTTTTAAAAAAAATTCAGAAACAAAATTTTTTTGGAACCTAATATTTTTGGAACATAAATATTTTCATTCCCTAATAAAACTTTTCCGAACCTCAGTATTATTAGTGGAATCATATCAATACTGAAAAATAATTCTGAGGAATCCATATGGTATATTTTTGTTTCTATAATATCTTAATGAAATTTTAGATTGTTGGTATTTTCAATATTCTTTTAAGGAACACTTATCAGATTATCTTTCTATAAATACAATGTTTTCAATTAAACCTCAAAAAATCAGAACCTATAAATTCTTCCTCATCATTTATTTTAGAAGTCATATCAGATCAAGATAATTTCAACCATTTGATTGATTAGAGTATTTGAACCATCACCAAAAATACTATAAAGAGGAACCCCATATTCGAGTCCCACATCGATTGTCTCTTCCTTTTTTCACGGAATCTCTACCACCATTCAATGTTACTATTTAGTTTTACCTTTCTCTTTGGTTCTAAATGTCTCTTGATGTTATCTCCCAAACTATGTTGGCCTCAAAGAAGGAACACAAAGATTAATTTATTTTTATAGAATGGTTTGTGGATCAGAATATCTTTTTTAAATATGATTTTTTATTTCATGAATCATAACGAAGAGTGGACGGGATATTCTCTTCATAGCCCAAGTGAAGAATCTAGATATTGTTTATGCTGATCTTCTTATAGATTTTTAAGATACAATTCATTTTTATGAAAAAGGTGGATGTATATGTTTTCCTTTAAGAGTAATGAAAATTCAAACTCTCTATCTTTCAAGAAGTCATCACGTATATTGGATCTACCTTTTAAAGGTAATGAATTTTTTTTTAAAACAAATTGCCCAATAAAGAATGATATTTTTGGAAGGTTATAGAAATTGAGTTCCTTGGACTTAAAGGAGTAAAGACACCGAAAATTGCTCAACTTTCAACAAATCCTAGATTGATAGAAATTTGGATGAATGTTTTTCTAATTCTATGAATGAGATATAAGGACTCCATTATGAAATGTGATATCAACATGATGAATCTTTTAGTAAATATATGATATATATCCACATCAATTACATTCATTTGACCAACAATAATATCAATAATGACACCATCAAGGATCAGATCGTTATCTATCCAGTGATCTTATAGAATACTATTTTCTTGTTCTTATAATCCTTCCAAATTATTTTCATCTAAATGGAAAACGTTTTCATGATTATGTTGTTTTGTGATGATAATAAGAGAAGTATGAAGAATGGTATTAGTGTTAAGACATGATATATTTTTGGAGTTCCTAATAATTATGATCATGATTAAAGTTATAAAGGTAAGTTGGGTGAAATCCAAGAATAATAAAAATAAAAGTAATGTTAAAGAGATGGGACCAAAAAAATCAAAAATTCCTAAGTCAGTATCAGCTCCACCCTAGTAAAAGAAACAAAAGTCATTTTAGGATGAATTTTTCACCAAATGGATAGTACAGAAGAAGAATGAGAATGAAGGAGATGTAGTCATTTGGTTAGACCCAACTGAGGCTAAGGACATAATGATACAAGGATATGAAGATCTTGAGAAGAATGTAAAATATATGTAGTTAAAGATGAAAATTTTAGAAGACTAGATGGATCATGATTTTCTTAGCAATACTTAGAAGGAATCTAAATAGGTTCAGGTATAATAATATTTATAGCAATAATTAGTAAAAATTTAAACTACGGGTAAACACTATAGAAAGAAAGATATTTCAATTCAGTAACCCATAGTTTAAGAAGATGAAAAATAATATGAAGTGGAATTTGATGATGTGATAAGTATGATTGAATAATATCAAGAGAATGATATCCCTTCTAAGAATCTATCTTTAAGAACACCCCATGCTAAATCCACCAAGATAATTTTAGAAGGAAAATCTATTCTACAAAATGATGATGCTCAGGTTGAGGTTGATTAACCTTCATATGGTGAGATTAGTAATCAGTATTTTATTCATCATGATGATGATAATGAAATTATTGATAAAGGTTCTGATAAAGAAGTTGTTGATGATGATAACTTATTCCACATATCTTATAGTGAGCATGATTCTTAGAAATGTTTAGAAGGAAATATCTAAATATGGGAAAGGAAAGAACGTGGATATTTATTCTACTGATAATGATATTGTTGAAAAATCCAAGAATAATATTTTTGGAACATTAAAAGAGGAAATAAGATGAGTAGGAAAATTTTCCCTCTCCAACAAAAGAATCTTCATCAGAATCATCGTCTTCCTTAGGAAATTATTTTGTGGTTTATTCCTTGAAAAAACCTACGAATACCCTTTTTATTTCAAATAATTGATTTTAGATGTCAATTGCTTCCACAAAAAATCAATCAGATTTAGGATTCAACATGAATTATCATGGAAATGATTATCCATCATGAGAATGATTTTAAAATTTTTCAAATTGGATATGAAGCTCAAAAGAGATCATGCAAAGAGATAAATATGTGTCACAAGTGAGTAAATGATGGTATGGAAATTATGGATGATTTAATCACTTTAGTTAAAGATTCATTTGATAATTCTGATGAAAGGATAATTAATCTTTCGTCTCATATTTCCGAAAAGACAAAAAAGAAGAATCTAGTCATCAATAGGAATAGAATCATATGAATGGCAAGCTGAATTCGGTTTCCCTCAATCTGAAGAGAGAAAGGGAAATTAGAGAAAAAATTCTGAAAATCTCCAGGATTAGGAAGATTTGATAATGTATCAATGTGAAACTCTAAAGTCTCAAGAAGAGGGAATCAATGATCTAAAAAAGAAAAATTAGGCTCAGGAATAGTTGATCAAGATGTTTGAAGATGATCATATAGAGCTGAAGATGATGAAAGATACCTTGAGAAATATGATACTGATGGATACAAAGAAAGACGAATAATTTTTCAAATCTGATATATTGTTTTATTTTTTTCCCTTTTTGAAAAATTTGATTATATTAAAAAAATATTGGTTGTACATTTTATCTTCGTGTATATTTCTTAACATTTCATGTAATAATGTATTCCTCCATTCCTTTTTGAAATTTACAAAGGGGGATAAAAGAATTATCAAAATAAATTTTAAGAAAGAATATGCCTATGTAAGGGGGATATTACATAAAGAATAAATTATTCAGAATGAAATATCAATTTCTATAAAAAATAAAATAATATGGTCCTTGGGGATTTCAAAACATAAGGGGGGTGAGTCGTATTCACCATGAGTCATTAACAAAGGGAGATTCGTATTTATATAAATGTTCCAAAATGATTACCTTGTTGCTTTTTATTTTAATGAATATTTGTTTGTTCATTCCAGAAAGGGATATATTGTTGAGTTAATATGTTTCATTATGAATTTTAAATTACTTTATGTTTTGACAATCACAACCAAATTTTCTTAAGGAAAAATATCTATCTCTAAGAATTTTTTTTCTTATGGATAATTTTATTTCTATAAGAATAGTTTCTGACTTTACCTTTTTCTTATTAATTTTTTTCTCAAACCAAGTCTAACCGTATTTTTCTAATGTCAAAAAATCAGATCCTTTTATAAATAATAACCTTATAGTTTCTTAGAATCCAATTTATCTAGAATTGTGAATTAAATTTCATTATAAAGAAGACTAAGATTTTTTTAGAAATATGACTCTATATTTCTTCTAAAATCATACTCCAATTTCATTAGAAATAAGATTCATAATTCATAAGAATTTAGGCTCAGATTCTATTTAGTTTTAGAATCCAATTGTCAATATTTTTAGAATCCAATTCTCACATTATTATTAATATAATTAAATTATTTTCTTAGAGTTTTCTCGTTTCCTTAAATAAATTTTTCATTTTTTCGGATCCTAATCATGCTAATGTTCAAAAAACATGTTAACGATTCTTAATCTTGACAATTTCATTCATATATATAATTTTTTCTTACACATGATAATGATTCCCATGATTTATTATATGAAACGATATCGTACAATATATTTTCAAAGATCCATTGGATGAGTGATATGTGTACATGGCCCTCATAAATGTAAGGAAAAATATGAACATCAGAGGAGGGATACAACCATTGGGATTTTTCCAATAAGTACCCGTCCTTTTAAATGAGCTCAGGGCCATAGTTTACTGTTAACTGTGAATCAAAAGTTGATTTCATAGAGATCTATGTTGAAGATATGAATGCTCTACCTAATATACCATGTGTGAATGATGTGAACAACTTATTCAAGCTGAGATCATTTTTTTCAACATACCTAGTATGATTCTGATTATTACTGATCAATTGAGGTCTTCCAGGGATAGAAAGAAATAGGTTCTGATAACATTAAATATTGAGGGATTGTATGGATTGCAAGACAGAATTCAATATTCATATCGAGGGATTACACTTGTGTGGGTAAGACTTACATTCATGAAAGTATAAAAAAGGGACCTTTATCCAAGTTTTTTGGATACACTTCTCTTTAAGATGAAAGATTTATTAGATTCAAAATTTTGTGACATGTTTTATTTCCACAAAATTTGTTAATGAAAGAATGTGTAACACTATAATAATTTCTTATAGTTGTATACTATTATATAAATACAATTTTATATGTTGTAATGTAAAATCATTCCCTAATTAGACATGTCTTAAATTTCATTTTCAGATCCATCTTAGCAGATCCTATGAAATTTAGTTTAATTATTATGAACTAATGAGGGTTTTTGAATCCATCTTTTTTAACTTTGTTAAATATAGATTTTCATAAAGACAAAAACAAATAAAATTCACCCTACAATTCCCCCTTATTTTAATGGAGAAATATAAACTATATTTCAATAATAAAAGATCCTCCGTCACCCATCAAAAAAAAGTAATAAATGTTAAAAATTAGGTATAAAATCCAAGTGTAAGTTACATATGAATGTAAATATGTGTCGGGGGTGATCTTATTTTAAATATTCTTTCTCACACCAATCATGGATCACTTTTCATTAGAGATTAGTATTGATAGGCCCACTAGAATATCCAAAATGACTCTACAATAACTAAATAGTAGGTGTAATCCCTAATTATACCTTACTTCAACTTTGTTGTCAATTGGGGACAACATCATGGGGAACCCCACTCATATTACACAACTCCTTACTTTTCTGGTTTATATTCCCTACGCAATAAAATATTTTAGAAATAAATTTGTAATCCCGAATAGATATTACACCATTAAACCTTTAAAAACATGTATTCCCTCATATCAGGATTTTAAAATCCATGGTTAAATCATATTCACATGATCTTAAACTGAACAACAACGCACTTACTATATGACTGTAAAATGCATGGTATTGTTCTTGATTATGACCATAATCATTGATACCTATACTATATGGTAATTTATTCAAGTTATTGGTAGGATACATAGGAATTTTTTTCAAGGCTCAAACTAAATTATCTTAAATCTCTATCACAAAATATGTTTCCCCAATGGTCCATGATCTCAAGAATAATCTTATTCACTTTATTGGAATATTATTGATAACATCATTCCATCGCAGGGGAAAAATATCCTCCATAGGTGCATTATATTTCCATTGGTAGGCCATATCACTATCAATTGATCTAATGTAACACCATTGTCCCATAAACCCCATTAGGGACACTAGAAATTGATTCTCATATGTAACTGTAATGAGCTGAGATTTGGGATAATCTGGAATACATACTATGATCAATATCATCTATCACAGACTACACACAATAGTAAAAAACCACAACATATTAATAAAAATTTACTTATAAATCTATATTATATTATATGATTATAAACCATAAAAAATTATGAACATTTAAATTAAATAGTTAATATTTTTGAATGATGAGAATGTTATTTTAAAAAATCAATTTTCATTATATTATATATTTTATTTTTAAAATATATTTTTATAATCAATTTTCATTATTAAAATACATTTTTAAGGGTATACTATGAAATATAAAATATTATTTTTAAGATATAAATTATATTTTAAAATTTTAATTAATAAGAAAAAATTTATTTGGAAACACCAATTTCATATTTTTCTATTAGGAAAACATTTTCTTAATGAAATTCAGTTATTTCTTACTTTTAAAGACGGATTCATTTTTTTATAATTAATAAATTTCTATAATGAAAATCAATGATGATAAAAAATTTCTTATATGGAAGTTAAAATTTAGAAAAACTATTTTATTTAAAATCAGTTTTTTTATGTTATTTGAGTTTGAATTAAAAGAATAAATTCTTATATTTTTAAAATGAAATATGTTAAATGGTTAAAAGAATTTAACTAAAAGTTTTTTAATTTGGAAATAATGTTTAAATAATACTTGTATTATAAAATTAATTGACATGATTATTATTTACACAACAATAATACGTTTTTAAATGACTAATCTATGGTGTCTCAAACATTCCTAAATTAGAATGTCCCTTTAACCTTCTAGAAATATTTTATAGGTTTTAAATTCATACATTGATGTATTACCAGCCTTCATTATTCTATATCTCTTAACCTTTATGAAATTTATTCTTACTACATTTATAAAATTATTTTCCATGGGAAACTCCCTCATAGTCACTTATAAAGTGTCCATCACTTCCACAATTTCATTACCCCACACCCTTTTTGAAATTTATTTTAAAAAATCCCAAAATTCATATATTTGATGTCCTTTTCATTCCATAATATCCATGGTCACCAAAAAATATCCAATGTCCATCAAGTATATGACCTTCTTTGAGAGGATGTTCAAGGGCTGAAGATAAGTAACACATCAACATTAATGATTATTTTTTATTTTTTCATTTCTAAAAAAACTATAACCATAATATAATAATATTATATGAATACTTAGTGCATTTAGATGTTAGTATCATAATGGTAAAACCATTATTTATTCTCTTCCATTTACTATGAATGACAAGAATCATCCTTAGTGCACGTGTGGTGATTGACACCTCCACAATGAGATAAAATCACTATTTTATAACAACCCTTATTGGTGTGTTAAAAAATTTATTTAATAATTTAATATAACACTAATAAAATTTTAATTATTTTTAAATGATATTATACAATATTTTTTACTATGGTCTGATTCTCTGAAAATGGGATCATCGTCTATTTGTACGTGTAGAAGACCACCTCCATAACATGAAATTTGTATTTAATTTTATATATCGACTAGGATTAATAGAGAAAAAATGTATTTTATGTATAAAAATGTATATTCAAAAAATATTAAAAACAATAATTAAAATTATTTTATATTTTATATCTAATATTTTAATACTCGGTTATAGTAAATTTAATCACTAAAAGGATATATTAATATAACATTTTTATATTGACACAAATCATGGAGAAACTATTTGTTAGTTCCACTAGGTTAGATACCCAGGGAGGGGTGCAACAGGGTACAAAATATTAAAACAACCACCCCTTTGGATCTTATTTCGTTGTTAGAAAAATATCTCTTCTCTCTCTTCTCATTGTCGAGTATGAAAAAATCATAACACATGCACATGACAGAAAAATTTTACATGGTTCAACCTTAATAGGATAAATCTAAGGAGAATACACTAGATATACACCGATGTACCATATTTACTATAAGCTCACTACTGTTTACAAGTTCGAAGTGGACTCTCTGCCCCTCTGAGTTTACAACAATTCACAATTTGGAAGATCAGTTCTATCTAAACGGGATTGTGTTATTGATTTTTTAGAAGATCTAGTAACTATTAATAGACTTGTTGTTCCCTTAATTATCTCTAATTAATGCATCCTCCAATTTATATTGATGCGCTATTTATTCCCCAGTTTCATCCAATGATGAATAAATCATTACCAGAGATGTACTGGGAAACTAAAAATTTTCAAAAAACCCTTACTACATCTTGCACATAACAGACTGCCTTGTGTGAAAAATGCCACTTTTTTCATGAAACACCTGTTTCACACAATTTCATCTTTACACCCAACTTAAATCTTATACGTAACATTCATATCGTGTGCACAACTCAAAATCTTTCATGCAAATCCCTTTTGACTAAATTTTTAAGTGATTCAGAGCTCGAATATTCTCTAAGTCCTGATATCTCTCAAATAAGGGGGGTCACCTCTTATTTATAGGAATTTTCAAACCCTAGGTGGAAGATCCCTAGTGTTACAAATGATTCCATTTGCACATGAAAAATGATATTTGACGTCGCAATGGGCCCGTTAGTTTCTTTCACCCAATATCATATTGTGTGCACATCCTACCCTCTCCATTTCTAGACATTCTAATCCCAAATAATTCCTTGTTCACAAGTTTCCAAAACACATTCAATCATTCACGAAACATCCTTTTACAAAAACACGTTCTCCATTTTCTGATTTTGAGGCCCAAAAATTTGGAAGAAATTAGAAAACAGTGCCACCTTGTTTCTATTAATTTTGTACCACTTCCAAATCGTCCATTCCTTTTTTAAGGTTATTTTTCAAAATATTTTTTCAAAAATATCTCTATCACTCGACAAATCACCATAGAAACACTCTTTTTCAAAAAATACCACTTTTTCAACAAACACAATCACCTCAAAAATGATTCATTGTTACCTTGAGGGATTTGTGCCCAACACTATTTAACTGTATAAATTATGTTATATTATAATATTAAATTACATAATAATATTCAATTATCTATATTTTTTTACTATTTTAAAACATCATTGACCATATTCAATAAACTGAAATTATTATGATGAAACTGACTAAACAACCCCAAGTGACCAACATCCGTAAAAACTATAAGAAAAACAAATAAAATAGATAATAAAAAGACCTTATAAAATTAAATATAGATGAATAATTTTGGGGGGTAAATTTATAATGGTCATAATTTAATTATTTTGGAATATAAGTGAATGTTCATACTGATTTTTGACACATGTATGCGTTTTGTCTCTAAACATCCTTTTTTGATAAACATGTTATCTTACAAACCAAATTTCTATAAAATGGTGTATATATATCCAATTAGATATCTAATTTCATGTATTATAACTATTTGTGGTATTTAAACTACATATTTAATCTATATATTGTTAAACTAGTTTTTATTTGAATGATTCTTAATATGTATGGATTTTTCCCTCACAGTTCCACTATATTATGAATTTTTTATTGTTATAGAGAAATTTATTATTTGAATGGGGTATTTAATATGAAATAAATAAATTTAGAATAATATATTATATGATTTATTTTTCTTATATATCAAAATGTATTTAATGATACAAATACATCTTGATCAAAAAAAATTACTAACACCGTTATAGTTTTTTCCTCAATTTCCCTTCATTAAGAAATAGTTCATATTATGAAACATAACATATTTAAGTAGGTGTAAACTCTGGATTTGATATAAAATTTCATTATTTATATTTTATTAATTATAATTAATGTTTAATTACATTTTTCTACCCTCATGGAGTATTTGATTATTTTTTCAGCATGGTCATAAGAGTTTCTTTGTCTCAAATTTTAATCCCTTGATAAATTTTTAATTTATACACCATGTTTCCTTATTAATGATGAAAATAATGATATATATTAATTTAATGAAATAATAATATTATATTCCATCATATTTTTTTAATTCAATGTTATACCTCTTATAGGGTATTGATTCAAAAATTACAATGAATATAAGGGGAATTAGTTATTAACAATTCTCCCATGGGTTATAATAACTCATTTTGAATATTATATTTCATGATTGATCTATTACTGACTATTGTGATTTTATTTTTGTATATCCACCAAATTTATATAGAAATTAATGTTTCAATCCAAAATATTTTTCCATTATGATTCTACAATTTTATAAAAAAATCATTTATGATAGAAATAATTATCATTTATTTTAATATATTATTAAAACATATCATTGTTTTTACATTCAATCATTTTTTTCCATTCTTTAATTTAGACAACAAAAATTTACCTTCAATTATTCTTTAACATCCCTTTATTATTTAAAACAACATTTCATTGTATTTTTAATGATGTGGGGTTTCAATAATGACATTACACAATATTCAAAATGTTTTCGATCATATAAAAAAAATTCATTCGGCGACACACTTTTCAAAACTGTTATCCATTTTTTATGATTCCATGATTATTTATTTTTTTAAAATAAAATGTTTAAAAAATCTTTTCACTTCAACATTATGTTATATAATTATTTTTTCCTTGTCTAAATTATTAATGACTATTTTAAATATTTTATTTTTTTAACTATTTTAATTTATCCCTTTTTAAAACATTATTTATTTTCAATGATTATATATTTGAAAATAATTTTTTTATAAGTCGTATATGTACTTTAAATATTTTAAAAGTAATTTATACTTCAATATTTTAAAATGTTTTATGAAATAATTTGTATTTTCACTTCTATTTAACCCGCATATTATACCAATGATTAATTGATTTGTTGATCACCATTTATACATTATTAGGAGCTTATGTATTTTTTAAAACAACAGTTTGATTATTCTATGATTTCTTATGTTCAATTCATGTGATTAATTTGAATTTTTTATGAAATAAAATCATTTTCCTTAAGTTCTCTTTGATATTATGAATGTATGATTTTCAATTCACACTAAAATGTATGCATTATAAGATGGTTTGGTCCTATATATCTATAATAATCATTTTGTAATGGGTTATATCTCTTGATATTTAAATGTAATGAGAAATGGTTTGAAAAGTTCAATGTTGTCAAAAGAATAATTGTTATGCCATTCAATTATACAAATAATTTCATGTGTTGATAGGTTATCGAGAAGATAGTATCATAATGGTTGATTGTGATGGAATTTAGTTCTACTCAAAAGTTTATTAGTGAATAGGTTGGACGGTTTCTTGGTTCCTAATGATACAGAATACTATGTTAATGATTATGCCACTTTCTTTCATATTCCCTACTGCTCATGTATTATGTTTCCTCTTCGTTGAATCATGATTCTAAACTTAATCAATGTCTTATTTTATATTAGGTCATATTACATGAATTGTCATTTATTATTTTTTTGGGAATTTATTTTCTTATGTATCTTTATTATACCAATATGTTAAGCTTATTATCTCTTATGATATTTGATTATTACCACTTATGTTTTCCCTTAAAGATAATATAATCTAACAAATTTATTTTGTTTCCATTTATCTAGGCTATTAAAAAAATTAATATTTACTCTTTCTTAAGAAGGGAATCTCATTAAAAGAGTTTAATGGGGGAAATGAAGAATTATTATGGAATTGTTATATTTTTATTAAATAAACAGTGAATTATTGGAAAATAAGTGAGTTTTCTCAGTTAATGTTTTGTCTTAATTTTCTGAAACACTAAACCAAAAAGGACATTGATATGTATTGTATTAAAAAAAATCTTTATGTGTTGTATTTTTCAGACACATAGGCTTGGTGTGTAACAGTGGGTTTCAGAGATTTGATTGGATTACATTGGATATTTGAATGTTTTCATTTAATTATAAATTTGAATATGAAAATATTATCAATGGTTTATAATTTAACTTTTACCCTATCATCAAAGTTAAGGAATAGACATTATGTTAGTTTATGTAACATTGAATATTTTAAGGATTATGACAAGAAAACAATAGAGAAAACCATGGGATATGTCTATGTATTGTATAATATCCAAATATATTGGTAGATTAGAGATTTTAAGGTATTATTTTCAATAACATCCATGTCTAGACAATAAAATTTGATAGAGGATGTTTCATTGTTTTACATTGGGTTAATAACCTCGAAAATTGTATATTTGGTGCTAACTCGATCATCATCAAGTGCATAAAAAAGTGGCATAATTATAATCCTATTTTGAAATTCATGGTGGAATATGTTTTTTTATTCCATAAAATTTGAGAACCATTATGAATTATTTCATTCATAATAACCATATGGAATTTTTTTAAGATGTATGTTGAAATACAACATAATTTATCCAATGTATATCCAATATAGTTACACGATTTACTAAGTAAGTCATTGTTAAAAAAATTGTATCAAAGATTGAAATGATTAATCCAATTAAGCAGAAATCAAATGTCAAAATGAATGTGTCATTTGGTTTCAGAAATATCAGAAAAATAATCTCTAGAATTTTATGTATCCCTAACAACCCATTTTTTTAATAATTAAAAACATATCTATGCATTAATTTGAGAATGTTAGTATATTCCTGTTATGATAGAAAAATTATTTTTCCAATATTACTTAATTTAATGATGATATTATCTTAATCTAAATCAAATCGTGATTCTATTAAATATTTTAATTAGTGAAGTTGCATGTATCAATAAGATTTTTATATATTATAAATTTTGTTGAGGATTATGTGAAACATATAAGGATATCTCTTCAGTAGGTATGTATTAATGGTTTGAAATTAGATATAATATGAGATCAATAACCTTGGGAAATGTTTTTATTGGAATAATATATATTTGAATATTATGGTTGAATAATCATGTTTAATGGAATGATATGTTTTTCGTTTATAATTGTTTGATGATGAGTTAATAAATGGATGGGAAATTTTTTAAATTTTATGTTATGTAGTATTGATTTTATTGGGATTTATGATAAAACATTTTTATTTTAGTAAATTTGTCACATCTTTTGGGGTATGGAATCTTTTTTCAAGTTTATGATTTGATGAAGTAGTGGCTTATACAACTTGAGTATTGAAGATAATATAATTCGTAGTTATATAATTGAATTAACATTTATTTTATGACTTTTTTTTATTTTAGGGAAGGTATACTCTAGAGAATATATGAGTGAGATATAAAAATTAGTGTTGTTTCAAGAATAATAAGTATGTGGTTATAGAATAATATAGTAACGTACGATTTATATTGGATGAAACATATAGAATAATAAATATGATAACTATATTCTATCCTACATTATTAGTGTGTAATAATTAAAACTATGAGGGAAAATATATTTTTGGCGGTTAGAATATAATGAACATAATTTTTTGATCCTTTAAATTACATACAATGTTCTCTAAATTGTGTCATATTATATAAACAACAAGAAAAAAGATTAAAATTGTAGCAAAAAATTAATAATAAATCTGTTATGACATCCTAGAACCAGGTTCCACTCAGTGGTTCCCCAGTCCTGGTGGGTCACATAGTATGATGTTCGCATCTCCATATGTCATAGGCTACTAACTAGTAGTGAGGGCCTAGGGTGGGTCTGTGCATCCCCATATGCATGGTTAGGGAAAGTTGTTCACCATAATTGTTCCTCTCTGAAGCTCCCACATGGTTATAAGGGATCATGAGGGCTAGGTCACACAGACAATACTAACTATGTGGTCCAGTTATTTTCCCCACTTGACAGGGTTCCGGGCTCTGAACAATCCCCAAACACCACAGTAAACAACCTAACCTCAAAGGGAAACCATAATTTGTCCATAATAAAAAATTAGACCAATTATAAAAGGATCCATACCTGATAAAAATAAACAGATCTTATAGTATCCCCTTTAAAGGAACTCATCATCGAGATCACCTTACAATGGTGGGAAAAACTATATGTGAATAATTTCAGCTGCTAAGCACGTAAGTCGACCTCCCTCTCCCATGTCTCATCTAATAATCAGCAGTACTATCATTGCACCTATAAAAGAGGGTAAGTCTAGACTCAGAATCCCTTTATGCTCAAATCAGTGAAGCAAATAGAATAGTTCTCCAAAGAATAATCGAAATCTTATTCCTCCTAATTAGAATCAATTGTTTGTGACAAGCTAGCAAGAAATTAGTGAAGATGTAAGTCATGGAAGACAAATTTCCTCGAAATTTACATCTAATGTAATAGAAATAAAAATTCTACCGACCTCACTCTATCTAGAATCTCAAACATCATAAATGATCAAGAAAATTTCTTAACTTTCCACTGTATCCATATATTCCCATTTATGGGTGATAATAGCAAGAATACACAATCCCGGACATCAAACTCTAGAGGTCATTGATATTGATCTACTTAATATTTATTTAAAGACAGATCTATAAAAATTATCTTCCTAATCAACATAGCATTCTATTATTCCTACTACAAGAGATGAGTACCCAATAGCTCAACATCTCCTACAACTTACAATAACATCGGTGAACAACACATCCTGCCATATAGGGCCTCATTGGGGTGTATCTAAATAGTTTCTTCAAAGAAATTATTATTTCATAACATGTGAAGGGGGATATGATTCTCCCATGAATCGACAAAAAGAAAGGACACATGGTTATAACAGGTAATCTGAAACATTCATAGTTCATTACAACTAACCATCAGTCAGGGGGTGAAAATATATTAATAGATGAACCTATATACCCATATCTTATTACAATCTCTACAAGAAACTCAATGTAAAAAAGGAATCCATTTCAAAAATGATAGTACAACGTACCCCATGTAGTTATAAAAACTCATAGAAATATAATCTTCCCAACTCTTCAACTGCGAATGTAACATGGATTGAAATTAAGTGGATATATTCATTAATCAATCCATGAATATCCAAATTGTGTTGCTACATCAAGCCGACCATGGTAAGCTGATGAAAAAATCCATCACAACATCCTCACATTTCCATTCTAGGATAGGTAATGGTTATAAAAATGAAAAATATTTCTATTTGTTGAATTCACCTACTAATTGGTGGAACAACTAGTGATAAAACATTCTATCTAATGTTACATCCCTAGCCACCAATACATTCAGTGCGTATCATGGTACATCTTGGAGATACCTGGGTGAACTAGCCAGTAAGAAGCATGTGAATCTCGCATCATCTCTTCTATCATATCCTTGGAAACCTATACATGACCATGTATAGGTTGAATGTAATCATCATAGATAGAAAAATCTAGATTTGGTTCCTCAGTAGGAATAATATCTCACAGGACCGAGTCTTCAGGATCAGAAAACTGCCCCATCTTCACCTTCTCATATAGTGAAGTGGTACTGGTAGTGACGCATGTTCAAACATTCAATGAAGGTCCTAATCCTCTATATTAATTTCAGAAATTAGATACATAAGAATCCATTTCATATAGGATTCTAGAACAATCTAGGTCTAAGTACTCATTCTCAGTGCATCAGCAACAACATTACCTTTTTCTAGTATATAGAAAAGCATGAATTCATGGGACTGTATATATTCATCCCATATTCACTCCATAAGATTAAATAATCACATTTTTAATATTTAACTAAGGATTATGTGGTATTTGACACCACAAAATTCTCTCCCAAAAGGCAATTCATCCAACAACAGAAGGCATACACAATTTATACCCACTCGATATCATGGGTTGGGTAATATAGATAATGAGGCCTCAACTACTATGCACCATACAGAATGACTCTATCCTTCTTCATGATAAATCCTCCTAGACCGATTCCCATTGCCCCACAATATACCATATATCTTCTTCACTACTCTAGTAGAACCATATTTTACAATGAATTCAATCTCCTCTTCTTCTCTTCAATGGCTATCTAATAGGATTTATACCATAAAAAATTCACACCCTTGTTAGTCAAAAATGTAAGAGGTGCTACTAAGGGTGATAATTTATGTATGAAATGAATTTTGTAACCATCTAGCTCAATGAAAAAAAATATATTAACAAAAATAATTTGGATACTTCATGGTGACTACAAATATATCATTCCTTCTCTCAAATAAGACTCCTACCTTTTGGATAATCTGACAACAGATGTGTATGTCATCAATATAAAAGTGTCTTTTAATGATCTCAGCATACAATTGGTTCTCTGTCAGTGTATTAAAAACATTATCAATACGAGTGACATGTTCTCTTTGAATATACAAATACGCCACGATTTCATTCTTGAAGACCAAAAAAGGAATCGAGATAGGGTTGGAAAACCATATTCATCAAATACATGAATACTACAGGTTTGTTTGTAATAAAAAAGGACATCTGAAGATACTCATACATGTTGTACTGACTATGGAATGTTGTATGTGGAATATCGAATGGCCTACCTTGAACCTGATGGTATCTCGATCTCAGGTTGATAATACGCAAATACCATCTCTCATGTGAAATTGTTAAAAAATAATTTATATGAAGTATTAGATACCTATTTTTCACTGTAAGGTAATTTAACTTCATGTCATCTACACATAGACTTAGGTTTTCATCCACCTTCATGGGGAATGGGGTTTCTAAACCCTAGGGGGATGAACTGGATCTTATAAAGCAATTGTCCTAAAAATCCCTTAGCAACCTCTTGAGACTTTAAACATAGTGTTGGATATACTTTATGTAGGAATGGATATGTGTGTCGCTCTAGGAACTATCTCAATAGTAAACTCTACCCCTCTATCATGAATTAGTCCATAAATTTCATTGAGGAATAAATCCCTTAATTGATCAAAAACATAATAAAACTCAATGTGATTTAATCCATGATCCTCCTTGTAATGCCATGAAATCATAGTGGAACCTCCACTTATCCCAAGATTCTATAGTATAGATCTACCCACCTAGACATCTCACTCACCATTGCGATAATAAGTACAATCCTCTGGTTATATAAATGAAACCCGATGATGATAACAATCCACAGAGGCATGATAGTGAACCAATTAGTCCATCCAAAGAATGACATCGAATCGTTTCTTCTCAGGATTGAAGAGGACCCATGAAAAATGATGGTTTTATACCCCGAGAGGATAGTCCTTGAATTGTCATATACTCTCAAAATGTATACCCAAAGGCATATCTGACATCATAACACCACTTGAAAAATGAACATCGAGCCTAAGGATATCTACAATAAGAAAAAATATGAATGAATGTGTTGAAAATATATAAAACAAGGTATAAATTATAGTAGATGATACTAAAATAGTAACTTAAATAGTATATGACATCTCATTTGGGTCTTATGGTAGAGGATACACTAAATAGATAAGTCATGATCCATGGCCCCTTGCAATAACCTGACTTCCAGGAGTGGGTACGATCTGATAGAACAACAAGCCTAAAGCCTGGCTAAATCATCCATGAAATCATCTTTTTAATATATGGGAAATAGTAATCTAGCTACGCTCATAGATAAGTACTTCTAAACCCACTCTTGAAGGTGGTGCGTGAACAGATCCTATACCGCATGAAAAAAATTGGATGGTCTTGCTGAAATGTTATAGATGCCACATTCTACAAAAAACATAGAAATCAAAGGGGATTCTAGGAAACTAAAATTTTTTATGACCAAGATCACCAAACTGATAGAAAACCATGTAACTATTGGTGGGCTTCATCTTGCTGCTACGGTCCACACTCGTAGTCTTAGAGAATCACTTCTGACTTCTAATTGAAACACCAACCAATTTGGGTTCTAAACCGCCCTGGCTCACATGGTCATCTTACCTATAGTTTCTCTGGGTGATAAGGACCTGGTTCAATATATAAAATATGTTATTAAACTAAAAAGTACTCACATGGTAATGAATAGGATGAAAAATTACATCATCAAATTGTATTGCCTTTGCTGACAAATCAATAGTATAGTTCATCATAGAGGTTTGAATCTCATTAAAATCAGTTGAACAGTCTATGACGATCATATAACCTGGATCTAGGTCCATGAACTCCCTAAAATGACCAGCCATTAGAGTATTATGTAAGAAATAGTCAAGTAAGATGGTCTTTAAATCCCTCCAAGATGCCCCAGGATACAAACCGGCCTGATTTAGAATATCCGACCCACATTTGATGGATTCACTCAGCATATATGTTGTGAGTTCCACTATCCTCTTAGGAGGTTTCGATAGTTTCTCGAATATAGAAATAACCATATTGAGCCGTAACTCAATAGCATGTTGGATGTTATGTCCTAAAAACAAGGTTGGATTCTATCGCTATAAATTTTTAGTCAACGCTCCCATAGAAGAGGTAGAGTGTTAATCTTCATGTACGATATCAAAAATATGGATGTAGTCTCCTTAAAACTAGACATCATCATCCATGTTTAGAATAGGAAGAGGATACATAAATAGAGGTTTAACATGTGTGTTAGGGACCATGGCCATTGGGAAATGGTAGTCACCAACCCAAGCATACGATCATAGGACATCGTTGTGGAATTTCTCTACGGTTTGCAAACACGCACCTCAAATAAGGATTGATAATGACATAAGATACTATATAGGAACATAATAGGAAAAAATAAATTCTATATAATAGAGTCTCCTATCTTCTAGATCAACGAGCTAGGTCCGAGTGATAAGATCAATATATATAACACAAGAGAAACTACCCACTTTCCACTACTATGTCCGGGATTGGGTCATGGTCTAGGTTTTGAAATTTCAATTTCATTTATATTTAATATTTATATTTATTTAAAATTATTATTATATGGTTTAACAAAATGGTTCACCACTTCCATAAAATAAGTTACAATACACATTATTAACTGAATTTTGTCTTCTACTTAACCAATACAATAACACATTCAAACCCATGTGACCAATGCTCCATGACACAATTTTTTATAATTGACTGTTAAGGGTGTTTTCTATATCCTAAGAAAGAATAAACTAGTAAGGGTTAGGAAGGTACTCTAGTTATCAATTATTCTTCTCAATTACATGTAAGAATAATTATATAATAACAATCATTAATATAGTAATCATGTACTCATGGAAATCATAGGAAATGAAAAAAACATAATGCTCCAATAAGGCCTGGCATATGAATGGGATTTTAATTTATTATAATGTTCATAGTATAATGTATGATTATTGAATTTTTTCCCCTAATCCCATAGATCCATGGATAAATTTTAAGCCTTAAATATATCAATAATAAGATCATATTTCAGGTGTGTCACCCAATTGTGGAATTAAATCCATTATAAGAAGTAGAATGCAGAAAATAACAATTTTAATTTGATGATATTTTGATTGTATATATTCTAGGGTAAGATACTCCAAGTAAAATCTCATTATCAATTCACAAACCATATTAATATCTTGGATATTTTTCTAAAATAGTATTTCAAGAAAATAAATTCTCAGATACATCTTTTTTATACCCCTGAATTGGGTTCCACTCAGAGGGCCCCAAGCTCATTAAGACACATGGCCTCAAGGGCACCTCCTTATACACTAGAGATTATCAACTAGCACTAAGGGTGTATAGGTTTTCCATGGGTTTACTATTCACTAGTTATAAGGGAATATCATAGTGGATAAAATATAATAATTAAACAACAGATGAATCATATATAAATAGATGTCATTGGGGAAACATACACTATAATGACTAGACAATTAAACTAATTTAGAATAATCATACATCAATAACTAATAATTATATAATAATAAAAATAATTAATATGAATCAAATAAATTGGGTTATAATGTCATGTGTCTACAAATAAGGGAAAACTTGTACACATGGTAGCATGAAGTCCATACAGATAATTCTAGACAAAAGGTATAGAAGGAAAAATGATCCAAGAATCCTAAGCTCAAGCCTCACCATATTATACAAACATCCCATCTTAATTCTTGCATGAAGTCATAGATACATAAGAGGACTGTTCCCCTTATCTAGACATTTAAGCATACAATTTTCTAGGGCACCATAGGAGGCCCATATAGGATGGGAAATAAACTCAATACACCACCACCAACCGTGTCTATAAATATCATGTCATTAATATAACCTAGGAGTGTGAACATAAAATATAAAAAAATTAGCAAAACCAAAAAATAAGTTGGATATAGTTCTTGAAGGAAAACTAGGTTAACAATACATTATATGGCCTATGATAGAATATCTCTAAAAATGTATTAATGGATGCAATGTAGGATATTAAATTAATAAGGGATGCCATTCAAAGAATCATAGTAGTAAAAGGAACACCATTCCCTATATCACATTTATAATTGATGTTATGGCCAATATTGTATTAAGGTTCATCAGGCCCATATATTACAACAAGGGCACTATGAACTAAATAACTAATAGGGAAATAATTCTCATGTCATATTATTGGGTGTCCATACCCATAACATATATTTATATAAAGGGTATCTATTCCCGGTATCACATTTATATAAATGTTATCTATGCCTATATTTATATAAAAAGTGACGTCATTCCAATTTTGTAATAAAAATAAGGGAAGTAATTCCCATTTATATTTTACAAGAATAAGGGTTATCATGCCAATTTATCACAATTAAAGATGTAATTAATGTCCACCCATCATTAGAGTTGAGTATTTATAGGATTTAATAGGATCCATGGTTTAATTCATAACTCGTTACTATTTAATATAGGCAAGCACATAACCATTCATTAATTTAGACAGTTTTTGTGGTAATACCACTCAAGTTCAATTCAATTAATTATAACTTATATATTCATTGTCCATTCCACACCATAACATTTATTCAATATCAATATGATATCACCATTTAAACATAATTTCAGACTAACCAATAGGTGTTTTGGGTTTATTACCATTAAATCTAATTAGAAATATAAAGGGCACACCTAATAAGTTTTCTCACTAGAATGTGGTCGATATAATCTAATATTTAGGGTCCAATAAGTAATTTGGTTCCATTTATTAATTGTTTTTAAGGTAGATAAAAATTTGGGGAAAATCCTTGGGAAACCAGAGTGCAAAAAATATCACATATCATGAAACATCAAGAAACTAAGGGATAATTAGTAAACCATGTACCTCAAGTTTGATGTATTATCCTTGCCCAATATTTTCCCATAGTTTGTCTTATAATGAGAGAAAACATAATAATAGATAAATATTGTAAAAATAGGGAATGTAAGAATGCTTCAATATAACATTATTAATGGAAATAAGAATGGTTTACCAAGACTAGGGATTGAAGAAATCCCCTAGAGAAATACAATGAGAGAAATGAATAATTGTTCAATCATTAAATGAATGATATATTGAAAATCCAAGATTTATGAATCTAATGATGTCTCATTGGAGGAGTGAGGCTACTGTACACTGGAAATGGAATAAATAATAGGGAGGGTGAGTTAAAATCTTTTTACAGAAAATAGCTAATTCACAAGGTTTGGCCACAAGGTAGGAAAAACAGTGTGCCAACCGTTCACCTCCCACTACATAAGTACTGCACTCACATGGTTAAGCCACATGGTTTGTGAAACATTATATCAAACATGTGAAACACATATGCTACATTTATATATGATATTCTGATGAGCATGAAGCCCTGACTTACGGTTTGGGAAAAAATGTGTCTTACGTTGTCCTCTATCCAACCCCATAGGGTTTGGAGTGCCTTTGTGGGATGGGTCATAGAGTTAGTACTAACCCTAAGGTATAGCGCTTTTCTCATCTCAAGGATCCAAACAATCCCCGCACACCCCCATAACCTTCCTAACCTCAAATGGCATCCATAATAGGTCCATAATAAAGGATTTGTCAATACTTTATAGGATTTATTCCCGATAAAACATGCAGTATCTTAAATTTATAATAAATAATATCATGTTAAACCATTAAAAGTTTTTACCAATAGAAGGTAATTAGTTAATATGAGTTAATATTGAAAATGGTATTTTTAATAAAAATCCATATTATTGATATTATATATTTTCTTTTAAAAAGAAATCTTTTAAAATGTTATAATTAAATTTTAAAACATTAATTTTCTTGTTTTAATTCCTCATAATATAATTATCATTTGTTTATTTTAAATTTTTTTCTAACATAATTATTTTTAGGTGAAAAGTAAAACATACCATTTTCACCAAAATAGTGGAATTTTCTCAAATTATCTTTATATGTTAATTTTATAAAGGTGAA
Source organism: Viscum album (assembly GCA_963277665.1). Taxonomy (NCBI): domain Eukaryota; kingdom Viridiplantae; phylum Streptophyta; class Magnoliopsida; order Santalales; family Viscaceae; genus Viscum; species Viscum album. Next base: position 1,953,892,444 of record OY728165.1, read on the forward strand.
AAACTATTTTAATTTATAATATATATTCATAAGGGTATAATTATGAAATCTAAAACACAATTTTTTTAGTAATGAAGTATATTTTTAATATATTAGCACAAAAAAATTATTTTTAAACAATATTTTCATTTGTTTCTTTTAATTAAACATTTGCATAGTGAAATTTATTTTTGAATTGATTATAAATTCACATAACTTTTAATTTCTTATAATAAATATACTTGTATCCTGAAAACAATTAACCATAAAAAATTTAACTTTTACATACGTTTAAGGTGTAAAAGAACTCTATTATCTCAAATCAATTTTAATATATTTTGTTTGTTTAATTTTAAATTCTATTTTTTCATATTTTGAAAATTAATTATGAAAATGGAGGCCATGTTGTGACCAAAATTGAATAAATTTTATAAAAATAATGTAATTATATTTTTAGTAATAAAACAATTTACATGATTATTATCTAATTAAGAATAACTACGTTATAATGACTAATATAAGATGGATTGAGTGTTCATAAATTAATTTGTCCTTTAGTAATTACATAAATTATTTTTTATGTTTTAAAGTATTTGTTACATTTATTACCATATTTCCTTAACCTATTTCACTTATAATTCAGTCCATTCCATTCATACCCCTACTTAACATTACTTTCCATGGCATGGTCCCTCCACTTCACTTATAAATGGGGGATCACATCTAACCTTACAAAAATAAAAAAATATATTAAAATTTTCGTGAAATCTGACTGAAACAACCTCCCCTTTAATATAAGGACCCAACCTTAAACATTAATTAATATTGAATTAAATGAGTAATTCACATTGAGGATCTTTTCAGGTTTAGTGTTTTATAGAATTATATCATAACTATTACATTTCAAAAGATTACAAAGTAGACACTTCTACTAAGTTTCCATAAAATAAAAACTCTTAAAAAGAAACATGTCTAGTTACATGTTTTAGATAGCATGAATTTTCCTTGATCCCATCCTTGACCCTATTCCACTTTAAGTCGTATTAATAACATTTCAAAAACATTGGGTGAGCATAAAAAGCTCAGTAAGGGAAACACAATGAATGAAAACTGTTAGTTTTTCAAAACAACAAGTAAAACATGTATACATTATCAAGGTAATAATTTTCACATTTATAAAGTAGTAAAAACTATTCACTGAATAAAATATCATTACTTAACCTTTTGTAAAAAAAATATTACCATAAAACCCATATAAAGAACCCATAACATATAAAGGTAACTTGGGACATAAACATACTTAAGTGGAATAACCATACGGTCGACTTCCACACATGTCACTTAATGTAATAGCCATTCGGCCAACATCCATACATACTTAATGGAATATCCATACGTCCGACTTCCATACCCAATGCATTGGAGGTTATAACGTAACCACCCATCCTGGTATTCACAGCACCACCCGTCATATGGTTTATCACGTAACCACCCGTCAAATTTCCATGTACCATTATAAAATCATAAGACATAAAACAAATATAATGGAAAGAAAAAATTTCCACACTTTGATCACAATATATCACATAAATATATTGACATAACAAATACATTATAAAAACCATTTTCAATAACAAAATACATAAAATAGTATATGGTATTTAATTAATTTTAAAAACATTACGATTTGTTGAGGAAGCTAAAGACCAAATAATACTCGCGGCAGCAGAAAAGGTCGTTGCCACTGCGTACGTTAAATGAAACATTCCTTTTTGTTTTTTAGAAAAAAAGCTTCATAGAAAAAGATTCCTTTTGTATAAAAGTAAAAGTCAAAGGGGTTTATAGACCTTATAAATGATAGTTGTGTATAAAATGAAATATGCCTCAATTAAAGGAGATTGAGACGAAGTCCCTTACCTCAGGCCCGACTTGACTCGATCGTTCATTAAAGTCCTGAATAAAAAACATGAGTTAATTTCTACTTGCTTAAGAACATTTTTCAAGCTTATTATTCCTTTTATATCACTTATTTCCATGTTATAAACATTATGTAATCATTTAAGTTACTATTGTTTGTTTTGTCGATATTTGGTTCTTAAGTCGAAAGTGGATTTCTTACAATTACATGTTGTTCGTGTGGTCAAAGGTTCCTTATATCCAGAATGATATGAATTATTTGGATATCATATATATCATATATATCCAGAATATACATGTAATTATAATATTACATAATCATTTATAGGTAAGAAATGAAATGCACCGTTCATGGAGACGGTAAGCCGTATGTGCACATGAACGCTACTTTCGATTCCATGTCATATTAATGGAATTAAAACTAAATGATAGGTATGTATATTGTAATTCTAGAATTATATTCATCATTTATATGTAACATAGATCATATATATCCATTATATATATTTACATATAGTAGTATATTACATTTGGGGATAAGAAATGAAATGCATCGTTCATGGAGAGGGTAGGTCGTACGTACGCATGAACGCTACTTTCATTTCTTTGTAATACATTAATGGAAAGAAATAATAATGATATAAAGGTATATTATAATTCCAGTATAACATCATATATAATAACTTTAAATTCATCCTTTATACATCCACCATATGGCATTAACTAATCAAATCACTTTTAGGGGGCGGTAGTCTGCACTTCCTAAAATGAAGATATCGCGTATACCCATAATGGAAGCCACAAAGGTATGACATAAAAGAAAAATACAGAAGCTTAAGGAAAAAATAAACATATTATATATCATATATAAATATAGTGACATCTTAATGGCCACCTTTGAAGGTGTTAGAAGAATATTGAACAATCATCGTTTCGTGAGGCAGAAATTCGCCATCCACAGAAACAGTATGTTATTTAACCATTTGATGTAGGTGTGTGTAAGTGCAGCTAGAATTATTCTTATAAACACATCCTAGTATATTGAACATACAGGATTTGTTACAAAATAAATGAATAAAAAGAGTATAGGAGGTTGGAGAGGCAAAATAAAACAAAAGAACACAAGTGAAGACATTACCTTAAAATCGGGTAACTCTCTTAGATTTGAATTCAAAGGCTTCCTTGGGAATACTGCTTCCCAATGTGAGGCTTCTAAGAGTAAGAGTGGGATGTGGAGAGACAAAAAGTGCAGAGGTTGGCCGAACCAAAGGCTTGAGAGGTGTGGGTAAGGTGGTAGAGGTGGGGGCCTTTTATAAGAGGAGAGGAGGGGCACTCTTGGTAAGTAAGGAAATATTACTTTATTTTAGAATGATTTTATGATTTTAATGATCCCAAATTAATGTGTTTCGAGTATAAGGTGATAAGGGTTCGAAATAAACCCATCCAAAAGGTTTTGTACTTGTTTAGGTCTTATATATTACATTATCTTTCCATTTTATTTAAATCATTAAATAATGAGGTAATCACTGCATTGTCATGGTGTCATAAATAATTTAATTTAGTTAATGTCTAAAAATTATAAAAAAAAATACTATGATGTATTAAATCTTTTTATCTTTCTAATGAATATTTATAGTCAAAAATATGACTTGTATAACCCCATTTAGTAATTGTTTTAGTAAACCAACACATGTTTGTGACATTTTAATTTTAACATTAAATTTAAAAATATTAATGTCATTTTCCAACCAAAGTGGGTCCATGGGGTCCCCAAGTTGACCCATGGATTTTATTGGTCGGCCATAACACATCCAATAAGTGTAGTACATGTTTCACGTTCATTTCATATTATTAAAACATTATTTTTACCTTAAACTACACTAATTAACTCTAATCGCGATTAAAAACTTAAAAGTTACTATTCACCAAAAAAATTATTTTAATCCCATTGAACCACATATTACATTATAATGACAACCATGTATGTTGGATTTTTGAAATTCAAAACACAGAGGTGGTAAAATTTCTTTTAAACGAAAAATCAGTTTTTATAAGTACCACTTAGCGGTTTCACTATTCATCAAAAATTGAAGTTTTTCAGAAAAATACCAAAACATCACCCTAAGATATATTTGATATTCAGAATTCAAAAATGAAGTCCATTTTAAAATATAGAAAACATATAAGTTTAATTAATTAATTTAATAATTAATTCCCACTGTCAGAGCAAAAAGCTTGTTTTTATGAAACAATAAGTATCAAAAGATTGACACTAGTTTAAGTCCGATTTCAAAGTGGAATTAATTCCAACGACCACTATTGGATTTAATGGTAAAAATATATTCTAATTTCACTTTAAAACTAATACAAAAGATAATCCAATAATATAAATAAATTAGATTAAAAAGAGGATTTGAATTAAAATACATCATTTTTCACTATTCATTAAAAAATGATCTTTATCGAAAAAATACCAAAATTTACACAAAGTAAATTTTGCTATCCCGATTCAAAAGAAGAGTTTTATTTGGTCCAATAGAATGTATAAGAGTGACCAAAACTATATTTAATGACGGTTCTCCATCAAAAGGCGATAAGTGAACCTTTAGTGAAAATTAGGGTATATATTCCTAAAATTGAATTCTTTCTGTATTTTAAGCCTTTATCATTTATTAGATAAATGTAAAAACATTTAAAAAACAAATATAACCATATTATAGTTATTTCTATCCATTCCCTCCAATACAACGGCTATGTGTTAACTACCATTTAAAATAATATTATTTTATTACTAGTGTGCAACGTAAGATTTCAAAGAAACTCTTTGTTGTGTATCAGGTACGATATCGAACATAGCAACCCCTTTAAAGTAAAATGAATATTTAATCCATAAATATTAAAAATATGAAAATGTTTTATTCATTATCTACCTGGGATGTTACATTTAATTATATTACACTCCCTAATTCCCCTAGTCAAAACAAAATAGATTATGTGCATCGAATCTAAATCCATAATCAAGAGGAAGTTCAAGGGCTCAACATAGGTAAAAAAATATTTAACAATATAAATTTCATAATAATTAATTAATAAAAATACCATAAATATATTATTAATATAACATGAGTATCATATTTTTGTTGAAAAATATTTTAATGACGCTATAATGAGTATTTCTTCACTTCCACCCACATATAAAAACAATAAACTTTGTTAGTTAATATGTGCAGATTACAACATTCATGAAGCAATGCATTCAGTTTTACATCACCATAATTAATTCATGGTTAAAAAAATGCTTCACTCAAATAATATTATACTATCAATTTATTATTTTTTGAAATGATTATAAATGTAATTTTTTGGTTTACTTCCATTTTATAAAAATGAGGGAATTGTTTTTGTGTTCATAGAGACTACCGCCTCCATGATATAATGTTTCTATTTCATGTTCCATATTTACCAACATAAATGGACATAAAATATATTTAATGTATGAACTGTTTTATTAAAATCCCATTTATATTCTATATTTATTGTATAATATATTCAACAATTATTATTATCAATAGATGGTTATAGTAAATTTTACTACAAAAAAGGACTTATTTATGTGACATTTCTAAATTGAGTAAATACATGTAGAACCTATTTACAATATTTAATTATTGAATACTAATTTAAATAATAATTTCAAATTATATTCACTATTAAAAAATATTTTACAATATCTTTAACCATCATCAAAAAATATGAAGTATTATGAAGAAATCAACTGAACAACCTAGTTTGACAGAAGTATGTGGAAACTATGTTAAAATGAAAAAAATAAAAAAAATAACAATTTTGAAATTAAATATATGTGAATAAGGATTCTAGTTACATATAAATCTACTAAATTAAATTATTTATGTTGTAATGTGTACATGATAATGCATTCAGATATAAGTAAGTGTTTTATATCAAAGCGTATTTCATTGATACACATGTTCATTTATGAAACTAATTTATTTTAAATGGTGGATATAATTTTAATTAAATATATAATTTCATGTATTACTATTATGAAAGGTATTTAAATTTCATCATCAATATCTATTTTTTTCAAGGTGTTTTATTAGAATGTTTCTTATGTTGTAAGCATCTTTTTGCCTCAATTTTATTCATTATAAAATGTTTTAATGTTATGAACCAATTTATTATTTCAATAGATTATTAAATTTCCAAGAATTTATTTTGGAATAATCTATGACTGAATTCATTTTATTTACAAAACCATTTTAATTTCAATTGTCCATTGACTTTTCATTCAAAAAATTACAAAAAATATATGAAATTTCAACAAAATCTGCCTTCATTGAGACATATTTCATATATATCTATGAATTATTATTTAAGGGGTGTGAATACTACTTATTTGATATATCATTTCATGAATTATATTTTATCTTTAATAATTGAGGATTAATTCCATTCCCTCCTTCTTATTCAGATTTGATTCATTTTTTAAACAAGTCACAATGGTTTCTTTGTCTAAAATTAAATCCCCTTGAGACATGTTTAAGTCATACGTCATGCTTCTTTATTAATGGAGTAAATACTAACCAATTGTTATATAATATCATTATCCTTTTTTATTTAGTGGTATTAAATTTTCTATGTATAGTTATACCACTCATGTGGTATCGACTCAGACGTTCCAATGTTTGTAAGATGATTTTGGGACTGAAATTTCATAATTTGGTCTTAATCGATATTAATGACTATTATCACCACATATTGTTAAATTTTAACATATTATGAATATATTAATTACCTATGTGTTTGATACAAGGGAAAATTCAAATTGAATTTGAATTTTGCAATTTACTGGAAAGACCCTTCTTTGATCTGAGATTCAAATGATATTCCAAGTGACAGAGACATAAAAGTATTGTTTTTAGACATAGGTAACGTCTTTATTGGTCCCTCAAGTGTATCTTTGAGATTTGGGAATTTAAAAACTTGGAAATACTTTATTTGGAAGGTCTGAAGAGGTTGTACGGTTTGTTTAAAAACATGTACCCCCATTAGAAAACATGTGTCCTGTTTTGAAAGAGCAGAAGGTGTCACATGGGCTTCACAAAATTTATGCAATCAATGTGCCTATTCTGTACATGTAGATCCAATTATCCAGTCCCTTTTCACTATTAATCTCATGGTTGGAATACATTAAGTGTAACCAGGAAATGTGGGTTCTTTTGGTAGTGCGATCTGTAGGGATGGCACACCGTTTTTACAAAACGTGTGGCAAGACCATGGGACCCAGTTCAATGGTTTAAATGAAAATTTTTGTAGCACCTCCAGTTTGAGGTGTGTAGCCTTTGTTTCTTCATTTTTATGCTTTTAAAGTGCATGTAATGAGTTGGAAAAAGGCTGGGTGAGTTTGGAATGGATTTGAAAAAGTTTGGAGGCTCTTCTAACGGTGTATGATGAGAGCACAACTAGGTAAAACCATGAAGACTGTCCAGGAAATAGTGTAGGGGGAGACAGTAGCCTTCACATGGCATGTGCATTGTTTGAAACCCGACTGAGGAAACTGTGTGGACCCCTCTCTCCAGAGGTAGTGTCTTTCGTATGGTTTGCACCGGTTTTCCAAACCGTGCGGGCTAATTGTGTGGCCAATTAAAGAAATAGTTTTCAAATTTGGGCTCCATCTAGCTTGTCCTATTTCACTGCAATTCCTCTCCCACTCGAGCGTCACTTGGGAGTTTTGGTTTTGAACTGTTTAAAGTGCTCTCCCACCCATTTTGGAAGCGATTTGATGAGGTTTTAAGGTGGTTTGAAGGTGATTTCTTATGGGTAAGTCTCTCCTCTTTTTTTATTTGTGGTTTTCTTAGGATATACTCTTCCCACTTTCCTGGTTTTCTAGATCTAAATCAGTTTCATGTATATCTAGAATTTTGTTTTCCTTGGGTGTTAATTTTAAGGCCTAGGGATGTCAGGGATGGGGATCAAGAGCAGTCTTGGTTGTGTGTTCTCCGGATTTGTGGTGCGATTGCTTGTGGGTCAATTTCATTGGATCCCTAAAGGTAGTGGAATATCTATCAACTCCACTTGTTATAACATGAAGAATGGTTGTAATTAATTTATGTTGCTTAAAATTAATTGTGTTATTGATGTGATAAAATTCGATGGAAATATCATCGGTAATGGTTTGAGGGTTTTTGGGAAAATGAGTTTTGTGGTCAAATTATCTTTTTCCGATTTCAAAATGGGATTTTAAAATGAGTTTCTTTGTTTGTTTGATTAATATGATTTGAGAAAATGGATTTTCAATAAAAAAGGTTGCTTTATTGAAATGGGAATTGGCGTGTAAAATGGTTAAAGGGTGTTTTCAATAAATTAATGTTTTATTTGTTGAAGTTGATTGGAATGTAATGGAAATGGTGAACTCTGTATTTTTGTGGACTTAGTGGTTTATATTTTTTGGTTATGGCTTATTGAAATCATGTGTGGAATTTGGCACGAATGACCACTATAAAACAGGGATGGATAGTGGATGGAAGGACCACCATCAAAATATAAGTGGGCAGGGAGTAACACTATAAAAAGTGGTTGGATAGTGGATAGAAGGACAACCATCAAAAGTTAAGTTTTCACAAAGTACCACTAGTAGGATGGAGTGAATGGGTAGGATATAAGTTCCACCATTTTGTTTGCCTTGTTGTGCATTTATTTGCAAGATGGAAATTGTTATTGTAATGTCTAAATGATGAAATGGCTTGTGGAATGTTTTTTTTGTTTTCCCTTGGTTTCTTGGATTGGGTGATGTGTTTTGGTAAGAGTGTGTTTGGAATATGGTAATGGTATCACTTGTGATTATTTTATATATACTTATTTATAGAAATTTGTTCATGGTTTTATCCTAGTGGTGTGTGTAGGGAATTAATTTTGGGAAATTTATTTTTTATTAGTACTCACCCCCTGCTTTGACACTTTGGTGCTTTAGTGGATGTCGTATTTTGGGACACTATTAATGGTAAGGCATCTCATTTCTAGTGGTTCATGGTGATACATGGGAGATGTGGTGGTTCTGGGAGCATGGGGCTTTGTGTGGAGTCGTGGAGTGTGTCTTGGTTATTTTTGGGGTCTCTTGTTTAGCCATCCACACAATAATCTAGTTTTGGTTTTGGGTTGTATTGTAGAAAAACTTTATTGTCTTTGTTAATGTATGGGTTTGGTTGTTTTTTTGTCATGAATCACCTAGTTTGTTGTTAGTGGAATTTCTAGTTGGTTGATTTAATCATAAGGGAAAATCATTCCCCAATAATTTCTGAAGCCATTGGAATTTATTTCCAGACATTGGCACATTGGGTACATCTCTTAAGGGCATTTATAATTCCCTTTCCCTCTCAAGTCAATGGTTTGGGGAAGGATGTTATAAGTGGTATCAGTTTGTTCGGACTTTAGCATTCTAGGTAGAGCATTTGTTCAATCATTTGTGTAGAACATTGGTCTTGGTGTTGACATTCGTTCATGGCATATTCCTTGAGTCAGGATGGTAGCAAGGTGTAGGATTATTAGAAATATGAATGAATAGTTTAAAAGGACGTAGCTAACCCTTTTATGATGAACTTAAAGTAATCATGGATTTGGGTACATAAGTGGTTGAAGAAACTTATAGTCATTTGATATCTCATTGTTTTGGGTGTAGACAATGAGTTGAAAATGGCATGTATAGTAGAAATTACCTCCCACAAGAATAGATTGGTGACTTATATCGTGACTCCACATGTTAGAAGTTTTAGCTTGGTTGAAATTAATTTGGGTTGTTTATAATTAATTATATTGTTGATGTGAGAAATTGGATGGAAATCCCTTTGGTGATGGTTTGAGGATTTTTGGGAAAAGATGTTTTGTGGTTAAATTCCCTTATTTTGATTTTCAAATGAGATTTTAAATTGGGAGTCCTAGTTTTTTTGATTAAGATGATTTGAAAAAATGGTTTTTATATAAATGGGTTGTTTTATTGAATTGGGAATTGGAATGAAAAACGATTAAAGTTTGTTTTCAATAAAAAATATATTCCTTTTTTTGTTTAAAGTCCATGGAATGAGTTGGGAAGTGGTTGGGAGAGTTTGGAATGGTTTTGAATAAGTTTAGATGCTTTTCCAAGGGCGCATAGTTGGAACACTACAAGGGGAAACTGTGCACATTCTCCAGGAAACCTTACCGGGGGAGAAATTAGCCTTTGCAGGACTTACACACAGTTTTACAAAATGTGCGAGGAAATCTTGCAGACCCCTCTCTCTCGAGGAAGTGTCTTGCACATGGTTAGCACACAGTACGCCAAACTGTGTGGGAAAACTGTTCAACCACTTAAAAGAAGAGTTTTTAAATTCAGACTCCCCAAAACTAGACCTATTTCACTTCAATTAATATCCCACTCGATCCTTACTCGCGATTTTGGAGTATCAATGGTGGAAGGTGCTCCCTAACCCATTTCAGAAGCGATTTGAAGAGGTTTCGAGGTGGTTTAAAGGTGTTTTTTCCAAGTAAGTATCTTCTCTTGGGTTCATTGTTGTTATCTCTTGGTCTACTCTTACCTCTTTCTTGGTTTTCAAGATCGATATTTGTTTCATGTAGATCTAGGTTTTTGATTACCTTGGGTATTAATTTTACGGCTTGTGGATGATTGGGAAGGGGTTGTAGAGCGGTTTAGGTGGGGTGTTTGCTAGATTTGAGGTGTGATTGCTTGTGGGTTGATTTCACCGGAACCCTAAAGGTAGGTGGCTTCTATCTCAACTCCACTTATTATAAAATAATTCTTGGTTACAATTAATTTGTGTTGCTTAAAATTAATTATGTTGTTGATGTGTGAAATTGGATGGAAATCCATTTGGTGATGGTTTGGGGATATTTGAGAAAATGAGTTTTGTGGTGAAATGCTCTGGTCGAGATTTTAAAATGGTATTTTAAAATGAGATGCTTTCTTGGTTTGATTAAGAAGACTTAATAACAAAGCTTGTCAAAAAAAGGATTGTTTTATTGAAATAGGAATTGGCATGTAAAATCGTTAAAGGCTGTATTCAATTATATAATGTTTGATTTATTGAAGTGGATTGGCAAGTAATATAAAAGGTGAATTGCGTATTGTTGTGGCCTTAGTGGGTTATATGCTTGGTTATGGATTGTTGGAATATTTTGTGGAAGTGGGTGGGAATTACCACTATAGAAAAAGAATGGATAGTGGACAGAAATACCACTATTAAAAGATAAGTGGGCGGGAAGTACCACAATAAAAAGGGGATTGATAGTGGACGGAAGTACCACAATCAAAAGATAAGTGGGAAGAAAGTACCACTAGTGGGATGGTTTGAATGGGTTGGATAGAAGTTCCACCGTTTTGGTTTCCTTTTTATGAATTCCTTTGAAAGATTGAAATTGTTGTGTTAATTTGTAAATGATGAAATTTATTGTGCCATGTTTGTTTGGTTTTCACATGGTTGCTTGGTTTGAGTGAGGTGTCTTGGTAAGAGTGTGTCTAGCTTATGGTAATGGTTGCACATGTGATTATTTTATATAAATTTCCTTATATAAATGTGTAATGGTTTTATCATCATGTAATGTGTAGAGAAGTCATTTATGGAAAACATAATGAGTATAAGTACTCACCCCCTGCTTTGTTACATTATTGATTTTGTAGATTTCATATTCCGGGAAATGGGTAAAGTTAAGGTATCTCATTGCTTGTGGTTCGTGGTGATACATGGGAGATGTGGTGGTTCTTGAAGCATGGATCATGGTGTGGAGATATGGAGTGTGTCTTGGTTATTTTTAGGGTCTCTTTTTTAGTCTTCTACATATTACTCTAATTTTGGTCTTGGGTTGTTGTTTAGAAAAACATTGTTGTCTTTTAGTAATGTATGGGTTTGGTTATTTTTTGTCATGCATCATATAGTTTTTTGTTAGAGGAATTTTGGTATGGTTGATTTTACCATAAGGGATAATCATTCGACAATGATTCTTGATGCCCAAGGAATTTATTTCCATCTTTTGGTGCCTTGGGAATGTCGCTTAAGGCTAAGAAGCATTCCCCCACCCTCTCTAGCCAATGGGGTGAGGGGGGAGGTTAAAATTGGTATTAGTTTGTTCTATCCTTAGATTTAATGTGAGAGAAGTTGTTTGATACTTGGTGTTGATCATTGGTCATGGTGTTTACATTCGTTCTAGTCCTATTCCATGATTTGGGATGATAGAAAGGCATAGGATTTTTGGAACATGGAATGTTGAGCACAAAAGGATGTATCTAACCCTTTTATGATAAAATTCATGTTTACATGGAGTTGGGTACATAAGTGGTTGAAGACCCGTATCGTCATTGGATATCTCATTATCATAGTTGTAGAAAATAAGATGAGCATGGAATTCCTAGTGGAAATGAATTCCCAGTAGGTTCCATAGGTGGCCTCTCTCTCGACTCCATTAATAGAACTTTAAGCTTCATTGTAATTAATTTGTATAGCTTAAAATTAATTGTGTTTCTTGATGTGAGAAGTTGGATGGAAATACCTTTGGTGATGTTTTGGGGATTTTTTGGAAAATGATTTTGTTGGGGAAATACTCTGGTTGTGAATTTAAAATGGTATTTTAAAATGAGTTTATTTATTGGTCGGATTAAGATGATTTGAGAAAATTTATTTTCAATAAAAGGGTTGTTTTATTAAAATGGGAAATGGCATGTAAAATGGTTAAATGGTGTTTTTAGTTAAATAATGTTTTGTTCTTTTTAAGTATTTAAAGTGCATGGAATGATTTGGGAAGATTTTGGGATTGTTTGGAATGGTTTTGAATAATTTTGGATTCTTTTCTAAGGGCGCACAGTTGGAGCACAGGTAGGGGAAACTGTAAGGATTCTCCATGAAACATGTTGGGGGAGACAATATCATTCTCATGGCCTATGGATGGTTTTTCAAAACGTGTGCAGTTTCCATGTGGACCCCTCTCTCTCGATTTAGTGGCTTGTGCACGATTAGTATAAGGCCCGAGCCTTAAACCTTACTTAATCTTGAGTTATTACAAGATTACACATTGAGGATCTTTTCGGGTTTAGAGTTTTAGAGAATTAGATCATGAAACTTGCATTACATTCCACATATAAACAAAGTGGTTACATAAAGATTGTATTCTTCATTCCCATCAATAGAAACACATTTAAAATAAAACATGGATTATTTCTTGACACATCCTTGACTCTATCATCTTATCATGTACCTTTCCCTTGACCTGTGAAAAACATTTCAAAAACTTGGGATGAGCATAAAAACTCTGTATGGGTTATAAAAAAAACATGGAATGGAAACATGAGTTCATACATAGATAAGAATGAAATCATACTTTACCCATAAAACATAGGCACTTTAACATACCTCATAAAATCATGAATAAATCATAGAAATCATAAGGCATAAAGGTAACTTGAGGCATTCTTAACATTCTTACGTAGGGAGTAACCCTCTTGGTTACGTTTGGAATACCCATCACAATATATTCCCTAAATCTCTTCGGAGAAACCTTAACGTTTCACTCCTTCACGTTACCCAATGCATTGGAGAGCTATAACGGTCCCACCCTCCCTTAGTTTATCACGGAACCACCCGTCTTCATAATAATGCCCAAGAACCATAACATAATCTTATCACATAAAACATGCATAAAGGAAACATAAAATTTCCACATTTCAATCATGAGATATCAATACAACACATTGATATAAAAACATTATGAAAACCATTTTCAATACTAAAATAAAAGAAAAGTAAAACATGGTATTTATTTTTCTTTTAAAAAGAAGGTATGGCTTGTAGAGGAAGCCGAAACTCAAATAACGGTCACGACGGCGGAGAAGTCGTTGTCGCCGCATACGTACGACAAAAACATTCCCTTTTGTTTTTTAGTAAACGCTTTGTATAAAAAATATTCCTTTTGAATAAACGTAAAAGTCAAAGGGGTTTATACACCGTATAAAAGAAAGTTGTGTATAAAATAAAATATGCCTCAACGAAAGGAGATTGAGACGAAGTCCCATACCTCGTATCCGACTTGACCCGACCGTTATTTAATCTACTGAATAATAAACTTGAGTTAATCTCTACTTGCTTATGAATATTTTTCAAGTTCATTATTCCTTTTATACCATGTTATGAACATCATGTAATCAGTTAAGTTAATAATGTTGATTTTGTCGGTATTTGGTTCTTAAGTCAAAAATAGAGTTCTTACATTACATGTTGTTAATTTGGTCAAAGGTTCATTATATCTAGAATGGTATTCATGATGTAGATATCATATAAGTCATATATATCCAGTACATACATGCATTTATAATATTACATAATCATTTAGATGTAAGAAATGAAATGCACCGTTCATGGAGACGGTAAGCCGTACGTACGCATGAACGCTACTTTCATTTCTATTTCGTATTTTATAGAATGGAATCATAATGATATAAAGGTATATAATAATTCCATTATAATATCATATATAATATCATAGTTCCATCCTTTATATGTCCCATATATGGTATTTAACGAATCAAATCACTTTGAGGGGGCGATAGTCCACACTTCCTAAAATGAAGATATCGTGTTTACCCATAATAGAAACCATAAAGGTATGCCCAAAATGAAAAAACAGAATCTTAAGGAAAACATAAACATATTATATATCATATATAAAAAATTTGACATCATAATGGCCACCTTTGAAGGTGTTAAATGAGTATTGAACAATCGTCGTTTCGGGAGGCAGAATTTCGCCATCCACGGAAACCGTATGTTCTTTAACCATTTGATGTAGTTGTGTGAGAGTGTAGCTCAAATAAATCTTATAACAACATCCTAGTATATTTAAGATACTGGTGTTGTTACAAAAGAAGTAAATAAAAAGAGTTTAGGGGGTTGGAGAAGCAAATTAAAACAAATGAACATGAGAGAATGAATTACCTTTAAAAGTGTAACTCCTTTTGATTTGAGCCTAAAGGCTTACTTTGAAAGGATTCTGCCCAAAGGGAATCCTCTAGGATGAGGAGAGGGATGTGGATAATGTAAATGGGCAGGGGTTGGCCGAGCCAAAGGCTTGAGGAGTGTGTGAAATGAGGTAGAGGTGGGGGCCTTTTATAAGAGGAGAGGAGGGGCACTTTTGGAAAGTAAAGAAATATTACTTTATTTGAAAATGTGTTTCGGTTTCAAAAGGTCCCACATTGATATAATTCGTGGATAAGGTGATAAGTCTTCGAAATCCACTCATCCAATAAGTTTTGGACATGTGTAGTTCATAGATGTTACATTATCTTTCCATTTTATTTAAATCGTCATATAATGATGTCATCGCTATATCATTATTATGTCATAAATAATTTAATTTATTTAATGTCTAAAAATCATAAAAAAATACTATGATGTAGGAAATATTTTTATCTTTCCAATGAATATTTATAATAAAAAATCTGATCTTTATAACCACATGTAAAAATTGTTTTCGTAAAACATCTCTTTTGTGTGTATCATTTTTACTTTAACATTTAATAAAAAGCTATTTATGTCATTTCCAAACCAAAGTGTCTCCATGGGGTCCCCAAGTTGACCCATGGCTTGTCTTGGTCGGCCATGACACAACCAATAAGGTTGGGACATGTGTCTAGGTCATTTCCTATTATTAAAGAATTATTTATACCTTAAACTACACTAATTACCACTAATCACGATTAGGAACTTAATAAGTTACTATTCACCAAAAATTATTATAATCTCATTGAACCACATCTTACTTCTTAATGACAACCATGTATGTCGGATTTTCAAAATTCAATACACATTAGTGGTAAACTTTCATTTAACTGAAAAATCAGTTTGCTTGATTACCACTTAGTGGTTTCACTATTCATCAAAAATTGAAGTTTTTCAAAAAATTACCAAAAACTCACACAAGGTAAATTTTGATGTCCCAGTCATAAAGGATAAGTTTATTTTGACAAACATAGTTTATAATATTTTCAAAATATAGATTCAAAAATGGTTTGCCATCAAAATGTAGTAAAACAATCTTTTAAGAATATTAGTGTATTCCATGCATAAGATTGTATTTAATTTCATTTTAAGCCTCTATAACACTATCTTAATCATTAATAGACATAGATAAAAATATCTATTATTCATTACTTACTTGGGATGTTACATCCTTCCCCCCTTTAGAAAATTGAATCCCCGCAATTTATTTACTTATCGAATAAATGGGGGTACTTATCCCTCATGGCATTTTCAGATTCCCATGTTGCCTCTTCAATAATGTGGTTTTTCCACAAAACCTTTACCTGCTTAATCACCTTATTCCGTAACACTTGCTCCCTGTGGTCAAGAATCTGGACCGGTTGTTCCTCATAAGATAGGTTCTCTTCCAGCTGAACTACCTCTGGACTCAAAACATGAGATGGATCTGGCATATACTTTCTCAACATCGAAATGTGAAAAACATTGTGTACCTGAGATAAACTCGGAGGTAAAGCCACTCGGTATGCAACTGATCCAACTCTCTCCAAAATTTCGTATGGTCCAATGAACCTTGGACTCAACTTCCCTTTCTTACCAAATCTCATCACGCTTTTCCAAGGAGAAACCTTGAGAAAAACATGATCACCTACCTCGAAAGATAGATCCTTCCTCCGGTTATCCGCATAACTCTTCTGCCTGCTCTGAGCTGTTCTCATGTGTTTCTGAATCAGCTGAACTTTTTCTGCCATCTCTTCTACCAATTCTGGTCCCATCAACTTTCTTTCACCCACTTCATCCCAGAAAGATGGAGTTCAACACCGCTTCCCATATAATGCCTGAAATGGTGCCATCTGTATACTGGAATGAAAACTGTTATTATATGAAAACTCAACCAAAGAAAGATGTTGGTCCCAACTTCCCTGATAATCCATAGAACAAGCTCGTAGCATATCCTCCAATGTCTGAATTGTTCGTTCTGACTTCCCATCTGATTGAGGATGAAAAGCTGTACTAAAATTTAATTCAGTACCCAACGACTTCTGAAGGCCTTTCCAAAAGTTAGAAGTAAACCTGGGATCACGATCCGATACAATGGAGAGAGGAACTCCATGTAACCTGACTATCTTTTTAAGATACAAACGGGAAAGTTGATCAAGAGAGAAAGTATATCGTATAGCAAGGAAATGAGCAGATTTGGTCAAGCGATCAACAATAACCCAGATTGCATTATTACCTCGAGATGTCTTCGGTAATCCAAAAACAAAGTCCATGGATATATTCTATCATTTCCACTCTGGCACTGGTAAAGGCTGAAGCATCCCTTCGGTAACTGCCGCTCTGCTTTAACCTGCTGAAAAGTCAAACACTTCACAGTAAAATCAGCAATATCTCTTTTCATTCCATCCCACCAGTAATACTCCCGCAAATCTCTATACATCTTAGTACTGCCCGGATGAACTGAAAACGGAGAACTATGAGCTTCACATAACAACTCTCTCTTCAACTGTGAATCACAAGGCACACACAATCTCTTACCAAATCTCAAAACGCAATCATTATCAATGTTGAATTCATGCAACTTACCTTTCTGAACCAGCTCTACCTTTTTCTGCAACTCACTGTCTTGCTTCTGTGCTTTATTGATTCTATCTGATAGAGAAGATCTCACTGATACCTGAAACAAAACAGAAGGACTTCCTGCACCAACAACTTCTATGCCAAAGTTCATCAAATCGTTAACCAAAGGATCACGTTCCAAACGCAACATTGTTAATGAAGCATTACTTTTTCGACTCAAAGCATCATCCACTTTATTTGCTTTTCCCGGATGGTAATGAATTGTACAATCATAATCTTTGATTAATTCATCCATCTCCTTTGTCTCATGTTTAACTCTTTCTGAGTGAATATATACTTTAAACTTTTGTGATCGGTATATATTTCACACTTTACTCCATACAAATGATGCCTCCAAATTTTTAAAGCAAAAACAACAGCAGCTAATTCCAAATCATGTGTACGGTAATTTACCTCATGAGTTTTCAACTGTCGTGAAGCATAAGCAATTACCTGATCATTCTGCATTAGGACGCAACCAAGTCCTTTCAATGAAGCATCACTATATATAACAAACTCACCATTCCTGGAAGGTAGTGCCAAAACTGGAGCATTCACCAATCTTCTTTTCAATTCCTGAAAACAATCATCACATTCTTTTGTCCAGATAAACTTAACACCCTTCCGAGTTAGCTTAGTCATTGGACTAGATAACTGTGAAAAATTTCTAACAAACCTTTGGTAATAGCCCGCCAAACCAAGGAAGCTACGAATCTCGGTTACATTTGTGGGTCTTGGACATTCTTCCACAACTTTTGTTTTTGAAGGATCAACGGTTATTCCATCTTTAGAAACAATGTGACCAAGGAAAGAAATTTGTTGCAACCAAAACACACACTTGCTAAATTTCCCATACAGTTTCTTTTCTTTTATGGTTTGCAAGATAACCCTTAAATGTTTTTCATGCTCCTCTTTACTTTTAGAAAACACCAAAATATCATCAATGAAAACCACCACAAACTTATCCAAGAACTCATGGAAAATTCTATTCATCAAGTCCATGAATACAGCAGGTGCATTGGTTAGCCCAAAAGGCATTACTACAAATTCATAATGGCCATATCTCGTACGGAACACGGTCTTCGGAATATCTTCCTCCTTTAGCTTCAGCAGATGGTACCCCGATCTCAAGTCAATCTTTGAAAAACACTGAGCTCCCTGGAGCTGATCAAACAAATCATCGATATGAGGCAAAGGATATTTGTTCTTAACAGTGATATTATTCAGGGCTCTATAATCAATGCAAAGTCTCATAGAACCATCTTTCTTTTTAACAAATAAAACAGGAGCACCCCATGGTGATGTGCTAGGTCTAATGAAACCTTTCTCTAATAAATCATGCAATTGCTCTTTCAACTCTAAAAGTTCAATTTGTTCCATTCGATAAGGGGGTTTTGAAATTGTCTTAGCATCAGGAACTAAGTCAATAGTAAACTCAACTTCCCGATCTGGTATTATTCCAGGCAACTCATCAGGAAAAACATCAGGATACTCATTTACCACTGGCACATCACTAATCTGAACAGTTCCTTTATTTTCAACGACGTGTGCAAGGTAACATTCATTTCCATCTTTTACAAGTTTCTCGGCCTCTTGACATGTTATCAAAAGTAAGGGTTCATTCTTGTAAACAAACTGAAAGTCTTTCTGAAAAGAAACTTCTTTAGCTCTACAGTCAATCTTAGCATGGTAGATAGAGAGCCAATCTATACCCAGGATAACATCAAACTCTACTAGAGGTAGAACAATAAGGTTTGCAAGTAGGTTCTTTCCACAGATAAGGATAGGAAGATTCTTATAAATTCTTTTTGCCTCGACACTTCCCCCAGGTGTTTTTACCAAAAGTTCAGGAGTCATTTCTTGAGATGGTATTCCCATTTTACTAGAAAAGGTTTCAGAGATGAAAGAATGTGTAGACCCCGAATCAAACAACACACTGGCATAATCTGAAAAAACAAACAAAGTACCTGATACCACTTCATTTGATGGCCCGACATCTGCTGAAGTAGTTGCAAAGGATTTCACCACCCCTTTCTGCTTGTAGTCTAACTGCTTCCCATCACTCAAGCTCTTTGTCGGACACTCGTTTGCATAGTGACCCATCTCATTGCACTTATAAAATTTCACTAACTGTAAATCAAATTTGTTCTTACCTTCACCTTGATCCTTTTCAGTGCAATCACGAGCCTTATGTACCATCTTACCACATCGGTAGCACTTTCCAGAATTCAGAAGACATTCCCCAGCATGCCTTTTGCCACATTTATCACAAACTGGAAACTTAGTTCTCTTACCATCGGACTTTTTTGAAGAATTCTTACCTTTCTCCTGCCACCTTGGTCTCTTCTTCTGCTGGTTGTTATAGAACACTTGGTCATCGGAAAACTCCATTTCCACCTTCTCAGCACATCGAACAAGCTTTTCATAACCTTTAAACTCACGAGAAGCTAATGCCCTTCGATACTTTGGCTTTAATCCTGAGTAGAAACGATTGATTTTACTATCAAGGTCCCGGATAAAATTTGGAGCATACCTTTCCAATCGAGTGAACCTTTCTTCATAGGCAGCCACTGAGTCTTCCTCTTGCCTTAATTCCAAGAATTTATTTTCCATCCTAAGTCGAACAGCCTTAGGAAAATACTTCTCAAAAAACATACCTTTGAATTCATCCCAGTCAAGAGCATCAATCTCATCGGCGTCCATGATATTTTTAACCATAGACCACCACTGATCTTCTTCACCCTCCAAACGGTAAATAGCAAGACTAACCTTTTGATTGTCTGAACACCCCATGAAATCAAAAATCTTCTCCAGTTCTTTAATCCACCCTTCATCTAGCACAGGGTCAGATGATCCTCTGAATGATGGTAGATGTTGCCTCATGAAATGTTCCACCACTGACATGTTTCTCTGCGGTTGTTCTGGCTGATCTCGTGCATGGATACCACCGCCATTTATCGCTTGAGTCAACTGCGCCATCACTGCAACAAACTGTTCGGTTCCAATTCCGACCATTTCTGGATGCTGATTCAAAAGGTTATTTCCTTCTGTATGCCTTCCTAGCACTGCTTCCCTGTTTCCTCTGCGGAAAACCATTCTGAACAAACATGTCTTAGATGAAGCAACATGGTAATCTTTAAATGCTATATCATTTAAAAAAATATTTTTGGATAATCATTTAATAGAATTCTAACTCCTAAAGTTATCTAAACCGACCTTTGATACCAACTATAAGGCCCCAGCCTTAAACCTTACTTAATCTTGAGTTATTACAAGATTACACATTGAGGATCTTTTCGGGTTTAGAGTTTTAGAGAATAAGATCATGAAACTTGCATTACATTCCACATATAATCAAAGTGGTTACATAAAGATATTATTCTTCATTCCCATCAATGGAAACACATTTAAAATAAAACATGGATTATTTCTTGACACATCTTTGACTCTATCATCTTATCATGTACCTTTCCCTTGAGCTGTGAAAAACATTTCAAAAACATGGGATGAGCATAAAAACTCAGTATGGGTTATAAAAAAAACATGGAATGGAAACATGAGTTCATACATACATAAGAATGAAATCATACTTTACCCATAAAACATAGGCACTTTAATATACCTCATAAAATCATGAATAAATCATAGAAATCATAAGACATAAAGGTAACTTGAGGCATTCATAACATTATTACGTAGGGAGTAACCCTCTTGGTTATGTTTGGAATACCCATCACAGTATATTCCCTAAATCTCTTCGGAGAAACCTTAACATTTCACTCCTTCACGTTACCCAATGCATTGGAGAGCTATAACGGTCTCACCCGCCCTTAGTTTATCACAGAACCACCCGTCTTCATAATAATGCCCAAGAACCATAACATAATCATATCACATAAAACATGCATAAAGGAAACATAAAATTTCCACATTTCAATCACGAGATATCAATACAACACATTGATATAAAAACATTATGAAAACCATTTTCAATACTAAAATAAAATAAAAGTAAAACATGGTATTTATTTTTCTTTTAAAAAGAAGGTATGGCTTGTAGAGGAAGCCGAAACTCAAATAACGGTCACGACGGTGGAGAAGTCGTTGTCGCCGCATACGTACGACAAAAACATTCCCTTTTGTTGTTTAGTAAACGCTTTGTATAAAAAATATTCCTTTTGAATAAACGTAAAATTCAAAGGGGTTTATACACCGTATAAAATAAAGTTGTGTATAAAATAAAATATGCCTCAACGAAAGGAGATTGAGACGAAGTCCCATACCTCGTATCCGACTTGACCCGACCGTTCTTTAATCTCCTGAATAATAAACTTGAGTTAATCTCTACTTGCTTATGAATCTTTTTCATGTTCATTATTCCATTTATACCATGTTATGAACATCATGTAATCAGTTATGTTAATAATGTTCATTTTGTCGGTATTTGGTTCTTAAGTCAAAAATAGACTTCTTACATTACATGTTGTTAATTTGGTCAAAGGTACATTATATCCAGAATGGTATTCATGATGTAGATATCATATATGTCATATATATCCAGTACATACATGCATTTATAATATTACATAATCATTTAGAGGTAAGAAATGAAATGCACCGTTCATGGAGACGGTAAGCCGTACGTACGCATGAACGCTACTTTCATTTCTATTTCGTATTTTATAGAATGGAATCATAATGATATAACGGTATATTATAATTACCGTATAATATCATATATAATATCATAGTTCCATCCTTTATATGTCCCACATATGGTATTTAACGAATCAAATCACTTTGAGGGGGCGGTAGTCCGCACTTCCTAAAATGAAGATATCGTGTTTACCCATAATGGAAACCATAAAGGTATGCCCAAAATGAAAAAACAGAAGCATAAGGAAAACATAAACATATTTTATATCATATATAAAAATAGTGACATCATAATGGCCACCTTTGAAGGTGTTAAATGAGTATTGAACAATCATCATTTCGGGAGGCAGAATTTCGCCATCCACGGAAACCGTATGTTATTTAACCATTTGATGTAGTTGTGTGAGAGTGTAGCTCAAATATATCTTATAACAACATCCTAGTATATTTAATATACTGGTGTTGTTACAAATGAAGTAAATAAAAAGAGTTTAGGGGGTTGGAGAAGCAAAATAAAACAAATGAACATGAGAGAATGAATTACCTTTAAAAGTGTAACTCCTTTTGATTTGAGCCTAAAGGCTTCCTTTGAAAGGATTCTACCCAAAGGGAATCGTCTAGGATGAGGAGAGGGATGTGTAGAGAGTAAATGGGCAGGGGTTGGCCGAGCCAAAGGCTTGAGGAGTGTGTTAAATGAGGTAGAGGTGGGGGCCTTTTATAAGAGGAGAGGAGGGGCACTTTTGGAAAGTAAAGAAATATTACTTTATTTGAAAATGTGTTTCGGTTTCAAAAGGTCCCACATTGATATAATTCGTGGATAAGGTGATAAGGCTTCTAAATCCACTCATCCAATAAGTTTTGGACATGTGTAGTTCATAGATTTTACATTATCTTTCCATTTTATTTAAATCGTCAAATAATGATGTCATCGCTGCATCATTATTATGTCATAAATAATTTAATCTATTTAATGTCTAAAAATCATAAAAAAAATACTATGATGTAGGAAATCTTTTTAGCTTTCCAATAAATATTTATAATCAAACATATGATCTTTATAACCCCATGTAAAAATTGTTTTCGTAAAACATTTCTTGTTTGTGTCATTTTTACTTTAACATTTAATAAAAAGCTATTTATGTCATTTCCAAACCAAACTGTCTCCATGGGGTCCCCAAGTTGACCCATGGCTTGTCTTGGTCGGCCATGACACAACCAATAAGGTTGGGACATGTGTCTAGGTCATTTCCTATTATTAAATCATTATTTATACCTTAAACTACACTAATTACCACTAATCGCGATTAGGAACTTAATAAGTTACTATTCACCAAAAATTATTATAATCTCATTGAACCACATTTTACTTCTTAATGACAACCATGTATGTCGGATTTTCAAAATTCAATACACATTAGTGGTAAACATTCATTTAACTGAAAAATCAGTTTGCTTGATTACCACTTAGTGGTTTCACTATTCATCAAAAATTGAAGTTTTTCAGAAAATTACCAAAAATTCACACAAGGTAAATTTTGATGTCCCAGTCATAAAGGATAAGTTTATTTTGACAAACATAGTTTATAAAATTTTCAAAATATATATTCAAAAATGGTTTGCCATCAAAAGGCAGTAAAACAATCTTTTAAGAATATTAGTGTATTCCATGCATAAGATTGTATTTATTTTCATTTTAAGCCTCTATAACACTATCTTAATCATTAATAGACATAGATAAAAATATCTATTATTCATTACTTACTTGGGATGTTACAATTAGTGTATGGTTTTCCGAAATGTGTGGGCTAACCGTGCATCCACTTAAATGAAAAGTTTTTAGATTTGGGGTTCCTCGTGCTTGAACAATTTAACGCCAATTCCTCTCTGACTCGAGCCTTAGTTATGATTTTGGGTTCTCAAAGGTTTACGGTGATCTCCCACCCATTTTAAAATAGATTGAAGAGGTTTTGAGGTGGTTTGAAGGTGATTTCCTTCAGGTAGGTCTATCCTTTTGGATTATTTGCTATTTTCTGTAGATCTATTATTTCTTCTTTCTTGGTTTTCTAGATCTACATCTGTTGAATGTATATAAAGGATCGTGTTTTCCTTGGGTGTTAATTTTAAGGATTTTTGATGTTAGGGAATGATATCTAGAGTCGTTTCGGTGGTTCATTCGCTAGATTTGAGGATTGATTTCTTGTCTGTCAATTTCTCCGGAACCCTAAAGGTGGGTGTCTTCTCTCTCGACTCCACTTGTTAGAACATAATGCTTGGTTGAAATTAATTTGTGTTGATTAAAATTAATTGTGTTGTTGAGGTGAGAAATTGGATGGAAAGCGCTTTGGTGATGGTTTTTGGGTTTTTGGGAAAAGAATTTTTGAGGTGAAATTCTCTTTTTGTGATTTTGACAATGTGAATTACTTATTTTTGTGCCCTTGGTGGGATATATTCTTGGTTATGGCTTTTTGGAAAGTTGTGTGTAATTGGGTGGGAAGTAACACTATAAAAAGGGGATGGATAGTGGATGGAATGACCATGATGAAAATATATGTTGGAGGTATGTACCACTATATAAATGGGATGGATAGTGGATGGAAGGACCACCATCAAAAAATCAGTGGGTGGGATGTACCCCTAGTAGGAAGGGGTGAACGGGTTGGATGTAAGATCGTCCATTTTGGTTTCCTTGTAGGGAATTTCGTTGAAATATTTAAATTGTTGTGCTAATGTGTTAATTATAAAATGTATTGTGCATTGTTTGTTTGGTTTTCCCTTTGTTTCTTGGTTTGGGTGAGGTGGCACGGTAAGATTGTGTTTGAATAATGGTAATGGCTGGACTTCTGATTTTTTTTGTATAAATTGATCTATATAAATGTACTAACAGTTTTATCCCAGTGGCATGTGTAGGGTATTCATTTGGGGAAAACCTATTGAGTATTAGTAACCACCCCCTTCTTTGGTGCTTTAGTGCTTTTGATGATGTCATATTCCGGGACACAGGTAAAGGTAAGGCATCTCATTGCAAGTTGTTTGTGGTGATATGTGGGATATGTGGTGGTTCTTAGAGGATGGAGCCTGGGGTGGGGTCGTGTAGTGTGTCTTGGTAATTTTTAGGGTCCCATGATTAGTCTTCTACATAGTACATTGATTTTGGGTTTGGGATGTATTGTAGAACTAATTTTTTGTCTTTTGGTAATGTACGGGTTTGGTTAATTTGTTATCATGCACCATATAGTTTGTTGTTAGTGGAATTTTTGGATGGTTGATTTTATCGTAATGTAAAATCATTCCCCAATAATTCTGGAAGTCCTTGGGATTTATTTCCAACCATTTTCTCCTTCAGAACATCGTTTAAGGGGAAGTAGTGTTCCCCTGCCCTCTAAAGCCAATAGGATGGGGTGGGATGTTACAGTTTTTCCTTAATTAATCCTTTTTACCTCATTTATTTTTCTTATTTCATTCCTCCTCCAGAACCTGGGTGAGGCTCCTCCAAGGTGCCATGGGAACCTCCATCTCTCCAATCAAGGAATGGTTAGATCTCTTCCTGCCCTCATCGAATTCATGTTCTATAAGTCAATATGGACTACATTGATAATACCATAATTAAATTTGATTATTTCTTCCTTTAATATTCTCTTGATAATTTTATCAATGTGCCAACTCATTTTCCATATTTTAAGGGTCGATGATCATTTCATATATTTCATCCACAACGGGAAAAATCAAAAATTGATAACAGATCATTGGATCATTCATTGTATAAGGTAGGTGGTAGATAACATATTCCTAAAATGTTTTCATCATTTTATAAATAGTGATTTTGTACTCCTCAACCACCTTTTCTGTGCATTGCCTTTAAATTTAGTTCTTCATATTAAAATTGATCTTGACACCATGATATACATCCTATGATATTTTTTTGGTGATTTAGAAGATGAAAACCTCATTTATGGAAACCCCATGGGTTTGTGAAGTCAAAATGAACCTTTTTAAATTAATAAATGTATGTAACACCTTCTAAGTTTTTGACAAAGAATTAAAATAGACATTCCCTTGTAGTCAAAAGACCAATTGATAATGGAACCTCATATTTCCCAACCAAATATATGTAGTATATTTCTGTGTTTGGTTTTCTGTTTCCAAATTTTTGTAATTCGATGAATTTAATTATGATCCATTGGATAGATACATAATTGGGATAATAAAATATTTCGTTAAAAATGAAATGTTTTTATATTAAAATCCCTTGGATGAGGTGTGGCGTCTTCAAAACTCAAAAGCTGAGATTGGTTATTTAAAACAGACTTGGCCTTATGGTTTTTTTGTTTTACATATTCTTGTATTTTGTTGTTTGATAGGAGGTATACTAATACATGGAAACTCTTATTATATTTTAATATATCACCCAACCTTTTTTTATAAATTTAAAATGAACGATGAAGCCATCTATGTGCTTGAACCGATATATAAATTGAATGGCTTGGATTCTCTAATTCATAATAAATAATGGACCAATATCCATATAATGGAATTTTTTATTAATATTTTTTTTTATCTAGAAATAATTTACAGATTGTACCCTGTTACCTTTCAAGTACCAATTTTTCCTGGTTAAATAAATTTACATTTTTAAAATGGATTATATGGCCTGAATTATATAGAATAGATTGGTGTTGTTGTTGACCTTCCTTCGATGATATAAAAGGAATATAAAATTTTGATTAGCTTATTCATTACGATTTTTTTATTTTAATGTATAAATTGGTAAACTAATACGTAATTGAATTGGGTGGTTCAATGATTCCTCTAGTCATAATCAACATGCAAGGAGTGTGCGTATTCTCATAGGGTTGATTTTCTTAATTATGAATTGGGATATATAAATTTAAACAATGAAAAGGTAACGATTCATCAATTATATTGTTATAAATGACATTCTGCATTGATATAGGATGAAGAACAATGGAAAGGGTTCTATTGAGAATACTGGAATCAATCTCCCTTACATCGTGTGTTGAGTATGAAATCTCACACTTGTGATAGTATTGGATTTATGGAATGGTGAACCACACACCTTATGATTATTGACATTATGTAACACTCACTTTTAGTTTAATTTTTTACAAGACATAACACTCATTATATTGAGTTAAATTCGTGACGTATCCCACTCATTATGAGATGTTGGGAACATACCTTGTTTTTAGAACTTATACGCTCATATAGACTGGTTATGGATGTCTGAGTTACACCCCATTCCATTAATACACTAATATTCCAGATATATGGCTACTTACATCAGTATGTAATAGGTTCATATAGATTTATGTGATATATAAATATACTATGTTTATATTATTAAAATATACAAATGGATACAAATAAGAAATTCATTATGTCCATGTTCTAAAGTATGTAGAAATGCCCATGTTTTCTAGTAGGACCTGATCTGATTGGATTTTATTTATCTATTCAATACTTGATATTGTTATTAAGATTATTAACTAACATTTTATTACTTTATATTACTGCGATAGATTTTTCATAGACAGTGTGGGTCGGAACCTACTTGGATTTATATATCACGCCCTACTCATGCATCCATTGCATTGGGGTACCCAAGTAGATCACATGTTCACAAGACAATGGTTGATATCTTGTGTTATTTAGATCATACCTAAGAGTTATGTACATATGACTGAGTAAGAGCTCAAGATACCTGTAGATATTTCCCTTTATAATTTTTATTCTATTATGTATTTAAGTACTTCCCTGTATTTGGTATCATGTCATATGCCTATTTATTTTTATTATGTATCATCATGTGGAGATGTATGCATATATTGCATATTGGAATTTTCCATCTTTTAAATTCATTTTATATTATTCTATATATTCTCTTTCATTCAATTTCTACTGATTTAACTATTTTCTTCTATTAGGAATATGAATATCCGATGTGCTACTATGATTAGTAGGGTACTATTTTTATGTTATCACCTCATTATACCCTCACTACTAGTTTACAGCTTCTGGATTATGGGGTGGTGCTATTGAGGCCATGTGATCCACCGATCTAGCTACCAGTTTAATAGGATGTTGGGATAGGACATTACAATAATATTTTACAATTATGCTTTATTTTTTTTGAGAAAATCATGTTTGACAAAAAATTATTCATACTTTATGATACTACTTTAATTTTTAAATGTTAATTTATTATTATTTTTCTTCCCATTTCTATTGAAATATTCTTATTATATATCTATTTTTCTACTGATGACCAATATTCTTCTTTCCTCAATATAAAATGAATAGTTTTTTTCCAATGATCCTTTTACCCAACTTTATTCATTTTAAAGAAAATATTTCTTCAGTTTTTAGTGATGTGTAATTTTCAATTAAGGAATTTCAAAATATTCAAAACGTTTTCAATCATTTTAATGTGAATATATGGCTCTTCAACCATAGTTTTATAATAAACATTTTTGTTTTTTAAGGATCGATGATTATATATTATTTTTAAAATCAAATGTTTTCAATATATTTTCAAATCATTTTTTAAATCATTATTATATTTCATATCATAATTACTAATGATTATTTTAAAAGTAAAAATTTTCAATAGTATACTAGCGTCCATTTTTTCAAATATTAATGTATTTTTAATTATACTTTATTTGAAATTCCTGTTTTCAAAATTTCTTCACCTTCCATTTATTTATTTTTGAATCTAAATTATAATTAAATGATTGAAAATGTTTTCTTGAAAAAAAAATTTCCACTTCAATTTACCCTCCCTGGTTTATCATTGATGAATTGATATTTTGATCACCCTTTATATGTTATTACTATATATTTTATTTTTTTAAAAAAAGAGTGTTTTTATATTATATGATTTATTATGTTCATGTTACATGTAGTTTGTAAAGGTAGTAGGAATCCACATACCATTCCATGGGTTATTTATGAGATGATGGATGTCTGATTTTGAAGTGGGATAAAAATGTATAGATTATAATATATGTAGTACCAATATATCCTTCTAATTCACTAGTTAAGGGATTCTATTTCATGATACATAAATATTAAGGGAATACATTATCATGTTTCTATGTTCTCATAGACTCAGTATGATTTCATTCATCACTACTCACAAATTAAATTTTAAATCGGTTACCAAGTAGAATAGTTCAAAAAAAGTGAGTGTCATTGAATCTAGATGTATTAGAAATAATAAAAATGAATCGGTTGGAAAGTAGATAGATTCCAAACATAAGAAATACTTTGGTATTGATTATTCGACATTATTTCCCATGTTCCATGGATCAAATTTTATACATAATGATTTATCACTATAGTAATTAATGTATAATTTTTTGAGAATTAATATTCCATGATTTATTATGAATAATCTATTAAGAATATATTTTCTTATGTGTCTTGATTATACCAATATTCTCATCTTAATTAATCTTTTTATATTAGACTGTTATCACTTAGGTGTACTATTAATGAGTATATGGTCTCACCAATTTCATATGTTGGAGATTCACTTGGTTATGAAGAAAACCAATACATTTGGTGTGTCTATAAGGGTATCTGACAGGAATCATTTTTGTGTGATATTGAAAACTTTTCATGAATTATGTAGTTTTTCTATAGTGAGACAAATTTTAATGGTTACAAAAAGTGATATTTCTTAGTTATCGTTTTTAAAAAATTCTCTAAAACTATAAACCTAGAAGGTCTAGAGAATCAATTATATTGAATTATGTTATTTATGTAATATAATTACTAGATAATTAGGTTTGTTGGATTATATAAAATTCCACATGAATCATTTCGTGGCCTCTTTCACTTATTATAATTTCCAAAATTTTGTTAAAATGCATGCATTGGTCCTTGTAAAATAATGATAAAAGTTATGATGTGTCTTGTTAACTAGAACCGAACTATGTGGGACTTATTTCTTTTTATAGGGGTACATTGGAAACCCATCCAATTGGCATAATCCCACCAATATTCTCCAATTTTCTTCCTTGATGAGACATAATTCTAGATTTCTTCGATAAAGGGGCTTGACATTAAAAATCATTCTACAGTAAATTAATCATCATTTATTAGGGTAATTAGTATTGTTTCTAACATTACCAAGCATGTTTCATGAAAATTCCATAAATCTATAAGATTTTCCCAGAGTTGATATTGATTAATACTAAAAGTGTTTGAGGACTGTGACCATCCACCCACTTTTTTTGGATTTCATTCTAGGATTTCCAAATATCTCCTCATGAAAGCATACATTTTTAAAGCATTACCTCATATGTAAAATAAACCTCCTAAATAATTAATTTGGGATTTTAAATAAAATATAGAAGTATACATGAAACATATAATCATAGAAATTACTATTGTATCAACAACATCAACACCTTCATCTTCACCCTATAATGATAATACTTCTTGAAACAATTGTGAAACTAGTGTGACAGTTAAAATCATAAAATTAGTTGGTGTAACAATAACATCACCACCATCAACTTCACCCTTTAATGAAAATATAAAAAAAATGGAGAATATTAAATGAAACTTGTAATCATGAAAATTATTGGTTTAACAACATCATATAACCCATATTTTTCAGCCATTAATGTCAATATTCTTGCAAACAAGAATGATGATCCTGATGTGAATCATATAATCAAGAAAATTATTTTTAAACAAAAAAATCACTTCCATTAGCATTACCAATAAAATAGAATATAACATGAAATAAATGGAGAACGTAACTTGATTCTTATAATCATGACAGTGTTTAACTTCATTTAATTTATATCATATAATTTAGGACATATCAATATTTCTCCATTAATGAGTATTATTGTTTGAGGTGGATTGATGATATAGAAAAGGATAGTCTTCCCATGCTCACATCAATCTAAAATCATGGAACCATCATCAAATATCTATTTTGATTCCTAAAATAGGAGTAAGATGGAGATAACATTTTATTAGAGGGGATTTGAACCCACTTAATTCCTCCATCTATTTATTATTGATATCTTAGTTGTGGAATACTGTTATTAGGTATCATCCCAACTATGGGGGCTATTCACGAAATGCTATGTATCCTGAAATTTATAAATCCACCTCGTTAGTAGAAGAAAATGAGTAGGAAGGAACGATCTCTTGAGACCATAAGTTATTTTGGGAGTAATTTCTTAAAACGTCATAATTAAAACCTCAGATGTATAAAGGAGAGTTAATAAACTCTATGTAAAATCACCTCCCATGATGTGTAGGGAAGGGATCCTCTTTTCAAATGACATGCCTAACATCGCACAACCTTTACTCTTAAACTTCCTAAATCTGAATTATTCTAATATACCTTCACTTTAGCAAAAAATTAGTTGGTATATTGATGTTGTATAATTGGGTAGGGGGCCCCAATAACTAAAGGGTTGGACTATTACATTATTACACTGGGGAAATGGATTTGAAATATCATGACATTAAATAGGAAGATTAGAAATATTTTCCTTTTTATAGATAGATAATTCCAGTATATCAATGATGTTTCTTAAGAGCCAATCCATATTCTAGATCCCAACAAAGGAGATCTCCCATATATAGTAATAGGTTTGGGGAGAACTATCTTCATTCTCAGACATATCATCCTTATTGGAATACTTCAATAGTAGAACGAGGACAAGATCTGGGGCATAATACAACATCAATCAATTATATATTCATGTATATTACGAAAACATAAGAAGAGGAGAATAATATCCTGAAAAAAATTATTTCTAACAATTGGCATATTTGGGTAGCCATAGAGGAAATATGTTGATATGTTCACAGAAATTAAGGGGATAGACTAATATTTATTCTCCAACCATCAAGGTAGTTTATAAAAAAAACCAGGTCACTACTCTAGAGTAATCCCATGTAAATGATCACATTTAGAGGAATATTCAATATATTCTGGTGAGTAACAAAGAACAAGATTGGAAATATATCCCCATTCAAAATGGTTTTGTTAATATAATTTAATGATCACCTAAAGATAAGAATATCTCTCTATCATAGACATATTAGAAATCCAACATAATATTTTAATGGTGAGTCAAGTCAAGGATTGTATACTTTCCCCTATCCTAAAAGATTTTCACTAGGCACTATTTATACAAATGAGATGTGATATTTGTCATACTCTAGTGGATGATACTAGTCAAGAATGTATACCTACTCCTGAAAATGATGGAGCACATAAATATATCCAAATTGAAATATATATGGGGGTGAGTATTCCCTCACCTGTTTTTGAGGGTCACCTTCATATAAAATAAAAGAATATAAATCTATATCAAGAATATATTCTTATTAAAACTAATGTCTTTTGGTACATTCCAAAAATCACTTCATGATAAGATAATATTCCTATCGATAATTGTAGAATTTCCTGATGTATTATAGTAGTCATCCAATAGTGGGTGAATACAATGAAAATATCGATGATGGTGATCAACATAATCTTGTGGTGAAAATGGGTCATCATAGAGGATCCCAATACATGAGGGTTCCCACTAACCATATATATCTTCAATAGCTCAACAATAAACAATGAAAGGAAATAGTTTTCTAGAATCATATGGAAATGATGAGGAGGTCTTTATTCCTACACTAATCAATGTCAGTGTCCATGAATAATTTAGATTTTTTTTAGTTGTGGCACTATATATTTTGAATCTATATCAGAAGTATAAGGAAGTATAAATCATGAATGTCATCCCTATAGAATCATAAAATGGATAAAATTGAATCTACCCCTAACATTTACCAGGGAAACCCTTCCCATGGAAATAACACACCTAAACAAGGATGTACTTCTATTATCAAGGTACCATCAAATGGAGGGATAGATGAAATATTTGGGTCATCTACATATGGTATCCTATCAGTTATAGTAATTTTTAACTATGATTGAGTTATGATTCAATATAGAAACTGTCATCCCTATATCACATAGATCATGTGTCATCATATTCAGAAATAAATATTTATATTATGATTAGGTAGAGGTATATGATAAGGTAAGTGAGGAAAATAATATCGCAAAATAGAGTGAACTACCTGAGGGAGATATGTCAGTAAGGTTTTTCCTACATCCACCACACAATATGAGGACCCTCTAGATATTATAGGAGATTGTGATTAGTACCATTCATCAATTTTCAGAAGTCCAACAAATTTTTTTAGGGTGATGGATATTCCATTTGAGAGCTATTTTGATCATCTTAAGATGATATGTGTGCTTTTCCACTAGATATAATCGACTAGTTTTTTGGTACAATTAGTCCCAAAATCTGAATGTCAATATAAGAATTATTATTTTGTTCCCCTTGATAGTCCGAAAACTCTGGAATGGATGAATTAATGTGATCCCATTTATGTGAATATTAGAGGATGTGGTAAATATGGAGAAATACACTTTACTCTACTATAGGGTCTGTAAATCTTCATATAGATGGCCCCCATCATTGTTATTTCCTCATAATATTTTGTAGGGATGGGAGGGGAATATGTTGATTTTTCTTTTATATACAGTCATTCCACTACTATATACTTGAAATGTTTCACCTTTCATGAACAAACCATCCCTGAAATAGTATGTCAAAAAACCGATAAATTTGAGAAGAATATATAGTTGAGAGAAGCAGAGATCACAATCGAGGAATACATCATGTAGGAAAGTGGTTCACATCATGCACTTTTCCCAGATCATACTCATCTAAAATCATGATAATTCCATGAAGCCTCCATATTAGTAGAATCAACAACAGTCAAGGAACAACCCCATCCAATAGGATGTGGTAATTTTCAAATTGTTTACCACGTACGCTTTCCTATGATCATAAAATCTCCAAAACATCTAGCACATTATGACAAAAAAAGAAAAATAAATACTTTCCCATAGTGCTTGGGGAATGCGTACCATTTTATTTTTTCCCACCAAGAAATCTTGTTATCTCCTATCTACGAGAAGCCTCATCTGATGTATTTTTTTATTTCCACCTACACGTGACATTTGCTCACCATTAAGAACACACACAACCAGATGTGTGTAAAACTCCACATAGGTTTATATATTTAATCCACTCCCTACGCTATGGGTTTTTTTTGGAAATATTAATCCCCAAAGGGATTTAAATACCTTATGTACCTCTAATAAAGAGAGGACCATGATGCTATTTGGAATATCTCTCCATGAATATTTATGTCTGATAAAACCATATACAATTCAGATTAAAAAATTATATGATTATAATAATAATGTAAGTATTAGTTAATGTCATAAATTCCAATATGGAAGAAGGAAATATTGATCCCAGAGAATAGAAGGTCATGGAGAATGTTGAATATAGGGATCACACTATGTCAATTGGAGAGGATGGTGTCTGTACTCAGAACTAGAGGAAAACACAGATCATGAAACCCTATGTAGTCAACTCTAAACCATGATCTATGCATTAGTGAGGGATTATTGAATATAGGTATAATCGTCCCAGTATCCTTTTAAATGAGATAATGATCCATCCTTAAATGAGTGATTATCTTGATATAATACTCAGATAGAATAATTGAAACTACATAATATTGCACTCCTCAGGGGAAATATTTCAATGGAATACAATATTATAGTGGGAATCATTGAATAAAATTAAATATAAGATATATATCTTGAAATTAACAAACTAGAAGTTGTAGAGGGACCCCAAAACTCTATCAATCTCAAAAATATCACTTGTCCACTTGGATCTAGAACATACAGATTATAATGGTTTCCTTCTATAGAACCTCAAGAATCATTACTTAATAATTATGGACCCATAAGAATTCGTTTTAAAAATATACACAAGAAAAGAAGACCATATAAGCTATTACATATAGACCATAATCATGTTTCCCATCATCTGGTGATGCCACTAGTGTTATTTAGCTATTTATAGGCCCTCATCCCTAAGATTGAGGGCATAGTATAGAGTCATGATTCAATACCTCTAGAGATAAAGACTAACCCTGAGTGCGTGAATGGTAACCTTCCTCGATACACCATTTGGAGTCTATATTTCTCAACCATCAATGGTGTTGGTGATCTGAAATAACTTTTGATGCATTTTATATGTCATTATAGACCCAAGATGGGGACACTTGTGCAGTAAAAAGTTAGAAGAATAATATGTTTCATGAAAATTTTTGTGTTCTAAAATTTGTTTGGTATAATATAATCCTTTTCTAGTAAATTTTCATTTGTTAGAATATTCACCGCTAGTTTCTATTTTTTAGCTATACATTGATGAAGAAAATGATCACTAACCTTTTAAATTGAAAATAGTAGGATCATCCTAGTGTCTAAAATTTTATTTCAAGGATTAAGGGGCTCAGATATTCTATAGATATTAATATCCAAAAGTATTTTCTAATATATTTATGCATACAAAACCACCATGATGATTTTAAAAAAAGAGATATCCTATGGAAATTTTAGAGAGGGGTTGTATAATTATCCCCAATAGAGGAACAATTATAAGATAGTGACCACTATAAAAGGATGAATATTTTTCCCCTTGTAGCTAGCCATGCAAGATGAGTGGTTATTGAAAAAACAAGTACTGTTACTCTCAAAACAAGTCTCATGATGACCCTACCACTAGTGAAAAATCAATTTTTGGTGGGGCCTCTCCTTGAGAGATTAAAATAATAAATATTACACTTAATAGAGGAGTGGAGAGAGAAAATTAGTATTTTTAAATTTTATAAATAATATTATTATGTCTTTTAGGAAGAATTATATACATGGATATTTTATCAAAACCCCAAAAAAAGGTTTAATTAGATTACATGAAGTTAAAAAACTGAGGGAGTTTGGTTTTAATAACCATCATGGTTATTTCCCATTCAACAAATATTGGGGAATAATATTCAGAACATTATTATGATTATTGAAATACTCTATAATATAATCAATTCTAGAGAATTTAAATTATAAAATACCAATATAATGTATCTTATATCATCATTGTTCCACCAAAGGAGGTAGAAGAATTAGATATAGACCTAGAAAAACATGCTATGAATTTATATACTTTTATGACCTAGAAGACCATTCATCAAGAATACAACATTCTCTGTGTGAAATTGAATCATATAATTTTGTCACCAATTCCCATTGAGATAACAAAATCGACTAATTTGACATTTTAGTTACCTTGTGGAAAATATTCTATATAGAATAGGGATGAGGATTTGGAAGATGAGGAACCTATACTTATACATAATCTATTCTATACTCTATAAGATTTATTTCCCTCAAATTTTAGAAATTGGAAACCTCTATTCCAAATGGACCAATAATAACCACCACAAAAAATATAACTGAAATATGATAAAGTATCCCCTTATGTTTTATTAAATATAATTTATTTGGATAAACTTTTTTTCACAGATACAGTCAATTTGAAGATGAGTCTTAATTTTACATGTATTTATGGGATGGTGGTTGAAAGAGATGATGGAATAGATGTTGATGGGTCCATGGGTGATGAAAATATGGAATACTATATCATTTGGAAATGTTTTTGCAAAGTGATTGCAGGTTAGAATCATCAACATGCTCTCCAACATGCTCAGATGGGGCATCAATCAGCTCTTCATTCTTAATAAGAATGATTATTTCATGTAATATTGGATGACTAATTAATAGGTTTATATTATTTTTCTCCTCATAGTCAAGATACATATTGGTTTGTACAGTCCTACCGATGAGGGGAGTCCCCTCTGTGTTTTGGTAAAAAGTCAATAGCACAATATACATCGAATTCTATGATTCAATTTGAAGAAAAACCTATGGTTAAAAAATGGAGGCCACTTTCTATGAAATTTGATATTTAGAAACAATTATAAGTAATTACCACAAATTTATTATTTTTTATACTATTTAACTCTCAAAATAACATTAAAATTCATTGATCTAGACCCACTATAGTCCTCAAGAAGTTGAGAAGGAGGTTCATATATTGGAGGTGTGCAAAACTGAGAATAATCTATCCAAATATCACACAAGCATCTCATTTACTAAACACGATCATGGTCATTTCATATATAGTTACATTAGACCCATGTACCAAGATTAACACCATAATGAAATTGTTTTTAACCAAGAACCTATAGATAATGACTCTAAAATGAACATATTTCCTATCAGAAAAATTAAAAATTTTGGTTTTCATGAGAAGGATTTGTCCCCATCCATGTTGAACATTAATCAGTATGATAAAAGTGGATAAATATCCATTTTAAAGAACATATTTAAGGAATAGTTTTGTGAAATTTTCTCTAAAACTAAATTCATGCTCATCAAAAAAGATATGAATTTTATTGATCAATTTTGATTAACAGGGATTCAAATGCATGTTTTAATGCCATAATCATGTCATTAATTCATGGAATACTCCATTAATGGTCATGTCTGAGTGTTACCTTGAAAATTTTCTCTGTTAAATATGTTATAGGTTTAGTTTATTGTAGTATCCTATTATTATTAGGATTGAAATACTCTCAAAATTATATCTACTAACTTGGTCACAACATAAAATGGATTGGAGGTTACTCCTCCCAATCTATAGTGATATTGGTATCAATGTTGGGTCATATATCAACCTAATTGAGGAACTATGTATGAATTAGTAATCATTTAAAGCTATTCAAACCCCAGATGGATAGTGTGAAGACATTTTTTCTCTGAAGGAAATTAGTCATCCCCATATGTGATAGATATTCCAGTAAAAATACCTCCATGTTGTGTCTCAAATATCCCAGAGCTGGCATAGACCCCTCCTTAGGTTATGAAAATATACCAAATATATCCCCATAGGAACCGTCTCTATAAACTCATCCCTAATATTATTAGTGATAGGAAGGAAATGAATTATACTATCATGATGTCAACCCAACCATCATTTAAGGAAGGTTTGTGAACTATTGTATATGACATAAACTAGGAAACTATTGGTATCAAGGAAGACCCAAAACCCAATTTGATTAGTGATTAAATGAAACCAGACAATCAGGAGGAATGTATTTCATTTTTAATTAATTACATGGATGAATTCACCTCTAATTATACTACGATGCCTGATTTGGACATTTAGGTAGCCGATAATCCTCTAGGGCTACCAGAAGATGACTATGGATACAATAAGGCATCATGGAAAATGAATCTATACCTCATGACTGGGGTTGAATGTAAGCTTGATAAGGTCAACACAGATAACTTCATCCATGAATTCCATTACATAATGTGTTTATAAAATATAGTATTGGATAAAAAATAATGGGAAGATCAGAGTTTGAATTGACTTTAGAGATCTAAACCAGAATTTCCCCAAATATTATTACTTTGTCTTGATCATATAACTTTTGAATGATTTGACCAATAGATTCTATGTACTTTCATTCCAAGATGAATAAAAAGGATATAATAAAATCTCAATGTGACATGATAATGGGGAGGCCATTACATCCAGGTCTCCTTTTGGGGATTATAGTTATATCGTAATAACCTTTGGTTTGTAAAATATTGGAACCATATATCAATGTCTGATGTAATAAATATATTTTTATCCCTTTTGTAAAATATTATGGAATTTTATGTTGATGATATGGTGGGAGACTCCCACATGTTGAATGATCATGTTAGCAATAATGAAGTGGTGTAAGAAATATTTCCTAAAATAATAAAAAATGAATCCCCTGAAATGCACCTATAAATAACATCAGTAACGTTCCATGGATTTATGATGAATCACTATGATATCCATGCTAATCCCAAGAAGATAGAGGAAATAATCAACATTTTCCACCCTAAAGATTCAGAGAACATATTGGATTCCAAAGACATCACACCTATATATGGGGCTTCATTTCCAATTTGGAAGGAAAGTGTTCACCCTTAACATGACTGATAAAGAAGGGAATCCCCATTAAATCAAAGGAAAACTAATCTAAAGATTTTGACTGAGTCAAGATGTTTCTTTTACACCCTTTAGTCCCAAATACTTTTAATAATGGAAAACCACTGGTCCTCTATATGGAATCTCATGACCACTAACATGGTCCACTCATTAGCCAGATTAATGACCGAAGAATGGAAAATAGTATATATTTCCATAGAAGAACAATGCTCAATGCTGAAATATGATAGTTTGATATCATAATATATTTTTATGGGTTGATCTTTGAAGTGAAAAAAGTTATGGAAGTATTTATATCACGATGAGTTCTACTTAGTTTCCTCATCAACCCACACAAATACATCCTCATCCTCCCAATTCTTAAGGGGGTTACTAGATCTCAAGAGGGAATATATGTATAATTTAAAATAACATTTATTACTCAAGAAAATATAAATTATTGGAATTACCAGTTTTTTTCAAAACCTATCCACTCCCCAAGGACACACCAACAAATATCAAACTCTTAGATGAAGAATTATTTGACATTTAGAACTCCAAATTTTTTTGGAAATAAATTATGATGGATCATCTCGGAGTCCCACTTGGAGAAGAATACATGTACCTAAAAGAAATAAGTTCATTTTTTGTGTCAAGTTTATATCCATAGTTAATGCTGTTCTTCTATATTACATTCTACCTTCAAAAGGATTCACTAATAATGAGGTAAATCATCAAGCTCTCATCATTTTCATAGAGTTATATTTTTAGTTGTTAGTATCACTACTTCACATTAAAGAATAATTTGAGTTGGTGATAAAATAATTTAATGGTGAACATTCCATTAAAAAGGAGGAAATTTTCACTCTATTAACTCATGTTCCTCAATTAATGACATAATTACCATACGATCCTAATTATACCCATGTCTATTAATTAGAATATGATTAGGATGAGGCTTTGGCATGTGTTGTCTTCAACTGGGATGATCCTAACTAGGAAGAAGTAGTTATTCTCATAACATATCATAGGGTTGTTTATCCAATCATTATATATAGAATGTGAAAAATAAATGAGAATATAAATATTCTTGATCTTCATGAGCCAATGTTCTCATTAATTGATTCAACCAATAGATTGATGTCCTCAATAAGAAAAAAACTTAGAAGAAGGTGTTACTCATCAGATTAGATGATAGAGAACAAATCCAATGTGAATCACTGAATTTCATTCTTCAAGATTCCACAAATACAATTGGTGTCCTCCCGAAATAAATTATTGATGGTATGTTCCTCATATTGATTAAGGGGATAAATATCCTTGCTTCCATGAAAGAGTTTCATGTCATATCATGTAGAACCAATCAAGAAAGTGGTATGAAATCTTTTTATATCACAAAATTGAATATTAATGGCCAATTATTACACGAAATAATATTTTATTCACCAAAAATTAATTCTGTTTTAGGTGAATGAAACCTTTATCCACCATCCCCAAGAATTGTTTCATACTAAAATATATTCATATCCATTTTGACATGGGGAATAGATGTAATGGGGCCATATCCCCTAATTACAGATCTAAAAATCAAATACATCCTTAATAAAAATATTTTTTTTCAAAATGAAATTTAGTTGTAACCCTCAAGGTGGATCAAAAAATTTTCTCATCATCTTCATGAAGTATATCATCATTATAATATTTGGGTTCCATTACATGATATTAACAGAAGATGGAACAAATTTTTTCTTATTAGATAATGAGATTATATGAACTATGTAATATTCATACCAACAATTCACCACAAAATCATGAAGTAATAAATGTAATGATATATGTATTAAAAAAATATATATAATACTCTATGATGATAGTGGATTGAAATATTAAATCCATGTTAGAAAATATTCTATATACTTTTTTGGACTATTGTACCATTTCCCACATTGCCACATAAGTTTTTCCAAATTCTCATGTATATAGAATATAGGTAGTATTTTCTATTAAGGAATAGTTAACATCAATGGGTACCTCCATATACAACCAGCTAATATAAGATAAATATTCCCTGACATGGTAGGGAGAATTATAATTATTTGATGAGAAATGAATAAATATATCTTACAAATATAAATTTATGAAACTATAATCCCATCATACATAAGTAAAAAAGTATTCCTATATTAACTAATTTATCCATCACTCGTATTATTCCTTTGAACATCGATGATACACGAGACTATATCTCAAAATAGGATCCAAAATGGTATGGTCATTATATCAATCAACAAGTATACACCAATGGGTTGAAAACACTAATACACATGTATGAGGAGAACATAACAACCACCACTAATGTGAGGCTTATATAGAAGTAAATTATCTAATTATTTAAATGAAACCATGTCCTGGTAGAAATACAATAAACAGCATGTGGCCTACATATTTGTGACACATCATTAAACTACATGACACTGTTCTAGTCATGTTTTATTAAACTAAAGGGTACACTTCATTTCCACATGAAGTCAATCTATACATTTAATGTAATTATCATATTACGATAAACAATATGAAATTTTATCCCATCATGTAAACTCCATAAACTATTTATATTGTGCCATCCAATTGGACTCTAAAACCATATCAGAACTCAATAAGTACAACAGTATGTGACATATTTCCCCATCCATAAATCTGCAATAAGATTGATTGTTTCATCTGATCACCATATTGTTGTTTGGAAAACATCTGGACATATGTATGAGCTAGATATATTTAGGGTAAAATTAAGATTCTATCACATAATGGGAACTTGATAAGTAACAATAAGTATCCTTTTATTGTGTACGGGTCATATATGTGTTTAGAATCTACATAATAACTATATGAAGAATGATTCTTATTATCATATGAAACATAATGTCGTATATGGGTAACTATCATAAACCAATAAATCAGTTTTCATTGATACTGAACAAATTATATTTGGCACAAGATCATTATGGAACTTTCTCACAATGTGTAAAAATTACACCTATATTTATGTTTCTCCCTTTACATTAATTTTCAACCAACATGGGTGATTTCCTTATCATATATTATTTCTCACACCAATCATGACTCAGGATATCATATTGGACCATGTGGATAAATCTATTTGATATAGTTATTGTAAAATATAAGTAGGTATTCAATCCTTCACGATTATAAACCTCTTTTGGTGTCCTATTCC
Organism: Viscum album; assembly: GCA_963277665.1. Lineage (NCBI taxonomy): Eukaryota > Viridiplantae > Streptophyta > Magnoliopsida > Santalales > Viscaceae > Viscum > Viscum album. Next base: position 1,953,934,896 of record OY728165.1, read on the forward strand.
CTATTAGATATTCTTTCACTATATGAGAGCTCGGTCAAAGAAAAAGCCCTAAGAACACAATAACTCTATGTAGTAGAACATGAAAATATTTTCCCTCCATATATTATACATAGATATGTATACATTTATATACTCCCATTCCTATGTAAGATTAAGATATATATATAGGGACTATATCGAAAATAATGCATGGATTGATTCCTATTATCATAGGATATGTAGTGACATCAGGTTCCATTATACATGGAAAAACATCAATTCCTATCAATAAAAAATTCCCCCTACATAGGAGCTTGATCATTACGTTTTTTATCTTTGATAACTATTTATGGATTGATTTAGGATTGAATAAAGATATATAGAAGTGTCTAGGACTTATATTCTCAGCCTAGTTACACTTTATCGTTATTTTCCACCACTTCCCACAAGGAAATGATAATATTGATATGATAATTTTAGTTTTTAAGAACTCTGACCATATATATTTTGACTATACAAAGATTTTCTATGAACATAACAATCTCTAATAGCTTTTTGTGTAATGTATACTTATCCCTTAGGGACAGATTTTCATGACAATGTGTATACTTCCCCATATGTCACTAAATTATTTACATCATATTGGAAGTTAAACCAATGTCATATCATCCCAAATATAGGTACCTTCATCCAATATTTTCATTGAATAATATTACAATGAAACCCATCACCATAGTATGACATATGATCATCCTTCTTGTATTTTTTCATATAAGAATTTAATATTTTGGAACCTTTTTATTGGATTATATTATCATTATCATAGTTAATCCTAGAGATATTTAGGTATCCACATTGTTCTCAAATATTCATTTATAGGGTGATTTTTCACTCCATCTATACTATGAACTATGTATTATAACCCTTGAAACACGATCATTTTTTATCGGTCAAATTTATTTAACCACAAACACTAGTAATTGAGGGTCCTAATCACATGACCTTAAATTACAAGTGAATGTGATATAAAACATTTTAGGATGAAAACCATAAAATGAAAGACAATGAAAATGTTAAATCTTTACTCTCTAATACCCTTAAAAAATTAGGTATTAGTAAAACACATGAGTGAAAATAAAAATCTCTTTTGGTCCAATATATGACCCTAGAGAAAGAGGAGTGGTAATCCCTAGTACTAAAGATCTATGAAAATTTTATATAAATTAGTATTATATTTATTTCACCTTTATGTTTTGTTTAATAGACTGTTACATAACTTTTTGGGTGACTTGATTCATTGTGAGAATCCTCATTCCATAACCAAATTCATGTCCTATGTGTTTTAGTTTTTATAACCATCAATAAATTTTAGTAATAGGAATACTGGACTCTAAGGGACACTTTTTAGACTATGTATATATACCCTCATACGAAACTACATATACACCTTCATATCAACTTATCAGCCATATGTATCTCACACTTAGGGGAGGGAATTCCAACATCCATATATATTTTACAACATCACATTAGAATTTACAACCTCAATACGAATAGTTGTTATATTTTATTTAATTTTCCATTTTAATCATCTATGTCCCAAAATCTATGTAATATGACTTATATAACCTTTACTCAAACCATTAAATAAGATATTTCATCCTTGATGTTTTGTCTCCACACATCTTATACATCATCAGGAAAATAATACAATATGTCTTTCTTAAAACATTTTATTATTTTTCACATAATTTGAGACCACAAAATCTATTTTTCAAAACATCGTGACCATAAACTATTTTTCATATGGGAATAATACCTAATAGGGGGAAAACCTAAAATGGTGACCATGATAAAAATATGATTTACCACGTACTAGGATTCCCCTACATGATATTAGATTAAATATAGGGCGATGGAATAAAATTAACATTGAAAATCATATATTGTCCAATATAATGCCCTATGAAAATTTGAGGTCCTTACCATTAGATTTACCATTCATGAAGCCTAATAATATGATATGATGATTAAATAAATTAATTATCCAAATGGACACACGGGGTATCCAATATAAACATATAAAAATTCAATTTATATCCTTAATTTTGGATTGTTTTACCAATTTTAATCATTCAATATTATAATGCTTTCATGAAATAATGAATAAATTGGGGCTGAAAATAACGGATTAAAAAAATCTAACGTTGAAAACTTATTTAAATTTAATTATAAAGAAATGTAAAGGAATCACCACAAAAATGGTTTTATTTTTCATAATAGAAAACATTAATAATTAATCATAGATAAATTTTATCTACATTATTTTGTATATTTGTCAGAGCTTAGAGGGCAGTGTTATCTGAATGATGATGTTTCAATTTCATTGATTCCTCATCTAACATTAATGGGAGAAGATCCTTGATTTAAGAGGACAAAATCATGGACAAATTTTGGAGTGGAATCTAGTAAATTATTCATTATTTAATTATCTACCACTACATGAGATATATACATTTCATGTTATACTATCTTTTTAGCTAAATTTATAATCCAATAATGAAAATGGGATTATTCAAGATGTTTTTTATCCCAATCCTTTGATTCCTCCCACATTGATTTATGTATAAATATTATATCATTAATTATACTATGTGATCATTCATGACTATAATTTTTTTTATTTTTCAAAATGATCCATTACACGATTTCATATAGCATTTTATAAGAAAATAAATTTTTAATGAAGTTATGGAAGAGTTGGAGGTGGAATTCTCCATAGATGGTTATTTTTTTCCAAATGAGTCTCAAAAATCCAAACATAAACATAGTGTTATGCTTATCTCTAGGCCACCCAAGGCTAAGCATCCATTTTGGATGGTAAAGGTCTATGGAGAGTGGATATCAATATATATTCATGTGTTAAGCCTATTGAGGGATGATCTAACCCATCTGAAATGGAAGGGATGATAGTGGAATGGGTTTCTCTACACTTTAAAATAAAATAATTTGAGGTCCCAATGATCATAACATCATCAACTATTGATGTAGAGGGGATAGTTTCCACTCTAAAAACCAAACTTGTCATAAAAAACACTTTTTCAGGATGATGGGGCTTCTGTAAAGGTAATATTGAGTTTAAAATCAGTTCAAGTAATTCCATTTGGTAGGTGTTCTAAAAAGAATCAATGTTATTTATTTTATTGACTATTCATCACAATTTACTATATGGTTAATACTCCATCCATTAATGAGAATAATAATGAGATAGATAAATACGTACATCGATTGGTGGTAGGTATATTTTGGTAGTAGTATACTCACATGAAATCACCATCTAGAATTGGTAATTAAGACTATTGTATCATTCACCTAGAACACCAGTAAAGGGTAGGAAAGAAACCCAATATATACATCAAAACTAGAAATAAAATCTATTGGGGGATCAGGGGTGCTATATGAATTAATCGTCGAAGTGTGTTGTAAAAAACCCATCCTGATGTGTGATTTTGTATGAACTATCATCAAATGAGCTACTACCATCATCAAAAATCAACCCAGAAGGTGTAAGGAATTATATGAAATTAAAACTATAGAGTTCAGTGAACATACTAGTATCCTCATCGGTGATCTATGGCATCACCTTAGTAACAATGATATTCTGTAGCCTCAGGTGAAATGATGAAGAAGTAATTTCAATTGTGTTCTGATACTCATAACTTTGAATGTACTCAACTATAAATAGAAATAGATAATGTTGGGGGCTAATAATATGGTAAGGGGTCATACCCTTTTGAATTTGGAAATGGAGTTGATAAATACTGATAAGTGTCAATATTACAAGGTTAAGAGGATTTAAATATTATATTTATACAATTATCTATAATGTAACAACACATATACCAACACATGCTTCCCTATCATGTAAAATCCCTTCAATATAGTAAATGGCATGAAATATTGATATTTAATGTTTTGGGGACATGCGTAGATTCACATTTTATTACCATGATTTTTTCTGCATTGCCTCTAGAATAGTCTAATATGAGTCATTAATGTCCTTTATCTATCGAATGGGACAATGATGAGGGTGTATCATATTTTTCCATGATCAGTTTGGGTTATGGAAAAATATAATATAGTTCCTAAAATAAATAATTTAACATAATAAAATCTTCTTAATTATCCTTACACTTTCAATAAAATTAATTTTCATTTATATGGAGGTAGTATGGTTAGGATACTCTTACAATTATGTGGTAGGAATTAACTCATCGTAAATCTCCCAAAGCGAAGGTATCCCACCATGTTGGTAAATTTCTGATAGAATAGTCGGTGCCTACCAAAATATAGTTGGAAGGAGTTGGTGACATAAAGCATTCATCTAACTAGTTCTTAATGGAAATATAATTATGGATATACAATTAATTTTATGTTCAACGTTTCCGCATAATGGTTGATTTAACAAATTTGGATAGAAAATTTTATTCAGATATGATTGAACCAGAATCGACAGTCCTAATTTTGAAAAAATTACCAATGGGGAATTGGTCCTACATTAAACACCATTTACGCATCATATTATTCAATGATAAAGCTAACATTGTAGAGTAACTCTGAGTGATGGATTCATGAGTGATGTCACAGTTGATCAAGATCAATGTGGAGATTTACAATGTATAGGATAACCCATGGTATGAATGTATGAATATTTATACATTCTTAGAGATAAAAATTAAATATATTAATGATATTATTGAAACTAGGATAATGGAATATTTAATTTGGGAAAAGGAATGATAGTGTCATTCAAAATACCAAATCTATATGGAGGTAGCCCATGTGGTAATGGATAGTTATAATGATTGACAAAATTAATACCATTAAGGAATTAATTATCATACAAAATATGGTACTGAAGATTAACTTCATGATTTCAATAAATCCCGAATATTTAGTTGGTTGCATTGGATGTTATTTACAAAGAACATACCATTTCAGAAAAGGTTTATATTTTCAAAATATTAAAAAAAATTAATATTATGAATCTCCATTCCATATATTTATTTCCCACATGATTATCATGATGAAAGGGAAAATAATGGATTAATGAATAAAAATATAAGAATTAAGAATATTAAATCTATGTAATATGAGATTCTAATAATGTGATCACAAATAGTATTCTCAATTTTCAAACACCTTTCCATTCTGATTGATTTAAATGACTAAATTCATATGGACTAATCATAATAACCATTACACTGTCAATCTCTTGAGAAAATGCAAATTTCTAGAAAATTCATGGAACATGAACTAGTAATTATGAGGTTCCTAAAGTCATATTTTAATAGGGTTTCACCATCCTTGGACCGAAAGTATCCCATATAGGATTTAAATTCAATAATTTATTATTCTCATGATGATCAATATAAAATTTCTATGGTTGGATTATATGATTCTCTCTTTATCAAAAAATAACTTCGAACAGGTTACTATTCAAAATAAATATGCATCAATATTTTTTAAAATAAATCATCTATGGAGGAATAAAATATTTTGAAATGGAACCATTATGTTTTGAAAAACCATTCAATCAAATTATTATCCTTTATAAATATCGAAGTAGTCATTAAAATGCGAGAGAACTAACATATGTGACTATAATGTCACTTGTTCTACTAGTGTAATTAAAGCCTGTCTGGTAGACATGAATCACATAACTCATTTTTTTATGATTGGACATCTCTAGGGTCAATAAATCTTCAAAAAATGTGATTGAACCTAAAATTCCCACGTGTTTAGAAAAATATGTCCTCAAGGTTTTCCTATAAATGGAGACTTATGAGTCATGAAAATGGGAGAAAAAAGGAATAAGTTTAGGGAAACTGGTGTCCGAAATAGGTGTATTACATAAGAAAAAAACCCAACATATATGGAAACTCAATAACCTCACTTAAACCATCACATAATAACCATTATGTGTGAATAATCATGTGTGAACTAATTTCCATTTTGTAGACAATACATGGATGCATCATGTGATTATATATTCCCATACCCTTTGTTGGGAACCTTTTATGGACCCCTCCATTCTCATGATACTTCTTCTCTATATATGTATCTTCCAAGAATACTATAGACTTCATTTTCAAAGGTGAAATCCCCAAATATGAAAAAAATAAAATCCCCACCCATGAACACCATATCTCCAAGATCAATGTTTAGGGATCATTAGTGTCCCCCCATTCGATAATTCATTCCCTTGGTAATTTGTGTCCCACACATAACCTCCCTAGTGTATGGGATCATTAAAAATTTTGAAACCATGCTTTCCATTGGTAGCAGGGACCCCAATCTGAGAGTCAGTGGGTGGAGTCTTATCATTTATATTATTAGTTCTTACCTCTTACATGCTTCCTAAAATGTGATGTGAATTGGGTGACATCCCCATTTTTTAACAATATGTACATATGTAATCCAAAATTCATGGTTTATAAATAGACATAAATATGATAATTCACATCCCTCATAGAGTAATCCACTAGTCTTCCTTCCTAGACACCCCCTCACAGCCCCCATCCATAAATAGATAGTAAGTATATTTTTATAGTGATTCCATCCTAGATTATGCACCTTTTTAATCTTATTGGATGACATATCCATTGTTACTTCCATATCCCCACCCCATCCATCTATGGATGAAGAGATAATATCAATATATTTCTATTAGTCTAGGTGTATGTCCAAACTAATTGAAATTATGTGATGTCATATATCTTTTACTCTCTCTTTCTTCATTCACCAAGGATTTCTCACATGAGATTAGGGATCAGTGAAGATATCATTACTAGATTAACCAAAATTTCAATAAAAAGATCCTCAAACCAGGTGTAATCCCCAACTCAAAATGCATTCACCTATGTTATCGAACATGTCAGGAATCTCAAGGCATCCCATGCATAATCTCGAATTAATTTCAAAAAAGGGATTTATTCCCCATGAAATAAACCATATAAAAAGACCATATATAACCAAATATATTTTCTATCATCTCCCCATTTCTGATTTTAATTCCCCCATAGTAATAAATTAATCTACATTGATATAACTACGTCCCATGATGTTAAAATTCAAGATAAATAATTTTCCATATGATCCTAAAATACAAAGAACAATCCTTGCATATGACCATAACCTATGTTAACTGATCTACATGATATCTAATTATTAAAATTGAAAGAATATGTAATATGGATATTAATTTCCTGAATTCAATCTCTACAAATATACAACGCATCTACTTTCCTCCACTAGGATATATTCCGCATCAAATTTTTAATCCATTTCCCATCATATTTTTAATAACGTCATACCCTTATATAGAGAACTATATCCTCTAATGAAATTGTAAAATTTCCTTCTATATTACATATCCCTATTGGATTAACACATCCCGACCCATTATTCTAAAAAACACATTATAGATACTAGAAAGGGCTAGTCAAGCTACGTACCACCCCAATCTTCTCTAGGCCTTTCACTTTACTTATCCCTAGAGAATGATGCTAAAATTTGTGTATTTCCTATTTTCTTTTGACCATAAATGTTTGTACATGTCATGTTAAGTGAAACCAATATACTTGAATATTGATTCCCTTCACTTTTAAATAAAATAAACCCATAAAATAAATCTAATCGAAGCACTATGTTCCAATTGACTTCCTAGATGTAATATATCATATAGTTCCCTGATAATGAGGATCAAAGATAAATCATCATTATTAAATTAATCGACCTTATTTCATTAGGGTAACCAATATAATTAATAATATTATTTGGTATGTTTCAAAAATGGGTCTTATGTCAATAAGATATTCTCAGTGTTTTCAATAATCCCCCATGAAAGGTGTTCAGTGAGCCTGACCTCATATCAGCTTGGATCAACTCAAATTTTTCTCATCACCATTATTTCCTAGTGTTGGAAAATTTTTTAAATGTAGGGATATATGCATACAATAAAACATATTGATGAAAACATTGGGATTCAAAATAAAAACAAAACTAGAAAAGCAATTCCCTCTAGCATTAAATCATTCATAATCAAAATCAATAACATAAACCCATCATATTAATGTTAATATTATCATCCCTTATAATATTTATTGGAATAAAATGATTATATAATATGTTTATTAAATTAATAATAGATTTCAAGTAAGAAATATGTCAAAATAACCACCCACATGGATTTTTATCAATAAAATTAGAATAAAAATATCGTGATTCATGGAAAAATCAATCGCTGTTGACTGAGCCCTACATCTTATCCTAATTAACATTAATTCCAAAATGGGATTATCAGCTTAAATTGAACCCTAAATCATCATATAGTGCATATTAACAACATTTTTCATCCCATAGAATCATGTGTATAAACTAATTCATGTTGGAAAGACATGTGATTGATCTATGTCCCTTGTCTCAATAACCAAATTCTATATATAAATCCACTATCCCAACATAGGACATGATCTGAGGCTATTTTGTAATGTACTAAAATAGATATCCCTAAAAGATCCAATGTAGGGGATGCTACTTGGACTCATATGAACCTCCACATATATGAGAGGCTCTTGAATTTCATTATGGTCCTAACATTGTCTTGGGGAGACTATACCCTCTAATATGTGGAATGAGGGTCAAGCTTGAATCTATAAAAAAAATCCATTGTCTGAATGTCTTCATATCATAAAAAGATTATTGAAAATGGAAAATGGATTCAAATTCCCCCATAGTTTAGAATATAAAATACAAAATATCCCACAAGATTATGAAATACATAATTGAGTACTAACAAGGAAGAAACAAATAAATTACGCATCATATAAAAAAAACACATTAACTAGTACATAATGAACCCTAAATGATGATTAACTACATGGGACACTTGGTATGACTCACATAAACATCTTACCATATCCTCATCCTCCAAAAACTTTTTGACATATACCTCATGTCTAAGTATAATAATTACATACTCTTTATGAGTAAATGTGAATGTCTAAATGTGTACATTGAAAAACATACTGTGTATTTTTGTATAGGGTGATTCCAATGACCTCTTAAGATTCTAAAATTCCATGAAAGTACATAGGTACACATTTTTAAAGAATATGTATGTTAAAATACATATATAAGGAGGGATTTCATGATTATTAATCCTAGAAAACTAGATACCTGACATGAAATTTACCCAAATCATAATGGTCTAGTCACTAGGTTTCCATCAGAACACCTCACACTCTGATCGTACCTACATAGACCAGTGAGAAATTGTCTATGAACATAAAAATCAACTAGCATGACTTTTGGAATCCCCAATAACTATATAAAACATCATATATTCTTTGTCTAGTTCTAGAGTTTCTTTGAGTGTGTGGCATACCATGAGAAACAGTATCAGGCCCACAACTGATATCTACACGCAACTCATAGTAAATATAGTATATTTGGATCAATGATAAGGTTATATGATCAAGTCTTTGTCTTCCCATAGTAGAATGTATAGACCAAAGGAGAATTGTAATTTAATTCCAATTGATTCCTATTGGTTAATAGAGTTCGTCACATCCCTTTTTGAATATTGTAAGGATCATGTCCATGGAAACCCAATCCATTCTTGGAGGCCATCTTGGATTGTCCCAAATTTTGTTCATGATTCCAAGGTGGATTTCTAGGGAAATAGCAACAAATGTCACTTATTAATCAGGAAATCATTCACAAAGTATTTGAAAATAGTATCATTCATTAAGGATATATCAAAGGACCTTGTTTAATTCATCCAATGTGTATAAATACTAATCAGTGGGTCATGAACTCCACCAAAATCATATCATAATATAAGAATAGATAGGGATTTATGTCTTTATGAACCTGTAACACATAGTAAAGATCATCCTTTTAAGTAAAGTAATGATAAAAATGTCATCCATGACAAAATCCCCAATCATATTGTGATGAAGTCTATAGTTCCTATACCCATATCCCCCACACAACCTATATAGGGTGAACACAATATAGGGGCTTATGTTGTTATCCTCCTTTGTCAAACCACTTCTAAGATACACTAAATGGGTTTCTCAATCTCGTTTCTATTTCATGGTCTAAACAATTAATTTTAATAAAATAATGCTTTTATATTTCATAATTTCTTTCAAATATATCACCATATACTATTTGATCCTTTACATCTATCTTGATAATCCTACCAATTCATTATTATAAGAAAATATCACTTAGGACTACTCAAAAAATGTGTATCATCATGAAATTATTTCAAAAAAATAAATAACAACAAAAACTCATATCATTCATATAAGATTGGTATAACAAAGTATTAACTTTGTAAGGGAAAAAACCAAAATAACCATGTTAAACCCTTCTAGGTCTATTTTTAAAATTAATAAAAAATCCATTATAAAAATCATTAAAAATAGAATCTACCTACTATTTAACAAACACAATTTCCATGGATAAAATCCATGTCAAGCGTTTTTCTAAAAAAATTCACAGTTTGAAATCCCATTTCTAAAACCCGTATCTCACACAAGACAATTACCATTTAATTCTATTTAAAAACACTTATTATGAAAATTGTATTTAAATATAATCTAATGCATGACTCTAAAAAATCATAATGTGGTCCATAATTTTTTTACCAATGTTCTACTATCAAATCATTTTGCATGTTATATGTCCATGTGGACTATTTATCTGTTGTGAATCCATTTTAATTTATATTATCATCAAACAAGTTACAAGATAATTAAGTCGATGTTATAGTGATGGATGAAAAATGTCAAATCACCAAATAATCATTTGAGGCAAGAATTTCATGGCCACCTAACTCATACAAAAATTTTCATTTCTTAATTCACTACCCAAACACCTCCTCAGAGCATCATCGAGGATTCAACATTGACCTGAGATCCCATTATATTCTCCATAATCCTAAATTTGTAATTATAAAACATTATAATTTACTATCAAATGTATCTCAATTTACAATACAAGTTTAATTAATTTCAAAAATTAAAAACAAAATCCACAAAGACACAAAAACTTTTCTAGCAAAAAATGCTGACCAAAACATTTATTAATGAGATGCGCCAAAAACAGAAAAACAAATACTATCCACAAATAAAATTAATCTTATTATTACAATAATGGCTAATTAACAAAATTATTTAATTTAGTAATATTTTCAAAAACACTCACCATGAACCACCTTTAAATTGAAATGGTTACTAACTACTCTTGGAAAAAAAATAATGAACTATTGGAGCCAATCCTAAAAAAATCCCTAACACAAATTGATGAATTAATAAGAATTTTAAATAATTCTCATCCAATACCCTAAATAAATTATAAGTTTAAGTTTATTCAATTAGAATAGTTAATGAAAACTTCTGTAGAACTTTTCTATGAGGGACAGAAAAAAATTCCCTTGATGTGGGATGATTTCTACTATGCCCAGTTTGAAATCATTATAAACCCAATGATACAGAAGTTTAATATAGAAAAAGGGAAATGGGAAGAGAAAGAGAGGTTAGGGAGGAAGATATATCACCTTATACATCCAAATAATGTAGTTTTAAATTCCCCAAAATAAATTAATATTGATTGATTAAAGGTTGAGGGAGACCTTGTGGTCCATGCATGAGATAAGAGAGAAAATTTGGGTGGGGAGTCTATATAAACAAACATTGTAAAAATCAAAAAATGATAAAAACTAAAACCCGGTAATACCATTTCATAGGTTGGAAAATTTTTCATAGAGTGGATGGTCACTCCCAAAAATTAATTTCATTGGGTGATCAATAATTCATATAGTGAACTATTATAAGATTAGACCTTCAGCTTCATGAGCACTCTCAATCCCTCCATGACCACCCAAGACAGACATAATTCCAAAAAAATAATCCAAAATCACTCGGTAGGTATTTTCATAAAAGTTTAACCCTTATAGGATTCCTGATTATCAAAATAAACCCCTCACAAAACCAAAAATTCAAATTTATTCTAAAATTCACTACCCATCAAAGTTCATGTCTTTGAAACTGTATTAATTTAATTCTATTATTAGGTTATATTTGTTTTCTTATACATTATGATTCAATATTAATAATATTTTTTTTAATTATAATATACATTTGTAATTAAATCATCTATAGTTGAAGAATTATCTTCAAAGATAAATATTTGAGACAAAAATTTTCTATTAATAAATTTAAAAACTTCTAAAATCTTGAATCATAAAACTATGTTCCATAATAATTACTTTAATATTTACAACTATGTATTTATTTTTTTATTTTAGAAATTCATGTACTATATAGGGGAGTGTTACTAATGATATTTATTGTATGGTAGATCCTGTAAAACAAGCTTCAACCTTCTAAAAATTTATTTTCCTACTTTCACTCAGCTACAAGATCTCTATGAAATTTATCTTAATAAAAATAAAAAAACTGCAATATGTGTTAATTGAGTAGAGTATTGGAAGTTATTTGTATCCCCAAACCACTTTAAAACTCTCTTGTGTCATGAACACTATTTTCAATTATTTTCATTTCATATTTGATTAAAAAAGTAATTTTAAATTATTTCACAAGATAGATGTATTAATTTGCTGTGTAATTTATTGACTTAATCCAAACACCTCCTCAGTAATTGTACAAAAATCTTGACACCCCAATTAAATCCCATGTATAATACATCTTTACAAATTTCAAAATACTTGTTCATTGTAAATATAACAGATAACATTAACATAACCCCTGAAGGTATTAAATCCCTAAATCCAAAATCAATTTACAAATTCTAGATGAAAAATAATACTTAGTCAATGTTATCAATTGTGTCCATCACCCTAGTAAAATATTATTATAGTATCTCATTGAGCCAACCATGCCTACACTAATATTCAAAATCAAAAGGGAATTCACACTGATTAAATTAATATTTTTATAAGACTTCTTAATATATTCAAACATTCACTTGAAATATGGGAGAAAAAACTAAAAATCAAATTACTCAATTTTCATTGAGGTCACACACATCACTAACCTAGATATATCTTATAAGGTGTAACACCCCCCATCCTAGAATCTTAGATCTGGTGCATTATTTTATTACATTAGAATTATTACAAGGAATCAAATCTTGAAGGACTGGTCATTTTAGTAGTATTGGAATTATATATTACATACATGATACCTATAATACATTGAGAAACAAAATAAAACATGTTACACAACAAACTAAAATAATTGGTATCCTTTTAATCGTATTCAAAGTTCTCTTCTTCATAGCATTGGTAATGAAACATAATAAAGGTGAGATCAATTGCTCAGTAAGTGTTGTTACCACAAAATTAATGATTTATCAAAATATATGGATAGGTAAATAAATGAATAAACATTCTATTTATACAACTAGACTAGGAATAGTCTATATGGAAGTATAAGAATTGAAAACATCTTCCAATAATAAATAAACTAAAAATAAAATAAATCCATAGATATATCGATGAAAAATATCATGGATTAATAATAATTTAAATTAATATAAATTAAACCATTAATTATTAGAAACCTTGTTTTCTAGGTACATATAACCAGTACTATAAATACATTTCAAAAGATATCATAGGATATCTGGTAAAAAACCATCTATTTTGGCCAATTATTTAATCTATTGAGACTACCAATGCATCATTGGGATTTCATTCACAAGTCCCCAACAATGGTCGTATGAGACAAAATAATTCCAAATATATCAAATAAATTATATATATAATCAAATATTAATATTGAATAAAGAATATAGATTTATCAGTAATTCCTTAGAGGAGGATAAGTAACAACAATGTCTGTTGAAATTATATCATTCTTAAGGAAAAATGATATTTAAACATTACAATTTGTCCCATAAAACATTGAAACATATAAATAATAATTACAGTAAATCAAATGAAACATATAATATGATGAGAATAAGTATATTAATGATATAAAATGTTATAGGGAATTATATACATCTAATAAAAGTGTATTGGTGCATAATAAGAGTATGTCTCAATGGAATGTAAATTAAGACGCAATCTATTACCTTAACATTCCTTCTCTCATGTGGTATTTATCCTCTGGTATGGTGGTTTAAGACATGTTACTATGTTATACTATAACCATATTCATTTTTATAATATCATATAATAACTTCTTATAATGTCTAATTACCCATTTTTAATAGAGAATCCTTAATTTAATTATATAGATTGATAATTTCCTTGTTCGTTAAGTATTTTTTAACTTATAATTTGATGTTATTATCAAATTTGTCATGGCTTCATAATCTCCAGAATGTATACAATGATTTAAAAATGATATATATCCTATATATGTGTCTCAAGAACAATATATAATGTTTTGGATATACGAAATGAAACGCACCATTCATTGAGACGATAGTCCATACGTACACATGAATGTTACTTTCATTAGTTTTTAATGTTAAAGTAATGAAGAGTAAATGATAAATATTTATATCATAATTCTAATATTATATATATTACATATATTTTACATATCTTTGTAAAACCCATCCATTATATGTTCCATGTATGGCATGAATGAGTCATATCGCTCTGAGGGGACGGTAGTCCACACTACTACAACTGAAATTATCAAATTTTCACAAGATATAAATAAGAAAGGTATGTTTGACATAAAAAATACAGAATCATATAGAAATTATAAATATCATATATAACATATATAAATGGATTTTTCTATAATAATTTCCACCATGTGAGGCCGTAATGGTGAATTGAACACTCATCGTCTTTTGATGCGGCAGTCTGCCACACATGTAAACAGTATGTTGATTACCCATTAGATGGAATTGTAAATAAGTGTAATTATAATTAATATTATAAAAAATCCCAGTATATAGAGTATAATATTGTATTTATACAATAATGTAATAATAATATATGGGGGAGTGAAGATTGGAAATGTAATTAAAGAGATTTAAGAAAGATGTTACCTCTTAATCAGGTAACTCCTTTTGGTTTGCACCCAAATGATTCCATGGAAGGATTTATTACAAATGTTAGGATTCAAGGAGAAATTTAGGGATTTTGGGGAGTTATTTTTGTATAGTTTTTAAGCTCATATGTGGCATTAGATTTGTGATAAAGTTGAAGTAATGGAGGCATTTTATAATGGAGGAGGAGGGGCACTCTTGTTATATTTTAAAATAATGGAACCCACCCCACGTTTTTTTTGAAGTGGATAAATAGTTCTAAAAAGTTAGGAAAATGTATGTAGGGTATAAGTATATCTAGAAAATTTATTTTGGAAAAGTGTATAGAACAATTCAAGCCTTAAGGTTATGGTTTAGGTTCTTATTAAGCTTAATTAAACCTTAATAGTTGTAATTAAATTTAATTAATTTCACTAATATTTTTTTCCAACAACTATGATGAACTTATTATACAATATATTATATTTTTATTCCAAATACTAAATCCTTTTATCCAAATCCCAATAACAGAAGTGTCAAAAATTAATATAAAATTAATATCGTAGACGGGATAACAATGATGGTTTTAAAGTAAAAATGACCTAATGTTTGCTGTGTTTTTATTGTCAATTTTATAATTTAAATTGATTAAAATGACCTATATTGGATTAAATCATAAAAATATAATCTAATTAAACATTCAACCCAATAGAAATTAAAATATATCCTTATAAATAAATTATTTTAAAAAGCAGTTTTGGATTAAATTTATGTTTTTTCATCATTCATTAAATAATGAAACCTTATAGAAAAATAAACAAAATCACCCTAAGATAAGTTTTTTACTTATATTCCAATTATGATGTTAAATTTAACCTATTAAATCAATAAAATTATGAAATTTCAGACTTAAAATGGCTTCCCCATTAAATGGTTGTACAATGCCTTAATAAAAAAAATTGGTTTTCTGTATAATATGAGTTTATTCTAATATTATGACTTTCAAATATATTGGATTATTATCAAAAAATTTAATGAAAAAATAACATATATATTTCATTTATATCACTCACTAGTTGGAAATATGTTAATTTAATCAGAAAAAATGCCATTGTGAGAATAAAAATAAAAATAATTCTTTTATATTCATTTGTTTGTATTTTCATTTATAATTAATGGGTAACCTAATAATTCATTTTATATTTTTTGTAAACTATATATTTTCATAAGTGAGATTATAATTTTTATAACCAATAATTTAATGTAAAAATTATAAAGAGTAAATGATAAATATTTACATCATAACTCAAATATCATATATATTACATATATTTTACTTATATTTGATAAAACCATACTTTATCTGTTCCATGTATGGCATGAATGTGTCATATCACTTTGAGGGGGCGGTAGTCCACACTACATCAAATGAAATTATCGAATTTTCACATGATATAAATAATAAAGGTGTGTTTGACATAAAAATTTTAGAATCATATAGAAATTATAAATATCTATATTGAATAAAGAATATAGATTTATCAGTAATGCCTCAAAAGAGGATAAGTAACCACACAGTTTTTTGAAATGAAATCTTTCTTCAGAAAAAAAGATATTAAAACATTCCAATTTATGCCATAAAACATTGAAACATATAAATAATAACTAATGTAAATCAAATGAAACATATAATTTCATGAGAATTAGTATATTAATGATATAAAATGTCAAAGGTAGTATATACACCCAATAAAAGTTTATTGATTCATAACAAGAGTATGTCTCACTAGAATGTAACTTGAGACACAATCTATTACCTTAATATTCCTTTTGTTGTGTGGTATTTATCCTCTAGTATGGTGGTTTAAACAAGTTACTATGTTATAATAGAACCATATTCATTTTTATATTACCATATAATAACTTTTTATAATGTCTAATTACCCATTTTTTAACAATCAATCTTTAATTTAATTATATTGATTTTTAATTTCTTTGTTCATTAAGTATGTTTTAACTTATAATTTTATGTAATTATCTAATTTTTCAAGGCTTCATAATTTTCAGAATGTATACCATGATTTAAAAAAAATATATATCCTTTATATGTGTCTCAAGAACAATATATAATGTTTTTGATATACGAAATCAAACACACCATTCATTGATACAATAGTCCATACGTACACATGAATGTTACTTTCAGTAGGTTTTCGTGTTAAAATAATAAATAGTAAATGATAAATATTATTATCATAATTAAAATATCATATATTTTACATATATTTTACATTTTTTGTTGAATCCATCCTTTATTTGTTCCATGTATGGAATGAATGAGCCATATCGCTTTGAGGGGGTGGTAGTCCACACTACGTCAAATGAAATTATTGAATTTTCACATGATATAATTAATAAAGGTATGTTTGACATAAAAATTATAGAATCATATAGAAATTATAAATATCATATATTACATATATAAATGGTTTTCCATAATAATTTCTACTATGAGATGTTGTAATGGAAAATTGAAGAATCGTCATCTATTGATGCGGCAGTCTTCCATACATGTAAACAATATGTTCGTTAACCATTAGACGGAATTGTAAATAAGTGAAATTAAAATTAAAATTATAAAAAATCCTAGAATATAGAGGATACTATAGTTTTTATACAATAAAGTAATAATAATATTTAGCAGAGTGGGGATTGGAAATGAAATTAAAGAGATTTAATTAAGATGTTACCTCTTAATCGAGGAACGCCTTTTGGTTTACACCCAAACGATTCCTTGGAAGGATTTATTAAAAATGTGAGGATTGAAGGAGAAAGTTAGGGATATTGGAGAGTTATTTTGGTAGTGTTTTGAATAACATATGTGGCATTAGAGGTGTGAGAATGTTGGAGGAAGGGATGCCTTTTATAATGGAGATGGAGGGTCACTCTTGTTATATTTTAAAATAAAAGAACCCCCACGTTTTTATATTTAATGTGGATAAATAATAGTAAAAAGTTAGGAAATGGTGCATAGGGTATAAATATATCTATAAAATTGATTTTGGACAAGTTTATAGAACAATTTGAGCTTTAAGGTTGTGGTTTAGGTTCTTATCAAGCTTAATTAAACCTTAATAGTTGTAATTAAATTTAATTAATTTCACAGATATTTTTCTCCAAAAACTAAGTTGAAGTTACTATACAATATATTTTATTTTTATTTCAAATAATAAATCCATTTATCCAAATCCAAATCAGAGAAGTTTCAAAAATTAATCTAAAATTAATATCGTATACGAGACACCAATGATGGTTTTAAAGTAAAAAGGGCATAAAGTTTGCTATGTTTTATTATAAATTTAAAAAGTTAAATTGATTCAAATTACCTATATTGGATTAAATTATGTAAATATAATATAATTAAACATTAAACTCAATATAAATTAAAATATATCCTTATAAATAAATTACATTAAAAAGTATTTTTGGATTAAATGTATGATTTTTCTTCATTCATTAAAAAATTAAACCTTATAAAAAAATAAAAAAACATCACCCAAAGATTATTTTTATGCTTATATTCCAATGATGATGTTTAATTTAACCTATTAAATAAATAAAGGTCTGAGAATTCAGATTTGAGAAGGCTTCCCCATTAAATGGAAGTAAAATGCCTTAATAAAAAAATTGGTTTTTTGTGTAATATGAGTTTATTCTAGTAATATGACATTCAAATCTATTGGATTATTATCAAAAACAATTATTGGAAAAATGACATATATATTTCATTAATATCATTCACTAGTTGGAAATATGTTCATTTATCAAGACAAAACACCATTGTGAGAAAAAAATATTTCTTTTATATTCATTTGTTTATATTTTCATTTCAAATTAATTATAAACCAAATAATTCATTTTATATTTGTCTAAACTATATGTAATATATAAAATCCATTTAAAATAGTGAATATATTTTAATGTGTCTGGGTATTATATCCCATTATGTGTTTTGGTGTCACGTGTCACACATGATATAAAATATAAGGTTCTTACTTTAGAATATTGTGGTGCTACATTGTCCCCACCATAAATAAATTGATACTCTCAATATAAACATGAAATTGGGGAAAGAGAGATGAAAATAAATTATTATTGAAATACCGAGATCATTAAAGGGTTAATATAACATATCCATAATAAAAGAGAAAAAGATGTATAACTGTCATGTAACTAGGTTCAATAATAGGAGAACATTGGTAGGAAATTTAGATATAGATATGGATGAAAAATTCAACAACCATGTTTTGATAGAGATTTTTAGAAAACATAGTTAGTATAATGTTAACAATCATAAGTTTATAAATCTATGATGATCTAAAGAGGCCATTTGATTAATCAGAAATGAGGGTACTAGAAAAACATTTTTGGTTTCATGATCATTTTTATTAAAATTTAGTAATTATTTTAATCTCTAATAATATCAAAAAATGTAATCCCTTGGTACATTTCTATAAAAACATTCATATCATTTGGTCCTTCCATGAAATATTTCTACTTCATCACCTAGAACATGATGTATTATATAGTGAACTATTACATTAACCTCTAAAATATCATCCACTATTCATCATAAACAATTTTATAAATTGTTAAATTTTCCAATTTACTATAATCCAACAATTTAGAAATAATTTCTCTGAATTTCCATGATTAACATACCATTATCTTTTAATAAACAAGAATTGACTCAAAATTTTCACATTCCAAACATGTAAAAAATTTTAATCACTATAAAAACTTATTGAAAACATGAAATAATACTTTTTCCTTATGTAAGACACATGCTATTGGATATATTACTTAAATCAAAAAGTGTTATAAATGCCATAATTGATACCATGGACCATTTCTCAAAAATTCATTAAGTTAGCCCACTCTTATCCAAATAAATAATTTCATCATCATTATCTCAACATCATAAACATATTATGGATTTTCATTCCATTAATCTTCTATTTTCTAAAAAGTTTAACTTTTTAATGAATTAATTTTCTAGGTACCATTTAGCATGCAATCATAAATCCTAACAAAAAAATATTATTGTAAAATCCTTAAATATTTCAAAAATTATATGATGATAACATCATAAACCAAATACTTTTACAACATATTTCTTATTACCAAATACTGAAGTACAAAAAACATTCCACCTTGGTTGTGTCAATAAAATATTCAATACCTATATCCCTTAGCTTATTAAGAGGTATATTATATTTATGTTTGGGGCATTAATTTGTGTAGTGACCCATATCCTTGTAGTTGTAACATGAAATATTAGTGTTTTCCTTATTCCCTTTGCATTCTTCTACCTATTTTCCCTTTAACGCTTACATATAACAACATCTCAATCGCTACAATAATTTAATAAGGTAATTCTTTCCATAGTGGTCACAAGTTGGGATATATTTCATTCACTTCATATTATTTAACTCATTCAATTTTTTAGGGTGTTCAGACGACAAATTATTCTCTTGGTTTCCAATTAATACATTAAATATTGGGAATTTATTCTCTATTTTGATTGATCATTAAACTATCTCATCATATGATTAAGTGTTTTTTTGAGAAAAATACTCATTGGAGGCTTGTCCTTAGACCTTAAAAGAGTGGTTAATCTTGCACTCAATGTTTCATATATAATCTGTAGCATACATGGATACCTTGTAAAAGTATATTTATAATCATCATAATTCTCTTCATCCTTTTGATTTAGGATAAGGATCCTCTACTTTATCTCATTTTTTTATCATAAGGGAAGTATTTATCAAATAATCTCGCCATAAAAGTACTTATTTCCTTGACTTCAATTTCTTCTTCCTCTCTTTTATTCTTTTTTAGCAACCAACACAAATCAACATCACCTTGAAGAAAATATTCCACATATGAAACCTTTTCCTTTTCGCTACATTTAAAGTTCACAAATATGCTCCCTATAGACTTAATCAATTTCTCAGATACAATTGGATTAGTAGGGCCACTAAACATTAGGTGCTCCTGCCGCTTAATTGATCCAACATAGGATATTATCTCGGGAAATAGGTTTATCCAATTAAGCAATGTTATCCATCATAACATTGCTAAGATATCCTAATTTATCTATAA
Source organism: Viscum album (assembly GCA_963277665.1). Lineage (NCBI taxonomy): Eukaryota > Viridiplantae > Streptophyta > Magnoliopsida > Santalales > Viscaceae > Viscum > Viscum album. The sequence goes on from OY728165.1 coordinate 1,953,956,130, forward strand.
CATTCTCAGTTCTAATACTAGCTACATTGACATACTCAGTAGGGAAATACCTATATTTTGAACGATTTTTTAACGACTTTTTCATTCTAGGATCCATTTCTAGTCAATGAATAATACAATATAATCACATAAAATTATGGACTTTCTATAACTCTAAACATGGTTTAACACATAATGTTATGCATCATAAATCCCTAAATCATAAACTATGGTTACATTGGGGAAATCAATACATTCGAATCCTCTATAATTGTAGGTAAATAAATTGTGTATTATCTTAATAATATCCCCTGATACAATCAAAACAGGTGCATAGTAAGGCCCATTATCATGTATCAGGTTACCCCGAGTTAGGCCTGAAATGACTTGTTGAAGAAGTTACTCCAATGTACATCTCCTCTAGATCCACGTCTACTTGTAGTATGCAGATACGGATTCATTTCTAGTAATACCCACTAAATTTATACCTTTACAAAATTCAAGGATGATCTTATATACATATATTCAATGTTTATTTTAGGGTTGTTCTCCATAGTCTATGTTTTCTAAATCTAGTTTCTAGGGTTTCTGCTAAACATCCTTTGAAACTAACTAGAACACCCTTACACCAGAATCTCAAAACCAGTACATTATTTTATTATAGTGGAATTATTAGAAGTAATAAAATCCCAACGGACCAGTCAATTTAGTATTCTTGTAAATATAGATTACATACATGATAAGAATAATAAATTAGGAAAACAAAATAACACATGATACATAAAAAACAGAAATTAAATGCAACCTTTTAATCATATTCAATGTGCTATTCTTCCTAATGTGGGTATGGAAACATAATAAGCATGTGCCTAAATGGTCATTATGGGTAAGTAAAAAAGAATAAATAATGAATAAATATATATGGAAAGGTAAATAACTGAATAAAATTTATATTTAAACAACTATATAATGAATAATCTATATATCAATGTAAGAAACTAAAACAGTTTCCATTAATCCATAAATAAATACTAAAATAAATCAATAGATATGTCAACATATAATTCTATGGATGAATAATAACTAAAAATAATATAAAATAAATACTTAATAATTGTAATCCATGTTTCTTAGGTGTCATGAAACGAATCCTGTCACCATAATTACCGGCACCAAACCCCACCCCGGGAAAGGCCCGTTGGGGTTCCCTATCCCCATGGGTAGAAAAGGTGCATGGGTTCCATAAATAATGGTTTGGGAACGACTTACCCAAATTAGGATACATAAGACAACAAATCATAATCAATAAAACGAATTTGAATATTCATGATAAAAAAGCCTTAACTAAAATTTCAGAACTGGGTACAAAGTTTTTAACATGTCACAAGGTGTCCCATAATACAAAATTAGTAGTAAAATACAACCCAAATACCAAAACATGATAAGGGTTCATCACCTACAAGCCGTCTCCACAACACTGCACAACAGAAGCTACTAACAACCAAAACTATCATCTTCAAAAGACTTTCCCATACCTATGTAAAACATAACCAAGTTTACATACACCCAAATGTGTAAATAGGGTTTGTGCCTAAGCCCAGTAAGATTCCACCCAAATATTTCATGTGACAAGAAATATAAGATAAAAATCATTCAAATTATAAAAACAAAGAATGGTAACAATAATTTATAGCGGTGTATCTTTTAATTGAAAATAGTTTTCAAAGAGGGTAACATTAAAGAATAGGTAAATTTAAATAAAACATGTAAGATAACTAATTTTTCTTCCAAACACAACATAATCCAAAGATAAATTACAAATAGTCCATGAGCACTCAAGATGGGAACACCCCTAGACATGAGTTATTTGTGATCCACAAGTACCTTGTTTGTCAGTGTTAAAGTAACCATAACAATATCCATTATCATGAATGATCCACTAGTAGGGGAATCACCCAAAACCTAGTGGTACCCAACAACCTAATCATCATAGTTTTTTTAGGGTTGAAAATGTCAAAATTTCTATGTAATACAAGGAAAAACAACTCCATATCCCTAGCATGCTACTAGTCATCCGCCCACCTAGATACCCCGGTTTCTTTCTTTGTGCTCCAATAAGTTCTCCATGATAAAAAATTTAATTTATAAATAAAAGTTCCATTTATGGTCATACACACTAAAAAAATATGCTAAAAAATCTTTTCACCATTTTTGTTACTCGAACAACTAGTTAGAATAGCCATAAAATAATAATACAAGTTATAACAAAACATTGCACATAAAATCCATTTAAAAATCCAACTTTTAATAACAAAATGCATTCCACTATTACATAATAGCAGAATATTTAGCACTAATACATTATTATAAATACATTCCATGAATTATAAAACACCACCAATTGTTAGAGTATGAAATGCACAAGTAAAAACACCCATTTTCACACAAAAATGGAAATTAAAAATAAAACACATAAAAAATGATACCAAAAACAATTTTACATTTAAAAATAATAACATTGGAACATAAAAGAAATAAAAATATAGAAATATAACTAATTATAAAATACTTACACAAGTAATCACCTACCATATATTTCAAACCCCTCAAATCATTGGTAGGCAGTTCCACTGCACCAATATTGCACCACATGGGAGTGAAAACGAACTTAAAACCACAATATTGGATCCCAAAACTCAAAATCAGACCCTTGTTTCAAATCCCTACGTGATGGTCCATAAGAACATCACGATTAATTTAAGAAACCATAAAAAATGGGAGAAACCCTAATCAAATGGGATGAACTTGATAAAAACTCACATAAATGAGAAACATTGATGAAATCTCCCCAAATACACCAGTAGCTGAAACTCAAAACATCCAAAAAAGAATTAGAGGTTCTAAAAAAATCTGAGGAGGTCATGTAGAAACATAAATTGGTGAAAATTGTAGAAACATTAGCAGTTATGAAGGAATGAAATTACCTTTTCAAATATAGATGATTTGAGAATTCTTGCGATGATTTTCCCTAATCTGTGATGAAAATGTGCTCCGAAGAGGGATACATGAAGATAGGGGGGATACTAGGGATATTTTAATTGATTTGAAGGTATAATCACTATAAAATAGTAATAAATTAATTAGATATTAAAGGATTTGTTTTTTTAAAGAAGGAATTGAACTCATGGGTTGGTCTAATTCCTAAATAAATCACCAAAATTCAAAATGATTATGAGTTCCTAAGAAGTACTAATGAATATCGTGGATTTAATAATTCTGGGAGGAAAAGTAGTAATTGGTATAGATGAATAATGATGAAGAAATAAGCAGTTACAAAAGAAAGAAAATTTGTATTTGAATCTTGATATAGGCTCACGGTTGGGCCAAAATCATGACTATGCACCATTTCCTTCAAAAATGCATGGGAAACCCCCAAAAAACGAATAATATAAATTACATGATAATAAAAATAAAATAAATCATGTATGTGACAATTCTTCCCACCATAAAAACACTCCACCCTTTGAAATTCATCTTGATGGATAATCATATAAGGGAAATATAAACTACTCTTCGACCCAATGCATCTACTCCCATGTCTCATTTTCATCAATCCCATGTTTCAAGAGGACTCAAAAAAAGGAATAGTCTTACCTTGAAGAAATTGTTCTTGGGATTATACAATATGCATTGGTCACTCATCCACATAGAGATCAGGCACTATATCAAACTCCTCCCAATTCAGGTCATGGGACAGATCGGGGTTGTACCTCTTCAATTGTGAGACATTGAAGACATCATAGATAGATATCAATTGAGAAGGAAAAGATAACTTGTATTCCACCATTCCAATCATCTCAATAATCTCAAATGTTCAAACATACCTTAGTGTTATCATTACCTACATTCCAAAATGGTGATGACCTAGATGATGTGAAACATTAAAAAACAACTGATCACCCACTGAGAACTCTAGGTATTGACGTTTATGATCAGAAAATGATTTCTGGTGACTCTATGTTGTCAAGAAATTTTTTTTGATCAATGTGATCTTCTCAACGGTCCCATACATACGTCTTGACACCAATAGTGAGGTCACACCTACCACAACCCAAAATAGGGGGACCAACAAGGCTGACCATAGAGAGTCTCAAAGGGAGCCATTTAGATTGAGGATTGGTAAAAAAAATTTGTAAGATAACTCAACCAATCCCAAATGGCTATCCCAAGAACATCCAAAGTCCATAACACATGCATGAAGCATGTTCTCCAAAATACGATTTTCTTACTCTGTCTGACCATCCATTTGAGTATGGTGTGTCATGATCAATTTAGTCTTAGACCCTATGGCCTTCTGAAGACCTTCCCAATACTAAGAATTAATATGAGGGCCTCTTTCCAAGACAACTATAGATGGAACACTATAAATCCTTACCACCTGTTAAAGATACAATTAGCCCAACTAATCCAACATATCCATATCATTGATCAGAATGAAGTGGGATGATTTGGTAAGATGATAAATCACCACTTAAATGGAATTCTTACCCCGAGGTGTGTTTGTTACTCCAACAATAAAGTTTATGGTGACCTCATCCCACTTCTAGATATGAATGGGTAATGGAAGGAGCAAACTAGAGGGCCTTTGGTGCTCCTCTATCACTTACTGACATCTGTACCATCTTGACATGAAGTTAACTATGTCTCATCTTGTACATGGCCACCAGAACTGTCATCGTACATTATTTTACATCTTGGTAGCACCCGGATGGACATCCTACTAAGACTGGTGGCTATCCGACATCTCCACCTTCATTGGAGACAATGGAAATAATTACTAGCCCTTGAAGCACTATATTCCCTTGGGAGACTATGAACAATCAATAGACATCTCCCCAATATGAAAAAACATCCTTGACCACTGACAAAGATCATCACTGGGCTATTCTCAATTAATCAACTCCATGTGAGATGGAGTGAACTGATTTCCTGTCATGAACATACCTCCACTATGCTCCTTGTTCTTTGCATGAATATGAGAAAATATCCCCACTAGAGTCCACTCCTCACTAGAGTTCCTCAAGGCTGGCACTAGTACTTTTCTACTCATAGCTTCCACCACCACATTTCTCTTTCATGGGTTATAGACAATGTCAATGTCAAACCCCTACTTGATCTAGCGGTGCTGCCTTAGATTGAGATCCTTATGAGAGAATATATAGTCCAAGATTTTGTGATTATAATAGACTACAAACTTCTCCCAAAAAAGGTGGTGACAACCTGTTTTCAAAGCATGCATCACAACTGCTAGCTCCAAGTCATGGGTTGGGTAATTATTTTTGTGTTGATAGAGTTTGCGGGAGACATATGCCACCATATGATGATTGTAATGTCCTGCACCTCTCCAATCCATTAATTTGTGAAAATGCGGTGTTAGAGGCATTCTGGGAGGTCAAGGTAAAAAATTCCCAATGCTTTGCCAAAATCTTCCTTTCTGGTGAACTGTTTCAACGGTAGCAAAGCGTGAACTGTGACGTCACATTATGTTTTCAAGAACTTTTTATGTTTCTAACTAATTTTTATTTGGATTAGTGACTTGGGGGTGCATTTGGGTGAATCCTTAAGGATAACTAAAGGGTAGTAGCTTTCGCACGGGCTATGCAAGGTTTGTCTAAACCGTGCGGCCAGACCGTGCATACGTAATCGTGGAGGTAGTGTCTAATGCACGGTTAGCACACGGTTTGTCTAACCGTGCGGCCTAATCATGTAAGGAGTGTTTGAAGAGGTAGTTCCGACCGCACGGTTAGTGCACGGTTTTTTTAACCGTGTGAGAAAACCGTGCATGCACTTAAATTAGATCCTAAAATAGTGGATCTCAAATATTTTGCCTCAAACATACTTGTTTCTTCTCTTAAGCAGCCATAACTCGGTATTACCCTCCCTTGAAAGTTGGATAACCTCTCTGAAGAATTTTCGAGGGGATCTGAAGGCTTCTCTTCGCGAATCAATGCCAGATCCTCAAGGTTTGTGATCGTTCTTCTTTATTTTCGATCAGATTCATAGATCTATATAGATATACCTCTCCCTTTCACTCGCTTTGTTAGATCTATGCCCGTTATGGGTATGTTTAAGTGTGTGGATTCCAAATATGATGAGATTTTGTCATGTTTGTGTTAGGAGAAGATATATAAGGAGGATTCTTGTTGAATCAACCCGGTTTTCTTAATAGTTCTTCGACCGTAGTAGTTTTCGTAAAAAACCTTTGAGGTAGGGGATTCATTGCTTCTCTTTCTTTTATGTGAAAATGAATTGCTAGCATGTTTTATCCCAAATTATTACAATGGAATTGACATAATAAATATTTTTAACCGGATAAATAAATTGATATCGGTTGTATGTTTTTGCCTCTTGTTTTTCCTAGATAATGTGATATCTATGCTTTCTTTTCTTGGCTGTTTGTACTTGATGGCAATCAGTAAAGAACATAATCTGGGATTAATTGATAATTGATTGGCTAAAGACAAAGAGTCATGAAAATGAATATGTTTCCTGTTGTAATTTGATGTTAATCAAATTTGCGTAGTAATAATTTTTATTCTTTTGTGATAACTTACTGGTTAGGTTTCCCGATTTTGGAACCAATGGATTAGAAATCAGTTAATTCAAGATGGAAAATATATTTTGATTGTTTGATAATTCCTTGAAGGGTTCTGAGTTACCCTCTTGATTGTTAAAGGGACAAGAGCCCAATTGATTTGATGTTTTCTTTCCTGCTTCTTGTGTTGTGATGTGATCTTGGATGGTTGTTTTGATATGTGGGGGCATGGAGCCCTTTTGGTTGTGGAAGCGGATGATGCCTATTGTGGTGAGATGAAACGGTTTATGCATGTGGTTGTCGGGGAGGACACCAGGGATGATGGAATGGGTTGGATGTGATTGTGGGATGCTTTCTGATTCTTGGTTATTATCTACCTTATGTTTCCAAACTGCTCAAGGCAGCTGGTCTTGCTTACCCTTCTCTAGAAAGAGTCAAATACCTGAGGGGTATGTCATGTGCTTTCCGTGTTTATATTTTTAAGGGATAATGGGTCTACACTCAATCCATATGCATCAAAGTCTCAACGGGTAGTACATCTACTCAACGGATTGATCCCCTTTGTGTTAGTAACATAGATTTCTTTTCTAGAATGCCTGGGAATATAGGAAAGTGTTTCTGTAATGAATATTTTAATAAATGGTAATCCCATGGGGTAGGAGTTTGTTGGAACATAATGATGAGGTTGAAATTTTAAAGGAACTGTGGACTTTGGTTGTGTTGGTAATGAAAATTTATGTGGAATATCTCATGGTTAATTAATGTTTAAAGACTTAATTAACGTAAAGTGGAAGAGACAAAAAGGGAATGGAGTAATCCAATAAAGTTTTTTAAATGGTTGTGTTCTTATAGGATAACTAGTCTTAGATGTAGCATCACAATGTCTAAGAGACATTAGCTATAGTCGTGTCTAATAATAGGTTATTCACATAGTGTGGTTATGAAACTTCCATGTTTATGGGATGGCTCCCTTTGTTGTTTCGGTGGCTTGCTCTCTTTTGAGAGGTATCTCGATGGGTGGTTGTTCAGAACCTGTTTCATTTTCTCTTTAGGTGGGTTTTGGATTATCGAACACAAGAATGTGTTGAGAGGTATCTAATGTAATGGCCCGGACCTCTGCAGTCCATTAATTTGTGAAAATACGGTGTTAGAGGTGTTATGGGAGGTCAAGGTAACATATCCCCATTGCTTTTCCAAAATCATCCTTTCCGGTGAACAGTTCTAATGGTAGACAAGTGTGAACTATAACGTCACGTTACGTTTTGAAGTACTTTTATGGTTTCTAACTACTTTTGGTTTGGAGTAGTGACATGGGGGTTCGTTTGGGTTAATCATTAAGGGAAAATAATGGGAAGCATCCTTCACATGGGATGCGCACGGTTTGTCTAAACTATGCGGCCAGACCGTGCGTAGGTAATCATGGAGGCATGGGCTAACACATGGTTAGCAGACGATTTGTCTAACCATGTGGCCTAACCTTGCAAGGAGTGTTTGACGAGGCAGTAGCGAGCACATGTTTAGCACATGGTTTTTCTAATCATTCGAGAAAACTGTGCAGGAACTTAAATTATATCCTAAAATTGTGGATCTCAACCGTTTAGCATCTAAATTTATCATTTACGCTCATAAGAATCCATAACACGGGATTACCCGACCTTGAAGGTAGTAGAATCTCTCCCAAGCATTTTGGAGGTGATCTGGAGGTTTCTCTTGGCGAATCAAAGCCAGATCCTCATGGAATGTGATCATTCTTCTTCATTCTCGATCGGTTTCTTATATCTACATAGATCTACCTCTCCCCTTCTCTCGGTTTCATAGATCTACGACCGTTATGGGTATGTCAAAGTGTGTGGATACCAAATATGATGAGATTTGGTCTTTGTTGTGTTAGGAGAAGATATCTAAGGAGGATACTCAGGGCATTGGCCCGGTTTTCTTAAGGGTTCTTCAACCGTTGTGGTTTTCATCAAAAACCATCGAGGTTGGGGATTCATTGCTTCTCTTTCATTTATGTGAAACTGTATTGCTTGGATATTTTATCCCAATGGATGACAATGGAATTGACATAATAAATATTTTTAACCGCATAAATAAATTGATATCAGTCATATGTTATTTCCTATTGTTTTTCCTAGATAGTGTGATGTCTATGCTTGGTTTGCTTGGTGGTTTGTTCATGATAGAAATCGGTAATGAATGTCAACCGAGATTAATTGATAATTGATTGGCTAAAGATAAAGAGGCATGAAAATGAATCCAGTTCTCTTTGTAATATGATGTTAATCAAATTGGTGTAGTAATCATATTTAATCTTTTGTGATAGCTTACGGGTTAGGTTTCCCGATTTTGGAACCAACAGATTACAAATATGTTAATTAATGATGGATTAATGATTTTGTTAGTTTGATAGTTACTTGAAGGGTTCTGAGTTACCCGCTTGATTTTTAAGGGGCCAAGAGCCCAATTGATGTGATGTTTACTTTCCTGCTGCTTGTGTTGTGATGTGATCCTGGATGGTTGTTGTGATATGTGGGGGCATGGAGGCCTTTTGGTTGTGGTAGAGAATGACTCCTAGAGTGGCGAGATGAATCGGTTTATGCATGTGGGTGTTGGGGAGGACACCAAGGATGATGGAATGGGTTGGATGTGATTTTCGGATGCTTGCTGATTCTTGGTTGTTATCTTCCTTACCTTTCCCAACTGCTCAAGTTAGGTGGTCTTACTTACCCTTCTTCTGAAAGAGACGAAGAGATGAGGGGTATGCCATGTAATTTCTATGTTTATCTTCTCAAGGAAGAATGGGTCAACGCTCTTGCCAGAGGCTGCAAAGACTCAGCTGGTAGTACATATACTCACCGTGTTGAGCCCCTTTGTTTTAGTAGCATAGATTTATTTTCCAGAATGCCTGGGAATATGGGAAAGTTTTTCTGTATTTAATATTTGAATTAATGGTAAACCCATGGGCTTGGAGTTAGTTGGAACATAATGATGCGGTTGAAATTTTAAAGGGACTATGGACTTTTGGTGTGATGATAATGAATCTTAATGTGGAATTGTTCATGGTTAATTAATGTTTAAAGACTTCAATAATGTAAAGTGGAATTGATAAAAACTGAATGGAGTAAACCAATAATGTTCTTTAAATGGTTGTGTGCTTATAGGATACCTAGTCTTAGAAGTAGTATCTCAGAGTCTGAGAGATGTTAGCTGTTGTCATGTCTAAGACTAGGTTATACCCATAGTGTGGTTGTGAGTTATAGTATGTTCTATACTTTTTGTGTTTCTATATGCTACTCCCCCCTGTCAGTAAGGGAAACTGACACCCCAGGGATTCTGATCCCTGGGGGGTGTATTCCCTGACATTATGATGGGAGGGTGAATGGCTGACTACCCCCTTTGGCCCTGCTCTCTTCTCTTGGTAGTTACTTGTGTTGTTTGGCAAATTGGTTAGTTTTTCCCATATATGTGCGTAGAGGGATTTAATGGCTTGTGGTTATTCACAAACATATATTCTAGATGTAGTATCCTATGGAATAATATAGGTGTAACGTGTATAGGCTGTGATGGCTTGAGGATCATTACTCGGTGTATGGGTTGTAATGGCATGAGGTATAATACCTGATGTATGACACATGTTATGTGAGCTTTGGTGGATCCCAAAACCTACCTGGTTACTTTTGGTTGTGAGGATGGTGCGGTGCTTTGCCCTGGTGTCTGCGGGCAAGCCTTTGTGTTGCATGAGGTGCATATTGTGGTGCTTCGCCCAGGTGTCTGCAGGCTAGCCTTTTTGGAGAGAGATTCTTAAGACGTGAGACGTTGGGGAAAATCGACAAACTAGTGGGGAAGTAGTAGTGGGGTACCCTTGATATTCATCACTATATGGTATATTATTATATTCGTTACTTGGTGAGTGTATCCATGGTGAGGATGGGAACTTAGTATATCTACTTAGGTAATAAGTTAGTTTCACTTGTTTCTCACTGTGCTTTATCATGATCTCTTTACATTTTCACAGAGGCCTTGGGAAGGATCCTACTGAGTATACTGTTATACTCACCCTAGGTATATATAAACTATTTTTCAGGTCACTTGGAGTAGGATAAAGATCAGGCTGGTATTTACTAGCTTGTGGTTGCAGGAGCAATTTGGGCTTGTGGTTAGTGCAGTTTTTACTTTCTTTTAGGTACCTTCAGGTTTTCCCCTTTCAGTTGTAGTACTTTTGCATGGAATTACATGTGTGCACCTGGGTTTCTTTTATATTTCAGTTCTGAGATGGTTTTTTTTGGTTTCTATCTTATCTTTCTCTTTCGAATGTGTTCTCTTAGAGGGTAATGCATCCCATTTTTTTGTTTATTATACCATCGATGCACGTCGCCAAAACGAGGCCTACTGGAGACAGGACTCGGGGGTCATTATCTCCCTTCTCACATTGCCGGCCTAGGAGGGGTACACATTGTGGGACGGGGTCGTGACAATCATCATGAATAAGCACACACTCAGGACCCATACCTCAAGTGTCGCAACACACCCCATCACCTGCTCCTAATTTTGGAAAGATCAACACGGGGGGGGGGGGGGGCGTACTCAACTAGATGTGTAGCTCATTGAAGGATTCCTGACATTATGGGCCCCAGACAAACATAACCCCTTTTTGAGTGAACATGATTATGGGGGAAGCAAGCCAAGAGAAATCCCAAAATAACTGACTCGAGTAACCAGCTAGGATGAGGAAACTTCTGATCTCAAACATGTTCTTCGGCTACTCCCAGGACATAACTGCACGGATATTATTGGTGTCCACCAGAACTCCCTTCTTGGAGATCACATGAATTAGAAACCTCACCTCACTAATCTAAAAGGTGCACGTGGACATCTTTTCATAAATTTGGTGATCCAAAAAATTTCCCAACATGATCCACAAATGAAGCTCATTCTCTTCCTCGGATCTAGAGTAAACCAGTATATCTTCCACAAATACAACAATGAATGAGTACATATATTGGTGGAAAAACCTATTCATGAGTTCCATAAATACCACTGGAGATTTAGTCAATACAAAGGGCATGACCATGTACTCAATGTGGTCGTACCTACTTCGTAAGGCTGTGTTCGGGATATATGACTCTTTCATCATGAGTTGATGGTAACCCAAACACAAATCTGTTTAGAAAACCACTTTTCCCCCATTAATTGATCAAACAATCATCTATTTAGGGAAAATGATATTTTCTTATTTATGGGTACCTGGTTCAGCTTCCAGTAATCAATACACAATCGGAGGGACCCATCGGCCTTCTTCGCAAAGAGAACTGGAGCAGCTCAAGGAAAGACACTCAGGTGAATGAATCCTTTGGATTATAAAAAATCTATCTAAATATTTAATTCCCTCAATTCTTAGAGGCCTATAATATATTAGGTAAGATATATCAGTAGTGGTACCAGTTCCAAATCAATCATGAACTCCACATCCCACTCCGGGTGTAAGCCTGAAAATCATCTGGGAATACCTCTGAAAACTCATTAAATAAATGAGCAAACCCACCCTCCAGATCATGAAATTATTCATATAGCATGAGCGATGATAACAAGATGATAAAATTACCAAACTCTGGGAGTGGAGGTCCCACACAACCCAAATAATTTTCCCATTCCCCATGAAAAACCTATATACTTCCATCACGTTCCGTAAAACTCACATGCCACCTATAGAAATCGATGTGCACCTAAAAGTGTTCTAGCCAAACCATTCCAAGTATCAAATAAAATATCTCTATATCTAATAATAAGAGGTCACACTCATTCTCCAACCCTGATATGAAAATCACACATGATGGGAACTTGAGTCCATGGTCCTTTTTTTCCCAAGGGTGTTACCAACTCTATCACAAAAAGACAAAAGACCAATTTTTAAATTTAGCATGTTCACAATATGATAAGAGATGAATGATACATAAGAACTAGTATTAAAAAGATCGTTATATAGACAATATGTAATCAAGATGGAACCAAGAAATTTTTTAGTCCCTTCATATATTACCTCTAGTGTCTGATCCACCGCATGAAGAAGCTTGGCCACTGCCTGAGAACGACTGCTAGTATATGGCTATGCCCTGAATTGGCTCTTCCCAGAAGATAATATAGCCCTTCCTCTACAACCAAAAAACTATGATCCATATGTTTTGATAGATCTAACTGAGTTGGAACTCCCCTAGAAGCTGATGATCCTACCCAACTTTGGAGTGGACATTCCATCTTGCAAAAGATCTGCATGTTATCCATACCACCACACTGATAATTAGGCATCATAGGAAAAGTGAATGCTTTTCGGATGTTCCCTAACCTCCCAAAGTGGTGGAACACGATGGACCTCACATCAAAATACATGAACAAATACTTCTTGGAAGGATGGTCTATGCTTCCTCCCTCTCCCCTTCATTCCCTGCTCCACCTACTTCCTTTTATTCTCAGAAGATCTGACACTGCCCAGAACTGATATCATCCCAGAAAAACAAGACGTCCCCTTTTGGACAATATCCACCATACTCAATCCCTCAACCACCTCTACATAGGTTTTCATCATGAACAGGAAGACCTAGGAATAGATATCTAGCTTGAGACCCCTCTCAAAATTCTGGGCCTTCTTCTTCTCATTAGATACAATATCTATAGAATATCAGACCAAATCAAGAAAATAGTTGGAATACTCTATCACAGAAATATCCCCTCGAACAAGAACTTTAAACTCTCTAGATCGATCATATGCCAAACATTCAGGGCAATACTGGTCATTGATGATAACATTAATGTCATTCCTGCTCATCTTCTCATGCATCCCAGCATGAAGCACTGATTCCCTGTAGAGAATCGTGATTGACATACATGGAAATTACATTACTTTTGTGGAATACATAATACATAACAAAAAACAACCACACAAGGGCCGTAATAGTTTAGTGTCTTTGGAAACTCGGAAAAATATTCTTCTAATCATGGTGAAAGATCATCAACATATCCCATAAAGGTCTTCCCATTTTGTTTTCCTACATAAAACCTTTCTTTATATCTTGGAGAGAAGAAAACATAAAAAGGGTGAGCTCAAATGCTAAGTAAGGGTAAACATAGAGAACATAAAACTATCCATAAACATTTGAATGAAAAAACATGAACATAAAATCTAAACACCAAAATGTTGAGCAGAGTCATAAATCATGGAAGTACGTGAGGCATATATCATGAAGGAACATAAATCATGATAAAATAACATGGGAATAAAACATGTAATTGTGGAAAACCATTAAAAACGTGATATGACTTCCATAATAGCGAATGCATTGCTTCCAATACCATCTTAGTGGACAAAGTCCCATTCTGAATCGAGTTCACTCCTCATTCCAGTCCTGTATCACTAAACCAGATTAACTTACTGTTCCAGCCATGTCTATCTCATGAGATATAAATCATACCCAATGCATTGGAGGGAGATATAGGTCCCACGCATATCATATTCAAATCATACTTTCGTGTGCCACAAAACAATCATAAATCATTTATCAAAACCCACTGAATAAAATGGGTTTCTTCAACATCATCCCATCTTAACATAATCCATATAAAACAAATGGATATAATTTAATCATAAGAAAAATCAAACCATGTAAATAATGGAGACATTATACTTGAAATATAATAAAAATAAATAATGTCGTCTTAGATGGAAAATAGTTTTGACAAAACATTTGAAATGAATTCTTGAGGAAAATATCCTTTCCTCTTCAAAATAATTTTATTTCTAAAAAATGAAATGAAATTTAAAAAGAATAGGGTTTTGTTAAAAATAATCATGAAAACATGTAGAAGAAGCATCATGAAAATTAGGAGTTATAATACTGTAAAAATCTGTTCATTCCATATAAGTTAAAAAAAAATCATTCTTCTCGTACATTGGCCAGAAAAGTCAAAAAGTAACTCAAACTGAAAATGACAAATGATTCTTTTCCTATATTTTACTAAAAATTCACCAATTAGTAAAATTGGTTTTAAATAATTGTAGGAGGATAGAAATAGTATTACATACTGAGGAAAATTGGATTTGGATGATAAATATTCCCCAGTAAATTCAGAAGTATAAATAATCTTGGATAAAAATGAGATTGTGAGATTTTCCCTTACCTTAGGTCTGATATGCTTCGTATGTATCTGAACCTTCTGTATAATTATTTAAATAATCTAATTGAATTACTATAGAATCATATTCATTGTTATGTTATCATATATGGTTCACTTATGACTTTATATTACCCGTTCTTTTATAAATTCTATGTTAAAGCAACGTTTTGGGTAAAATCATTTTATTTGTCATACGTGTTTGGACTTGTTGTTATTGATATAATTATTACTTATATCAAGTTTTAAGTACTTCCATAATTTAAATAATGATTTATATATAATATATATTAAGTATATATATATATATAAAAGATAGATAAATGAAATTAAATACACCGTTCATGGAGACGTTAAGCCGTACGTATGCATGAACACTGTTTTCCATTCCTTATTGACTTGAATTGAAGTAAGTAGATGACATATATATATATATATACATAAATCCAGTAGATTTATAATTTCATATATTTCATTATTATTCATTATATATACATTATAATCATTATTTAATAGTTAACAGGTAAAATGAATCTCATCGAGTCATAGAGACGGTAATCTGTACGTACGCACGAGCGATGATATTGTTCCCTTAATTATTGAATTGGAGTGGAGTGGATGATAATAAGTATGATGTTATAATGACTATATATATAGTTATTTTTTACAGCATTATACCCATCAAATTAAGGTGGTGGTGAAAAAACAGACTATACCACGGTGTGGAGACGATATTCCGTATGTACGCACATGCGGTGATTTTGTTTTCCGTAGGATGGATAGAAGGTGAAATGGAGTTGTTTCAAATTTATAATAACATATAAGTATATTATTTATACTGATGATATTAATTTATAATAAAACAACTAAAGAAGAATAATTTGAAGATGAACGAAACATGAATGAATCAGTTGAAGAGATTACCTCTTTTTCGACGCTCCTCTTTTAAGCTTCCACTTAAGGGACTAGTGTTGGTCTTTTGAGAAGAACGTAACCTTAAAAATATTTCTAGGTAACTAGAGAATTGAAATGGGCAGAGATTTACCTATCTTAAATGCTCAATGTTGTGTAAAGAGGAGAGGGAGGAGGTGACCTTATATTGAAGAGGAGAGGGGCACTTTTGGAATCCTTAAAAATATTAATTGATAATAAAATGAAACCCCACATAAAAACCTCCAAAAATGACTCAATTAGAAGATGAGATGAGATATTATTGTAATATCATCATCCAATAAAATTTAGTCATGTTTTATGTTGATGTTAGACCTTATCAACTTGATTTATCATTATTTAATCTATTTATTTTTATTTGTGGTAATAAACATCTAAATTTTAAATTTTTATAAATACATTCTTAAATGTTTTAAATTTTTAATAATTTGATACTTTATATCCATTTCGACAATATAATTTTAAATTTGTCGTTTTTAAGTATTTTTGTGATTTTTAAATAATATTATAATATGTTATTTTTATAAAATATTGATAGTGTCAATTTTGACACTATTCATTATTTGAATTTAAATAAAAACCAAACCGAAGATATGTTCGAAAAAAAATATAATAGATTTATAACATGTAATATTCATCAAAAAAATTCATGGGGCACATTAATTTGTTCATATATTATTTATTTTAAAATTTTAAAACCATTTATCATGGTATATCTCTTAATAAAATAATTACTACAATATTTTTGTATAATTATTTAATATACATATTTTTTACATAAAAATTAAAAAAAATAATACTATGAATATAAATATAATAAATTTCAAAATAATATTTTTACTTTAATTTATCATCTTAAAATATTAACATTTAAATTGTTATATTTATTAAATTATTTAGGTGACATCTTTGACATCATTTAGAATAAAATAATATAAATGTCATAATAGGTTTTATAAGGCTCCAAATGGTCCAAAAATATACCCTTGGATTATTAGGGTATATATATACTCGACCAATAATGTTTGGTCATGTTTTTGTTCATTTTTATAGGTACTGTTATTTTAATAAAAACTATATTATTGATTTTTCACTAATTAAACAATTTCTGCATCACTATTGTGTCACCCTTAATGTCAATTATTTAATCCCTAAAAATTTTAAATAATTTCACATAATGCAGATAATTTTATTAGATTTCTCGAGACAATTCATGTTCGAAATTTTATGAATATTATCACTAAATTAAAATTATTACACTTATAAGATATAAGAGAGTGACATGTTGTCACTTTCTTAGGTTTTAATAATAATGAAATCATTTTCATGGTCAAAAATCCATTAAATGAATCTATTTAGACCCATAGGTGATATGGGTCGACTCTTATTCATCCAATAGAATTTATCCAGGTGTTAGGGTAATTTTATAGTATTATATTTACCCCTAATTACCCGATTAACCTTTAACTATGGGAAATACAATTTACCATAGTTACTATTCATAATGCATAAAGATAAAAAAAGCTTATTAACATATTTTGGACCTACTGATTTTAAATATGGAATCCATTTTTTCAAATTAAAAACAAAAAAGTTTCAGTATATCATTTAAAATTAATCCCGTTGTTGAAAAAACAGGTTTTAAAAGTTAAATCGTTGCAAAAGATTGAAATGTTTTTACTTATGAATTCAGTGTAAAATAATTTCTAATTACTTAAATTATATTTAATTGTAAAAATATAGCCTATTTATAGTTTAAACCCATACAATATTATAATTTACCAATATAAATTATCTCGATGAAAAAAGTTTTTTTAATTAAAATTTGTCGTATTTTTACTATTTATCAAAATAAGAAACATATCAGAAAAATATCAAAAATTAATCCAAAGTAAATTTTTTTTATCTTGATTAAAAATAATAATTTTATTTTGTGAAATTGAACTTTTAAAAATGTCAAAATCTAAATTTAATGTGGGTGCGCCATCAACAGGCGGCAAAACAACATTTTTTTAAAAATACTTACTTTACCCGAAAAATTTATTTTGTTCTCATATCATGTTCTATAAAATGTGTAAAATGTGTTATAATGTCATAAAATTCAAAATGCAGTTACTACTATTCATAACTTCTAATTCATAATAATATTATAACAATATATCATTGTTTAGTGAAACTCAGTATTGCGTACAACACACGCTATTGAAGAAAGGTTGCTCTTGCGTGCAACACAAGCCAAGAATAGTGTTTGAGTATAATATAAGCTAATATGGTGTTGCGTATATCACAAGCTAATTTTGTTGTAGCATACAACACACTACATTAATGAAATTAAAGGAATATTTTTCATAAAATCTCGGGGTGTTACATTCTCCCCCCCCCCTTAAAATGAATTTCACCCACGAAATTTTTTGGGGTTATAAATGGTTTACTACATGAAAGCTTATTTCAGATAAACCCACATCGTAAAAAGAAATACTAGTAATAAATTTTTAAAACTAAAGTATGAAACGTAATGGTTACCCAAATTAAATAATCACTGTGTTTCTACATAAGAAAACATAGGTTAAAATATGGATATGGAAGAGATATCTAACCATCAAGTTATGATGGAGAGTGGAAGAGAACATGGCTATGAAAAATCCAACAATCACAAAGCCCTAAATTTGTGATGATCTAAGGTACCATCTAATTCATCAGTTATTAGGGAAATAGGATTACATTTTTTGTTTTCAAGATCATTCCCTAAAGTTGAAAAAAATTGAATTAAAAGAAATACTTACTTGATATTGGTACAATCTAACCATTGGTCGTTCCATGAACAATTTCTACATCATCTCTTAAATAAATGAAGTTGAATTTTTCATTCATGAAGTGTTAGCAGATCATTCGATGGAATGATAGGTCATGACATCTATCTCAAAAAAAAAATGATAACAAAAGTTATTAAATATATATAAGTGCCTCTATAGTGAGATTAATCATATATGGTTCTTATATATCATTCCACTAAATAAATTAAAACTTATTTCTAATAACCAATGACTTCTTGTAGGCCAGTGGTAGGTGATAAAGGCTTTCCGCACTTCGGTTGTGGGTTCAATTCTCACAACCTTGTCCGACGCGACGGGTTGTCGTCCATCCTACATGTTTTCATTTTTCTAAAACTACACAATTATAACATTACAGAAATAATATGTAAAATGTTCTAGCATTAAAAAATACTATCTGATGTCCAACATAATCTATTCCAATCTTTATACATATCCAAAATACTTCTATCCAATCTCATAGTGTAATGTAAACTATTACTAGAAATGTCATCTACCGATCATGTGAATACCCTCATCAATCATACGATATATCTTGTTGGTCACATTCCAATCATGTGAATACCTTAAACATATATTATCTTGAAAAATGAATACCCATTGAACGTTAGTGAAAACATGAATGCTATCAAAAGTTAACTCTTCCCACAAACCAAAATCACAAAATTTCTATATACTCAATCCATGATATCACATTGTCCTTACATCAGTCGTGAGCTCATTAATAACACCAATAATCTCATTATCTCCTTATCCCTTCATCATGCACATATCATCTACTTTCCAAAAAATATCTGAATATCCTTTCATGGTTACCGGCACCATTCGATATATACTTTAAAATACTTTTGGAAAAACAATAGAGTAAAAATCCTTATATGTATCTTTAATAAATAGTACCATTACCTATACAACATAACACTTGATAAACATAAATCATTACACTCCCTTCATAAACCATTGACAGAGATTCAACAATTATTTTTTCTCACATATTATTTGTAGTCTCTTCATCATAATCAACATAAATACTACCCATATGACCATGATGATTCTCTTCAAAGACTTTCCCTTAGGTCATTGGTTTTCATAATTCCCATGCATTCCACATTTTAAGATTTTAATCAATATTGATGTCGTAGAAATACCATTATCCTTGCCCATGGTGTTAACCAAACCTTTTCCTTTGCACTTACTGGCTTTGTGTCATTTTTTTCCACACCCAAAGCATATTCCAGTTCCTTTGAAGCATTCTACTTGAAGCCTCTTCCCACATGATTTACATGTGGGAAATTGAACTTTTGTTCCTATATGATCATCATGAAACTCCATCTTTCTCTTATTAGACAAGTCAGAAAACTTACCAATGTTGATATTATTGATCATATTATGAGATTGGTGATTAGGCAGAAAAATGATGTTTGAACTTCCAAATCTCATTTAATTTGGTTTCTCAGGAAGAATATCATTTCTTTGCCCATCATATCCTCCATTAACATGAATCTTCTGGTTTCCAGCCTTTTTCTAAAACACAAAAAGAATAGTGTGAGAGGAAAAAATCATGCTAGGGAAAGAACATAATAAAGGGGGTGTACCTTAAATATCCAACATCTTAGGTTTAATTCTAATATTGTTACCATAATTCTAGGACTATAACCTATACTTATACTAAACCTTTGGGACATCCCTAGAACAACCTTAGATATATCTATAGGGATCTCACTAATGTTTTCGCATCCTAGTTTCCAAAGGTTAACTAAACCATTCCTATGATACCAACTATAGAGACCCATACTTGAAATACATGGACATTACATTAATTTTGCGGAATACTTAATATATAACAAAAACAAACACTAAAGGGCCATAATAATTTATTGTCTTTGGAAACTCAGAAAAATAATCTTCTAATCCTGGTGAAAGATCATCAACATCTCCCACAAAGTTCTTCCCCTTTTGTTTTCTTACCTAAAACCTTTATTTATATCTTGGTTAAAAGAAAACATAAAAAGGGTGAGCTCAAATGTTATGTATGGGTAATCATAGAGAACATAAAACAATCCATAAACATTTGAATGCAAAAACTTGAACATAAAATCTTAACATCAAAATCTTGAGAAAAGACATAAATCTTGGAAGTATGTAAGGCATATATCATAAAGGAACATCAATAATGATAAAATTGCATTGGAATAAAACATGTAATTGTGAAAAACCATTAATCACATGATATGATTTCCATAGTAACCAAGGCATTTTTTCCAAGACCAACTTAGTGGACAAAGTCCCTTTCTGAATCGAGTTCACTCCTTGTTCTAGTCCTGTATAACTGAACCAAATTAACATACCATTCTAGCCATGTTTATCTCATGAGATATAAATTATTAACCAATGCATTGGAGGGAGATATAGGTCCCACCCATCTCATATTAAAATCATTCTTTCATGTTCCACAAAACAATCATAAATCATTCATAAAAACCCAAAGAATAAAATGGGTTTCATCAACATCATCCAATATTAACATAATCCACATAAAACTAATGGATATCATTTAATCATTAGAAAAATAAAACCATGTAAATAATAGATAAATTATACTTCAAACATAATCTTACTAAATAATGTCATCTTAGATTGAAAATACTTTTGACCAAACATTTGAAATTAATTCTTGAGGAAAATATCCTTTCTTCTTCAAAATCATTTTCTCTTACAAAATGAAATAAAATTTTAAAAGAAAATGATTTTGTTGAAAATAATAATGAAAACATGTAGAAGTAGCTTCATGTAAATTAGGCATTATGATACCATAAAAATCTGTTCATGTCGTATAAGTTAAAGAAATCATTCTTCAAGTACTTTGGCCAAAAAAATAAAAAGGTAACTCGTACTGAAAGTGACAAAAGATTCCTTTTTTATATTTTACTAAAAATTCACAAATAGGAGAAATTGTATTTAAACAATTGTAGGAGGATATAAATAATATTACATATTGATGAAACATGGATGTGGATGATAAATATGCCCCTGTAAATTCAGAAGTATAAACAATCTCAGATAAAATTGAGATTGTGAGATTTTCCCTTACCTTATGTCTGCTATGCTTTGTACGTATCCGAAACTCATGTATAATGATTTAATTAATTCCATTGACTTACAACAGAATAATATTCATTGTTATGATATCATATATGGTTCAATTATGACTTTATATTACCCGTTCTTTTGTAAATTCTATGTTAATGCAGCGTTTTGGGTAAAATTGTTTTATTTATTGTACGTGTTTGGACTTGTTGTTATTGATATTATTATTACTTATATAACTTTTTTACTTACATCCAGAATGTAAATCATGATTTATATATAACATATATTCAGTATATATATATATAATAGATAGATTAATGAAATGAAATACACCGTTCATGGAGACGGTAGGTCGTACGTACGCATGAACGATGTTTTCCATTCCTTATTGACTTTAATTGAAGTAAGTAGATGACATATATATATACATAAATCCATAAGCTTTATCATTTCATAAATTTCATTATTATTCATTATATATAATTTATAATCATTCTTGAATGGTTAACATGGAAAATGAATGCCATCGCGTCGTGGAGACGGTAATCCGTACGTACGCACGAGTGATGATATCGTTCCCATAATTATTGAATTGAATTAGAGTGGATGATAATCAGTATGATTTTATAATTATATATATTTATTATTTAGACCATTATACCCATCCAAGTAAGGTGGTGGTGGATAAACAGACTACACCACGACGTGGAGACGGTATTCCATACATACGCACGTGTAGTGATTTCATTTTCCGTAGGATGGATAGAAGGTGAAATGGGGTTGTTTAATATTTATAATAAAATATCAGTATATTAGTGATATTTATATTATTAATTTATAATGAAACAACTAATTAAGAAGTAGTTTAAGAAGAAAAAACTTGAAATAATCGGTAGAAGAGATTACCTCTTCTTCGACGCTCCTCTTTTAAGCTTCCTCTTAAGGGACTAGAGTTGGTCTTTTAAGAAGACCAGAACCTCCAGAATGTTTCTAGGGAAGTGGAGAAGAGAAATGGGAAGGGTTTGGTAGAGCATAAAGGATTAATGTTGTGTAAATAGGAGAGTGAGGGGTGCCCTTATATAGGAGAGGAGAGGGTAACTTTTGGAAATCTCAAAAATATTAATTAATAATAAAATAAAACCCCACTTAGAAACCTCCAAAAATGACTAAATTAGAATATGAGAAGATATAGGATTGTAATATCATCAAAAAATAAAATTCAGACATGTTTTATGTTTATTTTAAACCTTATCAACATGATTCAGCATTATTTAATATATTTATTTTTATTTGTGGTAATAAACTTATAATTTTTAAATTGTTATAAACGCATATATAAATGTTTTAAATTTCAAAAAATTGGATAATTTATAAACATTTAGACCATATAATTTTAAATTTGTAGTTTTTAAATATTTTTGGGATTTTTAAATATTTTAATAATATGTTATTTTTATAAAATATCAATAGTGTCAATTTTTACACTATTCATTATTTGACTTTAAATAAAAACCACACAGAATATATGTTCGAAAAAAATATATAATAGATTCCTAACATGTCATATTCATCAAAAAAATTCACGGGGAACATTAATTTGTTCATATATTATTTATTTAATATTTTTAAAACCATTTATTTGGTATATCTCTTAATAAGATAATTACAACAACATTTGTTTTTAATTATTTAATATACTTATTTGTTGCATAAAAATTAAAAATAAAATCATATGATTAAGTTAAATATAATAACTATCATAATAATATTTTTACATGAATTTATCATCTTAAAATAACAACATTTAAATTGTTGTGTTTATTAAATTATGAAGGTGACATCTTTGACATCCTTTAAAATAAAATAATAAAAATGTTCTAATCGGTTTTAGAAGGCTCCAAATTGGCCAAAAATCTACCCTTGGATGATGAGGGTATATATATACTCGACCAATAATTTTTGGTCAAGTTTCTGGTCCTTTTGATAGGTATTGTTATTTTAATAAAAACTATATTATTGATTTTTCACTAAATAAACAATTTCTGCATCACTATTGTGTCACTATTAATGACAATTGTTGAATCCATAAAAATTCTAAATAAATTTACATGATGTAGATAATTTTATTCTCTTTCTGGATACTATTAATTTTTGATGTTTTATGATGTTTATCACTAAATTAAAATTATTACACTTATAAGATATAAGAGAGTGACATGTTGTCACTTTCTTTGGTTTTAATAATAATTACATCATTTTCATGGTCAAAAGTCCATAAAATGAACCTATTTCGACCCTTAGGTGATATGGGTAGACTTTTATTCATCCAATAAATTTTGGCAGGTGTTTGGGTAATTTTATAATATTATATTTACCCTTAATTACACCATTTACCTTTAACTATGGTAAATAAAATTTACCGTAGTTACTATTCATAATGCATAAAAATAAAAAGTAGCTAATTAAAATAATTTGGAACTTTTGATTCCAAATATTGAATCCATTTTTCCAAATTCAAAACAGAAAGGTTTCAGTATATAATTTAAAATTAATTCTGCTGTTGAGAAAACAGGTCTAAAAAGTTAAAACGTTTCAAAAGATTGAAGTGTTTTTACGTATAAATTCAGTGAAAAATAAATTATAATGACGTAAATTATATTAAATGGTAAAAATATATTATATTAATACATTAAAACCATTTAATATTATAATTAACCCATATAAATTATTTCTATGAAAAAAGTTGTTTTTAAATAAAATTTTGCATATTTTTACTATTCATCAAAATAAGAAAATTATCAGAAAAATATAAAAATTATATCCAAAGTAAATTTTTATATCCTGATTGAAATGAAGAATTTTATTTTGTCAAATTTAACTTTAAACACATCAAAAACTAAATTTACTGTGGTTGCACCATCAAAAAGCGGCAAAACTGCATTTTTTTAAAAATACTTATTTTTCCCGAAAAAAATTATTTTGTTCTAATACCATGTTCTATAAAATGTGTATGATGAATTATAATGTAATAAAATTAAAAATGTGGTGATTACTATTAATAACGGCTAGTTAATGATAATATTATAACAATATATCGTTGTTTAGTAAAACTCAGTATTGCGTTCAACACACGCTATTGAAGAAGGTTTATCTTGCGTGAAACAGAAGCCAAGAATAGTGTTTTCATTTATTATAAGCTAATACGGTGTTGCGTATAGAACAAGGTAATTTTGGTGTAGCGTACAACACAAGAAATCAATGAAATTAAAAGAATATTTTTCATAAAATCTCAGGGTGTTAAATTCCCACCTCTTTCGGATGGAACCCTCTAACAAGAAATAGGAAAATTTCCCCCTGACCTCCTCAAGTGTGACTAGGAACACTAACATGTGCCCTATATTTTCGAGCCACACCTACACGTCATGGGGTTATGTGCTACCTCAGAAAGTATAAGGCTTGTTATTCAGAAACCCATCGAATTTTTCCTTCATAGGATTGGACTAATATTCCACAACTGGAGCTGGAACATGAGTTGGTACCTATCCTATATCTTGGATAGCGTGAACCACAGTCTCTACTGGCCTCTGATCAAGCGGTGAGGGAGAAATCTCTCCGGCTTCATCCCATGGGTGCATGGGAGCATTCTTGAGAGGAATGATTCTTTAAACGAAAACATTCACAAGAACAAAAATAAGTACAAAAATTCTGAAAATTTCATCAATGAAATTAAATATAAATAATCTAAAAACATTACAACATTAAAAAAACAACTACTTCACTCCCACCCAATGAGAACATGCAGTAAGCATCTCACATGTCAAACCAAGAAGTAAATCCAAACTAACAATTATGACAACTCATTGTGAATCAAGGTTTTTCGTGAGAGGTGTGGGCCAGGAACCCTACTCAGGAACAAAAATACGACCCCCAAAAGTCCTAGCTCGGGTCTAGCCTGACTCATCAAAAACTATTAATATAACCCAAAAACATTAACCTCATCTGGTACCATTTTTCCACTAATAGAATCTGGTCTCCCTCATTACCGGCACCAAACCTAGCCCATGGAAAGGCCTGAAAGGAGTTCCCTATACCCACAGGCTGGCACAAGATCTTGGATATCATAAATAATGTTTTGGGAATGAATTTCCTAAATTATGATACATAAGACAACAAAAAAATAAATAAAAAAAATATGAAAATTCATGCAAAACAAGACTTAACTAAAAATTATGAACTGGATAATTGGTTTTTTCACATTACAAATAGGGTCCAAAACTACAAAATTAGCGAAAAAATACAATATAAAGACCACAACATGATAAGGGGTCATCACCCACATGTTGTCTCCACAATACAGCACAATTGAAGATACTAGAAAACTAAACTGCAGTCTCCAAAAGCATTGGCCTTACATGTGTCAAACATAAACAAGTGTACAAACAAACAATGGTGTAAGTAGGGTACGAGCCAAATTCCAATTGTATTCCACCCAATGATTCAATGTTACAAGAATTTTATGATAAAAATATTGGATGTTTTATAAAAAATAATTGTATTAATAATATCTTGAGGTGCATCTTTTAAATGAAAATAGTTTTCAAAGAGTGTAACTTTACTGAATAGGTAAATTTAAAAAAAATATGCCCTTGAATTTTCCAATCAAACAAAAAATAATCCAAATATTAATGTAAAATATTCAATGATCACTAAACATAGGAAAACCCCTAGGCACTAGTTAGGTGTGAGCCCCAAGTACCTCGCATCTCGGAGTGAATGTAACAATAAAAATATATGTTATCGTGCATGAGCCACTAGTATGGAATCACCCATAATCTAGTGGTCCCCAATAACATCATCATCATAGATTTTCTTGTGTTTTAAATTTCAAACATTCTAAGTGATATAAGGAAAAAAATCACTCTGGATCACTTGCATGCTAGCACACGCCTGCCCACCTAGATACCTGGGTTTCCCTCCTTGTAATCAAACAAGTTCGACATGATACTGAATTCTATTTACATAGAAAAATACTGGTTCTGGTCATACACACTAAAAATAATATCTAAACAAAATTTTCACTATTTTTAAAACTTAATCAAATGCTTAGAATTTCCATAAAATAATATTACATGTTATAACAAAACATTGCTCATAAATTCCATTTAAAATCCCTCTTTTAACACAAAATTCATACCAATAATACATCATACCAGAATTTTCATCACTAAAACATTATTATAAAGCCAGTCTAGTAACTAAAAAACGACACCAATTTGTACAACATGGAATTCACATGTAAAAACACCCATTTCACACAAAATTGGAACTTAAAAAGCAACCGCTTAACAAATGCAACCAAAAACTGTTTTCTCAATTAAATTAACGAGATAGGAATATAAAAGAAATACTAATATAGAATGTTAATTCATTCTACAATACATAAAAAAGGAATCACCTACCGTATATTTTAAAACTCTCAATTCCTTATGTGGAACTTCAACCGCACCACCGTCACACAACATGGATGTGAAAACGATCCTAAAACCACAAGATTGTACCAAGAAACCATTACTAAAACCACAAGTTCTATGAAATACATGATAGAACTCACAAACATCATGAATAATTGATGTAATCCTAAGAAAATGGATGAAATACTAAAAAATGGGAGGAACATGAGAGGAAACTAACTTAATTGAGAAACGTTGAATAAATCTCCCTAAATACAGCAGATGATGAAACTCAGAACATCCAAAAAGGAAAGTGAGCTTCTAATAAGGCTGTGGGGTTCATGTAGGAACTTAAATGGGAGTAAATGAAACGACAATGGAGGGGTTATAATGGAAAAAAAATTAAATTTTAAAATCTAGATGATCTGAGAATGCTTGATATGTTTTTCCAAAATCAAAGATTCGAATGAGATCCAAATAGGAAGACACGTACATGGGGGTATGCCTGGGGGAGTTATATTCCATTGGAAGGTGGAATCACCGAAAAATAGTAAAAAAATGAATGATATATTTATGAATAATTTTTTTATGTATGAAATGAGCCCACGGTTTGGCCTAATGCCAAACCAAATCACCCAAATCCAAAATGACTTTGAGTTCCTAAGGGTTCCAAATAGATATGGTGGTTTTCATAGGTCAAGGGAGGACAAGTAGGATTTATAATAGATAAAAAAATTTGAAAATTTATGGCGTTATAAAAGAAATAATTTTTTTAATATATGGAAATGGGCTCACGGTTGGGCCCAAATTTTTAAAACCCACCATTTCATCCAAAAATGCATAGGAAACCCCTCAAAAAACGAAAAATATAAATTAAAAGAAAATTAAAATTAAAATAAGTCATGTATGTGTCACTATGTACATCTAACTAGTACCATAAATACCATTTACAAGATGGCTTCACTTATTGGGTAAAAACCTCTCTATTTTGGCCAACTCATTCGTCTCATGGGACTACCGATGCATTGAGGGGATTTCATTCACTGGTCTCCAACCTGAGTAATACCTATCCAAATCATTCCACATTTATCGAACATAAAATATTCAACATTATGTTATCATAGTGAAAAATGTAAATTTATTTATCAATAATACCTTAGAGAATGTTATGTAAAAATAAGGGTGGTTGTCATTAAAACATTCTTACAGGAAAATGATATTTGTACATTCCAATATATCCCAAACCATGTTGAAACATTTAAATAATAATTCCATGTGAATCAAATGATACACATAATATCATGATAATAAATATATTCAATATATAACATATCAAGGCGCAGTATATACACACAATAAAATTGAATTGGTGCATAACGAAAATAATTCTCAATTGAAAGTAAATTGAGATAAAATCAATTAACTTGACATTCCTTTTGTTGGGTCAAATTTATACTTCTAAATAGTGGATATGAATATTTTAATAACTTGTAAAAAAAATTTAATAACTTTTATAATAAAATATATTAATTTCTTATAATGTCTCAATACTAGTTTGTTAACAAACATTCATTAACTTAACTATATTAGCTGTTAATTTCCTAGTTTTTCGAGTATGTTTTCACTTTTAATTTATTGTTATTATTAAATTTATAATGGTTTAATCATATAATGATTGTAAACCATTATTTTTATATCAGTTATATCTAGTTGTATTGTATCTAAAAATATATATAATGTTTTGGAGATAAGAATGGAAATGCATTGTTCGTGGAGACAGTTGTCCGTACATACGCATGAACGCTACCATCATTAGGTTTCTGTGTTAAATTAATGAAGAGTAAATGATAAAAATGTATATCATAATAAAATTATCATATCTATTTAATATATGATATATATGTTTATTAAAACCATCCTTTTTACGTTCCATGTATGACATGGATGAGTCATATAACATTGAGGGGCGATAGTTCACACTTGCTCCAACCAAATTATCAAATGTACAGTAGATGAAAAGAATAAAATAATAGTCTAAATAAGATTTAAAGAAGGATAAATAAGTTATAATTGTCATATATAACATATATATATATATATATATATATTCCAACATACTTTCCACCATGAGAGGTGATAAAATAAAAATGAACAATCATCGTCTAGTGAGGTGGTAGTCCGCCACACACCTAAACAATATGTTCATTACTCATTAAATGGACATGTGTGTAAGTGTTATTAGAATACATACAATGACAACATAATAGTATATTTATTTTAACTTTAATGGAATATAATCATCTTATAATAATATTTTTAGGAGTGTATAACAGAAATTAAATTATAGAGATTTAAGAAAGATGTACCCTCTTAATCGCGTAAATCCTTCTGGTTTTTAAATAAAGGCTTCCTTGGGAGGATATATTAAAAAATATAGGATTCAAGTAGGATGGGATGGATTTTGGGGATCTATTCTGGAAGATTATATATGATCGTAATTGGGTTGATCGGTGTAATAAATTAGGGGGAAAGGAAGCCTTTTATAATGGAGGAGGAGTTACACTCATGTAATATTTTAACAGAAATGATCCCATGTATGTTTTTTTATTGAGAGTGGATATATAATAGTCCAATGTAGATATGTGTGAGGATAGGGTCTAAAAATGGAAATAAAATGTATTTTTGATAAGTTTACATGACTATTCTGGCCTTAAGGTTATTGTTTAGTATCTTATTAAGCCTAATTTTACAACTATCATGGTAAATAATTTTAATTACTTTTACTGTTAATTTTGGAAAAAATTTGTCAACATTGTTGAATATTATATATTATTTTGATTGAAAATAATTAATCAATTTTTCCATACTCCAATCACAAAATTGGCTGAAATTAAATTAATTGTAATCTCTAAGAAGAGATGAGAATGCATGTTTTAAAAGTAAAAAAGTATGAAAGTATGCTATGTTTTTATAGTTATTTTCAAAGAGAAATTTGTATAAGCGACCTAAATTGGATTAATTGATAATAATTTAATCTAATTAAACTCTAAAACCAATCAGACATATAATTTATCATTAAAAATAAATTATAGGAAAAAATTGTTTTTTGATTAAATTTCAGTATTTTTTATTATTCAATAAAAAATGAAACGTTATAGAAAAATACCAAAACAACACCCTAAGATAATTTTTATATTTCAAATAAAAATATAATTTTTATTTTAACATTTTAAATCAAGAAAAGTGTCAAAATTAGGATTTAAAATGCATTCTCGATTAAAATTTGGTAAAATTCCTTAAAATATAGGTTTTTTCATATACTATTGAGTTTATTCTATTCTTTTGTCCGTTAAATATTTTGGGTCATTAAAAGAATATGTTATTGAATATATATCATATATATTTAATTAATTTCATTCAATAATTTTAATTATGTAAATTTATCATGATAAAACATCTTTGTGAGCACAATAATAATAATACTAATTTTTATATATTCTATTGGCTTGTATTTTAATTTATAATTAATTAGTAACCTATTAATTCATTTTATATGTGTATAAAAATTATATTTTGAGTATTTATATAATACTATTAATATAATAGAATTTATAAAATCTAATTTAATTGTTATTTTCTATCTTATTATATTAAATAATATTATTTTAATAATATAATATTTTATAGTAAAACTCATTCTTGGTGGTAATGTAATATTTAAAATAAAGTCCATCGTATGTGTATTGTAAGATTTTCCAGAAATTCTATCTTCCATGTAATGAAATCATACTCAATGTTTCATGAATTTCTAAATATATAATTTATCAAATAAATTTAAAATAATAAATATATTTTAATGTATTAGGATATTGTATATTCTTATGTGTTTGGTAACACATGTCAGACATGCTATCGAATATAAGGTTCTTAATTTAAAATTTTTGGGGTGTTACATACAAATTTTTATTATAGGTCCTTAAGAAACCCGTTTTTTTCTTTTAAATATACTTTAATCAAAAAATGAACCTAATTTCTCAATTTTACCTATATTGGTGTCACTCGACACAACCATAGTTACTGGTTAGACCTTTGAAACACTGTACAAAATGTAATCCCATGAATTTTGAGAGCCTGATTGGGTTATCCCGACACACCATTTCCATCTCGATCAATCCCAATATTCAAGGGAACTATATGACCAAGGCTATACCCATATACATTTCCTACACCACTTATTAGGTTACCACTACCCATAACTACTACACTATGAGTAACGTACTTATAAGACCATTATTTGAACAACTAACCCTTATATTAAATAATTAAAAATATATCACATGATCCAACACCTTAAAATGGATTTCCAAGTATAACTTGTCACAAATACCCCTGTTCATATACTAATCAAGTCCCTCTAATGTTTCTTAAACCATACTCAAAAATACCATTACACTCTTAATTAGCTATATTCCACTCCGTTACACAATTTGGTACACACATGGTCAGTAGATTGAAATCTCAATCCTAAAACCCTAAACATGATAACATAATCGCATTCATACACAACATATGGTTAAGTCATAATAAAGCAACCAACCATTAAATTATAGTTACTCCTCCTTTAATCACACTCACCAAAACATTATTTAATATCATACCAGGTATCCTCAAGATTTTAAATCATGATCTCCTACAAAATATTCATCAATTATTTATAATTTTTTTAATTATATCCCATAATTTAATTCAATGTCGAATAAGATCAAAAAGAACACTTAAAATCTTGAAAACACCCAAAACAATGACCAATGGTAATCGTAATGTCCAAAACGTGATTCAAGTAGTCATACAAGAAAATTACCAACAAATATATATATAATATATCTCTTATTTAAAACAAATTCATGTAATCCATCATAAAAAATCACTAGAAAATTCATATATATTGAAACAATTAGTTATGGAATTAATTTTTCCTCCTCAATAATATAGATAGAATATATATATATCTAATAGATCTTATAAGATTACAACATGAACTAGAAGAATATACCTCTAAATATCTACTAAAAACCATTTCCAAATATATTATAAAGATGATGAAATTGATCTGAGGAAATGTGGGAAGTATTTCAACCACAGTTTCTAGAAAAACCTCTTCCAAACTTCCATGTACCATCAATGGTAAATGGACGAGGGAAACTAAAGTAATAGGTCCCCTCGATTCGACCATCCAAGAATCATGACACATGAATTGGGTTATAAAAAATATCCCAAATGTATTAAATTAATCCTTCATATGGGGTATGGGTGTTGAACATTCCTACTAGACATATTGTGTATCCTAACTAGCATTATGTATGTCAAACATATGTTTTGTGTGAACAAACTTACCTTATAGTGGATAGATTAGATAGTTTTTTACATTAACCAAAAAACTACTCTTCCTCTATTCTTCTATTATAATTATAGTGGGAAGTTACATTGTTATATTAGATCTAGCCACTTATTGACCCCCTATATTTCTGACCTTGGCCTTCCTCCCAAATTTGACCTCATCTAAAATCTATATTTATTAATAAATAACATTCTTAAAAGATATTCCTATTGATGTAAATTCTTAATATTAAAATTTACCTTTATCTTTATCCTTTGGGATCTGAACAACATCTAGTTTCACTGATTCATAATGAAATGATTCATTAAATTAGATATAAATCATGCTTCCTCTATTTATAGGGGAGAATAATTTTTCTTCATTATGTAATATGAAATTCATAATTTTACCAAGAAAACCACTCCATTATAAATGGTCTTTGAAACATAAAAAATTCTATCCTAGTATCCATTGACATTAAAAAATTGATGAATATTTCCCATACAATTTTATTTTAATCCAAAATATTTAGTGAATGTGACCTATTAAAAAAACCATCCTCGTGTAAAGAGATCGATTTATTATACATTTATACATTCAAAAAAAGTATAAAAACATTTTCAATATCCAATGATAAAGATGTAAAATAGATTAAAATCCAAATAATTTTCATAAATGCCTTCAATTATCGTCCATACCACCTTCATTTTTTAAAACCTTAGTTCACATTAAAATTTGGTTAGAAAGTATGTTAACATCTAATATTCTAGTCCTATTCATTACATTTCATGCATACATATCCTAGGAAGGAAAACTATATTCATTCTCTTGAGGAATTTAATTCCTCAAGAAGTGATTGATATCTAACAATATCAACATCTCATATAAGTCCTTTATATGAGTAAATAATTCATTCCAATTAATTTTTAATTACAAAAAATAAAATATCATTAAGATAAAAAATAATTATATGAAACTTCATTCTTTTATTTTCATTATTTTATTGGTTTTTACCCACTATTTAATTACTAAATATTTATTATTTTAATAATGGTTCTTACTATAAATTACATGATTTATATTCCTATTTTAACTCATAGAATGACTTATTTAACATTAACCTGAATATCTTATAATCTCCAATAATAAAACCAGTTGGTTTCTCATTTCACACCTCCAATTTGATTTTACCATTTAAAATAAAATTTCACATCCATTTTTATGTTTTAAATTATCATTAAATTTTTATAAAAATAAAAATTCTTTTGAGCATAGGAATTACAATTAGTTAAAATTCCTCATTTCTGTAAATAACATTGACATGATAATTTACTTTTCATATGATCCATTCATTATTCCTAATCACATATCAATTTTCATTTAACATGTTATAGAAAACCCACTTTATTCATATAACATTAATTTTTTAGATTTTAAACTAATGAAGAGTTGTTGATATTGTATAATTAATTTGATTAATCACTCATAGAATCAATCCATTCTTTAATATTCAATGAATCATCCACACTCATCAGATTAAATTGAGAAAATATTTGTTGTATGATTCTACCCCAAGAAATATTTTGTTTTTTTTCTGATTTTGAAAAATAATCCATGATGTTATGTAACTATACCTACATACTCAACCATGTATGAATTGAATTTCATTATTACTCATAACTGAAATAGTTTAATTTATATCCACTTCTAACCCATCACAGACATATTCTTTGAATATAAAATTTTATTCTTTATGTCATTTGAATTATTTATCTTCTATATCGACCATATTATGGTGTTATTATTCTTTAAATCCACTATATGAGTTACAAAACACTGTCACATAAAATAAATCAAACATATATTTGAAATAAATACTCTACTAGTTATATGCAATCCCATGTAGTGGATGTAGAAAGAAAATTCATTTAGTTATTATTTGTGAAAGCATTATCATATTTAGACCCATAACATTGATATAAAAAGGAATACCAAATAATATTAGATATAATATGTTTAGTATTTCTAGGATTATATCTCATATAGTGACATTTGAAATATTTGATGATATATGATTCTGTTTTGTATGTGTATTTCTATCTGAATTTGTAGTCCATATGTAGAGTGAGAGCTATCATTTTCCACATACATGCTTCAATCTGTCTTAATAAGAATTTGATTATCACTTTTATAAATAACCTTTTTCGGGAGTATATAGAGAACTCTATATGCGAGGAATCAAATAATTATATAAATACTCCTAAAACATATCACTTATATAGTTAGAACATTTATTTTAAAATTACTCCATCAAGAAGTCATTTCACTCTCTATTTATAATTTTATTAATAATATTAAACCTATTCAAATATTCATATTTTTGTTTCTTGAACATGATACCTAATAGATTAAAATTTAGTAAATAATTCAGATAATGTATGTACCACTATTTAACAATTTATTCACAATTAGTCCAAAAATATCTATGTAGATAACTTCCAAGTGATAAACCATATATATCATCTCCTATTTGTTAAAATAATTCAATATCTTACCCTTGGAAGATAATTTTCCTTACCATTTATTCTATTTTATTAAAATAATCATCCTTATTTTTTTCATGAGACAAATCATTCATAATCCTTAGGCCAATGTTAATAAGGTGTCAACTCCATAAATATTTCCCATCCTTTATTTTTAATTAGATTTAGTTTTTCATATCATCTAATTTAAAAAGGTAACTTATAGTCCACTATAATTGATTCATGACATATCCATCATACATTACCATAACTACATATCCTTCATTATTATATAGAACTTCACTTATATCATTACATTGTTAATAAATACTTATAAGGCTATATTTCCAAACCATAAACAAATAGAGTATACTTTCCATTCAGCTTCACACTACAAATTGTTTTCTAGTGAAATAATTTTATTTTATGCGCTCCATATGATAAAATTATGATCAATCATTTTATAAAATTATAGGGACATTATGAAATCTTTTATCAACTATCATATAAAGTGAACAGTATTTCTCATCTTACCATGGGTGATTCCTTTTAGTATCCTTTAGTGAATCATCATCCTTGATAGCCTTTAAATTTCATTTATTTTTATTAATCAAAAATATTGTATCATTATCCATAGTCATTTTCAGAAGTAACATTGATAATATATCCTCATCTACATGACCCAGCATATATTCCACATACATCATTCTTTACTTGAAAATAATTCATCATTTGAACACATGATGTTTCCACATATTTTCTAACAAGTATTCATTGAGTGGATTCTATACCCAAATTTTTCTGAATCATAATCCATCTTTTATTGTAAAAATATATTTTATTAAACCATGTATCCTTTTCCATATGATATTATTTAACATGGAAAAACTATATGGTAATAAATGAAAATAATATACTAATAACTAACCACTAACCAGATCATCTCACTTGAATTAATAGAAATATGTAAACATATATTTTAAAAAATTATTATACATAAATTTAAATGTATTCCTAACATTTTTATTTTTATTTCATAATTATCTCTTTATTTTTATTTTATTTTAATTTTTTGTATATTTCAGGTTTTAATCTAAACATTTTTATTTTATAAAATCATGGAATTCATACTATATGAAAACATTATCTTTATTATTTTTATTTACATTACCATTAGATTTGTTATCACATATCCATATAGATGTATTTTTTTATGATTAAGGTGATAAAAACACTCTTGGTAGACCCACTAGTCTCCTAATTATTATTTAAACTTTTAAAAACATCAGAGATGAATTCATCAAAACCAAACATGATCTTTAATATCATAGACCATTTTTAATAATGAAACAGTTTTCTATTTGGATTTAATATTATTCTTAAGTGATCCATATACTTTATTTTCTTTATCGACTGAGAAATATAAATTATCTGCTTCTTTTAAAACCTACTACTCTCATTCTTCATGGCCTTATCAACCTCATTTGGTACATATGGGATGTTACTGAACATTATTTTCTCTATATAAAATTTATAAATCTTAATTATACACTCATTAAATAATATTTCAATCTTAAATTAAATATATTTATTTTATTTATCTTCTTTTTTTAGGGATGTTCTTCATTCACATTTGAAATGCAAAATTTCTCTACATGATCTCTTTGTAATGAATTACCTTCACATTTAATTCCACCACACTCTTCTTCCTATATCACTAAAAAATATCATTTGAATATAGGGAAGTTATTCTTCATTCCATTAAATGGTGACCCCTACCTAATCAATTTAAAAATCTTATTTCTATATATCATCATGAATATTATTATTCGACATTCCCTTTCCAACCACATAGAATGATTTTCTGAAAAGTTTCAAATACCTATATAGATAAAATGCATCATAGGTAGATTATAATAAAACATTCATTTTCCCTTTTACAAACATAGTTAATTAATAAATTTGATATTTTATAATTTTATATAAATATATCCATATAATTCTAAATCTATAATTTTTACCTGGATCTCCATAATCTTATTATATTTATCTAAGGATTTGAATGATTTATCTTTCACTCCATTACTTATGTTTCTAAAAACATACCCTTCATCATTTTAACTCCAACAATAAATTTTTCAAGTCATCGTTGCATAATTATTTAAATAATG
This sequence comes from Viscum album, assembly GCA_963277665.1. Classification (NCBI taxonomy): domain Eukaryota; kingdom Viridiplantae; phylum Streptophyta; class Magnoliopsida; order Santalales; family Viscaceae; genus Viscum; species Viscum album. Next base: position 1,953,993,259 of record OY728165.1, read on the forward strand.
ATCTTCATGGGAAGAAATGTTATCATAAAAAACTATTTGGAAACATAAATAGTATCTTATTGACAACCATTGAATCGTCCAACCTTTCTCCAATAACACTATCTAGTTCTTCCATACAATTTTTTAGAATTAATAAAAAAATATTTCTTTGAAAATATTAAAAAATTAGACATTCAGTATTGTATATTATTTACTTGAGATTGAGTTGATGTGATTTAATAAGGATTAAAAACAATAAAAAATTGATTATAATAACCATAAAAATAAATTTTCATCACACAACTAAGTAGTCATGTTAGATTAAAATTCAACGAACTAATCTAAGAATAAATGTATAGGGAAACATATAAAATGATGTGTATCCCTAAAAATGTATTCACTATGAGGGGGAGGGGAATTTTTGAATAATAGTATTTCATGACTCCTAACTAATAATCAATATACACTAATTAATATAATAAATAAATGTGTTTCACAAGGATTCCATCCTCACCCCAAAACAATTAGGTGATAATAAATTTAGTTTAGTGATGTCATATTAAAATATATAAAACCAAAAATGAATAAAATAAAATTCTTGGTTAACTAGTAAAAATTAATGAGTACATCCTTGGAATGAAATGGTATTTTTCATTTCCATACTTTCTATAATTATAACCACATATATTGTTATGATATGGATTTATCATTGAAACTAATGTGACTAAAAACCCTTAAAAAATTATGATTTTATACCAAAAAAACTATGATGAATCTTAAGGGGAATAATAAAAAGGTTATGAAAATGAACTTGAAGTCTCTAAATAATCAATAAATATATTATTACAACATATTCATTAAATTGATCTCTGAAAATGTGTTATTCAGAAATGGAACACTTCCATTAGTCCTCCATAAAATATCAACACTCGTTATCTATGCTATATCAATCTATAGGTAAATAAATAATCAACAAATGATGAGAAAATATAGAACAAGTCACATAAGAACCACTGCCTTCCATTTTTTATTTTTAGAATTCCTTTAATCATCATTGTGAAATGATTTCTTTTTATGATTGAAAATCAATAAATAATAAGAATTATTATATGGGTGTCAATTATTCTTCCCCATATTCTTCTCCATACCATGTGACACTGTCCTAGAAAATATAAAAACTAAATAAGACATACCTCATTCATTTAATATCATATTTCAAATAAAAAAATTTCAAACACCTCAAAATTTACCATCTACGACTTTAATATGACTTTTTGGATCAATCCGCTAATTTTTTTTCAATTTTTCTATGTTTTATGTACATACAGATCAATTTGGAGTATTGCACGATTCATGTATAAATAAAAATCCTTATAAGTCTCAAAATTGAACCAAAGAACAGATAAAAATGTAATGAGTTATATAATGGCTTGATGAGTTCATTTACTAAAATTATTACCAATCATCAACCCAAATTGACTTTTATTATAGAAATATTTCAACACAAAAAATATAATTTCACCATGAACAGCCAAAACCATCACATTCTAAAGGATAATTGGTTATGGACAAAATAAACATTTAGAATAATTTAATAATTCGTAGAAATTTTTTTCCAATAAGAGACAATCATTTTGCCATAAAACAATAACCTAAACAAAATAAATCAGAGTCTTTGTGTTGCGGATTGATCCACGTGTTAGAAGAGATTAGTAGAAAGTCATCAAATTTTCGGAATCAAATCATGGAATTATAATATTCTTTTATGATATATTGTTATCTTACACAAAAAAATATGACTACTAGATAGAATATCATAACATATTCTCTTCAAGTTATTACGTGATTTTTTATTAATACTCTAAAAAACATGGGTCATAAAATTTCTTCGGACATCAGCTTATTTGAAATAAAATATTTGTCTACATTTTATTGAGATTAATTTATTAAAAATTGTTGGATAAATGTTTTGACACCGAATAAAACAACAATGTTTCATTTAAATGTATAATTAATATTTACCTTGAAAACAAATATCCACATTTATATATAAAAATAAGGAATCGAATTAATAATGATATAAATTAATAAAAAAATAAATTCCTAATACCAAGGAACACGATATAAAGGACAAGGACATTTCCCTTACTCTGTATTATTGGTCTAATGATACTAAAAAGTGTACGAAGCGGATATATAATTATGAACTCAATTAAAATAAAAAATTATTTAATTCATTCAATAATATGTAAAAAATAATGAAAATACATGTCATAATGCTCAATAAAATACATGCCAACACCCATCAACATTTCTTGTCATATAATAGATTATAAAATTGTATTTTGGGTTATGAAACCAAATGAATAATGTTACATAATTGATTTAATTATTTTATCATCTATATGAATACTCCTCGATAAAGTAATACTGTATTGAATTTTCAAAAAAAAAGAGATCTTAGTATATATAAATTTCATGAATTATTAAAGTTTCAATAGATATTAATTATTTTATCGGCAGAGGTATTGGATAAATGTTATCATAATTATTAGTTAATTAATTATAAGTAATTTCAAACAATGGAAATAAATTCACTATATTTTGTTATATTCCATTTAATGGAAATTATAATGTTAAAAAAAGAGATAATGAATAGTCAAGAAATCAAGTTGAATATGAAAATTACTATAAACATCACTCTATATCAGATAATATCAACATGGTGATACATATGATCGTCAATGATTTTCATTATATTTTATAGATCTTACATATATAATTTACCTCAATATATAATGAATGTGCAGAGATACATGAGTAATTTATTGGATTCTATTTGGACAGAATAATTTTTTAGTACCCTTGATATAAAATATTCTCCTCATAACTCTAAGTTATAAATAACATATAGTTGGTGATGTGTAAAAACTATTGTATTGAACCAAATAATTATGAATAAATTTACCTTTTTAATGGATACAAGCTGTATTAATAATAGCTATTATGGAAGAACCATGCACTACAATGGTCATTTTGGAACATTATAAAATTTTTCATGTTGGATATAGAAGTATTTCAAGAATCATATCCATTGATAATATATTCATTATATAGTTCCAATTATATTATTTCATCAATAATGGTTATGATAAAGTCTAATTGATTGGGATGGAAACTCGATGGTCTTGACTAGTATGATAATACCCTAGGAATCACATTTATATGAGATTCTAAGGTAGATGAGGTCATATAAAATTTCCATTAACCATTTCTAGGATGATATTAAATAACTAAAACTCATCAGAAAATATTTATGGGAGTTTTTAGAGATTATTTATATTATAACCCAAAACATGTTTTCCAAAAAAAACCCAAGGAAATTCCACTACCACACACCTTACCCTTAGGTAATACACAGCTGTAACAAGTAGTTTATTATATAAAACATAGTAATATGAATTTTATTTATTTCAATTTCATAAAACAATAATTATTTTTTCCCTTATCAGTATCCAATTATATATATACATTATTATATAGTGAGTTTTGAAAAACATATATCTTTATATGAAGATACCAAAATTGTATTTCAGTTAAATAAATACATAGTTTCAATGAGAACACAACTTTTGATAAATTTCATAGTTTTTTAATAACTTTTATCTTTATATTTTTTTATTATATAATATTTTTTAAAATATAAATGATAACAATATTTAATGAAGTCCTATTTAAATTTTATAACATTAAAAATATTTTCAGTGTTGTAAAAAAATACATCTTCTCATAAATAACGATTTTAATTTAAAAGTGTCAATTTTCATATTAATTAACTCAAATTTTAAAATATATAATATTAATTTAATAATCATTTCAATATTATCTAATAGTAATTTTTTAATAATTTTCATATACAATTGTATTTTTGGGTAAAAAATAAATATTTTTTAACTATAAGTTATTTGATATGAAATTATAATATCCCAAAAGTAATATAATGAATTTAATAAAGGAAATATAGGAAAAATGTATTTTTTACATTTAAGATAATTTTTTTAAGTTATTTTATTAATTTTAAAATAAATTAAAGAAACCTCCAAGATATATATTATATTTTAATGTTTTAAATTCATTTCATTATAAAAATGACTCACATGAACAAACTCAATGTTGTTATTTAAATTAGTTCAGTTCATAACCTGAATTTTTTTGATAAATAATCATACTTTGTAGAAAAACCCTCAAAATACATCAAATGATTTTTGATTATTCTTTTTTAATCACATAAAGTCTAAAACCTATGTAAATAAGCTAATGAAGAGTTTCCATTGTTTCTTATATATTTACCCACTCAAACTCTTATTCCACTTCACTCAAATCCCATTGATCATGAACTTTATCTCTCTATACCTCTCCAAATTCCTCACAAAGAGTTCAAAAGCTTTTACAAATTTCATCTGAATCTTTTAGAATCACCCTCTACAGGTAAGGGATTATCTCTTATTATTTTATTATTCAAGTATATTTTTTATAGTAAAACTCTTTATTTTCATTTTCTCACATTGTAATGCTTCGTTACATATAGTTTTAAAATCCTTCTTATTTATAATTAATGATATAGTAAAATTTACTCAAAAATAAACACTTTTATGTACCTTTATGGACACTCTTTATGCTTCCAAAAATATCCCTAGATTTTTAATGCCAATCTATTGTGTTGTGAATAACCAAACCCATTACAACTCAATGGAATTAACCTAGATATACATATCCTTAATTTATTTGGGACTCCCATGTATGTAACAAACACTATTTAATAACGGGATTAAAATTTATGAAATGTATCATTAGGATGTATGATCTTTATAAAACACATATGCCAATACATGAACAAATATGATTGGTGGGACCAAAATTACATATCTATCCAATTAATTTGGTATAGTTTTTTGAACATGATATAATATATATGGTGTATGTAAATTTATGCTATGAGAACAATGTCCGGATGTCTCAACACTTATTCTTGAACTATGATTATTATTTATTGTTTTAGGTTTTTTCCAGCTTTTTCTGTTTCCATGACTTAATCATCTAATATCAGGAATTAGTGTTATTATTTCTGATTATCACCCTTTTACATCACATTTATATGCCTCTTAACCTGTATGACGTAATTTTATCATGTAATAATTTGATTATTTCTTTACTGGGCTTTATAACTCACTCCATTATTATGTAAATCCACAAGTTATCTCAGTAAATATAATAATATTAATGGATTATAAAGGAATGCTATGTAGTTTTAAATAATTTCATTGTGTCCATATTTCATGTTTTTGTGATTAGGATAAAATTACATGAATACACCAGACCACTCGATCTTTTTTTAATGTGTATCCTTTTGAAACGAATCAATGATTAAATTTTATAAAAGATATGATTTTTTGTAATTAGTATCATAAAAAGTTCTAGTTTTTTTAATATGATTTTAATACCGTAGTGAAATTATTTAGGATAATACTAAACATAAAAATGAATACCAAATGTTTTTTATGTATAGTGAAAGCATTTTATATGAATTGAAATCCATTCATGGATACTATATGTGGATGTGGCTATGTTATAGTTATACTATGGGGTAGTAACCTCAAAAAGGATTCATTGGGTATTAACATAATCTACACCTTGTCTAGGAAAAATAATCATTGATCTAGAACTAGTTTAGAATTCATAGTGGATATTATTTTGGAAAATTTACAATAACATTACGAACCATTATAATAGGAATTAATGTTCATATATAGTTTTTTTTGAATATAGACCATTTAAAACATATATTGAAAATAATAAATTTGTTGGATAATAAATATATTTCATTTTCAACAAATCTATTAAATGTTTATATTTTCAATTTTATATATTCAATATTTTTAAAATTATTATCCCCAATTTTCCCTCTATTAATATCAGTATAAGATAATAGGTGGAACCCAGTCATCAAAAAAACTGATGGAAATGTTATTGTTTCTCAAATGAGACACCCAACCTAATTAAAGTTGGAGTCAAGAAAATTTTCTAAATAGTTTCACAATAAACTCACATTTTTAATGGAAATATGAATCATGGGGGAAAACCACACTTCACTAAAAAATTATCAAATAGAGGGAGATGTTGATCAATGGTGGAAATTGATCATGAATATAAAGCCCGAGGAAGAGATCGAAGCTATGAGGTGGAAACATTTAAATACTTTTTTTCAATTATTATTTTTCCTACACTATCTTAAATAAAATAATTGGCGAGTTCCATGGAATTAACCTAAAGAATGAATAATACATCAAGGAATATGAAGGAAAAATAACAATACTGGAATAATATTCCCTCATCATTGTCATTCAACCAAAATGTAAAGTTGAATACATCATTAGTGAGATAAAGCTGAATCTATGAAAGGATTTGGTAACAGAACACTTTAAAAATATAATTATATTTTCAAATATTCTCACAAAGTCGTAATGAAGTTAAGAGAATCTCAATGGACTCATGGGCCATGAGATATGAAGTGAATAACGGAGGTTAATTATTATTGATTGATGGAGAAATATCATTGTGGTAAGAACAAAAAACATATTATTATAAAATTTGGTGGAATAAGAATCCATAAATGTTATTGAAGGGGATAGAGAAATTATTTTGGACCATAAGGAGGGGAACCTGGCTAGAAAATTACGATGGCAGAAACACAAAAATGGGTTGAATAAAAAATGATATTGGAAACCCACATACCACTACGAATATTTTCAACTGTATGGAATAAATAACTACATAAACTAATTTACTAATCATAAACAATTCAATGATAATTGAAAAAATAAACTTCCATGTCATAGAGTTTGAGTGAATGATTTTTCCATCATAACTACTATGGTAGATCCAGAAAATTTAGTGGTGTCATGTTTTCTAGTTATTAATTTAGATATACTGTATGTAATATTTTATTTTTCTTCTAGACATTATTTAATGTGATGTATTCTTCATTTAAATATTCAAACAACACCTCAAAACAAAGATTTTGCATTAACATTGAAAAGGGAAAAGTGTTCGATTATTGCATCCCAATAATATAACTTCCCCTACAAATATGTGTGGGCCAAACATCCAAGAAAACAATATGGTAGTACCTTTAGTATAAATTGATGCTATTATTGTTATGGATTGTCATTCCTTGAATAATGAAATCATTAATCAGAAGGATTATAAAATAACCCTCTATATTATAAATCACACTTCAATTCAGTACATGTGTATTATGGATGATGGATCTCTACTGGGGTAATAATTTTGGTAATTTATATTTTTTCATAATGTCTAAGAATGTATATCTCAAATGACAAAGATGAAGAAAAAAGTCATTCATGATGACATTACCATTGTATGTGAATATGTTGATGTGCACCTTGAAGTATTTTTAGTCGTCCTCCAAACTAAGAGGTTGAGTTATCAATTGAACATATACCAAGATATTTTACAACATACAAGACTACAAATATAATTTAAATAAAAGAACTATATGATACTAATAAAAAACAATAGGAGACATTGGATAATGGGTTTATATGACCACGGGATTCATACTAGGGTTTGTGAGTCCCTTATTTCAAGAAAAAGGATTGGCCAATATGCCACTACATTGATTATTTTTAGTATACCAAGATCAAAATAATGAAGAAGTATCCATTTATATTTATTTATTAATCATATTATTATATATTAATATCCCATTAATTTTAAAAGTTGAATCCTCTATTGGGATATTTTCTAGTAAATTTGAAGAAGGGGGGATATTATGAAGACTACTTTTTTTAAAATGTTTCGAAACTATGTGTTCATAATGATTGCATAAAAATTTAGTAATCCTACAAATATCTTCATTATCATAATTAATATAGTATTTATGTATTATATTTATAAATTAATGGTATCCCCTAAAGAGTATATTCTTATCTACTCCAAAAAAAGGATGAATATGGGGAGAATTTGAATGATGTTCTAAAGGCCTTGTAAAAGGACAATTTTATGCAATGTACCTCAAATGCATGTTTTGGATGAAGAGTGTTACATTACTAGAGAATGTTATCATCAATAGAAGTATATATTTATCCTCTTTAAAATATAGTCAATTGATGAATTACCCACACTATCATCTGTGTTGGAAATCCATTTTTTCCTTTAATTTTCTATGTACTAGCATTGATTGGTGGGAATAATCTCAAATTTTTCGAGCCCACTAACCAATAGAACTCTTTATAGAATAATCTTCTTCTAAATTAATGAATATGGGTAGAGTATTAAAGTGTTAGTTTTTTTAATCAGTATACACTTTCTTCTATTACCCACCAGTGGGGAAGGAATTGTGATCTATAGTGATTCACCCCATTAGAGATTGGTTTTTCCACTCATTGAAGATGAAAAAGTGATAACTTATGCCTCTAAAAAATTAATGATCCATGAGTAGAACTATTATAGTAAACATTTCTAATTAATTAGTTTTATCATAATTCACTACGGGAAAAATGAGCAATTGCGACGGGTTATTTGCGACGAGAATAAATCCCGTCGCAAATAGTCCTATTAAAAACTTATTTGCGACGGGGGTATTTACCCGTCGCAAATAATTTGGCTTTTGCGACGAGATTTCTTTCCCCGTCGCAAAAGAACTGGCGCGCGTTTCGCGCCAAATCGCCGGAAAACTATTTGCGACGGGGGAATATTCCCGTCGCAAATAACCGGCGGCGGTAAAAGGTATTTGCGACGGGAATATTCCCCCGTCACAAATAGTATGTCGGCAGGTGGTTATTTGCGACGGGTCCCGTCGCAAATAACTATTTACCCGTTGAGCGTAATAAATGTCGGCTAAGGTATTTGCGACGGGTCCCGTCGCAAATAATACTATTTGCGACGGGAATCCCATCGCAAATGGACCCGTCGCAAATAATCTAACCTATAAATACCCCCATCCGTTTTTTTCAAAACATTCTCAAATTCCAACTTCTTCTTCTCTCAAAGTTATATTTCTAAAGTTCAGTTTTTCTTCAGTTTAAATTTTTTTTTCCGGAGCTGATATTAAAGTTTTGAAGAACGATCAGAGCAGATCAATTTTCAAGGTATTTATGTTCAATTTAATTTAATATTTATTTTTAATTTTTTATTAGTTTCAATTATTCTTAATTAGTTGTAATTTAATTATGTTTATATTGTTTTATTACTTAATAAATTTAAATTATTAGTATTGTTCATAGTTAATAGTAATTAGGAATAATTAGTAATAATTTTTAATAATTAAGAATAAATATTAATAATTAGTAATAAATACCAATAATTTGAGATAATAACATTATTACATTATTAGTCTATTTTATTATTAATATTAAAATAATATAATTTTTTATATATATACAGTTCTCTTTTAATCTGTGTGTTTGCTGTCTTCACATGTATTATTTGTATGTGGAGATAGAAAACGCACAGATGAAAGGATAACTGTATATAAATTAGAAAATTATATTATTTTAATATTAATAATAAAATATACTAATAATGTTATTATTTGTAATTATTGGTAATTATTCCTAATTATTAGTAATTATTCATTTAATTACTAATAATTAGGAACAATTACCAATAATTATCAATAATTAGGAATAATTAGTAATAATTACCAATAATTAGTAATAATTACCAATAATTAGTAATAATTACCAATAATTAGTAATAATTACCAATAATTAGTAATAATTACCAATAATTAGGAATAATTACCGGTAAATAGTAATAAATATTAATAATTAGTAATAAATAGTAACAATTAGTAATAATTAGGAACAATTAGTAATAATTAGGAATAATTACCAGTAATTAGTAATAATTACCAGTAATTAGTAATAATTAGTAATAATTAGTAATAATTACCAATAATTAGTAATAATTACCCGTAATTAGTAATAATTACCGGTAATTAGTAATAATTACCGGTAATTAGTAATAATTACCGGTAATTAGTAGTAATTACCCGTAATTAGTAATAATTACCAGTAATTACCAATAATTAGTAATAATTAGTATTAATTACCAATAATTAGTATTAATTACCAATAATTAGTATTAATTACCAATAATTAGTATTAATTACCAATAATTAGTATTAATTACCAATAATTAGTATTAATTACCAATAATTTGTAATAATTACCAATAATGACCAATAATTAGTAATAATTACCAATAATTAGGAATAATTAGTAATAATTACGAATAATTAGTAATAATTACCAATAATTAGGAATAATTACCAATAATTAGTAATAATTACCAATAATTAGTAATAATTACCAATAATTAGTAACAATTAGTATTAATTACCAATAATTAGTATTAATTACCAATAATTAGTATTAATTACCAATAATTAGTAATAATTACCAATAATTCGTAATAATTACCAATAATTAGTAATAATTACCTATAATTAGTTATAATTACCAATAATTAGTAATAATTAACAATAATTAGTAATAATTACCAATAATTAGTAATAATTACCTATAATTAGTAATAATTACCAATAATTAGGAATAATTACCAATAATTTTGAATAATTACCGGTAAATAATAATAAATAGTAATAATTAGTAATAAATAGTAATAATTAGGAATAATTAGGAATAATTACCAGTAATTAGTAATAATTACCAGTAATTAGTAATAATTACCAGTAATTAGTAATAATTACCAGTAATTAGTAATAATTAGTAATAATTACTAATAATTACCAATAATTAGTAATAATTACCAGTAATTAGTAATAATTACCAGTAATTAGTAATAATTACCAGTAATTAGTAATAATTACCAGTATTTACCAATAATTAGTAATAATTAGTATTAATTACCAATAATTAGTATTAATTACCAATAATAAGTATTAATTACCAATAATTAGTATTAATTACCAATAATTAGTATTAATTACCAATAATTAGTATTAATTACCAATAATTAGTATTAATAACCAATAATTAGTAATAATTACCAATAATTAGTAATAATTAGTAATAATTACCAATAATTATTAATAATTACCAATAATTTGGAATAATTAGTAATAATTACCAATAATTAGTAATAATTACCAGTAATAAGGAATAATTACCAATAATTAGTAATAATTACCAATAATTAGTAATAATTACCAATAATTAGTAATAATTAGTAATAATTAGTAATAATTAGTAATAATTACCAATAATTCGTAATAATTACCAATAATTAGGGATAATTACCAATAATTAGTAATAATTAACAATAATTACCAATAATTAGTAATAATTAGTAATAAATAACAATAATTAGTACTAATTAGTATTAATTACCAATAATTAGTATTAATTACCAGTAATTAGTTATAATTACTAATAATTACTAATAATTACCAATAATTAGTAATAATTAGCAATAATTAGCAATAATTACCAATAATTAGTAATAATTACCAATAATTAACAATAATTATCAATAATTACCAATAATTAGTATCAATTACCAATAATTAGTATCAATTACTAATAATTAGTAATAATTACAAATAAATAGTAATAATTACCAATAATTAGTAATAATTACCAATAATTAGTAATAATTACCAATAATTAGTAATAATTACCAATAATTAGTAATAATTACCAATAATTAGTAATAATTACCAATAATTAGCAATAATTACCGGTAAATAGTAATAAATAGTAATAATTAGTAATAAATAGTAACAATTAGTAATAATTACCAATAATTAGTAATAATTACCAATAATTAGTAATAATTACCAATAATTAGTAATAATTACCAATAATTAGTAATAATTACCAATAATTAGGAATAATTACGGGTAAATAGTAATAATTAGTAATAATTAGTAATAAATAGTAACACTTAGTAATAATTAGGAATAATTAAGAGTAATTAGTAATAATTACCAGTAATTAGTAATAATTAGTATTAATTAGTAATAATTACCAATAATTAGTAATAATTACCAATAATTAGTAATAATTAGTAATAATTACCAATAATTAGTAATAATTAGTAATAATTACCAATAGTTAGTACATTATTTGTATATTTTATTATTAATATTAAAATAATATAATTTTCTATATTATATATAATTCTCTTTTCATCTGTGTGTTTTCTGTCTCCACATGTAATATTCGCATTCTTTTTCAAAATTATCAACCTACTCGCCAATGGAGAGGTGAAAGTGAATGCAAATATTACATGTGGAGACAGAATGTTAAACACACAGATGAAAGGAGAATTGTATATAATATAAAAAATTATGTTATTTTAATATTAATAATAAAATATACTAATAATGTAATAATGTTATTATTATATAATTAATGTTTATGAAAAAATTATATTAGTATTATTAAAATAATAAAAAATCAATATAATATTAAAATTATCAATATTTGTAACATATTTTGATTTATTCTCAATATATTCAATCTTGACATAAATGTTTTTTCTAACAAATTATTCAAAACCAGTAATGCTTTTATATTTTATAGAGAAATATGGAACAACGAGGTCGTCAACAATCATTATTAGGTGACCGCATATGGATAAATCAACGTAGAAATCCAAACGGTTCTGGTTTAAATCCAGTATATGTTGAGGGTGTGGAGACTTTTTTATGATTTGCGGAATCAAATTCAGAATTTGTTTCAGAAGGAAAAATAAAATGCCCTTGCAGAAAATGTGCATTGAGAACGTTTGACACATTTGACAAAGTGGGAGAACATCTCTTGCGTTTTGGTTTTCAACCAGATTATGTTTTTTGGTATCAACACGGTGAACGCAGTTCCAGAGCAGGTGATACCAACTTGATTCCGGATCCATCCCGGTTTCAAGATTTAGTACATGATGTTACAGGTTCATCTGTTCAACATACAGAAACTCCGGCTGATATAGCTTCAAATCCTGAGTTGGCACCGTCTAAATTTTATGAGTTGTTGAAATCTGCTGAGGATGCATTATATCCTGGCTGCAAGATGAGAAAATTAGAAGCAGTTGCAAAATTTATGGCTATCAAAATCAGATAATGGATTGTCAAACACCTGTTTTGACCAGATATTTTCTTTGCTGAAAACACTGTTACCCGAAGGAAATGTTTTACCTGCAAATTACTATGAGAGTAAGAGGCTGGTTCAAAATTTGGGACTTACTTGTCAGAAGATTCATGCATGTTCAAATGACTGCATTTTATATTCTGGGGAAAATGAGTCATTGGATAGTTGTCCTACATGTGGGCAACTGAGATATAAAGAAGAACAACACGGGAACTCTGGTTTGATTCCTGTAAAACAGTTGAGATATTTTCCGCTTACATCCAGACTTCAGCGTTTATTCATTTCTAAGAATACAGCGACAATGATGTCATGGCATAAAGAGAATATTTCAACCGATAAAAGCTTGAATCATCCAGCCGATGGTGATTCATGGAAACATTTTGATAGAGTGCATCCATCCTTTGCTTTAGATGCTAGAAATGTTCGACTGGGCCTTTCCACTGATGGTTTCTGTCCGTTTGGATCTTATGGTAGTCAATATTCATGTTGGCCTGTTTTTTTAACTCCGTACAATTTACCTCCATGGATGTTGATGAAGGAGCCATATATCTTTTTGACTTTACTAATTCCAGGACATCCGAAGAAAAATATTGATGTTTATTTGAAGCCATTGATTGATGAATTAAATTTATTGTGGAGTACTGGTGTCAGTACATATGATGTTGCAACGAAACAGAATTTCATACTGAGAGCAGCATTGATGTGGACAATAAGTGACTTCCCGGCTTATGAGATGTTATCTGGCTGGAGTACACATGGTCAGAAATCATGTCCTTACTATATGGGAGAGAACAAAGAATTTATGCTCATTCATGGAAAGAAACCTTGTTATTTTGACTGTCATCGCAGATTTCTTCCAGCTGATCATCCTTTTCGCAGAAACAGATCTCATTTCAGAAAATGAACAGTTGAAATGGATGGACCTCCAAAAATGCTATCAGGTTCGGAGTTAAAATCAGTTGTATTTTCATTACATCCCATCACTTTTGGTCCCACAATAAATCAATAGAAAATTTCTGGTTTTGGAAAAGAACACAATTGGATTAAACGTAGCATATTATGGGATTTGCCATATTGGTCTGATCTGTTGGTCCGATACATGTTAGATGTCATGCATATTGAGAAGAACTGTTTTGATAATTTTTTTCATACAGTTTTGGATACGCCAGGAAAGAGCAAAGACAATGTAAATGCAGGTTTAGATCTTGCCCAAATTTGCAGGCGTCCAGAATTGGAACTATTTGAGAATGTCAGAACAGAAAGGTTACTGAAACCAAAAGCAGCTTATACACTGTCTAAAGAAAACCAATTATTATTTTGTCAGTGGATTGCAGATTTGAGACTTCCAGATGGCTGTGCTTCTAATTTGGGTAGATGTGTAAAGAATGGTCATATTACTGGATTAAAAAGTCATGATTGTCATGTTATAATGGAGAGACTTCTACCCATTGGATTAAGAAGTCTGTTGAATTCTGTGATTTTGGATTCCATAACAGGCATGTCTCATTTTTCTCGGGAAATTTGTGTGGCTACGGCAGATTATGATGCTCTAGGCAAACTTGAAAAAGATGTTGTCGTAATTATATGTAAACTGGAAAAAATATTTCCGCCGTCTTTCTTCGACTCAATGGAACATTTGATGTTACATTTTCCATATGAAGCCAAATGTGGAGGTCCAGTACAGTTTCGATGGATGTACCCATTTTAAAGATGCATGCAAAAATTGAAAAGAAAAGTACGTAATAAAGCATCTGTTGAAGGATCTATTGCAGAAGCTTATTTACAAGAGGAAATATCTTTTTTCTGCTCCCATTATTTTGAATCTGAGTATCCTTCAAAACACAACCGAATGGGACGGAACGAGAGGAATATTGATGAAATCGACAATCAATTATCTATTTTCAACCAGTCAGTGCTTGGTTTTGGTGGAGTTTATGAACGCTGGCTTTCAGATGATGAACATTAGAGAGCTCATACGTATGTTCTGCTCAACTGTGAAGAGATGACATCAGTTGTACTGTGAGTGTTTATATCACTTATTCTATCATTTATGTTACAGTAAATAACTTAGGTTTTTATAGGTTGTATGATAATCATATCAAGAAACAAATTCCACAAATTACAGCAGCTGCTCTCGAAGAACGTCGACTGAAAAATTTCTCTCAGTGGTTTCAAAAACTGGTAACATAAATTCTTTATCTTTTACCCACTCATTCAATGTATAGTTTACTATATTTATAATTATTTCACAAATTTTCAGGTGTCTCGACATGCTGATAAAATTGACAAACGCCTGTGTGTATTGAGTAACCCACCTTCCAAACTTGTTAAAACTTATAATGCATATGTGGTGAATGGATTTCGATTCCACACACATGCATATGGGGAATCGAAAAAAACAATGAACAATGGAGTTAGCTTGAGAGGATCTCATCATCGAGAAAATGAAGTTGACTTTTATGGCATACTTGATGAAATCATTGAACTCTGTTATCTTGGACAACATTACATAACAATGTTCAAATGTCGGTGGTTGGATACAGAGAAGGGCGTGCGTGTTCATCCGACTCATGGAATCATCGATATTAAATGTAAAAGTGTTCTCGCAGTCAATAAACTATTATTATTGGCTCAACAGGAATATCAAGTTTATTATGCAAAGTACTGTGCAACATCAAGAGACTTGACTGATTGGTGGAGTATAATAAAAATAAAAATTCGAGACAATCAGTTTAGTCAAAGTGAATGTGCTTTCACTGATGTGCAAAGAATTGAAGTTTTTCAAGAGATTACTCAAAATCAATCGTTTTTACAAAGAGACATGAGTATCGATGACGACACCCCACATTTAAGAGTCGGTGATGACGATGATGTTAATGATGTCACATGTGAATTTGAAATGGTAAGAGATGAAACAACTGTAACTCGAATGGATATCGATGATGTTGAGGAGGAATATGAAGATGACATTGACATATATGAAGATGATGATGAAGATGAACACTGATAGCATTCCATGGTATTTATATACAATCATAATATGTATATATGTATATATGTATATATAATAGTAATTATCAATTATTTACTAACATTAACATTTTCTGTTTCAGATGGACGAGGCCACATTTCGTGAGTTGGCGGATGCTGACCTGACATTCGATGCGGATGCGTTGCTGACAGATGACCCTTAGCCTGCAGGTGCTCCAGGGAGTACACGGAGGGGGCGCGGTCTTGCACGATTGATGATTCCTGACCCCGTCCCCGAGCGACGTCCACGTCTTGGGTTTGATCCACGCACACGGAGGTGTGATAACCTGTGTGATAACCTGTGGATTTGACTAAGATTTCATTAATATATTCACATAATAAATGTTTATTATTTTTTCAGTTTTCCGCATATAACAGTCAGATAGGGCAGCGCTATTTTGCGCAACTATTTCTCTCAGTCGTGGACCACATGGGAGCAGATTCCCATTGATGTGCAGTAGGCCATGTCCGGCCATTGGTTGGTACGTACGTAAATAAATAATTTTTATTTTGAAAATTATTTCATTTCTAACTTGATATTTTGATTTATTTGTAGGGTTTATGGTATCCGATCGAGGATACCATGCGTGACGCCATCCACGAGGCATGGGAGGTGGCCATGCATGATCGCCTTCGTCAGTTTTTGCACAATTTAAGAAAAGCTGCGATGAAGAAAGCAGGAGTGTCAGATTTTGAGGAGTCATGTAGAGCACACCGACCAGAGTATATTTCTTCCCATGTATGTGATAGATTATGTGCGCACTGGTTGAGTGGTGCCTTTCAGAGGAGATTATCGGTGGGGAGGCAGAATCGGGGGAGACAGGAGGTGACTCATCGAGCTGGGAGTCGTTCATTCAGTACTCATAGACAGCATCTGGTACGTACATTATTTATAAATATTTTATATAACTATAAATATTAACAGTTTATTTTTTATTCTTATAGGCTGTCGAGCACCCCGATATTACAGAGTACGACGTATATCGGAGGATGTATAGTGATCCTGCTACTGGGGAGCTCAGAGGTGATCGTCAGCATCACATCGTGGTCAGTATTATTTGTTTTCAAGTTTAAAAATTAAATGCATATAATATATTCACAATTTTAATTTTAAATTGCAACTATAGGAGTCATATGAGGCCGCAGCGTCACAGGCCCGACCTGAGAGTCAGGCCGAGTCATCAGATCAGACCACTGCCCGTCAGTTTGATGAGGCGGCATGGATGCAGGCCACCCAGTATGCCTTCGAGAAGGGCCGGGTAGTTGGTATCGGCTCTCGACTGACTCCCGGAGATTATTATGGCAGTGCTGCGATGTCGGCGTCTAGCTCGAGAGGAGCTCGTGAATCTTCTTCTACTACACAGTATGAGGATCAGTTGCGATCTCAGACTGCCCAGATAGAGAGTCTCCGACAGGAGCAGGAGCAGATGCGTCAGCAGCATGTGAATTATAATTCTATTATTATATTAATTAAAATAATTTATTAATAATTTATTATTTTTATTTTTTTATAGTATTTGCGACGGGATACTATTCCCATCGCAAATACTAGTATTATTAATAGTTTTTATTTTTTAAAAAAAATAGTATTTGCGACGGGATACTATGCCCGTTGCAAATACTAGTATTATTAATAGTTTTTTATTTTTTTTAAAAAATAGTTTTTGCGACGGAACCGTCGCAAAAACTATTTTAAAAGTTTTTTACAAAAATACGGAATACTATTTGCGACGGGGAGAATGACCGTCACAAAAAAAGGCTTGAGCGACGGGCCCGTCGCAAATAAGTGTTGTTGCGATGCCGTTTTCAGCAACGGGCTATTTGTGACGGGACCCCGTCGCAAAAAGACATTTGCGACGGGATCCCGTCGCAAATTCCCCGTCGCAAATACCTATTTTTCTAGTAGTTATTTATTAACAAATATTTCATTAATAAAATTGAGTTATATTTCGTGGTCATGTGTTTCGGAGTTTGGGAACATAAGACATGAATTAAAGAAGTAAAACATAAGGATAAAAATTATTAATCATTTTGAATGTACTAATTTTTAGTCATTTCTAGGTCACCTCACTACAAGTAATTTCCTAGGGTAAAACATTAATATAAACGACTGAGAATAAATACCATTAAACGATAAACAATAAAACATAACAATAATGATCATCATGGATAAATTATGTGGCATAAAATGAGAGAATAACGTTATGTACTTGATACATAACATTGAAATGGGGACAAAACCAAAAAAAATGAGACATGCATAAGCATATCACCTTGTTTTATCCTCAAAGATTTATAAATCTAAATTAAAAAGATAAATTTTCTAATGTATCATATAATATGTCACCTAAAGAAATCAATTACTTACCATACACATTGGTGTTCTACCATGGTGCAACTATCAGAAACTTTCCAATGTCCATCCGACCATCAGCCAATGTTGATCAAAAAATGGCCTTAAGGGTTATTCCCTACACACTAAAGGATTTCCTATAATGGAGAGGTCCAAAAAGGATAATGTGGAAAGAATATTAGATTATATTAAAGTATAGCAATGTGGGAAATAAACTCAACATATAAACATTTGTGAACATTAGATTGAAATGAAATAACTAAATGAATTAAATAAGCTATAAATATTGGAATGATGTATACCGACCCAAGGAAAAGAATACATACATAGGTTACTCACTATGCTGACCACATACAAAATTAGAAAACTAAAATAAATATACAATGCCCTATTTATACTTATAGTCGAACCACATAAACAATATCAATGACTATTGAACAGCTCCAACACGGCCCTCAAACTCCATATGATCTATCCTATTTCTTCAAGAAATAACGATTCCCACCGATTCCATCAGATATTATGATCATCTTAAAAGAATAAATATGGTCTACACATAAATTATGATTCGCATAATGGGTGGAGAAAAAATATCAGTATGCCACCCTAATGGTTGTCCAAACATCTACTGTCATAACACGTTCATGCAACATGAGCCATGTCCAACCTATCCAAGCATGAAAACCTAATAAAATTAAACAAAAGTAAAGAAAAAAATTTCTGAAAAAAGGAAAAATAGTTACTATCAGGTTAAAACCTAGCACCCATAGGAAAAATTAACCTCGCTCTTACCCCAATCTACGGAATTATGAAACATGGCTCATGCAGTAACAACAATAAGAGCATCCCCTGGTCAAGAAAAATATCCATCATCCCATGAAGCAAAATGAATGAATTCATGGATATAAGATCTCATCCAAAGAATATATGAAAGGAAGCACATCTACATGTCACTAAGAATCTAATGGAATGGTCTCAAATAGCTGTAAGGACTCCCATTCAACCTATGGAGTTTGATACAATGCCCAAATGTACTGCATAACTGAATGAGTATAACAAACCTATCGACACATCCCAAGGCTACCTAAAAAGTCCCCAAAAACATAAAAACTAGGAATCAATATAATTTTTTCATCCACATTACATGAACTCTATATTGGGTGGAAAACTAAACTAAGGCGGAAACACACATATAGATTTTACATTATCACCCTATCCCCACTCAACAACAACTAACCAACCATAAATGTATAGAAATGTGACAGTATCATTGATAATTCTCAGTGAAATAATATTCCAATGTTATCATCTATCATCTACTATAGAAAATTAATATCCTCAAACCTCCAAGATAATAAGCACACGCACCAGACCCAAACCCACCGACTAGAACTGTTGAGATCAATGCCCACCATCTCACAGGCCATCAAGTATGGGAACCTTCCATGATCACCAAAACCACTCCTCAATATGGAAACCCTATGAGGAGATCCAACACCAAAACCAAAACATAGTACAAGCTCACCAAAAGAATCCATGACCTCTCTCATAGCTCAAATTCCAATGATCACAAGGACTAAAACAAAGACCTCAATGAGAACCACCCCTAAATGGGAAACCTAAATCCACACATTTTCCAAAAGGGAAACCATAATAGAAACCTCACATAGAATGGAATACTCAATCAATTATCTCTAACAAAACTCAATCTTAGATTAATTACACCCTAATGTACATGAAACTCTACGATGTTGAACCGTCTAGAGGGATCCTCCTATTCCATATCCTTGGTAACTAGATCCAAACCATAAGAAACCAAAATAATAATTGTGTACATGGAGATACTTGATTGTGCCCCTAGAAATATACAAAATAAAATCAAGAAAAATCACATGGATTCCTTAATAAATGGTTTTAAACAAGTTCACACCCTCATAGGAACCCCACAACTGAAAACCCCACCATCATAATGGTTTTAAAATTAGAACATCAATGTAATCCAAAAAAACTCCACTTGTATAAAATACGATTCAAAAAACCTAAAAACATCATTAGGATTACACCATGATAAAATAAGTAGATGTAATACATAGAATGGAAAACTCAAAATCCCAATTTTGACTCTTTGGAAAAAGAAACAAAAAAATCTTTTTTTGAATGCGTACACAACATGTACATCTGAGCACATGGAGTGGACTCTCATAGATTCACCTGGCCATGTACGTCTACACTAATATAATGCACATGGGTTTTGGATATGTACCAGAAAATAGTTAAGGAATAAATTTGGTCGATACATATATAAATACATGTCCATGTACCCATCACACAAGGTATCTTCTTGAGTACATGGCCCCATGGCGTTATAGTATTACACATAGTGTACCCAGAGTACATGACATGTACATCCAAAACTCAACCTTTCCATGTACACATCCACCTGGATATGTACCTGGATATGCACTGTAAAATGGATTTTCATTATGTACATGATATTTACTTACGAAAAAATGGACTTCCATAAATATGAAGAAAAAATATCATGTTTTCATCGAAATACATTATATGTGATCGGGTTTTTCTGAACAGAAATCCCACCAAACGACCCAAAATCCCCCGATAACCCGAAACACCTAGATTGAACCTTTAGGTTTCCCAAGATTGTAAAATAAATTTAAAATATACTCGAAAATAATATATTAGTATTTATGAAAATATAATTAATAAGGTCCAACCTTTAGGAAGAAACCACTAACTATTTGATTTGACCCACGTTCTGCAGCTATCGAAAAAGGATCATACCTGACCTGTGCTCCACGGTGGTGCCTCCTTCTACCTATATCCCCCATAAATACCTCCCCATATCTCTATCCCTATCCACTCAATTATCTTATGGAATCTAGGAGGAGTACAGGACACACAACACGAGGAAAGGAAATAAAAAGATAATAAAGGGAATGAAATGAAAAAACGAAAGTAATAGAATAATTAATATAAGAGAGAGGAGAAAAGGGTTCATGGCCTAGCCTTAGTAAATTGAATAAGGTTATACATTACCTAGGAATAACCCCTCATTTTGGGCTCAACTTATAATTAGTATTTCTAATCTGATGCTCCGAATGGAATATTTCACTGAATAAACATTCAAAAATAAATAACTGTTAATTAATTAAATATTAAATATTTTTTAAAAAATAACAATGAATTTGAATTAAATAAAACACATTTGTAAGGTTAAACACCCTATTTTGAAACAATTAGAGGTAAAAAAAATTACATGATCTCTGTGTAGTAGAAATTAACATTTTTCTTCTCTATAGCCACATGAGTGTAAAAATTCAAATTTCCTACTTTTTAGAAACAGTATTCAAATGGTTCATTACATGATATCCACAAAAAAATTGATTATCTCTCCTCGATAATTTTATGTGGTTATGTAGATTCTATGCTTCACCTCAAACATCGACACTCCCAACACTACTAGGACCATCCATTGACCTGTATCACTGTGTCGAAAACACTCCAATCATGAGGGACATTCAACCATGAATGATCTTATTATCCCCACCATCGTTGTTTTCATATTATCACCCCCCATGTAAGAAACAAAATACATGACCCACACTCATTCCACTAGTGAATGAAATGAAAATAGACAACTGAATTTCTCACACTAGAGAACCACCACTAAATATCGACTGCAACACGTTCCCATCTCACCAAGAACAAAATAAACACAATAAAGGCTCCTCCAAAAAATATAACCACAACCCATGATGTCATATTATTTATTCCTCACCAAATTTGTTCCTTATGACAAGAATAAATATCAATAAACTCACTCCCATCTATTGAAACTGCACATAAATAGTGCAAACATTCCTTGTCAACAAGGGTTTCTCCCAAAAGAAATAAAAACCACAACTCTACTCCTTAATGATGAGGGATTATATAAAATACAGTAGAAAAAATTATCGCTATAAAAACTACATGATAAAGAACCCATGATAAAATTCATAAACAACTAAACATTCTCCTTAAATAGGATTGTTCCCTGAAAAACTAGAGATTCGTTAACACTCCACTTAAAAAAAAGAAGTCTCCCACATGAGAAGGTCAACTACATAACCACATTCCACATGAAATTGAACCAAAACAATAATCACCCAACTAAAATTTCACAAAATTAATCTAAATGAAACCAAAACAAAAAATGGATATGAATCCAACCAAGAATTCCCACTCATCCATCCATTAATGTGTGAATATATCCAAAAAATCATGAATCCAAGAGCACTTCTCTAAGTGCACCACACAAGCCCATTGAAGCGTAAACCACATCTTATAACATCCTAGGGATAGAAAAATGGTAGGGAATCTCAATCACGAACCAAGTATCTCTTAGAAATCCTTTTGTTCATTGATCCAACCAATAACAAAATAAGATACTCCCAATGATCTCACCAAAAAATAAGGGTTCCCTCAAAACCCTCAATGAAGGGACTACATCTACACCCCCAAATATCATATCTCGATGAGATCCACATAAACTATCATCAATGTTACCCTTATTTACATTGATTATAATTCCCCAAAGTAATTATATAATAAAACATCATATAAGAAATTGTTGAAATATTTAATAACAGAACCACTAACATTATTAAAACACACATAGATAGACATAACCATTCAATGTGCATAGAATGATGTAGGAAAACAAGCCTCTTTCAATCAGTGATAAATACAATAATTTATAAATAATAAAAACTCAAAAACATTTGTGTATCACTCATGGTGAAAATCATAGAACCATAATATCAAAAAAACCATAAAAACATTACCACAACACTGGAAAGATGTAATTACTTATGGAACAAGTGTTCATGACACACTAGTTTGGTAAAAATTATCCAAGATCTCATATCTACCAACTCCAAAAATAATTAGACTAATAAAATGGAATAATCTAATTTCATTTTACCACAAACATGCATGTGTCAACTGAACCCACTATCTAAAAAGGTGGGAAACAAGTCCATATGTATTTCCCCCCATTTTCCAGAGGCTACTGACTAGTGGAGAGGGACTAAAATGATATATTTGCGAGGCTATGAAATCTAATCAGAGTGTAGTTACAATGGAAATAAACTCAATATAAAACCAATCATGATCATAATAGTGAAAATAAATAAATAAATAAATAGAAAAAATAAGATGTATATAATGGAATTATATATAAATATCCAAGGGGTAGAATACAAATATTTTTCACCCATAGGTATTACCTTATACAGAATAAAAATAAATTATTAGAAATTCCCAAGTCTCTACTGCTACTCAAATATAAACCACATTCCCATTCTAAATTAATGTTTAGAAACTATTGCAAAAAAAATCATAATCCACATGATCCATTTAACTTGATCGTGAAAAATTAGTCCCCTTATTGATCCATGGTATCCTATTTTCAATAAAAATTTATAAATAAGTTCAATATGTGCATTGTGGTGTAAGTTCTGGTAGGGGGAGGGGAAACAAGTATTAGTAGGCCACCCAAACGGTGGTATAAAATGTTATAGAAAAACATGTGCATGAAAAATGTTTCATTTATAGTCTAGAAAAATTTAATTACAATCATAAAGATAAAAAAATATATGAAATTAATAGGGGATAAACAAATGAATGAAAAAAAACATAAAGTTCTATCCTGAATCTTGCATGTAAAAAAATCCTTAATATGTCCCTATCCAAATGAATTATGATACATGGATCATGGAGCCACAATATCAAGTTCACCATCTTCATGAAGAATGATAATTATGGTCTAGTAGAATAAAATGAATGAATATTATACCCGAGGATCTCATCTTAGGATTATAACCAATATAGAACAACTACCGGCTACAAGGAAGCTTATGTATGGATTTGAACGGGTGGTAGGTTTTATTTTTCGACCTTGGGAGAATTTTACGATTCCACAATGTCTTGAAGAACTATATAGGTGTAATAAACCTATTATTTCATCCTTGAACTACCTACAAAGATTCAAAATCAAATAAAATGATCATTGGGATCCATGTACCTCTAAAATCCATGAACACTATCTCAGGAAAAAAGAAAAACTAGGGAAGATTAATTCATTTAGATAGACCATTATCCCCTATCATTTCCTCAAAATAGACATCCATCCAATATAAGAGAAAAATCGAGTGAAACTCATGGCTAACACCCAATAAAATAATACAAAAAATGCATAATATCACATACAATCCTAAACAAGAATATCCTAAAAACATCAATCCCACAAGAACAGTATCCTTCACTTGAACCCACAAACTATAATTGTTTGGACCAGCAACCACACCACATAGGTTAACAAGAACATTCACACTCCAATATCTCCAAAACCAAAGCTTAAAAAAGACACCATATTAGTGGATCCTCTAGAAAAAGCAATTCTCAGGCCAATCTGTCCAAAAGAAACCATGGATGGTATCACATATCACATAAAAAATATCCAAAATGCCATGATGTTTTTCTTCAACCAGCATCACCCACATAGGTGAATCCTCAAACCACACCTCTTCCAGATGTGAAACCTTAATTCACACATCAAAAAGAAGGGAAGCCTCAATTAGGTCTGTCAAAGCGAATTCAACATCAACTTAATGGAACTTAGCTGTAAAAAACACCCCAAAATGTTGAACATATTGGAAGATTCCTAATAGTCTGATCTATAGGCGACAAGATCCCAACCGCATTCAATCAAACTAACAATCGTGTACAGGAAGGTAGTCAAATCCAACTCATAGAATTTATTCCAAGAACCTAATAAAAAAACATGGATTAATCAGTTCAATATGGTAAACAGTGTAAAACTCTCACATGATCCTCAAAAGTAAATAATCAATCATTCGAAGGATTCTAGAAACACAACATCAAAAGAACCCTCCCATAAAACTCTATCATTCCAAAACACTATCCAAACATAGCCTAAACACTAAAATGATTCCAAAAGTTTGATCTGTGTTTTAAAAACATACAATGGACTAATCACAAGACTAATTCTGACACCAAGTCAAAAAAGACACACTATACCCCTTTGATGGAATAACACATGATGTTTAATTTTAAGAACACTATGTATACTCTGAATGATTCATGTATATTTATACTTATAGATGATAATAGATAAATGAGTTCTTTTCAAATACCATTAAAATATCAGGGGATACATCAGATGTGGTCATATACTATATTACATGGCCATATACCCCTCAGACATGGAGTATTCCTAAGTACTTGTCCATATGGCCATGTCATACTACACATGGTGTAATGAATAAAGACCATGAGTACTTCACAAAATACTCCTTCCCATGTACATTGACACATGGATAGGCACTACATAGTGGTATGTACTTAATGTACACAACATTTAATTAACATACACGGAATGAAATTCTAAAATCATTATAATACTTGAATAGAATGAACTCAGGGCTTATTTTTATCAAATCACAAACTGTGTGATCAATATTTCTTGAATAGAAATCCCTCTGAAAAACATAAAATCCCTTTGAGTTCCCCAAAAAACAAATAATCAACCCTATAAGGGTCCATGAAACCCTATAAAATTTATTAATACATAAAAACAAAAAAAAATATTTACAAAAAAATTCCATACCTTAGTGTGGATACTGCAGAGGATTCAATCATATATACATTCCATAACACCCACACGATGATCCTATGTGTCCAGATCTCCATGGAGGAACCCATTTATCCATATATTCTTCTCATCTCCCACTCCAATCTATCTCCTTTATCTAACCTGAAGGAAAATCTGGGGGGATTAAACAATTAAAAAGAAAATTAAAGGATAAAAAAGAGAAAAAGGTGAAAAAAGTGAAAAAATAAGAGAGAGATTAATAGGGGACCCAAGCCGACCATGATATCTAATGTGAGGTTATGAAATTCCTTGTAAAATAATATTTCTGGAATAAGCCACCAAGATTAAATTTTGATTTTCCATTCGAAATAGATGATATCACCTAACAAAACTGCCAGAATAAAAAATATTTATTGAATTGAATATTAAACATTCATTCTGAATTCAAAAATATCAGAATTAAACCAAAATAATTTCCATTGGTATAAAACATATAGAAATACCAAAAATGTAGTATAATTTCATCCAATGATCTCTTAACTGAAGATATTACTATTTTACCCCTCGAAATCCCTAAGAGAAAAAAATTCAAATTTCATCTATTTTTTTAATCTATTATGATATGGTTTATAACAACACCCTTAAAATATAATAAATTAAGTGAGCCACATTTACCAAAATAAATAATTTTATTAATAACATGAATAGAATAAATAATGGATTTCATAAAAAAATATTGAGTTAACAGGAGCATAAAATCCTTGAAAATAAAATCATTTTAAACCATTTAAAGGGAATGTGGGTTTCATACTTTTAAATAACTAAATCAATAAATTATTTTTATATATAGGTTATTAATAATGAATTAAAAAGGGTATTGAGTATTATGAATAAAATAATATTTTATTCAATATTGGACAATTCACTAAATGAATTCAATATCATGACATTATTCAACAGGGATTAAGGTAAGGGGAAAAGGAGAGGGAATGAAGGTAACATTATGATAAAACATTACTTTTATAGTAATGGGGAAAAAGTGCATGGAATTTAAGTATTTAAATAATTAGAGGACTTACATATAAACGGGTACTTATATGGTAAAGAAAATAATAATAGTTCATTTATTAGGAATGTATTGATTCCTGAAACATGAGGATGTAAGATAAAGACTTTTAAGACACCATGGATGAATTTTTTATGTTAAATAACCATAAAATAATGTATAATGTACTTCCAGTGGATATGAATGGTGCGTATAGACATTATTTAATGTTAATGGAGCGAAATTGTTGAATAATTTCTAAAAATATGTCTTTTAAATTCTAGGTTATACAATAAGAAAATAAAATAGCGAAACCATGGGTTTCCCTCATGGTTTTGGGAAATTATGTTGAGTTTTATATTTTTAATTTATTTTTTCTGAAATAAATTTTAAAAAATTACATTATATTAGGAGGATTATATTTGTAACAATATATTATTTTAAAACTCA
This sequence comes from Viscum album, assembly GCA_963277665.1. Lineage (NCBI taxonomy): Eukaryota > Viridiplantae > Streptophyta > Magnoliopsida > Santalales > Viscaceae > Viscum > Viscum album. The sequence continues at coordinate 1,954,020,984 of OY728165.1, forward strand.
TTATTTCCAATTTACACTTTGGAATGTCATTGATAGTTTTGAAAATTGTTTTAAATACAGTAAAATATCTAATAAATATAAAATAATATATATTTTGGACATAGATTCTATATAATTAATTATTAAATCTTTATTATATATATATACATATAAATTCATAAAACATATAAAAAGGAAAAATAATATTTTTACTACTAAATAAAAAATAATTTTTTTTGAAAATTATAAAAAATTCACCCATACATAATTTTGGCATTACGATAAAAAAATATATTTTTTATTTTGTCAAATGTAATCAATAAATATGTAAATTGTTTTTTCAAAAAAATCATTATTTATTGAAAAAAGGTTTCTATGAAATAATCAATGTTCTGACACTTATTGAAATTTCTTGAGACGTTATAAAATTGTGATATCATTTATTTTTTAATATATATTTTATTAATATAATATTTAATGTAAATAAAATTTTATAAAGAATAATTTATTTTATTATAAAACCTTATATATTTATTGAAAATGAAATTATATTATATTTTAATCAAAAATTCTATTAATCAATTTAATCCAATATTAATGATTATTTAATTAAATAATACAATGGTAAACTATGGTTGAATAAATAACTAAATTAATTTATAAAAAAACTAAAATTTCATGATTATATTTTCTAGGTATATAACCCATTATTACACCTCCAGACACCTTATGTTTGTGTTCTGTGATTAGGGTAGATTCATCTCTTAGCATGACTAGAATTGACCTTATGGTGATTTCCACTAACTTGAACTTCTCCCACGTTATATTTAATTAAAGAATCACTTTTTGAGTCTCTCCATTGGATTTTTTAGGGTAAAACCTAGTGACAGAACCACATTCCCAAGTTCTTAAATAGCTTCAAAATGCATGAATCTATTGGTCTTGACTATCATTTATTCTTTTTTTTCATCAATTATAATTCTTCATTACCCAATATAATCACTAATTATAGTAGAAATTTTATTTTCAATAGTTATAATAGCAAATATCCATATTGGTTAATGGCTCTATTAATCAATGGCCATATATGCCAACAATCTGGTAATGGTCAAATCCTAATGATCAGTTTTCCATTTGTACTCTTTATATACACCGCCATTCATCAACATTTAGTACATGGTTCCCAAATGTTTTCACAACTCCTTTGATAATTTAATTTATATACATAATGATTCTTTTTCTTTTAAACATTCTTACGGGAGTTTTAATATTCATAGGAACGTTCAATCCTATAGTGCACACCAGTACATGGCCACGATTTTTTTTGGAATTTTATATCACTATACTAGTCTTAGCAATTTTATTCTCTATTATTAGATGAAATATATATTTAATTTTTTAAATGTATGTTTAATATACATACATTGTGAAATATAATAAAATTATAATTATAAAAAATTTTATTTTTTAATCATAGAAGAAATTTTGAGGCCCCTATATTATCCCCCATGGAAGATTTCATCCTACAAATTCCACTCTTTCTTTCAAAAAAATAGGGTTATTTCACCTTCATTGCATCCGCAGGTTCCCAAGTATCTTCTTTGACCATATGGATTATCTTTATGACTTTCAAAAGTTTCTTTTTCTTGTTTCTCATCAATTTCCCTTTCGGTCAGTAATATGGATTGGTTCTTATTCATAATAGATGTTTTGTTCAAATTACAATACATTAATATCAATTATATGTGATGGTTCATACATATACATTCTCAATAAATATATATGGAAGAGATCATGGATATTAGAATTATTTCTAGTTAGTTATAATTAATATTTAACCACTCCAACATGCTAGAGAGTAAAAAAATGGTCAAATGTACCTTGGACTCAGTTTCCCACTAACCTAATGACTCCTTTCAATGGTGATATCATTAGAAATACATGATCACTCGTATGAAACATGAAGTCATCCATTCATATGCTTTAATATGTCTTTTGTCAACTATGAGTATCCTTGATGTTTTTATAAATCAGTTGTCTCTTTTATGTAGAAAAATTCACAATGTCTATTCCTAATAAATTCTATTATATATCTTTTCCCCAAAAAATGGGAGTTCTTCACTTATTTCTATTCAGATCCTAAAAATGTGTACTTTGGATTCTATAGTGGAAACGATGGTTATTAGATAATTCCAAAAATGGAATATGTTGATCCCAACTCCCATAAAAATAATTTCAGCAACCAAAAAACATAACTTCCAATTTTTGAATTTTCTTATTGGATGTCTCATCAATTTTTGGATTATATTATTTGATGAGGTTTTCTTTTATATTTATAGAATTTTGAAGGATACACCAAAACAAAATGTAAATCACAAACTTCTGTATGAAAAAATCACCAATTGTACTCCATGGATGCTCATTAATTACTTAATATAGAGGCATGAATTATGTTTTTGTGAGAAATAATATATTTTGGTAATTAATTCGGGAAAAAAATTCAATCTATTTATAATTATCCATATATAATTTTTACAATTGGATCTATTTACAAGGGAAAAAAAATGTACATAGTGATGTTATCTTACATACATATATGTATGGGTAGTGGTTGTAATACCCCTTAATTATTTCATCGCGCCACCTTCACCTATTGATATGCCAAACACATTATACAATAATTAGTAATATCTATATTCATATTAACCCGCCAATAATTATCACAATGGTCCTTATAAATCTTACTGTTTCTAGGGTGTATAGAGAGTATAGAGATCAGAACTTTTTCAATCAGATCATTGTTTATCTATCGAATTGATAGAATACATTTACTTGTACCAAATTACTGAACACATATTTTATTAATTTTCAAATCAGTAAAATCCTATTTTTCATAAAATTTATCTTATTTTCCATCAAGGGATAATTTCATTAAGATTTTTGGATCATATCTCAAAAATATTGTTGATAAATTTTATGTTATAGGGTTGATGAAGTATCTAACATTATGATTCAAATGTATAAAAATTTATTCCCTTGATCAATGGATCTCCTACGATCCTTATCGTTACAAGGTCACATGGATATTTCTAATTCAATGAATCTCAAAAATTATTTTCTCGTTAGGGGAGGAAATTAATTGAACAATAATAGTCTTTAAGAATATAAAACCATCAACATTGTCTCTTCTTTAGTTACTTTTGTGATAATATATAAATTGAAATCTAGTGGTATATGTACATATAATGTTTTAGCTTATAAATATACTGTCTCCATATATTCAGAGTAAAAATGACTATATCAAACTCCAATTCATGAGTAGGATAATTATACTAATGGGTATTTAACTGCCAAGATGTATAAGAGATCCCATTTTCATTTGTCATGAGAAAAAATCAAATAGTATTCTTATATTCATCATTATACAAAAAGAATAATTATATGATATAGGGTAGTGTAAGGACAGTTTCCCTAAATGGTTTCCTCTTTATTTTTTAGAAATGTTCATTATAATCCTTTACCCAGATAAACATAACTCTCTTACAATCTAACATGGTTAGTTGATTATAAATCCATAATATTGATTCAAAATCCTTCTATTATATCCTCATTGACTAAATAAACTATTAATATTAGTTTCAATCTTAGGTTATGGCCTCTCAATGATGACCTTTTTATTTTCCCGATCTAATGTGATTCCTTCCTAGGTCACAAAGTGTCACACGAATGAAATTTTTTGTTACCAAAAACCAGATTTTATGATTTTTCCCAATAAAATTTCCCTTCCTCATAGTTTGTAATATTACCTTTTGGTTATCCTTATGCTATTCATGTGTTTTTTAATATTTAAGAACATCATCAATAAATGTGAAAAAAACTTATCAAGGTCATCACTAAAGAATATATTGATGAAATATATATATATATAAGGATAATTAGCCAATCTAAAGGGAATAACAATAATATATATAATTCCCATATCATTTTTCATTGGATAGTATTTGGGGAATCATTTTTCTTCACCCAAAGCTCACGATACCCAGATCAAAGGTTAATATTATATAACAATTGATCCGTTCATAGTTATTCAAATAAATCATCAATCCTCGAGAGAGTTTTTTATTTTATTTACAATGTTCCCACAAATATAACTTCTATCACTTCTTAAAAAAATTATCTATCATTATTTTCAATAAAGATACCATTCCTTTCTAATGGGACACACTATGCCAAATAAGAAAATCTCCCAAAGATCATTAAGTTTATTATTTAATTAATATAATCCAAATATTCTATTCTATATGGGTTCATTAATACTACCTTGGATTCAGATAATAGTTCAATTAAGAATCCAAAATCTCTTTATAGGAATGGTCAATCAAACTCTTTTGAAAATACACTAATTGAATCTAGAAAAATGGGTAAATATCCAATTCATAGAATTTTACTTTATCTACTTCTTTAGAAATCATTTCAATAATTAAGGTGATAGTTGGTGGTTCATATAAATATGGAATCTAGGATATCTATGATTTAAAGATAACTATGGGTTTTTTCTTCAAGGTAATATAAATCACCTCACTCATAATTTAGTGCATGGATGTATAAGTTGATATCTAATTTATCCAATATATGATGTAATATTAAATCATTAGAATGACCTATGGGTTATCCGATATATTTCCCACACAAAAATTAATAGGTGAATCCCTATAACCTTTTATGCTTGAATATTTTCTCCTCGGAGCCTACACAAAAACTATACCACTTGTACATTAGGTCCTGACATGATGTTCTTTGCAAACATGAATGAAATATAAGAAATCATAGAACAAAATTTAAACAGTATACTTTCTAGAATTGAGTGTATGATGGGAGTTATTTCCATTACATCATTTTGTGAATCTACATCATATTTAGTTATTGAAAATGCATGAAAATTCTCTATTAACCATATGTGATTTTGATTGATTTTACCCTCCATTAACTTTTGATTTGGAAATTTTTAGAGATATATCCATGCTCTACATACTTGATTCATTTCTTAAAAGGTTATTATTGAACCATATCCCATTTCTCATTGGTGTTCATATGTTTAGGGTTAACATAAAAAATATAGTTTTGAGATATATGGTCATCTCTCCCGCACATCGTTCACTTCCCACTTTTTTATAGACAATTCCCCAAATTCTACATTCCACAGTTGTTGTGCAATTGATATTGTACTTTCTTCCAATCTTGATTTTTTTCCCAAAACATTCTATATCATTCCATTATATTAATTCTTTATATATGTCGAATGGGAATATTTGAACTCAATTTAAACATTGAGACCACATCATAATTTCTCTTCATAAATTCCAAAGTCTCAGATTGAAAATTCATTCCATAGATGGTGTCTCAGTCTACTAAAGATTCAATCATTCATCCCATCAATACCAAAGAAAAATCATGAAGTGTATCACACAACAATTTTATGTTAGTATGAAAATCACCCAATTATTCATTTAACTATGTTTCAATGAATTCATAATTCATCTTGGTTCAGCATGTATGATGAATTTTTTTTTTGAAATTTATTTTTATATGTCTTTCAATACAATGGATTTCCAAATATCCCTTCACTTTTGTTCATGATCAATGTCCACAACTCATCATATTATACATCTAGATGATATATTTTCAAAATATATTTATCTTAATTATAATAGTGGATCATATAAAATAGATTTCAATAGTATTGATTCATTGTTTAGTGATTAGTCGATGAAAGGTTTCACTAAAAACTATTGGTTGTTTATGCGTGAGGGATTCTATTGCAAGTTATTCTTATTAGTAGAGAAGAAGGATGATCCACATGGTTGAAGATATTATTCATCACATAATTTAACTAATTCAACATCATCAAGTTATTTTCATCTCGAAATCCCCCCATATAGAGATGAACATTATTGTATTGTCTATTTCATCTACTTTTTAGATGAGACCTTCTATTTAGTGTATATTTTCTAGATTAATGAAAAAACACTATTTTTTTACAAGTGGATATATTATAATAAAAATTCTATTGGAAAAATAAATCCTAAAAAATTCTAATATTAGGATAGTCATATGATATACATCAATCATAACAAATACAACATTATCTATATAACCTTCATAATAATGTGTAAAAATATTGTTCTTAACCAAAATATATTCATCAATATTTCCAAACCATGTGTGTATCAATGATTCCTTATTTTTTCTCACGTTATGATCATGTCAATGACCAATGTTCCATTTTATTGGGTTAATACACCAGGATTAAACTATGCCATTTCCACATCCATTAGTAGTGTCCAGGTAAATATTTCATTTATTGGGAACAACTTGTTATATACTTCACTAAAATTTAATGAAGTTTTACTCTATTTAGACACAAACATAGGGTTATTAATACTATTTTTCTAGTCATAATTTCCAAAAGTAACTAAACCATAACTCTGATATCAACAATAGAATCCCACCTTTTTGGAAAATTATTTTTAACATAATTCATTCACAAATAGTACATTAATTACTTAAAATAATCTATTTATGTCTAATATCTTGGAATCTATTAACATAATACAACAATTAAAGAAAATCAACATAAAAACTATATAATACTTTTAAAATATAAATTTTGTAATACTTATTAGGTTATCTCGTTGCATGTAATTTCTTAGGGATATACGTTTATAGAAAATTGTGGGTATTATGTCTAATATGACATAATAAATTAAAATTAACATGAATGATCATAAAGGATAAAACAAGAGAAATAATATGATAGAATAATCATAATTACATGATATATTACATGTAAATATTGTGAAAATATGAAAATTATACATTAATAAGAATATTCATAGGTTTTACTTCTATGGTTTCTAAAATCATAATTTCAATGTTTATTCACCATGGTATCATAAATCATCTCTTATCTAGATATCTTTTATTTAAAAAATGAATTAGAGTTCCATAAATGAAAACACGTCATATGTGTTAGTTAATGTGAACCACATTAATCATAACAAATCATTTTATCTATAACATAATTATAATAAAGTGTGATTTTTTTATTAAAATATTATTTATATAAGCTCATAAAGACTTGAACATTACATCATATTCAACCCATGAAAGGGGAATGTGGATTTAATATAATTAAATAAATATATATATATATATTAATTATATATTTCGGTGAATTATTTGGGATAAGAAAGTGTTTTTGGAAATCAAAATTTAACGATATTTTATGTAAATGAGAGTAATTCAGGAAATGATTTCAGAATCAAGATGGTATACAACTCAGAATATGGAAATTGGATAATGAGTGGGAAAAAATTCTCCAAGAGATAAAAAATAAATTTTTATGTAATTAAATAAATAAATGTTGATGAAATTGAAGTAATTAAATAATTATAAGGAACACTAAAAAAGGGGTACTCAGATAGAAAATATAATCATTAGAGTTCCATTATATTAAAGAGTTTCTTAATAGAACTCATGGATAGTATCATAAAACTATTAAGACACCTTGGAGGGAATCACATGGACGTAAAATTACCCAAAAATCATTTATAATGAATTTTTAGGGGAGTGGAATGGTCGTATTGGTGGGTATTCATAGAAAATATGGAGAAAATTAATTAATCATTTCTCAAAAACATGTCTTGGAATTATAGGTTCTAGAAAATTCAAAACCAATGGATTATCCCCTTATTATTCATCACAATTTTTGGAATTTATGGAATGTTTTATGATATTGTAATCCATTAGAACCAAAATCCATTTTTATATTATTTTTCCAAATGAAAAATAATTTTTTTTACAAAATACAGTTTCTAAAACAATAATTTATTTTTTAGAAAATTTTAATTCATGTATAGGTTCTAAAATTTATTTAAAATGATGAAAACAAATAATATTAATAAAGCAATATATTTTTTTGTGGATTGTACATAATTAATTAGTGCATTATTAATTCATATATATGAATTCATGAGACATATTTAATACGAGAAATAATATTTTTATTATTCATTGGAAAATAATTTATTTTATAAAATAATAAAAATTTAACCATAAACAATATTTATTTTTTAAATTAAAATATAATGTTTATTTTTTAAAAATAATTCCCCAAATGTAGGAAATTTACCATTTTAAAATATATTAATTATTAATCAAAAATATAATATTAATGATACAATAATCTTTCTAGCACTGATAAAAATTTCTAACGGAAATATAAAATAATAATCTCATTTATAATAAAATTAATATTGTTTTAAAAGAAAAAATACTAAAAATAAATCTTTAGATAGAGGAAATTATTTTATTATATATGATTATATAATTTCAAAAACTACATCTGCAATTTATTTTAATCAATTTTTTTCATTAAATTCTTTCTATATTAATGTGTATATTAAAAAATAAAATAACACTAAAAATGTTGTTGAATAAGAATATATTTAATTTATAAAAAGAAAATTACATATTTGTGAAAATATGATCAAGATTAAAAACACATATTACATCATCACACACCCTAAGGGTATGGTGTGTGATTATAGTAGTTTGATGGGGTGAATTAACTAACATATACATAGTGGTGATCTAAACTAACTTGAAATTCTCTGGTAGGTGATTTTATTCAAGCCCCAGTTTTTGAATCTATAAATGGGATTGGTCAATGGAAGACTCACGTGATGTTATATTTTCCAAATATGTGATAAATGGGCTTTAAAGGGCATGAATCTATAGTTCGAGGCTATCATTTCTCCTCCTTTAGTAATTATCATTTTTACTTAGCGTTTATAACAAATAGTTAAAATATTAATATTATCACCAATTTTCATAATACCCAACATTTATAATAAAAATTTATCATATTATCTAATAGTAATATTTTCTAACGATTGTATATTTTATCATTTTTGAAATGGATAGATCTTAACATTCACTTTTCACTTTAAAATGTATATATACTCCAGCAGTCATCGATAATATTCTACCTAATTCAAAATAGGTTTTAAAATTCATTTTTTAATTTCTATTATATTCTAAATTTTGATATTGTATTTTAATATATTCCATGGTATGTTTAATCTTCTTGGGAGATTTTGATCCTATGGTTCAAACCATTATGTAGTCAATATTTTTTGGTTTTTACCTCCCTATACTAGTCCTAGCTATTGTAATCAATATTATTACATGATGTAAATATAAATTTTTATTTAATTTTTTTATATGTAATTCAATTCTGAAATATAATAAAAATTTTGTTACAAAAAATATTGATTTTATTAAACATATAATATATTTTCTATTTTTTACAAGAACATCCTAACCAAAGATAAGAAATTGGCTCCCATGATCTTCACATTGATGGTTTGAAAACATTATCTATATGGGGGAAGTGTGTCGTATATACAAAACAAAAAATAATAAAGTATATATTCAAGAAAAGCGATCTTAATATGATTGAATGATGTTGGTTTGAGATATTTAAGGATTATGATGGTTTAATATATTACCACATTGGGATGGGTAAAAAAGTGGTAGATACTCTTAGTAGGAAGGATCCTACAATGTAATCAATTATGTAAATTGAAAGGGGTTAATCATCTAGGTCATGAAATAGATATACATGTTAATCATAAAAGAAACTTTATCCAACCAATCTAAAATTATATCATAAAATTATATTCTTTTGAGGGTCAAAGTGACAGAAAAAGATGTTATGGAGATACAGATAATAGGAGTGGATATTATGGAGTTTAAATTTAATAATGATAGAGTAATAAGATTAATAAACTGTATGTAGATCCCATAAGAATAATAACAGAATACAGAGGTTTTTTATGATGCTTATATATCAAAATTATCTATTTTTCAAGGAATCATAATGATATATATATTTCTGATGAAAAAATTCTGGGTGGATAATATAAAGTGAGTGATATTTTCATTATTTTTATTTTGGTGCATGGTATGACAACTAGTCAAGGTCAGGTGGTCAAAGTCTATAGTTATGTACCCATTATTTCCCATAGTAATAGGTAAACGAGAAAACATAATCATGAATTTCATTGCAGGACTATCCAAGACATCCTATAGAAATAAATCCAATTTCGAGGTTTTCGATATTCCTACTATGTTTGTGAATTTAGTTTATATCAAGGAATATTTTAATACTAAACAACTATTGATGATATACATAAGATAAGTGGTAGGAATACATGTATTACCACTATCCATTGTATTTTATTAAAATGTGAGGTTTTCTTGAATGTTATAGAGAAGTCTATAGTAAATGTAGGAAAAACATATCAATTTTAGTTCTATATATCACAACTCAAATAGATAGATGGACCGGGATAACATTTCAATCAATAAAGTATATACTATGATCTTGTTTAAAGGAAATGTTTTTCTGGGATTCACACCATCCTATGGTTGGAATGAATCCATTTACTCTTTATTTTTTTCGATATTATATGGATTTTCTTTAGATCAGGAATCGAGAAAACATGTGATTCAAAATCATGGTGTTCCTGGAATAATTCATTGAAAAATATTAAATATATTAAATAGAAATAACATGTAGTTTTCTTGAAAAATACAAATTACATCCTAATAGGGGTCTAGAGATGATATATAAGGGAACCGTTGGGGTATGAATGTGGGTTTTATTCTAGGTGAGACTTATCCTTTTTTGGCGTGGAGTGTTGGTAGAAAAGTTTTCAACAATATAAGATGAATAAAATAATTAAAATAAATTATTTTATTTGATTGTTGATACATCAACCTATACTTACTACTTATTATATTGTTATGGTGAATTATCATGTTTCATTGTTATTCTCTTGAAATCTAAAGAACCATTGGGGAGATTTTGGAGGAACTTCAATTGGAAAATATCAACCAGATTACAGATTTATGAATGGTGTGAGATAGAGTTAAATGATCTTTCCAAAGACCGTGGTTCAGCTCCGTTATTTATTAACGATTAATATGAATTGAGATAGGATGCTTATTTTCATTGGATTATTTTCAAATTTTTCTATTTCTATAAATAACACAAATCAATGAACAAACATATTGGTTCAAATAATTATATTTTTGGGGATGGGTTATCTGTTGGGTTATTTTTTGGGGATATTCTTTTTGATTTATTTTGATTATATCTTCTTTTTTCATTCTAACGGTAAATAATCAAGGTCAACATGAACATCCATTGAGGTCCGCTACTCATCATTTTTACTTGTTATTTCCTTCCTTGATTCTTCATTCATTGAATTTGTTCTCCATTGGCCCATGGTTTGATATTCAACAAGGAAATTGTCTCTTTCACAACCATTTCTTAGTTTAATAACTTGATATTATATATATGGGCTCGACATGACTTGATGGTTGTTTAATATAACACACCATGTTTTTCTGAGTTTTTAGTAAATAAATTAATTCTATTTTATGTCTTCAATTTCATTCTATAGTTATCTAAAATTTATTTATATTCTATACAATGTTAATCAAGAACTACACACAACACTGACTTGGATAATATTACACGTAACACTATATTTCCACAAAACAATACTTTATTATAAAAATCATTTAAAATAGATACTAATAACATAAAGACTAAACATAGAACCATTGATAGTAATACAAAAATTTAAAATTTTACACATAATCATTTCAAAATTATAAATCATATTTATAATGAAACATATAATTTTTTGTGATGTTTTTATTTACAATCTTCGTAAAGGATATACTTTTTTATGTTTGTATTTGAATAATAATAAAATTAATTTAACACAATCATATAAATTTCATTTTATAATATTAACGTAATTTTATAATTTCTAATGTCAAAATTATCTTAGGTTAAATTTTTGGTATTTTTCTAAGACACGTCATTTTTGGATGAATAGTAAAAAAATTATAAATTTTAATTCCAAACTTCTTTTTTGTCAATTTTTTTATCAATTAAAATTTAATTTTAAATTTATCATAAATTAAAATTAGATAAATTATAATTCTATTCATCCAATTTATTTCATTTTATTCATTTTCATATAGAATTTAGATATAAAATCTTAATGAACTTATGAACACTCTCATTTTAAAAACCCATTTTTTTTATAAAACTTTAGGATTAGTATTAAAATTTATTTTTCCAGTTATGTGAATTTAATTTTGAAAAATGGAAAAAAAAATTATTAATAATTAATTTGTAGTCTAATTATATCAACTTTCTTTTTGAAAAATAAGATTACTGAATGTGATTGAAATTAATTATAATGATCAAGATAAATTTATGCTTAATAAGAAGCTAAAAGAAAAATATTAATGTCAAAAATGGGATAGAAACTTTTCCAAAACCAAAATATTTCAATATTAATAAGATAAAACTTCCATTGTTATTTTTTGGTGTTTTAATGAATTTTATTAGGTAATATTGTGGGCACACTTGACCTAATTCCAAAAATGCCAAGTGTGTCCCCTCCCTCCACTATAAAAATTCCACCACCACTCCCATTCCCCACACCTTTGATACTATTTTTGGCATGAACATACTATATAAAAATATCCACTTAAAATCTCTCCCCTCAGCCTAGAAGCCTCCCCTTGTATTGAAATCCATCAAAGGAATCCCTCTTGTGGTAACGAAAAGCAGTTACCTGAATAAGTGGTTATATCCTTCCTTAAGCTCTATAGTTTTATTTTCATTCTCCACCCCATATATTAATCTTATTTCATGTTTATATAATAACAATATTATTCCATATAGAATTATATTTTGTCATTATAAGGGTTCTACCTTAACATAGGTGCACTACCGCCTCTCGATACGATGTTGTCCGTTTTTCAACTACAACCTCTCATGGTTTGGAATAATGATGGATACTAAATTTTTATATAATATATATTTTATTTATTATGTATTTAAAATTATAAAATAATTAAATTAACCATATCATCATCCAATCCATTTTATGTAAGTATGATAATTTTGTTTGTGGAAGTGTGGGCTACGATCACCTCAAAGTGACATGATATGTTCACAGTTCAAATGGAATTTATTAAAGGTGAATTTAGTACAAATATATTATATGTATGGAATAATAATGAAAATATATTTATATTATTTATTTAAATATATTTCATCTAATTTATTTCTTTCAATGTGATTGTAAAATAGAAACCACATTCATGAATGCGTAAAACCTACCTTTTCCATGAATGATCTATTTTGTTTAATATTTGTATATTTTATAGATTAAAATAAATAACTATAATATATATATATAAGATACTAATTTCCTTGTTTATATTTTTGAGATTATTCTATTTGTTTGAGGAGAAAATATTAAAAATCAAAACACAAGAGAAAAACAAAGCAATTATTACCCAAAACGTAACATTAACATGTAGTGGTAAATAAACGACAAATACAAAGCCATAATATAGATATATATTGTATTAGAAATAAATATATGGTTATATGGTAGATTTATAATCAAAATATATTTATTGTATATGAGTTTTGAATGAGTATGAATATATTTAATACATAAGGTAATGGGTTTTGATCTCACTTTTTATTTTCATGGGATACATGAGATATTCACAACTCTCTTACTTTATGTGGTGTATATACTTCCCTAGGACATTTTATATGATTAAATTAATTTATTTAGTGATATTAAATAATTTAAATGATTTTTACACTATCATCAGGATAATAATTCTATGGTTACTCATGTAGTGATGGTTTTCTCATCCAATATTTATATTTTGTGAGACCCAGGCAATGTTCATCACATATTTATTATATGTCGTGCATTTAATTATCATGGATTTTTTATATTAGACTAATATTTAATTTTATGTATATTTTCATATCCAGTTGATGATCATTCTTTCATGTGGTTATGATCCAAAAGTGACCAATTTGGTATTGTAATTTTGTCCCAATTTTCCTTATTTTAGACACATGCCATGTTATGCACCTATATTTTCTATGAGGTGTATATACATACATTTTAACATGTTACATTTTGAATATTTTTATTTTCATGATAGGTTATGATTTATTTATTTTTATTATTTCCATGGTATTATTATTTAATATTACCAAATTTGTAATGGTTTATAGCTTCATTTTCATTATTTTTGAGATAGTTTATTATTATGCTTCCATTGATGAAGATTTATGATCCATATCTCAAGAAATACCATAATTTTAACCAACCTATATATATTCATGTAATATAAATTTAATTGTTCCATTTTACACTCTTTGGTAGTTATTATAATTAATTAAAAAAATTATAATAACATGCCTTTTCCCCCTTTCTATCGAAAATCCATTTTATTTCAAAACTGTGTTTTCTAAAAACGTTTTCAAAAATGTTTTACTATTATAATATGATATTTAAGGTAAATTTATACCCATGTATTTCCTATTTAAAACATTGGTTTTAAATGGAACTTTCTTGTCATTTTTCGATCAAGGCACATTTTTAAAATTTCAAGGTGAAAAAGAAATATTGAGGATGTACATGACCACCCTCCATTATGACCATCTCTTCCTAGATTCTCTATTTCAATGTTTAAATATTTCCTTTTTAGAGATTTTTTTCATAATATTCTTATTTTATTAGATTTTAATATTTTTTTCAAAGATAAATCCTTTTCAAATATTATTTTATAAATGATTTAATTTATTTTCAAAACATAAATTATATGTTTTCAAATGATTTTTTTCAATTAAAAATATTTAGTTATCTAAAAGGTCTTTTTATATGATTTCAAATTTTTCTCATGGAAAATAGTTATAATAATTTGTTCAAGCATCCATTATATGTTTTTAAACAAAAGTATTATTAAATTGTTTTAATGTTTCATTGAAAATTTTTCAAGGTAATATTATTTCCAAATGATTTCAATCCTTTTTTATATGTTTTCAATGTATTTTTAATTAAAATTATTTTATAAAGGTTTTTTTAAATACTTTTCATTTAATTAATGTTATTTTACCCAAGAATCATTTTTAAAATATATTTCCAAATTTATTTTCCATATAAGATGAGATATGTTGATGTTACTCATGCCCTTCTGGGAAATGATTCGAATTTTCCCTTCATATTATATAAATAAATGGTTTATGATTTATTGGAATTATGTTTTTGAAAATAAATTTTTATTTGACTGTTTATATGTTTAGGAAACCTGTTCATATTCTATGGGATATATTCTTATGAAACTAGTTCCTCTTCGACAGGTTGTACCATGATAAATTGTTTCGAAACTTGCTTCCTCTAATAGGTTAGCCTATGATGAAATTATTATGATTTCAAAATTTTTTCCATAGGTTGCGATATGATTAAATTTTTATGATAACCATTTCACTTCATGGGTTATGATATGATGTTTATGAAACCCATTACTTTTTATGATTCATGATATGATGAAAGTTTTATTATCTTGTGGAAAATGTTTGCATTATTTCATTATGTGACAGGTGGGACCTATAGTCCATCCAATGAATTGGGTAATGATAAATTTTTTACAACTTCGTGTTGGTACATTGAAGGGAACCGATAATAAGAGGACATCTTAAGCTAGAGTCATGATATTATAGGAGAAGAAATTTAATTCTCGAAAAAAGAGTCCATCTTAATCATGATATAATAGGTTGCACGAGAAGGAATCCCAATACCAAAACAAGAGGTTTCATAGTATGTTATCCAAATACTTATTAAATAGGTTATATGGTAGGGAATCCCCAACCTAAAACAAGAGGGTACATATAAGAGAATACAATGCCTAGAACAAGAGGTTACATGGGATGAGATTCCAATACTATAGAAGGTACAAGGTTTATTAGCCTATTCCAAACATGTTGTGATGGTCTTGGAATGTATTCTTGAAAGAGGGGTTTTTTTTTATTATATGTATATAAAAAATTCCATGAATTATTCTTATGTTATGTTTACATAAGTCATTATCTGGTTTCTCTTATGATTCATGTCTAATAAACAACCAATATTTATTCAATGCCTCATGTATATGATATTTGATATGTTGGATATGATAATCAAATGTTATTCTCATGTTCTCATATATTTATGCTCATGTTATGATTATATATCTCCTTTTTTACCCTTGTTTATCATCTATGATCACCCCTTTCTTGTGTTTCCTTTTTAAAAAGTTATGAAAAATTATTTTTATGTAAGAGGATTAAAGGGGATGATTTCTAAAAACATGATGAAGATATTTCACTAAATTAGAAAACGTGTTCCGTGTTTCCAAAGGCACTAATAAAATGTGGTCCCTGAGAATTTATTTTAATAATTTATTGAATATTGATCTAAAATGATTTAATATCCATGAATGTTAATATTGGGTCTCTATATGTGATGAAAAAAGCAACATCATATCAGGAGGTGTGCATACCCGAATTTTTTGTTCTCAGAGGATGATTCAGGCATATGATTTCTAAATGAAATAGAAGGGATTTATGTTTTTGATAAATGATGAAACAACACCTCTAGGCATGATTCATGATTTCCCAGTGAGGAACATTTCCATATTGAGGTCCAATGGAATGGCTAAAGATGTACGATCCTGATATGATATTTTAGAAAATTTCACAACACACACAGTGTAATATGGGATTACAAATAGTGTGAAAAAAATTCAATTGAATATAATATTTTTAAAGGAGTTAAAAATTACACAACTTATGTCCTTTTCACATGGAATGTGGTCCCATTTTTTAGGTAACTGTGTACCTCAAAGGGTATAAAGACTGACATGAGGTACACGACTATGCCACTCTGGTAACTCCAAAACTGACACATATAAGCTATATATACACGATATAATCTTTTTACTGGGACACAAGTAGAATCACATGTGAAAAGGAAAGTCGTGTACTTTTAAATAGACATGGACATCGCCCATTTTACATGGTAAGGACCTGGGGTGAAGGTGACACACAATGTACTACTAGTACACACCGGGTACTCCTTCAGAGTTTTCATGGAACCTGTTTCCTCTCTACCATGGAAATGTTTCATTAAGGGAAAATTCCATATATCTATTCCCTATGGGATAGTATAGATTCACCTCCAATATCATTTATAGTTATCCCTTCTACAGGACTACTTGCATAGTGTTGTTGGAATCCATCCACGAGTCCTAAAGTGAGATCCTCAATCTTATTCTTTCCCATGGTGGTGATCTTGGTATCATTGTGTGAAAAAAATATGTGGGATCTAATAATATACTTAGAGAGTAAACATATATTGAGTTTTTGGTATAAATCATGGACTTTGGATTGATCCTCATATTTGTATCATATCTTTTCAAACATCCATTGTATACTTCAAACGAAGAGATCATATTATCACTACTAGTCAAGCATTATTCCTCAGTGCTATCTAACACATGGAGCATGTTCTCCTAGAAGAATGATATGTGGAACCTTAGAGATGGAATCCTATGATAGAATTATAATTGTGAATTTACCTTGATACCGTGTTACTTTGTTGAGTTTATCTAGATATTCATATTATATGTTTTCTGGATATATCCCTATGTGGATATGACTATAATAATATTGATATATACATTGAGGTTTCGAGGTGTCTTAGTGGATATATTTATACTCACCCATAAGTGATTTACTAGAATGTGTCTTGTGTTATGAAGACAATTGGCCTTTTGAAAGAGTCCCCAAAGTACTAGGACCATATGGTGCATAAATAGAAAACCTAGGTTGATATTTGTTCATATGTTATACTAATTGTAGTCCCCATATCTATATTTAGGTTTGATGTTTTTCAAAATCTTTCTGGTGGTTGTGTATTTGGACCTATTTAATTTTCATTACATCATCTCATACTATGGTTGTTGTTTTAATATGTATGAATTCATGGTTTTTCAACTTCATGTTTATTTCTTCACTTTATGGGCTTGTAGATATGTTCATATGTTCATGTTCTTAGTCTATGGCCTCCCAGTGATACACCAACTCGATGATAGTATACAGATCCTAGCCTATTTGAGGTGTGTTTTGGGAGTTGAAGGATGATCCCCATTGGTACATTTCATGAAAGAGTGGAATCAGAGTATTTAGATATACCTTTGGACTAGAGTGTGTGATATTTGTTTGGGGTGAAATTGTTAAGGGTTTCATGTTCATCTTTTAGAACATGGGCCCAGTGTTCGTGTGGTGGTTGATGTATCCATACAACAGGTCGTTGATCACCTTCCTTTCAACTTGAAACACGAGAAAATTGGTTCTAAGAAAACAAGGGTACATCAATCATATATGATGGGTTTTGTTTATCATGTCTTTCTTGAGTTGTCTATCCATATATAATATTTTATTGTGGTGTATCTTGTTTATTTCAGGATCAATCCATTACATATTTTGGCATGGATTTAGAATCTAGATCAAAAGGATGACCCCCTTAGTGATTAAGAATTGATATAGGGACCAATTCCTATGATGTTACCTCGAGGTGGTGTACTAGGTATAACACCACATATAGTGAAGAAGATGATACACAATGTACAAGTGGATGAGGTGTGCTGATTGAGAAAACATCATGTGTTTTAATGAAAGGGACCCCATAGGTTATAAAGAGATACTAATCCATATAATGTTAAGGAATATATTGACGTGATGAAACAATTGTTTTATTGGTTCAGGACACCAGAAGAGCATATGTTTATCCTAGAAGAATGTTTTATTCATGGATAATCATGATGGTGGTAGAGTTTGGTGACCCAATATTATGATGAGGTGGATCTAGCATGGTCATGGACTAAGTTCTATTTGAGATAGGACTTCTCTCCAGCTTTGTAGAGGGATATATATTTCAACAGATTCTACTGCTTTAGGAGGAACACATGATGGTAGCTAATTATTCATCATGGTTTACCAACCTCTCTAGGTACTTAATGGATATTGTTAAAGAATAGTTCTTTTGGACTCAGATCTTCAAGAAAGTATAGAATAGATATATATAATACAATACTATAGATCTATGTATTCCAATATATAATGAGGTTCTAGAGTAATATTTGGTGGTTGAGAGCTTCTTGGTTGAGAATATTCTTATGGTTTTTGATGGTAGTAGGAATGTAAATGAAGGGACTTCGTCTATTGAGATATGACCTTAGTCTCAGGGACCCGGTCTGGTGAGACATTTTAGGAAGAGGTCCCATGAAAGAGGGTTTTATGTTATGAAATCACGGTATGAGTTTAGTAAGCCTAGGTATAGTATATACTACTCATGTGATGGAAGGGGACATCATTGATGTGATTTTTTTATCATTTCATTACAAAGAGAGATATAGTGATTAGCCTCTGAGGTAGAGGTTTAAATAGGAGAAGAAAGGGTTGTAGGGAACCGAACACAGTGGAGGAGTTGGGATAGATGCTCTAGCTGGTGGTCACATAAAATTGTTTCCTCCACCATTCCATTGTAGTCCATGAAAGGCATGAGGAGATGGAGGATATGGTTGGGAGCAGCTAGTGGTGGTTGAGGCTTACAATGAAGATACTCTGAGGATTATTTAGGGTAGGATTCAATTTTTTTACACATTATCAACTATAAAAAGAGACAAAATTAATAGTCAGCCTTTTATTTTCACCAATCTAGTTTGAGATTTAGTGATTTAGGTTGACACGTTGGCTCGACTGTTGTTCTTGGAGTCTCTTAATGAACACAACTCAATAACCACACACTTATTCAAAAAATGTGGCATAAATATTGGATGTGAGAGTTTCTTTTGGGTAATATTGTAGTAATGATTATTTCTTATGATGTATTCTTAGGTATAGAGTTTTAATCTATAGTGCATGCATTGATTGAAATTTTTTAGTGAAGGATGCAGTGTGTCCCCATTGATGGGAATAGGTTCTCCATTGAGGTTTAAAGGGATCTCCAGGTAGCACATGATGGACTCATGCATAAGAGGTTTAAATGATTATTGATCAATTTTCTATCATGACCCTTGGTGTAGTTGATGTTGTGAGTTTCCAGTTTTTTACAATGGTGGAAGATTATGAGGAAATATTCCATAAGGATGTTCATAGATTATATCCCCACTGATAGATATAAATATACATTTATTTAAACCTTGTGATGAGACCAATATACTAGCCAACATAACATATGGATCTTATAGATCATTTTGAGTTGATGGTGTAGTTTATGGACATACATAAGGACAGAGTTGATATACCTAATGTTTCACCCCAGGCAGCCCCATTTTTGTTCATAAAGAGGGATGGCAGGAGATTTATTTTATGTGTGGACTATCATCACTTGGCCGTGATTACTATGAAGAACATGTATCCATTACTAAGTATTGATGAACTCTTTGAAAATTTCATAGGGTCATAATGGATTTAGAAATTTTAACTCTGGTCAGACTATCACCAATTGCATGTATAGGATGAGGACATACCAAAGAGGTCATTTAATTATTGCTAAAGTCACTATGAGTACATGTTGACTCTCGTTGGAATGATGAACAATACAATAATTTTCATGGGAATCATGAATTGGATTTTCATCCCTTCTAAGATCAGATCATAGTAGTCTTCATCGATGATATCCTTATGTACATAGCATAGAAGGAGGATAAAGAGAGGTACTTGAGGATGGATCTAGATGTAATCAGATATCACTATCTTTAATTGAATATCTCAATGTTATATTTATTGTTATAGGATGTCCACTTAATGGGATATATTATCTCAGATGATGGCGTGGCAGTGGACTTGTCCACGGTTGGGGAAGTTCTATATTGGGATCCATCCTAGATCATGATGGTGGTAAAGAGATTCGATGGGTGGGTTGGATATTACCGAAGATCCATACCTGATTTCTCTAGGATATAGTCACCCATGGTAGCTATTTCCCTAATGGGGTAGCCTTTGATGAACACAGAGAGGTGCCTTCTGGATTGTTACATGTTGAGGAATAGATTCATGAGTTCTCTCATATTGAGATTACAAGATGAGGATGTTGGGTACATAGTTTTCTAAGATACATTCAGAAATATGATTGGTCATGTTATTATTAATGGGAAGGATATTATTTTCTATGGTTCACATTATTTAATAAAAAACATTTATAACTATGTGAACCACAATCTTGAGTTACCAGTAGTGGTCTTCACACTAAATATGTTGAAAATTTATCTACTAGGAAAAAGGATATCATTTATTCCAACAAAAAAATTATAATGTATATTCTCTCCCATAAAAATCATTAATTGAGATAGTAGTGATGGTTAGAGATCATCCATGATTATGAATTAAAAATTTTATATACTCTTGGGAAGGGAAAAATTGTAGGAGATCATCTTTGTAGTAAATCTTATTTGTAGATACTAAACTAGGATTCACTGAAGCTAACCTTATTGAAATAATATTTTGTTGATTGAGATGGAGAATCTTACCTCCAGTCAATGGTCATTACCTCTCCACTTTTACAGTGAGTCAAGGAATATCATAATGGAGATGTCGACTGTGAGACCCTACATACTCAATTATCCATTGGATATTCTCTTTTTGGATTTTATGATGGTAAAGAGCATGTTGGTATTTTCAGAGTTCTCGTGATAGTATTGAGGACATTGTGGGAGGAGGTTCTGAGAGAGTTTCATATATATAAATTAACAGTACATCCAATTAGGGAAGTGGTGTACCAAAACCTCCAATGATAGTTATTGTGGATAGGGGTATAGAAAAGAGTAATAGAGTTTGTCTCTTGTTTCCTTACTTTTCAACAGGTGAATGTTGAGCTCCATGTTCCAAAAGATTTAACTCAATCCATTTAGGTTCCATATTTTATATGGGATCAGATTGCCATGGTTGTAGTGACTCCCATACCAAATATGTACATGGGACATGATTCCATATAGGTGATCATGGAATTATCACCATGTCAGGATACATTCGAGGAATTATAGAGAATATTTTAGTAGAGAGAATGGGATGACTCTACATGCATTGGATAGTCTGACTCAATGGAGTTATTGTGATCATTGTTTCTGGCTAGGATGCTCACATCATGTCAATGTTATGGAATGGATTTAAAAAGGTTTTGGGGAGTCAGTTACACATGAGAACAATATCTCATCCCTAGACCAACAACAAGACTAAGAAGAACAATCTAGTTCTAGATCACATGTTGTGACCATAAATGTTAGGAGTTGGCTGTAGTTGGGAGGATCACAAACCACTGGTGGGGTTTTTATACAACAAATAACATCACACCATTATTATGGTACCATTATAGGATTTTTTGGGTAAAACGTTCAGGTATCCAATTTTTTATACTGACCCATGAGAGTCGGAACTCATGGGAGCATAATTGGTGCAAGCCACTACTGAGAAGGTGAAACACATCTACGATCCATTGAGGATTTAATAGAGTCATCATATGTCTTGTATGAATAGAAAATGTAGGACATTGGAGGTCACGATGGGAGAAAATGTGTTCATATTTGTTTCACCTCACTAGGTATTATAGATATTTTTTAGTGAGTTAAGATATATATGAGATGCATTGTCCCTTTCCAGATACAATGTAGAGTTGTAAAGGTAGCATAATGATTATCTCAACCTCTGAATTTAGGTAGGGAATATGATGCCTTCCTCATGTTGCAGATAAGGAGGCTCATACAAGACCGAATTCATGTTATCGAATGACGTGAGAAAAAACATCTATATGTTGCTACATTTGGCATAATAATAGGTAGAGATCAAAGATAAATAAGAGAGGTCCTTCATGGGTGAGCTATTCCTTTAAGGAATGTTTGGTTGTAGTACATGAATTTTAATGAGAACACCAGCAAGAAGGAGGGTTTGATTTATGATCAGTACCAACATCAATTTGTATAGGCACTATTTTGGATTTTTGGGACATAAATTTCAAATTTGGGGAGACATTGATGACTCTTATTTTCCATTTGTTATCTTTGGATATTATTTAAATTATATTTTAGAACAATAAATGAGTAAGAATTCAAATTTTTGGCCAAATGTTCCCAAAAAAATGTTTCAAATATGTTAAATATATTAAATATCACATGCCCTATGTTTTACTGAAGGATCAAAATAACATCTAAACATGGGCCCAAATCATAAATTTGAAGGGACCATTGATTATAGAATGTGATTATTACCATGATCTTGACATATATATTTCAGTGTGAAGAGTTTGTAGAAAATTCCTCATGGGTCTAAAATGATTTATTTAATTTTAAAAAAAATATTTTATCTATTCATTGATGTAGTGGCCTTGCTTCTCCAATAAATATATAGTTATGTTTAATTCTCAGGTTTTTTCTGGTAAACCTAGAGATTCAAAGAACCATTAGAGAGCCATTGTAGGATACTTAGTTGGAAACCATCAAACAGATCTTAGATAAATGAATGTTGTGAGATAGAATCAGAGGACCTCACATGATATCATGGTGCATCACCATTTTTCATTAGTGATCAATTAAAATCAAGGTTGTACATTTACCTTGATTGGATTATTTTTCTATATTCTATTTTCTGATAAATGGGAATCATCTGAGAAACATATTGATTCACGAATCAACCATTTTTCAAGATGTGTTATCAACATTGATATTTTTGGGGAAACTTTTTTGTGATAATTTTTATTAACAATTTGATCATTATTCCTATGGAAATAAATCAAGGTTTACCTGACATCGACAAATGTTTTTCCTTAATATCGTTCCATGTTTATTTCTCCCCTGATTTTGTATACATTTTGGGAATTATCCATTGGATTGTGGGTTGACATACACCATGGAAATAAATCATTATATAACATTTTCATGGTGAAATTATTTTATATTCCAGATTGTTATTAAATGACAGTTGTGAGATTAGAGAACCCATAGATGATAAGTTTGTGTGGATAAACAGTTTTCATGTTCCTGTCGTGAAAGGAGGATGGTGTGATTGGAAATTTTCAAACTGAATTTTCAAGGCCAGTTTTTGTCGATAAATGATAAAAATACTCATTGGGTCATGAATCTCTAATTTCTGATGAGGCATGTTTCGAGATCACCGGTTGAGGGAGTGACTAAAGATGAATGAACCATATATGTAATTTTCGAAAATCCCATAACACAAGGCTTGTAATCCAGGATTACCTGGATTGTGGGTCCCTTATAGAAGTGTCTAGGGTTTCATGAGTTAGTTAAGTATCAGAAGGCCTGTGTTCTCATCACATGGAGTGTGGTCCTCCATTGTTAGCTCGATGTGTACCTCCGAGTGTACATAGATAGGGCGGTACATGACCACCTTAATTCTATATACTCTTATACAGACATGGACAAGCCATGAATACATGACATAATAAATATTTTGGGACACGGGTAGGTGTACACATGCAATGGAAAATTTTATACTTCTATGTACTCTTTTTCTTCGTTCGTTTTACACAGCTAGGACTCAGGGCCAGGGGACACACCGTTTACTCAATGTATATTTCATGTAGTCCTTTAAAGTTGTCTTGGATAGATTTTACACTCTTTCAATGACATGTTTTATTAATGGAAGGGTCCCTATATAACCTTCTAGATGATTAGGATAGTGATACCATCCACAGGACATCTTGGATAGAGTTATTGGAATCCTTCTGTGAGACCTGGAGTGATATCTGCTATCATCCTATTTCCCTAGGCAGAGATCATGATATCTTCAGAGAAAAACTATGTGGGATCCAATACAATGATTTGTGGTTTAATCCATATTGATTTTTGGTATACCCCATGGCCTTCAGAGTGATCCTCATCAATGGATCATATTTATTGAAACTTCCAATGTATACTTCTAATGGAGAGACCCAATTCGAAAAACATCTTATATGGATTTCATCAGTGTTATCTGACTCTTGGAGTGTGCTCTCTTAGTCGAGTTCTACAGGGAAACATCAAGATGTAATACTAGTATGGGATTAATTTTGTGACTTTTCCATGAGATTGTGGGTCTTTTTTGAATATTTTTATTTATTCTTGTTATATGTGAGGTCAACATAAACCTATATAGAGATGATTATTATACTTTTGTTATATATATTTTGGTTTTGTGGTGTCTTTATATGTATTTTTATATTCACCCCTTCATGTTATTTTCCCATACATGTTTTGTATTATGAAAATGATCAATGTTTTGATAGTTCCCCTTAGGGACTAGGAGTAGATGATGGTTAGTGAGACCAAACAAACAGAGCTGAGTTCGTATGGTATATTGACATTAGTCACCATATTAACATTCAGATTTGAAATGTTTTCATCACAATTGTGACTGGATTGTATTTGGCCATATTAAATATCCTTTACTTAATATCATAATTTAGTGGTGGGATTTATTTGTATTCATGCATGGTTGTTTATTTGTTTTATATTTCAGTAGTATATGATATTGGTGATGTGTGGATGTGATAAGGTAAATAGTCTATGTCCTCCCATGCCAGCGACATGCCTACTCGGTGAAAGTCATATGTTCCTAGACTATTGAAGGATGAATTGGGGAGTAGTAACATGGGCCCAATTAGAATGGGATATGAAATGGGTGGAGTTTTCATATAAATAAATTTTCCTTCCTAGAATCAAATAATATCTTTGGAGATACATATGAGACTAGGTATCATGCTTCAACTTGCGAGGATGATGTTTGAAAGATGAAGATTATGGGATCTGATCATGTCATCCATTTTTTATCATATAATATCCATAAAATTTTAATATATAATAAATTCGTAAAACCATTATCGAGACATCGAGTTTGAGTTCAATGATATAGTGATCCCTTATATTTCACCTAGTAATAATTTCCTGCAGCTTGAGAAGAAAGGAAGCATTATTCGAACATATATCAGACCCTTTAAGATCCTTAGCCTCATTGGAGTAGTGTATTATAAACTATCACCATCAACTAACCTATCTCAGGTAGATGTCAATTTCCTTATATACCTCAAAATGAAGTACACTAGAGACTCCTCACACGTACTGAATCATTTGGTGGTACAATTGGAGAATGATCCTATATACAAGGATTAGCTCAGGAGGATCATAGATAATATTGAAAAAATAGAAAAATAATAAAACTCACATGGAAAAAGTTATTTGGTAATAAAAAATTCTTAAGAATTAAATGATGAATCCAGAAGGGGAGATGAAATAGAAGTACCCTTATTTTTATTTAGGAAATGGAAATTTGATGGATAATGTTTTTAAGGGGAGAATAATGTAATAAAAATACATTGAAAAATGAAATTCCATTTATATAGAAGAAATTCATTACAATGAAAAATATATTTAGAAAACACATATATTACATTGTTTATTTTTTACTGTTATAAAATAATTCATGTAAAATTAAAAAGGAAATTAAGAATCAGAAATGTTTATAACATATCTATTCTACAAAAACCATTAAGACCGTTTTATATTATGGGTTATGATAATGTCTAATTGACATAGAAGAAATAATAAATTTCCAAGACTAGTAGTATTACACCCTATGAATAACATTTAATAGAGCTTATATGGGAGATAACACCACTAGGGTTTTCCTTTTAATTATCCCACGCTTATATTCAAGAAATAAAATTCAATAAAAAATGTTTATGAGATAACATCAAGCTTATCTAAATCATGAACCAACCATGTTCGCTGAAACAACATAACAAAGTGACACCATGCCGTAACATACCATTAGGAGACACACTAGTTTAATAAGGGGTTTTATGTCTAAACCATATTAGTATGAATTTATATATTTTATTTGTAATAAAATAACAATTTTGTGTATCCATTTTCATTATTTATTTATATATAAATACATGATGATATAATGTTGTTGGATGATATTAAATTTTGATAAAAATAAAACAATATTCTGTTATTTGGTAATTAAATATATAGTTTCAGTTAAAACACACTTTTTGATAAATTAAAATTTTTTTTAAAAAAATTCTTCACGAAATATTTTCATTAAATATTAGTTATTTTCATATAAATGATAATATAATTTAATAATGTCCAATTTATTTTTTATAATGTCTATAAAATTTTTACTATTGTAGATACATGTATTTTATCATAAATAATTATTTTATTCAATTGTAAACTGCTATATTTAGAAATGTATTTATTAAATTTTTTTAAATAAAAAAATCAAAACAATCCAATGGTAAATTTTTCATTATTTTCAATTCCATTTAATTTTTTAGGTACTAATTAAATACAACATATAGATATTATATATATTATGGCAACATAATAGGCCAAAACTAGTATAACAAATGTTATAAAGGAAATCCTTGACTAAAAATTGATATAACCTTTAAAATAATGTATTTTTATTTTATTTGATTAATTTTACATTCCTTTAGTGAATCAAAAAGAACAAATATTATATTTTATAGTTTCAAAATCCATTCAATATAAACTTGAACATATTTAAAATAATCAATGGTATTACATTTTGTTGGTTATTATCCAAGGGAAATATTGTAAAACGGTCTTTGATGGTAGAAACCAATGGAAAAAACATTGGGGTGATTTGTGGCTCAGATTAACTTATAACATAGAGCCTAAATCATAATATTATAAATTATAAAAAAAATCCCTTATATTTTTCTATAATTATCCAGCCAACAACCCTTTCATATTCACTCAAAACACAATTATCAAAAAAATATCTCTCTATATGTATCAATACTTTCATCCAATATAGTTCCAAGAATTTAAAAATATCTTACCATGATATTTGATGTTCCCTATCATGGTAATAAAATATTTAATATTTTATATTATTCAAGTCTGTTATTTGAAAAATAAATATTGTTTTCAATATTTCTTTTTAATGTGTTTCCACGGAGAAAATTTATACCCATTTGAATCCCAAGTAATTATACAAGACCTTTCAGTCTCATTAAACCATTCTATGATCCTTTATGTAATCTCATTGAGATTATTAGAATATATCTTGATTTTTTATGCAATTTTTTTAAATACCCATTACAATTTCCACTCAACAGTATTCACCTAGATGTACCTATAATTAATTTATTTGGTAGAAACATGTATGTAACATACACTCCTTAGTCATGGGATTAATTTTTATGAAAAAAATCCTTATGTTTTATGAACTTTGTGGCACAAAAATGAATGTACATGAAATTAATGTGACTGGTGGGCCTGAAATTATATATCCCTATAATTCCTTGGTTAATTATTTTATCTCATGAGATTCCATATATGGGGAATTATTACTTATACTAAGAATGGTATGTTTTCTTGTCTCATTGGTTAGCCTTGACATATTTTTATGATGAAATGTTTTATATTGTAGAAATAATTCTTTTGTTTCCAAGATTTTATAATCTTATATCCAGTAAATCCTTTTATACCACATTGATATACCTATTGGTTCACATGAATTACATTAATCATGTTATGGTGTAACTATTACCTTATAGTACATTATATCTCACCCATTTATTATATACATAACCAGGTTATCCCACATAGTGTTATAAGATCATTGTATTTTAAGGAAATTTTATGGAGTTATAAATATTTTCATTGTTTCCCTATTTCGAATTATTGTGATATTTATATAATTAATGAATAAAACTAGACCTTTATATATTAGGATTTTTTAGGCTTAACCATTTGTTGATAATGGATTATATGGGCTATAATATTTTTATACTCAAACATAATATTCAATTTCAAGTACATTAGAATGAATAAATGACACATTAGGATACATAAATTTTTTAGAAACCTCATATGATTGCAACAATGCTAAAATCAGACATTGATTTATAAAGGAATTTCTTGTCTGGTTTTATGTTCTTTCATAAACCATGATAGGTCATATAAGAAATAATCTCAGGATTGATAAGATTTTATCATTTCAAAAATTAGGGGCACAATATTCCATCTGATAATAAAATATTATGGCCACAAAGACAAAACATAGTACCACATGGATCCTATGTATGCTATGGGGGGTATTCAAATGTTTCATTAATTCAGTTTAAGTATATTTATAAAGAAGGATTGTTGTAAGGTGATTTGTGTAGATGATAAAACCTATGGAAATTATGTGAGTGAGACCATCACTTGATAATTCAACGCATGTTAATACATT
The DNA here is from genome assembly GCA_963277665.1 of Viscum album. Classification (NCBI taxonomy): domain Eukaryota; kingdom Viridiplantae; phylum Streptophyta; class Magnoliopsida; order Santalales; family Viscaceae; genus Viscum; species Viscum album. The sequence continues at coordinate 1,954,050,241 of OY728165.1, forward strand.
ACACATAGATATATTTTAGTGAATCTCAATGGAACACGCAATGGTCTAGGAAGAAGGTGGAGATTAAAAATTCAAGATGAATACTATTATTGAAGAGGAACTACATTTATCATTTATTATTTTGTTGTCTTTCATAATGTGGTCATTATTCATTAATGGCTATTACCATTTATTTTGAGTGTTGAAAACTATTAGTGATTTATATAGTGGGGAAGAGAGCCTATTATTTATCAATGAGTTTGAATATATATAATATATTTTTATAATATATTTTTTATCATAATTTTTAGTTTCAAGATATATAATTGTATATTGTTATATTCTATTTTTATTTATATGTATAGTATTATACTGAGGATGAAAAACTATTTTATCCATCCACTTAATCATGCAAATATATTGTGTCATGTGAATGTTTTTTTGGTGAATAATGAATTAAATTATGATATGTGTGTTGAAGGTAGTGGATATCAAAAGATATCTTAAGAGTACCATTACAAAATTAGGAGTTTTTAGTAACATTATGGGAACTTATTATTAACATGTGATGGAAACTTATTAATACCATACCACACTTGTACGAATAATGATTAGTTATTAGTGATTGTTACTAAGTTGAATCTCAAAATCACTTTCAATCATTGGCATAAGAGAATAAATTTTTTACTCTCGAACTGATCAATTAAACACAAGAACGATTAATATTTTTAAGACCATGATAAAAAAAAATTAACGATATAAACCCTATATGAATCACTAAATCCATTACATGATAAATAACACACATGTTCAAATTATGATGTTATAAAAAATAAAATAAATCCAAATATGACGGGGCCTTAAAATAACATGATTTTACACATCTTTTATTAATATATTATATGATTTGATTAAATACTTATTATTTTTTAAAATAATTATACATTTGATTTTTTTAGTTATATTTGTTAATTATTAATTTTTCATTTTTCATTTTTCATTTTTTTCTTTTAAAATTGTTAATTTATTTTTTCTAAATTTTATGGTTAAAAAATTATCTTATTAATTTTAAAATATTATCTTATCTTGAATTATTAATATTTTGTTTATTAAAGAATTTATCATTTATTTTCATTTAATTAACATAATCACTAAATTATTTCATCCAATTATGTATTCATAATATTAATTAACATTAAAAATCAATTCATGTAATTAATCGTATTTTATTTATTAAATTATATCATTTTAATTTAATGCCTTTAACCAATTTGTAAATCCAGTATTAAATTATTTAACAACTATACATTTAACTTTAGTTGAATTTTAGTTAATGTTTTGTGTTTACATAGATATTTAATATTTTTAGTAAGTGCTTCTGCTAAAAACGATCCACCACCATCATGCACAATAGGGACTCATTTGAGAAACTACAAGTATCTAATGATGTCTCCTTGAGACAACTCCATTTATTTTCTTTCACTACTACAAGGACTTCTTCTGTTTCTTCCTCACAGTTGTTACTGAAGAAATCACCATTCATTCTTCACACCACCACACCCCTATCTTCTGACATGCCTCCTCTACAAGTCACTATGGGACTTGCCTCATTACACTGCCAGCTTCAATTATTTATACCACTAATCCAACGTCATACTTATAATCCATTCTGAACTCCTTCAGCCTCATGAGGCATCCTTAGGAATACATGCCACTAGTATCACCCGTAAAAACGCAATGGTGTCTCATTGTGACACCAGTAGACCCATCCTTAAGAAACTATTGACCTTTTGTCTACCAGACACTACTAGAATAACTAAAACTGGCAGTGGTGTCCCTATTTTATACTGGAAGGTCTCCAACTATGTGAGACACCATCTAATGGAAATACTTCACACCACAACACCATATTAGATCCAAATCAAACACCCCCAGATGTGGAATCCTAGAACTGTCAAAAGAAAAATCCTTTACAGAATGAAGTTGACACAAATTGATATAGATATTACCACCTCCTATCCTACTTTCCTACTGAAGGTGTTGCAGTGAATAGGATCTCACATCATCCACTTTCTACCTATCCACCATTGTGAAGATGGGTCCACTATATTAATATCATCACCATAGATCTAATGAGTCCAACCCTAAGACATGACCATTGAATGAAGATAGATAATCCAAACCCAACTCATAGAACCCCAGATTGAAGGTTGACCTGCCATCTACCACATAAGCATAAAGTCACCACCATGGGAGATGCGTTTTCGCTGTGGGGTTTTATAAGGAGGAGTGGAAGAATTGACTTGAGGAGAAAGACCCCCTGCAGGCCGTGAATGTATAAGGGGGAGTAATAAAATAATAAATTAAAAAAGATAAAAAATTACATTAAAACAAAAAATATAAATAAAATAATAAAATAAAACTAAAATAATAAATAATTTTTTTATTATTTAATAATTGAAAATATATGTAAAGTCTTGGACCAAGATTCCACCCAAATAGTGCTCTGAACTCGGTTGGCTACATAGCCTAAAGTGCATCTCCACAACCTACGAAGGCTACTAACTAGCAGTGAGGTTCAAGGTGTGTTAGTGGGTTGACTATGCCCTAATTACAAGAGTATCAGATTAAAAGTTAGATATTGAATTAGTTGAAAAAAATATTTTATTAGTAAACATAATTAAATAAATAAAAATAAGAATATATATACATATATAGAAGTGTATAATCTAAAAAATAATGTCGAATGTTCATCCATCTAGAAAGATTACAGAATAGTACCTTGAAATATTATACAAAACACTTGTCCCGAAAAGTAAAAAAGACCAAAAAGGTATCTCAATATCATAACAAGCCTCATAATGGTCATATGGTCCCTTTATCTAATGCCACAATATATAACCTATGGTAGGGGATTTACCCCAACTATAACTTGTATCCATATAATCTTCTTAGGTCCCTTTGGAGGCCCAAAAAGGGTGCGAGAAAAACATCCTAGTATGTAACCTACAAAATTATATAGTGTTATCAACATAATAGAATGTTCTAGGAAGTGTAATGAAACCATTAAAGTAATTGTGAAAGCCCATGGCATAAATCCACTTTAATATGTAAAACCAAACATCCCATCAAGGATCCCTACATTAAGGTTCATCTCCAAATAAGGTATCTATGAAAAAAGTAAACAAGTCACACAACCATGATGTGAATCCATCATAATAAAGTTACCCATGACAATGCTATATAAAATGTAATATATCCCATGACCATGCCATATAGTGAATTGTAGACCACAAGGGCTATATCTTAGGTGTCATGTACCAGGGCATCCCAGTAATAACTTTAGAACACAAAGGTCTAGATCCAAGGAACATTAGAAGAAGGCATATATATCGAGTGCCATGGGTGTCCCAATGGAAACTCTGTCAAGGAACTGGTTTGAGTCCTAGGAGCATGTCTAACGGAGATTCCTATGAAAGTCCAACCAATCTAGATCAATGAGGTAGAAAGGGATGAGGAATCCCATAGAATCAGGATCTAAAGGGAAGAGTCAACCCTATATATCTACTACTTCGTTTTAGATCCCTAAAGTGTAGTACATGGAATCTCTCCAACCATTCATCATTTCGTACAATTTAATAAATTCAATTCCATGTGAGTATACCCACCCACAATACTAGAAACAAGCCATGAGTATACCCACTCATGCATTCCATTTATCCGGAATATTTCTTATGGGCCTAACCTCCCATATTTTCAATTCAACATTCCATTAATCAATTTATATAGGTCTACCCACCAATATAATTCATTTTCCATTTAACAAGTAATGTGAGTATACATAGTCACATATCACCATTACCCATTTACCCATTTAAGAAATCTAGAAATTAATAACATGTATTCCCACTTATATTAAAAAAAAATATTTTGTCCATTTAATTAAAAAGGCATTGAATTACAAGAAACAAGGAGGGAGATCATCTCCTCGGCATTTATTCAAAACCATTAAGGCATAAAATGTCTCCCTATAAATAGAAAATCACAAACACACACCCCTTATGTTGTTTAAACAAGCAAAAACTAGTCAATATCAAAAGTTTCACCCAATGGGTGACCTCAAATCGAGGAACAGTTCCCAACGCACCTAAACAGAATCTATGATAATACTTACTTGGTATGACTAAGCCTACAACAAGTGGCTCACTCAAATACCGAGTTGTGTCAAAAAATTTGGTGGGTGGAATATCAGCTGAACACCCGAAAACACCAGAAAAGACAAAAAAATGTACAGACCACCCTCATCGGCTCGGCATTAGAGAGATTATCCTGAATCAAGTTCTGATTCCCCCAAATATTAGGATAAATTTTAAGAATGGATGAAGAATGAAATATTAAGTCATATGAGCCTAAAATAAAATAACACAATCGTTGTTCTGATGATACAAGAATGGCCAAAAAGGAATCTAGGACATAACAATGTGGACCTTATAAGAAAATCCATGGCCCAAACGAGGTCCAGGCAATGAAATGGGATCATTTACCTTTGTTAAGATCCTAAAAGAGCTCCAAACCCCCCCCCCATTATGATATGCGAGAAAGAAAATGGTTTTTTAGGTTTTAAACACTTTAGGAAAAAAGGTCATTTTAGCAAAAAAAGTGGGTCTCGTGGTTTCTTTTCATGATTTGTCTAATTGTGTGGAAACTGTGAAATGTTTTCTATAACATTGGTTCACAGTTCATACATTCCCCTTAGAGTTTGGGTAACCATGTGGAAATGGTGTAGTAACTATCTATCAAAATTCTTCAACTTTTTAGGCATATTCCATGGTCGTGTGTCTCTTACTGCATGGTTATCTAAACCATAATGAAACAACTTCATCCACTCACATGATTAGATTAACCATTCTCCCTTCCCCGCATGATTTCTATTAACAATGTGTTAGTCCTAAAAAACCCCAAAATCCTAGCTCCAGACTCTGAACGAGCACCAAAAACTTCCAAAACAATTTTGATCAGAAGGGGTTGATACGTATGGCCAAAAAAATTAATTTAAACCAGAAAAGGATGACTACCTCATATGAAATCCAATGTTCTTGTAATCTTTCCCATTATAACAATTCATCCCCAAATTTCTCTATGAATGGTGGTCAATACTCATTTAAGAAGAACTCTGGCCACTGATCATATACGTCGGCCTCCCGCTCCAAAGTCTCGTTATGTATACGACCATGCTTTCATAACACTCGCAATAGAGGAACTAATCAGCCATGGAGAACCTTCTTGGTCCTATTAACTATATGAATCAGATTATCCTCAATGGAGGCATAAACATGAGGATCCACCTCCATGGACATAAAAATTTGAAATGGGTCCAAATGATAGAGGCATAGCTAAGATACATGAAAGATGTATTCCATGGATTGATACAAGTAAGGTAATTACAACTGATAGGAAACCGACCCAAATCACTCTAGAATCTTGAAAACCCTGACATATCATGGTAAATGTTTACCCTCTCTTCCAATCTTCCTATATCATAACATCTATGAAATACGAAAAAAACTAGAAGCCCGACCTCAAAATCTAGAGGTCATATTCAGTGACCAGAGAAAGATTTCTAATGATATTGTGCTATATCCATCCACTTCTGAATCAACTAGACCTACTCAAAATGTCTCTATCATGAGAAATTGTTTGAGTAGACACTCATCTTCTTCCTCTATCCATCACATGGGTGAATGGTATGGCCTACCATATATATCCTTGTAAGGTGACATATATTTTATTTCCTGGTAATTGTTATTGTAGCCGAACATAATCAGGGAAATGTTCCTCTCTCAAGATCCCCCAAAATTTAGGATGCATGGTCACGACATGTCATCAAGAACATATATTGTATGATCTTACTGGAAATCAATCTGAGGGTTGTATGTTGTTCAAATAAGAACATGTGTACCCATCACCATCTAAAAAATATACTAGAAATGATACGTAAAGTTAGAATACATATAAAAAATGATAGAACGGGGGAACCCTTGAAGTCATCCCACCTCTTAGATATAAAATATTCTAAGATCATAAAAACTAAAGGTCTCCTTCATTTTCAATAAATGAGTGACCTTCGTAAGCCTATCCAAAAAACCCAAATATCATCGTTACCTCAAGGAATCCTTAGTAAAAAAAAGTTCACTAAATCCATCTTAACTTCATCCCACTTCCACTCCAGAACATGTATCTAGTGTAAAAGCCCAGCTGGTCACTGGTGTTCTTCCTTCATATGCAGACAGGTGGAACACCTCATAACAAAACAAGTTACCTCTTGCTTCATATCAAGCCACCAGTATAGACATCGCAAGTCATTGTACAACTTGATGACCCTTGGATGCACTTCCCAAGATGAATCATGAAATTTCTGCATCAACACCTCGTGTATATCACCCATAACACAAAAGTTTCCTAAGATACATAGGGTCCCATCATTGTCTACTATCAATCATGGAGGTGGATACAGACATGCCACGCTATCCCATTAAACCAAGCACTCCTAATTCATTAGATGCCTCATCCATACTCTATCAAAGAGGGTATAATTAAAATCAACAGATGGAAGAAATTTATTTCCATGACTATCGTGAACCTGCAGACTCATCTCATAGAACAACATCATAAGCTTCCACTCACTACTAGCCTATTGCACCACCTGTATATGAGTCCTCCTACTCAGTGCATCAGCCACTGCATTCCACTTACAAAGATTACAAGAAATCTCAGTGTCAAATGACTAATGGTACTCTATCAAAATTCGATGCCTCAGATTCATATCTTGATATGTAATGATGTACATTCCTCTTTTCTGGTCAATGTACAACACAAAACTCTCTCCAATAAATAGTGTATCCAAAAGTGCAACGGAAGGACAACTATAGCTAACTCGAGATCATGCATAGGGTATTTCCTCTCATGAAACCTCAGCTGTCGAGACCCATACGCCATGTCTAAAGATCCCTTCATCATTACTTTCCCATGACAGACACTTGATGCATCACCATACACAATGTAACTCTTTCCCTACTCTGGTACTATCAGGACTGGTGCTGATGTCAACCTTCCTTTCAGCCCATGAAAGGATGTCCTGGGGGAATTTGACAAATCAAACATCACTCCATTATTAGTAAAGATCATCATTGGTGATGATAAGCATGAGAATTCATGTATAAAGTGCCTTTAGTAACCAGCTAGCCCTATGAAACTCTGTATGTAAAAGACATTATTGGGATGTTCCTAGTAATATACTAATCTAACATTATCTGGGACCACTGATACTCATGTCTCTAAGATGATGTGACCAATGATGTGAATATGATCCATCAAAAACTAACAATTTTTAATCATAGAGTATAACTTATTTTCTATTAGTTTATTAAAAATGATATCAAGATGGTATTCAAGGAAGTGTCGATTGTGAGAATACATGAAGATTATTTCTGTCGAAACCATTAGAAAATAATCCACATAAATATAAAACACCCAGTTCATCGATGCCATGGAAACTATTGGCGCATTACTAAGGCTGAGCAGCAAAAATAGATACTCATATAAACCATAACTAATATGAAAGGTTGTACAATGTATATATGCATATTGAACATTAATCTGACAGTATCCTAAACACAGATCGATAGTTAATAACACTGGGGATCCTCAAAGATGATCGAACTTATCTTTTATCAGTGACAAGAGATACCAGTTTTTAACCATCAGTTGGTTAAATTTTTAATATTCCACATATTTCCTATGAGTTTCAGTCACATTTTTTGTAAAGGACCCGAGAATCCCACAAAAATTAATGTGCTGAATAAACCACTATGCCTCTAAATCAACTAGCTTATTCATGATCTCTTTTGACTTTGTTGTATCCATCCTAGAAGGAGGAATGGATACTATCATAGCTCCTGGAAATAGCTTCATAGGGAACTCTACCTCTCAATTAGAAGGTAAAATATAAAAGTCATTAGGAAACTCGTCCCTGAAGCACTCAACCACTTGAGGAAAGATTGCCTGACTCAATCAAAGATCATCCAGATAAAACTAGAAATATCATTTTTCATCCCTCCTATCACACAATGCTCGGGTCCATCTCGGCTCACATGGACATCTTCTTCACCCTTGTGAATATAAAATGTACCCTCGGATGATTTGAATGTCACCTTCTGATGCTATCTGTCAACATAACCATGATAAGAAACTAACTAGTCCATATCAAGAATTCTGTCAAACATTTTCATATCAAGGAAATATAAACATTAGAAGAATTGGAACCCACAAACCTCAAGGGGACACTTCATACACTAGCTCACATCACCCGTTCTGATTCCCAATAGTGTATCTAGCGTCAAAATTTCCTCCGAAAAAAAACACAAGCCCAAGGATTTCAACCACCCGTGATGATATAAAAATATATGATTCACCTATATCAATAAGAGAAGATGAAATAGTAGATGACTCTAAAATAGTTCCTCTCACCATAGACATCCTGAGAAGCTACTCTTATTGGGCCTGTTGGACTACATAAGTCTGGCATATACCCTGGCCTTATTACACATCCTGGATACCCTAAGTCGATCTACCCTACTATCTCTGAGAAACATGTATTTGGATAAAAAGCACATGACCACCAATACCTTGTCATAACCATTATGAAATTATATTTATCCCTGCTTGATGTGGAGATGAATACCATTCTTTTGATCTCAATGTCAGAGTTGACCCCAACCACTAATAGTTATAGGTACATTCCTGCCAAACCGCAGCATGTTCCCAATCCTACCACAACAACATCAATCGACTAGGTTGCAATCACCTTAATTCTTCATGTGGACTCACCTACCACATAGATGAAAAAATACCAAGAAACCTATGCCAACTGCCTCAATAGAACTCATGTCACAAGAATCCAGAAAATGATTCTTCCTTCCGGATGATATAGATCTACTTGGTTGAGAAACAACACTCCCCTATTTTGTACCCCCACCTTTCTCAGGTTCCTCTCCATAATTAGGGAATGATTCATAATATCATGGATTTAAGACAACCTAAACACATTGAACTGATATTTGATACCATTTCTGAGACCTTCCCCGAAGAATCTCTCCCACGATAACTCATTAGTACGATACATTAGTACAAATAACTATAGCTCTATAAAAAATATTGAGTATTCTATATCCATCAACATACCCTTCTACAGACACATGAACTCACTATCCTGCTCTGTTGGTTGAGTCAGTGGGTAAAACTAGTAAAAAGGGTTTTTAAATAAGAACAAACCATATTCTATAACACATCGTCGTGGTTAAAAATGTCACTCCAAAACTTTGCTACTCCACGTAGCATATAAGATGCAAGCATAATCCTTTTCTCAAGAGACTTCTCCAAAAGCTCCAAAATCGCTAACGTGGTCTCTAGCCATAGCTCTATATTATGTGGACCACCATCCCCCAAAAACGTGGGAAGATTCTGCTGCTAGAACACCCTTGTCATCTCATCCCTAGAAAATTCATGTTGCGGTGCTCCCTGTAATGTCTACATATACTGAAAAAACCCCTCACAGAACAATTCCTCAGTACCCATGTCTTGAACAACGTATGGTGTCGTAGTTGGCACTATTGGAGGATCAACTAGTATATCGTGTCCTACTACCCCTAGAGAGTGGTCATCACCTCCCTCATTAAATACCATTGGAGGTTATCATGGTGGAATTTCTCAACAATGACAAAGACATTCCTCAAAAAAAAAATATCAAATCACACAAATCAAAAGAGTACGGCATGTCAAAACCCTTGTTAAAGAAAAATTATCCCACAAACTTCTCATAAATCTTGGACCATATATGTAAGAAACAATGAACCATTAGAACTATGCCTCATGCCAACTTAAATATTTTGTCTGGGTAAAATCTCTATTCAATCACTTCATGTTTCCATTTCATTTCATCATTCAGTTATCAAGGAAATTCCACAAAGGGGTTAGAAATTTTGAATCCACAAGGGTCCATAACACCTCGTAAACCCAAAACATGGTGACCATTACAAATTCATACATTTTATAATTTTAATTTAGAACACTAATTCTGGATGCTCTCAGTTTACATTACCTTAGGATTTCCTAGGTAAAAGGTGCTCTTGTTCATCTTCATGTTGTTCATGTTGTTTTATTCATGTTTATGAGCTTCATGAATTTTTTTTCTTGCTTCTTGTTGCCTTTTTACTTGACCTTTCCTTGAAAGAAAAATTGATGTTGGATGGAATAATGCATGGAAAGTGATTTTATAAGAAGTACTTATATGATGAATGATATGGGAAACCCTTATCTCATTAGGTTGCAATACAAATAGAACCCACAATACCATCACCAGTAATAAAATCAATTAAGAGCGACGCCCCATGGTGAAATAAAATAAAATATAATAGTCAAAATCCATAAAATCATAATTTTATTTAAGGAAATTATGATTTTCCATTTACATGGGGTAGCTACTCGAAGGCACCGTTTACCACCAATCCTATTTCAATCATATACCTACCAATTAGTTCCAAATTGTATTCCAAACCAAAAAATACTACTTTGATACAAAGTTGTAAAATCATGGACCCAGATGCCACCAAAATAGATCCTTGAACCCAGTTCACTACATAGATTGAAGTTCAACGCCCTAAATTCTTGTTGCTGCCAAAATATTGTTTGGGACAAGGTGAGTATATGGGGAGAATATGACCTCATTAACAGAGTACCATAGCAGAAATTAGATATAGAAATTACAAAAGTGAATAAAATATATTTCAATTGAATTAAAGTAGGAAAGACAATAATACCTATATGTATATAGAAGTGCCTCATATACAAAATAATGAATAAGGTGAATGTATCTAGAAAGAATCAAGAATAGAACATAGAAATACAATACAATATAGATGTCCAAAAAAGTACAAAAATACAAAATTTGTCCTAGTAGAATTTCAAGACATAGCTTGGTCCTATGCTCCCTTTCTCCAAATTCATAGTCAAACCCCAGTGTTAGGGTCCTCTCTATTATCATTACCTATAACCATATAATCTTATTGGTTCCCTGAGGAGCCCCAAATAGGGTGTGAGATAAACATACCATTAGGTATCTACTAAATGTCTATACAGTTCTGTCTTCAAAATAATAATTAATATAATGTGTAAGTAAAAAAATAATGTAACTGTGAATGCCCATGAAATAAATAAATTGTTATAAGTAATACCAAATAGCCACTCAACGCTCATTGAAATAAGAGTAATCTCCTAAAAAGGTATCTATAAAAATATAAAAATGTCACAAGGAGACACTATACACCCATATTGATCAAGTAACCCATGACCAAACAATATAAAATTTATTGTATCCCATGACCATGTTGAATAGTGAAGTGTAGAGCATAAGGGATGGATCTAAGTTGTACATTACCAGTGTATCCATGAAAGAAGTGTAGATCATGAAGGGTTGGATCCAAGGAACATCAGACTAGGGAATCTGCATCATGTACCATGGGCATCCCAGTGGAAACTCGGTCTTGGAAATGTTTAGAGTTCTACGATCATGTATAACGACACGTCCTAAATGATTCCAAGAAAGATGGATCCAAGAGGTAGTAAGGCCTACGACATCCGATGGAATAACGATTTGTGGGGTAGAGTCAACCCAAGGCATCCTGTACCTCATTTCATATCCATGGAGAACAGTCCATGGAATCTTTCCAACCATTCAACATTTCATACAAATTATGAAATTCAATTCTATGTGAGTATACCAACTCACAAAACCAGAAACAATCCATGGCAATACCCACTAATGCATTTCATTTATCCTTCACATTTCATATGGTCTTACCCTCCCATATTATATATTTAACATACCATTAATAAATTCAGATAATATAACACACCTATATATTTATTTTTGATTTAACAATTAATGTGAGTATACCCACTCACATACTACCACTTCCCATGTAACCGTTTAAGCAATCTAGGAATCACTAACAAGTATACCCACCTGTATTATTAAATCCATTTAGGACTTTTATTAAAAAAACTCATGGAATAATAAGGTAAAAGAAGAATGTACATGTCCTAGGTAGTCATTAAAAACCATTAACGCATAAACATGCTCCCTCTATCCCGGAAATCATGAGCGCACACCCCTTGGGTGGTTTAAACATGCATAAACATGCTACAACCATAGGGCGCACCCCATGGGTGACCTTCAAACAAGAAATGAGTTCCAATGCACTTAAATAGAACCCATATTCATCCCCACTATGTCTCACTAAGCCTTTTACAAGTGTATCACTCAAAAAAGGGACGTGATAGAATGTATGGTGGGTGGCATATCAACTGAACACCCAAAAAGCAATAGAAAATCTAAAGAAACGTATAGACCACCTACCATGGCTTGATAGTAGGGTGCTTTTCTATTATCAAGTCTTTATTCATCCATATTTAGGATAAATCTAATAAATATTCACAGAACATAATATTAAGGAATTTTAGGATAATATTAAATAGTGAAAAAAACATTCCTATGAAAAAATAATTACTAAAAATGAATGTAGGCATTACTGATGCAGATCCAATGAGAGGATACATAGCCGAAACCAAGGTCAGACAATGAAATAAGATCAAAACCTATGTTAGTCACCCAAATGAGCTCCAACGTGACCCCCTATTGACCAATGTGAAAATGAAAAAAAATTAGGTTTTAAACACATAAAGGAAAAAATGGTAATTTTACCCAAAAAACCTGGTCACAAGGTTTTTATGCACATTTTTTCTAATAGTGAAAAAACCATACAGGGTTCCCTGTAACATTGAGGAACATTTGAAAGTTACCCTACACAATTTGGCTAACCATTTGACAACCTTGTAGTAACCATATGATAACTCTCTTTAAAAAGTATACATCTTTTCAGACATTTTGTCGGATTGTGTGGCACTTAACACACATTTATAGAAACTGTATAGAAGTAGTTGACTCCCCTCGCACTTTTATATTAACCATGTGACCTGCCCAACATGGTTTCTCCTAATCGTGATCTAGTCCTATGATAACACTAAATACGTGCTTCGAACATTGGATGAGCTCCATACACCTCTAAAAGCATGTGATAAAAAGGGGTATATACATAAGGTTAGAATAGAGAATTAAAATTAAAAATAAAATGATTTGTACATCGTAAGAAATCTCGGTTTCTCAAAAAAGTAATAAATAAAATTAACTAATTTAAACAATAAATAACGAAATTTTAAAATTAAATAAATGACATAAGAAGTTATTTTTTCCATAATTCTATTTATTGTACTAATTATTTAATTAAATGATTAAATATTTATGTACTAATGTTAAATATTTTAATGTTTTGTTTCATCTCAATTTAACACTGTGACAATTTTAGTAGAAGTTGGATTTACAACAATTTTCATGAAGAAATCTGGAGTGTAGGTTGTTACAAGGGTTTCTCTTGAGATACATTATGATAACTAACACCACAAGGATGGTGGAACACCTTTGGTGACAAGAATAAAGGAAAAAAGAGTTAGTGGTTACTATGCTGAAGAACTATGAGAAAACAAAAAATGATGTGTGAATTTACTAATAAAAAGGTAGAAATAGTAGAAATTATGCATTTATTCATTCACATCAAATAAAATCAATCATTGAGTATTTATAGAGAAATAATAGGTGTTTTAATGATAGATAAGGATCAGGATATTGATTTCAAGACAAGTAATATGAAACAGATTCGATGATATTTAAGGTGATATCTTCTCTGTGAGTTTTTATTTTCCTTAATTAATTTTATAAATTTGAATTACATGTCATTTATAGAATATAATATGGGATTGAAACTTTTTGACTTGGTAAATTTAATTCGATTGAATAATACTCTAATATCAATGATTAATTATTTTATCAATGAATTAGAATCAACTGGCTTAGTTAATCATAATTCATAAATTTGAAATTTTATTTCCCACATATAGTTTTCAATCTCATGCCTACAAGATTAGTTAGTGAGATTGATTTTGAATGCATGTCATCAAAATTTTAATTTAAAATCATTAGAGACTATAACTGATATGTTTTATATTGACTTTTTTTTAAATTCAATTGCTGATTGATTGGCTCCTGATGTTTTGATCATCAAGATTTATTTTATTGAGAGTTTAACCCTCTAAGGAGGGATACAAGAAAACAATTTTTCAATGTTGGAAGGTCAAATTACTTTTTTTTTAATGAAGAGTATTTTCATTAAATAATTATAATATTCTATTCCCTATAATTTTACTTTATCAAATTTTACTTAGTGTGTGTTCATTTTTCATTCCATGTTTCCCATTAAAAAAGAATGTTTCCTCATAGTTCAATAAACAATTATATTTTCTTCATTATTGATTTCTTAAAAATAAAAAAGGAACTAAAACGAAATATTAAAAATAAAACCCACCTATTATTTATAATCATGGTGATTTTTTTGAATAGATATGGTCAACCTACCTTCCATGTGGGTGTAACCCTAATTACTACTTTATAGTAGTTAGTTGAACATATTATTATTCAAACATCGACATTTATTAAATGAAATATAGGTCATGTTTTTGGTTCCATTTTTAGTTACGGTTTTGAGTTACCAATGTTTTTTAAAAACTAAAAAACATTATTTTAAAATAAATCACATATTAGAAAAATAAAAAAATTATAAAATAAAATATTGAAAACTACTATATTTAGATGTTTTGCAAAAATTCATATTAGGTTATTCTGAACTGTGTCTCAATTAATTAGTTAAAATTAATGTTTTAGGTTGATATTATTTAATATGTGTGCTTGACCTAATTCAAAACAATATAGTTTTCTTGGGGTTATTGTAGCCTATGGTTTCTTTCATAAACAATTTCAGAGTTTAATTCACATTGAAGAATTTGATGGATTGATTAATTTTATATTGTTCAGTGTATGTTGTGGGTGTCTTGGACTCACTTCCAGGTAGTGTTTCTTTAATAACCACCACATATTAATTGTCTTAATGAAAATGATCTTCGATTTGGGCTTGATCCTCACTTCCTTGAAAATTTTGAATAATTTTTAACTATGACAGATTTTAAAATGTATGATAGCATATCCTTTTGGTTAAACCAAAACCATGAAATCTAAATTAATATCAATAAATAACATGATTAAATAAAACAATTCTAGAATATAAGCTCTTTTAATTACAAAAATGGTTTAAAGAATAATAAAAAACATTAATAAATGGATAATAATCTATTGAAGGAAAAATGGAGAGACAAAGTGAAGTAGATTGAGAGGAAAAATCTATGTAAGGGAAATAAACATTCTTTAAAGAGTAAGAATATTATGAATAAAAAATATGGAAATAAATAACATAGTGAATGAAGAATAAAACATTGAATATACCATAAAAAATATAAATGGATTTGAGTTGGAAATTTTTTAAAAGGAACTAAAATAGATTAAATGAGTGTAAAATATTATGTATATGGTGCTTAGATTTGAAAAAATTCACCATTTTAGGAACTTTGAAAATATAATCACTCAGGATGAAGAGAAACTAGAAAATGAGAACATGAATTTTAAAAACCATTCACTCAATTGTCTAAAATATGGAATAATGAACCTGAATATAATGTGGGGAATAATTTGTAAGAGAAAATTAAACCAGAAATCATATAAACTGAAATTATTGAACCATTGTTGAAAAATTATCTTCTTTTTTTTGAAATGGAAATCCCAACAATAACTAAAATGATGTTTAAAGAAAATTAAAAGGGAATAATATTTTAATAGAGACTAACCGATGAGGTATCCCTAACCCTTTTAACATTAATAAATTTAACGAATATTTTCTTACTGATATTGGTTGTAAGGTCGACCAACCTAGGGATAATTATTTTAATTGGAAAATTCAGTAATCCATATTTATTTAATCTTAATTGAATAGCATCCGCCCCTGAAATTAATCTAGAATAATAAACTATTGGTTAATTAGAGAGTGAAATTTTTGGTATAGAACATGAAGTACAGGTTGAAAACACGCATGATGATTCAAGAGGAATATGGTTTTTAGAAGAAGATATTTATACTTTTATACTTTCAAATGAGTAACTACTTGAAAAATTAATATATTGGAGAATCCTGAATTTTTGTATTAACAAAAATTCACTCTCCCCTATTTGTTACACCATAAATCAAATGAGTGGATTAATAAAAAAACATTGTGGGACTGAGAGTAGTTGTGAAGTTGTACCATTTTCAATTGAAAAATTAGAACCATCACGTGATTCTCTTGAGAACCCTCTTTGAGAACCTATGATTCAGAACTCACCCCCAATAACCCTTAAATATTATTTTTTAGGGGTTTAATATGAGAGATATATTTGTGTGGATAATTCCATACCCATTAAAGAACCTAGTTCTCCTCTTCCTATAAAAAAAGTAAAATTTATCAATTCTCTACCATTTATAGAAGTGGACAAACTATTATAAATAATGACTTTTTTGAACCTTTTTCTATTGATGAGAATAAAAGTTTCTTTGAGGAACATGAGGGATTCCATTCTATTTCACCAAAACACATCTTTCTGGTAACTACTACGAATGTGGAATTGGGTGATGATTATTTTGTTCAACTGGAAGTCTCAAATAAGAAATAAAATAATGTTAAAGGGTGTTTCGAAGGGATATTTTCAGTTAATAGTGGAAATTTTTTTAATCTTAGTAGTATATGTTCCCAAAAATTTAATTACTACGTTAAAAACAATTGGACATAACATATGTGGTGGTTCCTACTAAGGAAACCATATCCTCCTATTGAATTTAGTTAGTTTCTAGGGATGTTCATCTTGGGACATTAAAACCACTGCTACATCAGAGGAAACCCATGATTATATTACCATTTATTTTTTTATTGTTCTTTCAATAATGTGTAATGGAATACATAAAATTTATTTCTTCATGGGAGTCATCCAATGGTTTTTCTTTGGATTAATTTTTATTTTAAATTTTTTTAATAAAGTGATACATGCTCTTCCAATTGTTCATCAATTACTAGATTTTCATTCTGATTCTTCCTAGTTTTTTCAAAATAAGAATATTTCTACTAATTATACATGGAGAAGGGGATCATTCCTATTGTACTCATATAATGAAAAGCTTCGTTTTGGAGCTTTATTTTATTTAAATTATCATTACTCATACATTTCATTTTTAATTACATTTGAGTTTGATCTATTAATTTCCTATTATAATATTTTCTATTTTGTGGGATATTAAATAAAATAAACTAGATTATTTAATTTTTCTATAATGTATAAATTAATTTTAAACTTACTATGAAGAGACAACTTCTTAAAATGTAGGTTTTTTTATTTCTGCATCTTTTTTTTTCTCATCTTCTTTTTTTAACTATCATTGTTTCATCTGTTGGATGATTGAAATTTTTGCTTCATGTTCAACATTATTGAAAATTTTTACTTAAATGATTATAAATTTTCTTAGTATGTGAAATTAAGTGTGGGGGAGTAATACCCCACATTTTTAGAATCTTGTTTTATGGTAATGTGATTTTCTATACTGATTTTTTAGCATAAACTTTTTCAACTCCACTATAAATCCAATTGAAACAAATCTAACAAATGTGTAACACCCAATTCACTACACTAAATTTATTCACATATTATGGTTTTAACTTAATTAAAATTTTTCAACGTATTAAATGATAATTAATGTTCTCATATTATAAAATATTTTGTGGAAAACATTATTTTTGAAATTCATGATGACCCTTGTACATGACATTAAAATGACGAATTGAGAAAAAAATTAAGCTTTAAAAGTAAAATTGTGTCATCAGCATTAGAATTAATAATTTTGGACATATATGTGATTATGTGTGTGGTATAAAATCAACTTCTGCTGAGCTAATCTGTGCTTTAATGTAATCACATCAAATCCCTCAGCCTTAAATTTTTTTGATAACAAAATGATAAATTTTTTTAAAATTAATTTTAAATTTTAGTTTCTTGAGGATTTTTTATGAATTTCAATTCAATCATTTCTATGTATAATTACTTTCTTTACCCTTATATCTAATTTTAATCTTTAATTTTAATAAGGTGAATGATTTTTGAGTGAATTGGAAAACTATTTTTGTGAATTTTTTCTATTGTAAATATGTTTGAGGGTAACATATGATATGTTGTAATGTCATTATCATAAACATAGGAAATTCAACATTTTAACTTCATCCTAGGGGGCTCATATTTTAATTATTAAATAATTAATCTCTTTACTGACACAATTCAAATGGTAACGATATAAAATCTTTTGGAATTGGAGAAAAATTGGAATTTGGGATCCAAAGATGAATATTATTGAATCTATGAATAGTGGGTGTGAGTAATAACTTTGTACAATTATAATAAGTGCACATGAATAGTACATAGAAAATGTCACATGGCCGAGAAAAATTCATTAAAATAATCAATTATGTGCCTAGTTCTAAAAAACATGTTCATTAAGGTGAGGGGAATTTTGAACAAAAGATGAAGAAGGGGACAATTGATTTATATAAACATCATTTACTATTATCAATAGTGTGATTCAAAATATTAATTTAATTTTTGACTTTTGGAAGCTAGTAGAAAGTCATTGTATAAGGTTCCTTTTATTATGTTTTAAATTGAAATTATGTTTAACCTTTTATCACTCATATATTTAGTACTTTGGATTGAATTGATTTATGTTATTTTGTGGTTTCATTTATGAAAAACAAATTACATAGAAGTAAATTATCCATTTCATCCTTTTTCACCAATTGATTATTTGATTTATGCATGATTTATCTTGATACATTTTATTTAAAATTCCAATGTCACATGTTTTTTTCCTTGTATTTTTAACACCTCGATTTGCTTCTTTATGAAGATTATGTAAACAATTGTTTTAATTTTTCGAAATGAAAATATCATGGTATTGGTTAAGGACAATAATTGGATAATTGTGGGGGTAATTTGATGTGGAATTAATATCACATGAATTTTCAAATCAATTTTTAATGTTTCAAAGAAATAATTAATTAATTGTTAATTTTTAACATAATTATAATTGTTTATATATCATTGTTAAATATGTTAATTATTACTTTTTTATTTTTAATTTTTTATTTTCATATTTTAAAAATAATAATTTGGATTCACTAAATTTTATGGTTCAGTAAATATCTAATTATATTTTAAATACTAACACTCATTGACTTATTAATTTCATGTTTGTTAATGAATTTATTGTTTATTTCCATTTAATTTACTCAATATTAAATTTAATCCATTAAATTTTTTATTTTTAATATTAGTTAAAATTTATTATAATTTTATATAATTAATCCAACATCATTAATTAATTTATATCATTTTAACTTAATGGGTTAAATCAATTTATAAATCGATTTTTTAAGTGGTTAACATGTTTGCTATTAACTGTACTTAATATTCAATTGGTGTTTTGTATTTAAATTTGATTTTTGTTATTTTTTTAGTGCTTCCACTAAAAATATGTCCCCACAAGCTTTCACAGAGGTGACCCATTTTAGACACCTCCTGTATCTAATGATTTTTTTTCAGACACCTTAATTAGTTTTCTTGCAAAACCGCCAGACCCTCATATATTGTTGCCTTGAAATGGTGACTCAAGGAGTCATCGTTCATTCTTCACACCACCACACCCCTATATTTCTCTTGTCATATTCCAAATCACACTGTGGTTCATTCCTCTTAACAATGTCAAATTAAATTCTTCATATCACTAGGACATTGTTATACTTCAAATCAACTCGTAACATTAAAAGTATCATGAGGAACAATATGGAATACATGCCTCCAGAAACACCAGCATCAACACAACAATATCTCATTGAGACACCTCCAGAAACAACCTTAAGAAAACAACACCCGTATCCCTCTTATTTATCCTCCAAAATACATGACACTACCATCAATATCCCATTATCAGACCACTAGGTTCTCTTCACCATGAGACACCCTTGGATACACCAAATTCACACCACCCCAATAGATATGATCCAGACCGAACACTACCAGATCTAGAATCCAATCACCGTCAAAACCAAATTCTACACCAAAATTTGGAGATGCCTCCAGATTTGGTTATTTCCCCCACTGCGTTATCTTCACCATTGAAGAAATATTTTTTAAGAGGAACTCATTAGATCCACCATATACCTAGTCACCGCTGAAAATCCAAGTCCACTGGAGGAGGACCTTCACCACAGATCTGATGAAGCCAACACCATTCCATCATTGCTGAAGGGATATAGAGGAGGAAAAAATCTCATAGAATCACAGATTAAAGGCTAACCCACTGTCCACCGTAAAATCATAAATTCTCCACTCTGGGAGATGAACCATCACTGTAGTGTTCTAGAGGATGATTCGGTGCCTCTTCATTAGGAGGAATGACAACCCTATGTTCCGTGAATGGATAAGGGGGTGTGGGGAAGTAAATAATAATAATAATAAAATTAAATTAAAATATAAAAAAACCACAAAAAATAATAATAAATTATTTATTTAATAATGCATAATATTAATAAATAAAATTAAAAAATTAAAATAATATAATAATAAAGATAAATATAAGCTAATTAAAATCAAAATATAATATATCTATTAATATATTTATATAATGAATAATTTTATTAAATTAGTAAATATTTATTTCATTAAATTTTTTAATGTTTTATTTCTTCTCTATTTTACATTGTGAAAATTTGTGCAAAACAGGATTTGCATCTATGTTCATGAAGAACACTGGAGAGGAAGTTGTTACAGGGGATTTTTTGGAGTTACCTTCCACAAATTCATGTGTAGTACCCCCAATTTATGGTATATAACCCTTTCCTCATGTTTTTTAAAATGATGTATCTACGATTGTGCTTCAATAAAATAGAGAGAATCTATAAAATATAGAGTTTCTATAAAATAGAGAGTTTCTATAAAATAAGGAGCATTCATAAAATAGAGAGTTTACATAAAATAGAGAATTTCCATAACATAAAGAGTTTGATAAAGTGGTTTGTTTCCATAATTCTTGATGTTTCGATAATGTTGGTTTTTTCTATAATATTGGGTTTTAAAAAAATTGGGTTGTTTCCATAAAGTGGGGGTTTTCCATAAAGTGGGGGTGTTTCCATAATGTGGGTTGTTTCCATAAATTGGGGTGTTTCCATAAAGTGGAATGTTTCCATAAAAAATTGTTACTAAAAAAAGGTAAAGGTGAAGGATAATAGAGTTTTGGGATTTTATAAGGAGTGTTGGGACCAAAAGTTAGGTTGCACGATCCATACACAGTTGGCCCAAACTGTGTGGTCAAACCCTGCGTAGAGGAAAAATCTAGATCATATTTTCTAGGAGCTCACTAATTTTATCTGTATATTTTTTTGGATTAAAAACACCACTATTTCGAGATTACTCCCCCTGGAAGGCTGGAGAACCATCCCCACACGATTTGAAGCCAACCCATAGCCTTTCCTTGGTGAATTTGAGTCTGATTCTTGAGGTATGTAACTGTTCTTTCTGGATTTATCATGTTTTCTAAGATTTTTATAGATTTACTTACTTTGTCTCTATTATTTCTCAGATATAAACCTATATTGGGTATATCTACGTTTTTTTATTCCAAATAATTCAATTTTTAGTCGTGATCTTGCTAGTATTAAAGAACTAAGGCCGTTCTCGGAGAATCAACAGGCTTTCTTGTGCGTTCTTCGTCTATTGTCAATGTTTTGTCAAAAACATCGAGGTAGGTGGATTCTCTATAGACACCTACTGATAGAATTTATATTATTAGAATATAATTGGTTTAGTTATTTTTAAATTCATGGAAAAATATTCATTTTTCATGTTTTATGGTTTTTTTGAAATTGCGTGATCTTGGTGAATAGTTTTGAAAAAGAGAGATTAGTTTCAAGAATTTAAAATGATGATTTAAAATTATGGATGTTCTAAAATTTCTAAAAGGATAATGAAAAAGATATTTTCAATAAAAATGGTTTTAAAAAAATCATGCTTTATTGAAATGGATTGGAATTGAAATGGTTTTGATAGAATTGGTTTTCAATAAAAATGTACTTTTATTGAAAGGGTTGTTTTTTCCTTATATTTGGGAATATGTGTTGTGTGTTCTTGTTGAATATATGGGGCTTAGTTGAAATATGACCTTTTTATCAATGCCAAAGGTTTAATGGAACATGGTAATTTCATACACAGGGCATGGTTGAAATATGACCTTATGCTCGGTGCAGAAGGGTTAATGGCACATGGGAAACAATTAACTTGTGACGACATTGTAGATCGATGAGAAACTACTCAAGATTATGGAACTATTATAACGTAGAATGCTTCATTGGTTCCATGGGATTGAGTAATGGTTGGTTATGATGATAAAGCGGTATTGTGAAATGGTTGTAAATATTGTTTAGTTATTTTTCTTGAAAAATATCTTGCTGGGAAAATTGGTCTCAATTTCACTTGTATGATTTTGGTAATGAATGATTTTAGAATCTTGTTTATATTTAGTTATAAATTTTTTTAGAAATTTTTTTATATAAACTATTTTATATAATTATTTCTAACTCTTATATCCTTGTGGCGTGAGTAGGGAAGTCATTGGAGAAAACCTACTGAGTTTTCAACTCACCCCTGCTTTGGCACGTTGATTCTTTTGGAGATGCTATCATCTTGTCCAAGGGAAAAAGTAATGTTTCACAAGTGTTTAGCACTACCTCATGATGTTTGGGCTATTCGGAGATTTTGGAGCATAGATCATGTGGAGCATACAGTCCTAAGGCCTTTGGAGAGTCTTTTTTAGTCTATCTGATGTGTACATTGATACTTGGTTATTCTTCTTTTGTTGCTTACATTGATGTGATTTGGAGATACATGAAATTGTTGATTTGTCTTGAATTATTTCATGCATCATATAATGAATGTATGGTTATCATTGGTAGGTTTATTTGTTTATTTCTTAAAGCGTAAATCTTCCCCCACTTGTATTTGAAACCCTCCGGCATTTATTTTCAGCCTTTGGTGTCTTGGGGTTGTTTCTTAAGGACTATTAATGACTCGTTGTACTGTCAAGCCAATGAGAATTGGTGGTTCATTAAAAATGATATCAGCATATTCTGTCATTTCCTAATAAGTAGTCATCGATGTTCCTAGTTTTGGAGATGAAATCCCTTCTTGTCTATTCCTTGGGTGGGGATCTAATAAATAAGAAGGATTTTCATAACTTGAAATGTATAACATAAAATGATGTAGCTAACCTTTTTTTGTTGAACATCATGTTTCCTAGGTTTTGGGTAAATAAGTGATTGAAGACACTTCTCGAATTTTGAAATCTCATTTTCATGGGTTTAGCGAATGAGAAAATCATGATATAAATTGTAGGGGAATGACTTCCCACTAAGAGTGCATACATAATATCAAGGAATGATTCAGGTTGTGCAAAAAAAGTGTTAATTTATGAAAAATTATTGAATTGGTTTTCAAATAAATTATTTTTCAAAAGATAATTCTTATCATATTTTGAAAATTATTTAATTTTTAAAATCATGTGAAGTGTTTTCAAAAATGGTTGAACATGGGAAAAAGGTTTTTTTGGAAAAAAAATGTTTTGATTTTTGATGTGATAGAGTTTTAAATTATAAATAAAAAATTTATAGAAAGTGAGATTGAAAGAGGTTGGTGTTTTTTAGAAATAGAACCTAGTGGGCATTTTACAAACTTTTCGGAAGAGGCTGTTGAGAATTTGGTTACACCTGAGCCATAGGTGAACCGCCAGTTAGTCCAAAACATCACTCAGTTTTTTTAAACCATTGGGTTGGGACTGCAACTGAATACCCCATTTATGATATTTGTCTCTACTGAAAATCCATGTTGAGGAAGTAGTGTTATCTTCACTAGAGGAGTTGATAACTCTAGAACCAAGATGAAGAGGATGTGGGAAACAAATTGTCTATGTTTAAGACATGAAATGATTCCTTCTATTTTAAAACTGAAAACTCTTCTCTTTGAAATATAATTTCAAGCCTTTGTGAGTAGAGCATGTGTTGTGAATGGTGATGGAGTTGATCTAAAATGAGACTTCTTGATATTGGATATAGATTTCTATTATGTAATATTGGTTATGGATTGGATAACAATGTTCAAGGATCAAATTGACTATTATAGGAGAACAATTAGTTTCATGAATGAGGACGACATCAAACATATCTTTAGAGGAGATAAGATTTTATTAAAGGGTTCAAAGAGCATGTTGGTACCAGTGGTGGGAACAATCTCATACCAGTTGGCAGCGTTGAATTTTTCATCAATAGAAGAGATCGAGGAAAATATTTTTCCGGCTGTTGTATATCAATTTACAGATGTCTTTCCCAAGAACTTTGCAAGGTTACAACCTCTAAGGGAAGTGGATTTTATGTTTGATCTCCTTCTGAGGACCAGTCCTATTTCCCTTCTGACTTATAGAATGGAACCAACAGAGTTATGGGAAATGAAAGTGTATTATGAGGAGCTGAAAAGTAAGGGTCAAATTTGACCATGTACATCACTGTGGGAAGCACAAGATCTTTTAGAGAATAAGGAATATAGAACTATTCGGCTATGTGTTGATTATTGTAGGCTTAAAAAAGTAATGATAAAGAACATATATCCACCTAGACACATTTATGATCTATTTGATCAATTAAGGGGAGCTCAGTGGTTCTCCAAGATTGACATGCGATTGGGATATCACCGATTGAGAGTTCAAAAAGAGGGTATTCCCAAGACATCTTTTAGAAGTAGATATGGACACCATGAATATATTTCCATGACTTTCGGTCTAACAAATGCACTAGCAGTATTCTTGGAATTGATGAATCGTATATTTCAACAATATCTGGATTTTTATGATGTGATGTTTTTGCAAAACATTTTGGTCTATTTGTAGACAAAGGGTTTATCATGAGGTTCCCCTAGAAACAGTGTTACAAATCTATAGAAATCATTGTTTTTATGGCAAATTATCAAAGTGTGATTTTTGGATACTAGATGTACTTTTTATTGGACATGTCATTTATTAGAAATGAATTTTTTTATCCTGAAAATATAGAATCTGATATCTCTTAGCAACCACTGAATAATTTTTTCAAGATACGATGTTTTCTTGGACTAGCTGGTTACTATCAATGCTTTGTGTGTTATTTCACGCAACTAGATTCACCAATGAAAGCTCTGACAAAGAAGAAAGCTCCCTTCCAATGGACTGAGGAATGTCAAAAGTCATTCTAAGAACTAAATGTTCATCTTACTTCGGTACCTATCTTGATCTTTCCAAAATTGGGACAAGTGTTTGTGGTGTATTGTGATCCTTCAGGATCAGGGTTGGTATGTGTTCTCATAAAAACAGATCATGTGGTTGCTTAAGGTTCATGGCAGTTGAGGGTTCATGAGATGAATTACCAACACATGATTTGGAGTTATCTATAGTCATCCATGGTTTAAAAAAATTGAGACATTATCACTTTGGTGAAAAATTTATAGTGTTTACGGATCACAAAAGATTGAAACTCATTTTCTCACAGCGAGATTTGAATCTGAGGTAAAGTAGATAAATGCAGTATCTCCAAGTGTTTGAAATTAAATTTATATATGCACCAGGTAAAGGAAATTTGGTGGTGGATGCATTGAGTAGAAATTTGTATGCTCAGTTGGCGAAAGAAGATTCAGATAAATGGCAGTTGATGTCGGTCTTAGACAACATGCATTTGGAATATGAAGTCCGAGGTGAGTTTTTGGTTTTCTTTTTAGCTACTATTGACTTTGATTTAGTAAAAACAAGCAAAGGGGCACAAACATATAATGTATAATGTATGGTTTTACGTTCAAAACTGAATGGTGGGGAGACCATTGAGGTCAAAAAACATGATGGGGGTTCAGTTTTCTGTTTTGGAGATCGGATGGTTTTACCTATGAGTTTTTCGGAACAAGTCCTTCATTCTACCACTATTAGATATAGAATGTTCATCCAGGAACACAAAAGATGTATAAGGCATTGAAGGCATAGTTTTGGTGGAGTGGCATGAAAATAAAGGTGGCCATGTTCTTCTCACAGTGCTTAACCTTTCAGTAGGTTAATGTAGAGCATCAGAGACGAGCTGTCATGTTAAAATATTTTCCCATCCCAGTGTGGAAAAGGGATTAGACATCAATGGATTTTTTATAGGTCTTCAATGAGTGTTCCAGAAAAATGATTCTATTTGTGTGATAGTGGATCTTCTAACCATGTCGGCCCATTTCATAACTATTCATGAAACTCATATGGTGAAGGATCTTTCAAAAATCTATATCTGATTAATGGTAAAGAGGCATGATGTACCAGTGTCAACAGTCTCAGAAAGAGATCAGAGGTTCACGTCTCGTTTCTTGAAATCCTTACAACAAGACCTTGGAACTTAGTTGACTATGAGCATGACGTATCATCCTCAGATGGATGGGAAATCCAAGCAGATGATACAAATGTAGGAAGAAATGTTGCGTGCATGTGTAATGGATTTTGGTGTCTCATTGGAGGAGCATATACCCTTAGTGGAGTTCTCATACAATAACATCTTTCAAAACTTGATACACATGGCTCTGTTTGAAGCATTGTATGGGCATCCTTGTT
Source organism: Viscum album (assembly GCA_963277665.1). NCBI lineage: Eukaryota > Viridiplantae > Streptophyta > Magnoliopsida > Santalales > Viscaceae > Viscum > Viscum album. The sequence goes on from OY728165.1 coordinate 1,954,077,047, forward strand.
GTTATCCTTTGTGGTGGGTGGAAACGGGTGAAACATCACTAATCGGGAAAAACCTTGTCCGTGAATCAACAGAGAAGATTCAGTTGATTAGACAGAGGATAAAGATGGATCAGAGGCATCATATATCATATACAGATCACTATTGAAGACCATTGTCATTCGTTTTGGGTGATTATGTCTTCTTGAGGATCTCTCTAAGGCATGGACATCGTTGATTCAAAAAGAAGGGCAAGTTATCTCCAAGATACATTGTTCCTTTTGATATACTGGAATGGGTCGGAGAGGTGGAATATTGGTTGGTATTACCCCCATGATTTAGCTCGGAGCATAATGTCTTTCGTGTATCCCAGTAGAAAGAGTATCACCCTTGTCCTAAACATTTTATCAGATGGAATCACATTGACCTAGAACCAGATGAATCATTCGTACATATCCATGTATGGATTGTTTATATACAAGAGAAAATCTTGCAAGGGAAAAGCATCGGCCTAGTGAGTGTTTTATGGAAACATTGTCGAATTCAGGAAGATACTTGGGAACATGAGAAGGAACTGAAAGAGTGGTTTCTGGAACTCTTTTTGGCTAGTGAGGGTTTTCTACTTTTCTGAGGATGGAATGACCAATGGTGGGGAGAATGTAGTACCACTAGTTTTGGATATATAACCCTTTTCTCATGTTTTATTAAACATTTTGTCTTCTATTGTGTTTCCATAAAATATGGTGTTTCTATAAAGTAGATAGTTTCCATAAAATAATGAGTTTACATAAAATAGGGAGTTTTCATAAAATAAAGAGTTTTTATAAAATAAAGAGTTTCTATATTCTAGAGTTTCCATTTTATAGAGAGTTTCCATAAAGTTGGTTGTTTCCTTAATGTTGTTTTTTTCATAAAAATGTTTGTTTCCATAAATTTGTTATTTCCATATAGTGGGTTGTTTCTATAAATTAGGTTTTTCCAGGAAGTGGGGTGTTTTCATAAAGTGGGTTGTATCCATAAAGTGGGTTGTTTCTATAAAGTGGGTTGTTTCCATAGAAAATGTGTTCTATAAAAAGGGAAGAGGTGAAGGATAGGAGTGTTTGGGGGGTTTATAAGGAGTGTTGGGACCAAAATGAAGGTCACACGATTGTTTCCTCTGGAAATGGGGATGACCTCATTGATTTATGTTTCAAATAATCCAAGTGGTTTCTAACGGGTTTGTTCATAGAATCGGAAACATCCAATGATTCTATATCCATTTGTTCCTACGTTCCAAAGATATGTGCTCACTAGTTATGAACTGATGAGGCAAAAGAATTTGCATTGGTCGAGAGGATGGGAGGTTGGATGCATAACACACTTTTGGGGGGAATTATTGTCTACTCTTGGGCTCTCTTTATGGATTTAAGATATGTTCATGAATCCTTATTACATTACCAAGTATAAAAATGAGCTTTCCATTAGATATGACAATCAATGATTAATATGTATGAGATTTAGAGAATCTTTTATATGTATTCAAGGTTCTTCATCGATAGAGAATAATCTGTATTTGTTAGATATTCTTAGTCAATGGTATACTTCGACACATTATATAGAAATCTCTTGGTCATTATGATAACCATATTGGTTTTAAAGTCACTCAGCGGTGCACTTGAAGTTTATTTTCATTTAGATGGACATGGATTATTTTAGAGTTGGGATCATACCCATAGATGGGCTAACTATGTATAATTTTTTCAGAAAAGGAATCAGAAACCACGTAGTTCAAGTAAAGAATTATGAGGATTATTCATGACTGATAGCTCAAAGAAATATGTTGTAACTACTTTTAAACTCTGAGCTCATGTGAGTCATGCACAGTGTGAGAAACAAGAGGTATTGGTAAAACCAAACAATTGTGCCATGAAAGATGAAATTGTAAGAAATGTTGTGGGGCTTATATATCTATGACTACCTAGATAGTTGAATATTAGGATTTACTTCAGGGAAGAAACCCAGGAAGAAGGTCCATAAAGGTATATGTGCTTTATAGATATTTGGATACTTAACATAGGAATTTATCATGAGAAGGATGCCCAAATCAAAGAGGACTTATGATTTTGTTTTACTCCTAAGAAGGAATCCCTAATCAAAAGTAAATTAAAACTGGTTAAGAGAAATTATGACTAGGGCTTACTCTTAAAGAGGAGGCCCATGTTAAAGGGAATTTATAACAGGGGCTTACTCTTGAAAAGGAAGCCCAGGATAATGGAATTTGGATTTTTGGGAACTTGGGGATTACTCCAAAGGAGGATACCCATATTAAAAGAATTATGGTGGGGGCTTACTCCTGATGAGGATGCCCAAATTTAAGGGAACATCCAGATTGTGGATTACTCCTAAAAAGGATGCCTAGGTTAGGGGACTTGGGGCTTACTACTAAGGGGATGCCCATATTTGGGATTTTGAGATTGGGACTTACTCATGAGAAAGAGGCCCAGGTTAAGGAGACTTGAGATTTAGGAATTATTCCTGAGAATGAGGCCTATGTTAATGAAATTTATGACTGGGGATTACTCCTGAAAGGGAGGCCCAGGATAAGAAACTTCTCATCTTTAAAGGATGAGGTTGAATGAATGAAATCTCTCACTATAGTGATATAAATATATATAAATCACTATATATTGAGAGATGTTCCACATAATTCCTTTCAGATAAGGAATCCAACAATAGAAAAATTCCATAAATGGTTTTGAAGATGGTTCTGGAGGAAAAATCTTGAAGAGGAGAGGTGGATTTGAAGAAAAAAGTGAATAGGCCAGAGGGGCACCCAAAAAGAGAGAGGCATGCAAGTCATGCGTGGGCACACAAGTCCTGGCAGCGCAAGTTTACCTACATGACACATGGGTACTTGCGCGACGGTCAACCCTTAAGGTAATACTTGGGTGAGACATGGCCCAATCCCTTAGTATTATCCCTAAAGGCTTCCAAAAGAGTGACTTGCAAGTTTTATTGAAGGGATAAGTAGGCACACAAGTGTTTCCATTTCCCTTAAGGGTTTACCACTTAGGCGCACAAGTTTTGATGAGTTTCAACACTTAGGCCTTGTTTCCCCTGTTTAGAGCTTCCATTCTAGGTAATAAATTACCTTAGACGTGTTTGGAAGACTTCCAGAAGAGACTAGGGAACTAGGAGCTCGAATTTGAGTTTTGGAATTTTCCATCCTCAATTGGGGGTCTCATGGGGGGTATTTATAGGACAGGGAATACCTTAGAAAAAAATAAAAGAGGGCGCACAAGTCACCTGCATGACCACTATGTGGTGCGCAAGTATACTTGGGCGACCATGATAAAACTTGCGCGACCCAAGTGGGAGGAAACCCTTCATCAATCCCTTGTCTATTTTTGATATTTATTCAAATGATGAATCAATTTGTTCTAAGATATTTCCCTTTTTTAGTCGTTAGACTTTGTGACAGAAAGGAGCGTCAACAAATGTCCCACCTTAGATTTGGATCCGAAAGAAATGAGGATGTGACACTGAGGTAAAGAAGAAAACCAAGGTACATGCAGCGTGCAAGTGTTGAGAGCGCAAATGGCGGCGTGTAATGGTGAGTCGCATAGGCTTTGGGCCGCACAGGATTTGGCGCGCATGGGTGTGGCCTTGCCTCTATACAGGCAGTAATTCCTCGCACAAAGCACTGAATATGAATGCTTCAGAGCTCTCGTCGGGCAAGTCTCCTTCGCTGCACAAGTTACTCCGTTTTCCACTATTTCCTTTTGTGTCACGCTGCTGTAGAGGTATTTGGACTTGTGTGGTGATACCTGCGTGCCGAAACTTGTGTGAAACACTTATACTTGTGCGCCATCATTGGGACTTGCGCGCCTTAATGACTTAGACACTTTTTTAGTTTTATTCACAAATTTTATGAAAAAAAACTTACTTAAGAGTTAATTATTCAACTTTTGTATAGATTAAAGGGATCCTTGATGAATTGGAACAGCTGATGAACTATCTAGCAAGTGAATTGATGATATGATGAGCATCATTGGCCATGATTATTATACTATCTATGACAAAACTCTTCCAGATTTGTCCAAGTACCTGAAGAAGTATCATATTGACTTCCCGTAGAGTATTTATCTACCTTTGTATTGTTATGGTCATCTGCGAGAAGTCACAATTCCAGAGGAAATGAACTATCTCCCAAATTATTGGTTTCATAATTACACCAATTTTTATTCAACAAATATCTAAAGTGGAGGAGCCTTTATAAATACCAGAACAGTGGAGAAGGCCAACATAATGAACTATAGCCCATGTACCTCAGATCTGAATCCTCACAAGCCTGATCAGCAACCACATTATTATCTCTCAATATTCCGAAACTCTCAAATGGATCAATCCAAATGCTGGAAGAAGAGTTGGGAATTTCGTCCTGGAGGAGGTGTGAAGCAAACATGGATGTGGGCATACTGGGTGCGAAAAACCTGCATATATTTTGTCGAGGATTTGAAAGGACCAGCAATATATGAAGTCGTCTGGGATGGGATAACATATGTTTACAGGATTGATGAATTTGAGCTCGAGATACTCAGACATAGGAGCCCATAAACCAATTCCTTCCATCTGAATCATGGATAAGCAGGCATCATTCTGTGGGATGTCCACAAGATCTCAGGGGCTCCAATTCAAGGTGACATGTATGAAGAATTCATCCCCCCCAAGGTGACTTGGAATGATTCGGAGAAGACCCCGACTTTGGCTTGGGAATTATTGAAAATCTTTCATAGTCTCTATAGTTTAGAGACATCCATAACTCATTCTAGAAAGGATATTCATCCAGAGGAGTGGATGAATATGTTTCTTACCAAGAAGCAGGAGAAGGAGACAAAGGAGAAGGGATTGAATGGGAAGGTGCCCAAGGAGAAGGGGCCCACCTTTACTCATCCTACCACCTGCCCCAAAACAGAGAATAGGGGTGCCTCTGGCACATTCTGGCCAACTGTAGAAGAAGGAGAATTTGAGATGTGGGGATATAAGGTGAATCAGAGAATCCCAAAAAATACTTGTTTGGTGGGCTTCATGGCCTTGTGGCTCAGTGTTTATGTTTTTCCTGTCAGGGACTCGAAGGGATGCGTCATGCCAGGAGCCATTGTTGTTGTAGCGAAGTTGGCTAAGGGGAAAATGGTTGGGTTGGCTACCCCCATTTTACCAAAGATTCACAAGAGATTACTCCATGTATTCATGGGTAAGTCTCTTTTGAGAATAGTGGGACCATTCCATGTTTTGTGGGGATGGATTGCCACTCACTTCAGGATGTATAATGTACAGAGGTGAGTACGAGTTCCTGGAAGTTCTTTCTGGCCATTAGTGCAGGCATTGTCTGGAATTTCTCCGCTAGCTCTAAATTCCTATGACATGAAGGTCAGGTTGAGCATGTATAAGGAATTCAATTTCTTTCCTTATGGAAAACCACCAACCAGGCGGTTTGTTTATGATGGACCAACCAACCTGGAATTGAGGGCATACATGCTGGCCTGCAGAGACGGTGTACTGGCCACCAGGATTGATAGAGAGATTATATTCGAGGCCTATGCTCCATACAGATTTTCATGTCAATTCAAGTGTTTGCAGCAGACTATTGTATCTCCCCCTGTGCATGTCAGTTCAGAGAAACATCTGATGGTTTTCCAATAATTATGGTTCTTGACATCTAGAGAGATGACCAGGGCAGTGTTTGATCTACCAGTTGATAAAGTGGAGAGTGACTTAACTACATCGTATGCCAAGAACTGGATAGCATCATACCCTGGAGGGCTATTGAATCACCTGGTTTATCAGGTGGGGAAAAGGAAAAGAACCGTATAGAAAGAATCATTTCATCTAGAAGGTGATTCATCTACCCCACCTAGAGCTGGTTTGTCGGGTTCTTCACCTAGGACAGACTCGTAGGATTCCCAATATGGGGATGATGAGGCACAACATGCGGAAAAGCAGCCTTGTGCCAGATATAATCCTCCCGTCAGAATCAAAATACCAACTCTATCAGCTCCTAGTGATTTAATTCATTAGGGAACTTTAATCATCATTACATTATAGAGAAACAAGTCTTATTTTCTTATCCTTTATCTGTAGCTGCAAGAGCTGGGCAGAAGCTGATGTCTAAAATTATAGGACCCTCATCATAGCCTTATGGTACACATGATGAATATTTACGACCAGAGGCTGTCCAAACATGGAAACGTTTATATTGTGTTGCTGAAACTGCCTAGCTGGATCTGTGCGAGGGGCAACAAATCCTTCGAATAGGGAATCTTTAAGCTTCTACAAATATCTTTTACAAGGATAACCCTGATGAACTGTGGTCTTACATCAGAGAGCTAGAGATGCTCATATATGCCACTGATGATTCCATTCCTGTCACCAAGCAGGTGAAGGAAATGATAGATCGTGGTGCCACTGAGGGTGGTTCTGAAGATGAGGAGTGGCACGATTACGTGTCTCCTGAAGATGTATGTTTCTTTCCTTATTTTATTTGATTTCCGTCAATGCTTTGTTACTCAAGGAAATTATTTTTTTATCCTTCTTCTTACAAAGAAAGAAACTGGTGAGGTTCCTTCACCATAATATATCACTGGTGGTACTGCAATTGGGGCTAATGAATCTCCTCGCAATTTGGGTGAGATATATCCAGGACAACAATCCATGGATGAGGATTTTTACAAGGATTTCCATTCTCTAATCCATGTACCTATAAAGGAGACTATCGACACTCCTAAAAAACCAAAGAGACAAAGGCATCGAAGGAAGAAGTCCACAACTAAACACTTCATCAGTAGTGGTAAGTCCTTCGGACAATCATGAGTCTTAACCCATGAAAAGGTTTATCATACTTTTTGGGATTGTAGGGGCTTATTCAATTTCCCCTTTGAGGGAGAGGACTGAACCGCCTCTAAGAACAACAGAGGGTGCTGGTGAACAATCACAAGCTCAGGCTGGCTTGAATGCTCCTAAAGAGGAACCATAGTCTATTCCCATTATCACTCCTACTGCTACTACAAGAAGAGAAGAACTTGCTTCTGATAAGTTAACAATGCTTCATAAAATGTTGAATGAAAAATAAACTGACTTCTATTCCGTGATACTTTAGGTTCAACCCCTACACTAGCGATTTTGGAGTCCATTATAAATGATGCCGCTATTTTATCTAAAGATGTTGTCCAGGTTCAGAGGCCGTAGAATGATGGTCACCAAGAAAACATATCAAATGCTCCCACTGGTGAGATTAACCATGATTCTGAGATTACATTGGATGAAATGATGGAACTTGGAACATATTTTGATGATTTTTTAGATCATGTTAAATTACCATGTAATTTAGAAGATTATGGACATGAGTGTTATCCTTCATCCTATTAAAAATAACTTTTTATTATATCTCTCATCATGATCAGTTGAAATGTTCAGTTCTAGCTGAGCAAACTGATTAACTGCCAATTCCTGAAGGGGGTACAGAAAACACTAATATTATAGAGACATTATCTCAAGTGTAGCTTAACCTAGCAGAGCTTCCTGAAACCCATCTTGAAAATCCTGTTGAAGCTGGGAAAGATGGGGAGGAGCCTTCTCAAGTTACCGATCTATCGTTGGGTAAGAGATAACAATTTTTTCGACTCTACATAATTTGCAAGACAACCAATCAACGTTTGTTATCCTTTGAAACTAACCCAAAATTTTAATTGATTATGCAGGGCCATCAATTTCATTGGCTAGATCTGGAGGTGAAGCCTCAGGTTCCGCCCCAATGGGAATAGAATGTAAAGAAACACAGGTCAGGGGGATGAGAAAAACAGGGCACTTCCCCATGTGCATTTATCCCAGATTATATTCTCCCCTATGACAGTGATGCCGAATCACACCCAGAGATATGAAAGGTCCTCCAATTGTCACGACGAAAGGCATGGTAGAACATATAGAAGATCATATCTGAAGTGCCTTTAGAAGAGCTGTCATCAAAGATTCCTAGATTGTCTTCCATGTTCGTCATGTTGGGACTTGGTGGTTTTGGATATCAAAAGATCCATGCTGCAGTAAAAAAAAGTCATCTTAAGAAGGGAGCATGAGCAGAAGTACCATCAATATTTGAACAGAGTAAGGTTTTCAGCCAATATCGGCAAATTGGAGGCTTCAGTATCCCGATATGAGGCTGATCGTGCTACCAAGTTGAAGGAGCTGAAGCATTAGAGCAAGGAGAAGGTTGTCCAACAGATTCCCCTTTATCAACAGTTGGATTCAATACTTGGGTAACTTGACCAACTAAACAATTCATTGGAAGGAGTTCAGAAAAATGGTAAGAAAACCATTGCTGAAGCCAAGAAAGCACTCCATCAAGCTGAAAATTGTGAAGTTGGTCGAGTGCATGAGCTTCAAGTGGCTGCTGATGAAGCTCGGGATGCTGTAAATCAAATGACGAGTTATGTTGATAGTCTTTTGGAACTCTCGGAAAAGAGAAGAGACTCCAGTTTATGGATGTCCTTATAAAATTTGTGCATTAAATGAAAAACACTTTCATCCTCCATTATTTGTTCATACATTCTTTTGCTACCTGCTTTAAATTTTTACCTAAGACAACAGACCTAGTAAGAATAATTTGATTTTTTCTAGGATTATTTTAAATAACCCTATAAAAATTGAATCTTTTAATTGGTCAATATTACCTAAATCATACGAAATGTATGTTTAGTGAGACGAGACTTGAATTTTGTTCATATTTCCCTTGTCTTTTGTGGGAAGTTAAAAGTCATACACGTCGGACATAATAACTCTAATGTTTAATGTCAAAATAGCTTTGACATAATGGATTAACATTGTCTCAATTCCTTGATAATTTATCTGAAAACATATTACCATGTTAATGTATGAGGGAAAATATGTAAACGATGACTTAAGAAATTTTGAATCTAAGCTATGATATGAAAAATGGCTAAAATGAATTAGAAGAAGTAGTTCCCAAAAATGATGTTACCACTACTTAAAAAACCTGTTAGGGGGTTGAATTATGCCGGGTCGACTAAGGGCATTGGATGCATAGTCAAATAATATCATCTTTTGACTGGTAGGACTGTTATGTAGACTGCTTATGCAAGGCCGCCTAAGGTCACGTGGTGCATAGTCAGGAAAAAGAACTATCAGAAATTTACTTTTCTACTACTAAAAAGACAGTGGAAGTTTATGGGGATTCAAATTTTCCAAGGCATAGAGTTTTCTTGTATGGAGAGAGGTACTTGTATATGGAGAAGATATTTCCAAACCAGATTGTCTACGAACTGGATGAATGTCACTCCTACGATGGTCTTACGAAATCTTAGCGAGGGGAAATATCATCCATCGACTTGAATACTTTCAGATCATGAAAACGATTATGAGAAAAATATGTAAAGGATGGATATTTTTTGGATCCCTACTTTTTGTAATTAAGATAAATAAGGACAAAATACATTTTCCTCCCTAGAATGAAGTTACCACTATTTGACAAACCCATTAGGGTGTTGAATTATACAGGACCGCCTAAGGGCATTGGCTGCATAGTCAAATAATAGTATCTTTTGGCCGACAAGTCTGTTATGTAGACTTCTTATGCAAGGTCATCTAAGGGAACGTGCTGCATAGTTAGGAAAAAGAACTCCGAAGCATCAAAAATTTTGTGACCAGAAGTCAAGAAAAGGGTTATGGAGATCTGGAATTTTTTAAGGTTAGGACTATGACACATAAAAATGGGCATTTTTTCAATGTATGTAGAGATACACAGACCAATGCTAACCATAATCATGTTGGGTCTGGGACCTGAATTGAAATGTTGGACTTCACTATGTATCCCATAAGGATAGGAATCAAGCCATACGTAGTTCTTAAAATAAAATTTAACGTCATGTGGGACGAGAGTATAAGAAATATTTGTTTAGGGTCATAGAGATCGGACTATAATAATTAATACACTTTGTGTGTTTTTACAGGGACATTTCAGCCAGGCGACTGAAAGTGGAATTTGGGGTTAGGCCCAAAGACTTGGGGCTGGATTCGAGGGATGCTCTAACATTCCTATGTATCCCATATGGATGGGAATCAAGATGCATGTAGTTCTTGAAATACCCTCTGTTCAGATTTGGTTCGTACATATGAAGTGTGAAAAGGGAACATTAGTGCAATGATGGTTTGACCCAAGATAAAAGGGTCAGGCATTTCCATGTGTGCACGTAGTCTTTTGAATATAACATGATTGGAGATCAATGTAAATAATGATTCCCTCTCAGGTGAGGGTGTCAAAGAATGTTTTCATTTATTGTAGTACAGGTCAAAAGTGTGAACATTTTAATGTCATATAGCAAGGACGATGGTGAACCAATGTAAAAATATTGGTTCTAGGGGTTGCTTCACGAATAAATATCATATGAGATAGAGGTGAAATGACGTGAAGAGATTGGTTTTGGGATTCAACCTAATAAGTTTGCCTATGTACCCAGCCAATAAGGTAAGGATCAATGTCCACGTAGTTCAATTAATGAATGAATTGGTAATCAGGTTGTTCTTGAGGACAACGACCCAAAACAAAATGGTGTTGGGACTTACGCATGGTCAGCGGCCCCAAGAGGGTGTTATGGTTGAAGTTTACTCTACGATCATGTGAGTCATAATTGGTGTGAGAAACAACAGGTAACATCAACCCTAATGATGAACAGTTTAATTTCATATAGGACACATGAAGGGACTATGCAGTTTAAACTCTTGCCATGAGGACAATTTGTGTTGCACAGTTTTATGTCATGTAGAGGGGACAAAATATTGTTTAACGTCATGTATGACAAATATAGGGACACCGTTTAACGTCATGTTGAATGTAAGGGTGCTGTACAGTTTAGCATCCTATAGCTAAGATGATGAGGACAATACAGTTTATCATCATGATGGATGAAAGTGGGATTGTGCAGTTTAATTTCATGTGGTATGGACAAAAGAGGACACAGTTCAACGTCATGTTGGATGTATTAAAGACTTTTTCATAGTTTAACGTCATGTTGGACGATGGCATAGTTTAACGTCATGTTTGACAATGGTTTGAACAGTTTAAGGTCATATGCATGGACCATAGATTATGCAGTTTAACATCATGTTGGACGTAGAAGGGACTATACAGTTCAATGTCATGCAGTAAGAACATAAGAAGGGATGTATAGTTTAACGTCATATAGAAAGGATGACACATTTTAACGTCACATTGGACGTAATTGAAAATAGTTTAAGGTCATATTCATGGACTTTATTGATGTATTTTGTGTTTACAAAAAATACTTCCTCAGAAATCTTGCATTGGATGGAGTAGTGATGAGTTCTCCATCCATTGATATTAAATAATAAGCTCCATTGGAGTAGACCCTATGTATTGAATAAGGTCCTTCCCATTTTGGCTCCAGCTTGGGAGGTTTCTTTCCTGGTATCATTGGAGTTCTAACAACCAATACCAATTCTCCCTGAATGAATAAACGATGATGAACTTTTTTGTTGAAAGCTCATGATATTTGATTCTGATATACTTCCAAGTGGTGCAGGTTGCAAAATATTTTCTAATCTAACCGTTCCAATTCATCTAATTGATTTTGAGATTATTCATCTATAGATGACTGATCACAAATGGCTACTCTGAGTTAGGGTAATTGAACCTCAATGGGAAAGACTGATTCTGTTCCATATACCAATGAATATGGAGTTGACTACGTTGTAGTGCGGGTGGTGGTCTGAAAATCCCATAAAGCATGAACGAGTTTATCAGGCCACGATTTCTTATCTTTATCCACCGTCTTTTGTAGTATTTTTTAAAAGTCATGTTGAAGGATTCTATCTGGACATTGCCCACTACATGATACCGAGATGAATTATTGGATTTGAGGTTGTATTCTTGATACAACTTCCTCACCTTGGATGAATAGAAGGTGGTGCCATTTTCCTTCAATATAGTATGAGGGACACAAAATCTCGTAATGATGTTATACTTGATGAAGCTAACAATGCTTTTAGAAATGACTTCTTTGAGTGGTATTGACTCTGCCCATTTGGAAAAGAAGTTAGTAGCAGTACGAATGTACTTAAACTGCTTGGATGTTGCTGAAGGATAAGGTCCCACTACATCCATTCCCCATGTGGAAAATGGCCACAAGTATTTAGTTGTATGAAGAAACTCTGGGGTTTGATGAATGAAGTTGGCATGTACATGGAAAGAATGAAACTTCTTTGTGGAATCAACACAATATTGTATCATTGATGTCCAAAAATATCCAAGCCTTCGAATTTGATCAGATAGTCTGTGTCCAGACTAATGGGCACCACAGACTTTTACATGTACTTATTTCATGACAGTCATTGTCTCTTCACAATCAATGCATCTGAAGAAAACTCAATCAAAACCTCTTTTGTAGAGAATTTTCTGTAGGTGATCCATGCTATAATAAAGAGTACAATTGATCATACGTCTCCGAATTTGTTCTTTGCCAGCTCTATTAGGTGGAAGTGTTCCATTTTGAAGGTATTCCCTAATAGGTGTCATCCATCCTATAGTATGACCATACAGTTCAGGAATAGTACTAATTTCAGTGATTTCCTCTGTTCTAATTTAATCATAAGTTGGAATTATATAATGGTGGGCAATACTGATTCTTGTATCGTCCCGATTTGGATCATCCAGAGCCGTGGCTATATTATCCAATAAATCAACTTGAGCATTTTGTGATCTTGGGACATAAGAAAATGTCGGTTCCAAATGAAATTCCTCCATTAACTCTCTGATGTAATCATACAAAAATATTAGTTCTTCTTTTCTGATTGCATAATTCCCATTGACTTGTTTGATTACATGGTTTGAATCACCTTTCACCTTTAGGTGATTCACTTGTGCTTGAAGTGCCAACTCCAATCCTGCGATAAGAGCTTGGTATTCTGCTTCATTATTTTTCCCGCCTCCCAACATTGAGAATGAATACGGTAGCACTACCTTTTCCAAGTAAATGAGTACAATTCCTAACCCAACTTTGTTGAATATAGGATCTTCCATTTTCTTCACTTTTGGACTTCTAGAAGCACCATCAAATTTCATTTCCCATATTTGAAGACTATCTTGAATAGAAAATACTTCCTCATCAGGAAGTTCAATATCTGAAGATGTATCTTCTACTAAAGGGTGTTCAGCAAGGAATTCAGCTAGAACATGGCCCTTTATTGCCTTTTGAGACACATACTGAATGTCAAATTGCTGCAAAATAACTACCCACCTTTCCAGATGTCCTGAAAGCATTGGACGACTAAGGATGAATTTGAGTGGGTTATTGTGAGATACCAATTGATCCTCGTGATGTTGCAGATAGTGTCACAACTTCTGAACTCCAAAGATTAATGCTAGGTAGCACTTTGCAATATTTGAATATTGAGTTTCTTCTTCAATCATAGTCCGACTAAGATAGTAGAGGCTATTTTCATTCCCAGGATCATTCTTCTGAGAAAGAAAGGCACCCAATGATCTCTCTAAAGTTGTCACATAGAGGATAAGTGGTCTTCCTTCAACAGGTGGAATTAACATCAGTGGACTCAAGAGATATTTATTGAGAATATCAAATGCTTCTTGAAATTATTCAGTCCACTGGTAAGTGACTCCCTTCTTGATCAATTTGGCGAAGGGTATACATTTTCCTTCCAAATTGGCGATGAAATGCCAAATATAGGCTAAGTGTCCTTGAAGTCCTCTCAATTCATTCAAATTACACGGAGGTGACATACCAAGGATTTACGTCGTCTTCTCAGGATCGACTTCGATACCATGATGGTGTACAACAATGCCGATAAATTTTCCTATGGTTACCCCAAAAGAACATTTTAAGGGGTTCATCTTAAAATTATGTTTCCAAAGTTTGTGGAGTATGATTTCCAAATCATCCAAGTTATTATAAAGTTTCCTGGATTTAACCACCAAATCATCCACATAACATTCAACAAACTTCCCTAAAAGGGTTTGACGATATGATGCATGGCACGCTGATATGTTTCTCCTGCATTCTTAAGGCCAAAGGGAATTACCCGATAGTAAAACACGCCCTGGGGGCTCTGAAGGCTGTAGATTCCTCATCTTGTGGAGCCATTCAGATTTGATTATATCCTCAATATCAATCTATGAAGGAAATTGCATCATAGCTAGCTGTTGCCTCAATTAAGAGTTCTATAATCAGAACTAGAAAATTATCCTTAGGACAATGCCGATTAAGATCTTTGAAATCAATGAAAACTCTAATTTGTAGGTTCTTCTATTTCGCAGGGACAATATTATCCAAAAACATGGGATATTGAACATCTCTGGCGAAGTTATCTATGATAATCTTATCCACTTCAGCTTCAATTTTGGAAGCATAGGTTGGGTGTATTCTTTTTGTGGCTTGCTTAATTCCTCGATGTTCTTTTGGAAAACCCAAACGATGAGTAGCAACATCATGATCAAGCCCTGACATATCTGTATAGTTCCAAGAAAATATTTCTCGATTTTTCTTTAAAAATGAAATATACAACTCTTTCTTTTGAAGAGTCATGTCCACACTAATTAGAGTAGGGCGTGGATCTTCTATTTTACCTAGATTTATTTCTCTGAGTTCATCCACTATGGTAGAGATACCCTCTTTAAATTCTGGAGGAGCATCCTTGAGATCTTCCTCTTCTTCTTCAACGTGTGCTATTTCTTATGTTTCTGCTTTCATAGTAGATGATGAAGTATAATATCTATGATCATAAAAGATATTAAAATTTTAACGTCTTAAAGAAGAAGTTACCATTTCCGACATGATTGATGATGAAGGTTCATTTATGGGTAATAAAGAGGAGATTATGGATTGAGAATCGAAATCATCGTTCACCTCCGACATTGCTATAACTTCTTTTGGTCTGGATGGAGAAGTATAGACTTGCTGGATTTCATCAGATGAAATGATGACATCCCCATTTCAGCTTTCATCATTGCTTAGTGAATCACCAATTTCTCTCATGTTGTCTGGATTGATTGCCGTAATTGACATTATAGAAGTTTCTTTAAGAGTACATGGATTTGGGTCTATCATGTCAATTTGATTGATAGGAAACACATAATCTGTACTCACATGTGTAAATGGATTTACTGGAATCTTTTCCAAACCAAATGGAGAATTAACCTTGGTAACCTCCTTTGCGGTGGATTTCTCCATACCCTTCATGTGATTGAATTACACCACAATGTAATGAGATTAACATATTTTAAAGGGGGATGTATCACCATAAAATGTCCCAATTTGACCATAAAAACAATACTTTAGACATTGATGGTATGATGAAGGGATAACTACATGTTGATGTAGCCATGGTCTTCCATGAAAACCACTGAAGGCTGTGCCATGATCAACAACCATGAAATCTGAATTGGATACAAGATCTCCAAACTGAGTTCTGAGTGTAATATCACCAAGTGGTTCTTGGTCATTTTTATCATATCCTTGTAACATTAAAGTAGAAGGAGATAAATCAGATTCTGTGAGGCCCAATCGATAAATTGTATGAATGGGGATGGGGTTGACTACTGAACCATTATCAATGAAATCTCTTAGGATATCTACAGCATTAACATTTACAGATAAAAAAAGGTCTAATATGTCCATGCACAACATCATCTTCATTCTCATCTATGAAAGATATTACTGAATGTAATTATTCATGATTATTCTCTACATGGTAGACTTCGGCTACATCAATTTTGGTTTCAAATTCCTGAGGACTTAACAAAGCCTCGATGAGTGCCTCCCGAAGATCCATTGTTAAATTTAAGGCATCCAAAATTGATAACTTGGACGGTACATGGGCCAAGTCTTCCAATACATCATAATTTTGATCCAAAGGTCTGCGTTTTCTAACAGTAACATGTGGTTTTGCAAGTACCATTGAAGTTGATGCTTTGGAAGTAGATGCATCTTGTATCGGGGTAGGAGTTCGAAATACTCCTAGATTTGGAATATTAGACCAAATTGATATATTTACTTGATGATAGGAATAAGGTGGAATCTCTAACCGATCCTCTAGAATAACTGTACCAGGACTGAGTCTTCTATTGGTGGAAGAATTTTCTTGTTCTTGTTTAGCCTGTTGAAGGGCTCTACAACAATTATCTAATGCATACACAGTTCTAACAGGGGTAGAATTGAAATAGTGGCTTCTGGGATATCCACGTCTTCCTCTGTATCCCATACCTTTGGAACTCCCTCCAATTTCACTGTTTGATACAGGGATTTTAGGCTCATCAAAACTAAAACTGTGACTAGCATAAGGATCCGTTATATGAATCATATTAACAGAACCAAAGATAAACTCTTCATCCGATGAAGACTCTTCCTGATTATAAAATTTAGGTTGTGCCGTTTTGTGGGGAGGTTCCCATTTCTTCGAAGTAGAAGGCCTAATATCTGCCAGAGTCAACGATAATTTGGGCTTTGACACGATCACATCTTCTTTTGATTTCTCTTATTTCTTTGAATTATTCCATTTCATTGAAGACTTTCCCTCTGATGAAGGGTAATTTTATGTGGTATTCATAGCAGAAGACACAATTGGTTTCATCAATTTCATTCACAAAATGACATGAGTTCGGTTGATCGTTTTTCTGACCATCCAAACATCATATTTTTGCACATTTTTGTTCTTGACTTCTTTCCACTCGCCTTCTTCCTCTGGATTCGTAGCAGTTACACATGCTACCTGAGCTGAAGAACATTTCAACATGACTTTTCCCAAGGACACCATTTTTTGCAAGATGTATTTAAAGACAAAACAATCTTGAATGGGATGCCCCAACTTTTGATGAAATGGGAAATAGTTCGGACGGTATTCATCTCCTTCCTTGTTCGGCCTTTTTGGCCATGGCAATTGAACCAAATTATTTTCAAAATCCGAAATCAAGTAACCAAGAACTATTTCATTTCGGAAAGAGTAAATTTTTCTCATTAGATCCTCAAATTATTTTCTTCTTTGATCTCTTTGATCATCTTGATGAAAGTGTCTCTATTGTTGACGCTCAAGAGGTGGAGCCCTTCGAGAAGATGAAGGTCATAAAGTGGAAGCATGTACAGGTGCTTATTTAAGAATGACTGTAGCAGTATCATCTTTAACCATTCTCCGTCCTGGAGCTGATGGAATTACATGAGTTTTATCCTTAGTCTTAATAAGAGAGCCTTCAATATGTTGAGTGATTGATGTATGGTCTCAAAACCCTCCTGTGTATTTCATAGGGATCAATGGCGTGCATAATTCATCACACAAATTTGCCACATAGATTGGAAACAACTCTTCTAGAGGGAGTGCTAAGCATAGAGAATATGTTAATCCCTTCCAGCGAGAAATGAAATCTGAAACCCTTTCATTCTCACTTTGCTTACAGTTTATAAGATCAAAAACTGTTGTCTTGAGCAACATTGAGCTGAATTGAATAAGGAATCGTTGACAGAGATCCTCCCACCTGGTAATTGACCGGGATTGCAAGCTTATATACCAAAAAAAGAAGGTCCTTATAATGAATATACAAAACACCTAAGCTTAACTGCTTTTTGATGATATGGGGTTCCCATTATAGGATCTCAATGAGAAACAAAATGTGTTAAGTGTTTCTATGGTTCTCCCTAACCAATAATGATTGGTAATGTGGTATTTGAAAATTTTTATGGGGGAGGAATTGTGTCTACCCATTCCGGGTAAGATCTCTTATCCAGTTTAATTTGAGATCATTTTCCATATATAGCTTCCAACCGAGCTGTTAATGACTCAATAGTAGTTATTAACTTTTGAGAAACATCCAGTTGAGATTGGACTTGATCAGGTGCAACCACTGGAGCTTGGACAGGTGTGGTGGTTGGTATTGTAACTCATGGTAGCACCACTGATTGTTGTTGTGCATGACCCATAAAACTAGACCTAAGAGGGTGTACTGATAGAGGAGGATATTCTTGATCCATCTTAGTAGCCGCAACAAATTCCCTTAGCTGAATGGCTTCAGCAAGCTTAGGAGGAAGACCACCTTGAAGTAGTTCTACATTCAACCTCCGTAATTCTTTCATTTCTTCTTCTTGTTGTGCGAATCTTTTCTCTAATGAGAGTGATTGTAATTCTCTATAGGAAGGTTGCGTAACCTGATTCTTTCCATTCCCCTTATTGGACACATTTCAGAGAGGGGTAAGTGGTTTAATTGAAGGATTTCCTAGATTCTGGGAAATCCTTTGATTTCGTGTACAGACACCTTCTTCATTTGTGTTTGTGCGTAAAACCTCTTGAGAAGGAGCTTCCTCATCTGATCCCTCTAAGTGAGCCTCATCTGGGGGATCAACAACAATGGAATTGATGACATTTACTGATTCATAACTCATTGCATCCCTTCTATCAGCATTTCGGCGATATTGTCTTCTTCCATGTCCATGATGAGACACTGCCTTTTTCCGATTTGATCCTTCAGGAACATCTTGACGAACCATAATTTGGAGGGAATATTTTTAATATTTGGCTATTCATTCCTCTTGGGGATTCTTCCCTAATCGAACGAAGACTGACTATCTCTGAGGGAGAGATTGAGGATTTGAGAACGTCCCCAATACTATGGACTGGGGTTGTTCCTACTATTCATGATCAACTCCTCAAATCCTATTTATTGATTCTGAGGGTTGGTTTAAAAGAGTCCCTAGTCTCAAAAGATGGGGTGGATCTCGAGTTTCTATATATGAGACTTTCTAAAATCACTCCTGATCTTGTGAACTTTAGTCCAGAAATTGGCTGGATGCATCAACCTGCATCCACTCTTATCACCCGGCTCAAAAGACCAATGGATGTTTTCTGACACTTCTATCACTTGATTTTTTGCACACTCCAAATAAGGATCCTTTTCAATATTCTCATTTTCTTGATTCATGTTTAATTCAACAACATGTTCTCTGTATGCTTTATTTTGAGAGGAACTAGTTGAGGCACGCTCTTGAGTGAGCCTTTGATTACAAACGAAGCCAATTTGCTATAGCCGGCCATGGGTAATAACATTGCATGAATCAATTTTCAGCGGGCTTTTCTGACTGGAGAGTACAGTGAAATGTAGTGCTCCATGGACACCCCATCCCCTGATATGAATACTAGATGGGGCATTGGAAATTAACTGGTGCAATATTCGCAGTGCGCCAAGGCATGAATGTTGAAGGGCTCTCTCCTTCTTTTCATCCTTAGGATATCGAGAAACTGAGAGAGATGCCAAGTCAATTTGGCGTTGTAACCCTTCTATTATCTTGACATGATTTTCATATTCATCAAAAGATAATATTTTCTTGATCAATTGAAAAAGTGTTTTCCACATGTTGAGACGAATATCATGGATACAATCTTCCGTCAACATCTTTGTAATGTCATACTTAGAGTCAGCCAAAGGCCAAAACATGACTGGCACTTTGCCTTTTTCCGGTTGTTTTCTGATATTAGCATTTCTTATTTATCATTCGATGAAGATTCTTCTACCTGATTAGACCAAAGCTGGTGCTTCCTTGTTACTTCATTAGATTCAAAAATATTGGTAGATAATTCACTTATCAAACTACAAGATGAATTTCCCATGGGTGGTTCGGAGAATGACCTACACCCCAGGCTATCTTTTGATTGAGATGTTATTTCACCTACTAATGATAATGCATCAAACATAACTAGCATCACAATTGAACGCGCCTCAAGATGAGAGGGATTTCTCCTCACTACATTTCATATTGGATCATTTTCCAGGCAATGTGAATTACTACTGAGGAGAGGACTTTCACACCTAAATTCGTCATCATGGGGAGGACCACCATGGTGGGTTACAGCAAAAGATGAAACATTTTTCTCCTTGATCTTTGAGCCACACAGATGGTTCTTGTGGATATCATCTGAAAATGAAACATAGAGATTGGACGAATTTTCATGAAGCAAGCCTTCATGAGGTAGAGTGTGATTAAGAAATTCAGAATTAATGTTCCCACTATTGGGAACTAAGATAGTAGAATCTTGAGTTGCAACAAATAGTTGTCTGGGTGAATCATGAACTGCGGCACCGAGTAAGTGATTATTACAGATTGGCCCTTGGTTTCTTGACTATGATAGACAGGTCTTTTTCTTAGACGCCTTCTTACTCACTTTAGGAACCACTTGTTGAAGAAAGTGGTTATTATAGGCAGGTGTATGTGCCTGCTCATGAGAAAGGATCAGGTTAGGTTGATTATCCCCACTCAAATCAGGTGTATGTGCCTGACTTGGTTGTCCATATGATATGGGGGAGTACGCCCCAGAACCCACTTGGACTGGAATAGAGGTGTGTGTATGTTCCAATGTGAAATGATGATGTGTCAATATATTGGTAGGGATAGATTTTCATTTCATTCCATGTGATGCTGATGAAGCTGTTATAATACTCCGGCTGGCATCCAGAATATGAGTAGGGATTTTCTTCAGCTCGTTCACCGTTGAAAGAATATGTTTGTTGACTTCAGCTGTTGAAACGAAAAAATACATCCATTCCATTCTTGGAGTAGGTGTGTGTTCCTACTACTGTCCTCCTTTTCCTATTAGTGAGTTCTGGCAGTACTTATATGTGGGGGTAGAGAGTTGAGTCTGCTCTAATTTTGTCATCGGGGCTTTCCAACTGACTTCTCCGAGTGCTAACAAACGAGACTGTTGGTAGGCTTGATCAATACTGGAAGGTGTAGGTGCCAGCTGATTACACGCCACCGAATGTGGTTGACGATCTTCCTTCAATAATGACAGACGAGGCTACTGGTAGGATTGATGAGTATAAGTAGGTGTATGTGTCTGTTTACCAGTTGTCACTAGATTGGTCTGGTGGGCTTCATCAAATCTAGTCAGAAGAGCGAACTGACTAGCTGATGACTTATAAATAGGCATGTGTTGATGTATATAGTACTCGGCCAGAATTGTCTGGCGAGATTGGTGGGTTGCTTCCAGACAGGTCTACTGGAAAGCATGATTAAAACGGACGGGTGTGTGTGCCCGCTCATTGCATTCCACCAAGTTAGGTTGGTGGAATTCTCCAAAAATGGAAGAGATAAGAAACTGCTCAATGTTGACCGGATTCCTCCTCTGGCGGTTCGTCTTGCGTGCTCGGGTTTGAGGGACCTGAGCTGAACCCCTGATGGTGATGCCCTCATCATATTGAGGGTGCACTGTCGCATGAGTCTGGCGGGGATTATTGATGGGAGCCCTAAGGAAGGACTCCTGTATCTTTGAATTGTGGCCCTAAGGGAACATCTCATTCACCTCCCCAGAATATGGGTTGGACTTTTGATTGAATTTCATGGATAACGACCCAAAATGGTAGAAAACGGTGGTTGGCACCACCTATTTCTTGATTACTGGTCATCACTGTCTGGATGACCAGGGTGAATATTGACTTGGAGGGCTTGTCAAGTCGCCTCCAGAGTCATAATAGTACCTTTTTATGGTATTCCTTGACTAGCTCATTTGATACCCAACGTTGAAGATGCTGAGTAGGTGATGTCGACCTCAGAGCGGATGATGATCCAGCAGGAGTAGCAATAGAGGCATTTATAGAAGAGGTATTCATGGGTGTGAAATTAAGAGAATCCATTTCTGTAATGTAGATGATCTTGGAAAAGAGTTCCTATTTGATATAACAAACATAATCAAGATAATTTCGGCCGCTACATCTTTGGGATGAGCACATATGTTATTGATTGTTCTGTTGTCCCTCTCATTGAGTTTAAATAGGGGCCTAACAAAATAAGTAAAACATCATTTTAACTTTCATAAGGATTCATGTCGGTTTCGCCATTTCTTGATTCCTATGGAAATGGGGATGACCTCATTGATTTAAGGTTCAAACATTCCATGTATTTTCTAACGGGTTTGTTCGTAGAACCAGAAACATCTAATGATTCTATATCCATTTGGACCTACTTTTCAAAGGTAGGTGCACACTAGTTATGAACTAATTAGGCTTAATAATTTTCATTGGTCGAGAGGATGGGAGGTCGGACTCATCACACCCTTTTGGGGGGAATTATTTTTTACTCCGGGACTGACTTTATTGATTTAGG
The DNA here is from genome assembly GCA_963277665.1 of Viscum album. Classification (NCBI taxonomy): domain Eukaryota; kingdom Viridiplantae; phylum Streptophyta; class Magnoliopsida; order Santalales; family Viscaceae; genus Viscum; species Viscum album. The sequence goes on from OY728165.1 coordinate 1,954,099,178, forward strand.
TTATGTTCGTGAATCCTTATTACATTACCAAGTATGAAAATGACCTTTCCATTAGATTTTACAATCATTGATTAATATGAATGAGATTTAGAGAATCTTTTAAATGTATTCGATGTTCTTCATCAATAGAGAATCATCTATATTTGATAGAGATTCTTATTCAGTGGTATCCTTCGACACATTATATAGAAATATCTTCGTAATTATGATAACCATACTGGTTTTACATCCACTCAGTGGGGAACATGAAGTTAATTTTCATTCAGAAGGACATGGATTATTTCAGAGCTCGGATCATACTCGCAAATGGGCTACCTACGTTTCCTTTTTTTTATAAAATGAATCAGAACCCACGTAGTTCGAGTAATGAAGTACGAGTTTTATGCATGATTGATGGATCAAAGAAAGGTGTTGTAATTACATTTACACTCTAACCTCACTTGAGTCATGCTCGGTCTGAGAAACAAGAGGTATTGGTAAAACCAGACAATTGTTCCCTCAAAGATTCAATTATAAGAAATGATGTTGGGCTTATGTATGTATAACAACCCGGATAGATGAATATTAGGATTTAATTCAGGGAAGAAACCCCAGAATAAGGTCCTTAAAGGTATATGTGATTTATGGAGATTTGGATACTTAACATAGGACTTAATCCTAAGACGGATGCCCAAATCATAGAAGACTTGTGATTGGGTTTTACTCCTGTGAAGGATTCCTAGATCAAATGTAATTTAAAATTGGTTAAGAGAAATTATGACTAGGGATTACTCTTAAAGAAGAGGCCCAGGTTAAAGGGAATTTATAACTGGGACTTACTCCTGAAAAGGAATCCCATGTTAAGGGAATTTGGATTTTTGGGAACGTGGGGCTTACTATTAAGGAGGATGCCCATATTAAAAGAATTATAGTCGGGGATTACTCCTGAGGAGGATTCCCAAAATTAAGGGAACTTGAATATTGGGGCTTCCTATTGAAAATGAGGCCCATGTTAGGGGACTTGGGGATTACTTCTAAGGAGGATTCCTATATTTGGGATTTTGAGATTGGGACTTACTCTTGAGAAGGAGGCACAGGTTAAGGAGAAATGAGACATAGGGATTATCCCTGAGAAGGAGGCCTATGTTAATGAAATTTATGACTGGGGTTTACTCTTGAAAAGAAGTCCCATGTTAAGGAACTTTTCATCTTTAAAGGATGAGTTTGAATGGATGAAATCTCTCACCTTAGTGATATAATGATATATAAATCACTATGTATTGAGGGATGTTCCATATAATTCCTTTCAGATAAAGAAACCAACAAAGTAACCATGACATAAATGGTTTTGAAGATGGTTCTGAAAGCCAAATCTTGAAGAGAAGAGGTGGATTTGAAGAAAGCAAGTGAATAGGCAGGAGGGCCACCAAAAAAAAGAGAGAGGTACGCATGTCCTGCGTGGGCACGCAAGTCCTGGTCGCACAAGTATACTTGCGCGACACATGGGTACTTCCGCGATGGTCAACCATTAGGGTAATACATGGGTGATAATTGGCTCAATCCCTTAGTATTATCCCTAAACACTTCCAAAAGAGTGGAGAAGAAGTTTTATTGAAGGGATAAGGTGGAACACAAGTGTGTCCATTTATCATAAGGGCTGACCACTTAGGTGCGCCAGTGTTGATGAGTTTCAACACTTATTCCTTGTTTCCCCTGTTTAGAGCTTCCATTCAAGGTAAGAAATTAACTTACAAGTGTTCGGAAGACTTCCAGAAGAGACTAGGGTTTCGGGAGCTCGATTCTGAGTTTTGGAATTTTTCTATCCTCAAATGGGGGGCCCATAGGGGTATTTATAGGCTAGGGAAGACCATGGGTGAAAATAAAAAAGGGCGTGCAAATCACCTGTGTGACCACAATGCGGCGCGCAAGTATACATGCGTGATCATGATCAAACATGCATGACCCATGAGGGAAGAAATAATTATTCATTCCTTTGTCGATTTTTAATTTTTCTTTAAAGGATGAATCACTTTGGACTAATGTATTTCCATTTTTCAGTTGTTGTACTTTGTTATGTAAAGGAGCGTCAACAATGATCCATACATGGTTGGCCCAAACAGTGTGGTCAAACCTTGCGCAAAGGTCAAATCTAGATCGTATTTTCTTTGAGAATAATTTTTTTGCCTTATATATTTATTTTTGTCTTTAACACTCCCATATTTTGAGATTACTCTCCCTACAAGGCTATATAACCCTCCCCACATGATTTGGATCCAACCAAGAGCCTTCCCTTGGTGATTTCAAGTATGATTTTGATGTATGTCACCATTTATTCCGAATTTCTCATGTTTTCTTTTATTAGCTTATATCTGCTACTCTGATCTCCATTCATTCTCATATCTATACCTATAGTGGGTATATGAATGTTTCTAGATGCCAAATAATTCAATTTTTAGTCATGATCTTTCTAGGATAATAGAAGTAAGGGTGTTCTTGGATAATTGACCTGCTTTTTTATGCGTTCATTGTTTGTTTTCAATGTTTTGTCAAAAGTTTCAAGGTAAGTTGCTTCTCTATCGACTCCTATTTATAGAATTGACTGGATCATATTCAAATTGGTTTATTTATTTTGAAATTCATGGAAAAAAGTTATTTGTGATGATTTATTTTATTTGTGAAATTGTGTGATCTGGGTGAATAGTTGTGAAAAGGGGGTTTAAGTTCATGAATTTAAAATGATGATTTTAAATTATGGATTTTATGGAATTTATAAATGGTTGATGGAAAAGATATTTCCAATAGAAATGGTTTTCAATAAAAATGGTGTTTTAATGAAATGGTTTGGAATTGAAATGGTTTTCAAGAAATTGGTGTTTTTATTGAAAGGGTTGTTTTGGTATGATCATTGGGAATATGTGGTGTGTGTTCATGTACCATATACATGGATTAGTTGAAATATTTGTTTGCTCAGTGAAAATGTTTAAATGGTACATGGGAATTTCATACATGGGAGTAGGTTGAAATATGAAATTGTGCTCACTGCCGAAGAGTTAATGGAACATGGAAAACAATTACCTTGTGACGATTTTGTAGATCAATGAGAAACCATTTATGAGTATGGAACTGTTATAATGTATCATGCATGGTTTGTTGCATGGGTTCTAGTAATGGTTGTTTATACTGATCAAGGGATATTTTGAAATGGTTATAAAGTTTGTTAAGTTATTTTTGTAGAAAAACCTCTTACTGGGAAAATTGGTTTAAATTACACATGTATGCTTTTGGTAATTAATGGTTTTGGAAACTTCTTTATATTTAGATATAAACTATTTTGGATAAAACATTTCTATATAATTTTTTTTATAAAATTATTGCTAACTCCTATATCCTAGTGGCGTAAGTAGGTAGGTCATTAGGGGAAAACCTATTGAGTTTTATAATCATCCTTGATTTGGAAGGTTAGTACTTTTGTAGATGTTATCTTCTATGAAAAGGGAAAAGGTAATGGTTCACATGTTTTTAGCACAACCTCGTGATGTTTGGGTTGTTTGGAGATTTTTCATCTTGGATCTTGTGGAGCATGGATTCAGGAGGTATTTGGAGAGTCTTGTGTGGTCTATCTGATGTGTACTTTGATACTTGGTTATTCTTCTGTTGTTGCTTACTTTGATGTGATTTGGAGATAATTGGAGTTGTTGAGTTGTCTTCCATTTTTTCAGGCATCATATATTGAATTTTTTTATGGTTGGTAGGTTTATTGGTTTATTCATAAAAGGGTAAATAATCCCCCACTTGTATTTGAAACCCTCTGGCATCTATTGCTAGCCTTTGGCATCTTGGTGATGTCTCTTAAGGCCTAGTAATGAATCTCCATACTCTCAAGCCAATGAGAATTGGAGGGTCATTACAATATGCCCCGATGTTGGTGCCCCACATTCAGTGACTTGATGAATGATAGAAAATATGTTGGTGAGTGTTATGTTGAGAAACTGTCTGAAAACAGAGTGTGATAGAGGAATTTAAAATTATAGAGAAATCAAAAAATAGAAATTATTAATTTATTCATTCACATAATAGAGAGTCATTCATTTGACACTTTTTATGAAAAAACAGGACTTATATAGACAAATAAGGTTCATGAGATAGATTTACATACAAGCACCAGGAAGTAGACTCACCATCTTTTTGGGAGATCTCTTTTCCCTATGTCATTTCCACCATTAATATTGAAATTTAAAATTAGTTACTGTGAATATAATATGATTTTAGAGTAAATATTATTACTTGTGAGAATTTAATTCTACTAATTAATACTCTAAATTAGTCACTTAATTATATCATCAATGAATTACAGTCCTCTAGAAATTTTGATTCTAATTCTTAAATTCAAAATTTACTTTTTCAAATCCTGTTTTCAATTTCATTCCTTCTATATCAATCGCTGTGATTGCTTTTGAATTCATTTGATCAATTTTTTAATGGAAAATACTTCATAGAATTTTGGTTTGATGGTTTCTATTGAATTAGTTTTTAAATCCTTATACCGTGTGATTATTTCATGAATTGGAGAGCTTAATGAGTCATTCTACTAAGAGATTAACCTCTTAGTGATTGAGGTAAACAAATAATTTTCAAATTTTCAATGTCAAATTAAATTTTATGTTAAGGTTATTATCATTCAATTAGAAGAATATTATTTCCCATTTATTTTTACTTAGTCGTATGTTACATAGTTTCTATTCGGATTTCATTCCTTGTGTATTTGTTTAAACGTAATTCTGGTTGCTTCTTAGTTCTTTAAAAAATATCTGCTTCTTAATTATTACATTTTTTAAAATAAAAATATGATGTGAATAGAAAAGATAAAATGAAATTCCACCCACTCTTTATAATAGTGGGAGTTTTTTTTTTAAAATATCTGGTCACTCTACCTCTCATATGGGTTTAACACTAATTACCACATTGTAATAGTAAGTAAGAAATATAAATTTTTAAACATTAGAATGAATTCGATAATGTATGTTTCAATATAGACTATTTTGACTAAAAAAATTATCCTGATTTTTTACCCCTCCTAGAGAAACTTTGTTCCCTCTTCAATTCATTACGTTAATCATAGGTTATTAATTTCATATATTTAAACCCTTGAATATTGTATTAATATAATCTTTCCATTATTATGGAGGTATTCTAAAATACATTAATCATAACAAAATAATTTAAATTAATATATATTTGGATTATTCTATTTACACACTTTATAATAATATCGATTGTGTCACTCTTTATCATGTGATAGAATGAAAGAATATTAATAATCTCTAACCATATTATGAATCATTTCATTTATCAAATATTACGAATTTTTTTTTATTTTCTACAAATATTAATTCATGTACGGAAATTAAAAATACTCTTAGAGATCATTTTTTACCTCACTTAATAAATCCAAAATATAATATTGTTATTCTTTATTTACAAGATAATTATTAACTAAAAACTGTATTGATTTAATTTTTTCCAATATTTCATGGATATAATAGAGATGTTACAAACAATATTGCTTATAGAAGAAGTCATGTGGAAATACTTTCACTTATTACTTAAAGGAGTGGTAAATAATAGATATATGACATACAACCTAGAGAAATCAATGATTAGGACATCCTTTAGAGGTGTTTTCTATAATGTTCCATTAAATCATCAAGGAGATATACCCTCAAAAAGGAGATCTATTTCATCATATAATCATTAAAAAGAGATATTGTATGAGTATTGGGAATTATTTAAGATGTTATGTTGATGAATCCTATTTTATGTAATGGAGATGTTTCAATTCATAGTTATCATTTAATATGTACTAAATTACAATGATATGAATTTACCTAATGAATAAGTTGGTGTAGATTTAGTTGTCAAGTCAATTACTAAATTTGAGGAATTTACTGAGTGAATAACTAATAATTAAATATATTATCATCAATTCGGTACTTTCATAGGTGGAGTGAATGACTTATTATCAGATTACTCAACATTAATAGAAAAAAAAATGAAGAATGAATCACTTTATTTAGGTATATGACTCTTATTTAATCAAATGATAAACAAACTCTAGTGATAGTATGTGGAATTATTTCTTCACCCAAAAATTTGTCATAATAATGTGTTGAAATAGATGAAATTTAATTTACTATTATTTCATATCCAGAAATGTACATTCATCATCCCTTGAATAAAAAAATAGTGGGAAATTTCCAAAATCCATTATGTATTTTTAAATATAAAAAATCTGGATGGACAACAATTCCAAATGAAATAATATCAACCCCACTGATTAAAAAATTCATTATGTAACCATACAAGAAAACATTCAAACCACCACTATTTGAATATAATAGACTCCATGAACAACCATAAACCATATCATAACTATAAATTTATATCCAACCAAATTTATGAATTTATGAGTTAAATATTAGATGAAAACAATTCTAAAACGTGTTAGGAAGACTTATTTAAATAACATATTTTTTTGGGAAACAGATTTCCTAACCTATTAAAAGTTAAATTTGAATATAGTAGTAATTGGAAGTGGTAAATAAATTCACTATAACTATAAAAAGGGTATCAAATAACCTAAGTAATCTGTTTAAGAAAAGGATAAAAATAATAAATAATAAGAAATAATCAATGAAAATAGAGAGATAATAACTGAAAAAAATGAGAACACTCCTCAATAATTTCCCTTAATAATTTTACCATCATAGAGTGTTTTTGAGTATGAAATTCAAAAAGAAATTTTGTATACCTTTAAAAAGGTTTATATAAATCTACCTATTATTAAATCTATTAGTCTAATTCCTAAATATTATATGTTCCATTAGGAATTATTCACTAATAAAATGAAATATCAAGAGAACAAGATAATGAATTTAGATACGAATTTTTGAAAATTGATCAGACCAATGAAATTTAATTTTCAGAATATAATAATTTTTTATGTTACATTCAATATTGGATCTATGAGTTTCACAAATGGAATGAATTTTCTAGTGGATTATATTAATGTTATGTGTAAATAAATATGTACTTATTACTATATGGTATATTTAAAACCATGATGTGTGGTTTTCCAATTATTAAATTGATCCACTACAATCCAGAACTCATTTCATAAGGATGTTTTGTTGAGAGTATGGATCTTGGTCATTCCAACTAACTTTTTTGTGCTATATTTGAAATATTTTATGATAGTAACTCAGAGAAAAATCATATTGGGAAGATAATATCAAACAATAATGAAGGAATCATAAATATATATAAATATACAATCACTGTGAAATGTGTAGAAAACATGGATCATTTTAATATATTTTATCCAATAAAATTTTATATAGACGAACAGTCATTTTTAATACTCACTCATTAAAATGATATAATTCTATATGTGGAAGAAGACCTATTTAAAAAAAATTATAAATAAACTATGATATAAAAATATAATGAAAAAATCCTTTGTTAAACCAATGCTTAGTATATGAGAACTAAAGAATGAGGTAGCCTCTGTTTTGTTTTATGGATATATTTATTCATTCAACAATGAAAGATCCATTATTTCAAATCCTTATTCATGAAAACATGGATGGAAAGATGAGTAAAAAAAATAAAATATATTCATTAATTCGGTCCCCCGATTTAGAACCAAATACCATCCAATTGAATTTTATGTTTATATCGCTAATAAGAGAATAAAATACAGTAGTTATTATTTCTAATAAGTTACCATATGACCCATAACATAAAATAATTACTCGTTTGAAAAAAGATATGAATTTTTTAGGATGGATATTGGGAGAAATTCATGGGATTAGTTATGAAATTTTCATGTATATAATTCTACATGAAGGTAATAGAAACAGGATTTGGAAACCTTATAGGATACTTTTCCCAAAAATTATGCATTAGATAAAGGAATAATTTACCTAATCTATGTTTCATAATTATTATGGCATATTCATTCAGTTTATAAAAAATTAAGAATAAGAATTATAATGAATGAAAAATGGTCGTATCCCTATAGGAATCCAAAGTAACTAAATATTTTTCAATGAATATATGAAATGAATTATTTCATAAGAAAAAAGGTATTTCCTAGTCCTTTTGTAGACAAAATACAATATCCAATTTCGTGAAAAACCCTCTAGTTCTTTTTATATGAATTTTCAGGATAATTTTATATTTTCATTGCACTTGGGGTCAACAATAGTTAACCATTACATATCCACATGGATCTATTTATTATAAGTGAATCACATTTAGACTCTTTAGTAATCTTTTTGCATTCCAGTGATGCATGATAATTTTTTATTTTATAATTAAATTTAATTGTTTATTGGTTGCCTTATGTTTGGGAATTTGATTAATCATTAATTTAAGAAGAATTATCCTTCTTTATTATCCTTCCTAAGAAATAATCATATATTAAACATTAAAAAATTCTTTTTAATAGTGGAAAGAAGAATTATCTTTGAATATTTAATATCATAATAAGGGATAGAAATTGATTAATTTAAAATTTATATCATTACTTATTTACCATACCTCACTTGTGTGAAACATGTTAGATCCTCTTCAAAATAATTTTAATATAAAAGATAATCAACAATGATTTTGTTTTTATTTATTAACAACATTCTATGATACAATAAAAGGACTTCAAATTAATTTCTAATTACCCTTAGGTGAACGATTTTCATGAATTAGTGTTTAAGTTAACCACACCAAAATTTATATAACCACGTAATTGGAACCATACATTTAACATATTGTAAGATAATTCAACCATGCTGTTGGAGTATTTTGTTTTAGTAAATTTGTGGATAAAACCATGATATTTCTAGTGAAATCCAAATTTTTGACACTGCCTAGAACCACTACACAACCAATAAAAAAGAGTTATTAAATGTTTTTAATGAATAAAAAAATATAGGCCTTCTTAAATAGGAAATAAATGAAATATATTTAATAATTATGCATCCCTTTGGTCCCTAATGAGGAAGTGGGTGGAAAATACATTAAAATTATGAATGATTTTGTTACTCCAATACTTTTATGTAGATGTAAAGTTAAAAAAAATAATATAAAAATTAAGTGTTACTGTACATGATCATGCTTTCTCACATTATGGACGTCAAAGCCTTTGAAAAAGATAAAATTAATGTACTACTTAAAATTGACCTATAGAAATGTACATATAATGAGGGTTTGACAAAAATGTTAGCATATGTATGGTTTTTCCATATATACCAATGTTTTGGTCAAACCGTTGGTATTGGAATCCTATTCTAATACTTTGACTAAAATATTTTGTATAATTTTGTTCCCACCTATAATAATGATCTGTTGAAACCGTTTGTATAGGTTTTCCATACCAAAAGATTGAAAAACTATTAGTATATGTGAATCCATTTTTATGAATAATATTATAAATAATAATAAAAACATTAGAAATAATATTAATTTTTGTACAGACACATAAATAATAATATATTTAAGAACTCATGTATGTTTGAAGAATAATGATAATCTCAATGGAAAATAATAGTGAGGTCCTGTGATCAAATCTAAGTGATTTTTCTCAAATGGATTTCTATGAAAACAGTTTGACCATAACCTTTTTATTAATATTTCTTTTCAAATTAACTATAAAAATGTTTTTAAAACATTTATTAGAGACCCCCTATACCATTATATTTGTCAAACCATTGTTATAGGTCTCGGAAAATGCCAAAATCACCCAAAAATTAATAAAACCATTAGTATATGTTGGTCCAAAAGTTTGAGAGACCAATAAAATAGTTCAGAGGTATTTTTATCCTTTTTATCCTATTGTGATTACTTAATTCTAGGAAGAAAACAATAATTAAATTTAGATGAAGAATAATGGTATGTGGATGTGTTAAATTTTTTTATAACTTCTCATGTTCCATTACAAATGAATCAATGAATTTTTTTTAGACTCAATGTTGAATCAAAATTTTATGTATGGGGTAAACCATAACATTGAAAAATCTATTATAACCAAATAATTTGGTGATGTTCTCTAGAAAGTTATTCAAAATCTATACTAGAGTTTTAAAACACCTTATCTTTTGTTGGAAACCTCGGCCCTAAATGAACTACTAGGAATGTGTTGGAATTTGGAATATAATAAGAAATATAGATTAAGAATTACTATGAATGTTTAAAAAATTTGTGGGCACTGTGAATTTACTAGAATCTTTTCAAAAAGAAAACAAAGGCCTCAAAGATAGTTCAAACGTTGTGAAATTTTGGATTTTGGAAGAATATATGTGATTGGGTCATTTCAAAAATATTTTTGACATTCTTACTCATTGTTATTTTTTTATTATACTAAAAAATGGTTGGAAAACAAATCCATCAAAAATAATGATTCATCTACTACTTCTGGTTTTTTTGGAATTCCATGAAAACCTATCAGTGAACAGGGATCCCAGTATTATAATTATTGAATAAAAACATTATATAGAATATATAGAGTGAACTAGAGGGATCAAACCCTTATAATATAAAAATAAATTCACATGATAATGTATCAAATATGTGGATTTATTTAATAATACAATATGATTTCAATCCTAATAGAAAACTAATTGATAAAAATGTTAAAAAATTCCTTGTGGGTTAGAAGAACATTATTCGAGAATCTAATTATACTGATCTCTTGAAGATTGATCTATAGAAAATTCTATCATCTACCGGTGAAGATATAAAAAAATTAATGACTAGATAAAGATATGGATTTAGATATGGAAGAATCTAAATAGTAAAGAATATATTATATAAAAAATATTGAATGAAAAATGATATAAATAGTTTTAAATTATAAAAATTTAATGCACAGAATATTAGTGGCACCTGGAAAATTGATTCAATAAAGATAATTTCCCAATGTTGAAAAATTATGTCCTTATATATCAATACTAAATTTTTTTCTAGGTAATGTAATTCAAAAACTATTCTAATCTAGATACAGTGGATAATTTTCTACAATGGTACAAGATACCATGGATCACATCATGAAGGGTTGAATGGTTAGTAGTTATGGAAAACTAGATACATGATTTAATCTCAAATTATATTTAAAAATAATAAATAAAAAATAGTAATTTTTTGAGAACATTATTGTTACCTATAGAAAATATATTTATATAAATCATTGTAAACATCAATGAATCCTCAAAAATATTAATCATTTAAAATTATGAGATCATATGCATATTAAGGGAATACGTATATTGGAATCTATGATGGAAAAAATAACGCATGAATAATATTGTGTTTATAAATTATGATCAAATAATTAAATATAATTAGTCATATTACCATTAAACATATCAATGTACAGATAGAATATTTAAATAATCACATGGATAATGATAACTAATTTCGTAATCATGGAATTCATAATGTTTGACATCATAAATTTATCATGATCCCTTATTCAATTAAATCACATAGAAATGGGAAAAGAATATTTAAAATAAGAAACCTGTTATTTCTCAGTACAGTTAAAAATGCAACTAGAAGATATGTAATTATGATCCCCACCAGTAACATAATTATTTCAATTGATTCACTATATGAATAAATAATAAAACTCAACCAATCTACCCTAAAAATATAAAACATTCCATATTGGATGGACTGTAATATATAATGGTTAAAATATTCATAGTCATAATGATCATAAGGTATCTAGATATAAATTTTGGAATGTACCATTAGTTAATATCCCCATTAAAGTAAATATTTCATCATAGGATGTTTACATAGATGAAAATACATTTAAAATATCACTAGAATATTTCTTCATGAACTTACAATTTTTATTTTTAAATCTATTATATAAAATCCAAAAATATACTAAGTAATTGGGGAAATAATTTTATATGAAAAAAATAATGAAAACATATAAAAGAATCATTATTAAAAAGAGTATTTACGGTAGTGGGAATATCAATTGGTGTAGTGTCTATTAAACCAAAGGTTTATTTTACACCTCCACTGTAAAGAGACTAATTCAAAAAAAGATAATAATACTATTTATAAAAAGTATATAATGACATAAATGTGTAAATATTACTTTAATAAATAATTGGATCATACTGAAAAAATATTGAAAGCCTTTTAAATAACATAAGGACATGGAAGAAATTGATTCCCCAAACAATAGAAAAACAAAGTCATTTTTTCGTTAAAAACATTATGTCAAAATTTTGAGTATTTAGAGAAGGTGAAATGACAGTAAAAAATAATAATTTATTGAAATTACCATTTAAAAAGAATATAAATGGGGATTAAGAAAAAAAGATCATATAATTCATCCAACATAAACATAAACATAATCAATCATGATTATCGATTAGATGGTTTAATAAACCCTTACCACCTTAGTATCTTTTTAATCATAAATCTATTGAATGAAATAACACTAGATGAAATTTGAAATACGATGAATATAAATATATCCTATATATATTATTTGAAAGGGGTATTATCAAAACCACAAAAAAGAAATAGGTGCGGAATACAACATATGTCTCATAAAATAAAAAGTGACATGGGAAACTTTTGTAGGAATCATAAAATTGAAGTGATTATTACTAAATAAAGTGATTATGTGTAATACATAAAAAATTATTATAATAATATTTAAAACATAATATATAATAACCATAGGTCTTCACATGGTTAATCATTTTATACCATAGATAATGAAGATGAAATATAAATCAATTAGAAAAAATTGAGTTAAAAATCCCATTACCACTAATCCAACAAAACATATACATAAATTATATCATATATCATAAAAAAATTAAATTTATGATTAATTATGAAAATTTTAAGGTTAAATGAAATTAATATTATTCCAATAATTTCATTTATTTACATTCCATATATATTTTTATTCAATCAATATGTTCTTGTTGGATGTTTTGAGGAAATATGGTTCATAATCGAAAAACAATGTCAGTAGTTTTACACTAGTGAATGTTGTCACGATTCTATAAAGTATAGAAATATAATAAAAAAAATTACCCTTTTAAATATTAAATAAATATTTTGAATCATTCATGATTGGTAGTCATGAAAAACGAATCATATCACTTAGTAGAGGTGGTAGTTCACAGATAAAAACAAGATGTGTTATCATTTTTTATTATATTTCCCAAATCATAATTCTTTAATTAATTTAACATATAATAATTAATCCCATATTAATAATAAACCATGAATTATGGTGATGAATATTTATTCATATTCCTATGTGGAAGTGGTAGTCCAAATGTATGCATGAGTGATACATTCATTTTTCACTTGATGGAGAGGTGGTCCAAAATGGTTATACCATAATTATAATAACATCATATTATATGTTTGATAAAGGATTCATTATATTATTGTTGATACAATTTATTTATAGGAATTAGAATAATAAATTATATTTCAATGTGTCAGGTAAGATGATAACCTCTTCTTTGAGAGGCCACCGTTCACATACACATTAAGACTTCTTAAGATGATACAAGGGTAATAAAACAATCTCTAAAAGTGGATATAGAGGATTATAATTTTTTAGGATAGGCATTTTATATTATATTGTGCTCAACATTTTTTGATGAATGAAAATAGGTGTCACTCTTTTATATTTTGTGGTAATGATAATGTTTGAATTACCTATTACATTTAAACATAACAAATATCATAATCATGTTAATCATCACCTAATGGATGTTACATTGAACTTAGAAAATTATATGTCTAAAATAACATGATCCAATTAAACTTATACATGTTTATGTTATTTTTTAGACCATATCCTTGTGTTTAACACACACATTAACCATTTTTAAACATAACTATGGTAACATAGTTTTAGCCTTTATAGGTCAATGATTTACATATGATGTTACATGTATCTCAAAACTGGTCCATTTAAGAAAAATTAAATCAATTAATATCATAATTTTCTTATTTTAATATTTTTTTTGAATTTATAATAATTTAAATTAAAATTATTTATTAAAAAATATCATTAATGTAATTTTCATGAAAATTAATTTAATTTCACTTCAAATATATCATTACAATAAAGGAATTTGAATAAAAAACATTTATAATTAATTTATATTATAATGAATTATTATATTCATTCAATAGAATAATTCATCTAAAAATATAAATCCTATTATTTTTAAAATAATTTACCATGATTTTTCTATTACATTCAATAGCATTGTATCTATATTATGTATGTGTTTAAAGTAAATATATAATCAATAAAGTTGAAAAATAAATTATGATCATAAAGAAATTATATAAAAATAACCATTTATAGATGATAATCAATTCTTTTAATCCTAGATGAATTATATTAGAGACATTAAATAAGAGTGAAATTTGGTAAATTTCTTATGAATAAATAATATAAATTTCATTATCAAAGGAAAATGACACATAAAATAAATATATTATAATTTAAGATGGATATTTTTTAATTAGTCTCATAAATTAAAATATTTTATGTTTCAGGTAAATTTTTAATTTTATATCACATTATTTTTGGCATTAATAACCCAATTACCGTATATAAATGTGAAAATTATTTTCCATGATTACAAGTCATAATTAAAAAAAACTAATAGGGAACTATATTCAAAATTTAAACCGCATAATTAAAAATGTATATATTTTTTAGTATTAAATTACTAGTATTTGAATAAATCTACTAAAATTAAAATTCACAAATCATAATGATAAATAGTTATGAGAAATTATTTTATGTATATAAAATGGGCTTATACAAAAATAAAATATAATGTTATTTCCATTTGAATTAGTTACATTAGGTTTGATAAAATTTAATTATTTACATAAAATAAAAATACCAAATAGAATGAGACATTTAAAATATATTATCTAAAGAAAGGAAATTTAAAGTTTATAATATTTGTTATTTATCACATCTAAGTGGAAAATAAATATTTTATGGTTAAATCTAAAAAATCCACCCTATAATAATATCAAAATGGTAATATAAAAAATGATATTCATTACCTCAAACAAATTTTTAAATATTTATAAAATTGTAGATGATTTATTTACACAAAATGCATTAAAACCCATTTTTTGAAGCTTATAATGACTTTTTTAAACATTTAGTACATATTTGTTTTGAATTAATAAATTAATATTAAATATATAAAATCTAAATATATATTTTTCATAATATGGTTATTATTATTCCTACCATAAATAAAATATCTATGCTATAATGCTGAAATTTAAATAATCATATGTTTATAGTATATCACAGTTCTGCTTCAGCTCGGTCTAACATTCTTAAAAACTATTGGGTTCAATATTATTTTAATAAAAACTTTTTGGGGTGGTAAATTATTTAAGCACTAGAAAATAAAATTCCACACAATTTTTTATCTCACATATCAAGAGTTCAATATATAAAAATAAAGTATTAGAAAACGGACAACATAAATAAGATAATAAAACATCCTTTTAAAAAGAGGATAAAATAAATATAATGGTCACCACGAATAACACATAAATGGGTTCATAAATGAAGACAACATCCACAAGAAATAAAAGCATGGATGTGGTGTAGAATGATAATGACCTAAGAATAATAGAACGATATATAGAACATGGTCAAATGAAATTTATTGACAATAAAACCATAAATCAGTAAGAGAGAAAGAAGACTATGAACTCAAAATAAATAACGTTAATATAATAATTTT
This sequence comes from Viscum album, assembly GCA_963277665.1. Lineage (NCBI taxonomy): Eukaryota > Viridiplantae > Streptophyta > Magnoliopsida > Santalales > Viscaceae > Viscum > Viscum album. The sequence continues at coordinate 1,954,115,002 of OY728165.1, forward strand.
TTATATCAAGATCTATTTTATAGAGTGGAGGGATTTATTTTTCAACATGATTCAGAACATGATAGTTTATAATTAATTTAATTTCTCCCATTACCCAAGCATGATTTCAACCATTGGTTTTTCATTAATAAAATTCCACTTCAATATCGCATATTTTTCTATGAAATGATCATTGATGATTAATTATTCAATCCTGGAGCCCTAAAATTAACATTCAGTGAATTATAATATCCAATAAATGATCATAATTACTTCCTCCTATCATTAAAAAAATTAAATGGTTACGAAAAGTTGAGATAATACATAATATGAATAAAATTTTATACAATTAAATACTATATTAGTTTCTAAAGACATCACAATGACACCCAAATTTCTACTTAAATAATTCCATATATAATTATATTTAATAATCTTGAAAAATGGTAATAATGAATGATTATTAACAAACACATAATAAGATATTATAAGATGATCATATGTAATATTAAAAATAGTTTTTTTGATTCTGTTTTAAGTTATTAATGTGTTTAAAAGGACTATACTGGAGGTTAATGAATGTACAACTGAATGGAAACACAAGGTAATGGATTCTTATCTCACTTTTATCCCATTAGGGATACAACATTTTATCCACATAATTATTTTTTGTTGTATATATATTAACCATATTATAATTAACATATTGTATAAATTTATATTCATGTTATTTATTGTTCATTTTGAATTTATTTCATTCGTGAGGATTATAATTCAATAGCTACCATGTAATAAGTTAATTCATCTCAATTTTCATTATTTGAGGCATACATTATTTCCATGAACCTAATTTATTTTATATGGTGTACATACAATGTTACTAAAATTTAAACTCATGAATCAGTCATTTATAATGTTATTTTATCTATTAATTTGAATTATTTCATCTAAGAGTTTTTACAATTAATGTCACCCTAGTGGATAAGAAATTTTATAACCCAATTCCTTTTCATTGTGTTATATTACTTTCTTAATGTTGTCAATGTTATATTATTATGGATATAATAACATTACCAATATATTGATTTATTTAGAATTATTTTATCTGAAATTTTAGTTGATACACGGATCAATTCATTGATTAATTATCACTTCCACATTATGACCATTTTATGGGTTTACATCACAATATCATTTTAATAATGATTTTTTATTCATGATATATAATTAAAAGGATTTTATATGATCATTTTCTAGTAAAACCATGAATTTTTTTTTGCATTGGTTATTAATGTAATAAAAATTAATATTAGGATTTTCCTCTATTTTTTAATCAAAATTTTTAAGAAAGTGTTTTTATGAAAACTAGACTTCATTTCACTATTGATTAGGATACCCAGTTTTCTTCTAAAAACCTTATTTTATAAAAATAATTTCAATATTTTTTAACATTAAAAAAATGTTTGACTAATGAAATTTTTATTGTTTTTTCCTTAAATTTTTTTAAAGGAATATTATTGTTTCATTCAGAATAATTAATTGTTCTAACATTTTTACTATGAAAAAGGAATGATTATTTTGTGTAGTGTGACATGTAAACATCTATAAACTTTTGTTTTTTGAGGATGAATTTTCATGTTTAAAAGGATAATTTTTAAATAAAATATATTTGAATGTAATTTTCAATGAAAAGGATTCTAAAATTTGCTTTCCAAATAAATAGGTAATTTTCCTCAACGATATTTCTAAATGATCTTTCAATAAAAAATTTAATATATCAATGATAAGAACCCCTTATTTTTACTCCACAAGTGATATATTATGTTGATACCATCTTTATTATTCCTATGGATTTTTCATGATTTATATGGCCAAAGATAAAATTTAGATTCACTTCCATGGTTTATTTTTTAGTCCCCTAGAAGTATTCAATTTATAGGGATAATTGAACATTAAACCCCCCTAAATATCGATATCATTTTTCATGGACATGATTATTTCCTAAATCATATTCCATTTATACAAATGATTCTTAATTTTCAGGTTATCTTATAATATTGTGAAGTATAGATAAATCGGTGTCTTTTATTGAATTTGGATATTGTGGAAGGAATATTGTTTATTAATTATATTAATTACTAGATATGAGGAATGATTTAGACATATAGTTATGGGTAAGGCCTAGATTTCATATAGACTCTCGATGCATAGATAGGGTATAATGACAAAATTAGTTATAAAAATTAAATATATTAATAACCTTAGTTTTAAAACATCTAGTTAATGGCCTTGATAATATATTTTTTGATGTTCCTTGAACATGATGTCCTATAATTAATCATTTAATTTATTTTGATTCAGTACTTATTATCTTTGATATTTTAAAAATGGAAAAATTCTATGGAAGCTCAAAATTTGTCGATTAAATATAATATTTCTCACAATTTTCACCCTTAGATATTGATTATAGATTATCTAGTGATTTAGATACCTTACTTTACCTTACGATTTATGCACAACTTTTTCAGGTTTTGATTATATAGAATGTATGTGTATTTATCTATCATGCCATAATGACTTTTATCATTGAATCATTATTATTTTAGATATAAATAACAATTACTGATTCTTTGATGCCACCATTTATTTATTTACTTTCCCCGGGATTCCATAAAGGTTATTAATAAAGATAAGAAATGATATACTAGATGCAATAATGTTATCACTGAAAGAAAAAAAAATGTTGTAATTAGTGCCCTTATATGTAATACAAGACTCATGTATGTATCTAGTTTACTAAGGCAAATAATGTCTTCTATATTTTGGGATTGGATTCATTGTAATCATGCTAATGTCATTGTAGAATACACATCATCTAGGCTATTAGGGTTGGGAAACTATAATTAGTCACAAAAGAAGTTTAGTGGAAACCCTGAGAACTAGATTTCGAAAAACATAGATTATAAAAGAAAAAAATCTTATAAAATTTTAAGATAATTTCAGTATAAAATCATAAATTTCTTGTTAGATAGATATTATATTGTTTACCTAGAAATAAATTCATATTTGGATACTATAGGTGGATTTTGTTTTGGGAAAAATGTACCTCGGGTTAAAAACACTGAAAATTCAATTGAGTATGACTCGAGCGTAACATTGTAATAAAAAATGGTCCTTACTATTAACCGGATTTGTCCCACCCGGGTGATACTCGTGGAATAATTAAAATTTTCTTTATAAACCACTATGATAGATATGAATAGATAATGAAAATTAATTGTCTAGGTTAAAACTAATGTGTTTTAGGTTGAAAATATTATTCATGATATAGATATTCTATAAATGACCATACACTTTTCACACTATAACTATTATGACCAACACTATGATTCCAAGTTTTACTAAATTAATATAACATGATGTAATGGTGTTATCATTTATTATGAAGGAAATTGTGTTGTAAATGAGTATCAAAACATAATATCAATATGAGTAAAAGATATCATTTTCATGACTAATCAACTTTGATAAAATTCAATTAACAACAAATACCATAATTAAATCCCAGATGTACCAAATAATAGTTGTATCGAGTTTTATAATAGATTGAGTATTGGGGTGAATGGTGAAACAAGGTATTAAATTTCATAATGTTCAAAATGTGGAAGAAGACAACTAGTAAAGTGTTTCAATATAATAGATAAATGTTTTATGTGTGTGAAAAAAGACATAAATCAATAAATTTTCAAGGAAAAATTACGAGTATGATTTAATGAAATAAAACTCATAATAAGGATCCAATTATAGTTTTTTCCTTAAATTTTGTGAACTTGAGATTTAACCAATCCAATTTCCTCTTACATATGATACAATCAAGACAATGGAAGTACTTATGTTAAAATAAATTGATGTTGTATTTATGTATAGAGGGCATATCGAAAACCATTTTTTAAAGGTTATTTATTGGCTAAATTTCATGGAATTCCATCATATTTATTTTATGAAATATATTAATATCATTTTAAAAAAAGATAAGTTGTACGTCGGTTGATGACACATAAAATACAAAAATGTAGACAGGCTTAAACCCATGAGAAAATGATGATAAGGTTTTGACATCTACCTCTAGCCTATGTGATGTTTAGGTTAATTTTTCAATTTTTTAGATAACCAGTTTTATGAATAAACAATAATGATGAAATAGTAGTATCATATTTTAGGATTATAGACAAATGAATTAAGTATATTAGTTTTGAAATTTTGTTAGAGGAAAATTTATTATCTTATTTTTGGTTATTAAAATATCTTAAGGATTTTTTTTTTCTTCTGGCATCAATGTTAATTTTTTTGATATCCATTTCATGAAGTAATGGATGAATTGGAAGTTAATTGAAGAATATCCATAGTATAAAATTGTGTTTATATAAATATATAGAGTAACTATATTTCCTTATGTAATTAGGTAGTAATATAATTAATCAACACATATAAAATGATTGGAAAAAATGATATCTTAATACATGATGTTTTGTTGAAAAAATGGTCTTCTAAATGGTCAAAGATTTATGTATTTGAGGAACTCAACATTCCATTGATCATCCATTTTTTTGTGATAGATAAAATAAATAACTCCCATTGAATAATAATTATTTTTTTCCTTGTATTAATCTCCACTTTCCATTAATTTTCTTTTACATAGAGACTTTGTTTTATTTTATTCCATATGAACTTTATACTTATCAGTATCTCTTATTTAGAGGATATTTTATTAACTATCCTCATGTTGTGGTATTTAAATAATAATAATTTTCAAAAATTAATCCCTATATTTCATGAATCTAGTATAAATTTAAGAGATGAAATTCAGTTAAGGAGGTGAAAATTTAACACCCTGAACATTTTAATTGATTAACTTTTATTCAAAAGCATTTATAACATAGAATACCAAACACAGAAATGAATATAACCTCTTGAAACTCTATGGTATATTTAATTTATTTAATATATTTAATATCTTCTATAGCTTTCAGTGGACACAAAACATAGTTATCATGTATCACACACAACAATGAATTTCTTCAAAGACATGTGTTACATGTAATACCGAATTTTATCAAAAAACATTACATTATTAAAATATTATTATTTAATATAAAAAAATATAACCATGCTATTAAATTAGTGGTTATTAATAGTATTATAAAACCAATTAGAAATATATTTTATAAAAATATATGAAAAGTTTATTGGTTACAAATTAAATATAAATTAAAATAGAAACCTTTGAATATAATGGATATATATTTTTATTTTCCCAAATAAATTTTTTCCCAATAAATTATATTAATTATTGTTATTGAATGATACTAGATAAATATATATTTATGTATTGAATAAAATATTTACAATATTCATCCTTTATAGTTTTTCGGCATAATATACGAAAAATCCCTTTTTTATGCATAAAAAAGCAATATATTTATAAAGGAACGTTTGTCACATTTTAATGGTGAACGTATTTTAAATTCAAATTTTGAAAAAATTATAAATATTATATGAAAAAATAAACCAAATTTCTGAAATAATAACACAAAATTTATCTTATTGTGAATATTTGGTATTTTTTTTGAGAAGTTTGTTTTTTTTATGAATACTGAGAAATGCTGAATTTTAATTGAGTGCTAATTTTTCATATAATTTATTAATAAGAATAAATTATATTTTTATTCATTTTATTTTTAATTATAATATTTTTAAATCTATTAATAAATTTTACTTCATAAAAATAAAATTATCTTTGATATTGGATATAAAATAAACTCAAACGTTTGAATATTTTTAACAGTAAAAGCCATATTTGACTTCTTGTTTACAGAATTAAATTTAAATTTACTTTTTCCACATATTTTATTGGAATTATAAAATAAGGATTACATATATGTAGTAATTATAATTTATAATTTATACCATGTTCGACAATGTTTTTGACCAAAAAATATTAATAAATTTAATTTAAATTAATTACATTGATTAAGATAAAAAGTAACTTAACAAGGGACAAAAACTTAATCTAAAGCATTAAAATAACCTATGGATTGTTTAAAAACTAATTTTGTTGCCATATTTATACCCTATACTATATTTTATTGAATGGGGACAGCTATTGGAGCCACATGGAAAGGGTAAATCATGAGTGTAAGTCCTTTTTCAAATATATACGAGAATTCCACTCCTCCTCCACTATAAATAGACACTCACCCTTCCCACTTATTCAAACCTATAAGGCCCTTTGGATCAACAAAAATACGAAAAAATATCATCCAACATACCAATTCACATAATATAATCCTACCTTTGGGATGAAATCAAACAAATGATTTCTTTTCTTATAAAACAAAAGCAGTTACATAGAAATGAGGTGACATTTTTAAATGATCACATTCATTTCATTTATTTATCAAACCATTAAAATATTATTATTGAATGATTATATAATAATATAAGTTTACAAATACACTTATATATTATATTATTACATTATTTATATGTAATATTACATAAACATCCATTAAATTAGATATGCAAGTATCATTGATGTATATGAAAGACCATCGCCTAGCAAACCAATGGCATCAGTTCTTCCATTTACCATTAGTAAAGGTTGGAATAATGATTAATGTATAGTTTATATATTATATTTCATATTTATTTATTCTTCATTAAATTTTAAATAAAACATACATTCATCCTTTCCATAGTGTTGGAATGTGGTAACAACGTTTTTGGAAGTGTGGAATACCACCTCCCCAAATTGATGTGATTCGTTCACGATATACACGGAATGTAAAAAGGATGGTTTTAACAAAATTATTGTGAAATATATGACATAAATATGATAATGAAATTATAATATATATATATATATATAATTTATTTTCATTTATTTAAATATATAAATGAAATGAATTTAGCGTTCATGTGTACGTACAACCTACCGTCTACATGAACGATGTACTTCATTTCCTATATCAAAATATTATAATTTATTATAAATAAATAAATAATGACTATATATTTTAATTAAATCTATTTTTAAATTATTAACATGATAAAATTATGAAATGTTTGAGTGGAACAATAAATTACAAGTAATAACATATTCGAGAAAATAAGAAATTATCACCTGAAATAGTGAAAATAATGAACTATTATTGACAAACGGGTCATAATATATTATGATAACATAATATTTGATACTCTAAATATGATTATGGGATGGTTATAAATAATTTAACTCTTTATATTCATTATACACGTGATTAATGTTTTTTCACCGAAATGGAAACAGAAGGTATGTAATTTTTGTCTATCTTTTATTTCAATAAGGATTAAAATATTTTGACCAATAATTTTTTTTGTGTTGTGTATATAATAATCACATTATATTTTATACATCTAATAAATTCATATTAATGGTACTTAGAGTTTCATTTGAAATTTTTTCTTTCATATGGAATAAAATTCAAATCATCCAAGTAGTAAGGGACTTTTCCTCAATTTCCATTATTTCACGAATATTATATTGTTGTGAACCAAATGTCATAAATATGGTGTAAATAATTCCAATATTACATGTAATATCTTTATTCATTAATTATTAATTTACTTTAAATTTTTAATTTTATCATTTTAATATTTTTTATTTACATTTGATACTCACAATCAATTCATTGTTTAATTCCCACTTCAACGTTATGACCATTTTATGGGTGTACAAAACTATCTCATTCTAATCAAGATTCTTTATTCTTGAAATTTCTTTAAAGGAATTTATATGATGATTTTCCACTATACCCTTTAATTTTCTTATCCTATGCTTATTAATTACTTTTTTAAAGTAATACCACATTTTTTCCAATCTTTATTTTTAAAAAAGTTTTAGGAAGTGTTCTAAAGAAACCCTGACTTCATTTATATATTTATTTTAGGAAACCATTTTCATCTAAAACCCCTATTTTCGGAAATGGTATTAATAGATGTATAAAATTAACCATATTTATTTATTAAATAATATTTTACCATTTTTATCTTTTATAAAAAATTTCAATGGAATCGTATTTTTTTCCTAAAAAGGAACTCTTATAACCACTTTATTTTGAAATAGGAATGTTCTTTTTTATCTTGTATGACATGTATATAATTAACCTCCACCATTTATTTGATGTTTCCATTTCAAATTAAAAATGTGATCTTTTAAGGAAAATGTTTTTAAAAATGATATTTAAATAAAATTGTTTTCAAATTATTTTTCAAAATAAACATGATATTTTCTTAATAATTGTTTTTAAAATATTGTATGAAAAAATTTCTATTCATTAATGGAAATGACATTTTATTTTTACTCCATTTGTGTTATTTTGTATTGATACTATCATAATTGTTATCCTATATGGTTTATGATTTATTTGGACATTAATATTATTTAATATAGCTTATTTGATTCATTTTTATACTCCCATTGAAATATTCAATTTCTTGTGATTATCGAACATTAAATTTACAACTAAATAAAGATATCATTTTCAATAGATATTATTATTTCTTAAACATTATACCATTTTTACATACAATGTTTACATTGATATCTATTTATTGACTTATTAAAATATTGGTAAATCCATTTCTTTTATTCAATATTGATATCTGATAAGGAATATTTTTTATTAATTAAATCAATTAATCAATATAAGGATTTACTTAGAAATTAAGTGATGGGTGGGTCCTGAACAATATATAGCCTCTCAATATATTGGTATGTTCTCACAAGAAAAATTATATTCATAAATTAAATAGGGATTTACTTATAGTTTTAAACCATATTGTGAAATGTATTAACAGTATAGATTTTCATGTGCCTCAGATATGATTTCCACTGACTAAGAAATGATTTTATTTGTCTTTAGTAACTACAATACATGATATTTTCACTACGAAAAAGTATATGGATTTATTTTTTTCTTAATTTTCTTATTAAATTCTTTTTTTTATTATTATTTTACCGTACCATATTGATTATTTATTATATAGTTATCTAAATGGCATATGTTTTTAGTACATTACCTTGAAATATTGTTTACACAATTCCTTCTCAATTTATTGATTATGTTGTATGTGTGTTCAATTATTTACCATTATATAATGATTAATCTCATTGAATAATTATTGTTTTCTCTATACAAAACCATTCAAATTTGAGCCCACCATTATTTTATTTCCTTTCATATAAATTCTTTGATGTGTAAAATAGTTATATTTATGGATTTTATTTATTTACTATGGTTATCATTGAATGATAAAATAATTATGATACAATTTGTGAATTTATTTTTAATAAACGATTCATGTATGTAATTGGTTCACCAAGACTACTAAACTATTTATCTATTAAATATTTTATTCAATATAATGATGTTAATGTAATGGATAAAGACACCGCATTTAGGCTGTTGTGGTTTGGGCTCTACAAAAATAATATTTTCAATTTAGAGAGCTTATGTTTGATAATAGAAGATATATTTTCTAATTAAAATTGTAATTTTTTTAATTTATATTAATTAAATATAATTTAAGTAAAATTAATATATACATTTCATTAAATGAAAATATTAATTTTTTTATAAAAAAATCATCATGAAAATAAAAATCCATTGAATGTTGATTCCACATATAAATATTATGATTAAAAATACTCTTTTGTAGAAACATGTTTTCATGCATTACACACAATAAAATTAATATTAATTAATATTACATGTTTATATTTTATATAATAAAATGTATTTCATATTTGGATCTATTAATACTAAATTATTTAACAATTTATATGTTATGTTTACGAATTAAAATTATATTACATATGTAAAAATTAGTCACTGCCTTAAAAAAATAGTAAAATATAAAATCTAGATGTAAAGGGCTTGATGCATGATAAAAACATTTTTCTAATTTATTATTGGAGAAATTATCATCCTTATATCATCCCCAAAACATTATTTCCCATTTTTTATCCAGTTGACATGTGAATCATGGTCCATCTTTATATTAAGGTGAAATATTGACCAAAATGCAATTATCACTACTTATAAAAGGGGTCTCATATGATCCTTTCATGAAAAATAAAAATAAAAATTCAAAAATTTATTCCCATTATACATAATTTATAACCATATTTCTTAACCTTTATCCTTTGGTGATAATGTATTATATTATGATTTATATTTCCATGAAATATTCTAAGAGAACCCCGTTTTTCTCAATACGTTTACTTTTTTCCCAATTTCTTTTATGTTATATATTACATTCACAAATATATTTTTTAATTCATATATAATAAAATAATAGTTTATTGTATAATAAATTTTATTATGATTATCTAAAAACCATTAACAAGATGTAGATATTTCTATTAAGACAAACAAAACATACATTCATGTGTTGTAAGGACTGACTCATGCACATAGAAAAAAATAATCTATCACCATTACATCACTTTGTTGACTATAATATTTTATTAAATGAATAATAATGAAATATATAATATAATTTTTAATATTAATATGAAAATTATAATCCTTTTCTTCTCACTTTAATTGATAAATAAAAACATCTACATGCACTATACTAACAACCACCTCCCTAAAGGAACATATCTTTTTTTACATCTAATAAGTTTATTATATTTTGAAACATATACAATTAAATACCTGAATACTATATAAATATTATAATTAAATTTATGTAACAATAATTTTATTCCAAAATAAACCACTTTCATAATCATAATCATCCATTAATTATGACATGTTAATCTTTCTCTCGGCCCGACAGCCATCCATTAAGGTGATATAAAATTATATCATTGATGAATATAAAATCATAAATAATATTATTATATTATATAAATAAGTAAATAAATATTTATTTTCTATTTTATAATGGTAACATTAATAATGAAGTCATTAATTATCATACCAACATGTGTTAATTAATAATCATTAAAATACGCTCAAATGGGACTTCACATTTAAGGATAATAACAAAAAATTCAGATAGAAAGAAATTATAACATTATAAATAATTAAAATAAATTTATTATAGTATTTCAAATGGTATAAAATTGATTAAATTTTGCAGATTAATGAATAAAAACACTATTTTTTGAAAATTAGTTCAAAATTATTAATATTACTCACACACGGTATTGAAAATAGATAATAACTAACTAATATATGAAAATAAAATAATTATAAATGATTATTATACATGGTTATGTATATTAAATGGGTTTTGAAATATGTTATGAAGACATTTATGTATATTATACATGATCTTATAGGGAATTCATCTAATCATGAAATTGGGTAAGATGTTTCATTGTCTATGTTTCTATTCCACAAGACATGATTCGTATTATGCACCAAGTCACCATTTTATAGTGTATATGTTTACTATGTTTTGTATTACAAAATTAAATATGTTTCATGGTATTTGATGTTTAGTTTCAATATTTTTATCCTCACTGGGATTTAATTTAGATTATACAAATTTAATACTGGTTTCTTTTCCCAAATTGTTTACCTTGAGACATATTTCATAAAATAGACCATGTCTTCTTTTTAATGGTTTATCTAATTAAAATTTAATATTTTTTTATCATGATCTAATCATTATTCAATTTATTTAATGTCTCATCTAAAGTAAAATCATTTAAGGGGTTTGACCTCGAATGTTTCTATTGTTGGAATATGTTATGTCTCAAATTTAATTTCATGAGACATGTGTGATATTTCACAATATTACTTATTTTTTATGGTGTATTAAATTACCTATTCAATTAATGTATCACTAATTTCATTTTAAAAAATGGATTCATTTTAAAAGATAATCCATCCTGTGAATTTTTATACATATTTATATAAATTACTTGATTTTTTATTCACAATATGTCATTCATGGGGTGTTACTTCGCTTCCCCATATTTAATTTCCCCCATTTTATTTTTATTACCCATTGTAGGTAAACTTGACCCACCTTATTTTATTTGGTCAAGAAACTCTCATTTTTTATTGTCTATATGAATTAGATTCTTTTGTGTATGTAATTTTCAATTATTTAATAATTTTTTTACAATATTATATACTACTCTGCCTTAAATAATATTATTACAATTATTTTATCATATTACATATGGGTTGTTTTTAACAAACTATGAAATGATATCAATTTAATTTTTTTCATGAAATCATATCTTTCAGTCACATTTTTAATTTTATATGAAACAATATCCCTTTTTCTTCATGTATTTTTAAAATGTTTTATTTATAAAATAATTAATTTAAATTTATTTAAAATTATCAGGGGGATTTCTGATTTTCAATGAAAATTTTCAAAAACAAAAAAAAAGTGTTTTTGACTATTTATTTGTCTTTTGAAATATATTAGGAATTATTGAGGATATTCATAAAATTTCACAATCAAATTTATTTTTATAGATGGTTTACATAACACTATTTCCTATTAATGATACATTCCACTGATACTATTGTCATTCCAAATCATCTTCTATTATAGGCCCAATATTTTTTCTAATACCTTTACATTTTGAATACCAGTTTTTGAATTTTGTTGATATATTGTGTTCACCAATATTCAATATGTAAATTGATAGGGGGAAATTATTGGAAAAATATTAACCATTTTAATATACATTGTTTGGATACTCTATATATCATAATCAAAATTGAAGGGTATTTACCTATAATGTTACTGAATATCGTTGAATATTTATTTATTTTACATGGGTTTATCATGTATCTGATATGAATAGTCTAATTATTTTATTTTAATAAAAAATAATATGAAACCCATATTATTTCCACTGGTTATTTATTATGATTTAAATGATACTATTATTATTTTCCATGGGTTCTTTCAGATATTGTTTATGATGGATCCCATGTGGAATATGATAGTATGTATGACTAAAGAGAGGGAACTGTATATCCATATAATTCAATTGTTAGTTTTTTATATCATAGAAGAAATTTTTTCATGGGACTTGTTTTATATTCTCATATTCTATGGTTGAACCTTCATAGGTATATCCAAAAATCTAATGTGCAATCCTTATTGGATATTCTCACAAACTAACGTGTGCTACTTCTTGGATATTCTCACACAGTAATGTGTGGGACTTCCTAGATATGTCCATTTCATAAAAATATTGTATTAATATGTTTCCACCATAATTTAATGCATATTATGTTTATTATGTTATTCTCCCACGAGTAATGTTGAAAGAATCATGTTCCCACACACTTTTTATTTATGTATTATAGTTTGAAAATCCTAATTTTATTAATTAAATTCGATTCCATATAGTTAATAACATTATTATAAATCATGATTATAATTATATTCTCATACTATGATTATTTGTGATCTTAATTTTTTTTCTTAGGATTACCCTTACTGTGAATCTGATCTCACACACTTATAACATTTCTATTTTCCCTAGTTATGCCAAAAACTAAGATGTAACATATTTCTAAAAGTATATCATATGTAGTGGATTTGTTGTTTATGTTTATGAATTTTTTATACATAATTAGTTCATTATATAGTTCAAAATTTTCTTTTTAACCTGAAGAACATGGGATCTATTAGTCAAATATTTTTCCCAATTCTCAAACACTAAATACTTAAATAGGTCATCAGAATGCAAATGATAATTTTTTTTGAAATTTATTATAATTATATTAGGTTATTAAAGATTTTGTGTAATACACTTTGTTTTTAGAAATATATAGGACTATTTAGGTCTACGGGAATCAAAATATGTGTGGCATACATAATATTTATGGAGTAAATAATAACAAAAGTCAACATAAAACAATACCTAAGTTTAATATATCCAATGAGTAACATCCCGAATAAATGAAGAATATGGAATTTTCATATTTATTAATATTTTTAAATAAAATATTAATTTTACTTTAAAAGGGTTGCTATCTTCGATAGCGTACCTGATACGCAACAACGGGTTTCATTGAAATCTTACGTTGTACACTAATAATATATTATTATTATTTTAAATGGTAGTTAACTCATAGCCATTGTATTAGCGGGAATGAAAAAAACTAACTACATATGTGATTATACATGATTTTTAAATGTATTTACATTTATCCAATAAAAAGTTAGAGGCCTAAAATATGAATGAATGTAATTTTATGAATAATTTACATTTAAAGGCCGATTTACCGCATTTTAATAGAGAACCCTTTTTAAATCTAGATTTGGTCACTTTAAAAGAATTTATATGACCAAATGAAATCCTTCTTTAGAATGGGGACAACAAAATTTACTTTTGTAAATTTTTGGAATTTTTCTGATAAAGTTCATTTTTTAATGAATTGTGAAAAATATTTTATTTTAATTAAAAATTTCCTTTTAATCTAATTTATTTATATGGTTATATTATATTTTAAACTGTTTTAAAGTGAAATTAAAATTTAAATTTACCATTTAATCAAATGATGGTCATTGGAATTAATTTCCCTATGAAATTGGACATAAACAATTATCAATCTTTTGTTAGTTATTGTTTCTTAAAGACATGCTATTTGTATTGATAATGGGAAATAATTTTAAAATTAATTAATTCCACTTCTATGTTTTGAATTTTGAAAAATAGGCATCATTTTTGAATTTGGAATATCAAATATAGCTTAGGCTGAATTTTTGGTATTTTTCAAAAAAACATCAATTTTTGATGAATATTGAAACCACTTAGTTGTAGTTAAAAAACATACGTTTTCATTTAAATGAAATTTTCCCACTTCTGTGAATTGAATTTTGAAAATCCGACATACATGGTTGTTATCAAGAAGTAAAATTTTGTTCAATAAAATGAAAATAATTTTTGTGAATAGTAACTTTTGACTTTTATTTACCACGGTTAAAGGTAAATAGTGTAATTCAAGGTAAAAAGAAAATCATAATAATTAAAAATTACCTTAACAGTTGTATAAAATTTATTGGTTGAGTTATTAACGACCATGAAAATTTTTGGGTCGATTTTGGGACCCCTTTGAGCCACATGGGAGTGAAAATGACAATTTAGATTAATTAATTTAATGTGAAGACAAAATTGACATTAAAGAAAATCTTTTAGTAATTAATTTTTATATGGTGATATATAAGTTTTATTTCAACTAAAAATGTTATTTGGAAATCTAAAAGGATTTACCACATCATGGTATTTTGTTTATAATTTTTAGACATCAGATAAATTAAATTATCTGTGACACAATAATGATGTAGTATTTACCTAATTAATAAATGATTTAAATAAAATAGGTTATAATGATTAGATTATTATACAAAACATGTCCAATTATTATAGGATGCTTTCATTTTAAACATGAGTCATCTTATCCTTGACCTTAATGAGTTTTGGACCATTTGAAACTGAATATAATTATATTATAAAATAATATTTTCACACTTTCATAAAGAGCCCCTCCTCTCCCTTATAAAAGGAGACCATTTCTAACCAATTCCTCACACCTCTAAAGTCATTTGGCTTGTCCAAACTCGGCCCAATTACACTCCCTACATACCTCTCCTCATCCTAGAAGCCTTAACATAAGAAGAAGGCTGTTCAATATGTCATTTTGGTTCAATCCAAATAAAGATACCCAAATTAAAGGTAACGATTTCTCTTAAATTGATTTCTTTTATTTTACTTCTCCAACCCCTAAACTCGGTTTATTTCCCATATTTTGTAATACAACCAGTATCCTCAATATACTAGGATGTTTTTATGATAATTATTCAAGCTATACTTACACACACCTCCATCTAATAGATGAATAACATAATGTTTCTGTGGATGGAAAACTAACGCCTCACGAAACGATGATTGTTCGATTATCTCCTACCACCTCTCATGGTGGCCATTATGATGGAACTGTATTTATATATGATATATATTATGTTTATGATTTACTTATGCTTCTATTCTTTATAGTTATATCAATCCTTTATGGTTTCCATAGTGGGTAAATACGATAATCTCATTAGAGGAAGTACAGACTACCACCCCCTCAAAGTGATGTGATTCGTTAATGCCTTATGTGGGATGTATAAAGGATAGTGTAAATGATATTACATATGATATTATACTATAATAATAATATTCCTATGTATATTTATGTATTAATTCCATTAAAATAAGAAATAGAAATGAAAGTAGAATTCATGCGTACGTACGTCTTACCATCTCCATGAACGATGCATTTCATTTCTTACCTGCAAATGTTATGTACTATTATAAATACATGTATATACTGAATATATAATATATATATATGATATTTAAATAATTAATTTCATTTTGGATATAATTTACTATTGACCACATGAACAACTTGTAAATATATGGTGTTCAGTTTTTACTCAAGTACCCAATATCAACAAAATGAACTTCATTGACTTAAATGATTACATAATGTTTATAACATGGTAATAAGTTATATAAAAGGAATAATAAACTTGAAAAAGGTTATTGAGCAAGTATAAATTAACTTTAGTTTATTATTTAGGATATTAACGAATGATCGATTCATGTTGGACACGAGGTAAGGGATCCGACATCTCCCTTTCTTTTCAAGTACTATCTTTTATGTCATTTCGTTTATGATCAGTGTTCTTATGTTGGAGGATGTTCTTTTATATTCACCATAATTTAATTTGTATTTTCATATGATGAGAGACCCCATATTACTCTCATGCATTCATTTTAATAATTTTTAAGTGGCGTCGTTAGGCTGCCAAATTTTTGTAAGGGGATTTCTTATCTCACTTTTAAATCCATGAGATTTCCAATGTTCACCACTTATTTATTGCATGTGGTGTATTGTGCACCGAATATTGATATATATTATAATTAATATAATTATATTCATGTTATTATGTGATTCATTTTGTGGTTATTAACTTTGGGTCATACGACTCGATTGATTACAACGTGGTAAGGTTTTTTCATAATACTTTTAATCCCCATGGGATGCAAGCTATATTTTCCACTACTTTCTTTTTTGTTGTGTATGTTCCTTCCATTATTGTACTCTTTGTGTAATATACATTCATTTATGAGTATATACATCTTCATTGTATGATCCTTCTTTCATGCGTCATTATTTTTGTAAGTTACCAAATCGGTAAGGGAACCTTTCACCCTCCTCTTTTTAAAAGACTTCTTTTTCTTATGTTATATAATTTACATATTATTAAGTTGGGATATAATCTTATATATCCTTATTGATGTAAACCTTATTTCCAAGTAATGAGATACCATTTTTATCTCATCAACACCTTTTCTCAATTTTAATGAGACATCGTTAGGCTGTGGAATTTTTACATGGGAACTTCTTAACCCAATTTCGATTCTTTGTGTTCAACTTGTACTTATTTAATATGTCATCCTATGAATATGTGTGAATGAAATGTGATTGTTTTAAACATAATATCCACCTATATTGGGTATATTTATATTTTTTACACATAATTATGAGATTGATTTATCCTTAATTTAAGGATACCATTTTAATAAGGGATTTCATCTCAATTTACATTTCCATTGAGACTTCAATTTTGTTATCCACCAATTCCCTCTTATATAGTATATATACTATTCTGTGATATTTTATATCTTGAATCCCTTTATTCTCATGATATTATAATTTTTTTATTCACTATTGTTCCTCAATTATTTTTATTCAAGTGTCTCTCATTTTGTCAAAAACTCTTTAACTAAAATATCGTTAAAAAATGTTTTTAAGATTTATTCTTCTAAATCATTATCATTAATGTCCATGTTTTAAAAATGGTTTTAAGGATTTTTTTATATGAACATTATTCTTTTAAAATTTTAATTATTTTAAAACATTCAATGTGGTATGGGACACTTTGATTCAAAAAAATATATTTATTAAATGGTATTGAAAATGGTTTGATAAAGAATTGATTTTGAAAATATCTTGAAATGATATTTTGTGATTGAAAATGCAATGTTAATATTGAAAGGTTTATATTTTCAATTTTTTATGTGCAATGATTTTATAACGGTACATGGACATTTGACGGGTGGTTACGTGATTAACCAAATGATTGGTGGTGCCATGAATACAAGGACGTGTGGTTACGTTATAACCTCCAATGCATTGGGTATGGAAGTTGGCCGCATGAATATTCCATTTAGTGATATGTGTGGATGTTGACCTTATGGTTATTCCATTTAAGTATGTTTATGTCCAAAGTTACCTTTATATGTTATGTTTTCTTTATATGGGTTTTATAGTAATATTTTGGTTACAAAAGGGTAAGTAAGGATCTTTTATTCAGTGAAGAGTACTTAATACTTCATAAAGGTGAAAAGTTTTACTTATGATAATGTATTCAAGGTTTACTTGTTGTTTTGAAAAACTAACACATTTCCTTCTTTGTGTATCCCTTTTTAAGCTTTTTATGCCCATACCAATTTTTTTTGAAATTTTATTCAATGGATATAATTTGGAATAGGTTCAAGTATGGGATCAAGGAAAAGTCATGGTGTCTAAAATTATTAAAACAGACATGTTTCTTTTTAAGAGTTTTTATTTTATGAAAAAAATGGATACTGAGTATTAGTGTCTACTTGTAATATTCATGTTGTTATGTAATAGTTATGGCATAATTCTCTAAAAATATAAACCTAAAAAGATACTCAATGTGAATTATTCATTTAATTAAATATTATGTAATATTTAAGGTTGGGTCCTTATAGTTGGTATCAGAGGTTGGTTTAGATAACTTTAGAGGTTAGGGAATTCTTTAAGAATAAGTGACATTACCATAATGGTAAGGATTTCAAAAAGATTCATAGTTTTTTTAGATAAAGTTAATGATTTTAAGGTAACATGAATAAGTATATCTTGGTATTTACACTCCTCATACGATATTATATGATTATTTTACTGATATACTCACACTGACCTTTTTGGTTATAGTAAATGTCTGGATCTAGCAGGCACCAAAGTAACAGTGGATGTGAAGAAAACTACGACAGTATTATGAATGAGATACTTAATGATATGGGTGCTACAATGAGAACACCTTTGTTTATTCTCAACCAACTATCTGGAGTCATGGTTCACCACCTAAACCATAGTGATCTTTATAAGGCATCGTATATGCATGAAACAAATCCCAACGGAAGTTCAAGTAATAATCATGAAGGTAAGTGTGTTCGAAAACGTATGTGTCAATGATGTGGAAGGAAACACTGAGGAAAATGTTTCAAAGGGACAAAAAGATGCTATAGATGTGGAAATGGTGGTCATAAAGCAAGAACCTGCCATGGAAAAAGGAAGCATCTAGTTGACACTACAGAAGGGAAAGAAGTTCTTCCCGAGGGATAAATTGAATGTTTTAAATATGGTGTGCATGACCATTATGAAAATACATGTCCTACGAAGAAGTTTCAAGAATTGGATCACTTGGATCACACAGATATATGTTTACCAACACCTAATGCCATTCTGATTGAGGGTGAAGAAACTAACAATGACCAATGAAAGGTATGGAATAATTCTTAACATATGTTTTGATATTATTTAATCTTAGGATATGATTCATGATTTTTCTATGTAGGAAAAAAGTATTTTAGAATAAGTTGGTAAATAATGGTTAATGGATCATGATGAACGTTGAATGAGTAATAAGTCAACATATAAGGGATTCAAGAGTTATGGTAGATTTTAGGATGGTAAAATTCATAAAATAATTAAGGCTCTTTTGAGGATGGGATTACATTAGAAGAATTTTTATAGTATGAGTAACCTTGAAGTTTGATATATGAAAATTTTATTCAAGGAATATTTATCTTTTATTTTGTATTTATAGTTACAAAGATCCATTTGGGTTTATATGATCCTCGAATTTGAGGCAAATACCGGTTAATACATTTCAGGATGCGAAATGAAAGTTATTAGATAACCTTTGTGGTTGAAATATGTTATGGTTATTTTTGATGAATTTATCTCTTTTTGGGAATGTTATAAAATTATGTAGTTTTTGAATAGGGGAATCACTCAAACCATGTGACAACATGTCACGTCGGATGAAGCTTTGGGAATCGAACCCACAACCAAAGTGCGACTGTTATTTAATGCCTACAACTGGACTACATGAAGTCCCTGGTTATTATGACTAATTATTTTTATGTATATGATCTTATGAATCAATAATATGTTTACTTTGGGTTATCTATGGAAATGATTAACCTATCATAGAGGATATGTGATTAGGTTAATTACTTTTCAGTATTGGACATTAAGAGTAATTAATGTTATTTGGAGATAAATGTTAAGATTTACCTTGGAAGACTATGTGATTAAATCCTTCATAGAATTGGATTTCAATCTCAGTTTGGATTAATCTGAAGAATTTTAAGGATAACTGTTTATTGAATGGTCTTTGTTGAACTTTGGGTTTTGATAAGACGAATTTTGGTGATTAAGAGTAGTATTTCTTTTGATAAAGGATAATCCTTTTGGTGATTATCTGATCTTTTACTAACCATTTTGGTTTTGGTTATGGTCTAATGACATGGGAAATATATATTTTATCTTTTATGGATTATTTGATTCTCTCGAAGTTGATTATAGCACTCTTAATGCGAACAAGTCATCCTAAATACTCATCTTTTGGTAACAATATGAGTTTGTGTAAGAAATATAGTAAGAGATGAATATCTATATGACATGTAAGTATGTTTCCTAATGATTTAGTTAAGCTAAAAAATAAATTCCTCAATGAAAAGTAACTTAAAACAAAAAACTCTGTCTGTTAACTTTTCCTACTGGGGAATCAAATACCGTTTAACACATCACATGTTTGTGATTTTCTGGTGGTTAACTTTCTTCTAAACATGTTTTCTAACACTCTCCATCAGAACATGAAACTTTTTTTTCTTCCATATCCATGTTCTCGTGTAATACTAGTATCATTTGTCTCAGTAGAAATTTGTACGTTTCATTCTTTCTTTTAAAGTGATTGTTTAATTTACTTCTTTTCTGATGTGGGGCTTTCAATAAAGTTTATGAACCAAATTTTAAAATTGCGAGGACGCAATTCCCAAAAGGGGGGAAGGATGTAACATCCAAAATAAATGAAGATTATGTAATTTTAATATTTATTAATATTTTTAAATCAAATATTAATTTTACTTTAAATGGGTTTCAATTTTCGATAGCGTACCCAATACGCAACAACATGTTTCTTTGAAATCTTACGTTGCAAACTAATAATATAATATTATTATTTTCAATGGTTGTTAAATCCTAGCTGTTGTATTGGCGGGAATGAACAAAACTAACTACAATTTGAATATAGGTGATTGTTAAATGTATTTTCATTTATCCAATAAAAAGTTAGAGGCTTAATATATGAATGAATCTAATTTTATGAATAATTTACATTTAAAGGTCGGTTTACCGCCTTTTAATGGAGAACACTTTTAAATCCTAGATTTGGTCACTTTAATACATTCTATATGACCAAATACAATCCTTCTTTAAAATGGGAACATCAAAATTTACTTTGTGTAATTTTTTGTAATTTTTCCGATAAATTTCATTTTTTAATGAATAGTGAAAAATATTGTATTTTAATTGAAAATCGCCTTTTAATCTGATTTATTTATTTGGCTGGATTATATTTTTAATTGGTTTTGAAGTGATATTAAAATATATTTTTACCATTTAATCCAATTTTGGTCATTGGAATTAATTTCACTATGAAATTGGACATAAACAAGTATCAATCTTTTGATAGTTATTGTTTATTAAAAACACGCTATTTGTTTTGATAATGGGAATTAATTTTAAAATTAATTAATGTCACTTCAATGTTTTGAATTTGAAAAAATAGGCATCATTTTTTAATTTCGAATATCATATATAGATTAGGCGGAATTTTTGGTATTTTTCTAAAAAACATAAATTTTTGATGAATAGTGAAACCACATAGTGGTAGTTAGAACACTGAAATTTTCATTTAAATGAAATTTTACCACTTCTATGAATTGAATTTTGATAATTCAATATACATGGTTGTAATCAAGAAGTAAAATGTTGTTCAATAAGATGAAAATAATTTTTGGTGAGTAGTAACTTTTGACTTTTATTTACCGCTGTTAAAGGTAAATAGGGTAATTCAAGGTAAAAAGAATATCATAATAATTCCAAATTACTTTAAAACATTTATAAGAATTTTTTTTTGAGTTATTAACGACCCTGGGCATCTTTGGGACGATTTTGGGGCCCCATTGAGCCTCTTAGGAGTGAAAATCACAATTTAGATTAATTAATTAAATGTGAAGACAAAATTGACATTAACAAAAATCTTCTCGTAATTAATTTTTATATGGTGATATATAAGTCCTATTTTTGACTAAAAATATTATTTGTAAATATAAAAAGATTTCCTTAATCATGGTTTTTTTCTTATAATTTCTAGGCATCAGATAAATTAAATTTTGCTATGACACAATAATGATACAGTATTTACCTCATTAATAAACGATTTAAATAAATACAGTTATAATGATTAATTTATTATCCAAAACATGTAAAATTATTAATGGATGATTTTAATTCGAATATGAGTCATTTTATCTTTGACCTTAATGATTTTTGGTCCATTTGAAATAGAATATCATTATATTATAAAATAATATTTTCACACTTTCCTAAAGAGCCCCTCCTCTCCCTTATAAAAGGAGACCACTTATAACCAATTCCTCACACCTCTCAAGACATTTGGATAGTCCAAACTCTGACCAATTACACTCCCTACATCCTTATACTCCTCCAAGATGTCGTACCTTAGGCAGAAGGCTCTTCATGAAGTCTTTTTGGTTCAATCAAAAGAAAGCTACCCAAATTAAGGGTAACGATTTATCTTAAATTGTTTTCTTTTATTTTACTTCTACAACCCATAAACTATTTTTAATTATTTTATTTTGGAACAACACCAGTATCCTAAATATACTAGGAATTGTTTATGAGAATTATTCTAGCTACACTTACTCACACCTCCATCTAATGGATGAAGAACATAATGTTTCTGTGGATGGAAGACTAACGTCTCACGAAACTATGATTGTTCGATTATCTCCTACCGTCTCTCATGGTGGCCATTATGATGGAACTGTATTTATATATTATACATATTATGTTTATTATTTCTTTATGCTTCTTTAATTTCCATTTATATCAATCCTTTATGGTTTTCATAGTGGGTAAATACGATAATCTAATTAGAGGAAGTGCGGACTACCGCTCCCTCAAAGTGATGTGATTCGTTAATTCCTTATGTGGGATGTATAAAGGATAGTGTTAATGATATTATATATCTTATTATACTTGAATTATAATATAAATATGTATAATTATTTATTAATTCCATTAAAATAATAAATATAAATGAATGTAGTGTTCATGCGTACGTACGGCTTACTGTCTTCATTAACGGTGGATTTCATTTCATACCTTCCAATGTGATGTAATATTATAAATACATGTATATACTCAATATATATGATATATATATGATATTTAAATCATTAATATAATTCTGGATATAATGTACTATTGATCACATGAACAACTTGTAAATATAAGGTGTTCATTTTTGACTCAAGTACCAAATATCACCAAAATGAACGTTATTAACATAAATGATTCCATAATGTTTATAACATTGTAATAAGTTATATAAAATAAATAATAAAATGTAAAAATGTTTTTATTCAAGTTGAAATTAACTTTATTTTATTATTCAGGAGATTAAATAATGATCGAGTCAAGTCATACACGAGGTAAGAGATCCGACCTCTCTCTTTTATTTCAAGAACTATCCTTTATGTAATTTATTTTATGCTCCATGTTATTATGTTTGGGGATGTTATTTTTTATTCAACACATTATAAGTTGTATTTCCATATTATGAGAGACCCCATATTACTCTCATTAATTCATTTTAATCATTTTTAAGTGGCGTCCTTAGGCTGCCGAATTTTTGTAAGGGGATTTCTTATCTGACTTTTAATTCTGTGATATTTCCAATGTTCGCCACTTATTTATTGCATGTGGTATATTGTGTACTTCCTTTTGATATATATTATCATGAATATCATTATATTAATGGTATTATGTGATTCATTTGGTGGTTATTAACTTTTTTTCATACAAATCGATCGATTACAACATGGTAATGGTTTTTCATCTCACTTTTTATCCCCATGACATACATGCTATATTTGCAACTACATTATTTTGTGTCGTGTATGTACTACCCATTATTGTACTCTTTGTGTAATATACATTCATTTATTAGTTTATTAATCTTTATTGTATGATCCTTCTTTAATGTTGCATATGTTTTGTAAGTTACCAAATCGGTAATGGAACCTTTCACCCTCCTCTTTTTAAAAGACTTATTTTTGTTATGTCTTTTAATTTACATCTTATTATGTTGGGATATATTCTTATATATCCTTATTGATTTCAAAATTATGTCCAAGTGATGAGAATCCCTTTTTATCTCATCAACTCATTTTCTGAATTTTAAATAGACGTCGTTATGTTGTGGAATTTTTGCAGGGGAACTTCTTAACCCAATTTTGATTCTTTGGGTTCAACATGTACTTATTGAATATGTCATCCTATGAATATGTGTGAATGAACTATGATTATTTTACACTTAATATCCTCTTATATTGGGTGTATGTATATTTTTCACAACTAATTATGAGATTGATTTATACTTAATTTAAGCATACCATTTTTATAAGGGATTTCATCTCAATTTACATTTCCATTGAGACTTCATTTTTGTTATGCACCAATTCCCTATTATATGGTTTATATATCGTGCTTTGACATATTATATCATTAATCAATTTATTATCATGATATTATAAATTTTTTATTATGTGTTTTCCATCAATTATTTGTATTCAAGTGTCTTTCATTTTGTTAAAAACTCTTTATCTAAAATATCATTTTAAATGTTTTAAAGATTTATTATTATAAATATTTATCACTAATGTCCATGTTTTAAAAATGGTTTTAAGGATTTATTTATATGGATATTATTTTTTTAAAATTTTAATTACTTTAAAACCATAAAAGTGGTATGGGACACTTTGATTCAAAAAAAAACTCTTCATTACATGGTTTTGAAAATGGTTTGATAAAGAATTGATTTTGCCAATATCTTGAAATGATATTTTGTGATTGCAAATAAAATTTTAATATTGAAAGGTTTATATTTGCAATATTTTATGTGCTATGAATTTATAATGGTACTTGGAAATTTGAAGGGTGGTTACGTGATTAACCAAATGACATGTGGTGTTGTGAATACCAGGACGGGTGGTTACGTTATAACCTCCAATGCATTGGGTATGGAAGTTAGAAGTATGGCTATTCCATTTAGTGATATGTGTGGAAGTCGACTGTATGGTTATTCCATTTAATTATGTTTATGTCCCAAGTTACCTTTATATTTTATTTGTTCTTTATATGGGTTTTATGGAAATATTTTGGTTACAAAAGGGTAAGTAATGATCTTTTATTCCGTGAAGAGTATTTACTGCTTCATAAAGGTGCAATGTTTTAATTATGATAATACATTCAAGGTTTACATGTTGTTTTGAAAAGCTAACAGTTTTCCTTCTTTGTGTATCCCTTACTGAGCTTTTTAAGCTCATCCCATGGATTTTTGAAATGTTTTTCACAGGACATAATATGGAATAGGGTGACGGATGGGATCAAGGAAAATTCATACTGTATAAAATTAAGGAAGTAGACATGTTTCTTTTTAAGAGTTTTTATTTTATGAAAAAAATGAATAATGAGTAGTAGTGTCTACTTGTAATATTCATGTTGTTATGTAATAGTTATGGCCCAATTCTAAAAAACTATAAACCTGAAAATATTCTCAATTTGAATTATTTATTTAATTCAATATTATGTAATATTTAAGGTCGGATCCTTATACAAAACATATAAATTGATAATCACCTGGCTACCAATAAAAGATGTAATAATAATAGAATGTATAATATATAACATAATTACAATACTTTCAAAGACTTATGACATGAATTCATATAGAAATGACATAGATACTTAGATCATCCAATTCCGGTACGTTTTGTAATACCTACCAATATAACTGGAAGTTATATAATATTGATCCTCACCTATCAAATAATAAACCTAATGAATTGATTAAATAAAAAATAGACTAGTAAAATAATAAATAATATTCCCTATGGAACCACTTACATCAACGTGGATATGTAATATATAACTATATATTTTTAAATAATGGGTATATGAATATTCAATATATCACAATTCAAGTGAATAGTAAAACATTTAAGTTAACAATCCTTTAAACTAAAAATAAAATATACTATATTTACACTGTATAGAGTAACTAGTATACAATAAATTCACTATATGAAAAACCATATGGATAGAAGAATATATATAAAAACAAAAATGGGAAGAATAATATAAAAAATTAAGAAAAATATAAATTCAAGAGAGATAAATAGATATGGAGTGAAATTTAAGACAATAAAAAGAAAGTAAAATATATGAGATAAAACCATTATAAATAAAATGTATTATGGAATATAAATAAATAAGATAATTACAGAGACAATAAATGGTTAGAAAATTGTATGTCACTTATTTATGATTTTTCAGTTGTGGATTTGATATAAAGATAGTCAACAGAGAATCATTACATGAAATTATATGAACCTAGAAGAGTACCTTTATAAAAAATATAGTGGATGAATAATAAATAAATACGAGAGATATGTAGAAATGTTAAAAAAATATATTAATAATAGTTATTTAATAATTTATTATTTTATATTTAAGCAATATAAGATATTATTTTCAAAATATAATGACTATATAAAAAAATTGAGAACATGGAATGGAACCCCTACCTCGATTAGCAGATCACGTTATATATCCTATAACTAATTCGAGAATAATTTTTTGGTTGGAATCCTCATGTATTAATAATTTATTAATGATAAAATACCATATACATTATATAAAGCCTGTAAATCCTGTATAATCTATCTAGAATCATGTATACAAATTATTAGTTTCTATATGCCTTAAATAATTATCAGAAACTATTTTGTTTCTAATGAAATTATTTTATGAATGATTAGGTTTTATTTATTCCATGAATATAATTGTTTAAGTCTATGTACATAGATTTTACTATGTTTGAGAAATCATGACTCTTTTATTAGTTGTGTTTTTCTTGAAAAGTACTCAGACACCGTAACCATCCAGACAACATAACCATCTAGAAATCGTAATCATCCAGACACAGTGACCATATAGACACGGTAACCATCAAGAATCCATAACCATCTAAGCACCGTGACCATCCATACACCATAACCATCCAGACACCGTAACCATCTAGACACCAGGAACATCCAAACAATCGTGATACTAACACTGCATTCATGCTATTGATTCTTGATCTCTATATAACTATGCCATTATAGTTGTCTCGCCTCTCAAATACAATGAATGAGACACTGTTTCAAGGAGAAACTGTTTCAGGGAGACACCATTTATAGACATACTTTCACATGATTTCATAATATATTTTTTCATCTTTCAATTTAACTTCTAATGGTCATATTTGAAACTTTTAATTTCGCTGACATAATAAATGATTGTTTGTAGACTTATTACCTAACAATACGATGTTAGAGGTTCATAATACATGCATCCTAGCAGTTCCAACACATGAATTCCAAGAATAAAATGAACAACATTTCTAGTAGAAAAGTGTGTGGTCATGGTGTCTGTAGTGACAATAGTGTAATAGAAAAAACAATTGTATGCGCAATGAAGAAGAAGCACGAACATTCATGAAACCTGACACTGTTTAGGAACATATGAAGAATACTCAAATCCTATATTTGAGAACATTTAGTCATTATCAGCTCCATTAATAACACTATCCATATCTAGCTGACTTGCGAAACTTTGTTTTCTGCAAGAGGACTCAATTTCTACATATGTTTCTTCCAAGAAGTCCAGAGCTACATAGACTAAAACTCAAAGAATTTCTAACCTTATCTTATCATCTCTACTCTGTTGTATATTATTTTTTATCTTTCGATCAGTGTCTGTGTTTATATTAAACATGAATCATCTCCTACATCAAACTGAAGGATACAAGATATCTTTTATGATACATCTTTTTACACTTTTGTATTCCCACAGATAGGTGTGGAATAGGTCCATGTGTGACCTATTTTTTCATACCCACGAAGAACTCTCGATGAAGTCATGATACCCGGACAGTCTTGTGTACTGTTTATAACCGTAATCCAGGGTGTGGATCAAGTTTATTTATATAAACTACTTGGTGGAATGTGATCACCATGTGGATTGGATTGGGTCTTGTCTTGAGACTAAACCCCTTGTTCTATATCCACTATGTTGTTTATTTTAGTTTTCTCAGTTTTACTGTTTAATTAAAAAATAAATAAATTTACATTGATAGTTAATCTTGGAAAAAAGTTATAATTGATTTTCCTTATTAGAATAACATCGAATTTAATGGTAATAACTAATATTAAAATTACTAAGAATTAATCAATCTTATAATAAGTTATTTAAATAGTCAAACTTTCATAACCGTATAGCATTGATTAATAGAATTTTATTTAAAATCAATGGGGAACCTTTTTTAAGAATACTTTTGTAACAGAAATTTTGAATAGATACTCAATTCACCACCGTCTTGAGTAATCTACTCTGACCAATATTTTTTATCAAAGGGGCTTATTAAAAATCAATTTTTGGCCCTATTAAACTTTGATTGTAGTGGTACTTTAAAGATTTATAAGTTTCTAATAATTCTAAATTTCTAGTTCTTTTAAAGTATTTCGGTATTATGGGTTATAGATTGGAAGGTGATGAAACAAATAGACAACCATTCTTTAATGTAACCAATTATGACCAATGGAAAATTAAAATGAAAATGTATCTTGAAAGGATGAGCATTGAAATATGGTCTTAAATTATAAATTAATATAATATTCCTACTACTGATAGAATCACTTGGGATGAGCCTACCAAAACAACCTATAATAAAAATATCAAATCTATGAATGCTTTGTACTTCTCTTAAGGAGATGAGGAATTTAATAGAATCTCAACATATAAAACTGCCCATGAGATTTGGGATACCTTGTCTGTTTTACAAGAAGGAACATCTAGTGTAAAAAAATGAGACTTAATACTTATACTCTTTAATATGATAAGTTTAAAATGAAACCTGATGAGACTAATTATAACATGTATCTCAGGTTCAATGAAATTTTCTACAAAATGATTTCTCTGGGAAGAGAAGTCAATGTGAAAGAATATATTGTGATCATTCATAGATGTCTACCCGATAGATATAGAGGATCCTATAACTATATTAGAGAGTCATGAGATATCTACAAGATACCTATAAAATAACTCATTGTAAAACTGATTATGTATGAATAAGAGCAAAATTTAAACAAGTAAAAGGAGGATGGACCCAAAATAAAATATTTTACGTTCAAGAACACCACCTCTAAACAAAAAAAAGAAAGGGAAATTGAAACATTCTATAGAATGTTCAAATAGTAAAAAATCATCACCTAAAATTGATGAGGAAATGGATCAATTAACCGGATGGTTTAATAGATTTTTAAAAAATAATAACTTTTTCTAAAAGCATATCTTCAAGGGAATATATGATCAAAAAAGAAGTTAGAAGAAATATTGTAAAAGAAGCGACATGTCTGATGAGATTGTCTGCAATAAATGTTAGTGAATGGGAGATATCCAGGTTGACTGTCCCAAGCTCAAATAAAAAAATAAATAAGATGAAAATATAGAAAGTATAAAAAGGCAATGAAAGCAATATGATGTGCTTCTGAGGAAAGTTCATGTGACATAGAATCTTTACATGATGAACAGGATAACAAATCCAATATGTGTTTTATGACAAAAAAATATGAAGAAAGTTACATAATGAGTTCTGTAAAAGAATACGGTACTTAGGCAGTGTGTGTTTGAGACACATGATAGGAGACTATTCGTGCTTTAATAACTTAATAAAAATTGGTGGAGGACATGTCGCCTATGGTGAAAATTCCAAAGAAAAAATTATTGGCCTTGGACAAATAGGTAACTCTAACTCAGTTTTTATTTTCCAAAGTACTATTTGTTGATTGATTCTCATTATTTCACAATTATGTGATGAGGGATTTCATTTAAAATTTGAAAATGATTCCTGAAATATTTTTAATTTGAAAAATTAATTATAATTTTCTGCATTAAGAAATCAAAATGTATATTATGATAACTTACACTCTTTAGTCTCTAAAAATGGTTCATGTTTAAGTGTGTTTCACAAAGAGTCTTGTCTTTGGCATATAATGCTTGGAAATTGTAACACTCACTCCCTTAGAAATATAACTACAAAATTCTTATTCAAAGTCCCACCCAAACTTGAGTTTCTAAATTATAATGTGTGTAAACCTTTTCAGAAAGGAATGAAACACAAAATTTCCTTCAAACCAAAGAAATAATTGTTAACATATCATCCTCTCGAATTGGTTCACATGGATTTTCTTGGAGTAACTAGAGATTCTTGTTTAAATGGAAAGCACTATGTTTATGGTCATGTAGATTACTTTTTTAGATATACTTGGAATTTATTATTAGCTCGTAAAAGTGAAGCCTGCTCTCATTTTACCCAATATTAAAAAATTGTAGAAAATCTTAGTGAACATAAAATTAAATCCCTAAGAAGTGATCATGGTCGTGAGTTTGAAAATCAAGAGTTTGAATCCTTCTTCTCACAAAATTTCTATAGTCATAATTTCTCTGCCCCTAGAATAACTCAATGGAATGGAGTTGTAGAAAGAAGAAATAGATCCCTACCAGAGATTTCATAACTATGCCTAGTGAATATGACTTACCTATTTACATTTGGGATAATTATGTAAATACAAAATGATTTATAATCAATAGAGTATTGATTTGACCTATCCTTAAAATAACTCTATAAGAGTTGTGGAATAATAGAAAACACAAAGTTAGCTACTTCAAAGTATTTGGTTCCAATGTCTATATACTTAATACTAAGGACAATCATGAAAAAAAAAATTTATAATAGGGATGAAGGAATCATCATAGGATATTCAATTTCTAGTAAATCCAAGAGAGTGTTTAATAAAAGAACTATATGTGTATAATAATCTGTCCATGTCATATTTGATGATATAGATCCACATGAGCCTAAGACCACTATAGAGAACCGGAAGGATGATATATCAAATCTGGAAATTAATTCAAAATCCCATAAACATCCTATATTGGAATCTGTGAAAACATCCAATTCTGGAAATACATTAGATTTCTGTCACAATGAACCAGGTCCTGTCGGAGAACCTGAAATCACTAGTCCTTTGTCTAGAGATGTAAAAAAACATAAGAACCATCCTTTAGATTATATTGTAGGAGACTTAGATAAAATAACTCAAACTAGAGCTTCTATTAGAAATAAAGTTGAACATCATGAATTATTGTCACTACTTGATCCTAAAAAAATTAATGATGTTATCAATGATGAATTTTGGGTGATGGCTAGGCAAGGAGAAGTTAATCAGTTTGAAAGGAAAAATGTTTGGAAACGTTCTGAAACACCCAAAGACACATTCACCATAGACACTAAATGGGTGTTTATAAATAAGGTAGATGAAGCTGGTAATATAGTTAGAAATAATTCTAGATTGTTTGCATAAGGCTATAGTCAAGAAGAAGGAATTGAATATGAAGTGAAATTTTCACAAGTAGCTAGACTAGAATCCATTAGAATTCTTCTTGCTTAAGCTACAAATCTGAATTTCAAACTAAAACAAATTGATGTCCAAAGTGAATTTATAAATGGGTATATTGGTGATGATTTTTTTGTTCTGAAACCCCCCTGTTTTAAAAACCATCATTTTGCAAACCATATTTTCAAATTATAAAATGTTTTATATAGTTTGAAACAAGATCCAAGGGCTTGGTATGATAGATGAAGTACTCTTCTCTTTTCCAAAGGTTTTATAAAAGGAATTGATGATCCAAACAGTTTTATAAAATGAATTTCCAATGATTTTGTATTTGGTCAAATCTATGTAAAAGACATTATCTTTGGATCTTCAAAAAGTTCCTTATGAATTGAATTTTTAAAAATGATGAAAATGAAATTTAAAATTAGTTTAATGGGTGAACTCAAATTCATTATTGGTTTTCAAATCATTCAAAACAATGATGGAATTATTTTAAATCAAAGAAAATATACTAGTGATCTTCTAAAACGTTTTGGAATTGATATCACTTAAAGTAGTGAGACTCCAATGAGTACTACTTGTATGTTAGATCTTGTTGAAGATCAAAAATTTGTTGGTCAAACCATGTACAGAGGAATGATTGGATGCTTACTCTACTTAACTTCTAGCCAACATGACATTATGTTTAGTGTGTGTGTGTGTGTGCTCAGATTCATGAAATTCCAAAGAAATATCATTTATATGTAGTTAAGAGAATTTTCAAATACCTCAAATATACTCCCAATCTAGGATTTTTCTATACTGTAGGAAAATAATTTTAGCTAGTGAGTTTTTTCTGATACTGACTTCGGTAGTTTTAAGTTAGATAAAAAATAACCTTTTGAATATGTAAATTTTAGTTATGACTCTTGTATCATGGTTTAGTAAGAAATAGAACTCAGTTGCATTATCTACTGTAGAAGCAGAAAACATTGCTGCTGGTAGTTCTTGGGCACAAATGTTTTCGATGAAACCCACATTACTAGATTATAGATATCAATTCAAGAATTTACATTTAAATTGTGAAAAAACAAGTGCTATTAACATCTCAAAAAATCATGTTTCACACTCTAGGAAAAAACATATTAATGTAAGAAATCACCTTTGGAGAGATCATTATTATAAAAGTGACATCACATTGGAATTCATTGGAACTGAATATCATCTTGCTGGTATATTTACCAATACACTTAATTTTGAAAGAATAGATAACATCATACATTAAATGGGAATGATAAATAATAATTAGTAAGTATTCTGTTTAACAGCTTACAGTTTCACAAGTCACTATCTAATGATTACAATTTAACTCTAACAGTGCTATAGTTTCACTTTCTTAAGTGTTGTTGTTCCATGATTACAGTTTTACTGTTACTATTTCCGGGTTACTGTCTGGCACTACTTTCTCAAATAATACAATCACAGAGTTTAAAAATCACACTGTTACGGTCTCACCTTGAACGCTTGTTACAATCTCACTGTGAACGCTTATTACAGTCTCACCATGAATGCTTCATTACAGTCTCTCCTTGAAAGTCGATTATGTTCTCATCATAAATATGGTTTATTTTTTAGTTATAAATTATATCCCGTATCGCGGTAATTAAATATTTTATTCTTTTTTAATTTCCCATGCTTTTTATCCCACGACGCTTGATATCACTAAATAATAAAATAAAATAAGTTTCACTCTTTCTTCACTCAATCTCTCTTATCTCAAACAATAACCCCTCTTTCAACCCTTTTCTCTCTCGAACCCTTACTGAATTCCCAGGTTGAAACAACCTTCTCCAGCAACTCTGGAGAAGTGCAGTTCAATGAACAAGTTGAAAATCATACTGAAGTTAGCACCCAAAGGCCCTCTGAATCCGAATCTACTGAACAGAGTAGTCCTACCTGAAAAAGAGATATGCCCTAAGTGGCTTCTATCAAGTAATTCTTTGTTAGGGAATGTGATAATAGAGAATGTCTGGATAGATTACTTTACAAATAAGGATAGTCCTATTTATCTAAAGCTAGTTCCCCAGTTTTACCAATATGTTCAAATTACTTTTGTTTTAGAAGATGGGTATGTTTTGAAAATATGGATCAATGGTTATATTTGTACCTTTTTTTCGAGGTTATTGTAACATCCCAAGTATGTAATGAATAATAGAAATTTTTATCTATGTCTATTAATGAATTAGATAGTGTTTTATAGGATTAAAATGAAAATAAATCCAATCTTAATCATGGAATACACTAATATTCTTAAAAGATTGTTTTAGTGACTTTTGATGGAAAACCCTTTTTAAATGAATCTTTTGACAATTTTATAATCTATATTTTTCAAAATAAACATATGCATTATTATTGTGACATTTAATTTTACATTGGTTAAATTTTTGGTATTTTTCTGACAATGATCATTTTTTAATGAATAGTGAAAAATACTGCATTTTACATCAAAACTGCTTTTTCATTTAATTTAATTATATGGTTAGATTATATTTTTAATTGGTATTAAAGTGTAATCTGAATATAATTTCACCATTTAATCCAATGGTGGTCGTTGTAATCAATTTCACATTGAAATTGGACTTAAACAAGTGCCAATCTTTTGATACTTATTGTTTCATAAAAACACGCTATTTGTCATGACATCAGGAATTAATTATTAAATTAATTAATGTGACTTATATGTTTTTAATTTTGTAAAATAGACTTCATTTTTGAATTCGGAATATCAAATATATCTTAGGTTGAATTTTTGGTAATTTTCTGAAAAACATCAATTTTTGATGAATAGTGAAACCACTAAGTGGTACTTATAAAAACTGATTTTTCGATTAAATGAAAATTTTCCATCTTTGTTTTTGTAATTTCAAAAATCCTACATACATGGTTGTAATTAAGAAGTAAAATGTGTTTTAATGAGATTATAATAATTTTTTTGGTGAATAGTAACTTATTAAGTTTTTAATCGCGATTAGTGGTAATTAGTGTAGTTTAAGGTAAAAATAATGTTTTAATAGTATGAGATGAGGTTGAAACATGTCCTACCCTCATTGTATGTGTCATAGCCGACAAATACAAGCAATGGGTAAACTTGGGGACCCCATGGAGCCACTTTGGTTGGGAAATGACATAAATAACTTTTTATTTAATGTTAAAGTAAAAATTACACAAACATGAGTTATTTTACTAAAACAATTTTTACATGGGGTTATACAGGTCATATTTTTGACTATAAATATTTATTAGAAAGATAAAAAGATTTTATACATCATAATATTTTTTTTATAATTTTTAAACATTAAATAAATTAAATTATTTATGACATCATGATGATGCAGCGATGACCTCATTATTTAACAATTTAAATAAAATAGAATGATAATGTAAAATCTAAAAACTACACAAGGAAAAAACCAATTGGATGAGTGGATTTCTAACCCTTATCACCTTATCCTAGAATTATATCAATGTTGGACCTTTTGAATCCGAAACTCATTTTAAAAAAATGTAACTTATCTTTACTTTCCAAGAGTGCCCCTCCTCTTCCCTTATAAAAGGGCACCAACCTCTACCTCCTTACCCACACTCCCAAAGCCTTTGGCTCGGCCAACCCCTGACCATTTCTGATCTCCACATCCAAATCTTACTCCTTGAATCCTAACTTTGGGCAGAAGTCTTCCCATGGAAGCCTTTGAGCTCAAACCAAACGGAGTTACCCGATTTTAAGGTAATGTCTTCTTTTGAGTCCTTTTGTTTTAATTTGCTTCTCCAACCCCCTAAACTCATTTTATTCTTTTCTTTTGTAACAAATCCAGTATCCTCAATATACTAGGATGTTGTTATAATAAGTATTCGAGCTACACTTACACACACCTACATCTAATGGTTAAGGAACATACTATTTCCGTGGATGGTGAATTTATGCCTCCCGAAACGATGATTGTTCAACATTCTTTTAACACCTTCAAAGGTGGCCATTAAGATGTCACTATATTTATATATGATATATAATATATTTATGTTTTCCTTAAGCTTATGTATTTTAAATTTTTGGAATACCTTTATGGTTTCCATTATGGGTAAACGCGATATCTTCATTTAAGGAAGTGAGGACTACCGCCCCCTCAAAGTGATTTGATTCGTTAAATACCATATGTGGGATGTATAAAGGATGGAACTATGATATTATATATGATATTATACTGGAATTATAATATAACTTTATATCATTATGATTCCATTCTATAAAATATGAAATAGAAATGAAAGTAGCGTTCATGCATACGTACGGCTTACCGTCTCCATGAACGGTGCATTTCATTTCTTACCTCTAAATAATTATGTAATATTATAAATTCATGTATATACTGGATATATATGATTTATAAATAATTATTATAATTATGGATATAATTGATACATGAACAACATGTAATTATAAAGGGTTTATTTTTTACTCAAGTACCAGTGATCGTTAAAACGACCGTTATTAACTTAAATAATTACATAGTGTTCATGACATGGAAATAAGTGATATAAAAGGAATAATGAAATTGAAAAAGGTTCTTAAACAAGTATAAATTAACTCATGTTTATTATTCAAGAGATTAATGAACGACCGAGTCAAGTCGGACCCGAGGTATGGGACTTCGTCTCAATCTCCTTCCATTGAGGCATATTTTGTTTTATACACAACCTTCTTTTAGATGGTGTATAAATCCCTTTGACTTTTAAGTTTATCCAATAGGAATCTTTTTTATACGAAGCATTTTACTAAACGACAAAAGGGAATGTTTTTTTCGTACGTATGCGACGACAACGACTTCTCCGCCGCCGTGACCTTTATGTGAGTTTCGGCTTCCTCTACAAGCCATACCTTTTTTTTAAAAGAAAAATAAATACCATGTTTTACTTTTCTTTTATTTTGGTATTGAAAATGGTTTTCATAATGATTTTATATCAATGTGTTGTATTGATATCTTGTGATTGAAAGGTGGGAATGTTATGTTTCCTTTAGGCATGTTTTATGTGATACGATTATGTTGAGGTTCTTGGGAATTATTATGAAGACGGGTGGTTCCGTGACAAACTATGGGCGGGTGAGCC
This sequence comes from Viscum album, assembly GCA_963277665.1. Classification (NCBI taxonomy): domain Eukaryota; kingdom Viridiplantae; phylum Streptophyta; class Magnoliopsida; order Santalales; family Viscaceae; genus Viscum; species Viscum album. Next base: position 1,954,152,179 of record OY728165.1, read on the forward strand.
CGATATAGCTCTCCAATGCATTGGGTAACGTGAAGGAGTGAAACGTTAAGGTTTCTCCGAAGTGATTTAGGGAATATACTATGATGGGTATTCCAAACATAACCAAGAGGGTTATTCCTACGTAAGAATGTTATGAATGCCTCAAGTTACCTTTATGTCTTATGATTTCTATGATTTATTCATAATTTGATGAGGTAAGTTAACGTGCTTATGTTTTGTGGGAAAAGTATGATTTCATTCTTATGTATATATGTACCCTTGTTTTTTTGAAATGTTTATCACAGGTCAAGGGAAAGGTACATGATATGATGATGGTGTCAAGGAAGTGTCAAGAAATAATCCATGTTTTATTTTAAATGTGTTTCCATTGATGGGAATGAAGAATACTATCTTTATGTAACCACTTTGTTTATATGTGGAATGTAATGCAAGTTTTATGATCTAATTCTCTAAAACTCTAAACCCGAAAAGATCATCAATGTGTAATCTTGTAATAACTCAAGATTAAGTAAGGTTTAAGGCTGGGGCCTTATAGTTGGTATCAGAAGGTCGGTTTAGATAAATTTAGGAGTTAGAATTATATTAAATGATTATCCAAAAATAATTTTTTTTTTGAAATGATATAGCATTTGATGATTTCCATGTTGCTTCATCTAAGACATGTTTGTTCAGAATGGTTTTCCGTAGAGGAAACAGGGAAGCAGTGCTAGGAAGGAATACAGAATGAAATAACCTTCCGAATCAGCATCATGAGATAGTCGGAATTGGAACTGAACAGTTTGTTGCAGTAATGGCGCAGTTGACTCAAGCGATAAATGGTGGTGGTATCCATACATGAGATCAGCCAGATCAACCATAGAGGAACATGTCAGTGGTGGATTAAAGTACTGGAGATGATTTTTGATGTCATGGGGTGTTCAGACAATCAAAATGTTAGTCTTTCATATTACCATTTGGAGTGTGAGGCAGATCAGTGGTGGTCTATGGTTAACAATATCAGGGACGCCGATGAGATTGATGCTCTTGACTGGGATGAATTCAAAGGTATGTATCTTGAGAATTATTTTCCTAAGGCTGTTCGACTTAGGATGGAAAATCAATTCTTGGAATTGAGGCAAGAGGAAGACTCAGTGGCTACCTATGAAGAAAAGTTCACCCGATTGGCAAGGTATGCTCCAAATTTTATCCGAGACCTTGATAGTAAAATCAATCGTTTTTACTCAGGATTAAAGCCAAAATATCGAAGGGAATTAGCTTCTCGTGAGTTTAAAAGTTATGAAAAGCTTGTCCGATGTGATGAGAAGGTGGAAATGGAGTTTTCCAATGATCAAGTGTTCTATAACAACCAATAGAAGAAGAGACAGAGGTGGCAGGAGAAAGGTAAGAATTCTTCAAAAAAGTCTGATGGTAAGAAAACTAAGTTTCCAGTTTGGGATAAATGTGGAAAAAGGCATGCTGGGGAATGTCTTCTGAATTCTAGAAAGTGCTACCGATGTGGTAAGATGGGACATAAGGCTCGTGATTGCACTGAAAAGGATCAGGGTGAAGGTAAGACCAAATTTGATTTACAGTTAGTGAAATGTTATAAGTGCAATGAAATGGGTCACTATGAAAATGAGTGTCCGACAAAGAGCATGAGTGAAGGGAAGCAGTTAGACTATAAGAAAAAAAGTGGTGGTGAAATCCTTTGCATGTACTTCAGCAGATGTTGGGCCATCAAATGAAGTTGTATCAGGTACTTTGTTAGTTTTTTCAGATTATGCCAGTGTGTTGTTTGATTCGGGGTCTACACATTCTTTCATCTCTGAAACCTTTTCTAGTAAAATGGGAATACCATCTCAAGAAATGACTCCTGAAATTTTGTTAAAAACACATGGGGGAATGTTGAGGAAAAAAGAATTTATAAGAATCTTCATATCCTTATCTGTGGAAAGAACCTACTTGCAAACCTTATTGTTCTACCTCTAGTAGAGTTTGATGTTATCCTGGGCATGGATTTTCTATCTATTTACCATACTAAGATTGACTGTAGAGCTAAAGAATTTTCTTTTCAGAAAGACTTTCAGTTTGTGTACAAGAATGAACCCTTACTCTTGATAACTTATCAAGAGGCCAAGAAACTTGTAAAATATGGAAATGAATGTTACCTTGCACACATTGATGAAAATAAAGGAATTGTTCAGATTAATGATGTTCCAGTGGTAAATGAGTATCCTGATTTTTTTCCTGATGAGTTTCCTGGAATAATACCAGATCGAGAATTTGAATTTACTGTTGACATAGTTCCTGATTATAAGCCAATTTCAAAACCCCCTTATCGAATGGCTCAAATTAAACTTTTAAAGTTGAAGGAGAAACTACAATATTTATTAGAAAAAGGTTTCATTCGACCTAGCACATCACCATGGGGTGATCCTGTTTTATTTGTTAAATAGAAAGATGGTTCTATGAGGCTTTGCATTGATTATAGAGCCTTGAATAATATCACTATTAAGAAAAAATATCCTTTGACTCATATCGATGACTTTTTTGATCAGCTCCAGGGAGCTCAGTATTTTTCAAAGATTGAATTGAGATCGGGGTACCATCAGCTGAAGGTAAAGGAGGAAGATGTTCTGAAGAACACGTTCCATACAAGATATGGCCACTATGAATTTGTAGTAATGCCTTTTGGGCTAACCAATGCACCTGCTGTATTCAAGGACTTAATGAATAGAATATTCCTTGAGTTCTTGGATAAGTTTGTGGTGATTTTCATTGATGATATTTTGGTGTTTTCCAAAATGAAAGAAGAGCATGAAAGACATTTAAGGGTTATCTTGCAAACCTTAAAAGAAACTAAATTGTATGGGAAATTCAGCAAGTGTGAGTTTTGGTTGCAACAAATTTCTTTCCTTGTTCACATTGTTTCTAAAGATGGGATTACTGTTGATCCTGCCAAAACAAAAGTTATGGAAGACTGGACAAGACCCACAAATGTAACTGAGATTCATAGCTTCGTTTGTTTGACAGGCTATTACCGAAGGTTTGTTAGAAATTTTTCATGGTTATCAAGTACAATGACTAAGCTTACTCAGAAGGGTGTTAAGTTTATCTGGACAAAAGAATGTGATGATTGTTTTCAGGAATTGAAAAGAAGATTGGTGAATGCTCCAGTTTTGGCACTACCTTCCAGAAATGGTGAGTTTTTTATCCACAGTGATGCTTCATTGAAAGGACTTGGTTGCATCCTAATGTAGAATGATCAGGTAATTGCTTATGCTTCACGACAGTTGAAAACTCATGAGGTAAATTACCCTACACATGATTTGGAATTAGCTGCTGTTGTTTTTGCTTTAAAAATTTGGAGGCATCATTTGTATGGAGTAAAGTGTGAAATATATACCGATCACAAAAGTTTAATGTATATATTCACTCAGAAATAATTGAACATGAGAAAAAGGAGATGGATTTAATTAATCAAGGATTATGATTGTACAATTCATTACCATCCGATAAAAGCAAATAAAGTGGTTGATGCTTTGAGTCGAAAAATTAATGCTTCATTAGCAATGTTGCGTTTGGAATGTGATCCTTTGGTTAAGGATTTGATGAACATTAGAATAGAAGTTGTTGGTGCTGGAAGTTCTTCTGTTTTGTTTCAGGTATCAATGAGATCATCTTTATCAGAGAGAATCAAGCAAGCACAGAAGCAAGATAGTGAGTTGCAGAAAAAGGTAGAGCTGGTTCAGAAAGGTAAGTTGCCTGAATTCAACATTGATAATGATTGCATTTTGAGATTTGGGAAGAGATTGTGTGTGCCTTGTGATTCACAGTTTAAGAGAGAGTGGTTATGTGAAGCTCATAGTTCTCTATTTTCAGTTCATCCTGGCAGTACTAAGATGTATAGAGATCCGCGAGAGTATTACTGGTGGGATGGAATGAAAAGAGATATTGCTGATTTTACTGTGAAGTGTTTGACTTGTCAGCAGGTTAAAGCAGAGCGGCAGTTACCGAAAGGGATGCTTCAGCCTTTACCAGTACCAGAGTGGAAATGGAAGAATATATCCATGGACTTTGTTGTGAGATTACCGAATACATCTCGAGGTAATAATGCAATCTGGGTTATTGTTGGTCTCTTGACCAAATCTGCTCATTTCCTTGCTATACGAGATACTTTTTCCCTAGATCATCTTTCCCGTTTGTATCTTAAAGAGATAGTCAGGTTACATGGAGTTCCTCTCTCCATTGTATCTGATCGTGATCCCAGGTTCACTTCTTTCTTTTGGAAAGGCCTTCACAAGTCGTTGGGTACTGAATTAAATTTTAGTACAACTTTTCATCCTCAATCAGATGGGCAGTCAGAACGAACAATTCAGACCTTGGAGGATATGCTACGAGCTTGTTCTAAGGATTATCAGGGAAGTTGGGACCAACATCTTTCTTTGGTTGAATTTTCATATAATAACATTTTTTATTCCAGTATACAGATGGCACCATTTCAGGCATTATATGGGAATCGGTGTCGAACTCCAGCTTTCTGGGATGAAGTGGGTGAAAGAAAGTTGATGGGAATCGAATTGGTAGAAGAGATGGTAGAAAAAGTTCACCTAATTTAGAAACACATGAGAACAGCTCAGAGTAGGTAGAAGAGTTATGCGGACAACAGGAGGAAGGATATCTCTTTTGAGGTAGGTGATCATGTGTTTCTCAAGGTTTCTCCTTGGAAAAGTGTGATGAGATTTGGTAAGAAAGGAAAGCTGAGTCCAAGGTTTATTGAACCATATGAAATTCTGGAGAGAGATGGATCAGTTGCATACCGGGTGGCTTTGCCTCCGAGTTTATCTCAGGTACACAATTTTTTTCACGTTTCGATGTTGAGAAAGTATATGCCAGATCCATCTCATGTTTTGAGTCCAGAAGTAGTTCCGCTGGAAGAGAACCTATCATATGAGGAACAACTGGTCCAGATTCTTGACCACATGGAGAAAGTGTTATGGAATAAAGTGATTAATCAGGTAATGGTTTTGTGGAGAAACCACATGATGGAAGAGGCAACATGGGAATCTGAAAATGCAATGAGGGATAAGTACCCCCCTTTATTTGATAAGTAAGTAAATTGCGGGGACACAATTTTCTAAAGGGGGGAAGGATGTACCATCCCATGTAATTAATGAATAATATATATTTTTATCTATGTATATTAATGAATTAGATAGTGTTTCAGAGGCTTAAAATGAAAATAAATCCAATCTTAAGCATAAAATACACTAATATTCTTAAAAGATTGTTTTACTGCCTTTTGATGGAAAACCCTTTTTAAATCAATATTTTGACAATTTTATAATCTATATTTGTCAAAATAAACATATTAATTATGATTGGGACATTTAATTTTACATTGGATAAATTTTTGGTATTTTTCTGACAATGTTGATTTTTTAATGAATAGTGAAAAATACTGCATTTTACATCAAAACTGCTTTTTCATTTTATTTAATTATATGGTTAGATTATATTATTAATTGGTCTTAATGTGTAATCTGAATATAATTTTTCCATTTAATCCAATAGTGGTCATTGGAATCAATTTCACATTGAAATTGGACTTAAACTAGTGTCAATCTTTTGATACTTATTGTTTCATAAAAACACGCTATTTGTCATGAAAGTGGGAATTAATTATTAAATTAATTAATGTGACTTATATGTTTTGAATTTTGTAAAATAGACTTCATTTTTGAATTCGGAATATTAAATATATCTTAGGGTGAATTTTTGGTAATTATCTGAAAAACTTCAATTTTTGATGAATAGTGAAACCACTAAGTGGTACTTATAAAAACTGATTTTTCGTTTAAATGAAAATTTGCCATCTTTGTGTTTTGAATTTCAAAAATCCGACATACATGGTTGTAATTAAGAAGTAAAATGTGGTTCAATGAGATTATAATAATTTTTTTGGTGAATAGCAACTTATTAAGTTTTTAATCGCGAGATGAGCTTGACACATGTCCTACCCCCATTGGATGTGTCATGGCCGACCAAGACAAGCCATGGGTCAACTTGGGGACTCCATGGAGCCACTTTGGTTGGGAAATGATATAAATAACTTTTTATTTAATGTTAAAGTAAAAATGACACAAACATGAGTTATTTTACTAAAACAATTTTTACATGGGGTTATACAAGTCAGATTTTTGACTATAAATATTCATTAGAAAGATAAAAAGATTTCCTACATCATAGTAATTTTTTATAATTTTTAAACATTAAATAAATTAAATTATTTATGACATCATGATGATGCAACGATGACATCATTATTTAATGATTTTAATAAAATGGAAGGATAATGAAAAATCTAAAACCTACACATGGCCAAAACCAATTGGATGAGTGGATTTAGATCCCGTATCACCTTATCCTTGAATTATATCAATGTGGGACCTTTTGAATCCGAAACTCATTTTAAAATAAAGTAACTTATCTTTACTTTCCAAGAGTGCCCCTCCTCTCCTCTTATAAAAGGCCCCCACCTCTACCTCCTTACCCACACTCCCAAAGCCTTTGGCTCGGACAACCCCTACCCATTTTTGCTCTCGACATCCCTATATTACTCCTTGAAGCCTCACTTTGGGCATAAGTCTTCCCAAGGAAGCCTTTGACCTCAAACCAAAGGGAGTTACCCGATTTTAAGGTAATGTCTTCTTTTGAGTCCTTTTGTTTTATTTTGATTCTCCAACCCCCTAAACTCTTTTTATTCTGTTCTTTTGTAACAACTCCAGTATCCTAAATATACTAGGATATTGTTATAATAAGGATTCTAGCTACACTTACACACACCTACATGTAATGGTTAACGAACATACTGTTTCCGTGGATGGTGAATTTATGCCACCCGAAACTATGATTGTTCAACATTATTTTAACACCTTCAAAGGTGGCCATTAAGGTGTCACTATATTTATATATGATATATAATATGTTTATGTTTTCCTTAAGCTTATGTATTTTTTATTTTGGGCATACCTTTATGGTTTCCATTATGGGTAAACGCGATATCTTCATTTAAGGAAGTGCGGACTACCGCCCCCTCAAAGTTATTTGATTCGTTAAATACCATATGTGGGACGTATAAAGGATGGAACTGTGATATTATATATGATATTATACTGTAATTATAATATACCTTTATATAATTATGATTCCATTCTATAAAATACGAAATAGAAATGAAAGTATCAATCATGCGTACGTACGGCTTACCATCTCCATGAACGGTGCATTTAATTTCTTACCTCTAAATGTTTATTTAATATTATAAATGATTGTATATACTGGATATATATGATATATACATAATGATTATAATTCTGGATATAATTGATACATGAACAACATGTAATTATAAAGGGTTTATTTTTTACTCAAGTACAATGATCGTTAAAACGACCGTTGTTAACTTAAATAATTACACAGTGTTCATGACATGGCAATAAGTGATATAAAAGGAATAATGAACTTGAAAAAGGTTCTTAAACAAGTATAAATTAACTCAAGTTTATTATTCGGGAGATTAAAGAATGACCGAGTCAAGTCGGACCCGAGGTATGGGACTTCGTCTCAATCTCCTTTCATTGAGGCATATTTTGTTTTATACACAACCTTCTTTTATACGGTGTATAAATCCCTTTGACTTTTACGTTTATCCAAAAGGAATCTTTTTTACATGAAGCGTTTTACTAAACGACAAAAGGGAATGTTTTTTTCATACGTATGCGGCGACAACGAATTCTCCGCCGCCGTGACCTTTATTTGTGTTTCAGCTTCCTCTACAAGCCATACATTTTTTTTAAAAGAAAAATAAATACCATGTTTTACTTTTCTTTTATTTTGGTATTGAAAATGGTTTTCATAATGTTTTTATATCAATGTGTTGTATTGATATCTTGTGATTGAAAGGTGGGAATGTTATGTTTCCTTTATGCATGTTTTATGTGATACGATTATGTTGAGGTTCTTGGGCATTATTATGAAGATTGGTGGTTCCGTGATAAACTAAGGGCGGGTGAGCCCGATATAGCTCTCCAATGCATTGGGTAATGCGAAGGAGTGAAACGTTAAGGTTTCTATGAAGAGATTTAGGGAATATACTGTGATGGGTATTCCAAACGTAACCAAGAGGGTTACTCCCTACGTAAGAATGTTATGAATGCCTCAAGTTACCTTTATGTCTTATGATTTCTATGATTTATTCATAATTTGATGAGGTAAGTTAAAGTGCTTATGTTTTATGGGTAAATTATGATTTCATTCTTATGTATATATGTACCCATGTTTCCTTTCCATATTTTTATATCCCTTACTGAGCTTTTTATGATCATCCCAAGTTTTTTTGAAATGTTTATCACAGGTCAAGGGAAAGGTACATGATATGATGATAGTGTCAAGGAAGTGTCAAGGAAGTGTCAAGAAATAATCCATGTTTTATTTTAAATTTTTTTCCATTGATGGGAATGAAGAATACTATCTTTATGTAACCACTTTGTTTATATGTGGAATGTAATGCACGTTTTATGATCTAATTATCTAACACTCTAAACCCAAAAAGATCCTCAATGTGTAATCTTGTAATAACTCAAGATTAAGTAAGGTTTAAGGCTGGGGCCTTATAGTTATGGGATGCATGAATTTGGATACCTTATTAGGGTATTTTTCAAAACTACCTGGGACGTCCTCCATCTCCTAGTGAGTTCTCTATTTTGGGAGAAGCTTTTAGAAGTTTAACTGGCAATGAAACCAAGAGGAGAGCTATTTCTACTGAGATTGATAGTGAATCTAGAGTCTTGTTTAGGTTTGATTAGAATTTGATTAGCCCCGTAAAAGGTGATTTTGCAGTACTGAGGTATCAAGATTTATTTATGATACATATCATGAAAAATGGACATGTGATCCACCAACAAAAGTATGTTATACACCATATGGGTGATTCGATCAGAACAACCTCCAAGTAAACCCCCATGTTTTATTCAAGACTTATCTCGGTTATGCTTCATGAAATAGGATTGTTTAGACTATATGAATACTTCATAAAGGATTATGAGTTATTTATTTATAAGGTTACATTAAATATAATGAAATTAAATTAAATTCAATTGAGGAAATCATGGTTGGAAGATAATGATAGAGTTTATGAAATGTTCAATCTAGTGGAACACCCTTCAAAACCTAAGGATATTTCTTATAATGGTTTGGACCTAGAAGAACTTGATGAATATTTTGATGATGAAGAAGAAGAAGAGGTTGTTGTACATCCGAGAGAAACTATTCTGGTTGATGGAGATAATGAGTGTACTGCTCATGTCATATTTGAAAAGGAATTGCATGTTCCTGAAAATGTTGTTGATATGGAAGAACAACATGCTTCAAAAGAAGAATCGGTTCCTAAGGTAAGTGGAAATAATGTTTTAGAAGAAAATATAGAAGAATATCATTTTATTATGCAAGAAGACTCCCTTGAGGAACACCCAGATGAACAATCTATTCCTGAGGTTATTCCTTCTACTGAAGACAGAATGGATCAATCCTTTCAGTTGTCTAGAAAGTAAATGGTTGAGGAAATTAAGGATGAATTCGTGGAAATTGATAAAGGATCTAAATCTCTGGGTAATGAGAATGATGCATCTATTGAGGGGGAGAAGCCCCCCAATCTAGAATCTATTGACATCCTTAATCCATTTGATCCAAGCTTAGTGGATACATGGTATAAATTTCACAATTATTTTGATGTGACTGATTCCAAGGAAGTCTCATTTAAAGGTATTGATCTATCTAATATGTTTTATTTGAAACTGGAATCTGCACCTGAAGTTATCTCTTCTAAAGAAACCGAGCCTATCTCGACTTCCATTCCTGAACCCTTAGATGAATCTCCAAACTTGGTGAATATAGATGATCTAAAATAATTTGGAGCTATCCTTTTAAATGGAGTTAAGAAACTCATGAATACCCAAATGGATCTTTTAACCAATCAGAGTGAAAGAGATGCATCATTGTTTTTGGAAAAAGACATATGGTAGATTCAACTCATGATGCTTCATGTAATTAAATAAGTCATATTTGAGAAAAAACTACTCAGTGATGAAGTAAAAACTCTAAGAGGTATGGTTGATGAAATGGAGAGAGTGGTAAACACAACAAAAGAACTTGTTTCTTATCCTATTGAGGATATTGTAAGTTAGAACCCACAATAAGTATCCTCCCCGATTCAACCACATCTGACATATTTAGCTGAAAAGTTACCTGAATAAATGATAACGAGTTAAATGAATAAATGATATGACTCATGTCAACAAGATGCACCGTATTTTTCTGAAGCCTACTTGATTATAACTCCATAGTTAAGCGTTTTTGGCCTGTATTAGTGATCAGGAGCCTACCTGATTACAACTCCACAGTTAAGTGTGCTTGGATGGGAGTAGTGATCAGGATGGGTGACCTTCTAGGAAGTTTCCATACGCTGTGTGTGAGTGAGGACGAAGAACACTAAAAAGTACATGTGTTGGCCTGTGGGGACTGTCTTTAGCTAGATGACCCATTCGGGCATGTGGGTGGGACCTAGGGCGGGGACCACATGTCTGTGGGGAAACTGGTGGTTCCTGACAAGCCAATCATGTTATAGAGGTGTGTCTATGCTATCAGTGGGGCCCAGTTGTCACATTTGGTATCAGAGGTGGTACCCAGCTTTAAGTTTGGTGCACTGCCAGGGTTGGTATATAGTGCTCAGAAAGAGGATGTTGTGCTCTAAAGGGGGGTGAATGTAACACCCCAAAATCATAATGGGTTAAATGACTAAATGATATGACTCGTGTCAACAAGATGCACCTTCTTTTCAGAAGCCTACTTGATTAGAACTCCACAGTTAAACATGTTTGGCCTGGATTAGTGATCGGGAGCCTACCTGATTACAGCCTCACAATTAAACGTTCTTGTGTGAGATTAGTGATCAGGATGGGTGACCTTCTGGGATGTTTCCTATGCTGTCTGCGAGTGAGGACGAAGCACACTTGAAAGGACATGTGTTATCCAGTGGGGACTATCTTTAGTCAGATGTCCCATTCGGGAATGTGGGTGGGCCCAAGGGCAGGGACCACGTGTCTGCGGGGCAACTGGTGGTAGCTGACGGGCTAGGACCCGACAGTCATGTTAAGGAGGGGTTTCTATGCTATCAGTGGGACCCAGTTGACACATTTGGAATCATAGGTGGTACCCATCCATAAGTACAGTGCATTGCCAGGGTTGATATTTAGGGCCCACAACGAGAATGTTGTGCTCTAAAGGGGTTGAATGTAACACCCCAAAATGATAATGGGTTAAATGAATAAATTATATGACTCATGTCAACAAGAATCACCTTAATTTTCAAAATATCACTTGATTAGAACTCCACAGTTAAGCGTGTTTGGTCTGGATTAGTGATCAGTATGTGTGGCCTTCTTCCTTTTTGGGATCCTACCAAATTTGAAATCTAAAGTTAAGCTTCTTTAGGTATGTCTAGTGATCAGGATGGGCCCTAGGGTGGGAACCACGTGTCTGTGGAGCAACTGGTGGTACCTAGCGGGCTAGGACCTAATGGTCATGCTAAGGCGGGTTGTATTTTCTATCAGCGGGACCCCATTGTTATATTTGGTATCAGATGTGGTACCCAACGTTATGTGTGGTGCACTGTCTGGGTTGATATGTAGGGCCCACAACATGGACGTTTTTCTTTAATGGGGGGTCAATGTTACACGCAAAAATGATAAAGGGTCAAGTGACTAAATGATATGACTCTTGTCAACAAGATGCACCATCCTTTTTTGGAGCCTACCACATTAGAACACCATACTTAAGCATGTTTAGCCTGGAGTTGTGGTCAGGATGGGTGATATTATTCCTTTTTGGGAGCCTACCTGAATATGACTCTGTAGTTAAGTGTGTTTGTCTTGGAGTAGTGATGTAGATGGATGACTTTCTGGGATGTTTCCTAGGTTGTGTGTGAGTGAGAAAAAAACATACTAGAAAGTACATGTTTCGGTATATGGAGGTTTTCATTAGTCAGATGACCCATTTGTGCACGTGGGTGGGCCCTAGGATGGGGATCACGTGTCTGCAGGGTAACTGGTGATACCTAGTAGGCCAGGACCCAATAGTCATGTTAAGGCGGGGTGTTTGTGCTATCAGCGGGGCCCAGTTGTCATAGATCTGCATCAAACAGTTGTCAAAGAAAAAAATTCAATCTATTCATACTGGCTTTTATAAGGAATCTATATCTTAAGTTATCAAGAATAATGAAAAAGATCTGGATTTGGTGAGAAATCATTCTAGGATTTCCAATGATGCAGAGTAAGAAATTTCTAAGAAGGTGGATTTCTACTTCAATCAAATATTCTCTATGAATGACATGAAAACCCACTTCAAGTACCTTGTGGAGAATATGAGGATCCCTCCTGTAACTCAGGCTTTAAAAAATCAGGTCCAAAAGCTAAAATATTTCACTCCTTGTTGGATATGTTTATGGAGAAATTTTATGACATTGAGAAAGATATGCAGTATGGTGGTGAGATCATTACTGAATTCATAATACTTTTGCAGCCTTATCTTCGTGTTTAGAGTAATTCCTTTGTTGCTCCTACAGATACACCCATGAGATCTAGTTTTCCTACCTTCTCTTCCTCTGCCGTAGCCTCAGGATCTATTTTTTTCTCTCAGGATCTATGTCAGATCAGGCCTGTAATCCTTGATCAATAGTTTTTTCGTTCTTCTACTGCACTGAATTAGGCTCCTTCTATTTCTGAAGGACTCATTTTCCCATCTTTGTCCACCAGTTCACTCCCATATTCCATTTCTACCTCTGATCTTATGGCTTCTTCTTTTGATGCTTATACTAAGAGAAAAGAGAAGATAATCTAGTGCTGAAGAACAATAATTACTATCTGTTGATGGTGATGTTTTATGTAGTCTAGTTTTTTACTGCTTGTACTACCACCTTTTATCCATCTAATGCATTGTGCACTTTTCATGGCTACTTCTTATTTACTCTTTTTGATAATCCCAAAAAGGGGATAAATATGTATTCTATATGCTCAAAATGCATATTAAATAATAGACACATTACTTAAGAATTAATCTCTCATTCACATGATTTGTGATCATCAAAAACATGGGAGATTGTTGGACTCCTCATGTATTATTCATGTTTTAATGATCAAAAATAATATACATTATATAAAGCATGTAAATCTTATTTAATCTATCTGCAATCATGTTTACAGATCCTTAGTTTCTTTATGCCTTAAATAATTATGGTAAACTATTTTGTTTTTAATGAAATTATATTATGAATGATTATGTTTAATTCATTATAGGAATATAATTGTATATGTCTGTTTATAAAGATTTGACTAATTCAAAGAAACAATGATTCTACCACCGATTGTGTTTCTTCTGGAAAAAGACCCATACACCGTAACCATCCAGACATTGTGACCATCAATACACTATAACCTTCCAGACACTGTAACCATCCAGACAAGATGACCATCTAGACACCATAACAATATAGACACCATCACCATCCAAACATTGTGACCATCCAGACACTGTGATCATCCAGAAACTATGACCAGACACCATGATCCTAAAACTGCATCTGTGCTACCGGTTCCTGATCTCTATACAATAATTCCATCATATTTGTCTCACCACTCAAAGAAAATGAAAAATATAGTATTTCATGGAGACACCGTTTACAAACAGACTGTGACACAATTTCTTAATCTGTTTCGTAGTTTTTTTAATTTAATTTCTAACGGTCATATTTGAAGCTTTTAAATGCACTGGCATAATTAATATTCAATATATACTTGTTACTCGACAGTACATGGTATGAGCTGTAGAATACATGCATCATGTCGTCTCCAACACATTCATTCCATGAATAAAAAAACAACATGACCAATAGAAAGTGTGTGATCTTGGTGACTGTAGTGACAACAGTGTAACTGAAAAAACATTTATATAAGCGATAACAAATAATCACGAGTTTTCATGAAACCAGATGGTGCTGAGGAACACAAGAAGCATACTCAAATCCTAGAGTCATGAACATTTCCACATTATCAACTCCATGAAGAACACGAGAATGATGTAGTTGTCTTCCAATAATTTTTTTACATGATAGGACTTGATTTCTGCATCTTCTTCATCCTAGAAGTCTAAAACAATATAGAATAACACATAGAGCACTTCTAAATTTATATCATCATCTATTCTTGGTTGTGTATTATTTTTATCTTTCGAGTAGTGTGTGTGTCTGTATTAAACATGCATTGTATCCTACATCAAACTGAAGGTTACAAGATATCATTTCTCTTACATATTTTTACACTTCTGTATTCCCAAGGATAAGTGTGGAAGAGGTCCTTGTGTGACCTGTTAAGTCATACCCACGAAGAATTGCAGAAGAGGTCGCGAGACCTGGGCAGTCTTGTGTACTGTTGTTAACCATGATCCAGGGTGTGAATCATGTTTATTTATATAAATTTATTATTGTTAGGTGATCACCATGTAGAGTGGATTAGGTCTCGGCTTGAGACTGAACCACTTATTTTATATCTGCTGTGATGTTTACTTCAGTTTTCTCAGTTTTAGTATTTAATTCAAAAATCACTAAGTATACCTTTATAGTTAATCTTGGAATGAAGTTATAATTATTTTTCTTTATTAGAATAGCTTCAACATTAATATTAGTAACTGATATTAAAATTATTGATAATTAATCAATCTTCTAATAAGTTATTTAAATAGTCAAACATTAATAACTGTATTACCGTTATTAACTAGGCTATATTTAAATGTAGTGGGGATCCTTTTTTAGAATACTTTTGAAATATAAATTTTTAATAGATACTCAATTCACTCAGCATCTTGAGTACACTACTCCAACAAACAATTTTTTATAATTTTGCTTATTTATGGATTACTAATATCTATTAATTTTTTTATTGATTTATTATTATATTAGTGGTTTCATGTTTTTTATGTTGACAATCCATCCATGTTTGATCCCTAATTATAGAACTGCTTTGGAATGATGATAAAGACCATAGGTCCTGATAAAAATGTTCTGTAAAATACAAAAATTATTGAGGTAAATGTTTGTGATAATTACCTATGTTTATGTTTTCAATAGAATAATAGATTCTAAAAAATAATAACATATTTCATAGACTAGTAATTATAAATTGAATAAATAGAATATTATAATTTATTGTTAGTTGAATTAATATCATAAAAATGTTACCATTCAAATATTTTTAAAATGATATTAATTATTTATTAATTGTATTCATATATAAGAAATAAATATTCAAAAATACACATTAAATTAATAATTGAAACAATCATTATTATTCAATATGGTGGTATAAAATCTATATTGTTGAACAATTTTTTTTGAAAAAAAAAGAATCTTAAAATTATTTATGTCTTATAAAAATATATGAAAAGAATTATACATAGTATTATATGTATTCTAATCGTATCTTATGTTACAGATGGTGTTATAAAATAATTTAAATGATGAAGCTTTCTTTTATTGATACTTTTACTAGAACGACCATGTATTTTATCAATGGAATTTCTATTTTTATAATTGTGTCATATTTAGTATTGTTGAATAATCATCATGACTGACATTATTAATGAAACTAAATTTTATAATAATAATTTTATCAGTAATTGTAGAGAATTAAAATTTCTATATGAATTTGAAATAATACATGTGTAATAAAAATACAAAATAAGATAAGTAAAATATAAAAATTGGATATGCTTGATTGAGAAGAAAAACTACACTCATGAAAAAATAAATAGATATGGGAGAAAATATTAATAATAAAAAATTAATATTTAAAACAAATGTAAATATATAATTGGTGAAAAAATAAGTGAAATCGGAATAAGGTGTTTATTAGAACTATGTAGCCCATTGACCATTACAAATCCAACCATTTGAATTGGAATTTGACTATTGGAATTGTAATTTCACGATTAGGAATAGTAATATCATGTTTAGAATAGTAACCCTATCATTTTAAGTGAAAGATAATATTTCTGTATCCTACAAAATGAAAATATGATATAGTTAATCAACCGTAAAAGTAAATAAATTATTTAAAAATGATAATGTATATGTTTTTTGTAAAATATAAAAGGTTCAGTTGAACTTTTATAATAAATATATTTATTTGAAAGAAAAATAATTTTAACAAAATGGGGTTATAATTAATATTCTATTTTATTATAATTCTAATATAATTTTATGAGACAAAATGTAATTTTTCAATGGGTTAGAAAATCGAAAATAATATTAATATTGGTATTTTTCAAATATATGTTGATATTATTTATATATTATATTATGTAGTTTTACTAAATTATTTTCATAAAATGGATTTACATCTAAAAATCTACAAGTCAAAAAATAATTCTGGTGAATTTTTGCTAATTTTTAAACTAATTGCATTATTTTTGAATAGTGAAATAAGATAAAATAATTTATTTATCATTTTATGATGATCACATGATTTTTGGAGTCCAAGATGATATAAGAACCGATTATTTTTTACTCACATTTTCCATTTACTGTATATGGTCACATGAACCAATACTATTTGTATTTTTGTGCTTAAATAATTAAATAAGGGATATAATAATTAAAATCACCCATCTCTTGGTTGGATGGCCTGATGGAAATAGATTATTTATTATATTTTTATAACCTCATTTTTATCTAGATTGGGAGGGAATAATTAAATGACCTAAAATTCCAAATGCATGGGGCCTAAAACATTACTTGAAGGTGTAGAGGCATAAGGCCTATTACGAGACCCAAACATTCAAAGACAAGGCTACCCTTGAACTACCCCTCCCAAAAATCAACATAATTGTATGTTTCTATATCCCCACCCCATATGAGTGATAAAATAGGATTTCCTATGTTGATATGAATAGTTCATAGTATCCATGTTACTAAGCATTTCCTCAAATTCTTCCAATTTGGTTAGCTCTGCTCTGGGGGCTGCTATATACTTGATTCCTCATCCAATGCCTAATCTTATGTGGTCTTTCATGACTTATTGCCCTCAAATGTTATAAAAAATCTATCCTAGAAAAACTAGACCAATTATTGTCCCAATTCTCTCTAATATTACTAGTTTCTTTTGGAATCATCCAAAGACCATTTGAAGGATCCATAACTTGAATAAAAGTAGAGGTAAGATTCTAAACTAATCTATTTCCATTTTATTATTATTTTAACAACCACTATAATATATATATACCTAAAAATAATAACATTAATGTAAAAAATAATCTAATATGTAATTATAATGGTGTAATAATAGTCTTAGACCCTCTCTAATTTCATTTCGAAAGAAAAAATATTTTCAAAAATTTCGTTGGTTGATTACCTCTATGAACATCACACATAGTTTTAATCCAAAACCTTCATGGACAGTCATTAATTATTATTTTCGTTAAATATGATTATAAATTGTATATAATAACTTATTTAATGTTCTATAAGTAATGTATTCCCAAAATATTAATTAAAAAGAATGTATTTTGTGAAAGAAGGTAAAACCTCCATAATGAACAAACCATAAAACGTTTATGTTTTGGTCAATGATTTTTACCTATGTCGGAAAACAAATTTATACATGTAACCATTTTAATTTATATATGGTCATAAATATCAATTTATCTCAATTTTTTATTTTTATTCCATTTTAAAAGAACATCAACAATTATGCAATAGTGATCCCTCCTTGGAACCATTAAAATAATTCTCTAGGAATACCATTATAAACATTATAACTCCTTTAAAATGCTTATAAATGAAAATAATAAAATTTTAATAAATTAAAAAGATATGGAATATTTTATGAATTACATAATTAATTAATATAATTTTGATATCCTAGATGTTGATTCAATGTGCAATGAGGATCCAAACATAAAAGAAGTGATCTCTTAACCCACCCATTTTTGTTATGTTATATTGTTTCCCTCTTTAAATAGAATTCTCTCTCTATTTAATGATATGGAATTATTCTAAATTATATATACATGAATCTCATATAAGTATTTAGATTAATAAACAATTCTTTAATGGGGAAATACATTCCTTATAATCATATATTTAATTACATATTTATGAAAACACATTTGATTATAATAGGAGGAATGATTATGAAACCTATTTTTTCGAAGGGTAATTCTTATGTTTATACCTCATGATTCATTTTTTTCACACATAAGAATGTAAATGTTATGATGGGTTCACACGGATAGTTTTTTAGTTCATTGGGTAATATATATTTTTCTCATGAGACGTTTTCATAGAGATTAGAATATGAACCTGATCCCTGAAGGGACTTTCACAACCGGAGAGTTCACCTATGGGCATGGTTTAGAATCATGTCTATAGGCAAAAAAACCAAGTAAATATCATGCTACAACTATTTTTAAATACATGGACCCATGATCTAAGGTAAAAGGTATTACCTATTTCTCTGATTTAAACCAAGGATATAGGTGAAATATATCTTGGATTTAAACCGTGGTTATTTCTCTCTAAACCATTGTTTAATAACAACTAATAGAGCAAGATAACACTATTAAAACTATGGTAGTAGTCCATATATTCTTATAGAAAAACCATTCCTATTCACCCTTATATTCTTGGTTTAACCAAGGAAATTTTATCCTAATACCATTTTTAAAACCATGGTAGTAGGTTACATTCTACAATAGTTTTAACTATGGATATTTCATGACCTATCCTCAATTTAACTATAGAAATATAAAGATACTTCGATTGATAAAACCATGGAAATACCCTCTATATTCCAAAAATTAAAATATTACCCATAACTTTGACATACCTAAACCTCTAGATGATATAGGTAAAAGTAGCACACAACACCACTCATATAATCACGTATCCATAAAAAAAATTTAACATTTAAATTATTTTAATAACCACTAGACATTCCACAAATTAATCATCAAATAAAGTACAACTAATTTATGAGAATTTAAATTAATGTAATTAAATGATTCTATATAATATAATGTATATGAATTCATTATTCAATATAAAAATTGTAATACTATTTCAAAAAAATTCTATATAATGACACAACCACAAAATATCATTCACATTATTAACAAAAATAATTATACAAAACATCATACTATAATTTTGAACTACATAATACCATTTAAAAATTCATAAATTCAATGTATCATTATATTATATCATCTAAACTAAAGAAACCAATTTTTTGGGGGAGATGAATTTTACCATAGATCACAATATCAGTTTGTGGGATGAGTGAATTTTCTTGATCACTATCAATTATAACTTTACTTTTATATAGTATCTTGGTATGATATAATTTAAATATGAAACTATTACAATTAGTGATGGAAATACTAAAATAGTATTTGAAAAACTAAAATATATGTATTCTTTATATAATAGCGTGAAGTTACACACTATAATGGATAAACAAACTGACATGAAATTAGTATATAATAGTTTTCATTTGGACTCTATAATGAATACTAATGGATAGATACAGTGCATTCAATTGCTATGGTTTTCATTTTGGAAATATGAAAAATGATCTAGTTTTTTGATAAATTGAAACAACATTTATATGGGTTATTAATTATGCAATGAATTAAAAGAATAAAATATAGTTTATTAAACATGTATCTAGTGGTATGGATTATGAAATAGTGGGATGTGAAATTTATATTAATGGGTAAACAGACATAATTGGACAATTGAAGAAGTAAATTGTCTATAAACATGAAATTTAAGAATCCATGTATAAGTAAATAATGAAAAAATTAGTGATATATAATAACTTTTATGTGTAAATGATCAGTGAGAAAATTTTACCTAATAAATGATACATGAATTAATAAAAAAATAATGATAAAAAAATATTCTTATTCTTATATACAATTGGTTTTGTCTAAGAACATTTCTGCACATGAATATTGAATGTTTATAGATGACACAACATATTCATAATAATACTGTCTTAGATTAACATTCCATACTGAATAGGCAAAACACCAACAATCATATTACGTGAATACCTTCACTTTATATGCATAACGGAACCTTTTTATAAAACATAATGATTCTATTTGTAACATAATATTCGACTTTATTTTATATTCATAATTGTATTTATGCCTTCATATTAAAACATGGTATCATAAAATGACGTCATATAATATGCATATATGTTTTTCAATGTATTTTGGAATTTTTAACAATGTTAGGAATACCTTCATGTAAGACCATGTTTTACATTATATCAAAGATACCATAATATATTTTTAATTTTGGTAATAAATTATTTTCTCTTGTGCATTATATTTATACTCTATAATGATGAACCCCTAAATATAGATATTTATTAAAATAATCAAATCATTAATACAGTTAAAAACCATAATATTGAATCCCAAAATGGGGTTATTATTCCAAATAATAATGTATCGACTATTGTTATTATCATTTAATCATTCAAGATTATAATAACCTTTATATTATAGTAATAACCTATGAATTACCATTATAAACCTCCCATGTTGATAATAACCAAATAAAAGTAAATGAGGAAAAATGGCCTCATATGTATTTAGTCTATTACCCTTTGATTAATATATTTTATTTAAAATTATAAAGAATATTTTAGTGAATATTTATTTTATTTTATAATTACTATAATTTAATTCACTATTGATTTATTGTTTCGTTATTAAAATTTTTACTCTAATGGCTCGAATAGAACACATTGATTTAGAGAACACCATTGTTCATTGTATTTCTCACAAAATTATACATACATTGAACCATATTCCACAATGGCTTTAATCTTGAAACGTTAACTGAGTATAGAAAAATCAGAGGGAAGTGATGAAGGGGATTCAATAACATCAATAAAAACTAATTAATGAAGTACTATCTGGTCAATATTTTTGGGTAATGTAATCAATTTTATCTTTTTTAATTTCATAATGATGTCACTGAATACCATGTAATATTTTAAATATTTTATTTTTGTATTAAATGAAAAAAAATTGTCTTTGGAAATGTTTTACATTTTTATTATAAATCTCATATTATGTTTTATGAAAATGTACATATTATCCTCTTTAATGTGAAGGAAATTTAATTTTATACTATTAAGTTCACTGAAATGTTCTACTAACCACATAAAGAGAGATTCATGTTTATCAATAAGATAGATAGTGATTGGTTCTTTCCCAAAGGATGATATATTCAATCCATTTAGATCCCATACAATCATGAATATTTTTATGAATGACTTAGAAATTGAATTGATGGTCTTAGTTATGTTAATTTTCATAGTGATTTCTCCAAGGGTAACATATTTTGAAAAAAATCATGATTCGAGATATATATTTCTTTATTATAAAAGAAAAGGTTATAATGTAAACATAAATAGATATATGTTGAGATACATCTATAATTTCTGAATTAGATCATTGAAAATGAATTTATATCTTTATGTTCAGGTGTGTATTGTTCTGTTTGAAAAGGTATATGTAACTTTCAGTCATTTAATTAAATAACATCATAGATTCATTTTTTTATCCATTAAACATAAATTATATATATTAGTCATAAATTATTACCTTTCTATGATGTATGTAATTATATTTAAACAATAGTAGGAATAAAACAATGATGAAATCTCTATAGATTTGAAGGGAAAAATCAGTGGGAAGATTCTTTAGCCCCTCCATTACTTGTATTATTAAACGATGAGATACATGCCACACCTATTAATGTATTTAGCTGTAATAGGGTTAATTATCATTATAATAAATAGAAACCTACTATAGATGTTGATATTGGGGACCTATTATTACTTCTAATTCTTTGTTAAGGATATGCAATGAGGAAGAATGGATGTCTATTCTCATATACAGAGGATGAATTAGTATATTTAACATGATTCAAATAAATTAGTCGAAGTTCGAGTAGAAGTATTTTTTATGAACCTAGAATATTTATTTTACTTTTATAAAATTTAATGAAATATATTTTCGATATTGAGTTTTGGGTTGATGGGATTCCATTAATAATAAGGAATGCTAGAGTTTGGGATGAAAATATACACTCTCTTTTCTTTGATTAAATTGAATAAGACACACCTTCTATTGATAAAAAAATGAAATTAGATTAGATACTAATGAATATGTATGGTGCATTATCTTATTTATGAATTTTTAATTTACCCTCTAGTTGAAAGATATTTTTGGTTTGAATTCTAATATAAATATTCTATAATGTAGATACAATTTTTGAATAAAAATTTTGTTTATATATTTAGGAAATAAAATTAAAGCTAGTATGTAGGTTATATTTTAATGTTCTCAAAGATTTTATGAACAATCAAGACAGATTTTTTCTGTATACTAATACTTTTCCCACAATTACCCTTGTTTTATTTCCAAAATATAATAAAAAATTACATGAAATGTATTTCATTATATTTAGCATTTCAAAATTAAACAGTAATTTCCTTATATTGTGAATAGTCTCTATAGAATATATTAATGATTTACTAATGGATGGTATTAATTAAGAGAAACCACATGAAATGTATTTCATTGAATTTTTTTTGTATCTTTAAAGGAGTGCATAAATAATAATCTAGAATCCCAAAATCATTTAAACGTATTGAAGGTATAGGAAATCTCTTTGAATGATAATATTAAATGTTTGGCTAGTATATAAATAAAAATTATTAATGGTATTGAAATTTTAGCTGTTAACAAATCCAATTTATATAATGAATATTTTTTATTAATATATTTAAATACTATTCATAAAATGTGTCTCTATTATAATGGTTTTAAAAAATACTGGTCAGTGAAATATGCATTTTGGATTAAGAATACATCATTAGGATATTTCAAAAGTCAATTTTCCATGACCATACATCATGAGAAACCACATGAAATGAAATTGTGAGAAAATAACTGAGAAAAAAAATTATATATATATGATCAGTGTGTCAACTATACATGTTAAATGATACAAGACATTGTTACCAAAAATTAACAAAGAATATACATATTGATATGTAAATCACAATACTAAAAAAATGTACATTAATATTGGTTTTTTGTTCAAATTATATCCAATGTAATTCAATACCTACACTTTGGAATTTTATCATGAATCAAAAAAAATAAAAACCACAAATTGTTTTCTTTTAATACATCATGCCTTACACATTAGAGCACATTTACAGTAATCTACCATTTTCATATATAGGTCATAGGTTTTATTCAAATAAAGGAAAATCAATGTTAAATTATTATAAATATTTTGTATATGATTTTCATATAGGGACACTCAAACATTGGGAGAAAACATTATACCACAATTTATCCCAATTCAACGCCATATTGTATAACACTACTTGAATTTGTAGATTTTAAACAATTTATAAATCCACATCAATTATATTATGAAAAGTGTATCTAATAAAAAAAAATTCAACTCAACCCTTAATGGGTTCTATGTTGATCATAATAAAAAAAACAAATATCTTCAAAATTAATGTTTCCACCCAAATAGATATATATATAAATCATTTGAATTCATTCATAATAGATCATTTTATGGAAAAGAGTAAAAAATAGGCAATGGAAATGTTAATTTATTATATAAAATATAAAATCGTCTCAAATTTCCATAATAAACTAACCTATTTGAATAAAAAAGACACATTTCATTAATTTTTCAAGATTAGTAAATCACTTATCACTCAACTATGATTTTTTCACCCCGTTGGTGAGAATATTGATCATTATTTTATTGAGATAGTATTTTGAAAAGAATTTTTATATTCATCAATGTGAAAAATACTCAGTATCTTCAGAAAGAGATACATTGTAGTCATAGTAAGGCACAATTATTATAAGTTTTTTTATCCACACAATGTTTGGTGATAGAATTTTAGATTTATGAAAATAAACCAATTATTATTTGTTATAGGTATATACTCTTCCTATATTTTCTTATTTTATCATAGAATTTTTTTAAAAATTTAATACCGATAAATCTATAGGTTAGGTTAAAACATGAAACAATATTTACATCTCATACCATAAATTTTAGTTTGGAAAATAAAATTTCAGTATTTGATTATAATTAAGTCATTATAATCCCTATATAAGGATTATATATTAGTAGTTTTACTTAATTACATAATAATATTTCTCAAAAAAATCAAGTGAGCCAGATTATATCTGTGTTGGTTTGTTCTATTTTTTCTAGAACTATAGAATTCATCTGCTCGGTAAAACAACTACAAGTGAATGATAGATTTGATTGTCAACATATAAGGAATAGTATAATATTTTACATTTTAGAACTCTAGAAATACATTGTATATTCTTAATATTCATTCCATAAAACATTAATAAATAACTAATTATATATTTCTAAAATCTATAACATTTTATGAATATATCTATATACTCATTCTAGGTCGATCCAAGATTTCTTTTATATCTATCATTAAATAATTTAAATCTAATGTTTTAATAAGATACTCCAATGAATTTCACTGACAAAAAATTTCTCAAATATAGAATTATTGATTGTTAATATTGGAATTTCATTTTAGGTTATAATTATTTTATCTATATACTATGTATAAAATAAAACACTACACATCATTAACCAATTTTATACATTAACATATATCACATTCTCGATGAACATGAGTATGTTCAGGTTAATAGTGGAAATATACAAATGAAGAAAGATGAAAATTTTGTTATTGTTTAATTATGTTGAATATTAATGTAACAAACTCATTATAAATAATAAAATGTAGTTAAAAAATATTGATTTCTAATGATGTTAGGCGTGTAAAATTTGTTTATTGTAACAATGGTTTAAAAAATTTCACAAAATTAATAATGAATTATGTATTCTAATACTATATATGAAGAGAGGAATATTACTGAATGAAAAATTAGATAGATATAGTAAAATTAATATTAATGTAAGTTTTCAGAAATAATAAGTTAATTGGAAACTAAAAAATAAAAATATATTGAATTAGTAAGAAAATAAAAAGTGAAATAGAGTAAGATGTTATCATTATAATATATATCAGGGACATAAAATGCAGTGGTGAATAATGTACAAGATAAAAATAGGAATTTAAAATGAAATTTCAGTACAATTTAAAATATCATATAAACTAAAATATAAATTTTGAAATAAGTGTTAATATAAATAGTAATTTTAGATCATGAAGAAGCGTGAAAGTGGATGTTTTTTCATCACAAAACAACATGTATATTAATACAGAGATATATAAAAATAAAATGTAAAGGATATTGTTGAGGATAATGAAAAACATCATTTATATTAAGTGATTTAAATTTCAAGCATACTAATTATAATTTTAAAATTCAAGCAAAATATATTGTATATATAGAAAAAGAGACTCTATTTATATTAAATAAATTAAACATCCTTAATATTTGATATAAAATGTAATTTTAATTCATGATAATTCATATAGAAAAAACTATTTTTGTACTAAATATTTGAATAAATAAATAATGAAGGTAAAAATAACAGATAATAATCCCAAAATAATAGTATTATATGAAAAATGTGTTGGATTACAACCTGATCAGTTCAATGTTCAGCATCCTTGAGATTCTCTACACAAACACCCTTCTTTGTAATTTCTATAACCTATAACATATAAATGTCAGAAATTTACTAACATTAGATATAAGTAACTATAAAATTTATGAAATAATTTTTTATGTAAACTTAGGAGGATTTGGAATGGTACCAACAAGCTCTAATATGTAAATGAACATGATTGATACCAGAATGTTTCTTATTATGTTTCATGGAGATCAAAAATATATTTACAATATATTCCAAAAAATAACCCTTTCGGATAAATATTAATTTTTCATATCCTTTATATTACTTTTCATATCACATTAATAATAAAAAAAGTATTACAAATGAAATAAACATGAAAAAAAATTTGTGGTTACATGCCTTGTTAATAAGAACATACCTTTTAGATTCTTGAATATAAGTATTCAAAAACTACACTTTTCATTCTATAGTGTACATTTTTTTATCAACTTACTCCCTCATTTTCTCCCATAATTTTTAAGTCTTACCACTTCAAATATATATTAACATTACTTTTTAGTGGGTAAACAAGATAAATTAGAAAAAATAGAAATATTAACTTCAAATGAGTGAAATAATTGTCTAATGTGATAAAAAAATAATATTCACACATTGTTGTGCTATTTGAATGAATCATAAACCAAATAATGTTGATTATAAGTGATATGAGTTATATAATGAGGAAATGAAGAAAACAAATTAAATTATAATTTAGTAATAGATTAACCTGTCCACATGCATTCATGCAATTATTATACCCTACAATGAAATTATCCACTATCGATAATCCAAACAATTGAAATAGATTCTCATATTTAAGTTGATTAATGATGGATTTAGAGATACATATTATACCAATTAATAACTACTATTAATAAAGGTTAAATTTAAAATTAAATTTTTTATAAGATGATATATGTGACTAACATGTTCATCATCTAGGATTTCAAAGGTGAACATTATTCTAGATTCCCTGTCCATGTAATTATTTCAAAACTACCTTTGCTGACACAAATTTTATGATATTGTGATGATAATTTAAAGTCACTTAGTGGAAATATTCTGATAATGAACTGAATCACACATTCAACAAACATGTGTTAATGAATCATGTCTATACAAAGCAATAACATGCATGAACAATAGTAATTGATCATTTTGTGTATTTTTAACTTACTTTATTTGTAGAAACTAAGAATTCCAAATAATTACCAATTAGATCATAACATTGGAATATTTTGAATAATTTTTATGGGTGTATTTTTCTGAAAATGAGCACACAAGACATATTTTTATCAAATTCCAGTAAACTGAATATGGGTCATTGGATTTGGAATATATCATATATTTCACATGTAGATGGAAGTTAGAGAATCATCACCTAAATTTATCCATGAGATCAAAATACATGTTCCAAAAAATGGATAAATGAATCATATTCTTAAAGTAGAAATGATTTTATCACTCAAAAGAGGAATGATAATGGATTATCTATGGATGGGATTATAGGGAATATACTATTTTACAAGATTTAGTGTTATTTCTTGCACACATGATGGTGGGATTATATAAAAATATAGTGTTATAGAGTGAATATTTATTTTCAAAACAACATCTGCTGATGAGAAATCAAATATTATGATATGAACATAATGGTTGTGATCCATCTTGATATACATATCCTTATTCAATTAAATTGATGGGTTGGGAAAAATAAATATGACATCACTTCCTCTATTGGCATGAATATTAATTTTCAAGGTGTTCATGAGGATCCCCTTTGTCATGGAATTGAGAAGGTCATGAATTCAATTGATGGGTGGAATCTAAGAAAATTTAAAATCATTGAATCTGACCATTATTTTGATGGAACCCGCCATCTATAAAAACCTAGTTGAATGGGGATAATAGAGTCATGATTTTGGAGGGGTAGAGGTTTGGGAAAGGTGGTGTGGCCTCATTGAAGCTGAGTCAGAGCCACATCATAGGAGAGGGATCATGGGAGTAGTAGTGGATGCATCAAAGTTGAGTTTATAGGGTGATGGGGTGGTCGCATCAGAGCGGCATCAGTGGGGAGGCGGGATGGCTATGTTAGAGTATGAGGATTGTCTGGAGTACATCTATATAGGCTAGTTTGTACAATCTAAGAAAATCTGTAGATGTGATTTAGACTGATAGGAAATACGAGATGTATCAATTAGGAGATAAAGAAATGGTCTATGTTTCTAGGGTTTCATATAAATAGTTTTATTATATAACCTAGTGAAACTTTTTATATAAATAGTGTTAATAGTGGTGCGAAAATATGGGATTTTTAAATTGGGTCTATCCACCATGTGATGCGATCTTGGTGGTTATATATGACTTAGGTTTATGCCATTATTTATGTTATTTTAAAATTCCTATGTTTCTATTATCATATGATTTCATTTTCATTATGTTTTACTCCCATATGATTATTCAAGAAACATATATTTATTGATATTATTTCATTTTATTCTACTCATGTGTTATGATTTGTTATCTAGTTTATTACCTAACATGGACTTTTATATGACCCCATGGTTTATGTATTTCTGAATATTATGATAAGATATTTTTGGAGATCAAAATGATTTAGGAGCTAATTATAGATATTAATATAAATCCATTTTATTTTAGTTTTACTTTGATGTAGAACGAACCTAGTATTCCAATGAAACTATGATTTTTAATAAATCGGTTTTATGTAATAGATATTTGTTTTAAAAATCACATAATAATATGTGTAAAAGTAATTCTTTACTATAGTTGGTACCCAAATATGGACTTGTTTTTTATTATGGATTGAAAAATTTAGTGACAAACCTAGGGATAAGTTATATATAATGGAAATTTCAAGGAATTTGAGTGATGTATAGAACAAGTGGTTTTAGTGAAACTAATTCTATTTTAGGATAATAAAAGTGGATGTTTCTCCAGCCAGTTTTAAATAGGGATAATAACATCAAAAATTGACCGTTGGGAATTGACAAGATCGCCACCTAGTGTTTTATAATGAGACCATGATTCACACCTTGTTGGAAACACCCAGGGGATATTCCATTAGAAATTATGAAACAATTCTGAAACCATTATAAAGGTCATGAACATATTTTTAGGTTATAAAAACTTATAAATAAATTACCTTCAATAACTAATATTTAAAACCCAAAGATTCATAAGATATAATTTTTGCGTCATTTATAATTTAATTCTTCTATGTTAATTTTTATCATTTTGTTTTTTATTTGTTAAAGTATTCATGTATCATTATTCCCTCATTTTAGTTAATGGAGGGAAAATATAGGAGTTTTTTCAACAACCAATGAGGCAGGAAATGTGATGATTTTTAAATTATATTCTAAACATTATGGTTGAGGGATTTATGAATGTCAAGGAAAAATAGACCAATTGAACCATGCTATGAATAATTACATGAATCATCTGGAACACCCTTCTCATAAGAAAGATCATTCTATCAGTGATTCCTTTTTTAGAAAAGATTACATACCTTTAGTGTATATTTTTATCCCCATGTTATAAAATAATATATTAAAACTATTTAGAATATATTCTATATATTCTATGGATTAGGTGAAGAAAAAATTGTGATGTATATCTACTGTCTTAATATGTAATCTGATTAGTCATGGAAAATTATCAAGAACATTATATTCAAAGAGGAAATTTAATCTATAGAATAGGATTAATTGAAGAAAAATATTTTCCAATAAATATGTTCTCTGAACTCCCTTGATTAAAGTGGATGGAGAGTTATTTATAGTTATGTAAAATGAAGAAAATCATTTAGGGTGAATTAAGAAACCATCACATGGATTTCGTGATGCATCTATTACTTTTTTATTAACACCAAAATTATGTTGTACCGCTTCCATATTGAGTTGTAGTACAATCTATTAAAATAATTCATAATTTGAGAATTTGATAGCTATATAGGGATTTTAAATTATTTATATAATGTTGAGACGTAGACCTTTTAATCTTCATGATATCAGTTTCCTAAATAACAAATTTTATAATGTATTTTCTTTAAGAGGATAAATATATAAATTCCATGTATGGAAGAAAACTCAACATCCTTCATTTAAAAAGTTTCAAAAGAAGCATCACAGAAACTATCCCAATGGAACTATGATGTGCTTCATGTTCATAAAATAAAGAAAAAAAGATAATTATTATAGAATGAATATGAAGAAATCATAAAATATGACTAAATAAAATAAGGTTCCATTTATTTCTTTTCACATGACCTAGTGTTTCTAAATCAAATAAAAAATTAATTATTCAAAAAAATACCCAAAATAAATTGTTTTCAGAATTAACAATCGATAAAACCTCTAAGTCCATGAGGGAAAGTTAGGGAACATGATATCACTACTAGTAAGAAGGATAAAAAATTTTGTAGTGATAGGTACATTTGTTTTTATTAAAAAATATTCAATAAACCTTTTAATATGGTACAACACATTCATTAATATCATTAATGTCTAGAATAACAATTAAAAAATAATATTAAAATATGTGGGTAAAGATACATATGAAAATATGAAATATATAAATTTCAAAATCCAATGTATATAACTCCTCTCCAGTGAATGTATGAGGAATGGACCTTCCAAAAAATCATATCTTACTTCCTTTAAGAGAGTATGATGCTATATTTTAATGGTATTCACTATCATTATATGAAAACTACATCAAATATCTAGACACTTTTCAAATATAGAGTCATCCTCAAATTATATACCCATGTTAGGAGGAGGAGTATGAGTTCGCATTGTAAAAATAATCTCATGTGTAGATATTATTACCTTACATGAAAACATATCTAGCTCTAATGATTGAAACAAAGGTAAGAATCATGTTAAAAATATACCCATTTAGAGATATTATACTGATGTATTAACCAAAAATATTCCTAGTCTTTCTCTTCACCAAAGGTTCGAGTTCCCAATTGTTCTTATTCCTAGATATCTAAGAATATCTAAGAGTCCCTATATAATGTCCATCATTATTTTTGAAGAATAGAAGAATTGGGAACAAGATAATTAATAAATGGTTTTCATACACCAAATTGCTTCACTATGGGGTTCAAATTTTCCTCATTGGGAAAAAGAAGGATATGTCAATGTACCTCTACATTGATTATCATGATCTCAAAAAACTCAGGATAATTAAATAATATACTATTCCGTAGATAGTTTAATTTTTCAATTGACTATTTGAGGCTCCGAATTTTTCTTAGGATGACCTTCAGTCAGGATATCACCAGTTAATTTCGAATAATGAATCTATTCAATTGAATACCTTTTGAATGAGGTATGGACACCATGAGTTCATAGTAATTATTTTCAGACTCACTAGTTCTCCAAAAATATTCATGGAATTTATGAATAGAGTCATTAGATATTGACTAATGATTTATGGTTTTTTTTATTGATGATATTATGATATACTCACATATTATAGAGGATTGGGAACAGAATTTTAAATCATTGATATAGATATTTTTAAAGGAGAAGGTATCGTTAAATTAATGTATATTTTATTTCCAGAATGATTAACTATAATTCATGGGGGATGTCATCACTAACAAAGTGATATATTTCCATAATTATAAGTTAAATTCAATTTAGTTGTGGCCCAAATCATAATATTTAACAGTGGCTTATAGTTTCCTTGAAATATTTGTGTATTACCAATGACTTGTGAGAAATTTCATGAGCTTACCAAACCTTAAAACTATGATAACATGGAAGGGAGAAAATGTTTTATGAATTTTGAATCTAAAGAAATAATTAAATAACCGAAAAAAGTGTCTTATTACTGCAAAATTCCACACACTACACTAAACTGTTGAAATTTTCATGGTATATATTGATGTATCAAACAATTTATTAGTCTATATTCTAATTACAAATGATAATCCTATTTAAAACATATTAAGATAGTTTAATTTTCATATGTCGAACTGTCAAACACATAACATGGAGTTGTTTTCTGTTATCATGACATTGAAAATTTTATTGTATTATATTTATGTAGAGAAGTGTGAAATATATAAGGATCATAAAATTATGAAATATATTTTCCCTTAGATATATTTCAATATGTGATAGTGAAGATGATTATATATTATTATGAAATATAATTGGTTAATCCATGAGAATTTTTAGACTGAAAATGTAACACCCCGAGCTTCCATGATACGTTTCTCATTCAATAATGCAATAGCTTGCATTGTACACAACTTCGAGTTCTAACACACCGCAACTAATCAAAGTAGCCGTTATGAATAGTAATAACCAATTTTTAAATTTATAGAAATTTTATATTTCAAAATGGACTTCATTTTTGTATTCGTAATATCGAAATTATCCAAAGTTGAATTTTTTGTAATTTTCTGAGAACTTCCAATTTTTTTATGAATAGTGAAAATTACTTAAAAACAACCTTTTTAATCAAAATAATTTATAGTGATAAATTATACTATTTAGTGGTTTTAATGTATAATTATAATATATTTTTACCATTTTATCCAATGGTGGTCATTAGAATTAATTTAACATTGAAATTGGACATAAACAATTGCCAATCTTTTGATATAAATTGTTTCTTAAAAACACGCTATTGTTGTGACAGCAGGAATTAATTATAAAATTAATTAATGAAACTTATATGTTTGGAATTTTTTAAAATAGACATAATTTTTGAATTTGGAATATCAATTATAGCATAGGGTGAAATTTTGGCATTGTTCGGAAAAACTTCAATTTTTGATGAATAGTGAAACCACTAAGTGGTAGTTAAATAATTGATTTTTTCGTTTAAATGAAATATTACCACTTCTGTGATTTGATTTTCAAAAATCCGACATACATGGTTGTCATTAAGAAGTAAATTGTGGTTCAATAAGATAAAAATAATTTTTTGGTGAATAGTAACTTTTATGTTCTTAATCGTGATTAGAGGTAATTAGTGTAGTTTAAGGTAAAAATAATGTTTTAATAATATTTGATGATCCTGACACTTGTCATACTACTATTGGATGAGTCATTGTCGTCCAAGAAAACCCATGGGTCAACTTGGGGACCCCATGGAGCCACTTTGGTTGGAAAATGACATTAATATATATTTATTTAATGTTAAAGTAAAAAATGACACAAACATGAAATGGTTTACTAAAACAATTTTTACATTGGGTTATACAAGTCATATTTTTGACTATAAATAGTCATTGGAAAGATAAAAAGATTTCCTACATCATAGTAGTTTTTTTATAATTTTTAGACATTAAAAAAATTAAATTATTTATGACATCATTATGATGCAGCGATGACCTCATTATTTAACGATTTTAATAAAATGAAAAGATAATGTACAATACAAGGCTTACACTTGTACAAAGACTATTGGATGGGTATATTTCGACCCCTTATCACCTTAGCCACGAATTATATAAGTGTGGGACCTTTATAATCTAAAACGCATTGTATAATAATGTAACATTTCCTTACTTTCCATGAGTGCCCCTCCTCTCCTCTTATAAAAGGCCCCCACCTCTACCACCTCATTCACACTTTCAAGCCATTTGGATCGGCCAAACTCTGACCAAATACTCTCCCAACTTCCCCCTATTACTCCTAGAAGCCTCACATTGGGCATAACTCTTCCCAAGGAAGCCTTTGGCTCAAATCAAAAAGAGTTACCCGATTTTGAGGTAATGTCTTCTCTAATGTTGTTTTGTTTTATTTTTCTTCTACAACCCCCTAAACTCTTTTTATTCATTTATTTTGTAAAAACATAAGTATCCTAAATATAATAGGATGTTTTTATAATAATTATTCGAGAAACACTCACACACACCTACATCTAATGGTTAAAGAACATATAGTTTCTGTGGATGGCGAATTTCTGCCTCACGAAACGATGATTGTTCAACACTCATATAACACTTTCAAAGGTGTCCATTAAGATGTAACTATATTTATATATGATATATAATATGTTTATGTTTTAATTATGCTTCTGTATTTCTCATTTATGGCATACTTTATGATTTCCATTATGGGTAAAACGCGATAATTTCATTTTAGGAAGTGCGGACTACCGCCCCCTCAAAGTGATTCGAATCGTTAATGCCATATGTGGGATGTATAAAGGATGGATTAAATGGTATTATACACTATATTATACTGGAATTATATTATACATTTATATAATTATGATTTCATTCCATTAAATACGAAATAGAAATGAAAGTAGCGTTCATGCGTACGTACGACTTACCGTCTCCCTGAACGGTGCATTTCATTTCTTACCTCTAAATGTTACGTAATATTATAAATGAATGTATATACTGGATATATATGATATATATGACATATAAATAATGAATATAATTCTGGAGATAATGGATATTCTACCACATAAACAACTTGTAATTATAAGAAGTTTATTGTTGACTCAAGTACCAAAGATCGACAAAACGACCGTTATTAACTTAAATAATTACATAATGTTCATAACATTGTAATAAGTGATACAAAAAGGATAATGAAATTAAAAATGGTTCTTAATAAGGTATATATTAACTCTATTTTATTATTTAGGAGGTTAAAGAATGGTTGAGTCAAGTCAGACACGAGGTAAGGGAACTTCTTAACCCAACTTCCATTCTTTGGGTTAATCTCCTACTTTCAAATTATGTCATGATATTATTATGTCCTATCTTGTATTTTTACATTATTTATGTGTACTTATAGTGAATACACATTATAGATGTACTTTATTTTAAAAAAATGATCTTTTTAAGGACTTCGTCTCAATCCCCTTTCATTAAGGCATATTTGGTTTTATACACAACTTTCTTTTATACGGTTTATAAACCCCTTTGACTTTTACGTTTATTCAAAAGGAATCTTTTTTATACGAAGCGTTTTGCTAAATTAAAAAAGGGAATGTTTTTCTTTCCTTACTTATGCGGCAACAACGACTTCTCCGCCGCCGTGACCATTATTTGTGTTTCGGCTTCCTCTACAAGCCATCATTTTTTTAATGAAAAATAACTACAAAGTTTTAACTTTCTTTAATTTTGGTATTGAAAATGGTTTTGAAAGCGTTTTTATTATATCAATGTGTTGTATTGACATCTTGTGATTGAAATGTGGAAATGTTATGTTTCCTTTATGCATGTTTTATGTGATACGATTATGTTATGGTTTATGATATGTTTAAACCTATTCATATGAGGAATGTATTGGACTTAATAAGTGATGGGTGGAGCCCGCTATAGCTACTCGATGCATCAGTAGGTCTCATGAGACAACTAGACGTGGAATTGGCCGAGGCCCTTTCCCAATTTGATTTATGGTTTTGGCCGAGGCCTTAATCATTTTAGACGTCTTGGCTGAGGCCTTGACAAAATGTTTCAGAATGCATGGCATTATACATTCCCTCATTATGAAAGTGGTTATTGATATTGCATGTGATTATTCGACCAGTAGAATATCCATGTGAAGAAGTAAATGGAATTATCTCATTTTACTTTTTCCAAATTATGTTGATGTTCAAGTTTAAAAGGCTTTTGTTTTAGTTATACACTGCCTTAAATGTTTATTTTTATTTATGAAAGCTTCCACAATATTGTTATCCTTACTGAGCATCTGAGCTCACCCCATTCAATGTTTTAATATTTTCCAGGATGTGAAGAAGTATTTTATGAATGACCTGCAGGGATAGTCAGAAGAGGATATGAGTGTGGACTATGGAGACTTTGTTATTGTAGTTTTTCACTTTATGATGTAATGTGACATTTATGAATGTATCTAGTGTTTCCAAGGCTACTAACCTAATCGGTCTTTCGAGACTTGATCTTTTGTGATCATGCCAATGTTACGAAGTAATGCACCAACTCTGGGTAGCTGGGGTCGGGGCGTTACAGAAAATATAGTGGAAGAGGCTCTGAGTAGAATAGATATGATGACCTTATCAATTATGATAATTGGGAATTATATATCTATATTATAGTTTGAAATGATGGAAATGAAAATCATAAATGAAGGAACATCATTATTACATTATAAAATTATTTCTCAACCATTGATTTGATAGAATATAAAGGCTTTTCATATAGTAGATATTGAAGTAAAAAAGTTTATGAATAATATACATATGGCAAATTTTTGGAGTTTCAAATTTATGAAGTTTGATTTGTATGATTTTGGTCAAGAATATATGTACAATAAAATCTTGATATATATAGATGGAGGTTAGGAAGGATACACATTGATTGAACTTCTATATCTACCCAAGGAGCATTGAAATGAATCGATTAAATTGAGAGGACTATTGTTGTGAGCATATGATGTTTGAGATCATTGAATAAAAATTTAAGTTCTATTTATGTCATTAGGTGAAGGATAAAAGGAAAAATATTTGGGGATGGTAAAATGATTAAGCATACCTACATGGAAATTGGAAAACTTCACCATGGAATTTTAATTGGTCTTTCAGGGACAAAAAGGATAAATAATGATATATGGGTTTAGTTGGACTATCTTACAAGGACTAATCACTTCATTTAAATTTGAGATAAATTCTACCGTAGTCATCTTAAAATGGTATAAATTATGGAATAGGAAATTATAAATGAGAAACCACTATTGATTATATCATATAAATATCTGATATTTACATTTTTGTTCTAGAAAAGACTCTAACATGTTGTAAACACAAAATTGTATGTTAGTTTCTTATCACCCCTAAATTTATGGGAGATATGAGTGGATAATTATTTCACTTATGTAAATAATGAGGGAATGATAAATGGAAATCATAGGAGGATAGAATCAATATTATCCTCTTATTGTGTTTAGGTATAATAATGTATTTCACTCACAAATAAAAATGGATCCATATAAAGCAGTTTCTGGGATGTGATGTAATAATTCAATGTGATTGGATGAAGTTGTAAAGCATAATAATTTATGACCTTAAATGGTTGATGAAATGGTAGAAAAGGATAAGACTATTCAAAAACACATTAGGTATTCTCAAAAATGATATGTGATCTATAATTATAATCATCAATTAAACAAGGAGTTTGAGGTTGTAGATAATTTGTTCTTATACATATCTCTCTAGAAGAGTTTCATGATATTTTTAAAGAATAGTAATCTATGTCCCATGAAGATCAACACCTTTGAGATTCTTGATTTCTTAATAACTATTTCTTATTGATAATAACTCCCAACAACCCTTTATGAAGTACATGATGTAATCTATTTATCCCTCTTGATGAGGTATATGTTGTATCCCTCAAGTGTAATATTTTGAGAGGTAGTGTGGATGGAAAATTATATATCTTATAAGGATAGGTGGGTGTAGATCATCGATCATTGAGATATATTTTTAAATGACATGAATTATCATAGAGAAAATATAGTATAGAAAAATTATAGTTGTGACGAGGTGAAATGGAATGTGTAGTAAAATATGAAGATGAATTACCTTCACCTTATTTCACAGTAGTATGTAAAATTTATTTCCAAAGAGAAATTTCTTTATTGGGTAGGATTATAATGACGTAATTTTTTGTCAAATAAATTTCCATTATAATTCTATCAAATTACTTAATGTATAAAAATTCACACACTATAAGGACAAATCGAGTTTATTTTATTATCCTAATTTGAACAATATATTTTGACAATAAAAATATCCATATGAATTGAAAATATTACAATATGATAAAAAATAGAACATAAGGTAACTAATATATGAATAATTGGATATTCTCAAACAACCAGAATAACTGAAAAAAAATACACATTAGGAATGTTAAAAAATAATTTTAATAAAATATTTATCAATAATATGAATACTTATATGAACTAAAATGAAATATATGTTAATTAGTAATGATGTATTCATATAATGTAGGTTACCCATATGAAAGTTTCAAATCAGACAATTGGAATAATAATATGACTGTTGGAATAATATTCATAGCATTAGGAATAATAATCTATTCATAATAATATAAATCTCACCTTTGTAAGTGTAAAATAATATATCTGTATCCTATAAAATAAAGATGATATACATTTAAATGATGGTAAAATTAAGTAAATGTTTTAAAAATTAAAAATTATGTGTTTGTATTATTTGTGAAACATAAATGTTTTAATTTTACATTCATAACACATATAATTAATTAAAATAAATATTATTTCCCTAAAAATAAATTATATTATAATAATAGGTCTTATTATAATAACTAGTTATTTTTATGAGATAAAATGTAATTTTTAAAAGTGTCAGAAAAATATCATAAACTAAAAGTTGATATTTTATGAATAATTTAATATTTTCTTTAAAAATAAATTTTCTAATGTATTGAAATTTTTTATCTTATAATTTATTTTATGTTTGTAATCTAGAAATAGAAAAACATCTTCTGTGAATTGTTTTGTTAATGTTATAAAATAATTTATTTTTTTTAAATAGTGAAACATGTAATAATATAGTATTTAAAATTATGTGATAAATAAGCTAAATTTTGTGTCATGGATGATGTCAACTCACATAATATTATAATAACTTGAAACATATATTATATATTTATTATAAACAATACTACTAGTAGTTTTGAGCCAAAATAATAAACATATGAATATAATATTCTAATCACACCTCTCCTCCCCTTATATATATCACCCCTGACTACCCCTTCTCGCAAAAATTTAGAGTCTGTAGATATTTCCAAATACATAGTCAAATATATTCCCCAACCTATCACTCATACCCTAGTGATACTATTATAATCCAAATACTATTTTCTAATCTATATAGGGTTTCTTATGATAAGGGGACAAAATGAAAATATATGATTCTCAACCAATCTATTTCTTTTTTAGCATTCTTCTAGAAAACACATATTATACCTCCATTTAAAAATAATAACATCAATATCCTAAATATTCTGATATGTTATTATTATTATAGAAAATCTATCTTAAACCCTCCCTTCATATGACTATAAAATATATAAATTATTTACAATATGGTTGGTTAGAAGTCTCATTGGAAAACATATATTTTATTCCTCCACCACCATCAATTATGGTAGGAAAATTATTATTGTTGTTATATAGAATTATAATAAGTATATTATAACATATGTTATTTTTAATCTATAATATAATTTCATAATAATAAAAAAATTAATGTTTTCTGTGACAATTTGAAAATCTATTAATTGAACTAACCATGTAAAATTATAATTTCACTCAAAGATTTTTTCAAATTTCAAAATTTATATTGTTATGTGTGACCATTTTAATATAAATAATGTAAGGATTACCGTTAAATCTCACATGATTAGTTTTAGTCCAATTTGGCATGAAATTCAACAATTATCCATATGTGATCCATCCATGTAACCACAAAACAGATGCTCTCTAAACAACATTATTAAAGATTATATATCAGGGAAATGGATATAAATTAAAATAATAAAATTACAATAAATCAAATATATAGGAAAAAATATTAATTTTGTGATTAATGAATATAATGTTATTGTCTAGGATAATAAGTTCAAGTGTATAATTAATCATGGATTATCATACGATATCTCTATGAACCACCCATTTTATTTTGATTATGACCTTTATCTATCTATCAAAAAACATATCTATTTAAATATATGGGTTGCTTCTAAATTATATAGTTATTATAGTCACATGTATACCTATCTTATTATCCATTATTTTTGTGTGTGAACAAATTAAATTTTTTATATCTCAATTTTCATCATTATGAAATCTCTTTTGATTATATTTCGGGCAAGATTATGAAAAATATTTCTTTACATGTGTAATTATTATGATTATGATTTATTATTGATTAAATTTTATTCACACAGAATAATATACATGTTATTATTTTTGATCCCACATAAAACCATAAAGAATTGGGTAATTGTTTTAGGTCAAGATACATTCTGAATGAGAATATGGAGTCAACCTAATTCATGACGAGACTCTATCCACCACGTGATGTTGTCCTGAAAATTTAATTTGACTTTTTGTTTTGGGATGTTTTATTTTATTTCAACATTCCTATTGTTACACAATAATAAGATACATTTTTATTATTATTCTATTCTCCCATGTGGTTATTCATGATTGTTTTCTTTTATAATTTCATTAAATTTCATTTGACTCACATGATATGATTCATTATCATCATTATTATATTAGTTTGGGATTTATCCCACCCATTTATTTTTGTTTGTACTTATTTTATCCGAGGATGATTTATGGATCTCAAAAAGTTTTTGGATTTCAATATAGAGGTTCAAATAATATAATTTTATATTTGATTCACATTAATGTTTTATGACCTAGTATTCTAAAGAAACTAGTAATTTTAATAATATGGTCATATTTAATGGATATTTGTCATAAAAATAATCTAACAGCATGTTTAAAAGGCTCAGGTTATTGTACATGCATTTTTCATTGAGATTCCACATTTTAATTCAATCTTAATCCATGGTGGTAGACTATTTTGGTTATAGAATTACTTCAATAATATGTGCCTGTCTAATTTGGAATGGTATTTTGAATGCTACTTGGAAAAATAATTTTTTTTTGCAGTGGGTCGAAATGTGAGGAGAGGTTTAGGTTTATGTTGGTTGTGTTAGGGGTATCATTTAATAGAAATAGTGATTATTTTAATATTTTTCATCAATTCTATGATTATTTTTGTCTAATTTGACACATAAAGACTTATAATTATGCATAAAGATCATCATAACATTTAATATTTCTTAAAACCAAGTGGAAAATTTGAAATATCATATTCAATCTAAATAATCAAATAATATATTATTAGATTAAATAATAAATTAGGCTTTGAAAATTTGTTTTTCTTGAATTATTTTTTTTATTTTTAAAAAATCATGTTTATCTATATATAAATTTTCAGTAATTAATTTTTTTATATACCATTGCGTCATTTTCACATCATAGTGATGCCTTATAACATACCATAGACATAAAAACCTAATTATTTTACTATTCAGATAAATTAATAATTTTTTAAAGAAAAATACTAAACAATTATCATTAAGGTAACATTGATATAAAAATTAAAAAAAATTATTCGTTTAATTATTATTATTTTTTATATGGTTAATTTAATTAAAAAAAATATATATTTTTCATTGAAATCATGTATTTCAATCCAACACATTAAACAATATTGATTTGTCAATGAAATATATTTTACTTTAGAATTCATTTAGTAAGCATTATTATTTTCAAATATTAATTTTACCAATCCAATGTGATATTATATATACCATTTCACACTTTTATATTGTACATAATGGTAAAATTACTATTATAAAGGTTTGAAAACTATTCAAAATATTATATTATCCTTTATAAAAATGCTACATTTAATCATATAACACAACTCATATCAATCTGTAAGATCTTATATCATTCATATTACATTGCTTATAGTTCACCCAATAATAGTACAATATCTTTTATTATTGTTATATATTGTATATTATGATCCCTTATAGTTCAATATTACTTTTCAAATATTTATTTTTATGGGATTTATATCACTAGTTATTAATCTTGCGGTGAATGTAATTTTTAAGTTGTTCTTTACTTTTATAATTAAATTTTGGGACATGCTGTGTGATGGAAATTTGTATAAAAATTTATATAGCATTCTATAATTTTGGGACTTACCATTCTCACATAAATAATTTCATCCTTGTAATTTGTTTCATATACCAATCGATAAAATATTATTGGTTTGTTCCTTAATGAATCCTTAGGTTATAATGTGGCTTTATTTAGTATGTGGTTATTTTAAAGTACCTTCACCTATATTTATTTTTAATTCCATTAAACTTGTTCTCATGTATTATGAATTTGGGTAATCACGTCTTTATTAATAAAATTATGCACAAGTTTATTTCATTAGTGGTGAGTACTAGAGTTGGATCTGGAAAATACATTCAAAATAATGACTCCTGGAGTACATCATTTACCTAGTAAAGAGTGTATAACATAAATAAATGATAAGAAACAACTCAAATTGCTTCTAAAATTTAAATTTCCTAAAAACATATAATTAGATTTCCCATAACACAAACACATAAAAAATCACCTATATAGTGATACCTTTAAGAAGACATGGTCTACTATATAAAAATCTATGTCCTTTATCTAATTATCTACACAACATTTTTTTTCTAACATTGATCTATCAATATATGTTTCTAGATAATATACACAACCTTAGTTGTCTCATTTACTATTATTTGGATTACTAGCTTTCACTCCCTATCATTATCCATAAAAGATAGAGTATGAATGCATTTCCAATAAAATGTATTTTATAATTATACATTATTGATAGAGTGAAATATAGTATTGAATGTGTATTCCACTTAATTTAGGGAGCAGTCCCATCATTCTAGGATGTTGAATGTGAAAGAACTTATACTCTATTTTTTATTTAGTACTTTTATAATACAAATCAATTTTTAGATGATTAGAGGTGGTAAAATATACATCATTGTT
This sequence comes from Viscum album, assembly GCA_963277665.1. Taxonomy (NCBI): domain Eukaryota; kingdom Viridiplantae; phylum Streptophyta; class Magnoliopsida; order Santalales; family Viscaceae; genus Viscum; species Viscum album. The sequence goes on from OY728165.1 coordinate 1,954,194,677, forward strand.
CAATTCATTTGGAATACTCTTCCAATGTTCTGATGTGAAATGTGGGTCATAATTATATATATTTGATATAATTTTATCATTAATCCTCAAAACATCATTAATATAAATATTTCAATGTCCCTCAAAGGTTAAAACCTCCTTTATATAAAAAAGTGATAAAACATTTTATAAAAACTCATGATAACCCATATTTCTCCATTCCTATTTGAAGTCTTCGAATGTATACTGATGATATATTTTATGATATTTCCCCATTATCAAATTGATATATATCTAGGTAAAATGAAACCTTTATCAGATTTACCTCATTACTAAATTTCCAAAAATATCGAAAAAATTCACACATAGTTATTTTTGTACCAATTTATAAAATCCCATAAAATGTGTTTTCATAAATCCTTACACACAATATAGGAAAACAAGATCTATATGGTTTATCAAACAATTCCTTCATGAAATTAGGATAATATAATATATATAACCTTTTTACAGACATCCAAAATCCATATTCTTAGAATAAGTCTATCAATTTCTTATCGTTTATAGAATTAATGTTGTTTTATTTATCATTTTATCCTGTTGAGTCTTTTTTTATTATATAGTAATGATATCTGTGAAATTATTTATAAAATTATTTAAAATTATCATTCCTTAATAATATCAAGTCCAATCATTACAAATTTTATAATCGTAGTTCATTTAAAATCATTTAACTACATGATCTATCATACAAAAGGCATCTTTAAACTTGTTTTTATGGTCGAGTTATAGAGATTCAGGCAACCATAGTCATTCACTAGTTCTACTAATAATTTTTTCCTCTTTTATTGATATATATATGTGAATATATATACATATATATATATATATTAATCTCATATAATAATATATATGTTATAGGCATCACATGACTTGCAGTGTCTCCAAACATAGTATGAATGATTATTGATGCAATTAATAGACCTAATGTCACGAATCGGATCTGGTCTCCACAATTAACGGCACCAAACCTGGCCCGTGGAAAGGCCCGAAGGGCGTTCCCTATCCTCACGGACTGGCACAAGTTCTCGGGTATCAAACAAATCTGGTTTGGGAATGATTTACCCGAGTATGAAAGCAGAAATCATAAAAAACAATCAATTATTAAAATCTGAAATTTTTCATGATAAACAATTATTAACAAAACCAGATCTGAATACATATTTTTAAAGACACTAAATGTGGTCTAAAAAAAATAATTACAACATAAAGACATCCCCATGGACTCCACATTACAGGGGGATCATCACCCGCAAGCCGACCCCGAAACTCCACCCCAACGATGGGGACTAACATCCCGAACCGCCATCACCCTTAGCCTTCCCTTTACCTGAGTCAAGCATAAGCAGGTCTACATACACCCATGGGGTGTAAGTAGGGTGTGAGCCTAATCCCAATAGGATACCACCAATTGATTCTAAATAGTATGCAATACAATGTGAACAAAATAAGCAATTTTAATACACAAGGTGAAACAGTGTTAAAATTCAAAGAAATGCATCTTTCAAATGAAAAAAGTTTTCAATCTGAGAATTTAAGAATGTTATCACATTAAATAGACATTTGAGATACTGTAATGTACTTCCAAAGACAACCCACAACAAGGGTAAATACCACAAATCCTATGAGAATCAAAATCAGGAACACCCCTAAGCACTATGTTGTCTCGGGCCCTATGTACCTCGTACCTCTGTGTAGAGTAACCATAGAAAAATCTATTCTCGTGCATGATCCACTAGTAGGGAACATACCCATAACCTAGTGGTCCCCAATCATCATCCAAATAGTTTAGTTAGAGTTTTCGTTATCCAGATGCTAAGTGGAATAGGGACAAAACCCATCCGATCCACTAGCCGTACTAGTACAAATCTGTCCCACCTAAGTACCCAGGCATCCCTTTTTTGTGCTCAAACAATTTCAGAAAACAACACACATCATTTTTCATATAAAATATCACTACCGGTCATAAACAAATTGTATAGTAGCTACACACATTTTATACCATTTAAAACACACAATAAAATAATTTTATTTCCAATAAAACAACCTCTCAAAACATCACATTTTTCTTCACCCAAAGTTCTTTAATATATCCACCTTTCACACTATGATAACACTTTTAAGTTATTAAAACAAAATTTCAGTTCAAAACCCTTTAATTAAACAAATAATTCAGTTATGGGGCATCCCAAAATAAACCAATAAAAGATTTGAATGGAAACCCCTCAATTTCACCAAAAATTGGAACTTAAAATTCATTTTCATTATAAATGCAACTAAAACTAATTTTTACAGAAACAATCAAGTGAAATAAAAATTAGAGTACCATGAAAAAAGCAATCCAATTCACAAAAATTGCACACACAACGGAATCTCCTACCAAATTAACAAAACCCCTTGAATCTCTGTGCGAAAATCAAATCGCACCCCCGCCGCACCAAGAGAGAACTAGATCAAACCTAAAACCACACAAATTGGCCAAAAATCCCAAAGATAAACCCTAAGATCGAAATCCTAGTTTCTGGACATTAGTAAACTCAATTATAACAGAAGAAACCCTAAGAAAAATGAGTTAAACCCAAAGTAATTTGAAAGAGGAAAGAAAAGGGCTCATTTACTTGAAGTATCTTGAAGTAATCACTCCACAACTCCAGTATCTGAAATTTAAAAGATCCCAAATTTAGGTTACGTTCGAAAAAGATGTATTATCTCATTTACGAACTGGAATGGAGGACAAATATTGAGAATTGAGAGGGTTATGAAAGAAATACTTTACCTCTTTAAATCTGGGCGATTTGAGGAACCCTATGAAGATCGGCACAAAATCGCGATTCTACATAGCTCCAAATGGGTGGGAGAGAGTTCAGACGCGTGGCTGGGTTACTTGGGCTTGAGTGAGACTTAGAATCACCGAAAAATCCCAAATATTGAATAAGTGAAAACAAAATCCAATTTTATTTTTAAAACAGAAATTGGGATTTTGGGCAGGCCCAACCCCTTAGAAAAAAACCCAAATCACCCTTGGTTATAAATTTCTAAAAGCTCCAAATTACCTTGGTGGTGTTAATATGTTAGGGGAGGTCAATTAGGAATTTTAATGGATGAAAAATGTTGAAAAATGAAAAAGTTATAAAAGATACAAATTTTTTTTTAATATGGAATTGGGCTCACAGTTTGGCACAATTCATGAATACTCATCTATTCCTCCCAAAAACCTAGGGAAACCCCCCAAAAAAGAAAGGATGTAAATTAAATGAAAAAAATACCTTTAATATATGTCTTGTATGTGACAATTCTCCCCACCATGAAGGACTTTCCACCCCGAAAAGTCAACATGAATCTCGGTTGGAAAACAAGAATGGGTACTCTACCTCGACCCATTAATTTCGCTCCCATGTCTCATGTGTATCATTCCCATGATTCCATAAAACCCGGACTAAAGGAATAGACTTTCCTCGAAGTATATTCTCTTGGAAGTCCACTATTTTCATCGGTCTCTCAACGATAGACAAGTCATGCTCTATCTCCAGTTCTTCCCAACTCAACACATGGGATGGATCCGGATTGTATTTCTTCAACTGAGAGACATGGAAGACATTATGGATAGACATCAACGGAGAAGGTAAGTCCAACCTGTATGCCAACTTACCAATATGCTCGGTGATCTCAAAGGGTCCGACATATCGTGGCATCAGCTTACCTTGCTTCCCCAATCGATGATGCCCCAGACGAGGGGCCACTTTTAAGAATACCCTGTCACCCACAGAAAACTCTAGGTCTCGACGCCTCCAGTCAGCATAAGATTTATGACGACTCTGAGCTGTAAATAAGCACTGCCTGATCAACTTGACCTTCTCAGAAGTCTCCTGCACAAGGCTCAGCCCCAACAGTGAAGTCTCTCCTACCTCATCCCAACATAGGGGGGACCGACAAGGCCGACCATAGAGCGCCTCAAAAGGGGTCATTCGAATCGTGGATTGGTAACTATTATTATAAGAAAACTCTAACAATCCCAAATGGCTATCCCAAGAACCTCCAAAGTCCAGGACACATGCACGAAGCATGTCCTCCAATATCTGATTCGCCCGCTCTGTCTGACCATCCGTATGTGGGTGGTATGCCGTGCTCATCTTAATCTGAGACCCCAAGGACTTCTGAAGGCCTTCCCAAAATCGAGAAGTGAAGCGGGGGTCTCTATCCAAGACAACAGCTGATGGTACACCATGGAGTCTCACCACTTACTGAAGATACAAATGGCCCAACTAATCTACTTTAGTTGTATCTTTTATCGGAATGAAGTGGGCTGATTTGGTCAGACGATCAATCACCACCCAAATAGCATTCTTACCCTGAGGTGTACGAGGTAAGCCAACAATGAAGTCCATGGAAACCTATTCCCACTTACAGGTAGGAATGGGTAGTGGTTGGAGCAAACCGGATGGCCTTTGGTGCTCTGCTTTCACCTGTTGACATGTGTAGCATCTCGAAACAATGTCTGCTATGTCACGTCTCATACCAGGCCACCAAAACTGCCGACGAACATCATAATACATCTTAGTGGCACCCGGATGGACAGCCCACTGGGACTGGTGGCTATCTTGCATCACCACCTTCCGAAGAGATAATGGAACTACTGAACGACCCTTGAAGCACAAGATGCCCTCGGGAGACGACGACCAATCAGAGGATGTATCCCCACCATGAAGGAACTACTTAGACCGCTAGAAAAAGATCATCATTGGGATGTTCCTGCAGAATCAACTCCAATAGAGAAGGAGTCAACTGGACACTTGCCAAGAATTCCCCTCCACTGTATTCCCTGGTCTCCACATGCATCTGAGAAAAGAGGCCCATCAATGGCCACTCATCACTAGACTTCCTCAAAGCCTACACTGGAACTCTTCTGCTCAAAGCATCGGCCACTACATTACCCTTGCCTGGGGTATAGACAATGTCAAATTCAAACCCCTACAAGTACTCGATCCTGCGACGTTGCCTCATGTTGAGGTCCTTCTGCGAGAAGATATAATCCAAGCTTTTGTGATCAGAGTATACCACAAACTTCTCCCGAAAGAGGTAGTGACGCCATGTCTTCAAAGCATGCATCACCGCTGCCAACTCCATTTCATGGGTTGGGTAGTTCTTTTCATGTGGTCGAAGTTGGAGAGAGCCATACGCGACCACATTATCATCTTGCATAAGCACTCACCCAAGACCCATACCTGAAACATCACAATAGACCACATATCCCTTTCCAGCCTCTGGAAAAATCAGCACGGGGGCGGTAGTCATCCACCTCTTCAGCTCTTCGAATGATTCCTAACATTCTGGACCCCATAAAAACTTCACCCCTTTCCGGGTGAGGGAAGTCATCGGTGAAGAAAGCTGAGAGAAATCCCGAACGAATCGCCTGTAATAACCAGCCAAGCCAAGAAAACTCTTGATCTCTAACACATTCTTCGGTTTTTCCCATGACATGACTGCACTAATTTTCTCAGGGTCCACTGAAACTCCATGCTCTGAGATCACATGCCCCAGAAATATCACCTCCTTGATCCAGAAATTTCACTTTGAAAACTTTGCATAGAGGTGGTGATCTTGTAATGTTCCCAAAACGATCCTCATGTGATGTTCGTGTTCCTCCTCAGAGCATGAGTATACCAGAATTTCATCCACGAACAACACAAAAAAGGAATCAAGATACTGATGGAACACCCTATTCATAAGTGCCATAAATACCGCTGGAGCATTGGTCAATCTGAAAGGCATGACCAAATACTCAATGTGGCTGTACCTGCTTCGGAAGGCTGTCTTAGGGATATTTGACTCCTTCACCCTGAGTTGATGATACCCTGAACGCAGTTCTATCTTTGAGAACCACTTTTCCCCCTTCAACTGATCAAACAAATCATCTATTCTGGGCAATGGGTATTTGTTTTTAATTGTTACCTTATTCAGCTTCCGGTAGTCAATGGACAACCGGAGGGATCCATCACCCTTTTTTGGAAACAACACAGGGGCGGCCCAAGGAGAGACGCCCTGGTGAATGAATCCTTTGGATTCTAAGTAGTCCAGTTGTATCTTTAATTACCTCAACTCGGTGGGGGCCATGCGATAAGAGGGAAGAGATATCGGCTGTGTTCCCGGCGCCAGATCAATCGAAAACTCCACATCCCGCTCCGGGGGAAAACCAGAAAAATCATCATGGAATACCTAGGGAAACGCATTCACTACACGAGGTAGCGCACCTTCAGGGGAAAGACCATCCTCTAGCAGAATCAAAGATAACTGGAAGATAACACTTCCCAACTCTGGGAGTGGAGGCCTTGTGCGACTTGATCGTGGATCCCATTCTCCATGAAATACGTGACGACTCCCATCAGGTGCTGTGAAACTCACACGCCGTATGTAGCAATCGATGTGTTCCTGAAAGTGTACTAGCCAATCCATCCCGAGTATGAAATCAAAAAGGTCCATATCTAAGACCAAGAGGTCCCACTCCATCTCGACCCTTGACATAGAAAGTGCACACGAGGGGCACCTCAGGCCCTGCTCCTTCTTCTATCCCAATGGTGTCACCAACTCCATCGCAAAAGACATCAACTCAGTTGGAAAATTCAGCATGTCCACAAAATTTCCAGAAATGAATGAAATAGAGGCACCAGTATCCAAAAGAGCAGTATCTATAGAAGATGCGATCAGAACGGTACCTCGAACTGTCGACGGTCCCACCTCTGATCCTGCTGGTGACTGATCCACTGCATGGAGATGTCCAATATCTGCCTGAGGAAGACCTCTAGTCTGTGGTTGTGCCCTGAACTGGCTCTGCTGAGAAGATGATCCAGCTCTACCACCACGACCACCAAATCGAGATCCCCCAGTCCTCGACGGCTCGGACTGTGCTGGCACTCCTCTTGAAGCCACTGACCCTACCCCACTTGGGAGTGGACTTGCCACACCGCAGAAGCGCTGCAAATGCCCTATACCTCCACACTGGTAACAAGGCTTCGGAGGAAGAGGACATACTGTTCGGATATGCCCAGGCCTCCCACATTGGTGGCACACGACCGATGTCGCATCAGAAGCCGCAGAAGAAAACTGCCTTGAAGAGTGGCCTGAACTGCCCCCTCTTTTCTTCACATGATCCTCCCGCTTCCTTTTCTTCTATGAGGAGCTTCCACTACCCACTGCTGATACTGAACCATAGAAACCAGCCCTGCCTTTCCTATCAACCACCACCATGCACGCCCGATCAACAACCTCAGCATAGGTCCTCAGCTTAAACAAGAACACCTGGAAGTATATCTCTGGTCGCAAGCCTTTCTCAAACCTCTGGGCCTTTTCTTGCTCATTAGAGACAATTTCTGGAGCATATCGAACCAATTCTCCGAAATGGTTGGCATACTCCATCACAGATAGATTCCCCTGAACAAGTTCCATGAAGTCTCTAGACCTGGCATAAGCCAACACCTCAGGGAAATACTGTTCATTGAAGACAGCCTTGAAATCTCCCCAGCGCATCTGCTCATTCTTCCCAGACTGAAGCACTGTCTCCCACCATTTACGACTGGGACCCTCCAACAGAAAGGAGGCACACATCACCCTGACCTCCTTGGGTGTTTCCAGGAACTCAAAAATATGCTCGATCTTCTCGAGCCATTCTTCTGCTTCTTGGGGTTCTGCGCTACCTCGGAAGGTTGGAGGCTTGTTTTTCAGAAACTCTTGTGCTTTATCTTTTCTAGGACCTATCTCCTCTGCCATAACAGTAATAGGAGTATGAGATCGTCCCTATCACAAAGCTTGGATAGCCCGAACAACAGCCTCCACGAGCCTCTGATTAATCGGCATGGGAGAAATCTCTCCAGCTTCCTCCTATGGGTGCGTGGGAGCTTTCCGGGGAGGCATGTTTCTACAAAATGCAACAGTCAAAAAACAATATTCAATACCAAAATTCTGAAAATTGTAATCAAATACATCAAATATAAACAAACTAAACACATTCTTGTAATAAAAGAAACAACTACTCCACATCTTCCTGATGTCCACATGTGGTCTGCATCCCACACGTCTCACCTGGAAGTGAAGTCAATCAGTAAATTCCAACATCCTCTGTTGACTCAAGTTCTGCCATGAGAGGTGCGGGCCAGGCACCCTACTCACAACCAATACCCCGTGCCCCAAAAGTCCTAGCTCTTGTCTATCCCGACTCATCTCAAAATAACAATATAACCCAAAAACATTAACATACTCTGATACCATTTTGTCACGAACCGGATCTGGTCGCCACCATTAACGGTGCCAAACCCGGCCTGTGGCAAGGCCCGAAGGGCGTTCCCTATCCCCACGGACTGGCACACGTGCCCGGGTATCAAACAAATCTGGTTTGGGAACGATTTACCCGAGTATGAAAGCAGAAATCATAAAAAAACAATCAATTATTAAAATCTGAAATTTTTCATGATAAACAATTATTAACAAAACCAGATCTGAATACATATGTTTAATGACACCACAAGTGGTCTAAAAACAAATAATGACAACATAAAGACATCCCCATGGACTCCACATGACAAGGGGATCATCACCCGTAAGCAGTCCCCGCAACTCCGCCCCAACGATGGGGACTAACATCCCGAACCGCCATCACCCTTAGCCTTCCCTTTACCTGAGTCAAGCATAAGCAGGTCTACTTACACCCAAGGGGTGTAAGTAGGGTGTGAGCTTAAGCCCAATAGGATACCACCAGTTGATTCCAAAGAGTATGCAATACAATGTGAACAAAATAAGCAATTTTAATACACAAGGTGAAACAGTGTTAAAATTCAAAGAAATGCAACTTTCAAATGAAAACAGTTTTCAATCCGAGAAATTAAGAATGTTAGCACATTAAATAGACATGTGAGATACTGTAATGTACTGAAAAAAAAACCCACAACAAGGGTAAATACCACAAATCCTATGCGCATCAAAATCAGGAACACCCCTTAGCACTAGGTTGTCTCGGGCCCTATCTACCTCATACCTCGGTGTAGAGTAACCATAGAAAAATCAGTTCTCATGCACGAGCCACTAGTAGGGAACATACCCATAACCGAGTGGTCCCCAATCATCATCCAAATAGTTTAGTTAGATTTGTCTTTATCCAGATGCTATGTGGAACAAGGACAAAACCCATCTGATCCACTAGCCGTACTAGTACAAATCCTCCCCACCTAAGTACCCGGGCTTCCCCTTTTTGTGTTCAAAAAATTTCATCAAAAAACACACATCCTTTTTCATATAAAGTATCACTACTGGTCATAAACAAATTCTACAGTAGATACACACATTTTATACCATTTAAAACACACAACAAAACAATTTAATTTCCAATAAAACAACCTCTCAAAACATCACATTGTTCTTCACCCAATGTTCTATAAGATATCCACCTTTCACACTATGATAACACTTGTAAGTTATTAAAACAAAATTTCAGTTCAAATTCCTTTAATGAAAACAAAAATTCAGTTATGGGGCATCCCAAAATCAACCAATAAAAGATTTGAATGGAAACCCCTCAATTTCACCAAAATTGGAACTTAAAATTCATTTTCATTATAAATGAAACTAAAACCAATTTTTACAGAAAAATTCAAGTAAAATAAAAATTAGAGTATCATGAAAAAAGCAAGCTAATTCACAAAAATTTCACACACAATGGAATCACCTACCAAATTAACAAAACCCCTTGAATATCCGTGCGAAAATCAAATCGCACCCCCGCCGCACCAAGAGAGAACTAGATCAAACCTAAAACCACACAAATTGGCCAAGAAAGCCCAAAGTTAAACCCTATGTTAGAAATACTAGTTTCTGGTCATTAATAAACTCAATTATAACTGAAGAAACCCTAAGAACAATGAGTTAAACCCAAATTAATTTGAAAGAGGAAAGAAAAGGGCTCATTTACTTGAAGTCTCTTGAAGTAATCACTCCAAAACTCCAGTATCTGAAATTTAAAAGAGCCCAAATTTAGGGTACGTTTGAAAAAGATGTATTATCATATTTAGGAACTAGAATGGCGGAAAAATATTGAGAATTTAGAGAGTTATGAAAGAAATACCTTACCTCTTCAAATCTGGGCGATTTGAGGAACCCAATGAAGATCGGCACAAAATCGCGCTTTTACAGAGCTCCAAATGGGTGGGAGAGAGTTCATACGCGCGGCTGGGTTACTTGGGCTTGAGTGAGACTTAGAATCACCGAATAATCCAAAATATTGGATATGTTATAACAAAATCAAATTTTATTTTCAAAACAGGAATTGGGCTTTTGGGCAGGCCCAACCCCTTAGACAAAAACCCAAATAACCCTTTGGTTATGGATTTTTAAAAGCTCCAAATTACCTTGGTGGTGTTAATAGGTTAGGGGAGGTCAATTAGGAAATTTAATGGATGAAAAATGTTGAAAAATTAAAATGTTATAAAAGATACAAAATTTATTTTTTAATCTGGAATTGGGCTCACGGTTTGGCCCAATTCATGAATACTCATCTATTCCTCCCTAAAACCTAGGGAAACCCCAAAAAAAAGAAAGGATGTATATTAAATGAAAAAAATACCTTTAAAATATGTCTTGTATGTGACACCTAAAGACTGATAACATCAGTCACTAATATTTAGTTATCTTGGAGCATAATAAACAACACTATAATTTTTCAAATGAATATGTCTTTTTCATATCATCAATTAAGCACTAGTGATATAAATACTTCTATACTAGTTGGTAAATTTGATATTGGTAAATCAATTATTCTCATATTTTCATAAAAAAATTATGCTCATTCCTCTAACGATGTGAAATTTTTATATTTACATGGAAAATTGGTTGTATAGTATGATAATTAGGTTATATTTAAAACAAGTCCCTACTAGTAAACTATTATTTTTAACAATCTATGTGTTAAAATATAATTTATTGGTATTGTTCAAACTTATACAACTGTAGACATTGAATGGTCACCAAACACTTCATCTTGGAGACATAATTTCCTTTAAAATAAATATATAGATGTCAAAATTCACAATAACTATATTTTTGTTTTAATTCCTCATCTTTTATAGTATATTAAAAAAAATTAATATGGTTCTAATTCACTTCATAGAATATAGATAATTTCAAGATATCATTAACAAAAACAAAAATAATTATCCATACAATCCTTCAATACTATATTTAGTAATTCAATTAACAATGAGGGTGTATTTGTTAACCCAAAATTAATTAACGTGATATTACAATTCCCATATCCCATTTAAAATAGTCATATCTGGGGTATCATTATTATAAAATTACATTTAATGACATATAAAATGTTTTTTATTCATTGATACGTGTTTCGCTTCTTGAAGATGATAAAATAAACCATGAAAAAGTATAAAAGGAGAATTTTTCATAAATTGAAGAAAATTAATTTCAGTGCAATCAATGAAAAATATCATAGATGAATATCTATTTTTATCAAAAAGAATTTATTCATCCCAATGAGAGTAACTATGACGTGTGTATCACATATCAGGAATCATTTTTAGGAAATTCATTCTATACAACAATTATACATGATTTATTCAAAAAGGTGTCATAAATGTGAGTTTTACATATAGGATGATATTAATAGATAATTTAATGTGATGGTCAGGTTGACATGCAGGTAAATACTCATTAAAAAAAACAATTTAATATTATAAAATCAATATATCTTTATTTATTCTGGTTACCTTTTACTTTATATAATGTATCATATCTTCTAATTAAAATTTAATTTTATTATGATGATCCATTAGATGTGGTTGTTTAATTTATTTTTGAAATAATGTCTCTCATATAAAATAGATGATTTTATACCCACATTAAAGACTGAAATCTCTTTACCTTGAATGAAAATTCGAAAATTAAATTATAAGAATTATTGCATCCCAATGATTATATCATATTAATCCATTAGTATAACAATTAACCTTACAAATATATTACTTCAATTATTTATAATAGGCATAACAAAAAATCTTTTTATTTAAATTATATTTTAATTCAATTTTTTAATAAAAAATCATTCCTCAATGGATTAGGGGAAGATTCAGTGTTCTTAGAAAACATTCATGATATAAACAAATATTAATATAGAATCAAATAATTTATATGAAAATATGAGTTAATGATAAATCTAAATACTATAATTACTTTTTATTATTTAACATCAAATATAGTAATTACATAATATCTTCATTACTCCCTCGACCTATTCAGATGTATATTCCCTTTAGACATCAAGAAGTAATTAAAATAGTTTTTATCTCCTAAAAACTAAATCATAAGACATCGTAGCATTTATAGTAGACATTAAATCATGATATTGATATATTTTATCTATGTAATTGAAAAAATCACAAAAGTGATTCAGGTATGTTGTATATTTTTCATTACAACAACTATTTCTCGATGGAAATTCAATCCAAATGTTATTCTTTTTTGTCTAACAGTTTTTCTACACAGAGTTTATTCAAAATGTTCTTCTCAATGTTTACTTCATTAATATAGTACATATATTACTCTATTGCAGTCTTTATAGAACTGATCAATTACTCCTTATATGAAAACAATGTTTTAATCGATTAATGACCTTTCAGGAATTGTATTTATTTCATCAATGTCATCATCAATTATGATTTTTTTGATTTCATATGCAATTTGTATTTTGCGTAAATATTATTTTAATGTTATATATACAACCAGTAATATTTTCCACTTCTATTTAAAATAAATTCAAAAAAATTATATTCATATCATCTTACTTCTCTTGAGTAAAATATTTGTCAATTAATAATACCAAAAAAATCATTCTATTCTATTCTTACTATTTCATTCTTATTCATTAATATTTTTTTTAATTACCACTATTTCTTAGAATCTTCCCAAAGATGACATAAAAGAATAATGGAATTATCTCTTTCAACAATATCAAATCAAGGAACATCATATCTATATAGTTAAACCATTTTTTTTAAAACTGAGGTATTAATGGTTCCTTTGAATTATATATTTTAGTAACTCATGAAATGATCCATTATTGTCACATATTTATATGAGTAAATATGATTATCTATACATGAAATTATTAGTTTTATAACATCGGTAAAATTCACTAATATAGTGACAATTTCCACAGATCTAGAATAATCATCATTGTTTTACATTGTCGTGAAATCCACATATTGTTTATGGGAATTAACATTGTTTAGTTGACATGACCTAACCTAATGGGACCCACCTTGGCTAGTAATAAGAAGATTTTTCCACCACATGCCTACCTCCAATTAGATGAAGGATAGAAACTATCACCAAAAATGTTTATCACACACATAAGAGGCCATATCATAGATAACTTGTATAAAATCTATAGTCACTAATTTAATATATATAGTATAAAAAATATAACAATATAAATCAAGGTATTGGGTATATGAAATAATGAATACCGCAATATTAATTTAATGAATCAAAAATAACAGAGATAAAAAATTCATTTCCAAAATTCTAAAGTTAATTAAAAACATTCCAAAAATTGGATATAAAAAATCATTGTCTCACAGAGAAAAATATAAGCACCACTGTAAGAAAATTTCACAATGCTCGACTATGAATTATATCAACAAGAACCATATCCACATTGATTGAATAAAAATATTATGTTATATAGAGAGATAGAACATGTGTAAGAATGTATTAAGTGTATGTTTGAGTATAAATGTATCTATTATGATGGACCAAAAAAAGATAACGACAACAATGTGGTTTGTTATCTCAAAAAAAATAATGATAATCTTAATGGAAACATAGAAGCTAAGGATTTTATTCAAATTCAATACTATTATCTCATATCCCCAAAAATCACATACTAAATGGAACTTGGGTGACTTAGAACATTATGAAACCTAAAAAATCAAACATATAAACACACAATAATTCAAAAAAATCACTTTATAAATGTATATTTATGCCCTTACCTCTTTTGAGAGATATTATCAATCATGTGGGAAAGTCTATCATAGGGTACCGATATATTATCATATATAATGTGAATTAGATGATTTGGATAACAAAATTATATATTACAAAACCATTATCCATCAATAAAGGGGTTACATACTCCATAATCTATATATAGAATTTATTCCCTTTTATTAGTCTTTTTCATGTGGGGTTACTGAGCTCGAGTATAATACAACAATCAAACCTTATCTCATCATAAAAATATCTATGAATACAATGAAAACATTATAAAAAAATTATATATAATAATCCAATGTTAATGAATATATATGAACCATTATTACCTATATATAAATATGTTTAGAATTTATTACTAATGAATCCAAACTGGTACCTATGTTTGATTATCTAAATGCACTGATGATGGATATTTTCATGATATGTATAGCCTTTACCAAGGTGTTTATACATTATGATGTACATGTTAATGTAGTGATTACATCTAATAAATATCTGAATGATCTACCTGAAGTGTCTAGTATGGTACACAACATATGGTATTTATAGTCTAATCATCCTGGTACCATTATGGGAGTCTGTGTCATCTAACCCATGAGAAAGACATATAATTTTCCCACATGACTATTGTACTTCCTAAAGCACTCATACTTGTAATACATGATCACTATTATTTCTTTCATTGAACAACATGTTGTTATTTTTTTCCAACATGACATGTGCATCTTGTTTATTTACTTGACATGCAGTTGGGACCACACTGAGGTACACAGCTTAAAATTCCATTACCTTGAAAAAGTATTTACCACCTTTTGTAAGTCCCTGTTCGGTTAAAAATATTTTTTTCTGGGATTACTATAGACTGCAGAAATAGAACACGACGTGTTCATGTTGTGCATGTAGTGCACTTGGATCTAGTTTCAGGTCGTGAATGGGAAGGTCACTCCATGTGTTGGTACATTCCATGTGCCTAAATTATACATTGTGTAGTGGATATATACTGAATTTGTAACCCCAGAAAATGTGTTTTTTGGTGTACGTATCATGTATTTCCTACACATTGTGACCCCAAGGTACACATCGTGTCTCGGCCTGCTCCCAATTTATAGTCATGTGTTTGGATATTTCACTCGTTACTGTTCATTCCATACATTCTGGCTCTCAACTTAGATAAGTTATTTTTCATTTTTAAGAGACTCCAAACCTTCCAAATAAAACCAAATTGGTTGGTACCTTCATTCTTCTTATGGTGTTATTCCTGGGAAAGTGTCCCCCCTCATTATTCAACTTTCTCTCCACCATAGTTCTTGGGTTTTTAGTGAATAATATTGGGATAGATGGATCCTTGTCTTGTGGTGTTGAATGTTGATGCAAGGTATAGTTTCATGTTTTCCTTCATTGTATTTCTCATTGGCAGGTGGCATTGTGAGTGTCGTTATTCAGAATAGAGGCAGGTTGTTTTGTCCTGATTATCCAAATTGATTATCCTTGTATTGATTGATTTATTTTAATTACTAATTTAAATACAATAGATTAATATTTTTTTCAATTTCATTGATAAAAACCAATTCCAATGAATTGGATTATTTAAAATTGTTTTGTCATGGAAACCTAGAAAACCTATGATTCCATTGAATTGGGGTGGGATTATGAAATTGTCTAATATAAAGTGTGGAATTTAAATTATTAATTTGATTGAAACTATTAAATTATATTATTTAATTGAATTGTAGAAATTAATTTCAAAAAGGATGGAATTATTTTTGAATGGATTTCTTACACATGAAAATGGATTAATATGATTTTATAGAAACTCAGTGGTTTTATCTTGTGAAAAAAAAGAATTTTTTTTTTGGAATTAAACCTATATGGTTTTAAAAAGAAATAAATTGGACCTTTTTAAATGGAAGAATGGGATTGATCTTATTAAAGGAAGTCTTAAAATAGGTTTCACATCATGAATGAGAACATACAAGCCTTAGGTAGCAATGGAGTTATTTGGATTTACACAACGCTACGACAATGTTCTAAATCATACTTCTGGCGGGTCACATCCTCAACAGATTGGTGATGAGTCTCATTTGGAATGTTTCATAGGGACATGTGTATACGCATTTGTCTGAGTTCAAATAGAGAGTGCGGAATCATATACCTATTTAATACAATCCTTCCTTTTTGGAAAAATGACCATGTTTCTCACTTGTTTATTTATATTTGATATATAAATGCATGCCAATATATGTTGGAGCTGTTTCACATGCCTACTAGATTTATATTAACTATTTTATAAAAATGTTTAACAAAATCCTATGTTTTATAAAAATTCCATCCCTCATAATGTAAATCATGTTTTTTGAATGTACTTTACATCAATTTGAAAAGGTATAGCCTGCTTTTCATAAATATGATCTTATATTTCCATACATGTTTATTTTTAAAATTTAATCTTTTCTTTAGAAAATATAAATTTTCCATTTATTATAGAGTTTTTGGTGTTATCCTACTATGATTAAGCTCGAATCCTAATTCTAACTTCGGGTGTTTGTAGATTTTATTCTTACATGCTAGAGAAAATGGAAGGGATATCTTGGAGGTGGATCTTTCTGTTTATCTTTGGACGTGGTGAGTTATATCCTTAGGGACCTCGGTAATATTGTTCTATTTAGTACATTGGGTTTTATTACATTGTATTATACACCTCATTTTTTTCTGGTACTTTTACTCTCATTGGAGTTTTTTCGTTTCTATGTATTCTGTCTTTTATCTTTCACTTATATGTTATTGTAAAAAAAATTGTTCCCACTTATATGTTGTATTATGATAGGTGATAATAACCTGCTTGGGGGATCGAGAATTTCATTCATGTCATGTTAGGGATGACTCAATTATCAGGTTACCAGGGTACCCAAGCTGGTTCAAGAATAATATGTATCAGAGGCGGGTGTTTATCTCCCTTTTTTGTGAAGTAAGAATGCATTTTTGAAATCTTCTCGGGACAAAGGAGGTAGTTGTGATTATGTTCATATCCATCTCTCACTACAATGAACCTTATTTTTCTAGGGTTGGTTAGAGAAATGCGTTTTGTGGATTCTATCTAGTTTTTTCTGTATAGAGATTTGGATAGGTTGAAATCCACACCATGTTTGTCCCTTCTGTTGTGAATACATTCACTTTATACTGAGTTTGTGTGTTGATACAATGTTCAATTTTTATCTACCGATGTGGTAGAGTATAATTCCTCTATGAAGACTTGTGAGTCATATACGAGAATAGAATACTACTGAACATTAGCAATAAAATCATATTGTCGACCCGAATCCGCTTGAGGTAATGGTATGCACTATCAATGTTCTGGGACATGCACCACAACTAGCTCCCACTCAGGCTCCAGTTCTGGTTCCTTAGGGAAATTTTCATCAGAATCATTCTGAAGAGTTTTTTCTCCATAAGCCACCAGTATTCAATAGAACCACATATCCTCTACAATCATAGGAATGGTAGGGAATGATAGAACTTATTTTTCAGTTCGTGGAGACACCGGAAGTGGCCAGGGTGAAGTTTGCCACCATTGGGGAATAGGGACTTATAAGGAGATGGTGGGACATGACTGTAAAGATATGGAAACATGAGGTATTATAATGGAAATACTTCAAGGTTCTTTTTACCTTTAATTTCCATCAAGAGTCGATGGTGTTGGATAAGGCAGTATATTTTATCATGCTTGAGTATGATGAAAACATTTTTACTAAGTTTTAAAATCGCTTTTCTGAGCTGCTAATGTTGGCTCTTGAGTTTTTGTCTAACGAAAGGATGAATTCATGATGGTTTGAGTTGGTACTTTGATCAGATATCCATTATCATGTTTTCTTGATGAAGCTTCCCACATAGGTTATTATCCTGAATAGGGAGATGATGGTTGAGATGTACTTGGCTGGTAAGTTATGGTTAATGGGAGTTTTTTTCTCCCAGTGGAAACATTGCTTTCTTTGATGGAAAATTTAAGTTTGATGACCCTCATGGAATTTTTTAGTGGAAGAGTCATTCGGGAACTACTACAGATCCAGGAGGAAGTTCATTAACTAACTACAAGTGTGGGAATCTAGGACATTATAGGAGGGTTTACACCGAGGAACAAAACAACTATAACTCTTATGGATATTGAGGACACTTAAATAGGTTCTTCCATAAATTCACTACCCTGCAGAGTGGGGTAGTATCATCAGATCCTCTTAACACTATTGGGTGATCAAATGATTCATGTTTAAAACGGTTCCAGCTACATGCATCCAAAAACAAATCTTCTTCATGCAATAGAAGTGTCTCTAGAAGAATAAGACACAAGACTAACGACTGTGAGAGGTACCATTACAGTTTCATCATCATTGGTGACTGATTTTTTGATACTAGTGAATCTAACAATTTTATTTCAACCCATATCGTTATCCTGCTAAATCTTCCCATGGAGAAAATGTCTTGTGCAATGTATATTACTACCCCTGGTATGAAGAGAGAGAGAGAGAGGGATCTTTGTAGTCTTGTATGTGTCTTATCACTATCATAAGTCAAGATATATTGTAGTTTTATGGTTATTTATATGAAATCTCTTGATTTCATATTCAGGATTGATTGGATTGTTTCCAACAAAGCCCGAATTGATTGTTATCTTAGATGGGTATAATTTACTAAAACCAGTGTTGTGCCCATTTTTTTCAAGGATAATGGGACCCAAGGTCTGGAAGAGCTGGACCATCTTATCTAGATTTAAGGAAAGTGTAATAAAAGTTTTCTTTTGACTTTGAGTGACATTTTTTGGGTGGTGATCTTCCTCCTGTTGTAGCTAAGTTTTTCAATGTGTTCCGTTAATATTTCTCTGGTCGACCACTAGTGAGAGAGGTTGAGTTTTCAATTGACTTAATGTTTGAAACTCAACCAATATCTATCCCATATTAACACATGGAACAAGATGAGATGGAAAGCTAAAGTCTCAGTTTGATCACCTTTTGAATAAGGCATTATTTATCAAAGTGTGTAACCTTGGGTAGAGATGGTTCCCTTTTCTAAGAAGGTTGATTGTTCCCTTCACTTATGTGTTGATTATTAAAAGAACAATCGAGAGAATAGAAAGAACAAATATCCATTTCCATAGATTGGTAATATGGTAGATCAGTTGAAATGGGGAATGTTGTTTTCAATGATTGATCTTCAATCTAGTTACCATCAGTTGAGTATAAAATAATCTGACATTCCAAAAAAAAATTGTGTTTTGTTGCAGGTAAGGTCACTTTGAGTACCATTTTATTCCCTTTGGTTTGAAAAATGATCATGCACTTTTCATGGATTTAATGACCTATATTTTCCATGAGTATTCGGTTACCTCTATGGTATTCTTTATGGATGGCATTCCTGTCTACTCCATGTCTGAGGAGGATCATGTGAATCATATAAGATCTTTCTTGAGACTACTATGAAATTGCATCAATTATACCAAGCATTCAAAGTGTGAATTTTGGATTTGGGTATTGAAATTCATGGGACATGTGGTGTTTGAACTAGGTGTATCAGTCTATATTGAGAAGGTGAATGCTATTATGACATGGGAGAAACCATGAAATTTCTTCGATATCCAAAGCATCGTGGGCTTCACAAGATATTAACATAGGTTCTTGAACGACTTCACAAAGATGGCATAACTAAGGACTTATATGTCTCAGAACGGTGTGATGTTTGTGTTGGATGATAAATGTTAGAGTTCTTTTGTTGAGCTGAAACGTCTGTTGACTACTGCGCCAATGATAACTCTTCTAGATGTCGGGTATGGATATGTGGTCTTATTTGATCCATTAGGTTCTGGCATGGGTTTTATTCTTATGTAGGTCAATCATATAGTAGCCCATGTATCTCTTCATCTTTGTCCACACAAGAAGAATTATCCTTCCCATGATCTGGAATGTGCATCTGTGATGCACACACTTAAATGTTGGTGGAATTACCTTTATGGAGAATGATTTATGGTTTATTCTGACCATAAAATCCTGAGTTATATCTACTCCCAAAAATATATGAATCTTCCCCAGAGGTGATGGGTGGATGACCTATAGTTTTTTGACATTTAAATCACCTGTAACCCAGAAAATATGAATGTTGTTGCTGATTCTATGATTAGGAAACATCAACCCAGGCAGTAAAAGAATATTTGGAAGAGTGGCAGTTGATAGATCTCATTGCACAGATGCATATTTGAGTTCATAAGGAAGGGGGTGGTGTTTGTTTAGAAAATGTGTAGTTTAAGTCTACTTTTAAAGAGATTATTTTTTAAGATCAAGAGATTTATATTGAGTTTTTTAGCATCAGATATTCCATTTCGGGTGGGGAGACATTATCCCAGAGGTTGGTCTCCCAAGAGGGTGTTTTATGCTATCGAAATGGCTACATTGTGCCTTTAGCTATGAGAAATGCAGTGATATGATTTTTTCATAGATCTCATTTGTTTGTGCACCTAGGAGCCAAAAATATGTTCTATGACATAAGGTAGAATTTCCGGTGTCCATATATGAGATGGGACATCGCTGAGTTTGTCTCTCGTTGCATTACGTTCCAATTGTAGAAATCTGAGCACCAGAAACATTCAACTTTTCTTCAGCTGCTTCCAGTTCCTACTTAAATGTTTCATGATATTTCTTTGGACTCTATGGATGGGTTTTCTCATTCCAAGATAAAGACGAATGGAATATGGGGTTTGATTGATAGTAACGCCACATCATCTCACTTCTTATCTCTTCGAGATATGGCCAAAGTTGAAGAGTTATGAAATCTCTACATGAAAGATAATGTTCATTTCCATAGAGCTCTTTCTACTATAGTCTCTAATAGGGACCCATAGATCAATTATCACACTTGGAGAGGAATTCATGAGGCACATCTATCTCAGGACCATTTGAGAATGACCTATCATTCGTAGTTGGATGGCCATAGAGAAGGAGCTACATAGATTCTTGAGGATATACTTCATGCCTGTGTTCTTGACTTCAGTGGGGCTTGGGATGACCACTTGGGCCTGGTTTTGTTCTCTTATAACAATAGTTACCAATCAGTGACCTAAATGTCACCTTTTGAGGCTTTTTATGACTGGCCTTTTATATCTTTGTTGTGCTTGTTGGAGTTAGGTGATTGTTTTTTTTGTTGAACAATGATTTGTGCAGGAGACGACAGTAAATATTCAGCTAATTTTTGAGAGGATGTGGAAAACCAAAAGATGATATAATTCTTATTCTGATTGACATCATAGAACATTGGGGTTTTCTATTGCTGATCAGGTGTTCTTAAAGGTTTCACCCTGGTTGGGTCATCAACGGCTTGGGAAGCAAGGGAAGCGTACACCTCACTCTCTGAGACCATTAGAGGTTATTGAGTATGTGGAGAAGGTTTCATACGATTTGGAACTTCAACCGAACCCGACATCGATACATAACATGTTATATGTATCACAGTTGAGAATGTATCTATCAGATCCATCTAAAATTTTTAGCTAGAGTGATCTAGAGATTGATCATGGCTTATCCTTGACTGAGAAACCAGTCATGATAGTTGATTCTAATACAATTGTACCTTGTGAGAGAATGATACCTTTAGTTCATGTGCTTTGGATACATGGTTCTGATTCTCATGATACGTGGGGGAGGGAGGCACTAGTGAGAGATCAATGGCACATATCTTTGGTAGATAAGATTCTTTATAGGATTTCTGGGGATCGAATGTTTTTATGGTTGGAAGGATGTAACATTCTGTTACAATGAACAAGTATTTTTCAATTTTTCTAAGTCCCTGTTCGGATAAACATAATTTTATGTGATTTTTTCTGGGTTTACTGCAGACTACGGAACCATAACACGCAGTGTACCTGAAGTACACGATGTGTACTTTGAGCTAATTTTAGGTCATGAATGGGGAGCTCATTTCATGAGTTAGTACTCATCGTGTACCTGAAGTACAAGCATTATAGGGATATATATAGAATTTATAACCCAATATGATGTTTTTCTGGCATACATATCCTACGTGGCATATAAGTCGTAACCCAAAGGTACACGTTATGACTCAGCCCACGCCTAACTTAATGTCATGTGTTTTTCTATTTTACTCATAACGTATCATTCCATAATATCTGTCTCTTGACATAGAGATGTTCTGGTGCATTTTTTAGAGACTTATAACCTTCTAGATCAAACCAAACAGCTTGGGATCTTCATTCTGCTTGTGTTGTGATTCATGGGTAAGTGCCCCCCCTCATTATTCACATTTCTCTCCACCTATACTCTTGGATTTTTAAGGAATCATCTCAAGAATGTTGGATCCAGGTCTTGTGGTGTTGGATCCTACTTCTAGTTTCTATTCCATGGTTTCATTCACCTTCATTCTTGTTAATGGGTGTTGTTGAGTGTTTTATTCATTGGTATAGATGTAGGTTATTATATTCCTATTATCCTATTTGATTATCATTATATTTCATGATTTATTTCAATTACTGATTGAAATAAAATTGAATAATCTTTCCTTCAATTGATTTTACAAAAACCCAATTCCAATTAATTGGATTATTTGAAATGGTTTTGGCTTGGAAAAGTGGAAAACCAATTATAAAATTAAATTAGGGTGGGTTCATGTTAATTGGGTGATTTAAATTGTTGAATTTAAATTATGTATTTTATGGAAATTCTTTTAATTAAATTTTTGAATTTAATTGTGTAAAATAATTTATAACAGGATGGAATTAGTTTTGAATAGATTTCAAACTCATGAAAATGTCTTAAAATAATTTAGTTGAAACCCAGTGGTTTTATCATTTAAAAAGTGAATGGTTTTTTTGAATAAAACATGTTTGGTTTTAAATATAATGGAATTGAAACTTTTGAAATTGATGAATGATATTGATCTTATTTTATGCAGTCTTAAAATATATCACCCATCATGTATAAGTGAATGAAATACTTAGATAGTTACTGAGTTACATGGATTCACTCAACACTACTACACCGTTCTATAACATACTTGTAGTGGGACACATCCCCAACGGGTTTTTGATTAGTCTCCTTTGTCCAGAATTATAGAGACATGTGTATACCCATTTTTATGAGTTCACATAGAGAGTGTGGATTCCTATAGCTTGATAATACTCTTGAATCTTTTGGTAGATAACCATGTTGATCGCTTGTTTATTTATATTTGAGATATAAATGTATGATAATGTTTGTTGAAACTGATTCACATGACTATTGAATTTATATAAAATTTTTTGTATAAATGTTTTACTTAAGACATTGTTTTAGAAATATTTCATCCTATGTAATGTAATTCATCTGATTTTAATGAATTATCCTTCATTTTGAAATGGTATAGATTTTTTTTTTAAATATGATTTTAAATTTATAAACCTAATTATTTTAAAAATATAAATATTTTATTTGGATAATCTACATTTGGAATCTATTATGGATTCTTTGATGCTATCCTACTATGTTAGGCTAACACCATAATTTTTTCTTCAAATATTTGTAGACTTTCTTCTTCCTGGATGGAGGAGAGGGAAGGGATCTGTTTGAGGTGGATCCAACTATTGAGCTTTGGATGTGGTGAGCTACATCCTTAGGGACCATGGGGCTATTATCCTATAATGTGCTTTGGGTTTTAGTACATTGGATTTTATGACTCTTTGTGTTCTGGTACTTTTACAACCAGTGGAGTTTTTCTCTAGATATGTATATTGTATTTTATCTTTCACTTTTGTATTCTTGTGGAAGAAATAATTAACAATTTTATGTTGTATGATGCTAGGTTCTAGTTTCTAGCATGTGGGGATTAGGAACGCCACTCGAGTAATTTCAGTTCTAGATCGGTGAAGAGGGAGTAAAATATTGGATATTTTTTGAGAGTGTTATTATCTAGAAACTAATTCACATTCATATTTTCCAACTAATGTAGAACACATGATGAAAAATGATTTTTTTCGAATGAAAAATTTAAATATTCTTCATCATTCATCATTAACCACCATCAGTCATCATCGTTTAACATATAAATATAAAAAATTGAATAATTATTATCATTATATTGGTAATTGATGAAATGCCATTAACAAAAAAATTTCCATTAGTGATAAATCATGAATAAATTATAAATGAATATAAATAGAAAATTTTTTCATCCATGGCTAAATTATTTATGATAATAATTATTTTAAATAAATATTATACATCTCATTGAACATAAAATAGTTTTTCCTCTATGATTAATCATTTTTGATAAATTATTTATAAATCAAGAAACAATATAAAATAAATAATCATGGTAAACCATTTTGAAATATGATAATTTTATAAATATAGAATTGAAAATAAATAGGTTAAATGGATTAGATAGTTTTCATACCTTGATGATAAATAGGAAAAGACATCAAAAAATTTATCTCAAACATCATTTTGCATTGATTCCACCATGAATAACATAAATAATGATCCATCAATTAATTATGGACATTGTAGAACCATTAATGGATCCTCTTATCTTATGACTGACTAATACTAATAATATTTTCATAATAATATATTCATTGACATATTTTTTTGAACATGTGATAATTTACTAATATTAAAATTCTAGAACCTTATAATAATTAGTTCTGTGTCTAAAGGTCGAATATTAAAATTATACCTCTCATAGAAGAAACCCCATTCTATGAATAAACATGATAATGGGTTAATTATCTCACACTCCATTTTGGAGATATAATTCTTCCACAACTGATAATATAATAATTATATTATAAATATATTATTTATCTGAAAAAGCCTCATGATGTAGATATAAATGAACCCGATTAGTGACTAAATTTATAAATTTTGTTAAAAATATTCCATTTCATTTTAAATTGAAAAATGGGTTTCTATATTTAACATACATTTAATTATTTCAGTCTTGAAAGGTGTTACTCATAATAATATCATAGGGTATCAATACTCTACGAGACTCTCATGTTAACATTAGTTTTCCATAAAAAGATCAGGATACTACAAGACATTCCCTGGTAGAATAAGTTTCCCATAAAATATATTCTCCAAAAGATTATCGATCGCCACATCGTACTCTATGATGGTGGTTTCATCATTGACATTCAACTCACCCAATTAAATAATGAAAAATTGAGAATATACATACTATAAGGATTCTTAGGATTAAACCAAACTTATTTAAAAAAACATAACTCATTTGAAACATCATATTATTAATATTTCCTTTTTATAAAAGACCAAAACCATGTATAAATAAATTATTTATAATGTGTAACATTCATCAAAGATTATGAATATCCTGTAATCAACCACATAGTTTGAAAAGATCCCATTGGATTACCCAATAGGTTTGTCCATACATGTAATATCCACATGCTCAATTGAATAACTCAATACTTGGATAGGATCTTTCTGCACCCATGATATATTGGCACCACACTGGTAAATATATGTAGAAAGAAGAGATCTACTTGGAGTGTTGGAAAAAATGAGACCAATAAAAGAGTTAAAGAATGAACAATCACATAAATGTATTTATCATCTTATATACCCATCAGTTATGTTTTGCAAGTGAAATTTTTTTTGACATATGAGTTTTTTATAATATGAGTAAATGCAAATAATTACAATGCATGTAACAATATTCCATCATTCCTTTTCCAAATATGTCTCATAAAATAACATTTAATAAATCGATGATAAATATGGAGGAATCATGAATATTAAATATTAATATTTATTCCATTTCTAGTGATAAAACCCATGTTCATTTTTTATTATGATTATCACAACAATATAATACAAAAATATTGTACAATATGAAATGTGTAGGTGTTGATAATATGATATCAAAATATAATAAATTTTTTTTTTCAAATTCATGGAATATGCCTAAGATATTATTTCCTTTGATATCCTCTTAACATACATTATGATAATGGATAACATGTATCAGATTCACATTATTATTTAGGGAATATCTCCTCTAATCTCCCAATTTCAATAATGATTCATATAATTTATTCCATTTGACCATATACCAGATCATATATAGGAACTTGTGAAATCATATCTCAATATATAGTTTCAATATTTAAAATTTTTTTAGATATACAACAAATAAAACATATATCACATTATATATAAAAACATATGAGTATGAATCTACAAATCCTTCAAGATAAACACTAAATGAATAATAGATCGTAACTATGAGTCACATAATAATAAATTCCTAGTATGTGAACAAAAAAAATTGGACCCATGGGCCTTTATATAAAAAAAATATAAATTATTCAATCCATAAATGTAATAAAAGATAATCATATATTATATATATGATGTTAATCATTCTATAAAAAAAATTAGAGTGATCATTATTAAAAAAAGTATCACTATATTCATTTCTACTAATTACATCATAAAAAATCATGATTTCCCAAATGATTTCATTCACTAAGAAATTATGCAACAATGAGACACAATGTTTTCATATTCCATATAACTACTTGTACAATATTAATTTACTTAGTATACACAGACCATGATTATGAATACATCACATGTAATTAACCCCGATAGATGAGCACATCAAATTAATCTTATCATATAGATTATGTTATCTGAAATTTTATGTACATATAACTATAAATTTCCTTAATCATTATAAATTGAGGTATTATATTTTTTAAATATCATGTGATAGGAAAAATACCATCATAATTAATATACAATCGATGACATGACAATAATAATACCCAACCACCCAAAATTATCTAAATATTAAGTCTTTTATAATAAAAGTTTCAAAATATGATTGTTCTCAAGATATGTATCACACCAGTCTCATATATATATATTAAAATGTTTCTGAAACATACACCCATTGTATACCAATTGCATAGTGATGATGATCCATGTGGTATAATTGATGGGTCATAAAGTATAAAAACCTCTTTTCATGTATCGTATTACACACACACACACACACACATATACATATTAATTCCTTCCCATTCTAACAGTAAACTATCTTCACAAAATATATTACTCCATGGAAAACATCAAATATGTAAAATACAAATTAAAACTTTTGGAGTTCAATTATCATTTCAATTCATGTGTATATGAAGACAACATGAAAAAATGCAAAATAATATAATACCTTTTTGATAACATGATAAATATTATATTCTTAAAACCCTTTAAAAATATTAATAAAAACATACCAAAGTTTATGAAAAATATCTTCAAAATGATGTCATTATAGATAAGAAATATGATTTTTGAAAAAATTATGTTTTAATAAAAATATTTAATATCTATGAAATTAATGCCACTTCTCTATATGTCCTTATTATTATGAAATTCCTCTAAAATATTTAGTGATTGACATATATAATATAATAATGTTTTGTTAATGGTGAGATATATAAATCATACTCATAATTTAAAATAACTTAAATATAGAATCCAAACATATTTACTTTATAACATCTAATGTTAAAATGTTGATAACATCATTGGTATAATTCATTCACTTTATAAAATCATCATAATCACCAATAATAAAAAATTTACATCAGTTATTTTCCTTAAGTTTCATTAGATAACTAATTTATGACATATTATTATCCATTACCAACAGATCTTAAACCCTTCAGGATATAATGTGATGTTCACTTCATTACTATAATTAAATTTAAATTATATTTCTCATTAGCGACCTATCCAAAAAGTTTTTATAATATTAAATTAAATAAAAAATAAATTTTCATTAGGATATAATTATACTTTTTAATCTCTGAAATTAAAAAATTTCCAAACAAACACCCAATAGCCTCTTAGAAATAATAATTTCAATAGAATATCATTCCTATAAACATAAATTCTCTTGTATTTAGAAATAATAATTATTTACTTTATTGGAAAAATTTTAAAAATAATGTATTATATTTATTTATTATATGGTATTTTATTTAATTAGAGTATTTAATATAAAAAAATTTATATTATTTAAAATTTTTAACTTATTGGTATTGGGATCATATCCCTTATATGTACACAACGTTCTAGAAGACTTCCAATTTCTTGGACATTTTTTCTGTATATTTTAATATCATTAATGTTATTGAATATTATTTATCATAAAAAAATGTATATAAAAACAATAATCTAATTTTTTTATAACAAAATGTTGATAAAAAAATAAATTCCATTATCATATTAGAGATATCAAATTGAAGGAAACAACTTTTTTTATATCTATTTTGTATACACATGTATTTTTACATTCAAATCGACTATTCAGCAATCCTTTACATAATAATTTAAATTTAATCTATAAATTATAAAAATTATTTCATTTAATTTAAGCTAAATTATATTTATAACACTTTAAAACTATAGATTTAGTACTATACCCTTCAAAATGAACAATTTAATTTCTAAAAAACTAATTTAAGACATGGAATTTCACTGGAGATTAAATAACTTCTTAATTTATCATAGGAATAAATTTCCTATGAAAAATTTCTTTTCCTTTTGACACTACCCTTATGATTCAATTACAATGAATTGATATTCAATGAATAATTTTTGGAAATTACATATATCCTTCATTATTTTGGTTTTAAAATTTACACAGTCGAATTGTCAAACTGTACAAATCAATGTTTTCACATTCCCAGTTTTTTTCAACTAAATAATTTGGTAAAATAAAAAATAGATATATATATATATATATATATTGAATCATTAAACCAATAGAGAAAGTCAATAGAGGTTATTGGGATTTTATTTGAGGTGTTTTTGATTGTTTCTAATCAAGGTTGGAATTGATAGGGAGGTTAGGGGAATAGTTCATGTGGTTAGGATCATATTTTATAAATTATTTAATTTCTTTGTTATGATAGATAATTCATGAAAATTTTCCTATAAAAAATATATTAATGTATTTTTTAATAAATTTTTGAGGGACGAGGTATAACATTTGTATTCGTAGATGACACATATGACGTTTTAATGGAATGGTATTGGTTTTCCAATCATAGAACTAATTTTTTTAAAATAATTGGTTGATACATGATTCAATGTATGTTATCTAGAGAATTACTATTATTTTAATAATGGAAAATAACACATAATATGTTTTTAATTTTCTATGATGTTTGGATGGTAGAAATAATGATGTTGAACTGTTCCTAAGATGTTTGTTTGAGGATGAGGAATGTGGATAAGTCTCTAATATTATATACAAATATAAGATACTTCAATTTAAATGTCACATGATTTATATGGATATGTAATATGTCATATATAGTTCAAATTTTTTTAAATTAAATTATCTTCAAAAATATTTGAGTTGTTTGGTGCTCAGACTAGTTGTATATATTATGACATCTATGGCCTAGTTAAACAAGATCAGATGGCTACTTTATAGCATTGTATAGGATACAAGGGGTCAAATCCTAATGGACCGATCAGTTTATCAGTTTTTGAGTAATACATACATAAATTATACCTATATTAAATATGCAATTAAAATAAAAATCATAGTAATCGAAAATATTTTAAATCCCTGTACTCATTCCAAGAATTTTTATCCACATCCATGGGAAAGGAAACCAAATAATGGCGAGCACAAATTCTCAGCAAGGGATATGTAGAATTTAATATATCATGAATAAAAAATTTATAGTATATATCTAAAGGTTAATTAATGAACATGAAATCCATTTAATCTATAAAATTATAATCATAATTGGATACGACATAATAAAAATGGAAAGTTAAATAAAAGAAAAAATGAATTAAAAAAAAAACATAGAGTGAAATGTATCCAAGGATAAAATCATTGTGAAAATATCATGGATAATAATAAAAAAGGATTTATAAATAAATAAAATGATTAATTATAGGTCTTTTTAAACTTAGGAATTAGAAATACCACAATCGTAAAAACCATTCTCAAGGCTATTTAAAACTACATGGTAAAAAGTAATATTATTTGGAAAACTGATTTCTCTCACGAGACCTATCTATACATCGAAAGGGATATATATAATTGGCACCCAACTATAACTTCATATCTAAATCATTATTCATATATCTAATAATCTATTTAATTATTAAATAAATATACCTTATCAATAAATATCCATATTGAGTAATGAATATATATTTATAGTCATTTACCCAATTAATCAAATACATTAAATGTCAACACCATATGTAAAAAGTTTATAAGGTTTAATAAATAATAATATCCATGATATAAATAATTTGGATATTTGACATAAATTTAATTTCCAATGAAAAATTAACCCATGAAAGTAATTGTTTCAAGATAAAGCTAAATGTCACAAATGAAACTGTGAATGAAAAATAATTGTTACCGCACTGGAGACATTTCAAATTTAACCACATGAAGAATAATCATGAAAAAAAACATTAATAGTCATTAATAAATAGGTATTAATGATAAATTATTAAAATTGGTAATATATACACCATGTAAAACTGATTAGGTTCATAATCGCAAAAAAGACTTAATGACCTTTAAATTGAGATGAAATATGATATGAATTGGTAATGTTCAATAAAAATCCCATTAGATGAAATAATTATAATTGAAACTTAAAATACCTTAAAATATAAGGTATCCATATTTATATTAAAATAGGTGGTATATAAAAAATGTAATGAAATTTGGTGCACAATAATTAAATATGCCTAATGAAGGGAAATTGAGATGAAGTCCCTTATCCCACACATTCCATTAGCCAAAAATGATTTACCCTTTAGTATATTGGTTTTAATATTGTTATTAATTTATAATTGTACCATAATAATATTTATAATATCATATTTTATCCTCTTATATCATTCTACAACCCTTTTATTAATAATAATTTTAATTGTTACTGTTTCACATGTTAATTGCCTTGTTTTCTTATGCATGTTTAGCTATAAAAGGTGTGGTTATTATTAATTGGATGTATATAAATAAAATATAAAATATTAATAATGTGATATATATCATATTTTCTCCTCATATATGTTATTATAATCGTTTTTAATATTTGATCATGAAGAATTTATTGCATAACTTCATGGAGATGACATTCCATATGTATTCATGAGCGACAATATAATTCTTTTGATGGGTAAAAGGATAAAAAATTATGATATATTAATTTCATGTAGTTGATATAAATTAATATATATTACCTATATTTATTATATTTATCCTTTTTACCTTCCATGTAATGTGAATTTGAAAAATGGATCACATCACTTTGTGAGGTGGTAGTCCACCATACACACGAGTGATGATATCATGTTTTAAATACAATGGAAAGTAAGAATTTATTAGTGATATTATAATTAAAAATTTTATAATAATATAATAATTACAATCTGAATTTTTTAAATGTACCATGATATTGATCCATTAATGTTGGTGATGGAAAACTAATTACATCGGTTTGGGAGTTTGTAGTCTTCCGTACACACGATCGAATATTTTGTTTCATATTTGATGGATTTGGAGATGGATATAGGTTATTACATTACCATAATTACATCTCAATATATGAGAGATACTGGTGTTGTTATACCATCATTATTAAATAATAATTTAAATATGTGGAAGGCATAAAGACGTTCATCTAAGAAAGATACCTCTTATTTAGAAAACTTCTTTAAGTTCGTAGAAATTCATTTCTAGGATATAGTTTTGAATAAAAAATGGATCTGGGATATTTTATTGGATTATTTAAGTGATTTAGCTAGTTCATGGATAAAAAATGTCATTTAGTGTTTTAAGAGTGAAGGAGAGGGGTAACCTTTTATAAATATTTAAGAGAACACACATAAAATATTTGAAAACATTATATTAGACCCATGTGTTTTTTTACCAAAAGAATCAAAAATGTAACATTATTGAACCATATATTTTATAGGGATGGAATAATATTTATTAAACTGGTTTTGTATATATTTTTATGACATTTTAATACATATCATTTTATATTAATCCTCAGAAAATATATTTTTAACTCAACTGTTGTATTTGTTTTAAAATTTTTACTATTCATAATGGTAAAAAATTAATTTGACTATATTATTTAATATAAATTATTCTCATTCAATATTTGTAATCAATTTATCATAATTCAATTCACAGAAGATGCAGAATCTAATTTTATATCACAGATACAAACATGATAAAAAATATTTCTAAAGATAAACTTATAATAAATATAGTGGGTTTCAATATAAAAAATCAATATAAAATAGATTTCAATTTGAAAATTTTTATAAATAATATTATAAATTATTTAATTTCACTTTAAAAAAATTTATAATATAATATATCTTTTTAAGCAAAAAAAATGAAAAGGCAGTTTTCAATAAGAACCAGTATTTTCCCTATCCGTCAAAAAATGATAAATTTCATAAATATTCAAAAATAATTACCCTAAGATAATTTTTATATGAATATTTCAAAAATTAAGTTCATTTAATCAAAAAAATCATTACAAAAATTTTTTTTATTAATTTTATCACATGTGTGGATGAAGTAAACAAATAATTTTTATTGCTAAAATAATTTTTTCCAAATTTTTTTCCAATGATTATTTTTTATAAAAAATCGATTAAAAATGTAAATTTGTAATATATATTTCAAATAATGTATTTATTCGCATTCATTCCTAGATATTTAATTAGTTAGTTATAATGTCTATTTTTAAATAATATTTTAATATAGTATCAGGTTTCAATTAATCTTAATGCTGCATGCATCACAATATATCAAATAGATTGAATTTATTTAAATGGAAAAAAATCATAAATGTAATGGTTCTATATTATTACATTCTAAAAATATTTCATACTAAAAAATTATATGATATTACATTCCAAATAGATTAGGATAGTAATTCTTCATAACACTCTAATTCCCATGTTGCTTCCACCTTTGAAGAATTTCTCCAAAGTTCCATAGCCAATTGATTCATCAGATTCCTAAATACTGAAACTATATTATCAAGAATATATATGGGTTCTTCATTTTATGATATACTAAGTAACATTTTTTCATCATATGTGAGCACATGTGTTGCGTCAAACATGCACAATCAAGAAAATAGGATCTCGCAAATGGAATTCGAAATCCTTTATCCGATTAGAGGCATAAATCTTTTTCCAACATTGGGCTACATTAATATGATCACAAATAGTCATTAGCATTGTGTACTTCTCTTCAACATGATCTCGGCCTATATTTATCCTTCCACCGACATTATCACATCAGGATAGAGTATGAAAACACTCTGTATATAATTCTTTATAGAACACCATTTAATTAATTTAATGGAAACTATAGTTATAGGTAAACACTAAAAATAGAAAATACTTTTATCATATAAAATTAATTTCAATGAAAATAAAATGAACATGTATTCTATTTTGTGAATACTTCATGAAAATTTTCGATCAATTTAAAGATACTAGGAATTTCTCAAATGAAGCACAATATCGAGATCCATATAAAGACTCTTCCAGAATTTTAATGTAAAATGAGGATCGTGATCAAACATGATCGAAATAGGTGTAGTATGGAGTATTAACATTCATTAATATGGAGTCTTTTGAGATTCTAAATAAGATAATGTTCTATTCTATGAATTGAATGTGCATATTTTCTTAGGATATCAACAATAACCCATATTTTATCATTAATCCAAGGAGTATTTGGACGTCCTATGTCAATTACCAAAGTAATTTCATACCATTTGCGCATAGGAATAAGAAGAGGTTTCATGAATCCACAAGTATTTTTACTCATAGAATGTAATTATTGGATAAAAATATTTGGACACAAAATCTGAAATTTCATGCATCTTCTTATCTAACCATAAATTTTATTTCAAACCCCTAACCATATTTCTGAAAAATGAAGTATATAGAAGTTTGATCTATGAAAATCATCCAAAAATTCTAATTTTTTTAACATTAAAAATATAATACATAATATCATTCCATATTTCCAAACAAAAAATTCACCAATGAGGTTTACTAATTTCCCTTCAGTCATAGATATAATTTTATTCTAAAATGTCTCATCATTATAATATATAATTTTTATATTTAATAATAATGGTGTAATAATTATCATTATAAAAAAGTTTTATGTACCTCAATAATTAATAACAACCATATATATGTTTATAATATTAATGAACATAGGAATATTATTCATCCTGAATTTGGTTAGAACTCGATGCCCCTTCCTACTCTATGCATTGACTATTTTAATTTCTTTACCTAGGAGGTAGTGTATTGAGAAAACCTAATCATTTAGTATCTTAACCATCACTTGTTATGCATATTATGTTATTTATATGAATGGATTTATTCGACACATCTATGACCTGGGTATATCTGACATCATTCACAGTAGTGATAATGTATCCATATATTTAACGGAAACATACAACAGCCAACTCAAGATCAATGGTTGTATAGTTTTGTTTTAGAGCCTTCAATTTACATGATGTGTACACACTAAATTTATCATTTTTAGTTAGTACACAACCAAGTACCTTCTTTATTGTATCCTTATATATCATAAAACTGTCATTTCTAAATAACAGAGTCAGAATTATTAAATTGACCAATTTGATCATCAGTTCATAAAAAAATATAACATTCTATTTTTTAAATGAAATTAACTCATATACATGTATTCATGGAGAACGATTTGTCCATTCAGTGAATAATTTTACCAAATCCCTGATTTAATCCATCTAAATCATTGAAAATTTTTAACTGAGTTATGTTCATTAGTGTAGTCCATTATCTAACAAATTTTTTCAGAGGATCAATTCAGATTCCATATTTTGATACGATATTTCCCAGAATAGAAAATTCATGGGTATAGAATTCACACTTACTAAATTTCAAATATAAAAATTTACATCTAAGAGTTTTATGAATTATCCTAAAGGGATTATCATAGTCCTCATATAATTTTCAATACACCAAGACATCACCAATGATTACCAAAAAGAATATTGATATGATTTTAATATTATGTTCATTAAATCAATAAAAATGATGGTGTATTCTTCAATATAAAATTTATTACAATGAACTATTAAAGTACATGATTCATTTTTAATAAAGACTTAAAAATTTCTTCCAACTTTATTTTTAATTTGTAATACCTTGAACAAAGGCAAATCTTTTAAAAACATTGGGATCTCTGAATTTGATTGAATAAGAAATCAATGGTATGTAATTATTACTTTATAATTATCCTAATATCATTGATTTCCCTATAATCAATGAACATCCTCTTAGTTCCATCATTGTTCTTAAAGAAGATATTTTTGGATCCCTATGGTGAAATAGTATGGTGATGAAATCACTTATTATTTAAATCCAATATTTTTTCTTCCATTCCACTACATACTTAGTGGAAATTAAATATGGTGTATGTGGTATTGGTATTGCATTTAGGATTAAATAAATAGAGTAACCAACATCACATTCTAGTATATGACTAGGTTATTCCTTATTAAATACAATATTGTATTAATGTTAACAATTTATATATTAAGTGGAATATTAATTTCGTCAACTGCAGATTTTGTCTACTCTTCATCCCCAGGAAAATAATTTCATTGATAATAGCGGTTGATCTATACATGTCTCATATGATGTTGTGTCTTCCTTAAAAGATAGTAATTAAATATCTTCATCATGAATCATAATTTTCTTCTTCTTGTATAAAATGTTTTCATAATATTATTAAAGATAGACAATATTATTTTTTATATCAAAGGAAACCATATTTATGAAAATAATGTTATCATATAATTTATATTTATTTGTAAAAATTGGAACTTCTTGACATATCCTTGTTATAGTGAAACTTCCACTATGAAATTTTACTAAAAAATAAATTTTTAAATTCCTAAGTAAATATATAATTTTCTTGGAAATCATGGATGATATAAATGAGAGTAAGGATCCAAAATCCAATAATGAATTTTATAAATTTTTTGAGATGATTAATATACTAGGAACCATATCATTGGGTAATTATATCTTAGATTTAGTGATTGCATAAGCGTGACCCTATCCCCAAAACATATTCTATAGTATATTCCTTGATGCTTGGGGAATTCATTTTCATAGTTCCCAATATCTATATAGTTGAATAAAAATATAGCAACATATTATTTGGTCCCTTTGAAATATATGGATTGATGAACTTTATAAATACACCTATATAAACATATAATCCCTTCAAGAGTTTCCTATGATGATTCCTTTTATAGTTCAGACAAGGTTGAAAATTATCATTCACTTATTCATCTTGGAGGCATAAAATTTTTCATGGTACTCATTCCACATCATATTTCATGATTTATCTTTAACATGCATAATATAGAGAATTATATCTCTATTTTGAAATCATGTAATAATATTCAATCAAATGGTTTGTTTTTTATAATGACTAACACACATTATAGACATCATATAAGACCGTTAAAAAAATGTGTCATATTTCACTCCTTGATGGGTATATAATCCACAACATACCTAGTTATCATTTTGAAGGTATCATCATACTCATACACATATTATTAATCCTTTTTCCTTAAGCTATCTACATTTTATTATGTTCTTCACTGAAAAAATAATTTTAAAAAATGTATTGTTAAAGGATGTCCATTCTACAAGTTCTATTTCTTATTACTCCCATGTATTTTAGATGAATTAACATCATTGAGTAGTATCAACTACGAGAAAATACACTGAAAGTATAACCAATTCTTTTTCATTGTATCCCAAGTCCATATATATCTTTTTAAGAGGGACAATCCATTACACATATTCCATTAGATTAGCTTCCAAAACGAATGATGTGCAATTCTATTACATGAAGAGATCCAATATAAGATAACCACAATATGAAACAGGTATCTACATCAATGAAATGTTGGATTTTACAACATGATTACAATGCCTTAATATATCCATGATATTCCATATTCCAATTAAAGTTGTATTAGATTTCTTATCAATGAAATCTCAATGTTATCCATGTGTATTTATAACATTATTCATTCTATTTTATATTTCCATATATTAGAATACACTATATTTTCTCACGAAATTATGAATTATTATACAAAATGTATGATTCGTAAAATGGTGTAACACAATTTATTTTAAAAAATTAAGCATTGTTAATATCAGAATCTTAAAGTTGGTTTCATTGGGATATTTTTATTTTCAAATTCTTTATAATTATTTTTAATGAAAATGAAATTTATCCTCAGAATCTCCCCTAGGAGTGTCAAACTAGTTGTGTAGTAAAGAATGTTTTTTTACATAAGGTGATGATTGGGTTAAGAAAAATGCACCCTTTTCCCAGTTATTACCCCAAGGTTTAACTATACTGAAACCACATCCACTTGTAGAATCTTGATTGGGATTTATTTTTAAGAATAATGACATAATATTTTTCTTACCAAATCATTATAGTGTTCATCTATGATTATCATAACTGTATATCATAGGGTTATTTTACCTAGTCCATGTCTTGTTTGATCTACTTCTCAAGGTTTCTACTAAACATCCATTAGTACAAACTATAACTACATTGACTACATTAACCTGGACATGATGACTAATATATTACATTGGCTTAGATATAAGGATTAATATTATGAATACCCTATAATTTTACTAGTTTTAGAGAAATAGATACATACCTGATAACAATTTTAGACAGGTAAATAAAAAAATAATGATAATAATTTTGAATCCTTAAACTCAATCCAATAATTATTCTTTATATCACAGGGAAAGGAAAAAATATTGGTGATATCAACTCCTTAGTAATAGTGACATACATAGGAAGATATCATGAATCCATAAATCATAATCCATATGGAATGGGAAATTACTAATCAAAATTTCCATTTAATAGATAACTTGACTATCATAATTGGATAATTCATAATATATATAGGAAGGTAAATAATGGAAAAACATTCTATTTAATATAATTACTATGAATGAAAGACATCTAATGATAATACCAATGTAAAAATATCATGGATTAAAATAATAAATAAATTCAAAATGATGAAAATTATTAATTATTGGGCATCATGATCTCATTAATCATGGATACATCTACCACCAAGACCTTTCTCAATAATGTTTAAAGCTAATGCGTTAAACCCTATCTTATATGAATATCTTATTTGTCTCCAAAGACATTTTTATGCATTGAGGGGTGATATATAATAGGTATCCACCTAACAATAAATTTTTAAATAATTCATCATTTATATTATAATTAATTTAACTCATGAATCAATGTTCCTTATTAACAAATATGTACATTGACTAATGAATACATATTTATCAATATTCTCCCAGTTAGTCAAATTACAATCAATGTAAACACCATATGAAAAAATTATATAAAATATATATTATAATAATATTATTGATAAAAAAATTTAATATCTAATATAGATATATTTTACTTTAAAACATGATGAAATTTGTATTTGTTTTAAGAGAAAGTTAACAATAAAAAATGAATAGGGGGATGCACAAAAATTTTTACCTTTTGGTAACATTTAAATTTTAACCCCAAAAATAATAAACATGATACACCACATTAATCATTATCTACAAATTTTTATTCATTTTAAATAATTCAAATAGGTTGTTTATAATCCACATAAAAGTGAAGAGGTGCACACTAACAACAATGTCCCAATGAAACTGAAATTGAGATGAAATGCATTACCACTTGGTAACATTGAAGTAAAATCCTGTGGATAATAAAATTAAAACATAAACATAAAATATAATAAATAATTAATGATTCATGATATTAAATATAAATGTGGTATTATGTAAAAAATAATAAATAATATTGGGTCACCCTAGTAAATTATGCCTCAATTATGTTGAACGGAGGCGAAGTCCCTTACCTTATAATTTTGTTTAGTTAAACTTGATTTAACATCCTATATAATTTTTTAATTATTTAATTAATTCAATATAGAACTATAAACTTAGTCATTATTCTATAAATTATCTTGATGTAACATTTTACAACTACTTTGATAATAATATTTCATTATTTCAGTTATTTAGAGTGTTAATTGACTTGTTTTCTCATGCGTATTTTGTCATGAATGTTCTCGTTCTTGTATATTGGATAAATGAAATATTCCCATAATGATAATAATTCTATAAATATTATTTTTACTCGGAATATTTATTATTATAATCATTTAAAAATTTGGACATTGAAAATGAATCACATCAATTAATGGAGATAATAGGCCGTATATATTCACTTGTGAGGTTATCATTTCCTTAACCGGTGAAAGGGTATGAGTGTTTATGATATAATAACTTTATGGAATCAATATCATGAAATATAATCACATAAATTCAATTACAGAATTATTATT
The DNA here is from genome assembly GCA_963277665.1 of Viscum album. NCBI lineage: Eukaryota > Viridiplantae > Streptophyta > Magnoliopsida > Santalales > Viscaceae > Viscum > Viscum album. Next base: position 1,954,234,356 of record OY728165.1, read on the forward strand.
GACTTTTATGTAATGTTCAGTTGTAAAATGAATCACATCGCTTTGTGAGGCTGTAGTCTACAGTACTAAAAAGTAACATTATCACATTTTAAACAGAATTAAAATTGAAAAGGTATATTTGATATTTTTTTTCTTGATGTATAATAATTTCATAAATTTTTTATAAATGTATTAAATAAATTATTATATATATCATTGAAATGTGGTCATGGAAAATGATTTACATTTGTTTGTGAGGCTGTAATCATATTTACAAACAATCGATGATATTGTTTCCCAGTTGATAGAAGTGGAGGTGGATAGAAGTTATTTCCTTTAACTTATAAGATCATAGTATATGGTTGAAAATAGTGTGACTATTGATTCCTGATAAAATATTTTTTTAATGATGTTGAATAAGTAACCAAATAAAAAGGACCATTAAATAACAATACCTCTTCAATAGAAAATATCCTTAGGTTTTGAAAAAAATCTCACATAGGATGGATATAGGATAAAAAAATGATATAAAATGTTGGAATGGAATTAATGAAGTTATTTAAGTAGTTCTTGGTTTAAAAAAAGTTATTTCTATGTGTAAAGAGGGGAGGATAGGGGTGAACTTTTATATATTGAGTAGAGGACACACATTGAGTTTTTTAAAAGATTCTATTACTCTCATGTTTTTATCATGAAAAAAGATTCCAAAATTCCCCATTATCAATCCTATTTGAGATTAACCATTCTTGTATACAAGTTTTACTTTAACCATTTTAGTTAATTTTAAATAATTTTACAATTTATAATTTTCAAAAATTAAGTTAAACTAATAATATAATTTAAAATATTTTTATTCTAAATATTAAATAAATTATTTAAAAATTATTTAATATAACTTGTTGAATCCAATGTAATAATTTTCCTATAAATTCTTTGAAAAAGAGAGATTCCATATTGAAAAATTCTAACAAGTATAGATGATTATAATATAAAAATTCATTATGAAATTTATTTATATTACCTAAATTGAATTTATTTTATAATTATTTAAATAATTTTACATTTAAACTTATTAAATCTTTAATTTATCTTTTTAAATAATAAATTGAAAAGATTGTTTCCAGTAAAAATTAGTTTTCTCAATTATTCATCAAAAAATAAAACATTTCAGAAATATCCCAAAAATTTATAGAAAGATAATTTTGATATTATTAATTGAAAAAATAATTTAATTTTTTAAAATAAAAATTCGAAAATATTTAAATAATAATTTTATCAGAATTTTTCAGGAAGTGACAACACGATTTTCATTGAAAAGAAAAATTCATAAAACATTTATTTTACCTTCAAATGATGATTATTTTTTATTTCTAATTAATATATAAATAATAAAATTGTGGGAAATTTTTATGTCTAATAATTTATTTATTCATAATCATACCATCCAATTTTACATCTCGGTTATAATTTTCATGTTTAAATTACTTTTTAATAGAGTATTATATTTCATTTATACTCAATGTTGTGTGAATCACAATCTATCAAAAAAAATATTTTATTTAAATATAAATAAATTAAAAAGTGTAAATATACTACATTAAATTATTTATACATACCTATGTTGATTCACTTAATGATATAATGACATCTATATAGATGAAAATTTTCTAGAACAGTGTGTTCTGAGGGAAATAAGTTAGGTGATGCTAGCGTTGATTAATAATGATTAAAATAATAAAAAGGAGTGTCTTTGTAATGTTTTGTAAATACATTATGATATTCGTATCATGAATAAAATCCTAAAATTTTATAATCAGTTCGAATATTATTTTCTATCAATAAAGATATTTTTCTGTTAGAATATGATCTAGACAAGAAAAATATCTAAGGTGAATATTTTGTGATAAATTAATGGAGGAGATCACTTCTCAAATATTAAAGAATTATAAAATTCTAATATTTGTAAATTATTTTATAGTGATTATTACTAAAGGAAAAAAGAAATTATTTTCTTTGATTAGTATAAATAAGAATAAGGTTTATACTATAATGACAACAGAGAAAGTGGAATATGAGCCTCAACCCAGTTGGTGAGGATTCTCCAAGTGAATACAAGAGACCAACATTCAATTCTGGGTGAATGAATATTTTTGGATTACTATAGAATGTATTATTTAGTAATTTAGCAGCCAGAACTATTTTCCACTTTCACTCTTCGGGCAACTACTTTGGTCCTCAAGTCCTTAAAGGCCATCAGGCCACCCAAGGATTTCATTCTTGTAAGGCTTCCAGGACACCTGATGGTTTATGGGCCACTTTAAAGGAATTGGGACAATTCAAGGCATCCAAGACACATATAATATAGATGAAACATGATAGACATCATGGAATAAGGCTCCAAATAATGATTCAAGAGCAGGGGTATTAACCAGAGTAGAGCTAATCGAAATTGGTGGATTGTGAGGGTATAGAACTACCATAAGTATCAGTCATTTACATATTTTCATATTATAGCTAGCTGAATATCCTGGAAAAGGTGGAGAGATGAAATCATGTTATTTTTTGAGGAGGGGCAGTTTCAAGTAGTTTGTTTGGGATGAATTCCACTAAGGACATCGGGTCATGTTATATGTATCTAAGACTATGGGAAATTTATGGGATTCACCAGATCCCTTAAAAGGGGGATTATCAAAAAATCCATTAAAATGATGTCCTTTAGGCCATTCATGCATAATGTATAGAACGTGGAAAATTTATGATGGAATATGAAGTTATTTTGGGAGTATTCCCAAAAAATGTTGATTGAAGAAAAGCACTATGAACTGGGTTTTAATTTTTTTTGAGAATATTACATAGAATTTGAGCGGGATTTTATATTAAAAATTTAATTTAATTCATTAATATTGAGATATTGTTGATTAAGGGGGGAAAATGGGGAGAGGCAATTTTAGAAAATAACAGAATTCTAAAAAATAGATTTTGGATTTTGGATTATAGAAAGAGTATTATATAGAGAAATCCAATGTAAGAAATGATTTAAGTCTGAGTAGTTAATTGTTGATGTTATGTGTGAGTGATAAAATGAAATATATATTATTTGAATAATGATTATTAGTAGTTTATGTTCTTCTGGTGGTGGGAATACTCTAATTATAATTTTCTAAAAGGATAAAAGATTAATATCACTATATTAAAATATTGAAGAATCCTATACTCCCTTGTGATCCTTATCACCATATACCAAAAACTTTATAACTACTACTGAGATGTTATAAATAATAGTGAGATACTATAATGTTATGTGTGGAACTGTGGGATTTAGATGAAGCCCATATAATCCATTTATGTTGAATAGTATGAAGTAAGTGACTTAGGATAAAAAATAATCACAATAAGGAATATATTCCAATTATTTGAGAGAACCATATCTTAATACCACTTAGGGATATAATCATAATTCAGAAGGGGTGAATTAGTGTTAGTGGAATTTTCATAATAATTTTTCTTTTTATCTCATTTTATTTTTGAATAAATACAATCTTAATTCTTTCTATCTCTTACCTAACCTTCTTTTGTCATAACACACAGAAAGTGGACATGATGTTTACAATGATACCTTCCAATAAGAATGAATTTTACTTATTATAATACTAAAATAATCTTTTACCACAAAAACCCAATAATGATATACATAATATAGTGACCAAAATGGAAAAAAAATTGAAACTAAAGTGTGTTTCCCAAAATTAATAATGGGGGACTGAAAAGAATTCTGAGTCCATAGCAGGTTCATATCCCTGACCAACATTTATATTCGCAATATATCATCATTATACCTATAGATATAGTATTAATCATCTTCACATCTTTTTAAAAATAAATATATTCCACTAATAGAAGTGAAATATGTTGAATTTCATAGTGCAACAATGATCTTCTAGTATACTTCAATCACTTGTAGTGTCATAAAAAAGTAAATATTATAATTATTTTGTTGTATACACAACATCACACGCAACCTTATCGACCATCATGGAAATAATTGTATGATTATTTTGTTAAAAAACTAAGAGAGTTCTTCTTCTCATTTTATTCTTATCTTTTACTTATTAAAGAGACTTTCTTAAAATTGTTTAACATGAAATATACACATCATTATTATATTGTGAACATTATGGCCACCTTGAATAATTTTTCTTGTTCTTCTTCTTCTTATGCGTCCAAATATTCTCAGTTCACTATTCCAATCTCATGTCTTCTTCCTTCATCACATCCCTTATTCATAGTGCAGACAACATGCATGGGTTCTCTCCTTAAATTTGACTCAATAAAGGTAGCATGATTATTCTTGAGACATATATTATTCATGAAACCAAAGAATTCGTACTTGAACTGTAGCTTCTCGACCCTCATACCACCCACAGGTGTCCCAATCTGATCTATCACATGACCTTAAGCACATCTCCATGTACACCAGAGAATTCAAACTAGTCGTGAGAGTCTAATGTTGATAGTGGAGAGACTATACCCTCATTAGTAGAGTATCTCATCAGTATAAATATATATGAATAATGAACAAATATAACATAACCTAGAAAATACCAACATCAAAAGATATCCAAAATAAAAAAATACAATATCAAAACTGAAATGTAGACATGTCATGCTAAAGTATGTCCCCTATGTCAACGTGAAAACTGAATTTTAAATACACTAACAACTCCCATGTGGGTCTTAAACCATATCCGGATCCCTTATCAATTCTCTTTTCTAAATCCAATATCTAATAAATAGACATTTCCATAATCATATCCTACAAACATGAAGTATATTTAGGTACCCATCATGCAGAAATAGTGGGGCGTGATTTAAAATTAGTAATCCACCACAAAAATAATCTAAAACAATTTAATGTCAATATCAATGTATGTAGTTTTATGATGAATAATACAATATAGATAATTTTAAAAAATTACAATTATTAAATTACTCTTTATTAAACCCCAAAAAACCCTAGGCTCCCAAGGAAAACTGAACTTCAATAACTTTTTTGGACCATAACAGACTCTAAATTATCCCAAAAAAAATTTCATATATCTTATTTCCATTGTATCCATTCATCATATCATTTTACATAAAGGATAATTGGAACCATAGTCCATTTTCAACTCATGGGAATAAAATGTCTTATCTAAAAAATCCTTGTTATTTAGAGCCTCTATCCCAATCCCAAAACTAAATATTACATGGGTATTTGGATCCCTAGTTCCTATCAAATATTCATTATCTCATATGGCTATTGGAATCATCAGTCCATGTCTCACAAACATTTAACACATATGTTTATTTGGATCCTCATTCTCTGTCCCGCACACATTTAACACATATGGGTATTTGAATCCTTAGTCCTTTTCCCCTAGACACATTTAACACTTATATAACAATATCATTGGTTTACATGTGTAAAAATATCACATTAATTAATTCATCAATTTTCTAATTAAATTAAATAGTTTCATAATCACATCAACCAATTTCAAAAAAAAATTACAATAATTAAGTATACTATTAATTATTAGAATTAAACAACTTCAATATAACAATAATTAATTCAAGAATTTATTCTTTAATTTTAGAAATATCAATTTTTTAATAATTAATTAAACAATCAATTATTCAAATTTCCAATTTTCTAATCCCATCCATTCAAATTAATTAATTCTATCACTTATTAGTCAAGTAAAATAGTATCCATCACTCCATAATTAATTTCAATATTATTTATTCAAAATAAAAATTTAATAATAATAACCATTCACATTAATTTACTTAATAATTAATTAATCATGAAAGAAAATCCCCATAAAATGATATTTAATTCTAAAAATAATTAATCCAAAATCTCACTATCATAATTTCAATATTTCAAATTTCATAAATCTCTCAATTAATTGATTCATCAAAATCAATAAATTCAATAAATTACTCAATATGTAATCATATAAGATCATTTATAAAATTATATACACATAATTGAAATCAAGAAATTTGTTTTTTAATTATATACCACCTACTTCAAAATTTATGAATAACACTCACCAATAGAAATATCCAAATTTAAGTGGAACATCAATGTAGAATGAGATCTATATCAAAATCAATATTTCAACATTAAAAATTTATGATTCCATAAATATAGATCTAGATCCAACAATACAAGATAAATATCTATCATTATATAGGATATCATTCCCTCTATATGATATGGGAGAGACGATATAGATGATGAAAAACAAATGGGAATAGATCCTCTTACAAGTTTTCATGGAGATCTTCAAATAGGTCATTAAATTATAAATAATAGAGGGTGGGAAAGAAAATAATCTATTTGAGAGGCTCCAAAAACATAAAATGGATATTAATGTTTGACTAGGGATGATTTGGATTTAATATGTGGGGTTTAAAATTTTAGAAACTATATTTTGGTATTATTAAATAGCTATACACTGCTAGCCGAGGAAGGGAACACAGTTTTCCAAACCAAGCACATTATTCATTTCCTACTTATGGGGGGGATGTTTCCATTTTCATAGATAAATTCCTAACAAACCATGGACCACCCATGGTTTAACCTATATTTCAAGGGTTTAGTTGTTTGTTGGGTCTAGGAATGTGGCTTTTCAAAACCATACACCAACCATTCAGACCACCATTTCTTATATTTTTCTCATATTTTCAGCTATACACATCCCATGGAAATACACAAATGAAAAGTTCTCAAAAAAAGTAGAAAAATGATTACCTATAAATGAACCCGATAAATATGAAAGAAGGTGGGGATCATAAAATATCCCCACCATATAACTGCTCATCCTCGCCCAAGCATCCCCAAGATTCTTATTCAAAAATATCATGCCACTAAGACCTCATACATTCTTGTATCCCACATTTTTCCTCCAAAACACTACCATGTTTCCAAAATAGATTAACTACCAGCACATTCATTCCCCACACCACCTTCTCACTTTGATCTGACACATGTATCATTTGATCCATAATAGAAATATCTATCTTACTACCATCATCATCCACATCGATCACATGAGAATGTTTGAGGTGATACCACTGATGTAGTGACCCACGTAAAACATCATGAATATAAATGTACCTCTATAAAGGATCTAATTGGTAAGACATAAGCCCAATTATATCTGAAATATTAACCAATCCAATGAAATTGGGCTCTTGCCTTACAAGTCATCATATCCTATAGTTACCCAATCTAGGAAACACCCAGAGGAACACACTATCACCCTATTTAAACTTTATGGGTCAACTTCGTCTATCAGTATACGACTTCTGCCTATTCTATTCCATAACCATAATTTTCCAAATCAATTGAAACTTCATTATTATCTACTTCATAATACTTGTTCCCAACAACTTGGACTCACTAGCATCTATCCAGCATAGAGGTGATCTGCATTCCCTAACATAAAGAGCCTCATAGAGTTCTATATGAATAGCTTTCTGATAACATTTATTTTAGGTGAACACCATCAAATATATTTGATTCTCCAAAGAACGCCTAATGTCTAATACAAAAACCAAAATCGTATCCTCTAGAACCTATATAGTTCACTCTCACTTCCTATGGATCTGTGGGTTGAGAGGCACACCCAACAAAACCAGTGTAGAATGGACCTTTTGTATACCCTGCTAGAAATGTAATGTAAAGAAAGACTCACTGTTTAAAACTATAGACTATAGAACTCCATGAATATTAACTATCTCTTGAACAAGTAGTTATTCTATCTTAAAAACTGAGAATTTGTCCTAGAATAGTATTAAATGTTTAGTAAAAAGGTCTACAACCACTCAAATATTGTCATTCTTCTGAGGCTTCCTCAAGATCCCCACCGAAAAATCTAGGTTAACATCATCCCACATCCATTTAGGAATAGGAACCAATTTTTTAAACAATATTTTCACTGATGTTCTACCTTCAATAATACAATGGTGTAGAATTTTTTCAAAAAACTCTGAAACCTCCTATTTCATGCCTGCCACCAAAATTTCCATTATTGGTCATAGTACATTTTGGTCACACCTGAATGCACCACCCACTTTGAGGGATGAAATTATCACATCAAATCCCCCTATATTCAAAGGAAGAACAACCACATCCCAAACATAAATGATATCCTCCTCATATATGGTCCAACATGAAGGTATCTCCCAATATTTAAGGCTTTCTATAAAATATAAACATTTTAGATCCTCACACTTTATATCTTTGTTATTCTTTAAGAGTTCACAATCAACTAATACTGACACGAGATTCATCTTCTCTTAACACTCTTGAACCAAAAAAATACAACTAAACTCATGAATTCATCCTCTTCCACATAGAACTAGACTTATTAACAACATGAGCCTAGTATTTCTAGCTCAAAGCATCAGCCACACTATTTCCCTTATATGGTGTATGTGCTGGATCAAATTTGAAAGAAATCATACTATCAAACCACCTCTACTATTAGAGATTAAAATAACACTATTAATGTATTTACATCATGATATTGTAATCACTACCAAATGTAATTTTTTTGGAAAAGATACAATTCAAACCCAACACATTAAGTATTCAATAACTGGAGCCAACTCAAGGTCATGCGTATGGTATTTCTAGTTGTGATTCATAAAATCCAAGATCCCTACACCAAAACGTAATATACATGCATGAATATATCTATAATAATGATCTATGATGAATCAAAAACCACCATAAACACCTCACCTAGGATAGGTTTGATCAATATTGGTGCCAATGTTAAGTTCTCTTTAGTTCTTGGAATAAACTTTCACTTTATTATGACTCGTAAAACATTCTGGATTTTTTGGCCAACCCCAAAACTGTTGCTTACAATATATAAACATAATAAATGAAACTATAATAATATCTTTCTAACCCGAGAAAGCTATGGATATAAAAAATTTCTTGGGATGATCCCAATATACAAACTCCTCAACCTTCCCCATGTCCAATGAAAAACCATTCTATGGGATGATGTGACCAATGAAGTGTACCTGATCAATCCAAACCTAGAACATTGATAGATTAGAATATAGTTGATTCTCTCTGAGGGTATTCAGGATTATTTCAAAATGTTGGGAATGATATTGTAAGTGTTGTATTATAATAAGGAGTCATCCATAAACACTTCCACAAACTGATTCAAGTACAAGTTTATGGTTATTTTCATTAAGTACATAAACACTACTCTTACATTAATCAACAAAAATTTCATTACTAAGAAATCATAAATTCTAAACCAACATTTGAATTAAGTCCCCTATATATAATAATGTTAAACTCATGATGGATGATTCCCTGATCTCAAGTCAATCCTCAAAAATACACATGACCACCTAAACTGTTCCAATAGATTATTGATGCATGAAGGAGGATACTAGTTATTTACAGTCATTTGGTTAATCAATTTTTAATAAACACCCAAGAATATAGTCCCATTAGAATTATTTAGAAGAAATACTTGAGAACCCTAAGGAGACATGCTTGGATGAATAATACCCTTATCATCTACCCCCTCTAGAATATTCTGGAGCTATTGAAGATCAATGGGTGTCATTGTATATGTTGTAATTGAAAATGGATAAGCCCCCAACATGTGATCATTTGTAAAGTTCATATCTCTCTTTGGTGGAAGCTGTGATATGTATTTAGAAAACTGGTCCTGAAACATATATACTATATGAGGAATTATAATTTGTTTTACACCCCCATCATCCTAAAAAAAACATCCAACCTAGGAAGTAATCTCCCCATGTTGCAGCTGAAATAGGTCTCTATGGCCACAGTTGATATCCCAATCTCTACGGCGAATATAATTATCACCCTCAAGAGACATAAACATTACTCTCTTATGGTAAAAATTAATGTGGGTTCGATATAATAATAACTAGTATAGAAGAACAAATTAGTTCAAAGTATTACATGTCATGAACATAAATTCTCAATATAAAAATATACTCCCCAAACATGATTGAATAGCCTTTCCACAAGAAGATATCTCTCTAATGTACTCCCAATGGAGTATCTAATATCAATACCCCACTAATGAACTGCACCTGCAGGGTCAATCCATTCACATGTTGTGTATAAATTATAAAATGGGTGGAACTAGAATCTAATAAAAAATAAAATAATCTTTAAGATATAAGAATAATAGAACTCAATGTTGATGGTCTAGCTTAACTATTCAAAACTATAGGCTAAATGTAATTTAACCCTCTTCCAATATTAACAATGATGTACACTATGCTTCATGATCTATTTCAAATTGCTGATAAATGTTCTATTTCCATAATGATCCACATGTGGTGCCTCTACCACCATGACTAGTAGAACACCAGATTCAAATATTATACAGTGTAAAAGAAACCCTTCCCCCACTTTGGTTATGCCTAGCTCCTACATACCTACATATCATTCATGGTTCCTATTGACCCTCTGTAGATCTCATATATTGTTGTTGGCTTGGAATTCCATTGGTGGTTGGAGAAAATGTTTAAAAAATGTATCGGTCTACTACACTTTATGAGTATAACTCAGGTGAGATCTGATGTAATTGATTCTTCCCACTAGCCACACTTCCAACTATCCTATGGCTAAAATTTCCATAGTGACACTTCTTTATATTAAATAATGTACATCCCAATCATCTAGAAAATACAATATGTACCAATATAGAAGCATCATTTTAGTTCTTCTTAGCTATAGAATCTTGATCGACCACCTCAGCAAACTTGTTTAACTAAAAGAGGTTAACTTTCAACATAATCTCTCACTTATGACCATCATAAAATGCATTTCAATTCTATCTCATCCCCACAATAATGGATAAAAGAACAAAAACTCTATAAAGAAGCCAGTATATTATATATCAATCATTCATCCCTATGGAAACCCCATGAACTCTTTTTATATCTCATGAATTAGCATCTCTAGATAAATTTGATCCTAGAACATCTAAAAAATTTCCATCTAAGCCATCACATCAGCCTACACTATCTAGGAATGAGCATCAAAACAGTTCTTCACTTATACTCTAAACATGAAACTAGCCAACATGACCCTCTTCTCTATATGATCCTCTAAATGGTCATTTATATTCTAGATGGACTAAATCCAAAACTCTACTACTCTAGGTCCACTATCTCAAATAATAGTTAGATGTTTCTCTGACTGATGTTCCATCGTTAGGTCAAACATGCCTTTCACAACTTTTCCTATGTTTCTTTACAAAACATTCATGAAGTGGGGAATGTTTTCTTGGAATTAATATGTGATATTCTGTCCTAGTTATATAAATACCTCAGGGTTCATTACTTGTAGATCATCTTTATCCATATCCTTTTATCACCCTCTCAACAAGTGTCATTGTGAAGGAATGACACGGCAAATCAAAACACACACTATAGGACACATAACAAAACTATATAAAATTTAATGGATGATAATTATTAAACACAAAACATATTTTCCCAGGACTGGAGACATGGTCAAACCCAATGTTCATTCACTACCCTTAACCAACTTGCATATAGGTCATGGTTAACAAAGAGAACACTCACACTATTTATATAGGATTTACATTACACACACTTTTAGTAATAGTTTGAAACATTTTAGAATTCTTAATTTATATTACGTACCATTTTCCAATTAATTTACATAGGAAAAGAAAAGTATTTCAATTTCACCAACTTATCCAAAATCTGTTGCCAACGTATTCATAAAAATAATGCATGTCAAAATAAATCATGTGTTCATAGAATTCTTCATGAAACTCAACTCTCATTCCATATCTATCCATGGGTCAAATCTAAAAAATATATTTGAAACAATAATCACATCACACAATTGTACATCACCCATGGTGAAATAGAATAAACTGTACCAACACATTTCAAAAATAGAAATCCCAACCTGGGTACTTGGATTTCATCCAAGGACATGGCGTAGGTAATCCCATGAATGATATCTTAACAAAGGACTGACTCATCATATTATCTATTATAACATTGCAAAATATAATAAAAATGAAAATGAAAATAAACCACCTCTAATAACAATTTTTTACATCCTGACTTGGGTTCCACACACCGGTGCCCCGAGCCAGTTGGTCACATTTCCTAAAGCTCGCATCCTTGTATATTATAGGTGGATTACTAGGAGTGAATTTTTAATGTCGATAGATCAGAAACTATAGAATTTTTATCAATGTATCATAATAGTACAAATACATAAGAATAAACATCATATATAACTGTAATATAAAAATATATGTATCATAAAATTAACAAAATTTTAAATACAATATCAAAACTGAATAGTAAACGTGTCAAGGTAAAGTATATTCCATGTGTCAAAATGTAAACACAAAATTAAAGACAGTACCAACCCCAATGTAGGTCCCCAACAACAAATACTTCCCTCATCCTCTCTCCATCCCAAATAAGAAATGTAACAGAAGGCTTTTTCCCCTATCATGTCCTACAAACATGAAATCTATTGGGATACTGATCAAGATGTTGAATTAGCCTTTGAGTGCAACTCAGTAGGCTACCAATAATAACCACTATAACAATATACATTCAATAACAGTGTATATTGTATCATAAATAATAAAATAAAATCAATAATTAATTATTTTACATTTATTTAATTACACTTCATTTAACTACATAAATCCATAGGCTCTATAGGACACCAGAACCTCAATACCTCCTTTTCCCCATGCCGATGTCTGAACTATCTCCAAGGAATATAATATTTCGTAATTTAGTTGTCTCCATTCATCATCTCATTTAACAGCATGGACAATTGGAAACATAGTCTAGTTCCAACTCATGGGTGTTGAATTATGTGTATTACACCCAATGATTTTTTGTAACCTTGGTCCCGGTACCACACCTAAATATGAAATGGGTATTTTCAGCCTCAGTCCCAATCCCATACTCATTATCTCATATGGGTTTTTGGAGCCTCAGTACATATCTCACACACATTTAACACATATTGGTATTTGAAGCTTTAGTACCTATCTAAAAGACATTTAACACATATTTCAATTTGGAGCTTTAGTCCATGTACCAAATAATCATTTGACACATATATCATAATATCACTATTTCACTTGTTTCATATTAAAATAATAATTAATTAATCATTAAAATAATTAAATTCGACTATTCCATAATAACATCAATAAATTTAATAATCACAAAAATTCTGAATAATTATTTCTACAAATAATTATTCTAAATCAAAAACATAAATATAACAGTAATTAATTCAACAATTAGTTATTGAATTTTATAAATATGTATATTACCATAATTAATTATATAATTAATTACCCTAAATCCAAATTTTATAATCCCATCCATTTCAATTAATTAATTCAAAAATTAATTAATCATGTTAAAAATATATATACCTAAATAGTTAATTCAACAATTAATTATTCAAATCTATAATTTCATAATCCCAACCATTCCCAATAATTAACTCAAACATTAATTAATCAATTTAAAAAAAATCAGTAACTCCATAATTAAATTTATAATTAATTAATCTAAAATCTAAATTTTATAATTTTAATATTTTTATTTTTAAAATTTCCCAATTAATTAATTCAACAAATTTAATTAATTAAATCAAGCAATCAATTTATATTAATATAATTGAAATTCTAAAATTACATAAAAATAACTAAAATCAAGGATTTTGGATTTGAATTGTAGACCACGTACCAACAAAATTATGAAGAAAGCTTTCCAACCAAAATTTCTAAATTTGAGTGGAACAACGTTATAGAGTGAGATGAGGATTGGAAAACCCAATTCAAGTTCAAAAAATCATAGATTCCACAATTTTAGATATAGATACAACAATCCAATAACTATATCAAACAATATAGAGGATGTCATACCTCTAATAAATTAAGGAGATATAAGAGAGAAGAAAGAAACCACAAAAGATTAGATCCTCTAACTAGGTGGGGTGATGATCTTCATTCCAAACTTTGAATCATGAAGAAAAGTGGTCATGAAGGATTGGAAATCATCTGGGAGACTACAAAATGAGGGAAGGGAGATTGTGGTCAAATAAGGACAAATTTGGGGTTAATAATGGGGGGGTCGGTAATTTTCATAACTAAAGTAATGGTTAATTAAATAGAGAATCAATATTTTCTATCCAAGAGATAATGGTTTTAAAAAATGCGTTCTTTAAATGTGTGACTCTTCTAGGGGCGGGGATGCCCAGTTTCTTCATTTAGGATTCATGGCTTGATAAACTATGTGTTATCCATCCAAACACCCTTTAATCGGTTTTTCATGGTTTACTGGTCCATGGAGCACGGTTAGGCAAAACCTTGCACCAACCTTAAACTTCCCTATTCATATAATTTTTTAAAAAATATCACCCAAACACTCCCCAAGTTAAAATCCAAATGAAATGTAATAAATAATAATAAAACGAGTTCCTATAAATGAGCTCGAGGAATCTCTTGAAAATGTCAGGATCTTAAATTATTAATAGTGCAGAAAATATATTCTATCAGAAGGATCTTCATCCTTTAAAGTCCATGAAGACTCATACTCATTTTATTTTTTACAATGATGTACAAAAATATCATGTACATGTTAATTTAATTCATTCCATAATATAGATTTTCTAATAATTATGACTCAATATTTTAATTCGTACATGTTGTTTGAATACTTTTGGTGAAGACCTATACATATATTACATAGCATTAAAATATCCAAGACATCTACATGTATGGAATTATGAATAACATTCCTCGTGGATATCATTATGTGAGGCATCTCTACAATCATCATGAAAATTAAAAATCATGAATTCTTACACTTCTACATAACATCTTATGATTATCATTTGTGACTTATGATGATTAATTATATCCTTTATATATGAATTCCACTACAATTATTCCCTTCAATCCCTTGTTATTAAATTATAATGTTATATATGTCATGATAAAAGTATCACTAAAGAAGTGATCTATTTCAATCATCTAAAATTGTCATCTAGAATTTTGGAATATAGGGATCTCACCCAATGTGTAAGAATATAAATCCTTTATTTAGACTCAAATTCCTATGTTAATCCCATAAGTTTAATTTGTAACATTACTATGATTTCACATATGTTATGGAACTAGATATATGAATCATTAACCTGAATTACCTATCACATATCTAAATAATACATTCACATAATATAATTATTTGTGTAAAATTTTTTATATATAATTTCACATATGTGTTTCTATATAAAATCACATGTGTAGATCATTCATTTCCATGGTGAATTGAAATTAATGGTGGTATTTTTTCATTAATTAAGATGTATGGTAGTACATTCATGTAGGAAAATTCACATATATAGGAAAACACATAGTGGGATATTAGTATTTGTAGTACCATTGTTGGAATTAAGGTTTTTATATATAAGAAATACTATACATAAATATTTATTTAAATTCAGAAAAAATTTATATTAACATTATTTTTTCGGTACTTTTTCATACTATATACCAAATGTTATATATTTCAATATTCTACCTTCAACATTATATGAATTTATTTCTAGATATCATTTAAAATGATTCAAAATAAATGATATAATGATGCATACTTATTTGATGATTGGTGTAAAAAGAATCTTCAAATTGAAAGATCTCTGTCAAATTTTATACAAATATTTAATTCAACATTAATTACTCATAACAGTCTACATACAAAGCTCTTATTATTACTAATTTTCCCACAAATCAAGCTTTAATCTGTTTGATCCTGTAGTTTATCAACCTATCTTGTAGGCTAATAGTCACTATCTCTCTGTCTTTAACTTTTTGCAGTCACATATATCAATATAAATCCTTAATGTTAAAGAAAAGTCATCATAAAATGTAATTAATAAGTAATACATCACGAAAAATTTCTATGATATTATTTGTCTTATTTTCCTTAAATTTTCTTCAAAATTCATCGAACTCCTGGATGGAAATACTCAAACAACCAATGATGTGTCATCTAATCAATTATAAAAATAAAACCTCACAACACTTGGGATCATTATTTTCTCTTCAAAATGATTTTTATTTAAATCAAAATTTTAAAATCTTGAAAAAAAGGAAACACATAAAAGTGTATTAACCAATAAAATCCCTTAAATATACAGGATATGTCCTGAGAATGTTATGTCAATATGGGATGTATTCACTTATACTATACCTCATTCTCATAAAAAACATTTTGCTTTATTAATCCTTATTAAAAATAAATATATTGATATTAGGATAGATACATCAATTCATTATTATGGAGTGTTCCATCAATCATATCACTCTATGCCTATGTGGGCCATGTTTAGAGTAGAAAATATTAAAAATTTAATTTCAAAATGATTTTTTCCATTTTCAATTGAAGATGATACTAATTTAAATGATAACTCTTTATGTTAAAAAAATTATACAACCATTTTGTAGGTTTATAATAATGGAGATAGTAATCATTTACTAAATAATTTAACATAAAACTCCTACACACACATTATCATTCTTATAAAAATAATTAAATTATAAAGAATTATTTATGTTTTTTTGGAAAAAAACACTTAATATACCTGAAAACTACTTTATATTCCATTGTATTTGAATACATTTCCGTATCATCATATAATGATTTGTTTTTAATTTTACATGCTTGAAATATTTAGAAAGGAATACATTATCATTGAAAATAAAAATAAAATCCTTGAATATATCATATTCTATTTGAATGATAATTCTAGTGGCTTCTTCATCATTCATAAAATCTCCCACATTAAGGTGATTATCTTCAAGATCTTTATAATTTTGTAATTCAACTAAAGATGAATCACATGGTGTTTCTTATTAAGACTAAACTAAAATTGAACATCCACTTATGGCTTTCCAAATATGAATACTCCCAAATAATCATCAAGGATGACCCTTTTTCAATTCACGTTGTAAAAAATGTTAAATGTAAAACCAAACTGGGATTTCATCTTCATCATTTTACAATTAGGTGTTGACGAAAACCATTTCCTTCCACTTAATAAAAGGTGATACTTTCATGGATTTTTTAGTATATCAATTGAGTGATGAAACATACAGAGTTCGTTCATCATCTGGGATATCCATAATTGATAGCCAACTCACCTAATAAGGTTCTCCATAGATATCAATATTTATATTCAATTTCCCGTATTGTAATAATAAATAGAATATAAAAGAAACAAATGAAATAATGTTTGTCTTCGTATTCCTTAAAGTTTATAGAAAGGTTGAGATGTTTTTCTCAATTATATTTATTTATTTTTTCAATTTTTCATAATTAAAAATAAACAATTTATTTATAATTTATCTTGAATAAATATGGATCTCAACACTATATAAATTGATTTATTTATAAATTTTCTCTTCCAAGGAACCTTTAGGTCTCATTTATCACTTAGTGAAACTGTCGTTAATTTTTAGAATAAAAATATTGAAATGAAATCATTTTAATGTAATTTATAGGATTTCGTCCCATCACATTGCACCCCAGACATTGAAATTCACCTTAAAGATTTTATTTTATTGATAAATTCTCATTAAATTTATCTTCGTCACGTGGAAAATCTTCTTCTCAATTTGCACTAAAATTTTCATTGCACTCCTCCATCTTCATTTTTCTTTCTAAAATTGTTTAATAAATGGCTAAAATATTATTGTGTAAATTATATGAATATTCATAATGTTCACATATATTTTTTTGGATTCCATTAATTTCTAATAAATTTTATGTTTATGCACACTGCAATTATTTGATGGAATTATTTTTAATCTTTCTTGAATTTTTGTTATTATAAAAAATTTATCACTTATATTTTATGATATTTCATGTAATCTTAATTTTTCAAGTCATTAATTTTGTTTCCATCAATGGTTCCTTCTTATTAAATCGTCAACTGTTATGCTATTATTTTCTATCCTAAGTCTTAAACATGATATTATGAGAATTAAACATTTCTATGACCACAAACTATGTCTTAATCATATAATACAATAAGTGATTTTAATATATTAGAGAGACATATATTTTTTATTATTATGTTAATACATATTATTCAATGTATTAATCTAACTAGAGATGGTATTCATTTGATCTTATAAGATGAATGTCTTATTCCATGAATTCAATGGAAAATGCTTGAACCTTTCAAAACACAAAAATTTACCCAGAAACCATGGTCTTATTTTATCTACTTCATTTCATATAGAATTACCAACATAACGAGGATGGTATTTTCGGGAAACGTTCACCACATGTTATGGTCTTCTATGGAAACTATTTTCTTCAAACATTATCCTTTCCACAATATATATGATGTTTGTAATATAATAATTTATCATTATTTATACTTCTATATATTTTTTTAGAAATATTCTATCCTATAAAATATATTTAGTTAAATGTTTTGAAAATTTTTTGGATAGAACCTGTTTCTTCAATTATTCATGGGAATGATCATTTCATTATTAATAGATATAATTGGAAACAAATATATGTATCCTGAAAGAACAATATTCATCACAATAATTTATGTTTGAAACTCCTTTAATCTAATATTGTGAAATCTCATTATGTATCTTCTCATGGGTAACCAATTAATTCCCAATTATATAGATTTCATATTGATGTATTTCTTGTGATTTTCAATGAAAATAAATATATGTTGAAAATTCATCTTCATCATTCTAGATTTAAATACATCCATTTTAAACATACCAACTATCAATGTGTCAAGATCTTATATTTTATTGTATTTAACATTAAATTATAAATCCTAGACATTAATTTTGTTTTTATGATTAACTGAAAATGCACAGTTCATCCATTCAAGAGTATTCTTGACATTTCCTTTTTCTTAATTATCTTATAGCCAATATTTATGAAATTATGAGGATCTTATTTAAAAATCCGGGTTTACCTTTTTAAAGGCCCCAACTGATTTAGAAATATTTATCGATTTTATTAACGTTTTTGTAATACCATTTCAATGTTATAATATTCACATTCAAGATGAGTGAATTATTCCTACTGACTTTAAAAATCCGAAAAGGAAAAGAAAATAATTATCGGAGGAATATGATTAATCATATAATTCAATGTTTCAAATGATATATCCTTTAAACATGAAACTTCACGATCACTCCCCCTTGGTTCTTCTTTTTTGGTATTGTTTTTACCAAATATTTCACATATTTCATGATACATGGATTTCCATGATCCCCATTATTTTTGAGTGTTTTCTTCATATATAGTAGTAATATGAACCCCATGTTCACCACTTTACAATCTAGGTCTTAATTAAATATTTATAGTAATGACGAAACTAAATTTCCAATTTTTTTACTAAAGATATATTTTTTAAGTATGCTATATTGTATTCTCTTATTTATCATGGTTATAGAAGAGATACAATTTTTATCAAATAACAAATAATATTCAAATAGATTTCACAACATTGTTAATAATTAAAGGAAACCCAAATCATCATATATAAAAAAAGATAAAATGGAGAATTGAATTGAGGTGAACTATGATCACATAAATGCTTTTGGACTACTTTTTGATATACATAAAACTAAAATTTGGGATGAATCTATGTTGGTGCCATTTTAAGAAAATTAATCCTTTTTTAATTTTTCCAATTTTACTAGTTAATATCATTATTCTTTTATTATTAAACACCCCCATCATTATTACTCACAAAAAATGTGGAAATTCTGTTTACAAGGATCAACACTAAATATAAAGGCTAGTCCATTTGGAAATAGAGACACCATCCATGACCACATAGACCACTACAATGAGATAAATATTTTATTTATTTGATCCCAAAAACCCTTAAAAAAATTTGGTTCCCTATACTCAATTGTTGGACTAAAAAATTTGGTGTCTCAAGATTCGTTATATCCTAGTCCAACTTGTCTCTTCCCACTAGATCCTTATATTACATGTGTAAAAACCTCCATCTTTTTTATTTATTTATAAACATGAAGACCTTACTTCACCATTTCTGACATATATTTAATGTTTTATAACTATAATGTTATTATCATCTACTTATCATACATTCATATTACCATGCATGCAATTCCTCTTATTCATATTCTATTTTGTACAAAAAAATGAAAACAAATTTATTCCGCATTACAAAGGATAATTAAAAATCTAATTTTATTACATATATGAAAATTAGTCATCTCTATTTATTCTTATCATTCACTTACTACTAGATATTTCAATAATCAATATATCCTAGAGTACACACCAAATTCATATACTTATAAAAATCAAGTCTAACTCATCAAATCTTACTTATTTTTATGCATTGAATTTTTACACCACACTTTTATATTCTTCTTACTTAATCCCCTTCTCTTCTATTCCTCTTCTGGACATGAAACCTACCCTAGTTATTAAATATATTTTTTTATCACCATAAAAGTGTCTGATCATCTTCCAGTTACCAGAATATTATCATAAAAATGACATTGTTGAACATCCCTTATACTAATATATCTTTTCACAGAATGAAATATGTATATATTTATATATGGAAAAATGAAAAGTTATATCATTGGATTCCTTTTTTTGACATACTTATTTTTTTGAGACAATGCTTAATTTGTTCTTTAGAAAACCTGTTTCCAGTTGTCTTGATTTCTATTATTTCATAATACTTGAGATATTCATTTCATTATTCTCATATAATCCTATTTTGAAGGACCTAAAGAATATAACATCTTATTTTATCATATTATAAAATATGTGGAAATATCATAGACCCTTCAATTTAATTTTATTAAAAGAAAGATTATTCTACATTCCATAAAACTCAACCATTTAATTCTAATGTTATATTTTATTACTTGTATTGATGAATTATCTAATGAATGAGGACCATTAAAATATTTAAAATGTCCAATTGTGTGGTGTCATGAATCACTTTCCTCATAAAAATTATAATGTGTGTAATATCTGTTATCATATCAAAAAATTTAAGTCATGAAATATTACCGACATGTTTAAATTTTTGTGATAAAAATCAATGATTTACAATGATGAACACCATCCTTTCATATTTTAAGGTCACATATATTATTCTCATCCACTTAATGATTTTTAAATTATTATGATAATAGTATCATGTTATAGGAATCACTAATGAACAATTCAATTATAATAATGTAAAATTATATTCCATGACATAAAATTCCATGTATCTCAAATAGTGCGCAATGATATAATCCCATCGTCCATACTCAATTTCATATGTGATTCCTATAAATTTATTTTCATAATATTCATGGATTTCACCTATATTTTTGGAATCTGATACATGTATTATTAACTTATGTTACGCACCACATATCCAAATTCACATCCATACAATATACAACTATATGGTAAATTATTGTATATAACAATTCAAATACCTTAATCTGTAAAAATAGAGGTATGAAAATCATTCACCTCCATAGTGAATTCATAGATATTGTTATCGATTTCAATGGGTCTGAATATAGAAATTTGTATCTAGGTATATAGATTCACCAATTTTGGGAAACCTGTGAATAAAAATTCATATACCTAGAATCTTGTTTAGGTGAGAAGAGTCCACTACATGGAAAATTTCATATACAAATATTTTATGATGTGGAGCATGTTTGAATATTAAAATAAATGGTTTTGTACTAAATAAAATAGTATCATGAAAAACAATATTAATATATATTATACCTACCACATTCTTTTGAAAGGAAAATTATTCTCATTCATATAGGATCATAATGAAAAATATCGTGAATTATAATCCTTTTAATAGTAGTGTAAAAATAATTTCTAGATTTTACATTATCCTCATTATTTTCATTATAATGATAATGTATTAAATATTATGTTTCACTTTCTTCATATTTAGAATTTAGTCATTGTAGTTATTCATTTTTTCATGTATCCTTCAAGTTTATCATACAGACGATTAACCTCCCATGCATGCCCATGGTAAAAATTTCCTATTAATTAATTTCATGATGTCACATATCTCATTATATATATAGAATTACAGACAAAATGCATAGTGATATTTAATCAATATGGTATACGTCAAAAATAATTGAATTAATATTAATAAACTTTTTTATCCTTATCTATGACTATACCTTCACCCAATATCAGTATAGAGATCCACAAAAACATCCAAGATGTGTTATATAATTATTACATAATATTAAATCACACAATAATTGGGAAATTAATATTTTCTTCAAAACTATAATTCATTATGTCATACTAATATATTTTGAAAAAATAAAACACCAACAAAATGTACTAATGATATTATTCAAAAAAAAATTTTACAATTTTTCTTTTTATTTCTTTATTTAAATCAAGTTTGGTTTGGAGTTTTTCTTTATCAGATCAGATTCTAACCAACTATGGAGGATTATTTTAGAAGATAAAAATGTAAAAACAACCTACAACTATTTCAACCCCATTTCTTATTGTTATAGACCATTCATGGGGATCATAAACTAGTATAAATAACTCGTGTCCCATTACTAAGAACAAAATAATTATATAAATAGATAATTTAAATATATTTAATATCATGGGTTTGAAAAATTTTAGTGGAAAAAATCATAGATCTATGAAAAACATGTTACGCCATATTTTTCTTCATGGGATGGATGTTAAAGATACTGCCATGGCATGGTTTGCAACCAATGATATAAATAATGCATTGTGATATTTGGATAATAATATATTATAATTTTGAAAATAAATAATATTATTTTTTTATGTATCAATATAAAATGGTTCTTAGGGATTCATTCATGTAATTAAATATATGGAAAATTGAAAAAAAAAACAATGAAAGAAATTTATAATTTAATGAACATAAGTCAAAAATATAGAGAAACTGATTCAATGATTTTATAGATAACGAATAAAAAATTCATGCATAATTTATAAGTTTCAATTATATTATATGAAATATTAGAGGCTATGAAGGGAAACTGGATGACTCTATAGTTGTTAAAAAGTTTCTGAAAAAATTTTGTGAAAGTTTTTTACTTAAAATTCATCAATAAGAGGTAGATTGGATCACTCCATTGATGAATTACCTAATTTTTAAATTTCTTTTGAAATGAGTAGGATTTATATATTTAAAAATCATACCATTGACTTAATTTCATTTTAGGCCATGAGAAATCTAAAAATCAAATCAAAAGAGGAGATGATTCATTTGAATCAAAATAATAAGGAAGTGGGTGAAGACTATATAATAATTATGAATATCATTTGAAATAAAATTAATTATGGTGAGAGAAAAAATAATTTAGAACTCATCCCATGTGACAATAGATGTGATAGAATTTGTAAATTTGATGAAAAATACGTAATAAAAGATAGTGGTTAGTATTTTGTTGATAAATAATATTATAAAAATTTGAAAAATGTGTATAGTAAAATATTATAGTTAGTAAACAAATTAGTAGTAATAAATAAAATAATTTCAAGTGGAAAACAAATTATTTTTTGAGAGAAAAATTAGAAGTAAAATATTTTTATGTTTCTAATTAGAAGAAGAATCAATTGAAAAATTAAAAAACATTAGGGATCAAAATAAAAAAATAAATTATATTCATGAATTGAAGAAGAAGAAGGCGGGATAACATATATGACTAATATAAGGAATGACGTAATTGAAAAATTTCTTGAGAAAATAATTAATTTTAAGAATGTTATTTTGAAATTGATGAATGACCGACTGAAAATTAAAATTTTTGTTTTAGAAACACTTTTGAGGGAGAAAGTGAGAAATCACAATACCTATATTACAACCAAGAAGACAATAGTAGAGAAATTCCCAAAACAAAACTATAGGATCTTCCTATCCCTAGAAACTACACCACGACGAATATCCTTCACCATTTCATGACCACTCAGTAGACAATCCCATGCATGAATGCATGAGCACGGAACCAATGGAATAATCATACCCTCTCAAACTACCATTTCCAAATAACATGAACCAGTGAGGGATTAATGCTCTGAACCTCATATGAAGAAGACCCGTGTTGAATAAAGTATTCTTATTACCAAAGACTCACATCAAATCCAAATAAAAACAAAAAGAAACCACAAACAAACTCAATCTAAACTAACATACCCCAGAAACTAATCAAAAGGTTCCACAAATTTACCATCATTGAAAAACAATTTAAGACTCCCAGAAAAAAATTCCCTAGACAATTTCCATGGGATTGAAAATACCTAAATGTTTTTTACAATCAACACTAGACATTGAAACTCAAAAGCCAACTGATCCCAGGACTGAATATAATCCTTAAGTCTGATCCTCCATTTATTAAAACCCTCTACTAGGATTAGGTACTGCTTATCAATCCATGATTATTTCTCCTCATTGAAGGACACACTTAAATTCCTCCCCATCTTCTAAGTTCCTTCCTCTTCAGTCGCATTAAGAATTAAAACATGATCAACCTCATATTTTTTAGAACATAGAATTAGTTCCAAGGGTTGGTCACCCACTACCCCTAAATATTCAATCTTTTTATTTTTCTTCTTAGTAGACTAGGTCTACAAGGAAGTATATAAAGAGGAATATTTTTTCTTACTTCTCGTTCCTCTATTACTCCAATTACAATTTGGTCTTGCGTCTTCACCTGCCAAATGTCTAGACATAATTCCATTGTGTCTATTCACATAGACCTTGTCTGTATCCATCAACATAGTTAGTAAAAAACTCAAACCAACTACATCAAGGCCTTTAAACCTATTTATCACTTGTAATGTTGTCAAAACATCAAATCAGAACCTCATGGACTCTTCTCTCTTGCTAGAAATTCAACCTCCCTAACAAGACACTCCCTCCCCTTAGAAGAGTCACTATTACCTGCATTCAACACCTCAGTATAAAGATCGATGGTTACCTATTCCTAACTGTGTGCCCGCTACTCTATACCAGTTTGAACCCCCTCCATCTGGACCAAATCAACAATCACTGTCACACTCTTCATATGAATATTGCTAGTGGGAGGGCCACCTAAAACCTACTTCAGCCTGTTGAAAATCTCAAAATCCATCAGATTACCCAAATCCACCGAGTCCTTATTCTCCAAAGAAGCACCCAAATGGCCTCCAATGAAACAATGGGATCCACTGAATTACATTGCAACAAAATCTCTTCCACAAGCCTCGATGGAAATAGAACTTCAAAAATAGTCTATGAACTGTATGTGTTTCCACCCCGACTATCGAATTCCATCCCCATAGCCCTCAGAATCGACTTTTCTACCTCCACATAAACCACTTTAGTCTTTCCACTTTCTCTACCCACCTCTCATCCAGAATCAAGAAATCCCCAACAACATCTAACCAAAGAGTGCCCCAACTATTTACAGGTAGAGAATAAATCCATCCAATTATCATACACCACCCATTTCATGCAACTATACTCCTCGCTAATTTTTACCCAAATTAATTCAAAAGGAATCCTAAAAACATCCGTCTCCGCACCGACTCATGGGTTGACATGGTAAAAGATAGATTCAGTTCAGCTATAGGCACAAAGGAATCTTCTAATATGATTTCCAAGAATCCTAATAATAGAGGGATTTTGAAATGGTAAAGGTAAATTAGGAAAGCATACCCAAACTGCAGTGGAAGGAGAATCGTGACCCATATTGAATTTTGAAGAACATAAAAACACGAAGAACCTAAAACCATTGAAGCTTCAGGGGCCACTCAACCAGGAAGTGATGAGGTCCTCCTACATTGAGAACCAAACCATAATGTGATGACTGTCAAGGAAATGAACCATCTCTGTAACACCCCTAGATTTTATGAAAAATATTCTTTTTAATTTCATTAATGTCCTGTGTTGTATGCTACATCAAATAGAGCTTGCACAACATGCATCCTTGACTTTCCTTTCATTACACGCAATTGCGACCTTCCACGATAGCGTGTGTTGTACGCAATACCGAGTTTCACTAAACAACGATATGCTATTAAAATATTATTAAAACTAGCCGTTATGAATAGTAATAACCACTTTTTGAAATTATGTAAATTTTATTTTTCAAAATGGACTTCATTTTTGGATTCGGAGTATCGAATTTAGCCTAAGGTGAAATTTTGGTACTTTTCGGATAACTTTCATATTCTGATGAATAGTGAAAATTACTAAATTTTAATTAAAAATAACTTTTTTAATCAAAATAATTAATAGTGATAAATTATTAATTTGAATGGTTTTAAAGTATATTTAGAATATATTTTTACAATTTAATACATTGTTGGTCATTGTATTTAATTTCACATTTAAAACAGTTATAAACAAGTGTCAATCTTTTGATAGTTATTATCTTTTAAAAACACGCTATTTGTTTTGACGACGGGAATTAATTTTTAAATTAGTTAATGTAACTGATATGTTTTTAATTTGGTAAAATAGACATCATTTTTGAGTTCATAATATCAAATATATCTTAGGCCTAATTATTGGTATTTTTCTGAAAACTTTCAATTTTTGATGAATAGTGAAACCACTAAGTGGTAGTTAAAAAAACTGAATTTTTCATAAAACATAATTTTAACGCTTCTGTAAGTGGAATTTTGAAAATCCAAGAGACACGGTTGATGTCAGTAAGTAAAATGTGGTTCAATGAGATGAAAATAATTTTTTGGTGAATAGTAACTTTTTCTTTTTTTTACCACGGTTAAATGTAAATAGGGTAATTAAGGCTAAAAATGATATTATTATTACCCTAACACGTGTCCTAATTGTATTGGACAAGTGTAATTCGACCAAAAACAACCTTAGGAATAAATTATGTCCATTTAGTCCCACTTGGATTAGATTAGGACATTTATTATTAATTTATTTAAAGAAGGGTTAAAATAGTTAAAATCAAAGTTTAATAAGTAAATAATTTTTAATATCGGTTATACATAAGATAAATTCGATTTTAAATATTCATTAGAAAGCTAATAAAATTTACTACATAATTATATTTTATTTATAATTTTTAGACATTAAATAAATTAATTTATTTATGACACAACGATGATGCAGTAATTATCTTATTAATGAAATATTGACATAATTGATGTTATAAATACCCAAATAAATATAATTTGAGACTTTTTATGAATTAGAATAATTTTATAGGTTAATATGACATGTTATTATTTATTTAATTACCTTTTTTCGAACTTATCATTCTGATATGATTTTCAGAAAAATAAATTACTAAATAGTGTCAAAATTGACATAAATTAGTTTTTAAAACAAATATTATATTATTAATTGTTATTTAATTCCTAAAAATCTAAGGATCGGACAAATGACTTATATAAGGTTATATATATTAATAATAAACAACTTGTGGTTTTGTTTGGCTTGATATAGTATGTTTATTAACCTTATAGTATAAGAACACAAGAAGACATGGTAAAAGTAAAATTATTTAACTTAATGTTAAATCTAAATGATAAGGTTAAAAAAGGAACCTAAACTTTTCTAAATTCTATTGGATGAGAGAATTTCGACCCATACCAACCTTAGCTTCTAAATATATCAATTTGGAGCTATTTAAAACCGAACATGACTTTATAATAAAATAATATTTTTAGTTATTCCAAAGGTACCCCTCTCCTCCCTTATAAAGGGAACCTCCTCCCTCTCTTCCTCACAAAACTTTGAGCCTTCAAGCTCGGCCAACCCCTGACACTTTTTCCTCTCCACTTCCCTAGAGACATCCTAGAGGTCCCGGTCTTCTTCAAAGTCCAATTTTAGTGCCATAAAAAAGGTCTCAAAGAAGCACTTCCAAGAGGAGGTAATGTCTGTTACCGAATCTTTCATCTTTATTTCTTCTTCCACTTCTTCTTCTTTAGTTGTTTCATTATGAAGTAATAACATAAGTATCACTCATATACTGATATTTTATTATAACTATGAAACAACCCTATTTCACCATCTATCCATCATATGGAAAAAGAAATCACCGCGCGTGCGTACGTACGAAATACTGTCTCCACGCCATGGTGTAATCTATTTTCCACCACCACCTTACTTGGATGGGTATAATGGTGTAAATAATGACTATATATTACTATTATAATGTTATACTGATTCTGAAATAGTATACATATACTCCAATACAATTCCACGATCATAGGAACGATATCATCACTCGTGCGTACGTACGGAATATCGTCTCCACGATGTGATGCGACTCGTACTACATGATCTTCATTTCATAATGATTATATAAATGAATTGAATGAATGAATATGATATATATTACCCTAATAAAATTCTGGAAATTAGGTATCTATAACCTAAAGAGAAGAATAAGAATTTATTCGACAAAACACGCATAAGAACAAAAAATTATAAACACCCGAATAACAAGTAGCAATGAAATATTACTACTAAGAAGCTAAGAATATGACCATATATGATATAATAACATGGAATATGATTCTTTAATAAGTCAATAACATTATTTAAATCATTATACAGGAGGTTCAGACACTTATGAAGCAAATCAGACCTAAGGTAAGGGAAATATCACAATCTCATTTTTTATCCGAGATTGTTTATACTTTGGAATTTACTGGGGTATATTTTATCATCCACATCCATGTTTCCTAAATGTGTAATATATATATCCTTATAAAATATTTTATATCAAATTTTACCCTTCGGTGAGTTTTTAGTTAAAGATATGAAACGAATCTTTTGTCGTTTTTCGTATGAGGTACTTTTTGTCTTTTCCGACAAAAGTACGAGAAGAATGTTTTTTAACTTATATAGCATGAAATTATTTTTAAAACATTATTTTCATGAAGATTCCTTTACAATTTTTCAAGTTTATTTTTAATCAACTTCTTTTAGTTTATAATTGTACGACATGTTAAGAAAGGAAAAGTGTTTTTGAAGTAGGAAGGATATTTTCCTCAATAATGGAGTTCAAGAGTTTTATCAAAATTATTTTCCATCTAAGATAATATAGGGTTCTGTTTCTATCCCTATTATTACATTGATTTTATTATGTTGTGATGGAATTATTTTTATGAATTCCTTTATCTTATATGAATTATTTGATGATGTCACGATGTTTAAGATTCCCATTTTTATTACATGGGTTATGCAATGATGTATGATTTATGATTTTTGTGGCACACATAAGAATAGATTCATTATGATATGGGTGGTACCTATATCTCCCTCCAATGCATTGGGTAAAGATTTTATATCTCATGAGATAGACATGGCTGGAATGGTAGGTTATACCGGTTCAGTGAAACAGGACTGAAACGAGGGTGACTCGGTTCAGAAAGTGACTTTGTCCAATAAGATAGTCTTGGCGATGAGTCTTGACTAATAAGATATGATTCTCTATGATTATGTGTGTATGCCACAAAGTTTCATGTTTTATTTTATGATTATTGTTATTTCATTTCACTACTATGATTTATCCCATGTTATGAAATTATGCTCTCTTTTGCAGGTTATGATTTCCAAAAAGTTATGTTCTTATGAAAATGATGTGATTGATATTTCTTTTGTTTACCCTTACTGAGAATTTGAGCTCACCCTTTTCTGTTTTCTTTTCCCCAGGATATATAGAAAGGTTTTAGGTAAAAAAAAAGAAGATCTTTATGGGAGATGATGACGATCTTTCACCACGATTTGAAGATTATATTTCGAGTTTCCAAAGACACTAAACTATTACGATCCTTGTGTGTGTGTGTTTTTGTTATGTACTAAGTATTCCGCAAAATTAATGTAATTTCCATGTACGTCATTCTTTGGGTCTCTACAGTTGGTATCAGAGGAAAGGTTTAGTCAACCTTTGGAAACTAGGATACGAGAAATTTAGTGTGATCCCTAGAGATATTTCTAAGGTATGTCTAGGGATGTCTCTAAGGATAAGTATACGTTTAGGTTATAGTCCTAGAATTGCGCTAACGATCTTATAATTTAACCTAAGATGTTAGATATTGAGGGTACTCCCCCTTTATTTTGTTGTTTTCCCTATCATGATTTTTGCCTCTCACACTATTCTTTTTGGGTTTTAGACGATGGCTGGAGCCCGAAAGAACCATGTTAATCAATGTAATGGACAATGCAATGATTGTCCTCCTGAACAAACAAGTGTTATGGGAGATGGAGTGAAAAATCTTATTGCTATACTTACACAAGCTATGAATCATTCTGGACTTCCAAATGAGTAGAGAACGGAACAATATTCTATTTAGTCCTTCATGAGGCAACGTCCACCTTCTTTCAGTGGGTCTTCTGATCTACTTGTTGCTGAACAATGGATCAGTACCTCTGAAAAGATATTTTCAGTTCTTCAATGTTCTGAACATGATGAAGTCATCTTAGCAGTATATCGTTTGGAAGGTGAAGCTGATCAATGTTGGAATCTTATCAAGAATACGAGGCCAAGAGATGAAATTGAGTCCATGGAATGGGAGGAGTTCAAGAACATGTTTTTCAGTATGTAAATCCCTCGTATTATTCGAACAAAGATGGAAAAGGAGTTTCTTGAGCTGAAGCAGAAGGATGATGAATCTGTTGGTATATACGAAGCGAATTTTACACGACATGCAAGGTATGCATCTGGCATTATCATCCAACCTGAAAGTAAAGTTGATCAATTTTTCAGTGGCTTAAAACCAAGTCTTAGAAGGGAATTAGCTATAAGAGACTTCAGTAGATATGAAGAAATTGTGTGTTGTGCTATCAAGGTAGAAATGGAAGTGGTTGTTACATATCCATCTCATGGTTTTGACAAGAAACGAAAGATGGAGTTCAAGGAGAAATCTCAGAATAATGGTGAAAAGAAGATGAATTTTTCCTTATGCTCAATGTGTGGAATGAAGCATGGAGGAGATTGTCTTAACGGGACTAGAAAATGTTTTAAGTGTGGAAAAGAAGGTCATCGAGCAGCTGAGTGTCGATGTAATGGAAAAAGGGTTTCTAATGATGTGAATAAAGAAAATACTGCAGAGAACGCACCACCAACACTTCAATGCTTCAAGTGCAAGGAAATGGGGAATTATCATAATAAATGCCCTAATCCAAGGGTTAGTGATGATCAACATGAGCAACCACTTAAGGCAAAGGACAAAGGGAAATCACATGCGATCACTATTAGCGATGTTGAATATGACAACGATGTGGTGGAATGATTATGTGTTTCTGTATTGGGATTCCAAAATAGTGTTTTATATAGTATCGTGGAATATTGGAATATTTATTTATTGGTCTATTGTGGTTTTCAATAATTTTATGGTACCATTAACCATGTAAAGTGATTTAGATATTTTTGGAAAAATAATGATATGCGCATAATGAACGGAAACCGAGAAAATGAAATATTTGATAGTATTCATGAGCTCGTGATTGATATAAGGACAAAGTGATATCATGGTTTGAGTATAAAGAATTTTGAGGATTTTGGTATGTGGAAGGTGTTAAATTTTAACTGCATTCATGTTTTCACTATGGTTCAATGGGTATTCAAGATAATACATGCTTAAGGACTTTGATTGTTTGGAATGTGACCAACAAAACCTATCTTATGATATATGGGGATCACCGATGGTATTAAATCTCTGGTAATCGTTTTCACTATGTTATGAGAGTGGACTGTAGTATTATGGATAACCCTAAAGATTGGAATGGATTATGTTGGACATAAGTTAGTATTGTTTAAGGATAAATGTTTTTTAGATATTATTTATGGGATGTTATAGTAATATAGTTTTAGAAAAAGGACAACATGCAGGACGGGCGACAGCCCATCGCGTCGGACAAGGCTGTGGGAATCGAACCCACAACCGAAGTGCGACTGGCCTTTATCGCCTACCACTGGCCTACAGGAAGTCCCTGGTTAGTAGAAACTAGTTTTATTTTATTAAGAGGTATGATATATGAAGTATAAGTTCATTTTTGGAACCATATACGATTAACCATAAGATGGACTTATAACTTTTGCTAACCTTTTGTTTGAAAGAGATGGAATGACCCATCATTCTATCACATGATCTACTAACACATCATGAATGACAAAATTCAACTTCTTTTCTTTAAGAGATGAAGTGGAAATTGTCCAAAGAACGACAAACGGTGAGACTATACCAAAATCACGAAAGTATTTATTCTAATTCCAATTTCATCAACTTTAGGGAAATGATCTTGAAAACCAAAAATGTTGTCTTAGTGCTCTTATATCTGATGAATCAGATGGTACCTTAGATCATCGCAAATTTATGGCTTTGTGATTGCTAGCTTTTCCATAGCCATGTTCTCTACCACTCTCCATCAGAACATGATGTGTAGATTTCTCTTCCATATCCATATTTTCACCTATGTGGAAACCCAGTGATTAGTTTATTTGGGTAACCGTTACATTTCATACTTTTGTTTTTAAAGATTGGTTTCTGTATTCCTTTTTACGACGTGGGTTTCTATTAAAGGAATTTTCAAGTAGCAAAGCATTTATAACCCCAACGAATTTTGAGGGCGAAATTCATTTTAAGGGGGGTAGAATGTAACACCCCGAGATTTTATGAAAAATAGTTTTTTTAATTTCATTAATGTCTTGTGTTATACGCTACACCAAAAAGTGCTTGCACAACATGCATCCATGACTTTCCTTTCATTACACGCAATCGCGACCTTCCATGATAGCGTGTGTTGTACGCAATACCGAGTTTCACTAAACAACGATATGCTATTAAAATATTATTAAAACTAGCCATTATGAATAGTAATAACCACTTTTTGAAATTTTGTAAATTGTATTTGTCAAAATGGACTTCATTTTTGGATTCGGAGTATCGAATTTATCCTAAGGTGAAATTTTGGTACTTTTCGGATAACTTTCATGTTCTGATGAATAGTGAAAATTACTAAATTTTATTTAAAAACAACTTTTTTAATCGAAATAATTAATATTGATAAATTATTAATTTGAGTGGTTTTAAAGTATATTTAGAATATATTTTTACAATTTAATACAATGTTGGTCATTGGATGTAATTTCACATTTAAAACAGATATAAACAAGTGTCAATCTTTTGATAGTTAATATCTCTTAAAAACACGCTATTTGTTTTGACGACGGGAATTAACTTTTAAATTAGTTAATGTAACTGATATGTTTTGAATTTGGTAAAATAGACATCCTTTTTGAGTTCATAATATCAAATATAGCTTATGCCTAATTTTTGGTATTTTTCTGAAAACTTTAAATTTTTGATGAATAGTGAAACCACTAAGTGGTAGTTAAAAAAACTGAATTTTTCATAAAACATAATTTTACTGCTTCTGTGAGTGGAATTTCGAAAATCCGAGAAACGTGGTTGATGTCAGTAAATAAAATGTGGTTCAATGAGATGAAAATAATTTTTTGGTGAATAGTAACTTTTTATTTTTTTTACCACGGTTAAAAGTAAATTGGGTAATTAAGGGTAAAAATGATATTATTATTACCCTAAAACATGTCATAATTCTATTGGACAAGTGTAATTCAACCAAAAACAACCTTAGGAATAAAATATGACCATTTAGGCCCACTTGGATTAGATTAGGACATTTATTATTAATTTATTTAAAGAAGGGTTAAAATAGTTAAAATCAAGGTTTAATAAGTAAATCATTTTTAATATAGGGTTATTCATAAGATAAATTCGATTGTAAATATTAATTAGAAAGATAATAATATTTCCTACATAATGATATTTTATTTATAATTTTTAGACATTATATAAATTAATTTATTTATGACACAACGATGATGTAGTAATTATCTAATTAATGAAATATTAACATAATGGATGTTATAAATACCCAAATAAATATAATTTGAGACATTTTATGAATTACAATAATTTTCTAGGTTACTATGACATGTTATTAGTGATTTAATTAACGTTTTTCGAACTTATCATTCTGTTATGATTTTCACAAAAATCAATTACTAAATAGTATCAAAATTGACATAAATTAGTTTTTAAAACAAATATTATATTATTAATTGTTATTTAATTCCTAAAAATATAAGGATCGGCCAAATGACTTATATAAGGTTATATATATTAATAATAAACAACTTGGGGTTCTTTTGGCTTGATATAGTAAGTTTATTAACCTTATAGTATAAGAACACAAGAAGACACGGTAAAAGTAAAATTATTTAACTTAATGTTAAATATAAATGATAAGGTTAAAATAGGAACCTAAACTTGTCTAAATTCAATTGGATGAGATTATTTAGACCCATCCCTACCTTATATTCGAAATATATCAATTTGGAGCTATTTAAAATAGAACATGACTTTATAATAAAATAATATTTTTTGTTATTCCAAAGGTACCCCTCTCCTCCCTTATAAAAGGGCACCTCCTCCCTCTCTTCCTCACACAACATTGAGCCTTCAATCTCGGCCAACCCCTGCCAATTTCTCCTCTCCACTTCCCTAGAGACATCCTAGAGTTCCTGGTCTTCTTCAAAGACCAATTTTAATGCCTTAAA
This sequence comes from Viscum album, assembly GCA_963277665.1. Lineage (NCBI taxonomy): Eukaryota > Viridiplantae > Streptophyta > Magnoliopsida > Santalales > Viscaceae > Viscum > Viscum album. The sequence continues at coordinate 1,954,269,122 of OY728165.1, forward strand.
AGAAGGTCTCAAAGAAGCACTTCAAAGAAGAGGTAATGTCTGTTACCGAATCTTTCATCTTTATTTCTTCTTCCACTTCTTCTTCTTTAGTTGTTTCATTATGAAGTAATAACATCAGTATCAATCATATACTGATATGTTATTATAAGTATGAAACAACCCTATTTCACCATCTATCCATCCTACAGAAAAAGAAATCACTGTGCGTGCGTACGTACGGAATACCGTCTTCACTACGTGGTGTAATATATTTTCCACCACCACCTTACTTGGATGGGTATAATGGTGTAAATAATGACTATATATGACTATTATAAAGTGATACTGATTCTGAAATAGTATACATATAATCCAATACAATTCCACGATCATAGGAATGATATCATCACTCGTGCATACGTACGGAATACCGTCTCCACGGTGTGATGCGACTCGTTCTACATGATCTGCATTTAATAATGATTATATAAATTAATTGAATGAATTAATATGATATATATTACAGTAATACCATTCTGGAAATTAGGTATCTATAACATAAAGAGAAAGATAAGAATTTATTCGACAAAACACGCATAAGAACAAAAGGTTATAAACACCGGAATAACAAGTAGCAATGAAATATTACTACTAAGAAGCTAAGAATATGACCATATGTGATATAATAACAATGAATATGATTCTGTAATAAGTCAATGACTTTATTTAAATCATTATACAGGAGGTTCTGACACTTATGAAGCAAATCGGACCTAAGATAAGGGAAATATCACAATCTCATTTTTATCCGAGATTGTTTATACATTGGAATTTACTGGGGTATATTTTATCATCCACATCCATGTTTCCTCAATGTATAATATTTATATCCTTCTAAAATAGTTTATATCCAATTTTACCCTTCGGTGAGTTTTTAGTTAAATATATGAAAGGAATCTTTTGTCGTTTTTCGTACGAGTTACATTTTGACTTTTTCGACAAAAGTACGAGAAGAATGTTTTTTTTAACTTATACGCCATGAATGGATTTTCAAAACATTATTTTCAAGAAGCTTCCTTTACAATTTTTTAAGATTATTTTTAATCAACTTTTTTTTGTTTATAATTGTACGACATGTTAAGAAAGGAAAAGTGTTTTTGAAGTAGAAAGGATATTTTCTTCAAGAATGGAGTTCAAGTGTTTTATCAAAATTATTTTCCATCTAAGATAATATAGGGTTCTGTTTATATCCCTATTATTACATTGATTTGATTATGTTGTGATGGAATTATTTTTATGAATTCCTTTATCTTATATGAATTGTTTGATGATGTCACAGTGTTTAAGATTCCCATTTATATTACATGGGTTATGCAATGATGTATGATTTATAATTTTTGTGGCACACATAAGAATGGATTCATTATGAGATGGGTGGGACCTATATCTCCCTCCAATGAATTGGGTAAAGATTTTATATCTCATGAGATAGACATGGCTGGAATGGTAGGTTATACCAGTTTAGTGAAACAGGACTGAAACGAGGGTGACTCAGTTCAGAAAGTGACTTTGTCCACTAAGATAGTCTTGGCGATGAGTCTTGACTAATAAGATATGATTCTCTATGATTATGTGTGTATGCCACAAAGTTTCATGTTTTAAGTTATGATTATTGGGATTTCATTTCACTACTATGATTTATCCCATGTTATGAAATTATGCTCTCTTTTGCAGGTTAAGATTTCCAAAATGTTATGTTCTTATGAAAATGATGTGATTGATATTTCTTTTGTTTACCCTTACTGAGAATTTGAGCTCACCCTTTTATGTTTTCTTTTCCCTAGGATATAAGGAAATGTTTTATGTAAAAAAAAGAAGATCTTTATGAGATATGTTGACGATCTTTCACCACGATTAGAAGATTATATTCCGAGTTTCCAAAGACACTAAACTATTACGATCCTTGTGTGTGTGTGTTTTTGTTATGTACTAAGTATTCCTCAAAACTAATGTAATGTCCTTGTACGTCAATCTTCGGGTCTCTACAATCTCCCTCCCCTTCAAATTCCAAGAACTGAAGATGACCCTATCGAATGAGTCAACTGATGGTTTCATCTACTTAAATTGAGAAACCAAAGTGGCGTTTAGAAGAACTGATGTTTCTGAGAACTCCATAGTCGACAAATGAAGGATGGAAAATCCATCAACCATATACAGAACATTGGGTCCAAGGAAATATTTTGGTAAGGGAGGAATAAAATTGGGATTCAAGAAGGGGTGGAATGTATACCCCATTATTTAGAGTAATTTATAAGATCACTCCCCACCAGGGGGGATGGATCTGCACAAAGGACCCATTTTTGCTACGAGGGCATCAAATCCTAGGGTTACCACCAACATCGATGCTCTGTTTTTGTTCATCCCTCATGAATGAAAGTGATTTGAATAATAAATTAAATAATAATATTCTCTTAATTGAATTTGAGAAAAATAATGAAATCAAAAAATATAATCCGACAGTATCTTAGTAAGTGGAAAAGATAAATTGCCATTAAGAAAAAAAATTAAAAGAATCTTGACGATTTAAGAAAACAAATTTATGGTTTTTGAAGAAGATACCCGAATGATGATTTCAATAAGGATGTGGAATAAAATACTGAATTGTCATAATATAATGAGATTAATTTCTCCAAAATATAGGTTAAATATTATACTATTAAAATAAAATGAACATATATTATTTATAGTATTATAGGATTATATTTTAATTCTATAAAATTTATTCCAATATGAAGGAAGAGAAACTCTCTTATAGGTTAGTGAAAATAATATTGTTACTTAAACATCAATCTCCAAGGAAAAGACAAGTACAACATACAATAAGATGAAAAAATATATTTTTGATCGAATCTAGATTAATATGGATGAACTAGATTCAAATGTCACTTATGGTTATATGTTTTGTTATATACATAATAAATATTCTTTTTGGTTAAATATATAATTACTAGAAAATATTATTGAATCAATGGAGTGCAATTATATGAGAAATAAATGTGATCCCAAATGGAAGAATGATGTGACAAAAAATGAATGAATTATTTCTACCAAGATGACATTTTAATTTTTGTATATATTTTTAGTATATGTGATATACAAGGCCATTATTTTGAAGAATAAATGAAAAAAATTTATTATATAGTGTTAATATGTTCAGAAATGAAAAATAATACTGATGAAGAATAATGTAAAGATGTAATTTGATTGTTAATGATTATATAAAATATTTAAAGATAAATATGTCATGGATTCTTGATAGCGGTTGTTCATCACATATGTATGGTGAATCAAAAATATTTTTGAATACAAAATATCTTGATGGTGGAAAAGATCCATTTGGAATGGAATTATCTTTTAAAATTAGTGGAGTTGGTTCTGTTAAAAATATTGAGTAAATATTAACATCCAATATTTTCCTATACATTTAATGGAATAAACACAGTTTCATGAGAGTTATAACACATTATGGTTATGGAAATGAGTTTATTTTAGAGAAATATCCACGAATAATAATTATTATTATTGTTTTTAAGTATCATCACTGAATGATTAAGAACAACTGGAATTCAATTTTAAACTGGTGATCTTACCAATTTATGCTATTGGAGTTCCAAATATGAAAATAAGTTTTGCGATTTTATACAAAACAAACTTTGTCAAAAAAACATGATTAAAATCCTAAAACGTGATATGGTAAAAAAACAAACCTAATTGATAAGTGAAATATTTTTTTATGAAACATTTTAGAATGTGTAAATCGTTCAAGTAACTACAAAAAATAGTTGATATTCTATCTAGTAGATCACTAGATCTAATTCACAATAAATTATGTTATCCAATTACATAAAATTATACTATATGTGACATAAATTTTATTATATTCATTTATTATTTCACCCATATGATCATTTATTATTTATGAGAAATATTTAAGAAACAATTTTTATTTTTTGAACTATCAGATATTAGGTAAAGAAATAGATCGGAATGTACGTCCAAAGGCTGAGATTTAAAAATTTTAATAGATAGACTTTTATTTATATTTTAATATATTTTCAAAATCATGAAATAAATCACTAATACAGTACACTATACACTCACCATCAAAATGATAAATTATAAAGGAGGAAGAAGTGTTTAGTAGATATGTGTGAAATAGTTCTGGTTGAAAAGAAACCCTCTAAATTATTATAGAGAGAAGAAGTATGTACTTTTATACCTTTAAATAATAGGATATTTATATTAACTAATTCAAACATTATATCAAATGAAACATGGTATAAAAATATATAATATTGAATACATCAATTTATTTTTTACTGTTTTCGACATGAAAAAAAATCTAAATTTGGGAATGTTTGAATAAAAATTTAAAGAAGGGCTCTTCATATGGTACATATCAAATACAAGGGGATATAATTGTTTGAATAATATAGTAAAAAAGATGGTAGATTTTTTATGTGATGGTTATATGAATGAGTTAAAATCATATGTGACAAATGATGTAGTTTTTAAATATGTTATAATAGGAAAAATGAATTGTTTAGAAAAAACTATTCTTTAAGAAGATGATAAATAACGTATTTCATTTGATATTGATTTCCAAAAAACAGGAGCTGATGTTGAATAAATATTAATTGAGAAATAAATTATTAAGAAATTATATAATATATTTTATTCAAAATATGTCCTAGAAATGAAATAATATATAGTGAAAATAAGAAAAGGGATAAGGCTTGAAAATGAAACTACTCTTATCTCATATATTGATAAAAAAAGTTTCCAAGGTAGTTGTGCAGAAGGATTGTATAATGGGTATGAATGAAATACTTGATCATATAGGGAAACATTTTAAAGGGGATTTTATACATAATTTTGAATATAAAATATTATAGGTACCATGTGGGTATTAAAGATAAAATTAAATTATGATGGTGAGATGAAAATAAATAAAACAATATTGTTATTAATGGAGTACTCTCAAACAATGGAGATATATTTATAAGCTAAAAAGACTCTAGTAGTTAGAATAAAAATATTAATAATTTTCAATCGTGTGGAATCATATAAATAATACAATGTATATCATATTGAAGTTAATTCCAACATTATAAATGGATAATAATGACAATAATTTTCATTGAAAAAATGGTCATTTGATATAAGGTATTAATGGGACAATGGTGGGAAAATATTAAAAAATTATTGTATGGTTTAAAATATACCCCTTGTTCTTAGTAATTCAAGGTATTTAATTTCTCGATTAAGTTGAAATTTACCAAGGAAATAGTGGAATATTACTGGTGTGTATAGATATAAACACATTTAATATAAAATAATAGTTTGAGTTGATGAGATAATATTTATATGTAAGAAAGTTAATATTTATGAGATGTTTTGAAAAGGGATGAAGATTTATTTTCAAATGTTAATACTATATGAAATTAACTATTTAATGGCATTAAAGATTGTATAGAAATTAAATTGTATCTTCTTTCCTAAATAGGAATCTGTTATAGAGTTACTGATTTGACTTGAAATATTCTACGAAAAATTCAACACCGATAGAATTTGGTAATAAACACAGAAATCATGATGTTGGATGCAGTAAAAAATAAAAATATTTTTTAAAAATCACTAGGAGTCTTCTATATCTAAAACAATTAAGGAAAAATATACCATATAAAATGGCCCATTATGAATGATATTAGAGTATTCCTACAGATTATCATATATTCACTATAAAAAGAATTTTGAGATATTATTATGGAATATATAACTATGGTATTCTATTTAGATATAGAACAGAACAAAATTTGATGTGATTTATAGATGCATACTAGGAAGAGGATTACACTGATATCAAATAAACATCAATTGGAACATTATTTTATATGGAAATTTTTACCTTTTTTAATGTGAAAATATTAATTTAGTTTCATTGTTGGTGGAAGTGGTGGAATATAGAGTAGTAAAAAAATTTCCTCATAAAATATTTGGATTAACATGAATATAGATAATCTAATTGAAAAACATGTAAAGGAAAATATGATATCATTTGAATATAAAGGTTCTATTGATCTATTAAATAACCCAATATTATATTCAATATTAAATCATTCAAATGTAAAAAATAATTTCATCAATGAAAATGTTTCAAATCGTGATGTGAAGATTTAATTTCTATCCACATTGGAGTAAATTATCAAAGTGTTTATGAAATCAATTCCGAGAGATAGATGTAAAGAATTAAGCATGAAACTATAGGTACATCATTTCCATCCAACATAAGGATTTGTGTGAGGAACCTCCATAGTTGTTTTGATTATATTTTCAATGGGGTAGAGATCGTAGTGAACCTCTTTGTCAATGAAGAAGCATGTCACGTACTATCTTGGGCCTCCCCTTGGTTCTGAAACCCATAATAGATTGAGAAATACCCAGGGTATGTCCCCGAACACCCCAAGATGGAATGTACATTCTGGGTCCCAAATATAATCATCGATAATAGTTTCATCCTTGATAAAAAAAATATAATGGTGAATAATAAGACATCATATAGGATAATTACACATAAATATTAAAATTATTTAAGGATAAAATATTAATGAGACGTAGTATCTTCTAAAAATATATAAAAATTTACAAAAAACATGAATTTGATATGGGCCAAAAAATACATCTCTAATGAAAAAAAGAATATTTACTATAACCTTTATCAGACACTTTTTACTCACTATGTCCAAAACATAACATCATGTACTACCAACAACCCAATTTGAGAGTGGTTAAATCCATCATTCCTGAATAGAAACTATAAGAGTTTCATACACTGAGTAGTTTATGTAGGGTAGCAAAGAAAATAATCCCAATAGGTATGAACTATAACGTTTTTAGTTCCATAAATATTAAAACTCATATATTCCATTTTAAAGTAAAATTTAAAACATAATTTTCATTCATAAGTGAGAAAAATTCAATATTTTACTCAACTATTTATGAAATCCCATTTGATTCTTTTTTTAATGAAAAAAAATCACTATGAAAATCAATTTTTATGGAAAATTCCTACATTTTTTTTAAAATTTAAAATTAAAATTCCAAAACTAACTAATAATAAAAAATATAAAAAACAAATTGATTCCAAAAATAAGGATTTCAAAACCACATGGTTTTCTAGAATAACTTTAATTATTATTGAAAATCAACGCACTATGATGTCCAAAACCACTCTTTAAAACTGCAATATTGGTTTAAATATTTTTCATTATAGATATTTTAGAATGAAACAATATTATATTATTATTTAGACAAAATAACCCATTATATTTCATTTAAAACCCTCTAGAAACCCTTTATAACACAATTTAAAAATGTATGAAATGTTAAAAAATCAGAAACAAATATAAAAATACTATATAATCAATGAGAATGGAAGAAGAAGAAAAATCCACAAGAAGTTCCATGAAATAAAAACAATATTCAGGGGGTACATGAAAAAATAAAAAAAATCAACCTAAGTGGTCTAATATAGGATCTTAAAATAATGGTAATTTTTCAATGACTCAATAAATAAGATATGAACACGAAAAAAAGAACCAAGAATATCACTAAACAACCTTGTATGTACCCTATAGTTCCATAAAATTATCTTGAAATAACCAAAATATTTATAAATGAAATTCTATTTGAAATTAAAAATTACTTATTAAGTATTGTTGTTATAGAAAACAAAATCAATATAATTTATTTCAAATTTGGATATTTATAAAATATTTCCATAATTTTTCTGTTGTACACAATGAGTATTGTGTATAATATCAATTTTCAATATAATCATTATACTAAGACCAAAAAATATTTGTATATAATAAGGTTTTAAATACCATCACATTGATTCATAAGGAATAAGTAATAAAATCGACCCATAAAATAATACCCAATGAATACAACTAATTGAAGATATCGGGGTAGATGACATCATTTTGATTTCCCAATAACCAGTCAAAATATATTATTCAATAATTGAAACTCTATAAAAAATAGTTACATGATTTTTCCATGTTTATATAGACCCGAACCATAAACATGCCTGTAAACCACCCTACGAATGTATTACCATCACTCACATTACATTTAGGTTGTATGTTGGCATAATAAGGGGATGTGTATCAAAATACTAATAATATAAATACTGATAATTTTTTTTAAAAATTTAATGACTAAATTTACAACATCAAATTTTACTTTATATTTGAATATGATTATTTAATGAGTTTAATAAAAATTAAATTTTGATATTAAGGAAAAAATTGTATTTTTTGGAAATATATATAGTTTCAATTAAATTTTTTTTTTTAAAATCATTCTTTTTAAAGTAAATTTTATTGTCCTAAAATACATTTATTATATATATTTGGAAACAAGATTTAATAAATTCGACAATAATTTCTCTATTGGATATAATGTTTTTCGTGATGAAAAAATTAGTGTTATTTCAATAAATAAATTTTTTATTTAAAATATAAATTATAGTATTAATTTTTTTAAAATATATATTAATTTTGAAATTCAAAAATCTAAATTATCTAATAAATATTTTTTAATAATTTTTTTATAAAAAAATTGATGGGGAATAATTAAAAGTGGTATAAACACAAAGTATATATTATGAAATAATATTATCAAAAATGTGATATAAAAAATATTATAATATGAATCCATTATTTAAAATAAATTTTACCATATTTGTTTATGTTCTATGAATAATTTTTAAAACTTATAATGAATCCTCAAATACCTATGTTAAATTTTATGGTGTTAAAAAAATGTCTCTAGGGTCATAACTCAATTATACATCTTGAATGTTATAATATTGGTTAATTATATTATAATACTAATAAAATATTTTTCATGACTTATCATGGTATGGAACATGGTAAAAAACAATGGAATGTTTTTTTTAGTTTAATATATTAATCAGAGACTAAAACATTTGTTTAGAAATTCATAAAATTAGACACTATATTTTTCAATCAATACCCACCCAAACTACAATTTATCTTCATTTAAAAACTTTTTACCTTGTATTATCTTCCCATGTCCCTCTATATCTACATTCCATGATGATCCCAAGATATTTTACGTATCCTCCCAATCATTTTGATGTAACATCTCATGACAAAGACACTCATTATCGTCTTAATCCTCTTTTTTGACATATGATCATTGTGTGATTTATTTATGAATTATAATTGTTTGTGTTGAATTATGTTTTATTACATCGATTTACTAAAATTATATTTATCATGTTAGGGGTGACCATTATTCACTCACATTAATCCCTTCATGATTGTTAATGTACGCTTGTTACACAACCAAAATTAATTTATTATTTTCGAGACCAAATATTTTTGTTTTGAATACCAGTCCCCTATTCCACTCATGGGTATTCCCCCAGTAGTAATGACCATTAAATTATTTAGGGATTCTATAATTTAATCCCAAAATTATTAATAATTGGAATGAATATTATGATATATTTTCTTTTACTGCATGATCTATGTGACACAAAAATGCATGAACATGATATAAGTGTTTTGTCTAGACCCAAAATTTTTTCTCCCTCATATTAATTGGGTAATGTTTTCATCTCATGATATACCATATGTGGTGAAAAATTAGTTATCCTAAGAATAGTATGTTATTATCTGTCAGTGATTAGATTTTATGTATGCCAATGATGTCATGTTTTATTTTGTTTCAACATTCATATGATGCCTTAGTGTTATCATCCAATGTCCTGAAATTAAGATTATAACTATGATCCACACATATTAATGTCAACATTTTATGTCCCTTGACAGTCATGTGACAATTTAATACATGTTATTCATTGAATAATCCTATAATTCAATTTATCTGTCATCTTATTCTTATGTGTGTCCCTAAGTTAACCAAAAAAATGATAGAAGATTAATTGATTATAAGGGGATGATATAGAGTTCAAAATATTATCATGGAATATAGATATCATATTATTGTGATATGTATAAAATTAATCCATGACACTATGCCTACTGATATTTTTGGATTTTCATTTGTGCAACATAATGTATAATATAATAAAATAATGTGTATAAAGAAAATTGGATATCATAGCCGATATCAAATAAATGTCTATAGATTTTTAAGGATTTTTAATATAGTAATTTAGATAATGATTTGCATTTAATACTAATCATTTTTAAAAATCCATAATGTTTTGTAAAGTATAGAGTTCATGATTTTCTATGGAAATAAACCCCTCTCTGGATTTTGGAAAGTGGATGTGGATGTGGAATTGATTTACATAGAGGTAATAACATGAAAATGGATAATTGTTTATTTAATAAAAATATTCATAGTACATGAAATTGTGTCATAAGATATCAACCATGTTTAGACACACCCATGGGATATTCATTGTTTAATCAGGTTTTTTACAAACTATTACAATTGGAAAAAATTCTTATGAAATATAATGTTGAGAAATAAACCTTGGATAACCTTGATTGAATCCTAAAAATACATAGGATAAGGAATACATGAAATTTATGGTTAATAACATTAATTTTCATTGTTTTATATATATATATATATATATATGCTTTAAAACTATCATCCCCATTTTTTATTTTATTTAGTCAATAGATAGAAATTTGATGAATAATGTCAACCACCGATGTGATGGGAAATTTGATGACATCCTAAATTTGATTCTCAACCTAATTAGTATAAGATTCAAGATATTTATGATAATAAATACTCCATTAACTGATGTTTTGAATAGAAACATCTATTAGGTGGGCCACCCATACCCCTATCAATGCACATGTTGTAATTGTGACCTTTATGTGATAAACATATCCAATGTTTAGTTTATCTTATAATCAACTAATAATTAAAAAAATATATAAACTCTTTTGATAATATTTTTTGTATCATTCAATTATTTGGGTGAGAGGATTTCATCTGGGGTATTTATTATATGTATGGGGGAGATAATTAATAGTGGATTTTTATCCAGAATAAAAATCCCAAAGATGATATCAAATAGATGCAGTGGAATAAATCCTTGAAAATGTCTTTCAATAAGTACTCTCGTCAAATTATTTTACTAAAAATGGAAATAAAGTTAATTGGACATAATATAAACAATGATAAACCCATTAGGGAATACAAGGAAAATGTCACAATAATTTTTGAATGCTCATATTAATTTCTCATCAACCCCCAATGTAAATTTCACTACATAATTAGAGGGATAATTAGGGTTTATGGAAATATTTTAGGATTATGGAAATTTATTTTTATGATGATATTTTCCAATTTTTCCCTATAGTCTAAGTAGAGATTACAAAATCACAATGGTCATGCAGGGCTAGTGATAAGAATATAATTAAGGGAGTATATTTTTGGTGGATTAAATGTGAAATATTACAGTTGTAAGTAGGTACATCAACCATTATTTTAAAATATCAAGAAGAATAATCGACAAAATATCACGATGGGGTAAAGAAATGTCTTCGGTTTGGTAAGGAGGGGCCCAATTATAGTGATGGGTTAAACTGACTAATGTGATGGATGAAAGGAATTATCCATTCAAACATCATCCTATTATCCAGTGTTACAATATCATGGAACATGGACACTATGTGAACCTATTAAATAATCCAATAGGCTTCAATGATAATTGATTTCAATAATAATTATGTCCTAGAGTGCCAGATGAGCACATTTCATCACAAATGCTGAGATGGACCCTCATAACTTTTTGGTAGATGATATTTTTTTAATTTTATAATATAAATCTTATTATTTGAATATAGTTTTATATATTCATGTATATCAGGAATGTTTACTTGAATTATTCATGAAACCCCCTAAAATTATTGATGTCCTTGTTTTAGTGAAAACAACAAATTGGTCAATTATTTCATCCCATGAATATAACTTCTCACCTATCAATATTTTTACATAAATTTCTTAGTGAAAATTTTGAAATTACCTTTATAAAAATTCAATTAATTACTAGGAAACTATTGGATTTCATTATATAGATCCAACTAAATTATATAGAGATAGAGATGACCCAACATATGTAGACCTGCTCTCTAATTCAAAAATATTGTAAGGTAGAGGATGTATTTTCTTTTGGAACCATTATCTCATATATATATATTATTTACAAAACATGAATATCTAGCTAAAATTATTGAGACTATGGAAAATATTATCTTTCATGACATTAACATTATCAAAGAATACACTAATTTTCACCTTATAGAATTTCCAACACTCCAACCTTAAATAGAGATTGAGTTATCAATTCATTATATTCCTAGAGATTTTTCAATATTGAAGAATCTATATATAATGGCCACTATTGAATAGGGGGATATATTATAATCTACAAGAGAATATATAAAAAGGTTTTTAAACAAAAATTCTATATAGAAGTATGTTCTAGAGATTTTCATCTAAAATAAGGATAAGTTACTGTGACCCTACATTAGTAATCAAGAGATCTATACGATCAGGATAAGTAATGTATATCTAATATAGAATAATTTTTTTAGATTAATTTCATGGATTCCATTACTTCTCCAAGTTTAATATTGAGTATGAATATTATCATGTAAAGACAAAGAATGAGGATATCTTGGTGATTTTTTTCATATAATGTATGGTAAATACATTTTCATAGGTACTATTTTTTGATACACTAATGATCTTGAAATTTTAATGGATTTAATGAATAATGTATTTTTGGATTTCCTCAATAAATGTGTGGTAGTATTTATGGTTGATATTATTACATACTCTAAAAGATAGGATGAACATGAGGATAAATTTAAATTTATACTTAATACCATGAGAAAGGTAATGTTATAAATGAATTATAATAAATGTGATCATTGTGTTGAGAATGTTACATTCATTGATCATGATCTCACCATAAAAGGGATTTCTATGGATCCCTCAATCATAGAGGCAATATAAGATTATTCAAAACTGGCATTATTGATTAAGATCCATAATTGACATATATTAACAGGGTAATATCATTTATTTGTGATTAACATATTATGATCAACAAACCCACAAACTATATTATATAGGAATGGAGTAATGTCTTTATTGAGTGATTAATTTGTCGAGAGCATTAAAGTGTCAAAGAATGGAACAATCACTGTTGTTGTGCCCAAATTAGCCTCCCAAAGGTAAGAAATTGTGATCTATAGTGATTTATCTAAAAAAATAACTAGATTTTTTACTCATGGAAAAGGAAAATTTAGTAGCCTATTCCTGTATCCAATTAATGACCCATGAGAAAAAAATAATGGACACATGTTCTAGAAGTAGCTGCAATTATCATCACAATGAAAATTAAATAAAATTATATATTTGAGGAGAAATGTGACATACATACATAATATAAAATCCTAAAGAATATATTCACCCAAAATGGGATCAATATGTGCTAATGAAGTTCGTTAGAGTGGATCGATGATTATGATAGTCAAATCATTACCATCTTTTGAAGGCTAATAATGTGATAGATTATCTATGTCACGAACCAAATCTAGTCTCCATCAAAACTAGCATCCGACTTTGCATGTGACAAGGCCCGAAGTGCGTTCCCGATCCCCATGGTCTGTCATAAGTGACTGGGTGTCATAAAATGATGTTTAGGAATTACTTACCCGAGTTTATAAACATTAAACAACTGATAAGCTCAATAAAAAAAATCTGTATTTTTCAACTAAAATTGTCTTTTGAAAAATTTAAAATATGAATTACATAAGTTAAAACTTTGTTTAAATACCATTAAACGGGTAAAATAAACCAAGTAATAACATCCCAATAACCTCCACATGGCAAGCGGCACCACCCTCAAGCCATCTCCACAACACCTCCTCACAAACAACCGGTAAAAACCCAAACCGTTGGCACAAAAGTTGTACCCAAACCTACAACAACAAAATAACCAAGTATACTTACAACAAATGGTGTAAGTAGGGTGTGATCCAAATCCTAGTAGGATATCACCACTAAAAGATTCCATGTTATAAACATTCAAACACAAAAATCGTGCATGTTTTCATAAACTGAGAATGCTAGTTAAAATTTCTAAAAGATGTAACTTAAAAAAAATTAAAAACAGTTTTCAAGTGGGCTGTCATTAAGAATAAACAATTTTAAAAATAACATCAACAATACTGAATTTTCTAGACAAACATTCCATATGTAGATGGTATGAACAAAGTAACTAATGAGTATAAGAAATAAGAAAGAACCCCTAGGCACTAGCTCGTTATGTGTCCCAGGTACCTCATATCTCGGTGAGAGTAACCATCACAATATTTTTTCTCATGAAATATATACTAGTAGGGAACATACCCATAACCTAGTAGTCCCCAATAATCATCATCATATTTTAGTTATAGTTGGAAGCGTCAATCTTGCTAAGTGAAACTGAGGCCAAACCCGGTGGATTCACTAGCATACCAGTACACATCCACCCACCAAGATACCCGAGTTTTCCCCTTATGCTCAGATAAGTTCAACAAGTCAATTAATATTATTTTCACATGAAAATATAATTTTCACATCACATGTTCACCAAACAGCCCACATGTATACCACACATGTCTAAAAATCCACTTTTTCATTCAAATGAATTTTGAAATCATACTCACACCAAAAATATCACAAAACACATTTTTCCCATCTTTTAAAATTCAACAAATATGTTAAAAATTTTATAAAATCATTCCCAAGATGATAAACATCACATAAAAGCCCACTCACATGTTACATAATACACTTTTCATTATCAAAGTCATTTTTTCACATCACACTCACGCAATATAGCCCAAAAACATGTTTCGCACCCACATCACAATTTCATAAATCACCTCGACAAATTACAAAACATTAACAAAATGTTTGGAAACATAAATGACCACTTTATGTTTTAGAAACTCGTTTTAGGAACATACTATCACCAAAATAGTACATAATAAACCATTTCACACTTTGTTTATCTCATTAAATCATTTAAAATTTTCATAAAACCAACCGAAGAGGTGATATCGTGGTTTACATACAAAACCCATTACAAAACCCACATTCAATACCAAAAACATACCAATAACAATAAAAATCATAATTGGCAGCCCTAAAAACATTTATTAAACCACCCCCAAGTTTTATAAAAATACCTCAAACAATACCACAAAAGGTACACATGAAAAACACATGTTTTCACAAATCACGTTCAAGAAGTACAACATGGTTTTACACATTAAAAACATTCAAAAACCCCATTACAAGGACCACATGACATTAAGGCATTAACAACCCAGAATTTTCAGCCCCTTTCAATACTAATAAATCACATTCATATGTTATAAAATACACCCAAACATTTCCCCAAGATCCACGAATGAAAAGCACCCAGTTCCAAGAAAAAATGAACTACAAAATTAAACAATTAACCAAATCCATCAAAAAAATAGTTTTTTCACCACGCACAATAGATTTGAAACATAATAAATTAATAACCCAAGAAATATAACTCATCAGAAAATGGTTATACATGGAATCACCTACCTTTTGAGTCAAAATCCTTGAATCTTGGTGTGAAACCTCATCCTCACCTCTACCACACCACAAGGAAGAGAAAATGAAACCTAAACCATAATATTTCACCAAATATACCCCAAACAAAACCCTTGGAATAAATATTAACTTATGGAAACTCTATAAAATTCTGAAAGAGGGAAAAAACCCTATGAAAAAATGAAGAAATTGAAGAGAGAAACACTTACCCAAAACAATCTTGAAGAAAACGATCCAACATCCACCATTATCTGAATGTTAAAACAGATAAACATTTAAAATAGTTTTGAAATATGATGAGGATATCATTTAGGAACTGGAATGTGGGAAAAGAGTTAAAATAGAAGGAGTTATGAAAGGATCAATTTACCTCATCAAATCTGGCCTATTTTTGAAATCCAAATACTTTTCACCCAATTTATCAATTATATGGAGCTCCAAATTAGTGGAGGAGAAAATTGGGTCACGACTTAGGTGAGTGGTCTCGGCTGAGATTTTGAATCACCGACAAAATGTAAAAATATATTTTGTTATTAAAACATTAAATAATATTTTTAATGCAGGAAATGGGATTTCGGGAAGACCCAATCCCTTATAAAAACTCAAATCCACCATGATTATAGATTTATAAATCGTAAAAATTAATTTTTTGGTATTCATCGGTCATTTTATGACATTTAGGAATTGGAATAGATGAAATTGTTTGAAAAATGAAGGATTTATAAAGGAATAAAATTTTATTTTTAAATCTAGATTTGGGCTCATAGTTTGACCCAAATCATGAAAACTCACCCATTCCTCCAAAAATGCATGGGAAACCCCCAAAACAATGAAATAAATGAAATGGAATTAAAAATTACATTAAAATAAGTTATTTATGTAAAAAATCTCCCACGATGAAAACGTTTTTTCCTGGAAGGTCACAAGAAGGCCAAAGCAACAATCGAACCCAATTGAGTAACCAAGAGGTACTCCCTTGCTAGGATTTACCCCCAAAGGCCAAAACACCTCCAGTGATCAATTAAATAAGGAATACCCACACAAACTAAACATACACCAATTTCTTGAAACAATCAAGCATATTAATGCTTTATCCCAAAAGAAAAGTCCTCAAACACAATCTGAACAAGACCCAAGCAATTTACCCAAATAAACAACAACATCGAACAAAGTTACACTTACCTTGCTATAATTAAAACATTGAGCACTCTACAATCTCAACGTTTACACAATGAAAATTTAAGTAGCTTGATAGCTCTAAACTGGAACACCTACCGCCAATCCAATACCATGGATAAATCTGATTTACTAGTACGGGGAACAAAAATAGGCCCCTCAACATAAAAGACAACATATATTTTTCCTGATACAGAATCATGACAGTAACAAGGGGATGCCTAAATGGACTCCCTAGTATAAAGGATATAATTCCACTCAATTTTTATTAAGGAATGTACATGAAAATACTAGTGGGTCTCCCCACCATAAGAACTAACCATCTTAACTGACTAGCATGGGCTGACACAAAAAGTCCGATAAAAATTCAATGATTTGGGAAGGGGGCGAAGTTAGTCCACACTGTTTGGGAAATTGTGCACTAACATTGTAAATCATTATTTCTGCATGGCTTCCTGGAACACAATCACTACTAATCATGAAAAAAACGTGTCTTCAAAACATCTATCCAAATTTCCAATAATTCTCTAATGACTCAATGGAAACTAAAGGGGGACGGAATGACATCAGGTGATGACATGGGTATAAGTACCTCCACCAATTTCCACTGAATGGGAACAACAAAAGATAGATGATGACACCATAGGTTTAAAATCTTCCTATCTTTCATACTAAGGATATGAGTTTTTACAAGGGTTTAAATGACCCTGGGATTTACCCCGACTATGATCTAGCTTATCTCCGAGACCTATGGCTGGAGCTACAATGATTGACGCATATTCGACCTCAGAGTTAGGCTTTGGAAACCCCCTACATGAGAATTATTCTTTCAGTGAAATCGACAAATACACCACAATCCCTGATAAGTTTTCCAAGACATAACACAGTCCAAACTCACTTTAACCTAACCCAACATTTCACTAAATCATGGGCTTAGAAGATTCACACTCAACAAACCATGTTTGTTCGGGTGAGAAACAATATAAGTAAAGAACACCTATTATCACCTTCCTCTAAAATGGAATATTTTTATGTTTTTCCAAGGGATACATTCTCCCAACATAATAGAGTCACTAAGATGACTGACTGACTTTCACCATTATGTTCAATCGAGAACATTAAATCATAAGGCGTCATCGAACAAGTCCACTACGACTGATCTAAACAATGCATGGAGAGGGACCTTATACAACAACCTCAAACAACAAACAATTCTAGAAAGTGGCCACAATATCTTATCGTGCCCATATTTTCCACCCTAGTATTTTAACATGAACTCATGTTTCAAAGAAACTATGAAGAACCCGGAGGCCCTCTTAGACACCATCAAGACACTCATCCACTCTAATAACCCTAGACCACTTCCACCTTCGATGAATCGTGAAACATAAGAAACTTAGGTCTCTTTCATCCTTCCACTAGCACTCTCCTACTATAAGAGGATCAAAAAAAATAAGTGAATAGTTATAGACTCAATCTACAGATCATGAGAAATAAAATAGTCCTTATATTGGTCAATTGGTGGATTTTCCAATGGAGAAACAATCTGGGCTGCACTTCAGTTATGAATTAACCCTTAATGGGGGCCTACCTTTTCCAATGAAACAAACAAAGGATCCAACAAAGATAGTACATTGGTCAAAAAGTGCCACAAACCATATTCAAACACATGAAGGTAACCACAATAAAGGTGTCCCTAAACATATATCATAAGAGACTACTAACCGGTCCATCTACCCTGCTTACCGACCAAACACAAACCCAAAACACTGTTCAAACAGGAGGGGTTCATGGACTCAAAACGTCCCTCAACATCAACATTTTCCAAAAACATATATTATAAACCATCATAAAAAAATTATCATGACATAGTGTTTTTCTTTAAAAATAATTATTTGAAAACAAATGGTTCAGCGGTTAGCGCATCCACCAATGGTACTCCATGGGCCTTACACATGCATGTTTCTGCGCCACACCGGGCGCCCTCCTCATATCCATCCTGACACTCATCCAGAAGTACCATCAACCATCCATCATCACATATAAACCCATGCATTTGGTTGCTCATGAAAATACCAATGTTTAAAACAATACATATTTCCACTTTTCAAAACCAAAACGGTCAACAACACATCCTTTTTTCTCAAAACCGTTAACGAGAAGATCAAAATCCCAACTCACATCTTACAAAACTATTCAGAAAGACACAACCATTTAGAAATTAACTCACTTTAAATATATTCACATCAATTTAAAAATATCTTAACCCATTAAAACACCCTTTGATTGTTTAGAAAACTCTATTGGAAACACATTTCAATTCCAACTTCAATATAGTTCCTGGATCCAAAAGATGTGTAAGAACACCATTTTCCATTTCAAAAAAATTAAGAAAATTCAGTTCCACTATTTCATAAACCAAACCAATCATTATTTTTTTAAAATCATTTCACAAAAACTTTACGCTTCCTAAAACCAAGTCACTTTAAAACCAAAGTGCAAATATTTCAAAACTAAAGCACAAAACAATGCGAGAGGAAACGAGTTTTAGTGGGTGACTTGGGAATATGGTTGGAGTCCATATTCCAATCACATAATTGTCACAGAGAGTGTTCTAGGGAATTTTCCCAGCTCCACATGGCTTTCTAGGCCCCGTGATCTCACTAAGACCATTAACCCAACTCTCTTTTCATTCCCCCTAATCATCATCAACCATGAAAGCCAATGGACTTAGATAAATCCCGACTTCTCCTAGAAACATGAATCCCATAATGAGGTGTGGTGATCTGGCACACTAACCCTAACTGGAATACCAAGGCCCAAAAATCCTAACACCATAGTATACTGACTCTTCCCCAAATAACATATCCCAAAGTGTTAATCTAAACCTCCTCTGATAACATTTTGTCACGAACCGAATCTGGTCACCATCAAAACCGGCACCCAAACAATCCTATGAAAAGGCCCGATGGGAATTCTCCATCCCCACAGTCTAGCACAATTGCCTGGGTATTATAAAATGATTTTTGGGGACAATTTTACCGAGTTTATAAACATTAAACAACAAACAAACTCAACAAAACAAATCATGATTTTTCAACTAAAACTGTCTTTTGCAAAATTTCAAAAATGAACTACATAAGATAAAACTATGTTTAAAGACCATTAAAAAGGTACAAAACCAAATCAAAACATCCCAAGAACCTCCACATGGCAAGAGGCACCACCCTCAAGACAACACCACAACAACGCATCACGAGAAACCGATAAAAACACAAACCATTGGCACAAAAGTTGTACCCAAACCTGCAACAATAGAATAACCAAGTATACTTACACCCAAGGGTGTAAGTAGGTTGTGATCCAATATCCATTAGGATACATCAACAAAGAGATTCCGTGTTATAACTACTCAAAGACGAAAATATTGAATGTTTTCATAAACTAAAAATGCTAGTTACAATTTCTAAAAGAAGAAACCTAAAAATTTAAAATAGTTTTCATGTGGGCTATCATTAAGAATAAACACTTTTAAAAATAATGTCAACAATACTGAATATTCCAGCCAACCATTCTGTATGTCGATGGTAAGCATAGATTAATTTATGAGCACAAGCAATTGGAAATAATCCCAAGTCACTAGCTCGTTTTGGGTCCCAGGTACCTCATATCTCGGTGAGAGTAAGCATCACAATATCTGTTCTCATGTAAAATCCACTAGTAGGGAACATACACATAACCTAGTGGTACTCAATCATCATTATCATAGTTTAGATAGAGTTGTAAGCTTTTATCTTGATAAGTGAAACTGAGGCTAAACCCAATGGATTCATTAGCATACTAGTACACATCCACCCACCTAAATACTCGGGTTTTCCCCTTCTGGTCAGACAAGTTCAACAAGTCAATAAATATACTTTGCAAATGAAAATATCATTTTCATATCACAAGTTCACCAAAACAGCACACATGTGTACCACAAAAGTCTAAAATCCACTTTTTCATTCAAATGAATTTTGAAATCATACTCACACCAAAAATAGCCCACAACACATTTTGCACATCTTTCACAATTCAACAAATCTGTTTAATATTTTATAATATCTTTTCTAAGATGATAAAAATAACATAAAATTCCACTCAAATGTTACATAATACCCTTTTTATAAACAAAGTCCACTTTTAACATCACATTCATGCAAAATAGCTCGAAAACATGGTTCACACCCACATCACTATTTCATAAATCACCTCGACAAATTACAAAACATTAACAAACTGTTTTAGAGAAAAACTAACCACTTTATGTTTCATAAAAAAAATTTAGAAACATATTATCACCAAAAACAATAAATAAGAAAACATTTCACACTATGTTTAACTCATTTAATCATTTACAATTTTCATAAAACTAACCCCAGAGGTGAAACCATGGTTGAATACAAAACCCATTTCAAAACCCACATTCAAGACAAAAAACATACCAATAATAATAAAAATAAGAATTGAATGCCATAAAACATCTATTAAACCACTCCCAAGTTTTATACAAATACATCAAACAATACCAAAAAAGGTACAGATGAAAAAAACATGTTTTGATAAATCAAGATCAAGAAGTAAAACATGGTTTCACACATTAAAACCATTCAAAACCCCCATTACAAGGCCCACTTTACATTAAGGAATTAAAAAACCAGAATTTTCATCCCCTTTCAATACTAATAAATCACATTAACATGTTATAAAATACACCCAAACATTTTCCCAAGATCCATTCATGAAAATCCCACAATTCCAAGTAAAAATGAAACTACAAAATCAAACACTTCACCAAATCCATCAAAAATAGTTCTTTCACCACCCAAAATAGATTTGAAACATACTAAATTAATATACCAAGCAAGATAACTCATCTTAAATTGGTTATACATGGAATCACCTACCTTTTGAGTCAAAACCCTTGAATCTTGGTGTGAAACCTCAACCACACCCCTATCGCACCACAAGGAAGTGAAAACGAACCCCAAACCATTATATTTCACCCCCAATACCCCCAATCAAACCCTATGTATAATCCCTAAATTCTGGAAAATCTCTATATTCATGAAAGTTGGAGGAAACCCTATGGAGAATGAAGAAATTGAAGAGAGAAATAGTTACCCAAAACAATCTTGAAGAAAACGACCCCAAATACACTAGTATATGAATTTTAAAACAGCTAAACATTTATGGTAGGTTCTAACAAGGACGAGGAGATCATGTAGGAACTGGAATGGGGGAAAATAGTAAAAATAGAAGGATTTATGAAAGGATCAATTCACCTCTTCAAATCTGGGCGATTTTTAAAATCCAGAGAAATTTCTCCTGATATTTCAATTGTATGGAGCATCAAATTGGGAGAGCAGAGATTGGGGGCACGCCATAGGTAAGTGTGCTCGGGCGAGAGTTGTAATCAATGGAAACTCTTAAAAATTTAATGAGTTATTAAATAATTAGAAAATATTTTTAATGCAGTAAATGGGCTTTTGGTAGGCCCAATCCCTTATATAAAAACTCAAATCCAGCATGATTAAAGATTTCTAAATGGTACAAATTAATTTTGTGGTGTTCATAGATCAGTGGATTCCATTTAGGATTGGAATGGATAAAATTTTTTGAAAAATTAAGGTGTTATAATGGAATCATAATTTATTTTTAAATCTGGAATTTGGCTCACAGTTTGACCCAAATCCTGAAAACTCACCCATTCCTCAAAAATGAATGGGAAACCCCCAAAACAATGAAATAATGGAAATAAAATTAAAAATATCTTTAAAATATGTTATGAATGTGACAATATAAGTATATATGATCCTACAACCCTACCTATTATGAATATTGAGATAGATACAACATTTTTTTTAATAAAAGGGTCAGATATTGGAATCATAGAAGAAATTTTATCATACCATTCTCAAATAATAGTCAAACAAAAATTCATGTTAGGGTTAGGGAGTCATAGAAATATGTAAGGAAGTTATAGAGTCTGGTTGCAAATATTTTGGATTTAATCATTGCTAATCATAGAGTTGTAATGTTTTAAACCTATATATGTTTCCAAAAAACATAACTAAATAATGAAATTTAAAATGATAGACATAGATTATACGTATTGATTCTTGTAGAAATCAATAATATATATATATATATATCTAAAACTACACTTATTGTTGGATAATATGGAAATTGATATTTTTGAAATTATTTATTAATTCTTAGTTGGGCATCATGTTAATGATGAGTGATAGAATTATAAGTATTCAATTAAAAGTTTCCAATAAAGGTATAAATATTTTTGAAAATATCTATGTTTTTTAAAATTGGAATCCCTAGGATGTCTAAACTAAATAACACTATTTGGGTGGTAGTCAACTTCCTTTCAAATTAATCTCATCTTGTTACTGATAAATAATATTTTACTCATTACCATCTTCCATGTAATATATAATTTAATTAGTAATACTACATAGATTACTAATCTCAATAATATATTATTTATATATATGTCTTTCCTCATGATTCTGGAGATATATTATATGAACATTGGATATAGAGCTATGTTTCATCATTATTTTTCACCCTCATATGGATGTTCAGTCTCCAAGAACCATTCATTTTTTTATGGGATATGTTACAATCATATTAAATGGATTTAGAAGGATATTGTGATATCAAAATTCCCCCAATGGAATTTATAAGAACATAAAAATTTTCAATTTAGAATTCAACTGGAACCTCATGAGACTCTATATTTGAAGAGGTGTTGCACTG
Source organism: Viscum album (assembly GCA_963277665.1). NCBI lineage: Eukaryota > Viridiplantae > Streptophyta > Magnoliopsida > Santalales > Viscaceae > Viscum > Viscum album. The sequence continues at coordinate 1,954,292,819 of OY728165.1, forward strand.
CAACATGATGGGATGATGTTGAAGAGAAACATATAATGGGACCTGATTGTGTATAAGAGATGATACAAAAGGTTTAAATAATTCAACCTCATATGAAATGCGTATAATGTCAATAGAAAATATATGAAAAGAAATTCATCAATTAGACCTAGATATTGATGTCAAAGATAATGTGGATTTTTACATATCACGATGGAAGAAATTAATGAGGATTTAGAAGAAGGCTATTCATTGTCTAACAGAAATTGCCCCCTTTGAGATCCTTGATCACGTCATTGTTAGGGCCCATCAAGAATCTATATCACCTTACATATCTCATATATATTATTTCATTCAGGTAACACACTTATGTAAATATATAACAGAACAATCCCATAAATTAAATTAATCGGTATTACATTTGGAAAATAATAATTTATATGAGGAATAGTTAGTGAAAATCATAGACCATAAATACAATGATATACAAAATATCTTATACTATCTTGATACTATGGAAGAATATGATGTTTTAGGAGAGAACATGAGGACAAAACATATTAATGAAATTGAAGTACATTATTCTATTTTTTGTACAAAGTGATCTTTTGACTGTGTAATTGTTAATGTGGGAACACTATAATGACTAAAACATTTGTAAAATAAATTACCTTCTGAATGAATAAATACATTATTATGTAATTTATTTATATAAAACCCATGCACCATATATCAATTGTTAATTTTCCCATTTATAAAATATATCGATACTATAACAGATGGGACTAATGTCTATTGGTGATCATACCCATTGGAAGCATATCTATTATACCATTATAATTAATATTAGTATAAATTAAATGTCACACTAAAATAATATTGTTACGTATGGAATAAGTGATGACATTGGCCCGTAAGATCATACTATATGGTTCCCATTTATTATAACTTCCAATGGCAGATTGAATCACTTCAATTTTCCCCTAACAAAGCCAAATCCAAGATTCAACAACATAAACATGATAAAACATTTTCATGGGATATGTTAAATATTATAAAGAATATCTTCCAAGATCTATTATCCATATGATCACAAGAAAGTACAATCATCGGGTACATTACCATTAGGTCATATATTGTTTCAATAAAAGGGATATATATCTAGACTAAAATAGTATTCTCTATTACATTCTATTTTCCATAAAATAATTACTATTTATATCAATTTTAATTATTAAATCATATAGATAGATGATTATATAATTTGGTTCGTAAATATATTATTTTTTATAAGGAAACCGAATTTTGTTTTGTGGAATTATATGTAGTTTCAATCAAAACACACTTTTTGATAAATCGATGTGTTTATAATTAAAGAGTATTTTCCTAAAATAGTATTATTAAATAATATGTAGTTAAATTTAAATTTAAATATTGTTTTATGAAGCCCCGTATAATTTCTATATGGGTTAAAAAGTTATCTTTTTCGTAAAACATTTTTTTTTCCAAAAAATAATAATTTTTTTGATAAATATGAAATTACAGTATTTATAAAATTAATTTTTTTTTAAAATTAATATCATTTTTGAAATAATCATTGTAAAATTATCTAATGGTTTAATTATCATATTTTTATTAGATAATATATTATTTTTAAATAAAATTAAATAGAACATAAATATACAGTAAGTATTAAGAAATTAGAATACTTAAGAAGTTGTATAATAAATAAAAAAACATCCACGACAAAATATATTTTCCATTAAAAATAATTATATATTATTTGAATAAATTTAAAATAGTATAATGAATAATTATAAACCAATATTACAATTTTTTTAGAAAAAGTTATTTATAAACATGAATCACTTCAACATCATGAATGGTATTATTTTAGTTATTTTTAATATTAAACTATGATTTTTTGAAACAAATCCACTTTGGTAGAATCCATGTCAAAACCATGGTTTTAGTTGTGGTTTTTATTATTTTATCACATATATTCCTAAACATTTGTTTGGAAATTAATAAATAATTACCCTCTCTTATGATATAAACATCCTCCCAATACCCTATGCATGTACAGTCAAACCCCATTGATCACGAGGTTACTCTATTTCACACCCTATGAATCCATAAAAATGATTTCCCATGATTTGATGAAGATCATCATAATATTTCCTGAGAAACTACTCATGTAAGGGATTTTCATTCACTTCGTCCACTTTATTTAGAAAAAATCACTGTGTAAATTCTTTTTGAATTCCAAATGTTTAATTTGAAATACTTTTGGGTTACATTCCTCTATTATCAATATGAATCACAAGTAATTAAAGACTAAATTTTTATATCATTAATACCCTAAATGAACGATTATTTATAGTTATTAATCTACAAAAAATATTCCATTATTTTCCTTGAAAAAAAAATTATTGTGAATATTCATCTCCATTTATGCTCAAGGGTATTCACCTAAATGTACATATCCTTACTTTAAAATGGAATTTCATGTATATAAACCAAAATCCTTAATTATGGTATTGAATGTGATAAAATAATTTCTTATTTTGTATGATTTTTATGGAACATAAATGCATGTATATGATATGAATATGATGGGTGGGACTGAAATTATATATACCTACATTGAATTTGGAAATATTTTATTCTCATCACATATAATTTACGGGAAATGTGGACGTACCCTAAGCATACTATATTATGATTTATTTATCGTTAGAATTGACATATGATGTAATGTTTTATTTTATTTTATAATTCATATGTTCCCTTGATGTCATTATCTTTTCTAATTATTTGATGTTCATGATTATGATTACCTACTTTTTTTCTTCATGTTACATACCTTGATATACACGTGAAACTTTATATCTTGTTATTATTTGATTATTTCCTTACTAGGATTTGTATCCCACCCTTTTTTATGTATGTATTTAGGTTACTCCATAAAGTATCAAAAAATCAATTTGATATAAGGGCACACTGTAGAATTTTTAAATAATTTAATCATATATATATTTCATGTTATTGTGATATGGATCTAATTACACAAATGCAGAAGGACTATAGATCATTTGAAAATTTATATATGTATCATCATGTTACAGATAATGATTTAAAGTGTATAAATAACATAAGTTTTTATATATCAAGAGATAAACCTTTTAAGGGAACACAACTACCACAAGCCTCAATCGATTCTCATAGCTCAGTAAGTATAATTTATCATTGTACATTTTTTGAGATCACTAATTATAAAAACCACATTCAATTTTCATAATTGTAACTAGACTAAGAATTTTAATTTTTAGGCCATTTAAAATGTCCCTTTCTAATTCCAAAACAACCACCAATGAAATGAAAAAATACAATGAAACGTAAATAGAGAAATATAAGCATAACCAGTAATCCTCACCTCACCATGTACACCATTCAAGAAATATTACCCTTTACCATACCATTCACATAAAAATTAATCTATAAAAATACCATTGCAAAAAAATTCACATAAATCAATAACCATGTTCCCCATCTGGGTCGTATTTTAGAATATGGGCTCAAGAGAGTTTGACACACAACAACACCATTTGGAAATATTTAATAGTTCCATACATGAGTTTTTAAAAAGGGAAAAATATTTGAATTAATTTATAAATGTTTTTTAATCGTATAAAATACCATAGTTTTAAATAGAACCCTTTAAATCCATTTAAATGTAGTATTCTAAAAAAACCATGCCAGACACCATTTGTAAGAAGTAATTCAAAGAAATAAAATATTTCATAAATAATACCAAAACTCTTAGAACAGTATTGTCTAATTAAAATCATCACCCAAGTGTGTTTAAGGAAATTAAGACTCCACTATTTATATAAATATATCATTAAAAAAATTATCCACATATAGAATTTATTGTAAAACGTCAAATGCAAAAATAAATTCATAAGCCTTGTGAAAATCTACATTGAAAATAATTTTAAATCCATCAAAAATACAAAATATTGAATTAATTAGGAAGTAAAATAATTTATTATTACCAAGAACAAAATTAGATTTAAATTCCTAAAAATACATAAAATAAATTCCTTGGCTCAATTTTAATTAAGATAGATGTCATCAATTTTGACAAAAGATGCCAGAATAGGCCTAAAGGAGTCCACAGAAAGAACTAATAAATAAGACCATAGTAAATAAATCATCATAAACCCTAAAACCAATACTATAACCCCATAATGGTTATATAGAGAGATGAAAACACATTGGTAATTAATAATCGTAGGAAATATTACAAAACAAAGAGGTAAAATTGAATCTTACATTGAGAATTATGAAGGAAACAAAGTGGAAGAGGCATTTAATCATTCAAATAGGTAACTAGAAACCTCTTGTCTTGGTCCCTAGTTTTACAAAATAATGAGGAATAAAATACTCCAAAATTCAAAATTCTAACTAAGATAAAAATCATAAAAATGAAATTTTTATCTACCAATAAGGATTAAATAGTTTGGCTACACGGTTCGGTAAATAGTGCAACAATTATGCAGGATTGAATGGAATAAAAAAATAATCAAGATTGGGTCAATGGTTTTAATGGAATTATGATTAAGTTTTAAAAACACACTCTGAAACTATAATACCATATCACACACATGTCACATAGTTTTCTTAAACATATGTGAACCATGCACAATATATGACTCATGTAAGGGTTATGCGACATGGTTTCCTTGAATAGAGTTCTAGACCTCACAACACACTTATAGAAAAAACTATTCAAATAAAAAATAAATAAAAAACATCCCCAAATATTTGTACCCACATGTTTTCTCCTAAACAATTCATCAAAAAATTATCATTATATTTTTTCATAAAAAATAATATTCAAATCCAAAAATACAAAAAACAATTCTTAGTAATTCTATAGTAGTATGAATCTTAGTGTTATCATCTCCCCAATCATCCATTTTATTCCCATTGAGTTTCCTTAAATTGAATAGAATCGATTATAAATACATCAAAACCACACCTCAATGAATGTCACGAGTTGGCTGAAAACAATATGAGAGGATCTAAGGAACAAAACTATTGATTACTAGTAATGTCTATATACCATTGCATCCAGCCCATAAAACCATGAGACGTGTCATGGAGAAACGAGATGGTGATTATAAAAATAGGACCAAAAGGAGCTAGATACCATTCATATCTCTCGCTACCACTTAAATTTCATTTATAAATGGTGTAAAAATAAGAGAATAAAACTTGAGAAAATGACATAATCTATGAGATTGATTTTCTAATAATACCCATGGAACACCTAATAATCATCCACAAAACTAATTATAAAACCAAAAAGGAATTCTATTCACATAAGGTAACATCCATAATGTAAAATCCATCACTACGACAAAAAAAACACATATACAAGTGAAAACTCACAAGAATTCCCAAAACCATTAACAGTTTGGATAACTGACCTAGTTTTTTGTACTGAATAGGAAAAGTATGAAATACATCACAAAACTCTTTCCCAGGAGGATCCTAAAAATCATATTTCTCCATAGATCAAAGGAAATGTCCATCATATTTACCCATGAACCAAACCAAAGGAATCCTATGATATCCCCATAGAAAATAACCTAATAATGGACACAATAGAATAAAATAGTAGACACCCCATGATAGTAAAACAATAAAAATGAGTCATAAAAATAATAAAGAACCACAAAACATACAAAAAATTCACAATGTATGACCAATTATATATAATTAGTCTCCATCTAATGAAAAAACTAGTAAAACCTCATAAAACTAAAGAATGTGACCCATAACAAAAAAACTACATGACATACCACAAATGTGATAATCCAAATCGAGATCACTATGAGGGATTTAATAACATCCCTAATCATTCCCCCACATCCTTGAAGCCAATATTACTATAATGAAAGGATGTAAACTGATACATGAATTCAAATAGTCTATGAAGATATTCTTTATGCATCAGCACACACAGATCATGGATGTAACTATGAATAAGAAAAATAAAGTTCTATGAAAATATACGACACCAAGTCACGATCACTGAATGAGAAAACAACTCATCTTCTATCATGAACTATTGGGGAATAATGTTGAAAACAACAAGAAAAATAAACCCTAACACATAAATTCACCTTAAAAATTTAAAAAATCCACTAAACATGGTGAAAAATGGATTAAATTTATGATGGAATTCCCATTCCAAAATCAATATATCGGATAACTTTTCGAAAAAAAAATATTTCCAAAAATACATTCTCATACTATTTAAAAATAAATAATATATATATAATTCAATTAAAATAAAAATATGTATGAAAATAATTAAAAATCAAACAACATTTTTACACTAAAATTTAATTGAAAAATACAATTTTTATATGGTACCTTTTAAAAACACTCTAATTATCCTATTTTTTTCACTAATGTTTTTATCATTAGTTATCCCAAACTCAAATATTAAAATTAGGAATCCTATTTAAATAAAAAACTTTATTATCCATTATTTTAATAATATAAAAATTTTGTTTTCTATTTCAACATTAATTAGTCATTACTTATTTTTTCTTAAAATCAATATTTTAAATTAGAATTAACTTTTTTAAAAGAATGCCAAAATAGTTTTTAAAAACAAGGCACCTCACAAAATCCGTACGTTTTTCCATGTTGAGTTTCCATGAAATGTGTGAAAAGGGTATCAAATTATAATTTATATGAAAAACAATAGTTTGGAAAATTCCTTCGAATTTATATATATATATATATATATATATATATGTAGTAAACTAACATAGTAGGTATATCCAATTCAATTATTTCAAATAATCTATTAGAAGATTTTTTTCATAACATGGTAAAATTAAATTAACTATTATCTTAATATTTTTTGATTAATCTACTTACATAAAATAATTTAAATATTTTAATTTATATCATTCTATAAAAGTATAGTTTCACAAAATTGATAATAAAATTATTTGAAAAGATAATAAGAATATTTTTAAACACAAATAAAAATATTAAAATATAAGAGGTTCAATCTGATGACAAGTCCTAATCCTCTCCACATTAAATTTCCATAATACTAGTAAAAATTAAAAAAAAAATAGGTGATCCATAACATAAATCAGTTATATATTTAAACCAGTTTTGATGACTATCTAGGTTAATCCACAACCTATAACAATGTTGTTTTTGGAGAAAAAATGAGGCGGACATTATGTAAATGTATATGTTTACTCAACTATTCTTTATATAATTTTTTCCTTAATTTTTTTATAAAAAATAAATATACAAATACATTTAATATAAACCTATAGAATAAGAAGTAATAATAATTTGACGATGAAAAATATTGATGTTCAGTCATTTTTCATATATCACTTCCATTCTCAATGTCATTTTTGGATGATGAGGTATGAAGATATGAATATGTTCTTAGATCATGAAGTAATGTTATCATGGGAAAGAGACACATATTTTCATGATTAAATGAGTTTATGATTCTAAAAAATTGTAAACGTTCTGTCTCAAAAATTAGTCTTTTATATATGGAATTTTCCATGAAGAAGATCCATTTGAAACACATCACTATGTATCCACATACATAGCAAGAAATCATGGAGAAATTTTTCCCTATGACTTCACATTTAATTTGGAGAATAATATTTTATGAATAAATTATATGTAATTATATTCCATACATGTATAAATGGTCACACGACATGTTATGTTTCTGATTATCCATGGTTTCAATATTATATAGTGAAAATTATAATCAGATTCCTTGATAAGAAATATGATCGATTAATTGAAATTACAATATTTATTTTACATTAAAAAATGTAGACTACATGATATGATCATTTCAAATGACCGTTCCATCTCATGAAGTCCACATGGTTTCCTCATAACATGGATAAAATTTAGATTTATTATATAGTCACATCACTTCAATGTGTGGCCTCTTAAAGTAGCATGATGGCTCAATAATTTATCAAAATCCCAATATTCTCATTTGGTTTATTTTAATTAATCATTATGTTTATCGGAAGGAAATAAATATTGTATCTATTACATTTTAATATTTTAGACAAATGGAAAATCTTTAAATTCAAATCACATTGACATAATAGTGAGTTTGTTTCATGTGTGTTCGATTGAGGAGTTACTGGGAGATCCAACAAAATTTATCTAATATGCATTCAGTAGATCGCACTATCATGAGTTCAATCAAATTTTAATTATGTTGATCCAGCTACCATTCAACAACTTTAACCATTTGAAGATAATTCCTAAACCATTATGGTAAACATATTATTTATTATTGGGTTTCTATGATTGGTATTACAATCACATGAGTACCCTGTTGGATTTTTGTCATGTTTGATTAGATTGTAATATAGTAGATAAATTTTTCATGTGATCAGTTGTGTAATTTAAAAAATGTATCCTCTATATATTCTCTCATACTATTGCTTGGAAGTATTCATGAAATGGAAAAATTTGTCGTTTTGGTCAGTAGATTTGATTGTGAAATTTTACCCATTTTGGATAATGGTAAATACTCTGGTCACTTAATATATTTGGATAATTTCCAAATATAGCTGAAAAAATTTACTTTATAAAATGAAGAAATTATTTTAAAGAAATAAACTTATTTATTATTATTAAAACCCAATATTTATTTTATAATCCTAAAACATCCCATGTTTTTATGATTACCCTCCATGGAATATAAAATTAACATATTTTATTAATGATCCATGTAAATAAAAATATGAAAATAATATATTAAATAATTAACTAACTTGTTAACATTCCATTAATTACAATTTTTTATTATAAAAAAAATGCATAAAGTGGGAGAAAGTCAAAATAAATAAGAAAAATAAGGTGAAAAAAATGAAAAAAATTAAATGAAAATTGTTTCATTAATATTGATATTTTTTATTATATAAAGAAATATCATAGAACATATTCTTAATTTTATTCAATACTATCCAAAATGAAAGATGGATCAATGATTAATATTTATGTTCCAATAATTATTGTAGGAGTTTGTTTAGGGAGATGAGTATAAAAACCATTAGTTTGCATGATAAATATTTCTAAAGCACTAATATTATAATGGGGTTAATGTTCGATATGAATGAAAGGTTCTATTGGATGTGGTACAGGGGAAGTTGAAGAAGTTAGAGCATATGTAGTTATTAAAGTGAAATTAGAGGTATTATATGACACATGGATTGTATAATGGGATGTACTAGTATATAATAATCCAGTGGTTCTTTTTTAAGTAGCATTATCATAATACATATAATGATATATGATCCTTGTAATGTGTGTCATAGATCTGGACCCATGGTCTATGATTTTATGTACTCATTATTACCGTATACAAATAGATCTAGTATTTGTGCCATAATCAATAACTTATCCACAAAGGCTTTGAAAATTGTGGTCAGGGATGAAATTTTGAGGTCTTTGTCCAATGATGAAAATTAGGTCTTCATATTTTCCATGTTGTAAATAATATTGAGATAATACTTTATAGCTCAATTAATTACATATTTATCTTATAAAATTCTAAATAATATTATCATAACAATGTAATATTGCTTCTAAAAGTTGGTAGAAAAATACCACTAAACATTTGTCCTTATATCCTTAACATTGTCAAAATGAATTTTAATTACATCATGAATTTTTATTTTCAAAAGATCCTATTCAATAGAAATTGATGAAGGAGGTTTAAAATAATGTGGTCTTGAAGGAATGGTGATTACTGAGAGAAATATTTTGTCCATCTTTGTAGAAAAATCTATTATATATTCCTGAAGATATTCAATATAATCGTTAAAAATTTAAATATGAATTCTAAAACAACCAAGGTCATGTTCGATATGATTTATCATTAGAAATATAGTATTCCATATATATGAAAACTTAATCTCAATATTAAATGAAATGTATTATAGTCTAACATATTAATAACATCTAATGATACAATGAAAAAAAATAATTTTTACACATATAGAAGATTTTTATGGAAGAGAATAAAATCAAATAAAGTAATAAATGTGGTAGAATATATTGAATTTTATTGAGTTGGATCATATATAGCTTAAAGAGATGAATAAGGACTTGGATTATGAGTTGAGTTGTTGAAGTCTTTCTCATTAGGACTCAACAGAGATCCTTAATTATTTAGAGAATCATCCCATGGATTCAAAATTTATTGAGTTAAACTATATTAATCTTAAAGGAGTATAACCTATATTTTAAATGAATAATCATAAATTCGATTATAAAGAATAAAATTATCTAGAAAATTCCTTGGACAAAATTGTTTAACATTTTCTTACAAATTATATACAAATAGATCTTGAAAATGATCTTACTTACCTAGTTCATGAAGACATGGAGGGGTATGAGACTGATCCAAAATTTATGTGGAATTAAAAATAAAATAAATATATATTCCACTAGTCTAGGGTTATCATTCTCCATTTCCATCTTCTTAATCATTATTAGGAGAAGGTGGATCCGAGAAATATAATGGGTCCATAGATGATTTATCTTCCATAGTTTGTGTAAAATCAAATATATATAATCCCCATTTTTAAAACACTAGTGGGATATCTAAAATAATATCATCATCATCACTAGTACCTGAGTCATTTATGTTGTTCCAAACTGAGCGAATTGTACCTGTAAATAGGTGATACACTTCCAGTACTAATTTTGAATCTATTGGTACTAATGAATCCCTGAAAACATATATACTAATAGAGTATCCCATATAATCTACATAATACCTTTTAGACTCTCCTTAAGATCTATAATATCCTTGTATAGATTATCAAAAAATTTGTAATTATATTTAACAATATTTTGTTGATATAATCCACGATATATTTCATCCCTTGGTCCGGTGGGGTTATTTATAAGATTTAATTAGTATCAATTCATAAAAAAGTATGTTTCCCACATCATTTTCCATGTATTCATGATTATTTTCATGTTAGTAGATAGGGTTTGGTTATAAAAAATTCCACATAATAGAAAAATATTTTATAATGAATTTTTAATAAGTATCTTTTGTTTTAGTAGAGATGAAATAAAATTGGTGTAAGGGATATAATTAAATCTTAAAGATATGTTTCCCAGTTCTAGCATATATATCCTCATAATTATAGCAATAATTATCTAAATCCATTGAATAATAAAATACATAATTAAGAGATATGAGGGAATATAGTACTAAAACCCATCTTTATATGGTAGATGGTATGGTAATTAAATATTAACAATAGCATAAAATATCCATTTAATTCAATTACACTAGGAAATTGATTGTTTGAATCACTATATAACTCTTAAAAAGTATTTTAAATATCTAAATTTTAATAGTTTGAAGGATTTGGTCTCTTTTAATAGTATTACTCACCTTGATTTAGTACTTTTATGTTCTTAATAGAATGGGTTCTAGAAAAATGTCATTAATGACCATTAACAATGATTCAAATGTGATATAACTAATCTGTTTGTTTAAAATATATATTCACATAAACATTCATCACTAATTGAGGATATAAAATTTCATTATGATTTTTAACCAATAATTTTATCATTATTTATGAATGACTCTAAAAAATAGTGAAATACCTACCTTAAACCACCCAATGTCTACTTATTTCTCTTCATCAATTACACAAGTAAATATATGAGGAATCAAGATATTTTTAGATATAGAAGTACATTATTTTGATCTTTTAGAGTAATTAGAAGCTTTAGGAGAATCAACCTCATTGTATCATTTTATCTAGACAACTCAAAAATCATAATCAAAGGTTGCAATGATAGGGGTTTCAAATAGAAAGGGAAAGATGGTTCAACTCGAGGTAGATTGAGATAACATGATTTTCATTCTATTTTGTGATATTTAAATAATTTAGGGATCTATTTATATTAATAAAATTTTAAAAAATAAACATTAACTAAAATATTAGAAAAAAATATATCATATTATTAATAAAAATATATTAATTAAATATTCCATATAATCTTAACAAATCATCAAATATTAACTCTATATAGTTTAGAAAATTTATATTCATATCAAATTAAACAAAAAATAATTTAAATTCATCCAATGATTCACAAATAATATGTAATTTAATGTAACTTCTCAAAATTTATAGGATGTGTAATAAAGTTAGAAGAAATATATTCTATTACAATGATATGAAGAGTGGTATCCCCTTTTTTAAAATGATCTCTCATAAAGTGATGTATTGTTTAAATGTGTGTTTCCCTATATTGGGATATATGATTCCATGATTTTTTAATTCCTCTTTTTTATTCACAATTTATAGGAACATTTATTAATTATTATCGATAGACTACTTTAGTGTTGTTCATCCATATAATGATTGCAGAAAAACTTGTTGTAGCCATGCGCTTATATTCCGGAGTAGTAAATACAACAAAATTATAAATTACAACTATACCAAGATAATATATACTTACCTAAAAATTTTCATGTTCTAGAAATGATTTCTCTAAATAATATATAGCCACTGATGTTAGCAGAATAATAGATAATTGAATGAAATGAAATTTTTCTACATTACAACAATTCTAAATTTCTTCCACGTTTTAGGTAATTTAAAATATGTCTTATGGTTGTTAAATGATATTCATTGTGGATTATATGAAAACATGTAGACCCACAGAAAAACAAACACTCTAAAAATATATTTAGGTAAACTATTTCTTATATAAATTAAACACCCCTTAATACCATTTTTAGAAGGTTGTTTAAATGTTTTCTAGTTGTATCAACATCTAATTTGATTGTAGTTTTCATTGTAGTGTGCCTTTATTTAAAATTATCTATTCCAAAACATTTTAAAAGATATTAATTTTACTTCCTTTTATTTAATACAATTCCCTTATTATTTTATATGATTTTAAAATTATGAAATATTTTTATTTCAACCACAAGACAACATAACAGGTTTCATGAAGAACAATTAATAAAACCATCAATATATAATTGTCCAATCCAAAAAATTTCCAGTGATCTTTTGAGGAATATGATAAGACTATAACAATATTTTACAAAAAATTGAAATATTAAATGTTTTCAGCATATCATTCATAGCTCTAAAGTCATTTTTAAACCATTAATTACTTTTTTCATTTTAAAACATTATTCAGGATATGAAGATTTGAAAAGATTGGTCGTTTTTCAAAAAAAAAACACCCTAAAAATATTTACAAATATAAAAGACCTCATGAAATCAATTTTATGTAATTTATAATTTATATGTCCTATATTATTAGGAATTATAAAAATTGATTCACGTATAGAAACTAGCGAAATTGTTTCTTTATATTCAATGAGTTCTTCATGAATATATCATTGTGCTCCCTATCATAATTTATTTTTGAAATTGTTTACAGAATCATCAACCTTGAATCTATATAATGTATTTATTTCAAATAATTATGTATTTTTTAGGAATCTCAACTTGTTCTCATACATTATTCCTTTCAAACTAATTCAATTCATCATGTGTAGCGATCACCCAATGACCATAACATATTACATCACTAATGTTATTGTGTTCAACATTTGATAATAAGGCTTGATGTTTGACCGTTTTTCTTAGTGGTTCATATATCTTAGTTCATTTATATTAATATCCAATAATTTCATCTAAATTATATTCTTTATGGGAAATAATGACTCTAAATATACTCAGATCCATTAAGTTTTCTATAGTTCTTGGTTCCTCTAAAATGCCTTTTTGGGATTTTTTTTACAAATGAAGCATAAAACTCATTGTTTTGAGAGATTTTATTTATATTAAATTTTTTACATATTATCCTATAGGTTATATAAGGAAACATTAGATTCATGTGAATATGTTTCATTAAATTCTACATGAACATATTCATCCACAGAATTGTTTATTTTTTTAACCATTATAAAATTTACGATATATAGAATTACCAAAAAACAATTCTTCCTCATCCATGGATTAAAAATATATCCAAATTATCCTTTTTATGAGTAATATAATGATTTTAGAAAAAAATTCATTAGGAAAACCCTTAGAGTAATTTACCTTGAGCTTTCACATATTCCATAATTTATATGGATTCTTCATCATAAGAGGTGTTATTTACACTATTAATTACATTATATATTGTATTTATAGATTTATCCCAAAAAATATAGGTGGGAGATATTGACTAAGAATTTGTAATGAAATATCACAGTGATTCAAATTTCGTATTTCAACAACCCAATTTTTTTTGTTTTTTAAGTGTAGAAAAGTTATAGTTATAGATATTTGTTGAACATAGGGATTTAGATTATTAAATTGAAAACTCACATCCCTGATCACATATCACACCATTGATTATAATTCCACTTATTTTTTCTTCTAATTCTGAATGCTTTTCTAAAAAATATACAAACTTCAAATTTTAAATTCAAGAAATATACCTTTGTAAACATTTAATTTTCATAAAAAAAATTAAAACAGTGTTTTCGTATTAAAAAATTAGAATAAGATATTATAAAAAGTATATTTTTATCTAATTTAGTAGTTGAGTCAAATAATCCTATTATTTTTGTTTTAATGATACTTTCTATTAGTTTCTCTTCTAGAAAGCATTTCACATATAGTCTTTTTTTGGAAAACTAGATTATATAGATCCTTGACTATAGAATTTTTGGATAACATTATAAGAGAGTGTATATTATTGTATCATTGTATCCAATACAAAAACTAGTATTTGTGATGAATTGAATTCATAAAATAAATTAATTAGAAAAATAAAAAATTTAAATATCTTGTATATAAATTTTAATTTCCCATTATTGGTAAAATCAAATTAAATTTCAAATCTTGGATCTAAAAGTATTTTTATCAAAAATAACATGGAATCCATTATTAGAAAATTTATATATTCTTAATAGATGATAATTCAAGTAAAAAAATTATAAATTAATAAATTCTAAGTGTCGCTAAATTGACCATGCACTACAATTTTAACTTTTTTGTTGTCACCAAATGTGACATGACCACAATTCACTCTGGTCAAATTCTAGATGATTGAGACATCCCCTTATATGTGTTTGGAACACAAATCATCCAAATACAATAGTTTTTATTTGATATATTCAAATATATTTCCTAAAATCATTAAATTTCCAACTCATTTTGGATCCCATAGCATTTTAAATTTTGAAATGTTAGAAAATAGGGAATTCGGAATCCATATCTATTTTATATATTTATTCCCAGATTATGGAAAATATAAAAAAGTTGTAAAAATAAAACCTCTTATGTCTAAAATGGATTGATATTTATAAATATGTTCTAATTATATTATTTTATATATATTTATATATATTATTTGAACATGTAACGAGAATATATATGTAATTTTTGTTTTTCTGATCAAGATTATAAAAAAATTAAATCTTTTTTTGGGAAAAATATAACTTCTTTGAATGTTATGAAGGGTTTTATTTATTATATATAATAAATAAATATATTTAATTTGTTTCTCATATAATAGTTTTAAATAAATATTTTCATTTAGATTTTGTTGGTTATTGTTCTTTTCAAACGTAATATCAGATTTAATACAAGATCATAAAGAAATTTGTTTATTTAACTGATTATAAATATCTTTATTTTCATTATATGTTTGTTATATCATATTAATGAATTAAAAATTTTCTTTATTCGGAATATCATTTTCATCTTCGTTATTATTTTCTGAGAAATCTTATATTTTTGGAAATGAATAAGAATGAAATCTATTACCTCAGATGTGTTTTCCATAAAATACATATTATTTATTTCAATAGTTTCATTTATGATTGAATTAGAATCATTGGATTTATCCTATAAATAACTTCAAGTTTCATTAGTCGATTTATTATATTTCCTCCATTTATGAACATACATTTTCTTGTATTTCATCTTTGGACTATCTATCTTGATATTTCATTTTCGCATACACTTATTACATTTACCATTATATTTACCATATGTTCTCCAGAATCCCTTCCAATGATACTTTAATTTGAATATATATTTCCTATAGAACATATTCTTCTTTTAAATGTTCTCGAATTTTCTTTCCAGATTAGCCATCTCTTCATCACTATCAGTGTCACCACCATTTCAACTAGTGATCTCTTATGTGACTATTTATATAGTAATTTATTGAGATTTCATGAATGAAATTTATTTTTTCCATTCATAATCATAATTATATAAATATATATCTTCTTCATAAACCATCATTTTTTTAATTATCTCTTTATTGGAGCCATTCTAAAATAACATGATTCTTTCATGAACATATCATTGCCCATACATCTATCTGAAAAGCATCATTAAATTAATAGGACATGTGACTTATCATCAATAGTATTTCCTACGTCATGCATCTTATTTTTAGTTTTATTAAACCTAATAAATATTAAATAAATATAATCAATATGTTTCATTTTAAATGTATCATATATAATGTTATATGCATTACATATAATATATTTCACATTCCATGTGGATTTATGAGACACACAAAAAGCAATCCAAATTTTATATATTATATAACATATTGATATTCTACTAAATTAAACTTATCCAACTGTACAATATAAATAATCCATTTAATTCGAATTACAATGTTAACTAGCCTTAGTAGAATCTCTATAGTTGGATCCATTAGCATTATTGTTTTTATATTTATCTTCTATTTCTATCTAAATGTCATAAAATATTTTTAATGAAATATTTTCTTTTTAATTTCCATTGAGAATAGTATATTATAATAAATTAAGAAGGTTTTATATAGATGTTCATTCATGTCAATTATTCTGAATAATGATATCAATTTTTAATTATTTTAAATTCAGACAATTTATGTAAATCAATGATCATAATTAATACTATATAAATTGAAATATTAATTTAAAAACCCTATAATACTATATATTAGTTATAGTAAAGTGAATTTTTTATCCAATTAAAAATTCAATTAATAATTATAAAACAAAATCCACCAGGTATAAATTCACCCAGTTAACTATTATACTTGACCATTATAATTTAATTATTATAAATTATATCTCATTAGGACAATCAAAATTCAGTGAAAGTAATCATAATATTATCATAATATTTTATTATTATTGTACTTAAATCAAATAGAACAATTAAAAAATTTAGATACAATTATATTTTTCCAAAATGTTTTTTTAAAAAAGTTTTAAAATTCTGTAATTAAAACAAAGAAACAAAAAAGAAAAAAAATGAAAAGGTTTTGTCTCATGATGAGACCTAATCGTCTCCACTAGAAAATTATCTTTTGTTAAACATGTTTATTAAAAATAGATATATGATCCACAAGATAGATCAGTTGTATATTACAACATCACACATGAAAATATAGTATAATTAATATTATTGTACATAGTTTCTATTAGAGAACTAAAAATATGGTAAATAACATAATGTATATGTGGTAGAAGACTTGTCCTTTAAAAACGTTAATTAAGGACTTATTTCATGAAGATAAACAATATAAAAACCATAATGATAGAATGAATCATTGTATTCATATAATAAGATGCATAATATAATAACAGGAATAAAAAATTAATATACATTATTTGAGAACTCCACAACATTCCCTTAATATCCTTTGATCATCTATTACTACACTGGATAACCTGGGGGAATACATAAGAAATGGGTTAGATATAAATCCCAACATCAGAGTAACCAAAGCATAACACAAGATAAAGTAGTATATGTGGTTTAAGAGGCATACCATGATGGAATACAAAGATGATAATCATAATCTAGAACATGAAATCATGGTATAATATGACATCATCAAGGCTCTATAATGATTGTGACTACATCATAAAACATGAAATCATAAGTAGAAGTCAAGGATTTCTACTGATATATCCTAACATAGTGTCACTAAGGAAATATATCATTCACTGTGCATGTTATATCAGGAGATAGAATCATTTCCCAATGAATTACAGGGCTTTATAATTTTTTTCCCAGCCGTCACATTCGTATCATATAAATGCATTAGCATGCCACTTAGATCAAACAAAATAAGTACCCATGTCATTAAAATAAATCCCAAAATTATATATATTGGATTTCCTACATGTTATCACCAAATAAATGAATGATATATATAAATATCTATGAGAATACCATTTAGTGTAAATTGGTATGTCTATTGACTACAAAAATGTTTGGGAATGAAAAATCTCCAAATAATTTTAGAATCAGAACAAGTGTACATAATGATTCATAGAAGGATTTAGTGATAGTGAAAGGTGGTATATCATCAAATTAAATTGATATGGCGAGTAAAATTATTGCGTAAGAACACATTTCAACATGAAAAATTGTAAATCAAAAGACATATTAAAAATAAATTTATTAAATAAAATGGATGAAGATAATACCTTTCACATTAAAGGGTTATTTTAAAAGCATGACATGAGTATATTAGGATATTTGTAAAACCTTATCCTGGATTTAGAGCAGTATAGAGGAGATAATTTTTCCTTATTGAGATATTTATGGAGAGAAGTGTGTATATTGATGATAATTCAAAGGAAATTGTAGCTCTATACATTATTAATTTAGGAAAAATGGTTTTGGATTTTTGGATAAAATATTAAAACCCACAGACTATCTCATGTCTCTTTTTCTAGGGTTTCTAAAAATTAAATTGTTTGAAAATATTTTATAAATACAATAATAAATCTTATTAAAATAGTTTCAATGGGTATGTTTAAGCAAGTCATGTTCATAATGAATCATTTTTTAAATATTAAAATATAATATATTTCATAAATGATTCACAAACGGATTATAAAATTTACTAAATAACTCCAAAAAACTGGATTTTAAATTATAACCCTATATTTGTTATTGGATTCTATTTATATCATTTACTACTTCACTTTTAGTCTATTATGTTGTCCTATTAACAACCATATATTTATATTATATTTAATTTTTACCCAAAAAATATAATTTCTTGATTTTTTTTAAAAACATTCCATTGGATAATTTAAACATATTTATTTGAAAAATAATAATCATTATATAGAAATAAAATCATATTTTTTTATTTTATATAAAAATTCTCATTTTCTAAAGAAATAATAGTACTTATGATACTTAGATGATTTTGGCCCCTACCAAAAATACATTAGACATTATAAATTTAACATATAATTTATATATAATTACATATTTTTTATTAATTTTTTTATTATGATTTTAATTATTTTAATTTTTTTAATTTATCTTGATTGGGTATTAATTAAAATTATAAATTTTCCAAAAATACAATTTTTAATTATTTATGTAAAGTTCTATTTCTATCAAAATCATTATATAATCATTTATAAATAATAATAAAAACTATACATATAATAACTATTTTATTAAAAATAAAATAAGTTATTTCATATTTCTAGGGTAAAGATATTGTATCCTTATTATTGAAGTGTACACATTATGGTTAATCTATGTGTTGGTTGTGCATTATTGGGGGGTGGGAAAGGTTAATCGAAAATGTTTTTGATTATTATCTCAGTAATCTTGAACATATCTCATAAACAGCTTCATTCAAGATCTAGTTATTTAATATCATATAGGAATTGGTGAAGGGAAATTGTAATAATTTCATTTATATCAAAACCTTGGATAAAATGGGATTCATTAGGTATGGTGTTATAGGATGAGTTCATCACCTCTTTTTTCTATGTCATGTGGACTTTTTCACAACCATTAAAATATCCTTATCATAATAGTCATTGTACAATCATTGTATTATGTATGTTTAGATTCATAATTTCCATTCAAACCCATCATTCAATATCAACACATTATATCTAACGTAGTCTATGTAATTTCTATAACTACAAGGAATTTACACTCTCAAAATGGAATTTTATTTATAAAATTTAAGGCCTTACATTCTTCCCTCTTTTGTAGATTTTGACCTTGAAATTTTATATTAAACACAATAAATGATGAGGGTACTTTTATTCCATCACTTATTTTCATACCCATGTTTCTCCTCAAACTTATCATTCTGTAACAACACATTAGCCAGATTAGTTTTCTTTTATTGATGATCTTTTTTTATAATCTATGCTATTTACTTTCTATTCCTCATAACAAATATTTTACTCCAAGGGTACCACCTATCGATTCAGTGCATGTTAGGTGTCAAATATTTATTTCTTCATGTGGGATACGTTGAAGACATTATGTTCGTGAGATACGTTGGGTGAGAGTTCTAGTTGATACACCACAGCTTTGATGGAATCGTGGACCAAATAAGGGCCTACGTATCTTGGACTCATAATTAAATTCTTCCAAAAACTGAAAACATTATTCAATGGTTGTATTTGAAGGAAAAAAATCATCAATGTCAAACTCTAGGTCTAGATTTTCTGTCATCTTTTTGTAGATGAAAAATAATTTTAAATGTTTTGATCCTTATATATAATCCATCCGATAAGATCATATTCCATAAGCTTGAAATCTCTGTCTTCATCCCATTACATTGGAGTTTGAAAATTATTCCCATAAAAATATAGATAAGGTGTAATATTATTACTTAAATATACGATATTTTTTTATGATAACTCTACTAAGGGAAGGTGAAGATCCCAACATATTTGGAAATATAATTTTTATGATCTAAATATATTCCAAATAATTTTAATAGTATATTCTGAATATAGATGTCTTTAAGGGTGTTTATTAGTGCATATGTTTATCTCTATATTCAGTTCTTGTAGAAGGATTCTCCAAAACGACAAGGTAAACCATATATGTCAATAAGATACAATAGAGAGTTTTCCTCTATAATGTATTAGAACCTCATTTATATAAATCATTCCTAATTGGTCCACTAATAAATCATCATTGATATTAATTAAATTTTATGTCATTATAAGGAAATATATTATCGTCCTGATGGATTTATTGAAAATAGATGTCCTTGGGATTCCTATGATGAAATATATTGTTACATTTTAGCTTTTATATACTAGTATGAGAAATGGTTACATCGTAACATTTTAATTTTGGAATTCATCTAGGATTTATTGACAAACTAGGCTTTGAGATATAAATAATTCAATATCCCTCTTCATGAATTCCCATATGATGTTTGGATTCATATATCTATACATTTCAATGCTTCATAGATGAATAGATAAGGATGTTATATTAGTATCATCCAGAGGAATCCACATTAACAATGGATTTCATGGTCCATATACACCAGCTCCAGAATGTATAACTCAAGAATTATCAATGATCAACTCATTGATATTTCAAAATAACAAATACAATACCTTATTATTTTTTTCAGAATCCATCATCCTTTCATGAGTTGATGGTTGATATGTTATTTGTGGAAGTTAGTATTAATTACATTTTATAATTCCCATGTTAATCCTTTTAATGTCTATGAATATGGGATCACTGTCGATCATCTTCATATATAGGGTTATGAGATACACTCTTATTTATGAATCATCCACCGATTTTTATTCTAGCGACAGTAAATTATTAAATAATTATAATTATTGATTTTTTATATCTATCATCATTGGTGTGTATTGATATCCTTTTTTGAATATATAAATGTGGATATTTTATTATGCATATATGTCACACTTTTCCCTATAGAGATTATTCACCAAATATTCAATGAAAATGTTACTATAGCCATTTCTCGATAAATTTTTTGTGTGGTTATTCTCAGGGATCGATATATGGATATATGTATAAGACAATATTCTGCATATTTCATGATTAAACAACACAATCCATTGAATTATAAATCACCATAGATTTAAAATCCTTCCCCACTGGTGGGTATTGTGAGCATACATGCAGTGATCAGTGTAACACTCCGGTTCTAGAAGCAACCCAGAGGTGCCCCGTACCCAGTTGGTCATATGGCCTCAAGAGAATTTCCCCAAACGCCAAAAGCTTTTAACTAGTAGTGAGGGCCTTGGATGTGATAGTGGGGAAACTATGCCCTCATTGGCAGAGTACGCAATAGAAATAAACAACACATATAATAGCAGAATCAATAATATCCAACAACAGTGAACAACAGAAAGCAAAATAAAGAAACAACTATCGCAAAATATATGTAAATGATGCATGGTACATATATGTATAAGAAAACATCCAAACAAGTCACAATGCTGAATACATTGATAAACCAAGTTCCAAAGAAAAATAGATAAGCAACTCCTCAGCATCGCAATCCTCTGCTTGGTCCCATGCTCTCCTGATCCATGCAATCAAGTACCTGAAGTCGAAGGGCTCTTGCCCTTGTCTATACCTGCAGTAATATAATCTATTTGGGACCAAAAGCATGGCCCAAACAAGATGTGAGACTAAATCCTAGTAGGAAACCACCCTAATATCTGTTCCTAATGGTCTTTGAGTATATGGCAGATAATAGTACAGTAAAAAGTAAACAGTAAGCAGTAAATAGGATGATACATAGTAGTAAATAACCAGAAGATCAAACAAGAAATAGTGAAGAAAATAGCTAACCACAAATAGGAAACCCTCTTGGATGTACTCATGGGCATCCCCTCTTGTCCTAACCAAGAAGTACCAATATCCCTCTGGGAAGTACACTCATCCTAAACCCTCTGGTATGGTCATACGAGATTATAGACTCTCTGAGGAAGCACACTCAGTCAATTCCCCTTATCATAGAATGTAGTCAGGGACTCTAAGGTAAAGCACATAGGGTTAATTTTTCTTATAGCCCCAAGGTCAAGAGACTCTCCATGGAAGCTCTCTCGGTCAATTCCTCTTATATCCCCATATCGTACAAAGACTCTCTGAGGAAGCTCACTCAGTCAATTCCTTCTCTAGCCTAGGAATGGTTTAAGGAAATTCAAAAATAATAATGACTCTCTGAGTAAGCTCACTCAGTCTATCCCCATATAGTCTATAAAGCTCAATAATCTCTAAGGAAGCTCACTCATTCTATCCTATTGTCATCTATAATATCCAAGACTCTCTGGGAAGCTCACTCGGTCTATCCCCTATAGTTTGTAATGTCCAAGACTCTCTGAGGACGCTCACTCAGTCTATCCCCTTATAGTATATAACACCATGTTCTCACAGCCCCATGCAAGTCAGTGCATAATAATTATATATGGACAAAGTAAACCTATAGAGCTACTTGGATAACCATTCTATAGCATAACAAGCATTTCAGGGAACATCACTCCATCCTACGGTCACAAGGCATGGAAAACTGCTATAACGGCCAAAGGCCGAACAAGACCCAATGGTAGTAAATTGAATAAGGCATTGGTAAAATGTAGAGACCCGAAGCTTGACGTACATGGACATTACATTACTTTTTCGTAATACTTAGTACATAACAAAAACACACACACAAGGATCGTAATAGTTTAGTGTCTTTGGAAACTCGGAACGTAATCTTCTAATCGTGGTGAAAGATCTCCAATATCTCCCATAAAGATCTTCCCTTTATTTTTACCTAAAACCTTTCTTTATATCCTGGGGAAAAGAAAAAATAAAAGGGTGAGCTCAAATGCTCAGTAAGGGTAAACAAAAGAAATATAAATCTCATCGTATACACAAGCACATAACTTTTGGAAATTTTAACCTGCAAAAGAGATCATAATTTCATAACATGGGATAAATCGTGGCAGTGAAATATAATCACAATAATCATAATCTTAAAACATGAAACTTTGTGGCATTCACACATAATCATAGATAATCATTTCTTGTTAGTCAAGACTCATTGCCAAGACTATCTTAGTGGACAAAGTCCCTTTCTGAATCGAGTAACCCTCGTTTCAGTCCTGTTTCCCTGAACCGGTATAACCTACCATTCCAGCCATGTCTATCTCATGAGATATAAAATAATTACCCAATTCATTGGAGGGAGATATAGGTCCCACCCATCTTATAATGAATCCTTTCTTATGTGTGCCACATAATCATAAAACATACATCATCGCATAACACATGTAACAAAAATGGGATTCTTGAAACATCATGACATCATAAATCAATTCATATAAGATAAAGGAATTCATAAACATAATTCCATCACAACATAGTAAAATCAATGTAAAAATATGGATAGAAACAGAACCCTTTATTATCATAGATGAAAAATTATTTTGATAAAACACTTGAATTGAATTCTTGAGGAAAATATCCTTTCTTCTTCAAAATCAATTACTTTTCACAAAACATCATGCAATTTTAAAAGAAAGAGATTTTATTGAAAATATTCATGAAATATTTTAGAGGAAGCTTCATGAAAATAAGGCTTTATAAAAGAGTAGAAATCCGTTCGTGCCGTATAAGTAAAAAAAAACATTCTTCGTACTTTTGTCGGAAAAGTCAAAAAGTACCTCGTACGACAAAAGATTCCTTTCATACATATTACTAAAAACTCACCGAAGGGTAAAAATGGTTTTAAACAATTGTAGGTGGATGGAAATAATATTACATTTTGATGAAACATGGATGTGGATGATAAAATACACCCCAGTAAATACTTACGAATAAACAATCTCGGATAAAAATGAGATTGTGATATTTCCCTTACCTTAGGTCCGACTTGCTTTGTAAGTGTCCGAACCTCCTCTTCTTTGAAGTGCCTCTTTGAGACCTCCTCTTAGGGCACTAGAATTGGTCTTTGAGGAAGACCAGAACCTCTAGGATGTTGCTAGGGAAGTGGAGAAGGGATTTTGGCAGGGGTTGTCCGAGCTTGAGTGCTCAAATTGGTGTGAGGAGGAGGGGGAGGAGGTGTCCTTTTATAAGGGAGGAGAGGGGCACCTTAGGAATATCTCAAAATATTATATTATATTAAAGTCAAAATCGGTTTATAATGGTTCCAAAGGGTCTTATTTCGAAGATAAGGTGGGGAGGGGTCGCAATCCTATCAACCAATAGAATTTAGACAAGTTTAGGATATTATTTTAACCTTATCAATTAAATTTAACTCTAAGTTAAATAGTTTAACTTTTACCATGTCTTTTTGTTTTCTTTCACTATATGGTTAATAAACTTACTATAACATGCCAAACGAACCCCAAATTGTTTATTATTAATATATATATCCTCATCTAAGTCATTTGGCCGAACCTTAGATTTTTAGGAATACAATAACAATTAATAATATAATATTTGATTTAAAAACTATTTTGTGTCAATTTTGACACTATTTGATATATGATTTTTGTGAAAGTCATAACAGAATTAAATGATCGAACCAAGTTGATTAAATCAACATTAATATATCATAGTAACCTATAAAATTAGTGGAATTCATAAAAAATCTCAAATTACATTTATTTTGGTGTTTATAACATCAATTATGTCAATATTTCATTAATAAGATAATTACTGCATCATCGTTGTGTCATAAATAAATTAAATTATTTTATGTCTAAAAATTAAAAATAAAATACCATCATGTAGGAAATCGTCTTAGCTTTCTAATGAATATTTACAATAGAATTTATCTTATGTTTAACCCCATATTAAAAATTATTTACTTATTAAACTTTGATTTTAACTATTTTAACCCTTCTTTAAATAAATTAATAATAAATGTCCTAATCTAATCCAAGTGGGCCTAAATGGTCATATTTTATTCCTAAGTTTGTTTTTGGTCAAATTACACTTATCCAATAGAATTAGGACATGTGTTAGGGTAATAGTAATATCATATTTACCCTTAGTTACCCTATTTACTTTTAACTGTGGTAAAAAAAAGTAAAAAGTTACTATTCACCAAAAATTATTTTCATCTCATTGAACCACATTTTAGTCCTTGATATTAACCGTGTATGTCGGATTTTAGAAATTCCATTCACAGAAGCGGTAAAATTACGTTTTATGCAAAATTTAGTTTTTAACCAACCACTTAGTAGTTTCACTATTCATCAAAAAATGAAGGTTTTCAGAAAAATGCCAAAATTTCATCCTAAGCTATATTTCATATTCCGAATTCAAAAATGAAGTCTATTTTACCAAATTCATAACATAGAAGTTGAATTAATTAATTTTATAATTAAATCCCGCTATTAAAACAAATAGCGTGTTTTTAAGAAACAATATCTATCAAAAGATTGACACTTGTTTATGTCTGGTTTAAATGTGAAATTACGTCCAATGACCAACATTGTATTAAATTGTAAAAATATATTCTAAATATACTTTAAAACTACTCAAATTAATAATTTATCACTATTAATTATTTCGATTAAAAAAAAGTTGTTTTTAATTATAATTTAGTAATTTTCACTATTATCAGAATATGAAAGTTATCCGAAATATACCAAAATTTCACCTTAGGCTAAATTCGATACGCCGAATCCAAAAATGAAGTTCATTTTGAAATATAAGATTTACAGAATTTTAAAAAGTGGTTATTACTATTCATAACGGCTAGTTTTAATAATATTTTAATAGCATATCGTTGTTTAGTGAAACTCGGTATTGCGTATTACACACGCTATCGAGGAAGGTCGCGATTGCGTGTAATGCAAGGCAAGTCAAGGATGCGTGTTGTGCAAGCTCCTTTTGGTGTAGCATACAACACAAGACATTAATAATATTAAAACGAATATTTTTCATAAAATCTCGGGCAGTTACATTCTACCCCCCTTAAAATGAATTTCGCCCTCGAAATTCGTCAGGGTTATAAATGGTTTACTATTCGAAAGTTTCTTTAATAGAAACCCACATCATAAAAAGGAATATCAAAACCAATCTTTAAAAACAAAAGTATGAAACATAACGGTTACCCAAATAAACTAATCACTGGGTTTCCACATAGATGAAAATATGGATATGGAAGAGAAATCTAACCATCATGTTCTGATGGAGAGTGGTGGAGAACATGGCTATGGAAAAGCCAGCAATCACAAAGCCATAAATTTGTGATGATCTAAGGTACCATCTGATTCATCAGATATAAGATCACTAGGACAACATTTTTGGTTTTCAAGATCGTTTCCCTAAAGTTAAAGAATTATAATTAGAATAAATACTTACCTTATTTTGGAACAATCTCACTATTGTTCGTGCCTTTAACAATTTCCACTTCATCTCTTAAATAAATGAAGTTGAATTTGTTATTCGTGAAGTGTTAGCAGATCATGTGATAGAATGACAGGTCATTCCATCTGTCTCAAACAAAAGGTTAGCAAAAATTATATACATAAGTCGATCTATAGTAAGATTAATCGTATATGGTTCCTAAAATGGACTTTATACTTCATATATCATACTGCTTAATATAATAGAACTAGTTTCTAATAAACAGGGACTTCCTGTTGGACAGTGGTAAGCGATAAAGGCCAGTCGCACTTCGGTTGTGGGTTCGATTCCCACAGCCTTGTCCGACGCGATGGGTTGTCGCCCGTCCTGTAGGTTGTCCTTTTTCTAAAACTACATTACTATAACATCCCATCAATAATATCGAAAAAAACTTATATCCTTAAACAATACTCACTTATGTCCAACATAATCCATTCCAATCTTTAGGCTTATCCATAATACTGCAGTCCACTCCCATATATCATAAGATATGTTTTGTTGGTCCCATTCCAATCATTCAAAGTCCTTAATCATGTATTCTCTTGAATACCTTAGTGAAAACATGAATGCAGTTTAAAGTTAACACTTTCCACATACCAAAATCCTCAAAATTCTATATACTCAAACCATGATATCACTTAGTCCTTATATCAATCATGAGCTCATGAATACTATCAAACATATTAGATTCTCTTTATTCCTTCATTATCTACATTCCAAAATTATCTAAATAAACATTCATGGATACTGGTAACATTAATCATACTTTCAAAACTCAATGAAAGATAACAGTGTAAAAATCCTTAGATGTCTCTTTATTCTATATTACCATGAGATTACTTATACAACATTACACATGATAAACATTTAATTATTCCACTACATTCTTAAACCATTGACCGAGCTTCAACAATTATTTCATCTCACATATCATTGGTAGTCTCTTCATCATCATCCACATAAATACTTCCCATACGACCATACTGATTATCTTCATGAGACTTTCCCTTAGGGCATTGGTTTGCATAATGCCCGTACATTCCACATTTAAAACATTTAACCATTGTTGAAGTCGTAGCAATACCATTATCCTCATCCCTGGTGTTAACTGAACCTTTTCCTTTGCACTTACTGGCTTTGTGTCCTTCTTTTCCACACCCAAAGCATCTTCCAGTTCCTTTGAAACATTCTCATTGATGCCTTTTCCCACATGAATTACATAGGGGAAATTGAACTTTCTTTCCTCTAAGATCATCATGGAACTCCATCTTTCTCTTATTAGTCGAGTCAAGAAACTTACCAAATTTTACTTTATTGATCATATTGTGAGATTGCTGATTCGGCATAATAAGGATGTTTGGACATCCAAATCCCATTTCATTTGGTTTCTCATGAAGAATATCATTCCATTGTCCATCATATCCTCCATTATTGTGAATCATCTTGTTTCCAGCCATTTTCTAAAACCCAAACAGAATAGTGTTAGATGCAAAAATCATAATAAAGGGGGAGTAACTTAAATATCTATCATCTTTGGTTTAATCTAATATCGTTACCATAGTTCTAGGACTATATCCTATACGTATACTTATCCTTAGGGGCATCCCTAGACATACCTTAGAAATATCTCTAGGGATCTCACTAACGTTTTCGCATCCTAGTTTCCAAAGGTTGACTAAACCTTTCCTCTGATACCAACTGTAGAGACCCGAAGCATGACGTACATGGACATTAAATTACTTTTGAGGAATACTTAGTACATAACAAAAACACACACACAAGGATCGTAATAGTTTAGTGTCTTTGGAAACTCGGAACGTAATCTTCTAATCGTGGTGAAAGATCTCCAATATCTCCCATAAAGATCTTCCCTTTATTTTTACCTAAAACCTTTCTTTATATCCTGGGGAAAAGAAAACATAAAAGGGTGAGCTCAAATGCTCAGTAAGGGTAAACAAAAGAAATATAAATCTCATCGTATACACAAGCACATAACTTTTGGAAATTTTAACCTGCAAAAGAGATCATAATTTCATAACATGGGATAAATCATGGCAGTGAAATGTAATCACAATAATCATAATCTTAAAACATGAAACTTTGTGGCATTCACACATAATCATAGAGAATCATTTCTTGTTAGTCAAGACTCATTGCCAATACTATCTTAGTGGACAAAGTCCCTTTCTGAATCGAGTAACCCTCGTTTCAGTCCTGTTTCACTGAACCGGTATAACCTACCATTCCAGCCATGTCTATCTCATGAGATATAAAATCATTACCCAATGCATTGGAGGGAGATATAGGTCCCACCCATCTTATAATGAATCCTTTCTTATTGTGCCACATAATCATAAAACATACATCATCGCATAACACATGTAACAAAAATGGGATTCTTGAAACATCATGACATCATAAATCAATTCATATAAGATAAAGGAATTCATAAACATAATTCCATCACAACATAGTCAAATCAATGTAAAAATATGGATAGAAACAGAACCCTTTATTATCTTAGATGAAAAATAATTTTGATAAAACACTTGAATTGAATTCTTGAGGAAAATATCCTTTCTTCTTCAAAATCAATTTCTTTTCACAAAACATCATGCAATTTTAAAAGAAAGAGATTTTATTGAAAATGTTCATGAAATCTTTTAGAGGAAGCTTCATGAAAATAAGGCTTTATAATAGAGTAGAAATCCGTTCGTGCCGTATAAGTTAAAAAAAACATTCTTCGTACTTTTGTCGGAAAAGTCAAAAAGTACCTCGTACGACAAAAGATTCCTTTCATACATATTACTAAAAACTAACCGAAGGGTAAAAATGGTTTTAAAAAATTGTAGGTGGATGGAAATAATATTACATTTTGATGAAACATGGATGTGGATGATAAAATACACCCCAGTAAATACTTACGAATAAACAATCTCGGATAAAAATGAGATTGTGATATTTCCCTTACCTTAGGTCCGACTTGCTTTGTAAGTGTCCGAACCTCCTCTTCTTTGAAGTGCCTCTTTGAGACCTCCTCTTAGGGCACTAGAATTGGTCTTTGAGGAAGACCAGAACCTCTAGGATGTTTCTAGGGAAGTGGAGAAGGGATTTTGGCAGGGTGTGGCCGAGCTTGAGTGCTCAAATTGGTGTGAGGAGGAGGGGGAGGAGGTGTCCTTTTATAAGGGAGGAGAGGGGCACCTTAGGAATATCTCAAAATATTATTTTATATTAAAGTCATAATCGGTTTATAATGGTTCCAAAGGGTCTTATTTCGAAGATAAGGTGGGGAGGGGTCGAAATCCTATCAACCAATAGAATTTAGACAAGTTTGGGATATTATTTTAACCTTATCAATTAAATTTAACTCTAAGTTAAATAGTTTAACTTTTACCATGTCTTTTTGTTTTCTTTCCCTATATGGTTAATAAACTTGCTATAACATGCCAAACGAACCCCAAATTGTTTATTATTAATATATATATCCTTATCTAAGTCATTTGGCCGAACCTTAGATTTTTAGGAATACAATAACAATTAATAATATAATATTTGATTTAAAAACTATTTTGTGTCAATTTTGACACTATTTGATATATGATTTTTGTGAAAGTCATAACAGAATTAAATGTTCGAACCAAAATGATTAAATCAACATTAATATATCATAGTAACCTAGAAAATTAGTGTAATTCATAAAAAACTCAAATTACATTTATTTTGGTGTTTATAACATCAATTATGTCAATATTTCATTAATAAGATAATTACTGCATCATCGTTGTGTCATAAATAAATTAAATAATTTTATGTCTAAAAATTACAAATAAAATACCATCATGTAGGAAATCGTTTTAGCTTTCTAATGAATATTTACAATCGAATTTATCTTATGTATAACCCCATATTAAAAATTATTTACTTATTAAACTTTGATTTTAACTATTTTATCCCTTCTTTAAATAAATTAATAATAAATGTCCTAATCTAATCCAAGTGGGCCTAAATGGTCATATTTTATTCCTAAGTTTGTTTTTGGTCGAATTACACTTATCCAATAGAATTAGGACATGTGTTAGGGTAATAGTAATATCATATTTACCCTTAGTTACCCTATTTACTTTTAACTGTGGTAAAAAAAGTAAAAAGTTACTATTCACCAAAAATCATTTTCATCTCATTGAACCACATTTTAGTCCTTGATATTAACCGTGTCTGTCGGATTTTCGAAATTCCATTCACAGAAGCGGTAAAATTAAGTTTTATGCAAAATTTAGTTTTTAACCTACCACTTAGTAGTTTCACTATTCATCAAAAAATGAAGGTTTTCAGAAAAATGCCAAAATTTCATCCTAAGCTATATTTCATATTCCGAATTCAAAAATGAAGTCTATTTTACCAAATTCATAACATAGAAGTTGAATTAATTAATTTTATAATTAAATCCCGCTATTAAAACAAATAGCGTGTTTTTAAGAAACAATATCTATCAAAAGATTGACACTTGTTTATGTATGGTTTAAATGTGAAATTACGTCCAATGACCAACAGTGTATTAAATTGAAAAAATATATTCTAAATATACATTAAAACTACTCAAATTAATAATTTATCACTATTAATTATTTTGATTAAAAAAAAGTTGTTTTTAATTATAATTTAGTAATTTTCACTATTCATCAGAATATGAAAGTTATCCGAAATATACCAAAATTTCACCTTAGGCTAAATTCGATACTCCGAATCCAAAAATGAAGTTCATTTTGAAATATAAGATTTACAGAATTTTAAAAAGTGGTTATTACTATTCATAACGGCTAGTTTTAATAATATTTTAATAGCATATCGTTGTTTAGTGAAACTCGTTATTGAGTATTACACACGCTATCGAGGAAGGTCGCGATTGCGTGTAATGCAAGGCAAGTCAAGGATGCGTGTTGTGCAAGCTCCTTTTGGTGTAGCGTACAACACAAGACATTAATAATATTAAAACGAATATTTTCAATAAAATCTCGGGCTGTTACATAAAACATCCATGAATAGAAATTATCCTTATAAATATCCAAATTACCTCTACACAAGCATATAAGCAAGGAAGAAAAAACAAAAGGGGAAAACAGTAAACACGCAATACCCCGATCAAGGTTATTGGTGGAAATTTCACATAATACTCAATTACTTCGAATGAAAAGGCACAAAAATCATACCTTCATGCTAAAAGATCAATATAATTTAACCATGTGGCTTGAAACCCCTCATAACATCATAGATCTATGAAAACACACAAAATTATGAACCCATGATAACATACAAAAGAGGACTTGGAAAAAGATTCTCTAAAAGAATGAAGATATTACCGCTTCGGCTCCAACATAATCAACGGTGGTCGATTCTGATAATGGACAAAGGCTCAGGGGATCAGAGGGGATTCGCAGCTGTACGGGATGCCCTTGGTCGAAGAAGCCTGAGAAGAAGCGTGTTCTGGCAATTAGACGCGACCCCAGTATGTTTAATGAAAAAAAATTACACGGTGTGTACTTTTGGAGTAAGCGGCGTGTACTAGGATTTTACATACTCTGCTTTAAACGGCCTCTACATCACGACACACGACCATGTGTGTGGCCCAGAAACGGCCAGCACAAGGCCTCACATGGAATCGAAGTACACGGTGTACTTATATGGTAAACTGCGAGTACTTCAAAAATTTCTAGAAACTATTATTTTCTTAAAAACTCCAGAAAAATGGAAAACATACCTGAAAAGAAGGTATGAGTTATTACAAACATCCCCCTTTAAAGATATTAATCCTGAAATTTCCCAAGTGAGGTGTAGAAGAGGAAACCCCGAACAGCTCCGGCCACTGCGATCGTACATCGGCCTCCGTCTCCCAAGTATCATCCTATACTCTCCTGTGTTGTCATAGCACCCGTATCAAAGGAACAGACCATCAATGGAGAACCTTTGTACTGCAATTGACAATTCGGATAGGATGATCCTCTAATGATATATACTCTTTAAGCTCAACCTCATCGGGTTGAAAGACATGGGATGAGTCTGAAAAGTAAAGTCGGAGCTGAGAAACAAGAATGACATCGTGCATAGCCTGGTACGTTTGAGGTAACTGCAACTGATAGGAAACCGGCCCAACTCCTTTCAACACCTCAAATGGCCCGACGTACCTGGGTGAAAGCTTACCCTGTCTCCGAATACTCTTGTGTCCCAACCTCGGTGCGACACGCAGGAAAACATGATCCCTGACCTCGAACTCCAAAGGTCATATCTGCTGATCAGCATAAGTCTTCTGTAGAGACTGTGCCGTAGCCATCCTGTTCTGAATCAACTCTATCTTCTATGAGGTCTCCTGAACAAGATGAGGTCCCAGAAAATCTACCTCTCCAACCTCCAACCAGCATAACGGTGATCGGTATGGCCTACCGTACAAAGCCTTGTCAGGTGCCATCTTAATAGTCTCTTGAAAACTGTTGTTGTATGAAAAATCTACAAGAGGTATAAGCTTTTCCCAAG
Organism: Viscum album; assembly: GCA_963277665.1. Lineage (NCBI taxonomy): Eukaryota > Viridiplantae > Streptophyta > Magnoliopsida > Santalales > Viscaceae > Viscum > Viscum album. The sequence continues at coordinate 1,954,326,628 of OY728165.1, forward strand.
AACCTCTAAAGTCCAAAATGCAAGCACAAAGCATATCCTTAATCACCTGGATCATACACTTGGACTGGCCATCTATCTGGGGATGTTATGATGTACTCAGAAGTACATGTGTACCCAATGTCTTCTGAGCCTCTTCCAGAATCGAGAAATAAAATGTGCATCCCTGTCTAAAACAATGGAGTGTGGAACTCCATGCAGACGTACAATCTCTCAGATGTACAACTGTCCCAGCTCATCAACACTGAAGGTATCCTTAATCGGAAGGAAGTGATCAACCTTCAGAAGCTTGTCGATGACAACCCAAACAACACCATTCCCATGAGGCGACATCTGTAAACTAGTCACAAAGTCTATCGCGACATCATTCCACTTCCACTCGAAAATGGGTAACTGCTACAAAAGCCAGGCTGGTCGATGATGCTCTTCCTTAACCTACTGACAAGTGGAACACCTCATGATGAAACCAGCATCGTCCCTCTTTATACCTGGCCACCAATACTGAAGGTGTAGATCACGATACATATTTGTGACTCCAGGATGAACTAACCAAACTAAGGAATGAAAGTCCCACATTAGCTCCTTGAGTATGTCCGCTATCACCCATACACGTCCATGGAAAAGCAAGATCTCATCCTCTCCCACTATCCATATAGGAAGAGGGTCCTCTCCTTACACACTCTCTTGCAGGACTAGGCCTTCTGAGTCTGATAGATGCCTCATCTGTACCCAATCAAGATGTGTAGAGGTAACAACTATAGAGGATAGAAAAGTCTGACCCTGTCTGTCGTGCACTGACAAATGCATCTCAGTCAACAGAGCCATAAGCTACCACTCAATAATGGCCGCTTGAACTGCATGTATCTGAGTTCTCATGCTCAAGTCATCAGCCACTGTGTTGCCCTTTCCAGGTGTATAGGAAATCTCAAAGTCTAAGGACTGAAGATAATCTACCCACCTGTGTTGTCTTAGATTCATATCACGCTGATTGAAGATGTACTTGATTCTTTTGTAGTCCGTGAAGACTAAAAAATGATCTCCCAAAAGATAATGTCTTTAACAGTGTAAGGCAGGACAATGGCTGACAACTCTAGATCGTGCATCAGGTAGTACCTCTCATGTGGCCTCAACTCCTAAGTCCGATAAACAATGACTCCATCTCCCTACATAAGAACAACTCCCAGCCTAATTCTTGAAGCATCATAATAAACAGTATACCTATTTCCCGGTTCTGGAAAGACTAATATCGGTGTTGATGTCAACCTCCCTTTCAGCTCCTGAAAGGCTAACTCACAAGAATATGACCATAAGAACATTGGGACCCTCTTAGTCAGACCTGTCAATGGTGATTCTAGTTGTGAAAATTCCTGTATGAAACTCATATAGTATCCATCCTGACCTAGAAAACTCTACACCTGAAAGACATTTTTCAGCTGTTCCAACGAAAGTACAGCTCTCACTTTCTCTGGGTCTATAGATACTCATGTCTCGGAGATAACTTGAACGAAGAAGTGAATTTGATCCATCCAAAAGTGTCATTTAGAGAGTTTAGCATAATTTTGATGATCCCTTATTGTACTCAGTACGATCTCAAGACGTGAAGCATGGTTGTGTCAAGTGCGAGAGTACACCAAGATGTCGTCCATGAAAACTATCACAAAGGAATATAATTATGGATGGAACACTGTGTTCATCAATGCCATGAAAACTGTAGGTGCGTTTGTGAGACCGAACGGGATAACCATATACTCTTATAGACCATACCTGCTCCTAAAAGCTATAAGATGTATATTAGATGGTCTAACATGCAACTGATGATAACCAGACCTCATGTCAATCTTTGAGAACACTTGGGCTCCTCAAAGCTAATCGAAGAGATCATCGATCCTCAACAAGGGATATCAGTTCTTGACTGTCAACTGCTTTAGCTACTGATAATCCACACAAAGCCAGAGGGTACCGTCTTCCTTCTATGAAAACAGGACAGGAAAACCCCAATGAGAAGTATTGGGTTAGAAGAATCCATTTTCCTGCAACTCCTCCACCTACTTATTGAGCTCCTGCAACTCTGGTGTAGCCATCCTATAAGGAGTAATGAACACCGATGCCACTCCTTTCAGATGCTCAATCGATAAGTCCACCACACGCTTTGGAGGAATACCTAAAAAGTCCTCTGGATATACATCCCTAAAGCGATCCCCCATTGGAGGACAGTCCAACTGTGAAGTCCCCTGGTCATCCAGATAATGACTAGAAATATGGATTGTAACTCCTCCTAACCCAATATTCTTTGGACATGCTCTACTCAACTGAACATCCCACTCACCTATATGAAGAAAAGATCAACCCTCTCATGATATGAAGCTCAACCTATGGTGATTACAGTCGAAGACTGCCTGAAATGGAACTAACCAGTCCATTTAGAGAATGACATCATAGCTCGTCATATCTAGGGAATAAAGGTCCCATAAGAAGTGACACCCTTCATCCTTAAGGGGGAACTCTCTTCACTAACTTACGCTAACCTCTCTAGTCCCCAATGGTGTGTCTAGAGTCAAAGTGTTGGCAGAAGAAAATATGCAAGGACCAAGACTCTCCACAATAGTGATAGATATAAATCTATGGGAAGACCCTGTATCGAAAAGAGTTGAAGATAAAACGGAGCCTACTATGATAGTACCTCAAACTGTAGAGGGGTTGGGATCCTGCTCCTAATGGGTCTGCTCAACAGCAAAGGTATGGTCTGCTCTACATCCCTGTGACCCTACCTGACCACTCTAAGCTGATCCAATCTTCTGTCGGTAACATCCTGGTGACTGACCACCACTACCACGACCTCCACCTCATCCCGAATGTCTAGAAGAACCCTAGTTCCCAAAATGGTGAGAAACTAGTGATGCATCTCCTGAACGCGGTGTCGTAGAAGAACCCCTACCACCAGCTTAAGGTGAGATGGTCTGAAAAAAAACTCTAAAGATAGCCCATGTTGCCGCAAGATCGGCACTCCATCAAGTCTCTATGGAACTGAGTCCTAGTATGCTCTCTCCTCCCGAATTGGTAGCATACTAATTGGATGCCTGAAGATACATTACTCTTACTCTGTTCTCCTCGAGCAGACTCACTGCGGCACTTCCTGCTATCTGTAGGTGGAACACTAGCTCTGGAGGTCGAACCACCATGGATCACTGCTCCAGAATCCCTCAGATTGTGCTCCATGATCAGTGCCTGGTTGATGATAGAGGATATTGAAGTCAACTTGAAGATGTTCACCTAGGAATGAATCTCCTACCTGATACCATCCTAAAACATCCTAGCTAGGAACAACTCATCACCTACTATAATAGGCATGAAATGTTGCAGCTCCGTGAAACGAGATGAATAATCCATCACAAAAAGAGTAGCATGTTCTAAGCTCATGAACTCCCAGGCTTGGTCGGCCCTCGAGGTATTCGGGTGGAATTAATCATAGAATATGCACTGAATCACATCCCAAGTCATACCCTGCTAGCGTCCTAACTGTGAGATCACCTCCCACCACCTCTTGGAGGAGTCACAAAGCATATAGATAGAGAGCTTCACACTCTTGTCTAGAGGTATCTCCAGATGCTCGAAAATTTTCAATGTGGCATCTAGCCATGACTCTGCAGCCTGAGGTCCTCCATCCCCTAAGAATATAGGAGGATGTTGCTGGTGAAAAACCTGTGTCAACTCTACCATCGACGGGGTAGGAAGCGGCGCTCCCTAGAAGTTCTAAATCATCCTTAGAAAGTATTCCCTAAAAATTTAATCGACACATGCAACTGGTATAACTACTGGTGCCAAGGAAGGAATAGCAGAAGGATCTCTATGAGGTCCCTGATCGGCCATATCTGGTGTCTGATCACTATCCGGCAGCTAACGTGCAATCGGAGGACATCTCATTGGCATAGCTCTTAAGGGTCAAAATCATACCTTAGATCTGTATTATCAATGATTGAGAACACAAGATTAAAATAGGGGAATAGGATAAGGAAACATTCATGTTTTACAAAACATTACTACACAATGTGTATAAAAGCTACACCATGTGTTCTTTTATGCCATTCACATGGGTGTGTACTTCTACCACAGCTGGTTGTGTAACGCCCCAAACCCACAGCATGTTGTCCCCACACACTGTGTGTACTTGAACTCTATTCCCTACCTGAGTCTCCTTACACAGCTAACCCACATGGTCCTCTTAATCCTATACTACACGCCATCTTCATGAAAGACATGGCATGTACTAGACAAGGTTTCAATGACCCGTGTTGTTAGTTACATGTCCTGTGTACCCAGGTTACACTACACATTGTGTTCCAAACAAACACGGCATGTACTAATAGAGGATAACACTGACCCATTTGTTCATTACAAGGTTGGCTACATGGTTCACTCTTTCACGGTGTGCTCCCTGAGAACACGACATGTACTTTAAGGTTTTCCATGGCCGGTGTTGTTCGTGGAATGGTCGAGTACTTAGGTTACATGGCACGGTATGTGAAAAAAGGACACAACATGTAAGGTTGATGTTTCATCCATCCATGTTGTTAGACACACAGGTAGACACATGGTCACTACAACACGGCATGTAATTACCGTACACGGCATGTTCCTGAAGATTTTCACAAACCCGGGTTTCTTCCCACATAGTCAGTGACAAAGTTTAAAAACTACATGAAATGTATTAATAAATTACACATCGTGTATTCTGGGTTTTTCTGGGCAGTAGCTCAGAAACTGCTCTGAAGCCGAGAAAACACAGAAAGCAAGAGTTAAGGTGCCAAATTCCGTTCCGTGAGTGCCCGTACATCCAGTTAATCAGATCTTGGAATCTTATAAAAGTTATAACAAGAAAAACAAGGCAATGATCCACCAACTTCTGGTCTAGGAGGGCCCATAAAACCTCAAGAACCAAAGTTTGGCATCCATTTAAGCATGTAATAAAAAAACAAATTCTCTAGAAAACAGTAGAGATTCTATAAAAGCATCTTTGACAACAACATGAATAATCTACACAACGCCTATCACAACAACATGCAATCACTAATGCATCCTAGATGGCTTTTCAAGAATGCATGGCATGTGATTTCTAACAAGTTCCTATATGATGGATGAGGTGGCATACCCTCATCTCCTCGGGTTGTGACAGAACTAGAACTGCAATAACAATAACGGTAATATCACAAAGCATGTGAATCACCCAATCGTGAAATATTATCAATAGTAAAAAAGGAAAAAACCTAATGAAATTACAATAAGCTAGGTAGATTGGATTTTTCCTATACATGGGTTAGCTACTCCCGGGAAAAACCTATTACCAAATACCTATTCCGTCCTATCCTTGGCTATAGGCTTCAAACAGTAAGTCAAAAGAACATAAAACCCTTGATACCACTTTGTAATTCCCCGGTTCCGGAAGCAACCCAGAGGCTCCCCATACCCAGTTGGTCACATGACCTCAAGCGCATTTCCCCAAACGCAAGAGAATGCCGACTATCAGGGAGGGCCTTGGTTGTGATAGTGGGGAAACTATGCCCTAATTGGAAGAGTATGCAACTGAAATTAAAAAAACATATAATAGTGGAAGCAGTAATATCCAACACCATCAAACAACATAAATCTAAATAGAGAAACTACTGGAGAAAAATATACGTAAATGATGCATGGTACATATATATCTAAGAAAATAGACAAAAAAGTCACAATGCTGAATAAAGTGCTAAACCAAGTTCAAATGCAAAATAGATATGCAACTCCTCAGCATCACAAGCCTTAGTTTGGTCCCATGCCCTCCTACTCTAATGCAATCAAGTACCTGAAGTCGAAGGGCGCTTTCCCTTGTCCATACCTGCAGCAATATTATCTGTTTGGGCCCAAAAGCATTACCCAAACAGGGTGTGAGACTAAATCCCGGTAGGAAACCACTCAACGATCTATGCCTAATAGTCAGTGAGTGTATGGTAGGTAATAGTACAGCAATAATTAAATAGTAAGCAGTAAACATGATGATACACAACAGTAAACAACATGAAGATCAAACAAGCAACAATGAAGCAAACAGCTAACCACAAATTGGAATCCCTCTAGTAAGTACTCATGGCCATCCCCTCTAGACATAACCAGGAAGTACCAACAACCCTCTTGGAATTACACTCAACCTAACCCCTATGGTTTGGTCATATGAAATTATAGACTCTTTGAGGAAGCACACTCAGTCAATTCACCTTATAGTCTAAGGTAGTCTAGAACTGTCTGGGAAAGCACACATGGTCAATTTCCCTTATATCCCCAAGGTCAAGAGTCTTTATGAGGAATCTTTCTTGGTCAATTCCTCTTATATCCCCAGGTCGTAAAAAGAATCTCTAGGATTCTCACTCAGTCAATTCATCTTATTACCTATGAATGGTTTAAGGATATTCAGGAAAAACAATGACTCTCTAAGGAAGCTCAGTAGGTCTATCCCCTTATACTCTATAAAGATAAAGACTATCTAGGGAAGATAACTCGGTCTATCCTCATGTGGTCAATAATATCCAAGAATATCTAGGAAGCCCATTTGTTTTATCCCCTATAGTCTATAATGTCCAAGACTCTCTGAGGAAGCTCATTCGGTATATCCCCTTATAGTCTATAGCACCAGGTCCTCATGGCCCCATGCAAGTCCGTGCAAAATAATTCTATATGGCCAAATTAAACCTATAGAGCTACATGGATAACCAGTCTATAACATAATAAGAATTTCAGGTAACAGCACTCCATCCTACGGTCACAAGGCATGGAAAACAGGTATAACGAACAAAGGCCGAGTAAGACCAAAAGGTCGTAAACAGAAAAAGTCAGGGGTAAAACATCAAAGAATAAAAATTATCCTTATTCATATCCAAATTACCTCTACACAAGAAAACAAGCAAGGTAGTAAAAACAAAAGGGGAAAAACATTAAACACGCAATACCTCGTTCAAGTCTATTGGTGGAAATTGCACATAATATTCAAAGACATCGAATGGAATGGAAAAAACCACCTACCTTGATGCTATGAGATCAATATACCTGAAACATGAGTTTTGAATCCCCTTAGAACGTCGTAGATCTATGAAAACTCACAAAACTATCAACCCATGATAAATTTCAAAAAGGATTAATTGGAAAATGATGTTGTAGAAGAAGGAAGAGCTTACCGTTGTGGTTCCAACACAATCGACGACGGTTGTTTCGACGAACGGACAAGGGCTCGGGGGCTCAGAGGAGATTTTTGGAAGTATGGGACACCCTCGGTCGAAGAATATGAAGGAGAAGCATGTTCTGGAGATTAGAAACGACCATGTTTCATTTAATGAAAAAAAGTACACGGAGTGTACTTTTGGAGTACACGGTGTGTACTTGGCCATTCTGTACTCTTCTTTATGTGGCCTCCATATCACCCCACACTGTCGTGTGTGTGGCCCGGACACAGCCAGCACATGTCCTCATGCGGCATCGAAGTACACGACATGTACTAATAAATTACACGGTGTGTATGTCAAAAATTTCTAGAAACTCCTCTTTTAATAAAAACTCTAGAAAAAGGGAAAACATACCTGAAAAAAAGGTCTGGGTTCTTACAATTAGACTCTTCTTAAACTATTTAATTATATATTCAATCCCTTTTGAGTAAGATAAGTTAATGAGACTGAAAATATTGATAATTTAATAATAAATTGAATATAGTAACCTTCTAATCCAAGTAAACTATGGATCTCCATACCAATTTTGGTTTGTACCATCATTCAATTTCCTTATTTTTGAAAGGATGAATAGATAGCCACCTTTTAGTACAAGCATGCACTACTAAATTTAATAGCACCCAATAAATATCTCATTTAATACACATATCATATAACTATTCTTTTTGTAAGGACATTAGTATAACATTAAAATTATCATTGTTCTCATCCTTCATTTTAGAGTAGATAAGAATAACATCAGCACAGGCAACCATAAATTTTTTATGTAACATATAATGAATATATTAAATAAGTCCATGAATATTTATATAAAATTTATGATAAAAAACAGAATCTCCATGAACTCATAGTTCATATACTAGGAAATTTCTTGGTCTGGATTGACTGGCCAAAAAATATTAATGTAAAATAAGAGTACAAGGTTACAATGAGATATGGGTTTTAAAAATTCAAGAATGAGACACTCCCATAATTCCACCCACCACCAATGGAATACAGATCTCGGGAGTCCTAAAAGACCACATGAAGGTCATTTCCATGATATTTATCATTAACATGGCATCGACCACTTGATTGGCCTTTCTATAGGCATGTGTAATCCTTATGTTGAGATGATATATCTAGTCGAGACATTCAATCCATTAGTGTATAAGTATCCCTGTAACATCCCAAATCCTAAACATAAGAGAATTAACTATATATTTAGGGTCTGATTAGATCCAATGTATATACTAACTGTCATAAAAAAGCATGGTTGAAAGAATACATAATGGCCCATAGTTAAGATTCTAATGAAATTACCATCCCAATAAAATGATGAAAACATCATTTCAAAAAGATAGGATGTTTAAGAAAGAAACCACCACAACCCAAGCTTCCCTATGATTACAATGAAGCTCTATCAAAATTAACATATATACATGGGAATATAGGACGAATTAATCAAATAAAATTTATCATATGTGGTTTATTTGGCCTACCATAAATATCTAGAAGCTGAAGAGCATGAAATTCCAAGAAGGTGATGTCAATGGATGCAATTTGTATGGGATTCGCAACATGGATATCTCTAGGAATCAGCAGCACACCAAAAGGACTTTAAAGATCCTTTTTATCAAATAGTATCTATTTTTTAGCTATCCGAACAGATTGGAAGACCACTAATGCCGAAAAAGTAGAATATTCTAAATCATATAACTCCATTTAGCTTTAGTGATAATGAGAATTAAATCTTCAAAATGATTTTGATAGTATAATTCCATGTTAAAGAAATCACATTTTTTACATATTTTCAATGTGAAATAGTATGAGATGAATTAGTTATAAAATTTTTTATATTCATTCAAGTATAGTTGACATGAAGTTACAATGAATTACCAATCCTTCCTTAGTTGATCATGTGTGGGAAAACTATTCCTCTTTATTCTCTAGTGGATGAGTAATCGAGAGGGTTTAACAACCAATACTTTGAATTTTATATGTCATGAAGGTGCTTTGGTATCACCAATGAATTCAATATTATAGAACAAATTATTTTTCTAGTGTCCAATATTATTAGGAATCTAGATGTGAATATAATTATCTAGGAAGGTGTGATTTTGAATTTTTCTATGGGCTTGAGTAGACACCATGACTTCAATGATATCTCTATGATGCTAAAAATCTTCCACTAACATGCCCAACATGTTAGTGGGAATGTCACCCATTTGTATACGAATTTAAAACCAATTAGTCCCCTATGAATTAATATATTATTTTTTACTCACAATAATCGTTATTGTTTAAGGATATTATTTATTGAATTTATGAGAGATTTCCGCACAAATGAACCCATGTAGTTATGATAAAAATTGAGAAGCTTCATTCTAAATCTACATGACAGAAATCCCAAAGGAAAATCCAACAATGATAAGATATTCCATGTGAACTTACTAATAATTATATCATTGAAGATCTTAAGAACCTTGATTCTGAGAACTCGCATCTCAATGATCTTAATGTAATATTTCCAAGAAACATTGATCATCCTTTTTTCATTAGTAGATCCTTCTCCAACTAATGTTCCTAATATTGCATGGGATTTAACTAAGAAAACATTTGTGGAAGCTATACAGTTTAAAGGAGTGTATAAATTTTGACATATTCACCGAGTTAGTGAGGGACACCCTCCTGGCTTTAGATAAAGCTTTCCCTTCCCATATATCAATCTAATAAATAGTGCCTAAATATATACTATAAAGATAATGAATCAACACCATTCCTCAAAAAGAGGGACCCCAATATAAGTAAAGGGAAGGGACCCCATTCTAACCCCTAGATTCAAAATAATCATATTTTTTCTATAGTGAGTCCATCACCAAAAATAATTAAGGACTTATTTCAATTTAAAATCATTACATCCACTACCTCGTAATGTAAATAAATGGCATTGATTGTAGATATAGTACTACTTAAGTCTTTCCAAATGATGAGAATGTCATCAAAATATAATTAGTGAGACAATATGTGGTTATCTATTATAGATTTAATATATTTAAATAATCCAACATGACTTGTCATAGTTATCTTAAATTATATGGAATGTGGTCCTAGGGATACCCTTCATCGATACCCTTACATGATAATATATTCACCAGTTATCTATCATTATGATATATTAGAATTCACATAGTAGATCATATAAGTAATCAATCTATGGAATCAAATACTTTTTCCTTATCCTGATCTTGTTAAGAACATGAAAATAAATTAAGTGGTTCATTGACCCAAACTTCTTATTGATGGAGAGGACTGCTGAAACCTATGGTTAAGAACAATGTTGTTTAAAAAAATTACCAAATTCTCCTATTTTTTCTCATTAATATCTTCATGTAATGAATTGTAGATTCTATGTAGAGTATTGAATATTAGAAAATAACTTTTTATAAGATCGATTGTGTAATGAACCTCAACGAATGGAGGAAGACTAACAAATTAATCAACAAACACATTAGCATATTCTTATAAAATAGAAATGTCATCAAGGATGATAATTTCCATTGTATCTACAGTTTGAGCTATATAGTCATGCTCATATGAAATAATATCCATGATTGAGATGATGACACCAAAGGATATTCATCATCCTCCTTTCATTTTATTGAATCAATGGGTTATTTATTATTTACAAATTGTTTTATTACTCCCAATAATAAATGTTGGGTCTATATTTAAAAATAAAAACCATAAATAGAATTTCATTTAATACAACTAAATTGACAACCACAAGGTTTTCTAGGATGTTATGCCTACACATAAAGACATTATAAAAGTTTTATTTTGGTTATTCAATAATTTACCCTAATTTATTTTCAAAAAATAGTTCCATATATATATTGTGAGGTGGTGTTTGAATAGTTCAACTAAAATCAAATTATGTGGAGGAATGTCTAGATCTAGAATAAAATAAAATAAAAAAATTTCCGGGATTAATAACTAATGTTTTAATAACAACATCAATTTAGATATCCACCTATATAGTTGATGTGTGATAAGATGGACTTTTTTCTCTAATACATTGATTTCATTGTCATCAGTCATCATTGACAGAACTTGAAGAAGTGCATAATTTCATAACTTTTTATATTAGGATTAGTGTTGAATATATAATTCCTTTATTGCATCACATTTATTGATTTCTAACAAAATAATTTTATATCTTGGTATCCTTCATTCCCACACTAAAATCATTTCATTATTCCCTTGGATAAATTTATTTGATTCTTATTCCCACACATTTGAAAAGTGGGATGATAGAATTTATTTACCGCATGAGATTTCACCATTACATCTCTAAAATTAAAATACATTCATTGTATCTTATCAGAAAACCAATGAGACATTTGGGATTCACTAATCTAATTATTTTAACTTTAATGGATGATTTCATAACATCCTTTATCTATCAAAATAATGAATCAATTTTTTTTTCCGATGATCAAATTAATTACACCAATGATGTATTCATCAATACATTGAGGGCTAATGGGAAGGATGATGGATTATCATGCATGAATTTTTATATTTACCAAATATACCCTAATTTATTAATCATCCAATTTCATATTTTTAATCAATTACCTCCACATGTTATGTCAGAGTGTAAAAGGAAAATATGTATCAAAAATAAATTTATTGAATTATTTTTACATTTTCACTGTCATATCTATGATGAATTATATATTATGATCAAAATACACCGTTAATTATCTTACCATCAGCATGGTCCATAGCATGAATGATGTACTCCTTCCAAAAATATTGATGGATTTGGAATATAATTTTAATAGAGTTGATTAATTTATTAACAATTAAATGATTTAATGATCCACTAAAATTCATAGTAATTTTATATATAAAGGTCTCAATTGAAACAATATTCTTCTAAGGTGGACTTAGTTTTTACACTTGATTCCTGTTTCTATTTATAACCCATGTTAATTGACTTCGTATTTTCATTATGTTATCTACTCTTTCTCCCATTGAACCAAATATCTCAATTTGGAACTACCCATTAGATTCATTGGTGACTATATTCCTCAAATTTCTATACATTGACTAAAATAAGGGGTTAAATAGTTAATATGTTTTTTTAACTGTTCAAAAAATTATAGGGAAACAGAAAAAATTACCATTATAACTCAAAAATGACAAATGTTCCATAACCTATATATTTATAGGATTGAATATATGTTAAACATGGTATATTTCTTAAAAAAATTATTATGGGAACATTTTTTCCTTTCATAATAGTTCATATAGATATTTTTAATATAATAAATTGAATCCCCCACATGTGTCAAACTGGATGAGCATAATGGAATCATTACCGTGAACTATTAAATGATCATGTCGATTGCCCTTGTTCCAATTTTGGGGTCATTGCCCCTAGGAACAGCTATGACAAATCCACATCCACTTGTATTCCCCAAGAAATATTTTTTTTGGAATCCGCATACTCCATACATTATTTTTTCATGGGAAAATTTTATTATTTTTATTCTTATATGTAATACATTCAACAATATTTTTATTCCAAATTTCTAAAAATAACTAGAACTTTCTATGATACAAAATTTTTCATCCCATATCTTTAAGACAACATAATTACTGACTTATTACATTAATATACACATAATAAAAAACAATTGATTATGGTGGATAATATCTCTATCTAATTTGATATAAAAACAAAAACATGAAACTAGGATATAATTAAAATATTTAAAAAATATAAAACATGAAATAATGGTATATTGATCTTCCTAGATTGTATGAGATAACCCTATGATGCACATAAAAATGGCGCGAACCATAAATCCTAGTAATGGAATAATCAAATATTATAATAAAGTAGATTAATATATGTGAGTCCAAAAGCATGAAATAATGACATTAAAATAATCATAATCATAAACATTTAGGCATGTTATACGAAGATAATATCATGACAATGTGATTAATGTGGAAAAATTATAAAACATGACATAATAATCATAAGTTCAAGCTAAAATCGAAGCCATAAAACAAAATTGTGTATATAAGGACCTCCCACGAACAATTTATTCGATATAATGAGATAGAAACAATACCTATTTCATTGGAGGGATATATAAATATAGTCCCTGACTTAAAATTTATGTCATGTATATGCGTTAGTGTGCCAGATAGAACATACCACATAAGAACAAATTTCATCACTTTTAATCCCACAATTATAGAGTTTGGGTGACACATATTAAAATCCCCAATCAATTATGGATAGGTATATCTAGTTGAATACCCTTGATTGGAATTCGGTAAGGGTATTCAATACATAAATGTTTTGCATTTTAAATGATATGATAAATTCGGTAGCATAATAGGATTACATAGATATTCATGGAAGGGTTTAATGAGAGTGAAATTTTATCACTCATAACATTTATAAAATAATTATACTATATAGGATGTGTAAAAAAATAAAAAAAATCTAAAGAAAATGTCTACGTAAAAAAAAGAAGGTATGCGAAATAAAAATGAAGAGGAGAGTAACCCTCACATTGAGAGGGAACTTCAAAAATATCGAGCTAACCATCTTATGGTATTGGGAATTAAATCATAAATATTTATTGAGGGATTTAGAGAATAAAATAATGAAAAATGGGTTTTTAGGGGGGAACAACTGTAGAATTTGTGGGTAACCATAAATAAATATTGAAACATTTTTTATTAATTTTTGGACATTGGTTTTCGATTTTGTATCAAAAAATAATGTAAATAAAAAACCATCTTATGGTTTTTAGATATGGTTCTAACCAAAGGGTAGTGTTTTATAAAATTTTATTAGGAAAATAAAATAATATATATATATAATTCCAATAGTGATGGTTAATTGAGTCATGATCATAAAGAATTAGTTTTAAAACCATAGAATATGGTATTAGATTTGGAGGAATCATTAAAGGATTAAAAAAATAGTTAAATATCATAAAAACCAAATTATTTTAATGGGGATAACTAAATTTAATAGTGGAATAAATTTTTAGTTCATTATCACATATTTTTTTGGTTACTATAATGTCTTAATACCCACGTTATATTTAGATAGTATTTTATTTTACCCAAAAAATCGACTATTTAAAAAAACTTAAAAAAATCACAATTGCTCAATTTCAATGTGAATATTTAAAAAAAAATATTATTTTTTCCTATTTTTTTTAAAAAATTAATTTTGTATTTAAAAATAATTATTCTTTATTACAAAATAATTTTTTTTATACGTTTCAAACACTTTTCCAACATTTGTAAAAATTACGTTGTACTTTAGTCAATTATATTATCATTTATATTTAAATTAAAATTATTTAACAAGTATATTTAATTTAAATATAATTTATGTCTATAATTCTTATTATTTTCATAATTCAAAATTCATATTTCCCAAAAAAATTAATTTTATATCTTTATCTCAACATTTAATTTATATCAAACTCATTATATAGTCATTTATAATCTAATAATTAAAAAGGAAAATTATATTCTTTATTTTATTAAAAATGAAATAAATTTTTTTATATTTCTGTGGCCAAGATAAATAAGACCTTGTTACACTGGAATATTCCCAAATGAAAGATTGTATGATAGTAGTTTTTTATTGGGGTGGTTTGGAGAAAATGGTTTGGAATGTTTTCTCAATAAATTGAGCCTCTCTGGTTAATAGTTTTGTTCAAATTTTATTTATTGAAAATCATCATGGGGTTGGTCATGGGAATATAATTTTGATTTCATCCATAGAATCCAGATAATTTTATAAATAATATTTTATGGGTTTTAACACTAATATCCATTAAATACAACCAATGAATCCAAAAACCTTAGGTCTTTAGAAGAATATGTTCTTAATACATCAAATTGATACCAATATTAATATAAATTATTCTAATCCACATAATGATCTCATAAACACAATTAATGTCATAAAAATGAATAATATGTGATGTAAAAATATATAAAAAATTATCTGAGTTAAAAATACCAGAAAGGAAATAAACATCATAATAAATAAAAACATGTTTTCAAATAACATAAAATAATATCATAAAATATTAGGCCCATAGATAATCAAATGTGGAAATAAAACAATAAACATTGTGGAATATGATCAATGAAGGGTTTTAATGTGTATGAAGAAAAGAAATTGACAAAAACATAAGACAAGGATAACTACCAAAATTATATAACATTGTGGAATGATTCAAATAATTGATTAGGTTCATTCCCTAATCAAATTCATAATGTCTCGTGATAAAAAAAACATACCCAATGTATGATAGAAATATCTGGTTTCACCCATTATAACATATAAATTATTATGTGTTCCACAAATATAAATTAATCAAAAGGTTTATTCATTAGAAATTCGAATGAAATGGAATAGATTTCATAATCTATCCATATATTATAATCAAAATACATTTCCTAAATATTATATTTAAGAATTGAACATTATGAATGTAATACCTTATAAAATAAAGTAAAACTAATTTTGGTATAATTATTATAAAAATATAGAAAAAAATTAAAATCATTCCATATTATTAAAAAATTGATAGAAATTGAGTTAGAGAGAAAATAGTCAAAATCCATAGAAATAGGGGTGTTCATAGAGTCTTTTTACCTTATGTTTGGATCCATTTTTACATCAAAGTAATTTACTTTAAAAAATATTTATTACCAAATTACAAAATTTATTACCTTTTCCATCTATATTGGATTTAATTTTATTTTATTTTATTTTTCATGGTTATAAAGATTTCAATGATATATAATACAAACTTTTTCTGTTCTGTGAGGGTTTGTATCATGGTTCAACGATCGAATCGCTCATGGTTAATTAATGACATTCATAATAAATGAGACTAAAAATATATAATTGAGATGAAATTTTATTAAATACCGTAATGAAATTGAAAATTTAAATGTATCTTTATTTAGTTATATTGGTTCTAATCATTTAGTAAAATGTTAATTTTCGGTTGTTAGTTTATTTATGTAGTTTCTCCAATCATCTTGAATGTGATTTGTTTTATTAATAATAAGAACATATAATAATTAAATACCATGAAATATGTTATATTATAATAATTATTATCATATTTGACTATAATAATAATTTTATGAGAATCCCTTAATGTAGTGGAAGAATATAATGTTTGTTGTTCATGGAGGTAGTAATCCAAATATACTGTAAACAATGAAATAATTTTAGAAATGAAATAAGGGAGGGTTTAAAATTTATATTCAGGAAATATAAAAACATATATATATATTAAGGATATTTATGTTTCTATTTTTAGATGGATGGTGATTATATGGACTGGTAGAATAAGTGTAATATTGAAATAGATTAGTCGATAATCAGACCTCTTCTTTATTTCAATCATCTTAAGTTTAACATTACGTATCCCTGAAATGGTCATTATATGATACTAGTAGCTCATGGAAATGAGTGAGTGGTTTGGGAATGTATTTGGTTATAAATTTGGAAATATCTATGTATTATTATTATTTATGAGAGAAAGCTGTTTGGGATGGTATTTATAAGGTGTGGAGAGGGGTAATTTTGAATATTTTATTCATTAGTTGTTATTTAGGATAAGTAAACCCAATATTATTGGCTCTTATAACTATATAGAGTCAATTATTCAAGTTATTTGTATATAAAGGATTCTTAAAATATCCATTAATATAAAATTAATGTATATTTTTTTAATTCTAAAAACCTTATTTTATCGTATTTCACTATGTTTAAAAAATCAGCAATGTTTGTAATGTTCCAAAAATTCATTATAACCATTTACAAAATTATAAATTCTTAAAATATAATCCATTTAATTAGAATAATTTTATATATGTTATAAAATTGAAATTTATATTAAATCCCCATTTATTGAAGATATTCCATGTTTATTATTATGATGGATTTTTAAACACATTGATGAAATTGGTTATAATTTCATAAAATTATATTATCATTATAAAAAATGTAATATTAATTTAAAATTCAATATAATGAAAATAATTTCCTGTTTAATTGAATAATTTTTTGTCAAATGTTCAATTTAAAAATTTACATTTTACAAAAATAAAACCACTTAAATTATTGATTTTAAAACATATTTTTTCAAGTATCATGGATTAAATATATCATAAATTTATATTATATGATACTTAAATATTATTTTACACCTAAATAGGTTAAGATACTATTATAATAATATAATTACTATTCATAGTGGTCATATTAGTATTTCAATAGTTATATTACTATTCCAATGATAAGAATCACAACCATTATATTGGTCCCCTACTTCTTCAAAATACCAATATTTCTAGTCTCTTATAATTATATTAATGTCAAATATTTTGTTATTGTCAGTATTAATGTTTTATTAATAATATTTTTATCATTTATATACTATTATTCTAGATTTTAATTAGTATGGTGGATCAAGTAGATCCAATATTTCTTATTTTAGTAATCTTACTTTTTTTATATCCCCATGTAATGTTTTATATTAATATAGAAATTTATATTATAAAAAATATAATTCTAAAATTATTATAATAAAATTTACAAGGTTTTATCATCTGTTATATGTTCATAATTATAAATTACTCAAATTAAATAATTATAAAAAAAGAAATTTGTTTGATAAAATTTTCAGTCGTTACATTTTTCTCTGTTTAATAAATTTCCAGAATGAAATTTCTATTAACATACTAATGATATAAAATTTGAGGGAATTAATATTATTCATTGATTCAACCAACTCCCATGTATCCCCCTAATACTTATGGGTTCTCTTATGTACATTTACTAGGTGAGTTATCTTATTTTGTTGGTAATTATCACAACCTTTGGAGATCTTCACTGATATCTCCTCATAAAATAGATCATTTTCTAGTTGTACCACCAACGAATTAATTACATGTGAGGGATATTATATCTAATTTATTAATAATGATTCATGGGATACATTACGTACTTGAAAAAGGGTTGTTGGGAGTGATAATTGATATGTTATATCTTTGATGCGATCGAGAATCTCAAAAGGAATGGTGTAAAAATGACTTATCATTCACTTCATCAAAAATATCACCACTCTCAAACATGATGATATGTTGATGAATATGTTATAAAAATACTTAATATATTGGTATCATTGACTATTTTCATCAAATATCATCTATATTCCTTGAGTTTCCCTTGTGCGATGTTTAATAATCCTAACCATTTCAATATTTTCCTTGATAATTTTATGTCCTAACTGCTTTCATTCTCCAACTTCACCCCAACAATTAGTTTTTTTATTTCTCTTACTGTAAAGATAATTATATTGATCCATTTGTATATTTATTAAAATAATTTATTTTATGAGAAGTTGTCCAGAGGAAGGTGTGATCCCATCCTCGTTTCATGATCAATAAGAACACTCTCAATAAATCATCATGTGATTAGATTGTACACTCAGAATGACCATAAATTTGGGTTTATAAAAAATAATAAAGATCAAAATAGTTTTTGTATAAATTTGTTTAAAATTAATTAAAATATATGTAACTCAATAATTTTGATTATATAAAATCTATAGTGGGGACATATGGAGCCTCACTACTTCTTTGATGTATATCAATGCATGTTGATCTTGTGAGAAGCCGTGTAAAATTGAAATAAAATGTAATTTTATGAAATATAGTTCAACATAACAAATATAGAATTATTTGACTTTTCTTATCTTGAAATAATATTGAATATTTCCATGGTTAAATTTTCCAATTCCCATATAGGTATGTGTAATTTTTGCGTCAACTCCTTGTATTTCTTCCTTTATAAATTAGCCTACTGAAATTGAAGTACTTTTTATGCATAGTCCATGATATTATTATTCATATATTCTTGTCTATAGTTCTTTTAGTGATCTATATAATCATTCAGTATATATGGGTAGATGGATAATGTTACACATTTATATTTTAAAAAATAAATCTATGTTTGATAGCATATACGACACAAAAATCTAATCCTAAATGAATGATGATATATTATTTAAATATAATAACTATAAAAAAGTTAATATATATATGGGAATGAATTGAATAAAAAAATTAATATATATATATATATATATTGTTCCTATTAAATATAATATTATTGAAATAATATTAGTAAATTGTTAATCAATTTTGTTGTGAAGACATTTTGTTCTTCAAAATTAGGTATTCTTCAAAAAAATGTTTTCTATTTCATTTTAAGAAAAAATAATATAATTAATTTATATAAATTATAGATATTTAATTTTACAAAAACGATAATATTTATTTAAAAAAATTTAACATTTTCATAGGGTGATGTTTTATAATTTTTTATGAAATGATTTACTTTTTAGCGAATAGAGGAAAATAACAATTTTTGTAAAATTATCATTGATGTATGTTAAATAATATAATTTAAGAGTCTCATTATGGATTTAATTTATAATAATTTTTACATAATAAATATTTAGTTATATATATTAAAATTAAATATATTATAACTATATTTAGATTTTATATTTTTTAATTACATTATTGTGTTTAAAAACACATTTTATAGAAATCATTTTCATT
The DNA here is from genome assembly GCA_963277665.1 of Viscum album. Lineage (NCBI taxonomy): Eukaryota > Viridiplantae > Streptophyta > Magnoliopsida > Santalales > Viscaceae > Viscum > Viscum album. The sequence continues at coordinate 1,954,346,559 of OY728165.1, forward strand.
GTGTTTTGTTCGAATAATTTTAAATTAAATTGCATGAATTTTTAAAAAAAATATTTTTATTTATATTCCATATTCATAATTATGATAATTAATATTAATTAAAAATATCAACTAAATTGTTTGGTAATAATGAATAGGAAATATTGTATACTATTATTATTACGGTAAAGGATAAAAGAAATTTTCCTATAGGGTTTAAAATAAAGTATAAAAATGGATAAAATTACATGAAAACAAGTGAAATATATATTTCATGTCCTTATTTTGACCCTATATCATTTAATATTTTGTAATGGTACATTTTGGATCCATTGGTTGTGAATAACGTAGTTCAACCTTTTATTGTCTTAAAAAAATCACATGTTTTCTCTCCACCACTTATAAATGGACACACCCTATCCTCAACTCTCTTCATTTAAAAAAATATATAAGGAAATAAATGGACCAATACCTACCTTAAATCCATCCCCATGACCTATAGTTCATATTTTTATCATAAAACCATCCTTGGAAGTCTTAAGTTAATACCCGAAAAAGGATGTCTGTTGAATAAGAATAATTTGTAAAAATATTTTTCTTATTTTATTTCACCATAAAATTCCATATAATCATATTAAAACATGATTAAATAATATAAAATGTATATAAATATTATGTTAATGTGGTAAACTAACTCTATATCCTCATCCATTAATTTGGAAACGAAACCATTAATCATATGTACTATGGTCTTCTAAATTATTAACCGATGTAATTTTTTCACATAATTTCTTCTCACATCTATTTATGATGATTGAATTTAGGTTTAGCTATGATATCAGGGAAAATATTTCTCTCTATAAAAGTAATATGTCATAAATGTTTTCTACATTTCCATATAAAAATCAAAATGTCGTTCGTGTGTACTTGTGGATTAAAAACATGATGAAGTGATGTGAAACATTTTTCATTATTTAATAACATGGATGGTATCTATATATGTGTATTAAAATAAATAATGATATAATAATGATATATTTATAGGTTTTAAAATATAAAATAACACATAACTTCTTTCCATTATGACCATTGAAAAATTGGAAATGTTTCTTATTCGTACTTACGACCTTACATGTCTAACATTGTTGTAGTATTTTTTTAAGAGCCATATTTCATGATTGGTATTAAAAGACTATTTTTTATCTAAAATTTATAATTATGTATTGATTTTTATTAATTAGTTGATTTAATAGTGAAATCATTCACTATATTCAATCTAATGAAGTCATTTTTGACATGTGAGTGGAATATCATTAAAACATCAAACATGAAATTAATTTATTAAATATTTTGAAATGACAAGGTAGTACGTAATATGAAAGGACTAATATCCTTCAATTATTTTTAAAAATTTAAATACCCATCATATGGTTATTTTTCATCAATGTACGAAATGAATGTGATGATTTAGTTTCATGGTAAGAGATCTCCATGAACAAAATTTTTCATTAGGTTATGGACATGATAACTATAACTTTTTATACTTATAATTTTTATATTATAAAATGATTATATATTATATATATTTTACACAAATTTTTTAATAGATCAGTATCCCTTCTTTTTATGCAGTAGAACATTATTTATGAACATTTTTGATCTTTTATCTTTAATAAATCTATTATTATTATAATATGAGCCATGTTTATTCATACTATATGAATTTTAAGGAAAAATATTAATATCTATGACTTATGATTGAATTATATTTTTTTGGAACACATAATCTCAATTCATGATAGGTATTCCAAGATAATACTCCAAGTAAATGGGTAAATCCTAATTCTCATGAGATGTAATTTATGGGATTAGAGAGGAAACATAATCCACTACGGGACATTTTACACCATGTGATGTTATATTTGATGTTATCCTTAACCTATGTTTATGTATTTTTCTATGTTGTTTCCACATTTCCTATGTCTCAATGGTCTTATTAAACAATTTTTCTTATATTATTCACCCATTTGATTACCCAAAAGAATTCTATTTTATGATACAAAATTTTACCTTTGAATCACATGTTATAATACCTACATATATTTATTTCATTACCTAGATTTTTATCCAACCTTTTTCCATTTTTTTTACTATTTTATCCCATGTTGTTTTAGGATCTCAGTATAGAGATTAAATTAAACACAATTTATTTTAATGTTTAGTTTTATATACCTTGTCCTAAAATGACATGAATCTTGTTCATAAATTCATTATATTTAAAGGATATTTATTATAAAAATAAAGTAATATAATGTATAAACGGATTCAATCACTATATTTTGATGAAAGTATGGTCATGATTTTTTTTTGTGATTTGGACTAGAATAATTTAATGATAACCCAAGGGATAATTATATAATTTAGAAAATTTATTTTACTTTTTTACACAATTGTGTGATGGGATTACAAGAAATTATATCATTATCTTGATACTATAAGTGGATATAACTCTACCCATTTTTACCAAGGTTTAATAACCCTAAAAAGAGTTCATTGGGTATTAAATCCATAATAACGTCGTGCATGAAAAAAGTCATTGCTAAACACCTAGTATTACACTCATTGAGGATATGCATTTGAAATTTAAAACTCTTTACAAACCATTATGAAGAATTCGAACAAATAGTTAGGTTAGAAGAACTAATAAAAAGTTACTATGGGTAATAATGATTGAATCCTAGAGACTCATAATCTTGGATATTTTTATTAGTTATATGTTATCGCCCTATATCTTGTATATTTACATTTTATATGTTTGTTAGTTAATTAATTATAAACATGTTTTTATTTTTTTTTCATTCTTATTGGGATATTTGAGAAACTATCATAATTAACAAGGTGGTATGAAATGTGATGATGGCCCCATTGATATTCCTAACCTTATTGGATGTGGATTTTTGATCATTATGGAAGTACTAGATCAATTTACTCATGTGATGAACAATGACAGGAATCATGGATAATAAACTCCTTCTCCAAAAATTGATAAAGTCAAAATTCATTATTTTATGCCAAAAATTAGTCATGCCAATAGTAATCCTTTTAATTCCCACGACATGGAAAAATGTATTGCCTCCACTGTGTGATTATTACCTCTACATCAATGCTCAAAAGCATAAATAGTAGGCCTGTATGATTATCGCCTAGAGGGGGAAGCTGATCTATTGTGGAAACTAATTAAGAACATGAATACTAAAGGTGATTTTAATTCTATTTAATGAGAATTATCTAGGAAAATATTTTTCAATACATATTTTTCTTGAAAAATACTTCAAAAAATAGAGGGATTTAATTAGACTAATGGAAAAGAATGATGATTCTATTGGTGATTATGTGAAAAAATTCAATGGGTCTTCACCATACACCTCTAGATTTATCATAAACACCAAAATTAAGGTGGATTATTTTTTAGTGGTATAGAGTTGACTATATAAATATATTCATAAATTTGGGCATTCTAAAACTTATTTGATATTATCCTTTATTCCGTAATAGTTAAGATTGATGTTAGTGACTCTCATGGGTCTCATGGGACTAGAGATAAAAATTATAAAATAATTTATTTAATGAACAAAAGATTTATCACATTGATGAAAGAAATACCAATATACCACATGTTAAAAATAATTTGAATAAACATAAAAAAACAATCTAAAGGGAACTGGGAGAAACTTCATGTCGGGAATATATGTGAATTAGGATAATCATTAGTGATAAAAGATGAATAAACCCATGAATGAGATGGAAGAGAAAAAAATCCAGTTCAATACTTATCCCCAAATATTATATTTAAAATGAACATAAATATATGAATAATTCAAGATAATTGAATAACCTAATGGATTCCAAAGATAATCAATGACATGAAAATATACGTCTAATAGAGAAAGGATGTGAAATTCCTATCACAATTGTTGCGGTGTATCCTGATGATGATATGGGGATATTTATGCTACTTATTCATTCAATAATATAAAAATTTAATATTAAATTATGGTTTAAAAAATTATTTCATATCATTCATTCTTAATTTAGTTATTCCAAAAATTCCCAAAAAACAATGCAGTTATTATATATGTGAGAATGAAAAATAGAGTAGTCATGGAATCCAAATTATATATCTCCTCCATAGTAAATTTTCATGGATTGAATATATCTTAAAAAAATTCTCTCACATAGTTTATTAGTTATTTCTTCCATAATTGGCATGGATTAGTTATCCTTATATTAATCTATCATCAACTGTCAGGAGTAGGAGATAACTCTTCACATCCGAAGTTATCATATGATATTGTACAATTGTAAATGGAAGGATGACTCTCCAATGGAACATTCCAATCAAGTTTTGATATTATTTCCTTATGATAATGAATATTAATCTCACATGACTATGGAAAACTATTGAATCATGAATTAGGACATGCCCATTTTGAGGGATTTTACTGACTTATTCCCTGAAGTGTTTCATAGACATCCTCAAGATTAATAGGTTGAGTTCTCCATAAAAAATATACTTGGATCTCTATTCATATCCATAACACCATTATATAATTTCTTTTATTGAGTGATAATATGTAAAAAATAAGACACAAATGAATCCATAAGATAGTTTTATATGCCTTGGTGCTTCAACGTGGTGTGTGTAGATAATCTTCATCATGAATAATCATTAGTAAATGTTCATATTTATTGATTATCATGAACTCAACATAGTCCTGATGATGAACTTGTATCATCTTCCATGGATGGTTGATTTTTCAATAAAAAAATTGGCTTCCAATATTTATCTTTAAAGGACCATCAGTTGGGATAACATTAATTAAAGGTGAATAGGCAAGATATTAGCAAAATGTCCCTTAGAATAATGTATAGAAAACATGAGTTCATAGTTGTTTTATTAGGATTAAGTAATAAGATAAAATCCTTTTGAATATAATTAATTGATTTTTTAGAGGTTATCCTAACATGTTCCCAGTAGTACATATAGAGGATATTATGATATACACTAAAAGTAAGGTGGTTCATGAGGATATTTTTATTAATATTGTAATGTAATTGAGAAAGGAGAAGATATATTAAACGTAATGTAAATGAGAGTTCTATATAATGGAAGTATCAGTGATAGGGTGTATTTTCAAAAAACAAAGGGATATTTGTGGACCCTTCTAAGAAAAATTCATTTGGAAAGTGTATTAAGTCCATATTTGTAATAGAGAACCATAATTTACTTCAACTAGATATGTATTATTGATGATTATTTTAAAAAATTCAGTTTTTATAACCCCACTAAAAAAGATAACTTTGATTAATCAAAATATTATATGTATGTGTAAATGAATAGAGATATTTATTGAATTAAAAATAGGATTAGCACTACAGTGCTCCCCATTCTTATACATGTGTGAAAATTTCCATGTTTTTAACCTTCCATAAATTAGTTTTTTTAGTTTTTATTAATGAATAATGAAAATGTAATAGCATATTGTTCTATGTAGCTCATTATTCATGAGAATAACTATTTGATACATGATCTTGAGTTACATATAGTGATCATTTGATGTAAAATATAGAGAAATTATCTCTATGAGGAGTTTCCTGAAATTTATATGGATCATAAGATAATCAAATATATATTCACATAAAATGATACTAATATGTTCAAATGATGATGACTAAAGATAATAAAGAAATATAACATCTCAAACCATTACCATACTAGGAATTAAAAGACCACAATAGATGATCTAATAAAAAATTTTGAAATCATTTTCAATGATATGAATTGAGAAGGATCCAATCATCTTAATATTTAGAAGGATTTATGTGGGAATTATAAATTAACGAACATTTTAATTTATCTGAAAAATGATTTATTAAAAATCATCATAGGGAAAATAATAGATGTTCAAAGTGATTTTGTGATAATAAATAAAAAGGTTTAATAAATATGAAATTTATGATACATAGAATTAAAAATTGGTGAGGATATATTTGTTTTATTTTGATTATAAATATTTATATCATAATATCCTTGGATAAAGAATAAAATTATTAATAATTAATACATCTAATCCTTATCCATCCACCTAAAAAGCTTAAAGTTGTATCAAGATTTTTAAGATAACTATTGGTAGAACCATATTATGAAGGGTATCATAAAACATAAATCATAGTGTCTAGTGTATTAGTAATTTATAGATGAAAGAAAAATTTATAAGGTGATTATGGAACCATTACACATACGAACATGGAAATGGGAACACATCACCAAGGAAGTTCCCAATATACTTTTAAGACTGCAAGAGGAAATAATTTTATGTTTTTCTGTGGTGGGACATAATAAATGCGCTTGTCACTTTATTGAAATTTGATAGGACTTTTCCCTCAAACAACATGCAAGGATTGACATCAGAGAGTCAGTGAAGCTACATGGAACACATGCAACGATTTTATCGGATTGTGATCTATGATTTAACTATACGTTATGGAATAGTATCCAAAATTATATAAATACTAAGTTAAAATTAGTTAAAAATTACCCCCATACGGATACACAATATAAATGGACTATTTAGAAACTTGAATTCATGTTGAGATAATTCTCATTGGACATAAATGGAGGATGAGTTAAATATATTTCGTTGGATGATTTATCATATAACAATTGATTTCACTCAAGAATAAAAATAGATATTTATGAGGATAATTATTGGATGTTATGTAGAAAACATATGTGTTGGAATAGTGTTTGTGTATTCAACATGTTTGGACTTTAAATACATGGAGAAATGGTAGACATTTTAGTAACATTTACAAACACGTCAAGTATTTTTATGGTTGACAAAATATCTATGCATATATTAATTGATGATAATTGGAGTATGGGGTCAGGGTTAAATTTTTTATCATCATACCAATGTTGAATATATTAATAATTTTTTTGATGAAGGGAAATATATAACACAGGTACATCATATACACTTATATTCTTGATCAAATTAGAGGTGTGGCTTGTTGACATTATCTCCATCCCACATTTTATCATGTATAATATGTATTCTGTGTATCCCTATTATGAAAGTACATACCAAAACATATCATCATCTAAATTCAAAGGTGGTACAAATGGAAAATGAAAACTCTTAAAATGATAAGTCAGTGGAGATATTATACTTTAGATGTAAATTTTTATATATTAATACCACTGACATAGTCAAAGAATAATGGTAGAACCATAAATTCAAAGAGGTAATTTATGAAGTAGAGGAATCAGAAAATTACAAGTAAATGTACATGTCTTCATATTAGTATATAATTTGAAATTATGAGAGTGAAATTTATTTTTGGGTTTTTAATATAACAACCTGAATCTTGAAGAAGGAAACTATGTTCAATAGTTTATATGGCACACACCACCAAACATAAATGAACCACTAAATATTATTTAAATATTATAAATAAATCCTAGCTATTAAATTGGTGTGTATGAATAAGATTAATAATATTAAGAAATTAATATAAAGGATTTTATTGAATAAATTAATAGAAAAATTCTAAGACCATAATCACTAAATTTTTAAATAATGAAATTATTTGATTGAAAAATACATTCTCTTCATGATTAATCCTTAATTCTATTTAAGGGATAATAATTTATTTAATTTCATGATATTTGTAAAATAAAATTTTATAAAAATTATATCAATTTTATGATCTTAATATTAATATCATCTTAGGTGATTTTAAATTATCCAAAAATAATGATTTGTCGGTGGCAAGTAAAAACTAACGAATTTTGAAAAACTTTCATTTTCTATCATTATATAATGAAATATAGAAGTCCCATTATGAATAAAATTAAATTTAAACCTAAAATAAGTATTAAATATTTAAATTTAATATAATAAATTAAATTTTAATCAAACTTTTATATGATTTTGGTATAAGTATATTTTTTAGGCTACAAACACATTTTTTATGAACAAATTTTTTCATCTTGTTATACTAGTATAATTTAAAATTAAATTATATAACATATAAGAATTTAATTTCATATATTGGATTTAATAATTTGAGTTATAATAATTAATATTATTTAATATGTAAAAAAACAATTGTGGGTAATAATGACTAGTAAAAGCACTAAAAATTTATTACTACAGTTAAGGTTAAAACTTGTTTACTGGGGGTTAAACTACCGAGATAAGGGTAAAAATGACCTATATAAAATTATAATTTCAATTAAATGGGAATATGTATAATTTTTCTTAGATAATACTTATGAGGTGTATATTTTGGATCCATTTGGTATGAATAAAGAAATTACATATTTTATTCTTTTCAAAAAATTTGTGTAGGACCTCTCCCTCACTAATTAAATCACACCCATATCTTCTACTATCCAAACAGAGAATAATTTTGGACTAAACAATAAAAACCCAAATAGACTACATAATTCCCACCCAAAGTCCTATAATCCCTTTCCGTATCATAATACCATCTATGGAAGTCTTCTGGTACAAACCAAAAGGGGGTTTCCTAAGTAGAGGTATAATTCTTAACCATGCATTTTTATTTTATTTTTTATTCAAACTATATAAAATAATATTGAATAAAGATTATTTAATAACATTATTATCTTAAATATACTTATATTTTTTATTTTTAATGGACTAACATACATCCATATCATCTTCCATATAATGGGAATGAAATCCACCATTTATGTGTATGTCAAGGTACCTTCCTCGCAAACCGATGCAATTCATTTCCCATCATTGCATATCACAACTATTTATGGATATTGGTTATATATATATATGATATTAGTGACATGTTTTTCATTCCAAAAATTTATTATATTATATGTTTTTTACCTTTCCATCCATAGGAAAATGATAATGTCATTTGAGCGTACAAGTGGATTTCCAACTCGACAAAGTGATAAAAATCATTATTTTAACAAAAAATCCATTGAAATTTTATATATAATATCATATAAATAAATAATATTATAATATTATATAATGATAATTTTTTAAGGGTTAAATAATTCAAAACTTCTTTTCATCATGATCATTGCTAAATGAATTCGTTTCATATTCGAATGTACTACCTACAACCTCTATAATCATACCATAATTGATTTTTCATAACTATAATTAATTATTGGTTATAAAATTATAATTTATTTATAAAAGTGATAATTACTTAATTTTAATAGTTTTATATATGATGTAATAATGAACACTTTGACCATAGTTAGCTCACTGAAGTCATTTTGAACATAAGAGTCAAATATCATCAAATCATCTGATGTAAAAATAATTAATTAAGTAATTGAACTTGAAATGGTAATGAGATATAAAATGAAAATCCAAATAAAAATTAATCTTAGGAAAATAATTAATTATTTTTATTATTATTAAGGTTGTCAGGTAACACATGTGATTAGTCGGGAACAAGGTAAAGGATAACTCTAAAACACCATTATCTTTTTTTATCACTCTTTATTTAAAAAAATTTATCATTACCTTTAATGGTAGGGAATGATTATAAGTTGTATATATATATATATATATGTTTCCCACATATATAACCACCATATTATCCCGTCATTTTATAGGGTAATATATTTTTTATGATCATTTCTAAAATTCTTCTTTAAGAAATCTCTTTTTATTATGATATAATGAAAGATAACATAACCCATTTTCCTACCATGTATAATTCATTTGAATACAAATTATGATTAAATTCCTTTTTATTATACAAATAATCATGAAAATTTCATAATTGGTTTTCCTAGATATTTCTCCAGTCCATTTGGAAATGATTTTTCCTTATGAGACATTATATATGGGATTAGGGAGTAAACCTAATCCATTATAGGTCTCTATCAATGATAATTTATTAGAAGTTGGGAATTACTTATAATTATGTAATGTTTTTTGTTTCTACCTCATTTCATATGCTTCCATGATCTTATGATACAACGTTCATTATATTATGCCCTCATGTAATTTCAAATGAGCCTTCTCTATTATGATATCATATTAAAAATATGACTAACATGTTATGATTAATTATTATGTTTATTACATTACATATATTTTTTTCTCATCCCTTATATCTAATATTTCATAAGGTCATCCCTTGTAATTTTACATGATCATTATATAGATTAAAAAATGGTTATTTATTTTCATGTTTATGGTCTATAACTAGTATTACAAATACACTTGGCCTCTATAAACTATGGTTGTATTTTGTAGATATTTTAAAAAAAACACATATAATAATACATGAATATTTCTTGGGTATCTATTCATATGGTCAAGATATATTAATCATTTATAAACTCCCCCATTATCTCACAATTTTATGGTATACATAGTCATGATCCAAATCATTCAAAACCATCTTCCTCAATTTCAACATCAAATGATTTTCATTTTCATAAATCTTCGACCTTGTTTTTTTCTATATCATATAATTAGTCATCCCTAATCATCTAAAGAATTAATTATTATAAAATCATTTGATATATTAATGAAAATGTTACATTAATAATTATTCCCATATACATCCATTATAATCTTAAAAATATTGGATCCTTCCCAATTATCACCATTTATAAGGTTTCAATATCATTTTTACTTAGAGAATCTACAGTATTATTTTAATTCCAATGAAGGTAGTGGATAGAGCATTCATTATCCTTTGTCATCTCTAATAATATTCATTGTAACTTATTAAACTTCTTTTTTGGGTGAATTTATCTGGGGGGTTGTTATGATCTAAATATATTTCCTACGTCTCACAATAGGGACAATGCTGATAGATTTTCAATGTGAATAACACTACAGCCAACTCCATATTAATAATTTTATAGTTATTCCCATTATTATTAAATTACATGGTGGTTTAGTCTATCAATTTATAATATATCATTAGTACACAACTATAGTTCTTATTTTAATTATCTTTTAATGGAATAAAAAGTTCCCCACTTGAGGCCTTAATGATTACTACTGTAAAGATACTACTCTTCTCAATTTTGTGAAAGTTTCTCTATATTCATCATCTTATACAAAAATTTCTCCCTTATAACTCAAAATGATAGCTGTGTCGACAGTTACATGATGGTAATATGAAATTGTGATCAATACCAATCCAATCCATGGAAAATACAGATATCTATTCAAGATATTCTTCTATGACAATCAATAATTTCATTTATCTTAGAAGGTCAATAGATATATCATTGTTGGTGATAAATATCTCCATGAATGATACATCCTCCATATATAACTTTCATTTTCTATAAATTTCATATAGTTTCTCCTTACACAATTTATTTAGCATTGTTATTAAATTCCCTTCATTATCCTCTATGATGCTAGTGTATATCATAATATCATATATAAAGACTAGATATCATTTTTCAAGGTAATCTCAATATAATATTTTATTTAAATAATTAATGTTTTATGTATTTTTTGTAATTCAAAAGATTATCATTACAAACTCATAGTTGTTGAGTCAATAAGGTTTTCCTTATCAATTTTCCATTCCGTCTTGTTTTGAAAATCACAAACACCATATCATAAAGAATAATGATTTTACTCTATATTTTACATCTATAAGGAAAATTTCCTTACCCATGGAAATCTACCCTTACTTAGACTTCATTACTCAAATCATAATTTTTCTTAAGTATAAAAATCGGACTCAAATCTAAAAACCTCAGAATCATATAATACTTAGACATCAAGAATTATGTTTCAGGATCTGAATTCCTATTACAAACATTTATGAAGATCTACTCTGAATTCTTTATTACAAACTTTTATGAAGTTCAACTCTGAATTCTGATTACGAACATATATAAAGTTCTAACTATGAATTATGATGAAGAATTTTGATTACGAATTCTCATTACGAATTCAAATGAAGAATTCTGATTACGAATTCTCATTACGAATTCTGATGAATAATTATAATTACAAATTCTGATTACGAATTCTGATGATGAATTCTGATTATGAATTCTCATTTTGAATTCTGATGATCAATTCTGATTTCGAATTCTTATTACGAATTCTGATGATGTATTCTGATTAAGAAATCTCATTACCAATTCTGATGTAGAATTCTGATTACGAACTCTCATTACGAATTCTGATTGTGAATTCTGATTATGAATTATGGATACGAACATGTATAATGATTGACTTAGAATACTTCTGATAAAAAGAATACAAATATCCTTATATTATAGACTCTGAATTTATTCTTGGTTAGACTCCTAACTTTTATTTTCTTACATTCTGAACATTCATATTTAGTTACATTCTAAATATTTGTTTTAGTTATGCTTTTACTTGTTCTTTTATAAAATGATGTCGTGACTTCAGTTATAAACTAAAAATTGTTTGAGTGACATGTGTACAGTTCCCTCCGAAATTCAAGGATGAATATAACTATTGGAGGAGGGAGCCGACCGTTGGAGTTGTGCCTATAAATAAGAGCTCATTTGAATACACACAAGACTGATCTTTTACATATGTGCTTGCATGTTGTTGAAGTAATTTCTAGATAGAGAGGCTCATATAAATTCGCAATATTTGTGAAGAAAGTTTGAACAGACTTTTCAAACATTCCTTCATGCATACCTTCTTCGTGTGTCTCTGATTGTTGATGTGTACAATCGAGGGCTTCCGGGGATAGGAAGACAAAGGTGCCGACAACTTGATAGTTTAGGGCTTGCGGGGATAGCAAGACAAGATCCGATCTTCATATCGAGGTCTTACCCTGGTGTGGCTATGACAGACTTTCTTGGAAGTATAAATCAATGGACCATTATCCAATTTTATTGGATACCCTTCTCTTTGGGATAAAAAATTTAATACTTCTTACTTGTTTTGTTTCAATTTTTCTGCTGAAATTTGTATTGTTAAGGAAACTATAACTCTCTTATACATCCTCATACTTGTACTCTATTTTGGTTATATTCTATATGCTTTAAGGTAGAATCTCATTTGTTGTAGACTTTTGTTAAGTTTCATTTCCAGAATCACTTTTCCAGAATCTATCTAGATAATAGAACAAAGAGGTTGTGTGAATTTTGGTTATACAAAATTCCCTTAGGAATTTCTTAAAGTATACAATTCACCCCCACTCTTGTATTTGTATCTCATTTTATATATTCGATCCTATATTTGGTATTAGAGTATATCATACTCAGACATACCATCTAACAATTGGTATCATAGGATTGGTTCAATCTAAATTAATCTCACGATTAGATTTAGAAGGAAATTTTTTAAATCATATTTTTTTAGATTCATATATTCGGATTCATATATTCGGACTCACATAGTTTGGACTGGATTTTGCTTAGGATATTTTCTCTTTTTTATAAACTCATTCTACTAACAAGTTTGTCTGCCAAATATTTTCTTAAGGATGGTAGGTTTAAATGTTGGTTCTATTGATAATCTAAATCCAACCAGACCTCTTGTTTTTGATGGAAATGATAATGTATACTAGAGAGATAGGATGAATACATTCTTTATCGATACTAGAGTTGATAACTATCTAATGCTAACTGGTGATTTTAATATTCCGGATAAAGAATTGAGAACCTTTATGAATCAGGAGAAAGCAGAATATCAATCGTTTCAGAGTCAGAAATAATTTGTTATGTTCCATGACTAGGAACATCTATAGTAAAATATCTTCATTTGATGCTACAAATTGTATCTGGAAGAAACTTGAAGTAACACATTCTGGTACATCCAATTTCATAGAGATAAGAAGAGCTATGCTTAGAGATGAATATCATAGTTTTAACTTTCCTTACAGAGAACCTGTAATAATAGTACTGAAAAGGTTTATGACTATTGTGAATAGCTTAAAATCTATTGGAGAAAAAGTTTTGGATGATGAGGCTCTTGTTTATAAGATCATAGATATCATTCCAAATGAATGGGAGTCCAAGAGGACTGCTATTTATGAGAATAGGAAATTCACTCAGATTTCCTTATATGAGTTGTTTGGAACTCTTCTTCAGCATGAATCCAGAATGAAAAGAGATGCTGAAAATGTCAAGTAGAATAATGGTAATGTAGTATTTGAATTTACAAAAACTTCTAAACATATGAATTCCAAGACCCCAGAATGAGTAACCATATCAAAGACAAAGAAAGTCATTATTCAGTGAGAATCTAGTGATACAAAAAATTCTGAAAATGAATTAGCTAATCTTGCTCGGAGAATGAACAAGATTGTAGCTCCAAAGAATCATCAGAATAACTTAAAGAAGAAAGACTACAGAGATAAGAATGATGGAGAAGTTACGTGTTATGAGTGTAAAAGAACAGGTCATATCAGACTTGATTGTCCATTGTTGAAAAATAAAGAAAAGAAGGAATGAAATTCATAATGGAATAGGAAGAAATTATATTGATCCAAGCACAAGAAAAGTCTTAAAGCTAATGATATATAGAGTTCTAGTTTTGGAGATTCTTCAGAAAGTGAATCATCTGAATATGATTCATCCGCACAGAAGAATATGGGTTTCATTGCTACTACTTCTTTCCCCAATACATGTCTTATAGACAAGGTATGCTCTGCTAAGGCTTTAACAAATTTATCTCGTGATAAGAATTACTATTCCAAAAATAGTACTTCTATTGAAGATATATCATCCTAAGAAAATGAATAATTACATTCATATGAAGAAGTTTCTAGATTTTCCAAGTTATTGAAGCAATAAATTGTAAAATTTCTAAGAAATTAGATAAGGAAAATACTAGGGAAGAAATTTTTTTAAAAGAGATTTCATATCATTCTAGAGATCTTAGAGATAAAGAAGAGATTTTTGAAAAAAATTATAAAGACCTAGAAAATGAAAATTTCGATAAAGAAGACTTTCTAAAGATCTTAAGAATTCTATTTTAAAGATAAATGTTTTTGAGGAAAAATCTATTTATAAGGAAATGATTCCTGAGGATAGGAATTTTGTAATCAGACTGAAGTCAGATATATTTTCTCTTAAGAAGATCCATCCAAAATTTACCTCTGGGAAGGAAAATTTTGACAAGATGTATTCTCAAATTAAACATCAAGGAAACACTAATGGAGTTGATTATACTCACCAAAAACCGGTTTTCAAAAACAACTATTTTTTTCCTTCTAGATCCCCTTTTTTCACTAACTGTCAAAGTGGTGGGCATTGGAAGAAAAATTTCTCCTCAAATAATGTTCAATCTCTTGGGTTTCATAGTGATTATTTTTGTAAACAAATTAGTATACCCAAAAAAAATTGTATAACAATACCGAATCCAAGATATTTTTGATTTTGAAAGTCGAATATTTTTCTTATTTTCAGGAAAATTGAGAAGGTACCAACATCAATACATGGTACATGGATAGTTGATGTTCCCGGTATATGACTTGTAACAAAAACTATTTTGAAAAGATTATCAAAACGAAAGGAGGAAAGGTAACATTTGGAGATAATGCTCAGGGAGAAACTATTGTTATATATAACATTTTTCTTCTTGGAAAAACATTGATTTCAAATGTTTTATTTGTTAAGGTCTTAAGCACAACCTCATTAGCATAATACAATTATGTGATGAAGGCTACCTTGTGAGTTTTAGGAATGATAACTGCTTAGTACACAATTCCAAATGAGGAATTTATAATTTCTTCCAATAGGTAAGAGAATGTTTACACACTAAACTCAAAATACATTAGGCGCCAAGACTTACCTTGCCTTAGTGAAAATGGAAGATCATTCTTGGTTATGGCATAGAAGGTTATGTCACTATAACTTTAAGAAATTATGAAAACTTTCTATGAAAGGATTATTTAAGGATCTATCAGATCTTAGATTTTATTCTTCGAAATTTTGTGACCCTTGTAAATATGGAAAGGAACATAAATCAAGTTTTAAATCAGTCGGTGAAGTATCAACTATTGATGCATTATAGCTACTGTATATGGATATTTTTGGTCCAACACAAACTGGATGAATTAGGGGAAAGTATTATGTATTATTCTTAGTTGATGATTACAATAGATTTATGGGGGTATATTTTCTAGAGAAGAAGTATGAAGCATTCTCTCATTTCAAAATTTTTAGAGACCAAGTGAAAAATGAGTAATACCTTCCATTGAAAACAATTCATAGTGATCTTGAAGGAGAATTTCAAAATTCTGATTTTGAATCTTTTTGTGGTTGAAAAGGTATTACTCACATCTTCTCAGCACCCAGAACAACTCAAATGAATGGTGTTGTTTAAAGAAGAAATATAATTCTTCAATAGATAACTAGAACCATGTTGAGTGGGTATTCTGTAGCCAAATATTTTTAGGCTGAAGCTGTATGTACTACTAGTTATACTGTAAATTGTGTTTTGATTAGACCTTTTCATAATAAAAATCCTTATGAGTTATGGAATGGTTGAAAACCTAGACATTCCTACTTTAAGGTTTTTGGTTACAAAGTATTAATCCTGAATAATAATGATAATTTACACAAATTCACACTAAAATCTGATGAAGGAATTTTTTTAGGCTACTCCACAACTTCTAAGGCATATAGAGTTTTCAAGAAAAAACACTTGTACTTTTGAAGAGATAGTACATGTTAAATTTGATGAAACTGGTCCTTTTGTTTTTAAACAACACCAACCTACATCATCAGATTTGTTTTCAGAAACTGATTATCATCCTTTTATAGAAAATCCTTCTGACAAGGGAAATGTTCAAGAAGATACTACTGAAACATTTACCCCAGAAGATTTCCTACCCTATGTTGATGAACATGATTTACAAAATTCAAATCTGTCATTTATAAGGAATTATCCCGGAGATATTATCATTGGTGATATAAATCAATATATAAGGACAAGAAGTTACTTAAGAAATTAAGTAGAGCATCTATCATTCCTTTACCAATTATAACCAAAAATCACTGATGAAGCTTTAGGTGATGATGATTGGATTAAATCCATGCAAGATGAACTAAACAAATTCGAAAGGAATAAAGTCTGGGCCTTGGTTGAATACCTAAGGAAACTTCTGTTATTGAAGTAAAGTGGGTGTTCAGAAATAAGTGTGATTAAAATGGAATCATTGTTATAAACAATGGTATATTAGTTTCTAAAGGCTATAATCAACAAGAAGGAAGAGACTATGATGAATCCTTTGATCTAGTAGCTAGACTTGATTCTATTCGTATTTTACTTTCCTTTGTAGCTTTCTTCAATTTCAAATTGATTCAAAATGATGTGAAATGTGCTTTTCAAAATGGTTATGTTTAAGTGGAAGTCCTTGTTGAACAAGCACCTAGATTTGAAGATAAAAAATATCATGATCATGTTTTTTTACATACCAAGGCTCTGTATGGACTTAATCTATCCCATCGATCTTGGTATGATACACTTTTAGGATTTTTTCTTCAAAATAACTATGTTAAGGGAAATGTCGATCCAAACCTTTTTATAAATAAAGACATGAAAAATGTTTTGATTGTTCAAATTTATGTTGATGACATTATATTTGGTTCAAATCATCAATCCTGAACTGATTACTTTGCGGATCTAATAAAATCAATGTTTGAAATGAGTACGATGGGTGAGTTAACATTTTTCCTAGGTAATCAGATTTCTCAAAAACTAGATGTAATCTATATATCCCAACATAATTATATTAAATATATTCTTAAAATGTATTTATATAACAATACTAAAAGAATAAGTACTCTTATTGGTACATCAAACACACATGATCTTGATGAAGCTGGAAAACTAGTAGATCAAACATCTTTTAGACGTATGATAGGAAGTCTACTTTACGTGACAGCTAGTCATTCATACATAATGTTTTCAGTATTCATATGTTCAAGATATCAATCCAATCCTAATTAATTTCATTTAAAGGTATTGAAAATAATTTTTCACTACTTAAAAGGAACCATAGATTTAGGACTATTTTATACTTCTGGAAATGATTTTGTCATAAAAAGTTTTTCAGATGCTGAATTTGGTGGATGTATAATAGATAGAAATAGTACATCCAGAACTTTTCATTTATTAATAGATTCATTATTTTATTGTTCTTACAAGAAGAATCATTTTTTATCACTCTCCACTGCTAAAGCTGAATACGTTTCAGCTGGAAGTTGTTGTGCTCAAGTGTTGTGCTCAAGTGTTGTGGATGCAACGCACACTAAGAGACTATGGCTTGATTTTTTTTCTAAGACACAAATTTTGTGTGATAACAAAAGTTCCATTGACCTTTTTAAAACCCTACACATCACTCTCATGAAAAGCACATAGATATTAGGTGTCACTTTCTTAGGGATCACACACAAAAAAAAGATATCATTCTTCAATTTATCAGAAATCAAGATCAACTTGGTGATGTTTTCAAAAAATATTTACCCTCCTATAGATTTGAATACAGTAAACAGAAGATAGGAATAATAACCATGAGGTAATCCTCCTCCATTAAATTTCATTTGAACCAATCTCCTTACAGTAATAAACACTTTTTCATAGGGGGAGTATATCCGTCATTAATTTTTTTCAATGTTTTCGTAGTCAGTTTTTCAAAGTTTTGTAATGACTGTTTTTGTAGTCAGTTTTTCAAATTTTCATACCAGAAATTTTCATAATGAAAATTTTCATAATGGAAATATTTGTAATTGGAATTTTCGCAATGAGAATTTTCGTACTCATAATTTTTGTAATCAAATTTTGGTACTCAAAGTTTTTGCAATAAAAATTATAGATCTTCTGTTTTTTGTAGTTAGTTTTTCATAGTGAGTTTTTCATAGTACGTTTTTTTCATAGTCAAATATTCTTCAAGAAGAATATCACTTATTACAAATTCACTTCCTAGCCAATCCAAAAGGTATGGTTTCTTTACTCAAGATTTCGTAGTCATTTTTACTTGATATCATTTTCTTTTGTATTTTAATTTTTCGGATTCATTTTTCCTTAAATCTGAATGATTTTCATAAAACCTCAAAAGATTGAATTCACGATTTCCTTATTGGTATGTTTTCAACCATTAGATCAGATAAGATATTTTTTCAACCATTATATTGGTTTTGGAATTTTAATGTTCACCTCCATCACCTATATAAAGGGGACCCTCGAAGGTGTCACACATTTGATTCCAAGCTCTCGCGTCTCAAAGCTCTGCCTCAGTTCATAAGCATGTTCTGAATATCTCAGTGTTCCTACAGTCCGAATGTATATAGAAGATTCTTCTCACCAAATGTCTACCATGAAGCCAATCTCAAAATGGCAAGTATACATGGAATGGTTGGTGAATCCGAACTTTTTCAAGTATGATTCTATCATTTCTAAGAATATCAAGTTAAATGGATGGGAAGATTTCTACATATCAAAGGAAGGTGTTCAAGACTTGGGGTGTCCATATTTACTCATAGAGTTATATGAGTCAGTGTGCTTATTTAAGGAATACGATGGAGAAATATTTTCATTCATGTCTTATGAAAAAACCTACAAACATTCTTATACCAAGGTAGTCAGCCTGTTGGGATTTTCATATGATGGGGAGGAATAATTTTTCTACCACAAACTCTCAGATGTTCAAGGTAGTTTTGTTAAGGTGATGGCCTTGTAATGTCTTTTACTTTCTGATGTCATGACAAAAAAAATTGCCCATCTATCTACTAACAACCAGATCCTTCAGTTAAGGGTATAAGGTTTTTTAGTGCCATGAAAAGGTGAAAAATATCCCCTCAAGAAGAGTGACATATATTTCTTAGATTTCCTGGTAAATCTAAGGAAAATAAATTTGAGGAGGCATGTTCTTGTTACAATTCAGAACATCAAGAATGGAAATATAAGAGACCAAATTATCATGTATCATGTCTTACATTAAAAGATGATAGTTCGGTGTCTTTAATCATTAAAGATTAAATTCAAATATATGTATCATAATTGAAAAGCTATTCTTGTTAGTGATGACACCTGGAAAATAATGAATTTGGTTTATTCTAAGCAGACAAGGGAATTTTATGATCTGCCTGAGGATGAGGCAGAAGCCAATCCGGAAAATATTGAAAAATCTGAACCATCAAAGAAAACAGGAAAGAAAATAAAGCTGATGGAAGTGGAGGAAATAGACAAAACCACCAAACCTAAGGAAGCCCAATCTTCACCTCTTAAAACCATGAAACAGAAATTTTTTCTAAATGAGGTGGTTTAAAAATGGAGGGAAGATAAGGAAAAAAGAAAATAAGGGGAGCCACAGTTTGGCTTGGCCCCTAATAAGGCTAAGTAATTAAGGGAGAAGACTGCTGAATACCTTGATAAGGAAGAAAAAGAGAAGAAGATGGAGAAGAAAATGTATGAGTCTAAAGTTGTACAATCTCTTTTGAAAGCCATAGAAGTAGCTTCCGAGAATATTCTATTACCAAAAACATTCATAGTCAAGCCTTTACCTGAGTCTCCAGGGAAGGATTTATTCATTCAGGAAAAATCCAATGAAAAAGAAGATGATGATGAAGTGGAAGATGAGGAATTAGAAGAATAAGAAGAAGTAGAAGAAGAATGTAGTTATTTTGATGGTCTTATTAATCAAGATGAAGAATTTCAAGATAAGGCAAATCCATCAGAGAAATTACCACTACGAACTTCTGAGGCAAAGTCCTCGATGCTTGTCACTCCTAGAAAGGAAGAAAAGAAATATGGAATGAAAGATGAAGAGAAGGAAGAATAATAAGTAAATGAATTATCTCAGGAAGAAAGTTATGAAAATCACTTTATTGAGGAAGGATCAGAAAAGGTTAAATTTGATGATTATAGAGTTGTTCAATTATCTGATAGTGAGCATAAATCGCCTGAGGAGGAAGTCATACCGAAGATTGATAAGGGTAGGCAAGTGATTGTTGATACTCAATGAAAATATACAGTGAAGAAGAATGAAGTTATAGGAACTTCAAAAAGGAATCTTGTTGATCTTGAAAATCCACTCTAACCATGTAATGTCTCGGATTCGGAGTCATCTTCACTTGGTCATGATTTTGTGGAGCAGTCTTTGAAGTAGCTAGTCGGTTCCATTCTGACTTTCACAAACATAGATTCTAGATATGAGATGCTCCAACACACTCTTAATCAAAAATAGGATTCAGTGTCCATGGTGATCGAAAAGTGTGTAAAGATAGAATCAGATTTCAAATATTTTTTTATAGGCTACAAAGCTCACAGGAAGTCTTGCAAGAAAATTACCACTTGTTCAAAGAAGATCATCCAAAATATGGGAGAGCTTGATGAATTTCAATAGGATGTAAAAGAGACTTTTGATACCGAAGATTCCAAGATCAAGGATCATACAAAAAAAATTTAGGAAAAGTTGACCCAAGAGATAAATATTCAGAATCAATAGGTGAAGGATCTAAATGAGAAGCTTAACTCCATTGCTCAAAGCTGGAAAAGGGGAAAGTGATATCTGGATTGAGATCGAAGAGAAGCTTGAAAAGGAGGATGAAGTTATTAAGGCTCAGTATGAGGCTCTGAAAGCTCAAGATGACAGGATTAAAGCCTTAGAAAAGCTAGCTGAGGAGAACCACAAAGAGTTAAAGAAGATAAAAAATCTTCTGAATAAGCTAATCCCCACGAAAAAAGAAGAAAAATAGACCTAATCTGATCTTTTGTTGAAATTTCATTCCTTGTAAAAATCCTTTCAATCTTAATGAAAAATATGGTTTCTTGTCTTTTGTGTATTTTTGTACTAATATTTCAGGTACCATATCATTTTCCATTCCCTCAAACTATTTTTGAAAATAACAAAGGGGGAGAAGGAAAAAGAATTCGAAAGAAGATAAAGAAAAATATAAATATGTATAGAAGAAGTATCCCTATGTAAGGGTGAGTTTATCTAAGGGAGAGTACTCATTAGGAAAAATTCCATAATCATAATAAAAATCCCATTCCGGAAATCTAGAATACTATCCTTAGTGTTCCAATGCCAAAGGGGAGTTAGTCGTATTCATCTTTATCCATGAACAAAGGGAGATAAGAATTATTTCAATGTCTAGAAATTTTTTTTCTAAGTCCTTATATTCTTTTTCGGAAGGATGTTTGTGCTTTCCAAAAAGGTTGAGATTGTTGAGTCAATAAGGTTACCCTTATGAATTTTCCATTCCTTGTTGTTTTGAAAATCACAAACACCTTATCTTAAAACAAATCTGATTTTACCCTATATTTTACTTCAATAAAGAAAATTTCCTTACCCAAGGTAATCTACCCTTACCTAGACTTCATTACTCAAATCATAATTTTTATTAAGTATAAAAATCGGATTCATATCTAAAAACCTCAGAATCTTATAATACAAAAACATGAAGAATTCTGTTTCAGGATCCGAATTCCTGTTACGATCTTTTATGAAGTTCTACTCCGAATTCCCTGTTTTGAACTTTTATGTAGTTCAACTCTGAATTCTGATTACGAACTTAATATAAAGTTCTAACAATTAATTCTAATGAATAATTCTGATTATGAATTCTCATTACTAATTTTGAAGAAGAATTATAATTATTAATTCTCATTATGAATTCTGATGAAGAATTATGATTAAAAATTCTCATTACAAATTCTGATGAATAATTCTGATTACAAATTCTAATTACGGATTCTGATGATGAATTCTGATTATTAATTCTGATGATGAATTCTAATTACGAATTCTCATTACGAATTCTGATGATGAATTCTAATCATGAATTCTCATTAGGAATTCTGATGAATAATTCTGATTACAAATTCTCATTACGGATTCTGATGATGAATTCTGATTATGAATTCTGATGATGAATTGTAATTACGAATTCTCATTATGAATTCTGATGATGAATTCTAATCATGAATTCTCATTACGAATTCTGATTGTGAATTCTTATTACGAATTATGGATATGAACTTGTATAATGTTCGATTCCGAATTCTTTTGATAAATAGTGTCTAAATATCCCAGTATTATAGACTTCGAATTTAATCTTGGTTAGACTCCAAACTTTTATTTTCTTATATTCTGAACGTTCATATTTAATTACATTATGAATATCAGTTTTAGTTATGATTTTACTTGTTCTTTTATAAAATGATGGCGTGCCTTCAGTTATCAACTAACCGTTGTATGAGTGAATGTGTACAGGTCCCTCCTAAATTCAAGGAAGAATATGACCATTGGAGGAGGGAGCCGAAAGTTGGAGTTATGCCTATAAATAGGAGCTCATTTGAACACACACAGGATTGGTCTTTGACATCTATGCTTACATGTTGTTGAAGTAATTTCTAGAGAGGGAGGTTCTTATAAACTATAAAGATTCATGCAGAAAGTTTGAATAACGTGTTCAAAATTTGATTCATGCAGACCTACTTCGTGCAACTCTGATTGTTGTTGTGTATGATCGAGGGCTTCCGAGGATAGGAATATAGAGGTTCAGACTACCTGATAGTTGAGGCCTCTTGGGGATAACAAGATAGACTCCGATCTTTATATTGAGGGCTTACCCTGGTGTGGGTAAGACAGAGTTTCTTGAAAGTATAAATCAATGGAACTTTATCCAAGGTTTTTGGATACCCGTTATCTTTGAGTTAAAAGATTTAATACTTGTTACTAGTTTTGTTTCAAGATTGTCTCTGTATTTTGTATTGTTAAGGAAAGTATAACTTTCTTATACTTCCTCAAACTTTTACTCTGTATGATTTAGATTATATATTCTTTAAGGTAGAATCACATTTTTTGTAGACTTTTGTTAAGTTTCATTTCCAAAATCACTTTTCAATAATCTAGCTAGATAATAGAACTTAGAGGTTGTGTGAATTTTGGTTATACAAAATTCCCTTAGGAAATTTTTAAATTATACAATTCACCCCCCCCCCTCTTGTATTTGTATCTAATTTTACATATTTGATGATAAATTTGGTATTAGAGTATATCATACTCAGACATACCCTCTAAAAATTGGTATCAGATGATTGGTTCAATTTGAATTAATCTCACGATTAGATTTAGAAGGAAATTTTCCGAATCATATTTTTTTTAAGATTCATATATTCAGATTCATATATTCTGAATCATATAGTTTGGACTAGATTTTTCTTAGGATATTTTCTCTTGTTTACAAACTCATTCTACTAACAAGTTTGTGTGCCAAATATTTTCTTAAGGATGACAGGTTTAAATGTTGGTTCTATTGATAATCTAAATCCTACCAGACCTCCTATTTTTTATTGAAATGATTATGAATACTGGAGAGATAGGATGAATACTTTCATTATCAATACTGTATTTTAAACTATCTAATGCTAACGAGAGATTATAAGATTCTGTATTAGGAATTGAGAACCTTTACAAATCAAGAGAAAGTAGAATACCAATCGAATATCAGAGTCAGAAATACATTGTTAAGTTCCATGACTAGGAACATCTATAATCATATATCCTCATTTGAAACTGTAAACAGTATCTGGAAGAAACATGAAGTAACACATTTTGGTATATCCAATGTCATAGAGACAAGAAGAGCTTTGCTTAGAGCTGAATAACATAGTTTTAACTTTCTTTATGGAGAACCAGTAAGAAAATTACAGCAAAGGATTATGACTATTGTGAGTAGCATACAATCTATGGGAGAAAAATGTTTGGTTGATGAGGATCTTTTTGATAAGATCATATATATCATGCCAAATGAATGGGAGTACAGGAGGACTTCTATTGATGAGAATAGGAAAGTCACTCAGAGTTCCTTAGATGAGTTGTTTGGAACTCTTCTTCAACATTAAACTAGAATGAAGATAGATTCTGAAAATTTCAAGAAGAATAATTGGAATGGAGGAGTTTCTTTTACAACCACTTCAAATCATATGAAAGCCAAGACACCAGAATGAGTAACCAAATCAAAGATAAATAAATTCATTATTAAGTTAGAATCTAGTGATACAAAATGTCTGAGTATGAATTAGATTATCTTGCTCGGAGAATGAACAATATTTTAGCTCAAAAGAATCATTAGAATAAGTTCAAGAAGAAAGACTACATAGAAAAGAAAGATGGAGAAGTTACGTGTTATGAGTGTAAAAGAATTGGTTATATCAGACCTGATTGTCATTTGTTGAAAAAGAAGAAAAAGAAGGAAATAAATTTAGAAAGGAATAGGAATAATTTCTATCGATCCAAGCACACAAAAAATCTTAAAGCTAATGATACTTGGAGGGATATTTGTGGAGATTATTCATAAATTGAATCATCTGAATATGATTCATCAGCATATAAGAATATGGGTTTCATTGCTACTATTTGTTTCCCCAATACATGTCTAAAGAACAAGGTATGCTCTGTTGAGGCTTTAACAAATTTATTTCTTGATAAGAATTACTATTACGAAAATAGTACTTATAATGAAGATACTTCATCCTCATAAAATGAAGAATTACCTTCATATGAATAAGTTTATAGATTTCCCAAGTTACATTCAGCAAGAAATTATAAAATTTCTAAGAAATTAGATAATTTAAATAATTGGGAAGAAATTATTATAAAATAGATTTTAGATCTTTCTAGAGATCTTACAGATAAAGAATAGTTTTAGTAAAATTCTCTAAAGACCTAGAGAAATCAAATTCATATAAAGAATAACTTTCTAAAGATCTTAAGAATTCTATTTAAAAGATAAAAGTTTTTGAAGAAAAATATAACTCTAAGGAAATGATTCCTGAGGATAGGAATTTAGTCATCAGAATGAAATTAGAAATATTTTCTCTTAAGAAGCTCCTTGAAAAATTTACCTCTTGGAAGAAAATTTTTGACAAGATGTATTCTCAAATTAATCCTCAAGGAAACGCTACTGGAGTTGGTTATACTCTCCAAAAACCAGTTTTCAAATACAACTATTTTGTTCCTTCTAGAGCCCCTTTTTGCACTAGGTGTCAAAGTGGTGGGCATTGGAAGAAAATTTTCTCCTTAAATAATGTTTAATCTCTTGGGTTTCATAAAGACTATTTTTCTAAACAAATGTGTATAACCAAAATTTTGTTTTCTAACAATTACAGATCAATGAATGTTTGGATTCCAAAAGTATAACTTTTTTATTATTTTCAGGAAAAATGAGAACGTACCAACAACAATACGTGGTACGTGGATAGTGGATGTTCTGGGAATATGATTGGTAACAAAAACTATTTTAAAAATATTATCAAAACGAATGGAGGAAAAGTATCATTTATAGATAGTGCTCAAGGAGAAATTATTGGTATAGGTAACATTGTTCTTCATGGAAAAAAATTGATTTCAAATGTTTTATTTGTTAACGCTCTTAAGAACAACCTAATTAACATTATCCAATTATGTGATGAAGGCTACCTTGTGAATTTTAGGAATGATAAGTTCTTAGTACACAATTCCAAGGAGTAATTTATTCTTTCTGCTAATAGGAATGAGAATGTTTACATACTAAACTTAAAAGACCATAGGAGCCAAGACATACCTTTCCTTAGTGCATTGGAAGATCATTCTTGGTTATGTCATAGAAGGTTAGGTCACTGTAACATTTGGGACTTATGCAAACATTCTAAGAAAGGATTAGTTAAGGATATACTGGAGCTTAGATTTGATTCTTCAAAAGTTAGTGACCCTTGTCAATAAGGAAAGCAACTTAAATCAAGATTCAATTCATTCTGTGAAGTATAATCTACTGATGCATTACAGCTAGTGCATATGGATCTTTTTGGTCCAACAAAAAATGAAAGAATTAGGGGAAAATATTATGTATTTTTCTTTGTTGATGATTACACTAGATTTATGTGGGTATATTTTCTAAAAAAGAAGAATGAAGCTTTCTATCATTTCAAAAGTTTTAGAGGCCAAGTGAAGAATGAGGAAAACCATCCATTGAAAACCATCCATTGTGATCATGGAGGAGAATTTAAAAATTCTGATTTTAAAACTTTTTGTAGTAGAAAAGGTATTACTGATAACTTCTCAGCACCCAAAACACCTCAACTTAATGGTGTTGTTGAATGAAGAAATATAATTATTCAAGAGATAACTAGAACCATGTTGAGTGGGTATTCTGTAGCTAAACATTTTTGGGTTGAAGCTATAAGTACTACTTGTTATTCTATAAATCGTGTTTTGATTAGACTTTTTCTTAATAAAACTCCTTATGAGTTATGGAATGGTAGAAAACCTAGACTTTTCTACTTTAAGACTTTTGGTTGCAAAGTATTCATCCAAAATACTAAATATAATTTACACAAATTCGCACCAAATTTTGATGAAGGAATTTTCTTCAACTACTCTACCACTTCTAAGGCATATAAAGTTTTCAATAAAAACATGTGTACTATTGAAGAGACAGAACATGTTAAATTTGATGAAACTAATCCTTTTGTTTTTAAACAACCCCAACCTACATCCTCAGATGTGTTTTCAAAAACTGGTTATCAACCTTTGATGGAAAATCATTCTGATAAGGAAAATGTTCAAGAAGATACTATTGAAACATTTACCCCAGAAGATTTCCTACCCGATGTTAATGAACATGCTTTACAAAATTCAAATCAATCGTTTATAAGGAATCATACCAGAGATAGTATCATTAGTGATGTGAATAAACCTATAAAGAATAGAAGTTCCTTATGAAACGATGTAGAGAATATAGCTTTCATTTCCCAATTATAACCAAAAAGCACTGATGAAGCTTCAGTTGATGATGATTGGATTAAAGCCATGCAAGATGAACTAAATTAATTCGAAAGGAATAAAGTATGGACCTTGGTTGAAAGACCTAAGGAAACATCTGTTATTGGATTAAAGTGGGTCTTCAGCAATAAGTGTGATGAAAATGGAATCATTGTAAGAAATAAATCTATATTAGTTTCTAAAGGCTATAATCAATAATAAGGAATAGAATATGAAGAAACCTATGCTCCAGTATCTAGACTTGAATCTATTCGTATTTTACTTTCCTTTGTAGCTTTCTTCAATTTCAAACTTTTTCAAATGGATGTGAAATGTTATTTTCTTATTGGTTATGTTTAGGAGGAAGTCTATGTTGAATAACCTCATGGCATTGAAGATACAAAACATCGTGATCATGTTTTTAGACTTACCAAAGATCATTGTGGAATTAAAAAAGCTCCTCGAGCTTGGTATGATATAATTACAAGATTTTTGATTCAAAATAACTATGTTAAGGGAAATGATGATCCAACCATTTTTATAAAGAAAGACAAGAAAAATGTTTTGATTGTTCAGTTTTATGTTGATGACATTATATTTGGTTCAACTCAAAAATCCTTAACTAATTCCTTTGTGGGTCTAATGAAATCTGAGTTTCAAAATGAGTATGATGGGCGAGTTATCATTTTTACTAGGTTTTCATATTTCTCAGAAAACAGAAGGAATCTATATATCCCAACATAAGTATATTAAAGATATTCTTAAAAAGAATCGATATGACAATACTAAAAGTATATGTACTCATATTGGTACCTCAAACACACTTGATCTTGATGAACTGGAAAACCAGTAGATCAAACATGTTTTGGAAGTATAATATGAAGTCTACTATACTTGACATCTAGTCGTCCAAACTTATTGTTTTTAGTATTTTTATGTGCAAGATATCAATCCAATCCTAAGGAATATCATTTAAATGTAGTGAAAATAATTTTACTCTACTTAAAGGGAACCAGGGATTTAGAACTATTTTATACATCTGGAAATGATTTTGTCTTAAAAAGATTTTCAGATACTGACTTTGGTGGATATAGAATGGATATAAAGAGTACATCCAGAACTTATCATTTCTTAGAAGATTCATCAGTTTATTTTTCATGAAAGAAGAAACATTCTCTAGCACTCTCCACTGCTGAAGCTGAATATGTAGCAGCTGGATGTTGTTGGGCTCAAGTGTTGTGGATGCAACACACACTCACAGACTATGGCTTGAGTTTTACTAAGACTCAAATTTTGTGTGATAACACAAGTTCAATTTCCCTTAGTAAAAACCCTACACATCACTCTCGTGAAAAACTCATAGATATTAGGCATCACCTTCTTAGGGATCACACACAAAAAGGAGATATAATTCATAAATTTATCAGAATGCAAGATCCACTTGCTAATATTTTCGCAAAATATTTACCCACCAATAGATTGGAATACATTAAACAGAAGTTAGGAATGGTAACTGTGAGGTAATCTTCCTCCATTAAATTTTTATTGAACAAATCTCCTTACAGTAATAAAATTTTTTTCATAGGGGGAGTACATCTATCATTAATGTTTTTCAAAGTTTTCATAGTCAGTTTTCCGAATTTCTGTAATGAATGTTTTCATAGTTAGTTTTTCAAATTTTTGTACTGGAAATTTTTTTAATGGAAATTTTTGTAATGGAAATATTCATAATGATAATTTTCACAATGATAATTTTCATACTCATAATTTTAGTAATCGAATTTTGGTACTCGAATTTTTTGCAATAAAACTTATAGATCTTATGTTTTTTGTAGTGAGTTTTTCGTAGTGAGTTTTTTGTACTAAATTATTTTCATAGTCAAATTTTCTTTAAGAAGAATATCACCTATTACAAATAATCTTCCTAGAAAATCCAAAAGGTATGGTTTCTTTACTCAAGTTTTCGTAATCATTTTTACTTTCTGGTATTTTCTCTTATATTTTAATTTTTTGGATTCGTTTTTCCTTAAATCGGAATGGTTTTTTTAACTTCAAAAGATCGGAATCATGATTTCCTTGCGGGTATGTTTTCAACCATCAGATCACATCAGAGAGTTTTTCAACCGTTAGATTGGTTCTGGATGTTGAAAGGTCACATGCATCTCCTATATAAAGGGGACTCTTGATGGTGTCCCACATCGGTTTCCAAGCTCTCGCATCTCGAAGCTCTGCCTCAGTTCTTAAGCTCATTCCAAATCTCTCAGAGTTCCTCAAGTCTGAATGTTTGTAGAGGATTCTTCTCAAGAAATTTCTACCACAAAGAGAATCTCAAAATGGAATGTATATAGGGAAAGGTTGGTGCATCCAAACTTTTTCAAGTATGATTCTGTCATTTCTAAGAATATCAACTTAAATGGATGGGAAGATGTTTTTATATCTAAGCCAGGTGTTCAAGACTCGTTGTATCCAGTTTTTCTCATAGAGTTTTATGAGTCAGCTTGCTTCTTTAAGGAATAAGATAGAGAATGATTTTTATTCAAGTCTTATGGAAAAACCTACAAAATTTTTTATACCAAGGAAGCCAGTCTGGTGTGATTATCATATGAAGGGGAGGCAGAATTTTGCTCCTAAAAACTCCCGGATGTTCAAGGTTGTTTTGTTAAGGTGAAGGCCTTGCAATGTCTTGGACATTCTGATGTCAAGACAGCAAAAAATTCCCATCTATCTTCTTACAACTGGATCCTTTAGTTATGGGTACAATGTTTTTTAGTACCATGAAAGGGTGAAAAAGATACCCTCAAGAATTGTGACATATATATCTTTGATTTCATGGAAAATCTAAAGAAAATCAATTATATTAGGCATGTTCTGGTTATAATTTAGAACATCAGGAATAGAAATATAAGAGCCCAAATTATCACGCATCATGCCTTACATTCAAAGCCGATAGTTCTGTGTCCTGAATCATTCAAGATTGAATGCAAATCCAAGTCTCAGAATTGAAAAGTTATGCTTGTTAGTGATAACACCCTTAAATGAATGAATATGGGTTATTATAAGGAGACAGGAGAATTATATGATCTACCTGAGGATGAGGAAAAAACTAATTCGGAAAATGTTGAAAAATTCGTACCATCAAAGAAACCAGGAAAGAAAAGAAAGCTGAATGAAGTGGAGGAAACAGAGAAAACCCCCAATCCTAAGGAATCCCAATCTGCACCTCCTAAACCCAAGAAACAAGAAGCTTATCCAAATGAGGGGGTTTCAAAATGGTGGGAATATAAGGAAAAGAGAAAAGAAGGGGAGACACAGTTCGGCTTGGACCCGGCTGAAGCTAAGTCTTTAAGGGAGAAGACTGCTAAATACCTTGAAAAGGAAGAAAAAGAGAAGAAAATAAAGAAGAAAATTTATTAGGCTGATGTTATACAATAACATTTGAAATCCATAGAAGTAGCTTCCAAGAATATTCCAGTACCTAAAACATTCCTAGTTGAGCCTTTACATGAGACTTCGGGGAAGAATTTATTCACTCCGGAAATATCCAAATAAAAATAAGTTGTTGATGAAGTGGATGGGGAGGAAGTAGAAGAAAAATAAGAAGTATAAGAAGATAGTGGTGATTTAGATAATCTGATCAAACAAGTTTAAAAATATCAAGATAACACAAATCCATCAGAGAAATTACCACTCTGAATATCTAAGGCCGAGTCCTTGAAGCTTTTCACTCCTAGAAAGGAAGAAGAGAAAGATGGAAAGAAATATGAATACAAGGAAGAAGAAAAAATAAATGAATTTTATGAATAAGAAAGTTATAAAAATCACTTTATTGAGGAAGGAGCAGAAAAAAGGGACATTTGATGATGATTGAGTTGTTCAATTATCTGATAACGAGCATAAATCTCTAGATGAGATAGTCATATCGAAGATTGATAAGGGTAAGCAAGTGATTGTTAATACTCAAAAAAAATATACAGTGAATAGGAAAGAAGTTATAGGAACTTCAAAAAGGAAGATTTTTGAGCTTGAAAAGCCACTCTCACCAAGTAATTTCTTGGATCCAGAGTCATCTTCACTTGGTCATGATTTTGTTGAGTAGTCTTTGAAGAAGATAGTCAGTTCTATTCCGACTTTTACAAACATAGATTCTAGATTTCAGATGCTCCAACACACTCTTAATCAGAAATCAGATTCAGTGTCCATGGTGATAGACATGTGAGTAAAGATAGAATCAGATTTTAAATATTTTCTTATAGGCTATGAAGCTCACAGGAAGCCTTGCAATAAAATGACCACTTCATCAAAGAAGATCGTCCAAAATATGGGAGAGCTTGATGAATTTCAGCAGGATTTAAAAGAGGCTTTTGATACCAAAGATTCCAATATCAAGGATCTTACAAACATTTTTCAAGAAAATATGACCCTAGAGCAAAATATTCTAATTCAACAGGTGGAGGATCTGAATGGGAATCTTAACTCTGCTGCTCAAAGATTTAAAGGGGAAAGAGATCTCTGGATTGAGATCGAAGAGAATCTTGTAAAGCAGGATGATGTTATTAACGCTCAGTATGAGGCTCTGAAGGCTCAAGATGACAAGATTAAAGCCTTAGAAAAGTTAGCTGAGGAGAACAACAAAGTCTAAAAGAAGCTAAAACCCCTTTTGAAGAAGCTAATTCCCAAGGAAAAAGGAGTCAAATATACCTAATATGATCTTTTTATGTAATTCATTTCCTTGTAAAAATCCTTTCAATCTTAATGAAAACTCTGGTTGCTTGTCTTTTTTTTATTTTGTACTAATATATTAGGTACCATATTGTTTTCCATTCCCTAAAACACTTTTTGAAAATCACCAAGGGGGAGAAGGAAAAATAAATCTAAATAAGAGAAGTAAAAATATTTATAAGTATAGAAGAAGTATCCCTAAGTAAGGGGGAGTTTATCTAAGGGGGAGTTCTCATTATAAAGAATTCCATAGTCATAATGAAAATCCCATTTCAGAAATCTAGAATATGATCCTTAGTGTTCCAAATACTAAGGGGGAGTTATTCGTATTCATCTTTATCTATGAATAAAGGAAGATAAGTTTTATTTCATAGTCAATTTTTTTTCTAAGTCCTTATATTCTTTTTCGAAAGGATTTTTGTGCTTTCCGAAAAGGGGGATATTGTTGATTCAATAAGGTTTTCCTTATTAATTTTCCATTCCTTCTTGTTTTGAAAATCACAAACACCTTATATTAAAGCAAATCTGATTTTACCCTATATTTTAATTCTATAAGGAATATTTCCTTACCCATGGAAATCTACCCTTACCTAGACTTCATTACTCAAATCATAATTTTTCTTAAGTATAAAAAACATATTCATATCTAAACACCTCAGAATCATATAATACATAGACATGAAGCATTCTATTTCAGGATACAAATTCCTGTTACGAACATTTATGAAGTTCTACTCTGAATTTCTTGTTACAAACTTTTATGAATTTCAACACTGAATTCTGATTACAAACATAAATAAAGTTCTAACAATGAATTCTGATGAAGATTTATGATTACCAATTCTCATTAAGAATTATGATGATGAATTCTGATTACGAGTTATCATTATGAATTTTGATGGAGAATTCTGATTACGAATTCTCATTACGAATTCTGATGAAGAATTCTGATTACAAATTCTCATTATGAATTATGATGGTGAATTATGATTAGGAATTCTCATTACAAATTCTGATGTTGAATTGTGATTACGAATTCTCATTAAGAATTATGATGATGAATTCTGATTATGAATTCCCATTTTGAATTCTGATTGTGAACTATGATTACGAATTATGGATAAGAACTTGTATAATGTTCGACTCTGAATTCTTCCGATAAACAAAATCCGAATATCCTTGTATTATAGACTCCGAATTTATTATTGTTTAGACTACACACTTTTATTTTTCTTACATTCCGAACATTCATATTTACTTACATTCTGAATATCAGTTTTATTTATGATTTTACTTGTTATTTTATAAAATGATGTCGTGCCTTCAGTTATCAACTAGTCATTGTTTTAGTGACATGTTTATAGGTCCCTCCGAAATTCAAGGAAGAATATGACCATTGGAGGAGGGAGCCGACCATTGGAGTTGTTCCTATAAATATGAGCTCATTTGAACACACGCAAGACTGATCTTTGACATCTGTGCTTACATACTGTTGAAGTAATTTCTAGAGATAGAGGCTCTTATAAACTCTCATGATTCGTGAAGAAAGTTTTAATAGATTGTTAAAACATTGCATCAGGAAGTCCTACTTCACGCGGCTCCGATTGTTGTTGTGTACAATCAAGGGCTACCGAGGAAAGGAAGAAAGAGGTGCCGACTACCTGATAGTTGAGGGCTTGCGGGGATAGAAAGATAGACTCTAATCTTCGTATCGAGGGCTTACCGTGGTGTGGGTAAGACATATATTAATTAAAGTTTAAATTAAGGGACCTTTATCCAAAGTTGTTGGATACCCTTATCTTTGGGTTAAAAGATTTAATACGTGTTACTAGTTTTGTTTCAAGTTTTCTGCTGCATTTTTTATTATTAATGAAATTATAGCTTTCTTATACATCCTCATAGTTGTACTCTGTTTTAGTAGGATTCTATATGCTTTAAGGAAGATTCTCATTTTTTGTAGACTTTTGATAAGTTTCATTTCCGGAATCACTTTTCTGGATTCTAGCTCGATAATAGAACTTAATGGTTTTGTAAATTTTGGTTATACAAAATTCCCTTAGGAATTTTTTAAAGTATACACTTCACCCCCCTCTTGTATTTGTATCTCATTTTATATATTTGATACTACATTTGGAATTAGATTATATCATACTCATACATACCATCAAACAATAGTGTCATAACCTCTTTTGAAAGGAATTCTTATTGATATCTTCCAATTTCAAATTTAATTTTTGATATCCCGAATGATGGTACACTAATGGGAAATACTGAGAACTATTTATTTGATCAAAAAATTCAACTTTCTATAAAAGCGTATTGTTTTTATTTATCATTTTTAGGACATGATAATCAATGATGAGGTACATTGGCCCATTATTCTTCATGATAAGGTGGACCAACACACCCAATAGTGAAGAACATAGGTGTATGAAACCCTTATCAAGATTCTCTTGTATATAATTCGTATATTCTTACAACTCAATTGAGGAAATTATATATGAATTCATGGATATTGGTAGAAATATATGTATTAGTTCAATGGAAAACTCATCCTCTCATTAAAAATGAATATCAAAAAACTATTTGGGGGAATGCATCATTAAAATACCTCATATTGGGAATATGTTGAAGCATGAGTATCTCTTTTTTTCAAAAATATGACATAAAAATTATTTGGGTTGAGGTAATGATATTCACACATGAGAAGAAAATTCCATAGAATATTTTTTCTCCCAAAACAATTGTATAGAATTAGTTAATGATTGTGTATATAAATTGTGATAACCCTCTCTAGATAGTAGATTTGGGAATTATATATGGACAACCATTCCATAATATATATATCATAAAACTCCACCAAAAAATGTAAATAAATATTTTCTATAAGGTTCATTTATGAAACATTATGTAGTGAGGGGTTATATAAAAGTGATGAAATAATGTTTTCATTTTCCGTTCTAAAAAATAGCTGAACCCAAATGTTTTGAGGTGGTGTTTCAATATCTCTACTAAAATTCATGATATGAAATAATGTGTAGAACTTGAATCAAACAAGTAAATTTTCTATTCTTGAATGAATTACTAGAATACCATTCACCACATCATTGTTGTGATCTAACTTAGTATTAGTGGTTTCATATGCCCTTTGATGATCTCTATTCCATAGAGGTTATTAACATATATTATCCACAACAGCCCAAGTTTTCAGAAAGTAGTTCTAATAATACCTTTGTTCATTGAATATGAAGGAGTGAACAATATTCCTAGAATTTTCTAAAACCATATTATATTTAATTTAAATTATAGGTTTATACATATCTCGTCAGAATTGATGGTCCAAGTACCCATATTTTCCACACATAAAGCACTCCCTAGTTCCATTTTAGAATGTTTCTGGGAGCTTCTTTCCACACATTTTTCATGTCGGAATTTGAGTTTTCTTCCCAAAATGATTTTTATAAATTTATTATCCAAATGAAATCATTATTTTATTTTATGTGCCTTTAGGCCCCTAGAACAAATAAGAGTGATTTGTCAACAAACTAATAGTAAGAGAAAATATAAAATCTATTCTTATCTTTAAATGTCACAAATTGGTAAATATTTCCATACACTCATATTTAAATCAATATACATAAAATAAACTAAAATTTTAGTGCTTATATCAAAGATAGAGGCATATTTTGTAGGCCTTGTGAATTTATAAATATAAAACCTAATAATATCTTCTTATTTTTGTGTTAGTTCTTGGTACTCCCTCACAATTATAATATAGATATTTCAAGGAAAAAATTGAAATTATTTGAGTAATTATTCTCAATAGAATAAATAAATATCCTCCTTGAAATTAATGTTCACGATCTGTTTCCACCACTTCTCGACTTACCCTTCACATTAATTATCAACCAATAGTACATTCACTTTTTCAATGCATTGGAGGAAAGAAATAATTTTCCTGATTTAGTTAATATATTTTCCCACAATGAGGGGATCAAACGAACCACTAGTGGTAGGGTAATTTTCTCTTAATTAATATAACCATAAATTATTCTTTTTTAAGGTAATTAGAGTGTTGGAAATGATTCATGTTATTATTCATAGAATTATTCACTTGGACTATTTTTACAATTAATATCATAGCTTCTGTGATCATAAAGTCAGGTATATCATTTTTTTTATAAAATTTTATACCATAATTTTTTAATGGTTTTTAATCATTCTAACAATTACGTTGAATAAAATAAAAATGATATGATAATACATTCACTAATAAATTTATAATAGGTAATCCATGAACAATGAGGGAATAATATATTAATTATTTTAAAATCTATAATTATGTGTGTATAGGATTTAAATCTAGGTTATCAAGATTAATTTCCCAATTTGGTTTTCAAACCTAACAATTTTTCATGTCTTTCAAAGTGGTTCATAAGGAGATTCTAAATCTGAAAAATAATTTCCCATGGGAGTGTCAATCTATATTTGTAATATGTCCAAATTATATTTCACTAGTTGACGATTGAGTCAATTCACAATCCGTATTTTTTAAGGATGTTACCCACAAGTACACCAATTCACGATCCACATCTAGTTGTGATGTAATTTAATAAAATATTCTACATATAAAATTATTTTTTTTAGAAATTCACATATACATTAACTTATAATTATTTTTCTCTCTAAGGAAATCTAGTCCTAATCCCCATAATTATTAGACCTTATTATGATACAAACTATATCACTGGAAACCTTTACATATATTTTTTCATAAATTTTGACATAAATATATACTAAATACATCCAATTGATCGAATATCCTAGTCTATTGGGAAGAGATATTTCATAATACATCAATGTAAAAATAAAATCTAATGAATTTATTTTTATCTCATTAATGAGATCCCAAATTCCTTTGAGAGACTAAAAATGAATTATATTACCTCAAGAAATACATAAAAATGAGTTTGGATAGAATTCTAATAAAATGATTAATCATTACAATTAATCAAAACTTATGAGTCTAGTGACATAAAATGATATAAAAAATGAGTGATTATGAATAATAAAAATGGGCCATAACATAATATACATGTTTTCATATGATAATGAAATCTTAGGAGAGTGGGAGAACAATAAAATATGAGATACGAATAAGTCAAGGATAACCACTAAGACATCATCACATGGTGGATAGAGTCCAATCACATATTAGGTTCACTTACTAAAAACATTCATTATGTATCATGAGAGAAAAACATTACCCTTTTCATTAGAGCACTATTTGGTCACAAAAATCATTATATATACATGATTTTGTGTTGCAAAAAAGGAAATCCATCATATTGGATATACAGAATAATTACTCATAGAATGAAATAAGATGCATAATCTTCCCATATATTATAATGAAAATATATTTCATAAATATGGAATTTGAGAAATAGAAATAAGGCATGTATTTACCTCTCAAAGGAAAGGGATAATAAGAGTGTTATATGTGTCATAAAAATATAAATACCATTTATAAGCATTGTATAATATTAATGTATAGATCCAAAAAATCTGTGAAATTTTTGTCTTAAATACATGGGAATATTACAAGTCCACGAAAACTAAAATTGCATGATTCCGAGGCCCGGTGCGCCCGAAATCAAATTCTGATGTTTTTTCAGGTACGTTCAGTAAACGTACGAGAGGGTTCTTATAACTATTGAACCGGTGCTCGGAATTGAAATCTGAGGACACCGCTGAACTCATAGTGCCGATATTCTATTATGAAGAGTATCACCTCGACGATAGTGGGTTGATATTAAAAGATAGTTTATGTGTTTTTAGAGAATAAATTATATAAAAATAAAGTGTGTGGATTCGTTATTTTATTTGTTGGTTAAAACCTCCTCATGGATGTTGGAGGTGGGACCACCACACCTAAACCTCTGATGAGAGGTTATGGTGGTAGGGCCCACCTGAACCTAACCTCCTGCAAGAGATAACGATGTGGGGACCACCCAGGTATTTAAACCCCCTTGAATCCTCCCATTAATTGAGATAATCCTCCAAAGACCATATTAAATGTGGGGGAAGCCTCTTGGTATCCTCCCAATAATTATAGTCAACACACCTCTTATGTTGCACCATCATAATTTTTAATATCAAACTTCTTTTAAAATTAAATAACAGCATCGTTGGAATTTAGGAAGGTCCCTTATAAATGAATCGTTATAAATTCCATCGATCGTTTCCTACCTCCCTCCCTCTTTTATATATCAGAAGCTTGTTCGGAGGTTTTGGGATGACTTCACCAAGCGATGAAGTGCCGGTAATGTGATGTGACACCCAACACATGGAGTATTATGATTCCTCCATTAGGAAATCGTTTTTCCAACGAAGAACGTCAGCGATGAGTGACTTTGACTTCATTCCTCAAAACCAACTCTGACATAGGACGTCTTCGACTACGATGACCCGACGCAAAAACCAATGATCGAGGAAAACACTGACGACACCGACGTCCATCTTTTCCCAACAATCCATCTACTTCCCCACGCCAACATTGACAAACATAGAAAAAAGTTAGGGGTTAACTTGAGTATTACTACCTTCCTTTTTCTCTTCTTCGATTGGAAAGAAATCGTTGAAGTGGTTGTGAAAGAATTTAAGTTCATCTCTCTTACTTCTACATTAGACAGATGTTACCACACTAATCGTGGAAGATGTGGGACAAACCAATATGGCCCGACCCCTCTGTCGTTCTTTTTTATGATGATATTTGGCATGGCGACGAAGCAACGAGGTGACGAAGGCATCGAAGACTAAGGCCGCACTACCCACGTCCTCCGTGATCTGTGCTGCCCCTGCAGCATTCTACACCGCTACTGGCCGAATCGGACCAGTCCGAGCCCCGCCGACCACGCCGCTCATTGTGTCGAGCCGCCACCCGGCCGCCCGCCGGCCCGCCTGCCGGACTGCCCGGCCGCCTGCCTGCCTGGCCGCGCCATACCCGACTGCCAGCGGGCCCGCCTGCTCGCCTCGCTTCGCCCTTCCGGGCCACCCGCCGACCCACCCGGCGCCATGCCCGGCCACCCATTGGTCCGCCTGGCACCCTGCCCGGCCGCCTCCCGGCCTACCTGGCCGTCGAGCCTCCCGAGCTGACACCCGACCGAAGCAGCCCCCTAGCCGCACCGACCACTCTAGTTGGCTCGCGACACCCCTCACGGTGCCCTGGCCAAACTGGACCGGAAGTGCCCTTCGAGTCGAGCCGCGCAGGGGCCCACCCTCACAAGGCTCTAGCTGAATCGGCTCCGAGCCCGGGCCGAACCTCCCACATGGCCTGCTAGGTGGGGCCCATCGGGCCGGACCAAACCTAACAGGTTGCCCCTCCCAATTGGCCGGTCAAGTCCCAACAGGTCTGATCCAGTTGACCCA
This sequence comes from Viscum album, assembly GCA_963277665.1. Taxonomy (NCBI): domain Eukaryota; kingdom Viridiplantae; phylum Streptophyta; class Magnoliopsida; order Santalales; family Viscaceae; genus Viscum; species Viscum album. The sequence goes on from OY728165.1 coordinate 1,954,386,489, forward strand.
TATCGGGTCGGTCCGAACCCGGGCCCACAATCAATCCTTTAATTTCATTGGCCATATCTTTGGCACTGGATGGCCATTTGACAAACCGTCAGTGGCACTAATAATCTTGGAGCATGAAGGTCCCTTTGAGTATACCCTACTAGAGTTTGCGGTATATTTGAGATACCGTCAGGTTGGATCGGGCACGAATCCAACCGGGCCCCCGGGACTAAAAGGCTAATAACTCATAGACCGGGTGTCCGATAGACGTGACGTCTATTGCATTGAGACCCATATGACATGGAGGACATTATAGATACTTCTTCATGGTACTTCTTGATAGTTGGAGTATCGAAAAGTAGCTCGTGGTGTGGATCCTTCCTTTTATGAGCGAGTAGAGTGCAAAGACCTAGTACCTGGATGAGACCTGATGACTGGTGACCATTTCGACTCGGAGTGACCCGACTAGCCCAGTCGGGAGCACCTTGGGGTAGCGGTAGACTCACAGTGGGGAGTGCATTGGTGTATCGGTAGACCCACGATACTCTATAAGAAGAGTAACTTAGCAGGCTACGAGGGGGAGTGCCTTGGTGTTGCAGCAGACCCACGGTGGGAAGCGCCTTGGTGACGTAGAAGACCCACGATACTCGATAGGAGAAGTACCTCAACAGTACAAGGTTAGTGGGAAGCGCCTTGGTGTCACAACAGGCCCACTGTACTCGATTGAGCAAGAGTTCTCCAGCATCCGAGGTTTCGATAATGTGAATAAAATCTTGGTTGAGCTGAGTCAGTAACTTTTGTGTTTACCTCATGATTGAGATGGATTACATGATAACTTCGGTATATGTATTGGCATATATTTAAGTGCAGTTATTTGTTGATTTCATGCATTGTGGTTTATCCTTGTTGTATTTTGTGAGACCTTGAGGCTCTTGGGGTCCCTACTGAGTATCATTGTACTCACCTCTATACGGGCTATGCCAACACCTCGTGGTGTTGGTTGCAGATGAAAGACAACGCTGACTGAGGCTTAGAGTACCAGGACTGGGCGGTACCTAGAGGTGGATCATGCGATGTGTTGGTACATGGATGGGACCGACAGAGGTTTATTTTTGAGGAGGCAATCTGTACCTACACTTCAGGTAGGATCAGTGGTGGACGATCTAGGATTTTCCTTTCACCTTTTAGCTATTTTTTCCTTTTCAGTTGTACTTGTATTATATAGTTGGGCTTTTATTTCTGTCCCCCTTTACTTTTTAACACTCTCTTAATATACAGTTTTACATAGTGTCTTCTATTCAGCTGTGTGCTCTTTTGTTTGTGTTTATAGTTATAAAAGCAATGCCTTACCAGTTTAGGGATTTACACCTTTGGAGCTAGTCGCCATCCCCTGTCTTATAGAAGGCGGGTGTGGGGTAGTCAGGGCAATGCCCCAGGGGATGGTTCGTGACAAATTGGTATTAATGGAGTCAGTTCTGCCATATAACATAGGACTCTGATCTTTCATTTCTATGAAGCAATAGTGTTAAGTGTAGTTAGTGTGGTTTTCGGTTCAGGGAGTCCAGTGTTGGTGCGGTGGCTGACATATCCATACACCAAGACCCTAACTTCTGATTTCCGACCTAGTGCACGAAAACACTAATTACGTATGTCTTTTCAAAAGTTTTCTTAAATTCCAATCAAACTGGTCAACTAACCAGTTATTATCATTGACCATGTCTCATTTGTTTCTTTCAGGATGCCTCCGCACGGATGTCCCGTGAGAGTTCCAAGAGTTGTACGCACATATAGCCCACAGAGAAATGAGGCCTCTGTATAGGACCCTCTTCCAGTGGAGGCACCAACGGTACCACAACCCGTTGGTCCATCGATTCCACCATCCCCAGTAGCAGATGATACATGCCGCTTGAGCACATTGCGCAAGTTCCAGCATGAGAGGCCACCCAGGTTCTGGGGAGAGATGGACCCATAGGCGGCTGAGGATTAGTTGGAGGCTGTGGTGAGAGTTTTCCGACTGGTAGGGACACTAGCAGACCTCATAGAGATACTTGCTGACAGCCTTCTACAGGCAGCAGCGGGCAGATGGTGGAGCTTGATGCTCCAGGTTCACGATTAGATGATGCTTCTCTGGGCAGACTTCGAGAGCCTGTTTCAGGAAGAGTTTGTCCCAGAGACTCTTCACTATGTGCGTATTCAAGAGCTACTTCGTCTACAGTAGGTAAGCATGACTGTAGCTCAGTACTCATTGGGGTTCACCGACCTCTCACGCTACTCCATAGATATAGAATAACACTCATTCATTAAAGCCTGGACCTTCTAGCAGGGTATCAGGCGAGAGATCAAGGCTTTGATGATCTCCCTTAGCATCCCGACACAGGAGGGGGTGTTTGAGAAATCCCCCTTAGTGGAGAGTTTCATTGCTAAGAAGTCACCAACAGTGAGACCCACAACTAGTCGACATGCATCAGAGTCTTCTACAGCTCGCAGTAGACAGATGTCACAGAGGTCCAAGAGGAAAAAATCCATGGGTGGACTATCACATGACTCAGGATCAGTTGTGTGGGGCACCCGGAGTAGTGTCATACATGGCAGTAGCAGGCAGTGTTTCTTTTGCGGCGGGCTGGGTCACATGGCTTGTGATTGTCCGACCCGCCATTAAAGTGATCAATAGACGGTTGAAGGACCACCCCGTCAGAAGAAAATATTCGATCGAGGCGGTCCGTAGGGAGCAGGAATACATGGCAGAGGATCAGGCCCTGTAGATGGTGGTGGATTACTTTTGACGTGTTACCGCCACCACCACTAGGAGGTCCACCCCGACTGCAGGGAGCAGGTGGACATGGGAGATCTCAGCTCCAGGTATCTTAGGCTTATGATCACGACTCTACGGAGATGATTCGAGGTACGATCTGTGTCTACTCCACCATAGTTGCAGTTCTTATAGACATAGGTTCCAGTCACGCTTTCATTTCCACTACCCTGGTTCGGAGCTCCGAGATTGTGACAGTGTTTTTGGCTCGATCCTAATGGCTAGAGACTCCTATGGGAGTAGACTCGACGATTACTCATTGGTGCCGGTAGTGTGAGGTTACTATAGGAGGTGAGAGTTTCGGCTGCGATCTCCTAGTAGCAGCATCGAGGCATTCTGACGTCATCTTGGGTATGGACTTATTATCTAAAGTCTATGCTCAGATTGACTATATTAGGTTCATGGTGTAGTGTATCCAAATGGATGGGACCATATTTACCTTCATCAGTGATAATGAAGCCTTTACAGTACATGAAGGAATTACTCGGAGGAGGGTGCAGCCGATCACTCATCAGTAGGCATGCCTTACCCTCGGAGCAGTTGATGTTGAGAGTCTGAGCTATCCTGTAGTGGTGGACTAGTGTGCTGATGTTTTCCCTGATGATGTTCTAGGAATACCTCCTCATAGATAGGTGTACTTCAACATTTTCATGTACCCTGGGACAGCACTGATATCTACACCAGTGTATCGGATGGCTCCTATTGAGCTTCGCAAGCTTCGGGTACAACTAGAGTGCTTGCAGGAGAAGGGATTCATTAGTCCTAGTGTTTCTCCCTAGGCAGCCCCAATTCTATTCTCCAAGAAGGCGGATGGAAGATTGAGGATTTTTGTCGACTTCCATCGCCTGAACCAAGTGATCGTGAAGAACAATTACCCACTACCAATTATTTTATGACCTCTTTGATCATTTGAAGTGAGCACAGTTGTTCTCAAAGATAGACCTCAGATCAGGCAATCACCAGCTTAGAGTTCGAGATGAGGATGTGTAGAAGACAGACATCAGATGTCGGTATGGACATTACGAGTTCTTGGTTATGCCTTTTGGTGTAACCAACACTCCAATAGTGTTCATGGGACTCATGAACAAGATCTTTCAGTCATACCTCGATTGCTTTGTCATATTCTTCATCAATGACATTCTGATCTACTCGACTACTAAGAATGAGCGTGGCTACCATTTGAAGGTAGAACTGGACGCACTCTGAGAGCACTAGATTTGTGGTAATCTCTCAAAGTTCTTGTTTGGGATCTGAGAGGTTCACTTCTTAAGACATGTCATCTTATAGGTTGTATTTGTAGTGGATCCAGTGATGATTGATGTGGTACATTCTTGGGAGCCACCCAGGAGTGTGCCAGAGGTTCTAAATTTCCGGGGTTTGGCTGGTTACTACCGGAGGTTCATTCTAGACTTATCCAGAGTTGCAACACCACTATTAGCTTTGACGAAGAAGTGGAAACCCTTCGTGTGGTCGAAGAGATGCCAGCAGAGCTTTAAGGAGCTTAGGAGGAGGTTGACTAGTGCCCCCATCTTGAGGCTTCCAGAGGAGGGCATAGGGTATGTAGTCTACTATGAGGCATCAATGACCAGATGCGGGTGTGTCATAATGCAAGAGTGAGAATTGATCACGTATGTTTTTATGTAGTTAAGACAACATGAGTAGAACTACACTACCCATGACCTAGAGTTAGCATCATGGGTCTTCGCCTTGAAGATGTCCCGACACTATCTGATGGATGAGCATCTTACCATGTACTCTGATCAAAAGTGTCTCAAGTATATCTTCTCACAGAATTACCTGAACCTAATACAATGGTGATGGCCTGAGTTCCTCTAAGACTAAGACTTCGAGATAGTCTATACTCCTGGAAAGGGGAACGTTGTAGCAGATGCACTCAACAGGAGATCTGGTATTCAGCTGTTAGGCGAGGTGACAAATCAGATGGTTGCCTTACATATATCCTTTATTGATAGAGATAGATAAACCTTTCTACAGTCTCTTATAGTCACTCCCCCATTTCTTCAGCGAGTCAAGGATGCACAGCATGGAGGTGCTAACTGCGAGACATGACATGCATAGATATCCATAGAATAGGCACCTGATGGATTTTCTAATGGTGGGGAGCATGTCATCTTCTTCAGAGGATGTACTAGGGTACCAGTGTCAATACAAGAGGAAGTGTTCAGGGATTTCCACACATCCCCTTTATCGGTACATCCAACAGTGGAAAATATTAATTAGGACCTTTGATGATAGAACTGGTGGCCAGGTATGAAGAAGGCAGTAGCAGAGTCTGTCTCTCGATGCCTCATATGTTAGCAAGTGAAGGCAGAGCACCAGGTACCAACAGGCTTGGTTTAGCCTTTAGACGTCCCAGAGTGGATGTGGGATGTGATATCCATGGACTTTGTGACAGGACATCCATGTACATATAGGGTTCACGACTTGATTTGGGTGATCGTTGACCGACTCACCAACTTGGGCCACTTCCTACTGATCAGATAGTACGGTTCAGTAGGGAGCCTAGGATGCCTCTATGTATTAGAGACTGTACAGCTACATGGAGTACCTTCTTCATTTGTCTCTTATCAAGATGCGTGGTTTACTTCTCAGCTATGGATGGGGTTGTAGAAGGCTTTAGGGACGTAGCTTCATCTGAGCACCACCTTCCATCCACAGAAGGATGACCAGATTGAGAGGACCATTTGGACCCTCAAGGACATGCTCTGTGAATGCTTCCATGATTTTGGTTGCAGTTGGGAGGAACACATACTAATGGTAGAGTTTTCATACAATAACAGATATCACTCCACCATAGGGATGGAACCTTTTGAGACATTATACAGAAGACCCTACAGATCACCCTTGTGCTGGATAGACCTAGGAGAGTTAGTACTGGTGGGACTAGAGATGGTACAGGCTACCACAGAGAAGGTCCAGATCATGCAGGAGCGGATGAAGACTGCCCATAGCAGGCAGAAGTCGTACGCTGACAGGAGACGAAGACCTCTAGAATTCGAGGATAGCGACCATGTATTTCTATGGGTCTCTCCTCGATAAGGAATACAAGGATTTGGTCGAGGTGGAAATTTATCTCTGATATTCATCAGAGCTTTTTAGGTCCTCAGCAGAGTTGGCAAGGTGGATTACCACATATCTCTTCCACCTCAGTTACACCGGGTGCACGACATCTTCCAAGTATCTCAGTAGAGGAGATACGTGCATAACCCTTCTCACATCATCGACCATGGAGAGCTCGATGTCGATGATGGGGATACTTTCACAGAGGTTCCAGTGGAGATTGAGGATCGGTAGGAGTAGGTTCTACGTGGATGGTCGATACCTCTAGTCCACATTCTTTGGAAGCACGATAACCACCAGGAGAGCACATGGGAGACGGAGGCTCAGATACATGATCAATACCCCCACTTGTTCCCTTAGTTTGAGTTATATTTTACGGGGACTCAAATCCATGAGGGGGGGGGGAGAATGTAAAGTCCTGGAAATTCGATGGAATTTTTTTTTCTAAAATACATGGGAATTTTACAAGTCCTCAAAAACTGACAGCGTGTGATTCTATGGCCAGGTGTTCCCTAAATAAAATTCTAAAGGTTTGTTTAGGTACGTTCAGTAAACATACAAGCGGGTTCTTATAACAATTGAACCGGTGCTCAGAATTGAAATTAGAGGACACCATTGAACTCATAGTGCGAGTATTCTCTTATGAAGAGTATCACCTTGAAGGCAGTGGGACAAGATTAAAAGATAGTTTTAGGTTTTTAGAGAATTAATTATATAAACATAATGTGTGTGGCTTAGGTTTTTTATTTGTATGTTAAACCTCCACATGGAAGTTGTAGGTGGGACCACCACACCTAAACCTTCTATAAGAGGTTATGGTGGTAGGGCCAACCCGAACCTAACCTTGCGCGAGAGGTTACAATGTGGGGGCCACCAAGGTTTTAAACCCCCTTGAAACCTCCCATTAATTTGGAGAAACCTCTCAAGTCCCTAATAAATGTGGGGGAAGCCACTTGGTATCTCCCCAATAATTATAGTCAACACACCTATTAAGTTGCACCAACAAAATATTAATTAGCTTGCTCCTTCTAAATTTAAATAACTACGTCGTTGGAAATTAGGAAGGTTTCTAATAAATGAACCGTCATAAATTCCAACGATCATTTCCTAACTACATCCCTCTCCTATATATAGGAAGCATGGAAGGAGGTTTTGGGATGACTTCACCAAGAGACGAAGCGCTGCTAAAGTGATGTGACACCCAAAACTAGGAGGATTATGCTTCCTCCATGAAAACAACATTATTCCAACAAAGAACGCCTATGAAAAGTGACATCGACTTCCTTCCTCAGAAGCAACTCCGATGTAGGACATCTTTGACTACGACAAGACGGCACACAAACTGAAAATCTAGGAATACGCCGACGACACTGACTTCTGTCTTTTCCCAATAATCAATCTTCTCCCCTGCGCCAATGTCAAAAAACATCGAACAAAGGTAGGGGTTAATTTGAGTAATATTACCATCCTTTTTTCTTTATCGATTGGAAAGTAATCGTTGTGGGGGTTGTGAAACAAGTGAAGCTCATCTCTCGTACTTCTAGATGAGCCAAATGATACCACACTAATCGCGGAGGGTGCATGCCAAACCAACATGGCCCGACCCCTCCGTCATTCTTGTTTATGATGATCTTCGGCATGGAGATGAAGAAATGAGGTGATGAAGGTGGTGAAGACAATGCTTGTGCTACCCACGGCCTTTGTGATACGTGTCATCCCCGCAACGTTCTACACATCTCTCGGCCGAACCACCCCCAGCTGAGCCCCCTTCGACTGTGCCACCTGCAGAGCCGAGATGCTACTCGGCTGCCCGCCGGCCCGCCTTCTGATCATCCCGGTTGCCCGCCGGCCAGCCTGGCGCTCTGCCCCGCCTCCGGACTCCCGAGCCAGCTCGCGGCCCCCCTCGCGATGCCCTAGCTGAGCCGTGATGGGCCACACCCTTGAGGCTCTCCGGCCGAATCGGCCCCGAGCCCAGGTCAAACCGCCCATGCAGCCTGCTGGGCGGGGCCCAGCGGGACGGGCCGAACCTAATAGGCTACCCCACCCAATGGTTCGGTCCAGATTCAACAGGTCTGATCGGGTCGACCTAGAACAGGTCATCCCACTACCAAACCTTTACTTTCTTTGGTCATACCTTTTGTAGCGGATTACCATTTGACAAACCATCAGTGGCGCTGGTAATCTTGGAACATGATGGTCCCTTTGAGTATACCCCACTAGAGTTTGAGTTATAGTTGAGATATGGTCTGGTTGGATCATGCACAAATCCAACGGGGCCACCAAGACTAAAAGGCTAATAACTCACAGACCGAGTGTCTGATTGACACACCGTCTATTGAGTTGAGACCCCTATGATGTGGCAGATCTTGGAGATACTTCATCGTGGGAATTCATGAAAATTGGCATATCTACCTGTAGCTCGTGGAGTTGATCCTTTTGGTGAAGAGTGAGCAGAGTGCAAAGACCTAGTAGCTGGTGAGACCTGATGAATGCTGACCGTTTTGACTCAGAGCGACTCGACTAGCCTAGTAGGGAGTGCCTTGGTTTCGCTAAAGACTCACAGTGGGGAGTTCCTTGGTGTCACGACAGACCCACGGTACTCGAAAGGAGGAGTACCTCAGCATACTACAAGGGGGAGGACCTTGGTATCGCGGTAGACCCATGGTGGGGAGCGCCTTGGTAATGAAGTTGACCCATGGTACACGACAGGAGGAGTACCTCAGTAGTCCAAGGTTAGTGGGAAGTTCCTTGGTGTCACGATAGGCTCATTGTACTTGATTGAGGAAGAGTTCTCAAAAATCTAAGGTTTCGATATTTTGAATAAAATCTTGGTTGAGCTGAGTTAGTAACTTTTTTGTTTACCTCTTGATTGAGATGGATTACTTGATAACATAGGTATATGTATGGGCATATACCTAAGTGGGGTTATTTGTTGATTTTATACTTTGTGATTTATCTTCGTTGGATTTTTTGAAACCTTGAGGGTCTCTGGGTCCTTACTGAGTATCGTTATACTCAACCCTACATGGGATATGTTCTCACCTCATTGTGTTGGTTCCAGACGACAGATAGCACTGACTGAGGTTGAGAGTACCAGGACTAGGCGGTACCTAGAGGTGGACCATACGACGTGTCTATACACGGAGGAGACCGATATATGAGGAGTGCTGAGGAGGATATCTTTACCTACCCTTCAGGTAGGATCTGTGGTGGACGATCCAGGAGATGCTTTCCACCTTTCATACATTTTTTCCTTTTCAGTTGTACTGGTACTTTACAGTTGGGCTTGTATTTTCGGCCCCCTTTACATTTCAACACTCTCTTGTTAGACAGTTTTACTTAGTGTTTTCTAATCAGTTGGGTTCTCTATTGTGTGCGTTTATAGTTATAAATGCAATGCCTTCCCAGTATAGGGATTTATGCCTTTGATGCTAGTCTTCAGCCCCTGGCCTATGGATGGCGGGCATGGGGTAGTCAGGACATGTGCCCTGGGGGACGGGTCCTAATAATTAAGTTGAGGGATCATGTTAGTTAGAGAGAGAAAGATTATTAACAATATAAAACTGTTGGTTTAAAGATGTCACTCACCTTATATTCAGAATTGTTCTGTACTTGAAACTATCATCATAGATAATTAAATAGGATTCCTTAATTAATTAATTTAGAACACTTTCCATATATATTAGATTTATTTTATTTTAATTCTCCTCATTGATAACAATTTTGACGAGATATATTTATTTTTATTTTTGTTTAGTAGCATTTGTTTCTTGGTATAAAGTTAAAATATCTCACAAATAATAGGTGATTAAATAATCTATGACTTACGAATTCATGTATTTATTTTATAATGTTAAATGATTCATTTACTATATTTCCTTATTCACAAAAATTCAAGTATTTTAGAAAAATGAAAAAAATCAACCGAACTATTTATCTATATTAGGATTCCAAAAATTAAATCAATTCTATTAGCATAATATTCTAAATATAAAAACAATACATTTTAAATCAAATCCTAATTTATTAGAAAAATAATAATTTTTTTATTATTATTGATTTAATGATGATTTGAAAATTTACATATGGTTGCATAAAATAATATAATCATTATAATAAATCATTAAATTAATTTATAAGCCAATTATATGAAAGTAAACATTCATTAAATCATTATATTTAGTATGATAGGTAAATTAAAATGTTTATGTTTTACAAAAATTAGATGCACAATATTTATCATTTTTTAAACAATTTATTTAATTATATATTGGTTTAAATATATAATATTTTTATTGTAAAAGTAAAATGTATATTATTATACACATACATTGGTGAGGTAAATATTATGAAAATTAGATTACAATTCCTTACGGTTATGTTAATTTTTTAATAACCATATATCTATTCCAACTGTAACATTTTTAACTGCCTTATGGATTAAATACTACCTATAAATGAAATATTCATAATTCAATTTTATTTATCTCAAGGATATATATATATATTTAATTACAATATTAATATTTTATAACTAATACTTTTGTATCATTTCAACAGTTTTATTCATGAGTGATGTTGTTTTAGTGGATCAAGCATATACAAAGTTTCATGTATTAGTTATCTCATTTTCTATTTTTTTATCCCATGGAAAAATTTTCATTTCCAATCAACATTTTTTTGATAATTGTAATGTAAAAATTGAAATCTTAAAATTTATACTATTTTACAATGTGTAATGTGTTTATTTTTCTTTATTACTAAATTTTAATACATTACTAGAAGGGAAATTCATTTCCAGAAATTTTTAGTCATCGGAATATCTAACTTGAAAGCTACAAAGATGGGATTTATAGGGTATAATCCAACAAGTAATGGTAAATTATTCCTCCATCTATTTCATGATGATTTAATCATAACCATTTATATAGAGTAATAATAATATTCATTGTGTAACTTATTTATTTTGATCATTCCAGATTATTTTCTGTATTTTAAATCCAACATGCTATATCAGTCCAAAATAAACAATATAGTGCATTAGTTTTAAATAAATATAAGGAAATTTATAAATACAAAATTATATTTTTTTAAAATTTTGTTTCGTTAAAATTTGTGTAGTTTTCTAGTATTTTCATGTGTTTTTAATTTAAACAAATTATTGGAAATTTAGGTATAACTAAAAAAAAATAAAAAGAGAGATAAAGATAAGTGAAAATAATTTTATAAAACGAAATATTGATATCTTATTTTTTCTAGATGTGTCTTATCTTCTCAATTTATACATTTACATCAAAGATGATATGAGAATACATGAAGATGTTATAAGATCATTTGGTCATGTTCTCATGAAAGAGAAGGAATTGTATTATTGACATCAAATGAGTTCGCATTATATATAATCATAAAATCTTTTTTTCTAATTTTACCTGAGAATTCAATAAAAAAATTATTCCTCTAAATATATTTTTCTGAAACCCATCATTATAAATCGTTATACTTGGTCTAAATTATGGAATAAATAAATTCCAATGACGTTACATTTAATATAGTGCAGAATGAGGTTGGAGTAAATTGTATTAATATATAATTCCCAATTTTAGACTTGGTCATACGAAGTGTTCCCCATAAGATTATCCCTAGTAACTCCCAAAATTTGAGAAAATACTAATCATATTCCCTGAAGTTCCACATAGTATATTTCATTGAATTTTAGGAAATTATAGCACATTGAATCATTGAAATGGCATAAAATTGTCATTTAATCTAACTTTGTAGTCATGATATGTGAATATTCCAACTTCATCACTTAGATAAAATAAAAATATCTTATGTAATACAATTACATCATATAGAGGTAACATGATGTTCATGATGTCTCTAAATGTTTTTAAAATTCCTAAATTCATCCCAGAATCTCTATGAATTCATCATGATGTTGATTTGAATGTAATGTGTGATTAAGGAAATAATTTTTGAGATAT